>JALPQD010000232.1:577761-2074722 GCA_023101885.1 Typhlomys cinereus | reverse complement strand
CCTCTTCTACCATTATTTATATAGATTTACAGTGTCAGTTTTTATTTATGAGGATTGTTTATGTTATTCTAGGCATTTTGTGCTCCCATATGAATTTTGAGATTGTTTGGTCAATTTCTGTGAAGAATTGCTTTGGAATTTCTACTGGTATTTCAGTGAACATGTATATTGCTTTTGATAGGATGGTAATATTTAAGATATTAATTCTATAAATCCAGGGGCATGGGCAGCCTTTCAACCTTCTGGTGTCTTCTGAAATTTCTTTCTTTAGGGTTTAAAGTTTCCATAATACAGGTTTCTCACATCCTTGTTAAATTTATATGAATGTATATCATTTTTTAGGGACCATAGTATAATGAATTGTTTATCTTGGGCTTTCTCACTTTTTTCATTCTTGGTGTGTAAGAAAGTCAGTGAGTTTTGAACATTAATTATAAAACCTACTACTTTACTGAGCTCATGTGTTTGTTCTAGGCGTTCCTGGTGGAGTTTTTTTAGGAATAGAATCACCTCATCTACAAACAGGGATGTCTTGCCTTCTTCTTTTACTATTTGTATACCTTTTTTCCCTCTCTTGTCTTATAGCTCTAGCTAAGACTTAAAGTATTATATTTAATAGAAATGGAGAGAGTGGACAGTCTTGCTAGAATTTTGTTAAAGATCTTTGCCTATCTGCTAATCAATGATATTTTTAATGAATCTTTTTTTGATTTTTAGATCAGTGCAATATTAGCTTTGTAGAAAGAGCTTGAAATTGTTCCTTCCTTTAATGGATTAGTTTAAAGAGTAAGGGATGTAAGCTGTTCTTTAAATGTTTGGTAATTTCTTCAATGAATCCATACTGTCCTGGGCTTTTTTGGTGGCAAGATTTGTAATTATTTCTTAAATTTTGTTGCTTGACATAGGACTATTTGAATAATTCAATTCAATTCAATTCAGGTGTGATAGGTTGTGTATACTTA
Organism: Typhlomys cinereus; assembly: GCA_023101885.1. Taxonomy (NCBI): domain Eukaryota; kingdom Metazoa; phylum Chordata; class Mammalia; order Rodentia; family Platacanthomyidae; genus Typhlomys; species Typhlomys cinereus. The sequence goes on along the minus strand of JALPQD010000232.1, from coordinate 2,073,760 downwards.
GAAATTCACCCATTTCATTCTGATTGTTAAATTTGGTAGACTGTAAGTTTTTTGAAATATGAACTTATGACTCTCGGAATTTCCTTGGTATCAGTTGTAATGACTCCATTTTCAGTTTTAATTGTATTAATTTGCATTTTCTTTTTTTTGGTTTTGGTTAATTTGGCTAAAGGTTTATCAAGCTCATTGATTTTTTTCAAAGAACCAGCACTTGTTTAGTTGATTCTTTGCATCATTTTCTTGAGCTTATTTCAGATATTTCTCCTTTGATTTTTAATGATCTCGGTTCATTTACTGCTTTGAGGATTGTATTGTTCTTGTTTCTCTAAAGCTTTAAGATCATTATTAAGTTATTTACTTGTGATATTTTCACTTTTTTGAAATAGGCATTGAATGCTATAAACTTTCCTTCATCATGTTCCGGAGATTGTCATATTTTGTGTTTTTATTATTATTAATTTCTAGGAATTTTTGAATTTCCATTTAGACTTCATTGTGAACCCATTCCTTGTTTAATATCATAGTATTATATTTCAAAGAATGTGTGTATTTTCTTTCATTTGCTTTGTTGCAAATGTCTCACATTATTCCATAGTGGCCTGATAAAATAAAGGACATAATTTCAATTTTCCTGTATTTGTGGAGGCTTGCTTTGTGGACTAATATGTGGTCTGTATGAGCTGATGAAATAATGTGTATTCTTTACTCTTAGGATGGAAAGTCGATAGAGGTCATTCAGGTCCATTTAGGTTATGGTTTAATTCCTCTGTGTCCTTGTTCAATTTTTGGCCTGTAGATCTATCCATTGGTGAGAGTAGGGTGTTGAAGTCCCTTTCTATTATCATTCTTGAGTTGATTTGTTGTTTTAAATATTCTAATGTTTGTTTGATCAATACATATGAGCCTATATTGGGTGCACATATGTTCAGAATTATAAAGTTTTCCTAATGAATTATTCCTTTGACTAATATGTAGTGTCTTCTGTCTCTTATGATTTGTTTGAATTTGAAGCCTTTTTTTTCAGATAGTAGAGTTGCTACTCCTTTGTGTTCTGTTAGCTTAGGGTACCTTTGACCAACCTTTTGCTCTGAATAGGTGCCTATCTTTCACGGTGAGCTGTGTTTCCAGAAGGCAGCAGATTTGTGATTTTTTAAAATCCATACTTGAAGCCTATGTTACTTGATTGGAGAGGTAATTAAAAAATGTTTATTAATTCCTGTCATTTCCTGAGTTTTGTGGTTTTTTAAAGTGTATTTCTTTGCTTAGTAGTTGTGTTGTCACTGTTTTCCCCTTCTGTCCTCTTGGTTATATTTTTCCTTTTCTTTGAAGTTTTTTTTTGTTTTTTTTTTTTTTTTTTTCTAGAAGCTTTTGTAGGCCAGGTTACATGGTCATACAGGCTTTCAGTTTGCCCTTATGGTGGAAAATTTTTTGTTTACTTTCAATCATGACTGATCATTTTGATGGATATAGCAGCCTGGGTTGACATTTGTGCTCATTTATGACTTGAAGTTCATCTCTCCAAGCTCTTCTGGCTTTTACTATTTGCACTGAAAAATAGCTGTGATTCTAATAGTCTTGCCTTTAAATGTGTCTTGTTTTTTTTTTTTTCTCTTGAAGCTCTCAAGATATTCTCTTTGTCTTGTATCTGTAGTGTTTTCACTATTATTTGCCATGGTGAGTTTATATTTTGGTCATATCTGATTGGTGTGTGATGCCTTTTGTAATTGGATAGGGATCTCTTTCCTTAGTGTAAATTTTTCATTTATAATAGTGTGAAAAGTCTCTTGTGGTGTGGATTTTAGGGTTTCTTGCTTTGGAATTCTGTGAATGTGAAGGTTTGGCTTCTTTAAGGTGTCCCAAAGGTCTTGAATATTCCTCTCAAGTATTTTTTTTTAGCTTTTTAAGTCTATTTAATTGAACAATTTTGTTTTGCCATCTTGTCTTCTACTTCTGATATTCTATTTTCTGCTTCATTCATTCTGTTGGTGAGACAGACTTGGATTGTACTTAGTTTATTTTTCAAGTTTAATCTCTGAATGAGATTTTTTTCAACTGCTTTATGCTTAGTTTTGTTTCTTCAACCATCTTTTTCATCTCATCCTGGAGCTTATTATTATCCTATTCATACTCACTTATGTGATTATTCATCTCTCAGAGTTCCTCTTGATCATATTTATGATCAAGCTTTGAAAATCATTATCTTGGTTGTGGATTTCTTGGCTAATATCGAAGAAGTTATTCTGGTTGGAACCATCATTATGGGGTTGACATTTTTTTCGATAAGTTTTTTTTGTCTTATTTTTTGTTGTGTCTTGTGGATTTAAATTATCACTTGGGCACTTTGTATTTGGTCTCTATCTTTCTTTGGTGTGTGTTTCAACTCTTTTGAGTCAGATAGCATTACTATGCTTGGACAGTGTTTCAACTGTTTGTCTGTGTGTTATAGGGTTAATCTAGAGTGACTTGGTGCTGTTTAGTGGGTAAAGTTATTAGAGTACAGAAGGAGTGAGTAAGCACCAATCTGGTTAAGGCGGTTAAAAAATTTTGGTCTAGTTTTTGTTGGGAGCTTTAAGGTTTAATATCAAGGTTTGTTAGGTATGGTTTGGGTTAAGTATCTGAGCAGCTTTACGATGATAAAATAGCGTGGATTTAGAAGCCAAGGGTTAGAGATGAATGGGAGATGGTAGCTTTTAGTTCCCTAGAGTTGTGAGGATGAATGGTTAAGATCCTTAAGGGTGGGTGTATGAGTTTTCGAATACACTGTATAAGAATCTTAAGCAGACATGACCATCAATTGAGATTAAAAAGAAAATAAAATGGGCTTCTTATCTTAGGGTTAAATGTGAAGATTCTCTTCTATAGAATGGTAAGATTTGGGGGGTCCTTAGTTGTATGATATTGGTCTTGTGGTCCCTGGTCTGTGGTTTCCATGGCCTCTATTAAACTCTTGGGGGGATTTAAATGATTAGCAGGGAAAGATGTGTATGAGGGCTTAAACTAGTTAAGTAGTAAGTGAGCTGGGTGAGGTTAGGTGGGAGATGGGAGCTGCTGATATATGGGCCTTGGGGCAGACCCTAGGGCAAAAGAAAAGACTGGAGCTGAAAAGTTCTCTTTAAAAGGATGCTGACTCTGTAGGTAGCTATTACTATTCCCATAGAATGGGAACTTACAGTGGAAACATTTGGGTCTAAAGCTGGATGAGTGAAGGGAAATGTACTTATCAGTGTGGTGGCCTGAGGAGATGTAACTTGATATATCATGGAGGACTGAGTCCCCACAGGAGTAGACAAGCCAGAGGGAACTCTGGGATCCCTAGAAGGATGGGAGACAGTAGGAGGGAATGGTGAAAGGAAGGGGGAGGGAAGGAGCCTGAAATGGTGACAAGTTATTATTTTTTATTTGACACTACTGTAGCTCAATTTCTTGGTAGGATTCATTACATAATTTCATTTGTGTATGTGATAACTCCTTAATACACTTTTTACTATGGCAAAAGAATAAACTCATAATCTTTTTACACTGAGTTTTGGAAGTCCTTTGTATGTTCTGTTTATGTATTTTCATTTATATATATTTATATATATTCTCTATCAGATATAGAAATATTTTCTCCTAGCCTGTGTGTTACCATTTTCTTTTCTTCAGTGTCTTTCAAATATCAGAAATATTTAATTTTATTAAGTTAAATTTGTTAAATTATTTATTCACTCATTATGTTTTTGGGTTATTTTTCCCATTTTAAATTTTGAATTTTTTTGTTCTTTTTTTAATACTCTCAATTTTTCATTTCAGATATGGTAGTTTTCATCTTTACAAGTTTGTTTGTTTTTTTCTTCAGTATTCCTATTTAACTGCTGAAACAAAACATTCTGGAATTACAAAAGTCTTTAAGTTCTTCATTCTACTAATAATCTCCTTAGTTGTATCTTTTTCTTTCAGGACATAATTAAGTACCAGATCTTGTGAATTTTACTGATTGAGTAGATAATTCATATCTCTATAAACAATTTTAATTTTTATTCTATACAATTAAGTTACTTTCAGGGTTTTGAGATCATGATTTGTTGGGTCAGGTAACTGACTCAGTGAGTAAAGTTTCTCTTACCTGATTTTTATCCCTGTAATGGTTACTCTTCATTATTGCTGTGAGAGAGCACCCAAAGTCAAGCAAATTAAGGGATAAAGGGAGATTTATTTAGCTTACGGTTCCAGAGGGGAGAAACAGTCTTTCAAAGCGGAGGAGGCATGGCTAGTTGGCCAAAGCTGGAGGAGGCTAGGTCACTGTAGTCATCTTGGAGAGCTAAGAACTGCCAGACTGCTTACTGCAAAGGCAGACTTCTCCTAGAGGTAGGATGGGACTAATCTGCCCCAAGGCCCACCCCTTGTGACTGCCTTACTCCAGCAAAGCTCCATCTCTTAAGGTGCCATGATCTTGCCAAACACATGAGATTGTGGGGGACACATTTCAAACCATGACAATACTCAATCTCCATTAAAAAAAAAAAGCTAGGCAGAGTGGCGTTGTTTATAATACCATTTACTCGGGATTTGGAAACAGGCAAAAACCAGTGTTCATTGACTAGCAAATGACTTGTTAGACAGTGTCAGAAAAATAACCATTTTTAGCCTAATTATTTCTGAGTATTGAGACAAGACTTTATGACTGTATAGCCCAGTAACCTGTGAATTCCTAATTTTCCAATATGACCATGAGGAATAGGTGCTTTTACTGGCCTTGTGTGTATGTCAAACACTGTTCCCTTTAATTTTGTTGGAAAGTTCTTTCAATGCTTCTGGCACTTTCTTCAAATGAACACACTGATCAGTTAGATGCTGAATACTCAATGGAGAACTTTGCCATGACTCTGAGGTGATTCTTGTGTAGTTCTATCTTTATCGTGCTCTGTGCTGTGAACTCTATTCTGCTTTTTCTTTCTAGATGTCGAGCTTCATCTCCTTGGGCATCTTCCCTGTCTCCTTCTCTGAACTCTGTTTGAAGTGAAACTTCTCCCACAGTAGTAAATGACCACGAAGACCAGGCTTTGACAATGTTCATATCGCTTGCTTTCAGTCTGTTTAGAATAACAGTTTTGCCTGATGGCCAGTACATTGATTATTTTTTCTATTGCTTTATGTGAGAGAATAAATCTGGTCACTGGTCCAACGTTTTGTGTAGAAATTAGATCTCTAGTGCTCTTACTGATGGAGGGAAGCCTTATGAAAAAGGCTGCAAAAACAGAATACAGTTTTTATAGAAAATCCAGTTGGTTCCAACATGGTGACACATCTCTCTAATCTAAGTCCTTGGGAAGCTGAGACAGGAAGGTCAAAAGCTCAAGGCCAGCCTGAGTTATAGCTTGTAACTCTGGAGAAATCTTCACTTTATTTTACTCTCAGGTATGTGTATGTGTGTATATGTGTGGAGCCAGAGGAGAATATTGAGTGTTCTGCTTCATTATTCTCTACCTTATTACTTTAAGAGGGTCTCTCACTGAACATGGAACTAAACTGACAGTTGGGAAATCCCACTTATACTCGGTTCTCCATCCACTGTAGTGTATAGGTACAGGCATCTGTTTGTCCATACACACTCTGGTTTTTATATGGGTGCTACAGATCTGAACTCAGGCCTTTAAGCTTACACAAATGCTTTTACGAACTGAGTCATTTCTTCAACCATTGAAGCAATGATTTTAATGAGTGAGTAATTTAACCACTAGTAATGTTCACTAAAACCTGAAATACTGCAAGAGTATCTGTCATTAAATGAGTACTGGTAACTTCACAGAAGTATGTATCTGAAATTCATTTTCCATAATCTCGTGTTATTAAAATTATTCTTAGATATTAAAGAAGTTTTTTTTCATTATCCTGATAAGGGGAAATTTCAAGATTTCCCTCCCCATCAAGCAAATTTTTTTCAGATCAAAAGAACAGTGCAACTAATAGAATATTGAGTTAGTGAAGTGACATACAGTCTTGTGAAATATTTTAGTTTTTCTGGGTCTCAGAAATACTACCTCTCCAAATGAGAGTCAATTTAGCAGGTATTTATGAATATGAAGCATGCAGGAATACTTATCTATGAAAAGTTTCAAAAGAGTTTTTATATAAGTGAGCTTATATCTACATTATTAATTTTAAACAAGAGCAGAAACTATAGGGAAAAATTCTTTTAACATTGAATATCAAGGTTAACATACTATGTTTTACTGAATTCTTTTTAAACAGTGAATCATCTCATGCTTAAAATGACTCCTAATAAAAATATTAAACAAAAATCTTGGAATATATGAAATATGTCAAGATCAAATGAAAACATGAATGAAAATAGGTACAAGCAAAGAGTTCAGGAATTAATTCTCACTGGATATTAGTTTAAGCTAGTTCAATAGCTTAACTGATCAGTGTTATGAAAACTTTTATTAGCTACTGAGATAAAGGTTAGAAAGAGAAGCAAGATGAAGATTTCCTATTAAAAATTTTTAAAGAATCAAATGGCCTAGGAAATATGATCTCAAAATAACAGAATATGTTCTTAAAATCTGAGACATTTATCTGTTATTTCCTATATTTCCTTCAGCTCTGTTTTAAGCTTTTTAGTATTTAATCTGGACACAACCACTTTTTCTTTTTTCACTGAAGATCAAGTTATCAGCAAAGTACAAAATGGTAATTAAAAATTCCTTGTTCAGTTCCAGGCACACATTGTTCTTTTAATGAATCAGATTATCTCAACTTTGTAAGGATTAATTAGGTACTTGTAGCAATTCCTTTAAATTTCTCTGAACACTATGTCACCAGATAACTAAGTGGTAACATTGTAAACTCAAAGAGTTAATAGAAGTTCAGAAAACCCATTATGCTTAATTCCACTAGAAGAGACAGAAAGTTTTGATTAACTAAAGCATTAAAATATCATCACATTTCCACATTTAATTATTAACTAAAGTTTGAGGAAGGATTGAATATTATTGGGGGGAAGAGGAATGTAAATATTGAAGTATTTTTTTTCTAAGAAAATGAAAACATACAGAAAGATACAGAAAATATTTCTTATCCAAACCTTTACTTTCTAATTCAAAATCAATGAACATTAATATTTTATTATAGTGCTGGGGAGATGGCTCAGGGGTTAAGAATGCCTCAAAAGCAAAAGGTCCTGAGTATGGATCCCAGGTCCCACGTATAGCACCAGACAGAAATGGTACCTGCTTGCATTTCTAGCCCAGGTGGGCGGAGCCTGGGAAATCCCAGAGAAAAACAAAAAAGAGGTAGAAGCAATCCAGGATGATTCCAGAAGTTATCTTTGGTCCACCTCAGGGACATACAGTGCCCTCTGATACACACATGTGTGTGTGCAAAATAAATAAAAAAACCCACAAAAGCACGAGATTTTATTCTAGTTATAATATATTTTTATACAGAAAGAGTTGTATGATAGTATAGAGTTCTTAACTTCTAATTCTAACATTTTATACAACTATATTTAATATAATTAGAAAATTAACACTAGTATAATAATGATCTAAATCAGTCTCTTCATATGTCACCACTAGCATTTCTTGTATCATTCAGGATCCATTCCAGGATGTTTCCTGGCCTTTGGTCATTCTGTTTTGCAAGTCTACTTAAATCTGTGACATTGTCTCAATTTTTCCACTTTTTCCATGCAGATCTTTGAGTTTTAAGTTCCTATTAAGGTGACATATTTTCAGTCTTCCTCAATTCAGTTTTATGTATTCTCACATGATTAGAAACTGAATGTATTTGGGACTAAGTACATTTTTCAATACAAGATATGAAATGGCTAACCAAATCAACATTTGTTACCATTAATGAAGTTATAATGTCCATTACTTGAATAAGGTGTAGTCTGAAATGTTTCTTCACTGTGAAATCATGAGTTCTTTCTTTCCATATTCCATTGTTCTTAAGTATGAGCATAAGAGTGAGCAATGGGACCCATGCATCCTGGCATAGATCCTCAAGCCTTCTCAAATCTAAGTGCCTTGTTTACATTGAACCCTTGGATTAATTCAGCCAATATTCAAATACAAGAGGACTAAGCTTCACCTCTCAGAAAGAAGAACCTATATCATTTATTTGGAAACTTTAAGAAAGTATGACTTTTTTATTTCTCCCTCACATATGTATGTAGCCATTTATGTTAGGACATGCTTATGGTTCTGGTTTTGTTATTTAAGCTATAACTCAAGCACTTTTGTTTACTTATAATTAGTGCTACCTTTGAGTTGCTTTCACTGTAAGGGACTCTTCTGGGTTATTATATGTACTCTGATAGGCCCCAACACATTTGCTAAAAAATTAAGTCTAAGTTTATCTTGCACTTTTCCTACTCACCTTAGAATTAGATATTTTGTTTAATGAATGGTGTTAGAAACTAAGGTGAGCATTCAGTTTGTTACTAGGATGTGTTGCTAACATTTAAGGACTCAGACAGGACTCATTAAAGTATTTATTGATAATTTCACATATGACTTTAAATAACTACTTTTGATTCTTAACATATAACTTCTGTTATCTTTCTCTGATCACTTGTTTTTAACTCCTATCTTTGATATTAAGAGATGTGGTACTGATACTCTACAATTACTTATTTTTTTGACCATAATATAAATGCAAGCTGTTTCATAATAACTAGCCATGTTTCTGTGGAAAATAAATTAATTAAAGAAAACACAATATTTATGTTTTTCTGTTTTTAAATTTATATCATCTAGTCAAGACATTGCTTTTCAAAATTAAATTAGCTTACATTCTCTTGTTTATAAACAAAGATAATTCTTTGGTTGGGGAATGGCTTTTTGGTAGAGTAACTGCTTAGTCTGTGTGAGGTCATGATATTAATTATTAGCATTGTAGCATACCCTTCTGCCCACCGGGTAAGCTAGGTCACTCCCTTGGTCGCGGTCCAGGTAAGGCACCCTGCTTCCCAGGTATTTCCCCCCAGCACCCAGGTCATCCTTTCCTCCCAGCCCTTTCCCCAGCCCCTCTGTCCCTCCCGCCCAACTGGGACGGGCCTTGCTCGCGGTCTCCATCCCAGGTAAATTCCACCAGCCCCCTGTTCAGACCTTTGAGAGGAGTTAAATAACCACATCAACCACTTTGAAGAAGAATACAACAGACACTTGGAGGAGTTGAGAAAAACAGTTCAAGAAACAAAAATAGGCATAGAGCAGTTAAAACAGTCTCAGGCAGAGTTTAAAATCGAACTAAAAGACAAGTTATCTTCAAGCCAGAACTCAACAGACAGTCTTATCAGCAGAACTAACAAAGCAGAAAATAGAATTTCAGATCTTGAAGACAAAGTGGGAGTAAAGCCAAAAAGATACTTGAGAGGAATATTCGAGAGTTATGGGACACCCTGAAGAAGCCTAACATGCACATTCATGGAATACCAGATTAAGAATCCCATAATACCACACCTGAGGAAATTTTTCAAATTATCATAAATGAAAACTTCCCGCATCTAAAGAATGAGAGGCCTATTCAAATACAAGAGGCATTCCGCACCCCAAACAGAGATGACCAAAATAGAAACATGCCAAGGCAAAAAATAGTCAAAACACTCCACATTCAAAGAAAAGGTGCTGAGAGCTTCAAGGGAAAAAACACAAGTCACTTTTAAAGGTAAACCTATTAAAATAACAAATGACTTCTCAATGAAAACAGTAAAAGCAAGAAGAGCTTGGAGAGACGTACTTCAAGCATTAAATGAGCAAAAATGTAAATGCAGGCTGATATGCCCGGCAAAACTATCTGTCATGATCGAGGGAGAAAGAAAAGTTTTCCAGCACAAAAACAACTTAAGGGCTTACATGTCTACCAAACCAGGCCTTCAAAAAATATTAGAAATGATACTCAAGCTTAAAGAAAAAAACAAGCATATCCAGGAGGACAGAAGGGAAGTATAATACCACCAAAACCTAAATGTCAAACAATACACTTACAAAAGCCACTAAACATAAAAAATATCTGGAATTAAAAATAACTTCTCCATTACAACATTAAATTTCAATGGAATTAACTCACCGATCAAGAGACACAGATTACAAACTTGGATTAAAAACTACAACCCATCAATCTGCTGCCATCAGGAAACTCATCTCACCACAAAAGATAGGCACATCCTAAAAAAAAGGTTGGTCCAAAATTCTGCAAGCTAATGGAACCAGGAATTTGGCAGGGTAGCCATTATGCTTTCAGACAAAGTGGACTTCAAACCAAAAAAAATCATTAGACACAGATGGATAATACATTTTAGTCACAGGCACAATTCACCAGGAAGACTTCACAATACTGAACATATATGCACCTAATACGGGCTCCTCCACATTCATTAAGCAAACCCTACAGTGTCTAAAACAAGATATCAACCCCAAAACAATAATTCTTGGGGATTTCAACACTTCCCTCTCTCAACATGGGATAGATCGACAAGTCAAAAGTTTACAGAGACACTTTGGAACTTAATCAAACCCTTAGAGAAATGGAACTTACAGATCTCTATCAAACTTTACAACCACACACCAAAGAATACACATTTTTCTCAGTTGCACACGGAACTTTCTCCAAAATGATCACATATGGGCCACAAAACAAATCTCCACATATATAGGAAAGTTGAAATTCTAGTGTGTACCCTATCAGACCACCATGGAATAAAGCTTGACATCAACAACACAATAAACAACAGAAAATACACTAACTCCTGGAAACTTAACACCACACTGCTGAACGAGAATTGGATTCAGGAAGAAATTAAAAAGGAAATTCAAGATTTCTTGAAAATGAACAATAATGAAAATACAATTTGTCAAAATGTTTGGGACACAATGAAAGCTGTCATAAGAGATAAGTTCATAGCTCTTATTGCCTACATCAAAAAAATGGAAACGTCAGAAATAAATAACTTAACAATGTAGCTTAAAGCTTTGGAGACATTAGAACAATCTGATCCCAAAAGCACCAGAAGAGAGGAGATTAGCACAATAAGGGGTTCTCCCTTATTAGGAAAATGATACAGAGAATTAACCAGTCAAAAAGCTGGTTCTTTGAAAAAAATCAATAAAATTGATATACCCCTAGCTAAATTAACCAAAAGCAAGAGAGAGAAAACACAAATTAACAAAATTAGAAATGAAAATGGAATTATCACTACTGATACCCAAGGAATTTAGAGTATTACAATGTCATGTTTCAAAAACTTATACTTTGTGAAATTTGACAACACAAAAGAAATGGATGAATTCCTAAGTAAGCACAACTTACTGAAATTGAATCAGGAAGTTGTGAATTATTTAAATAGTCCTATAACATATAAGGAAATTGAAGTAATCTCAAATCTTCCCACCAAAAATTGTCCTGGACCAGATGGATTCAGCACAAAGTTCTACAAGACATTTAAGGAAGTAATAACACCAATATTCCTTAAATTGTTCCATCAAGGGCTGGAAAGGTGGCTCAGGGGTTAAGCCTTTGCCTTGCAGGCGGAAAGTCCTGAGTTCTGATCTTAGGCCCATGTACAGATGCCAGGTGGAAGCCAGGGCGACCTGCGCTTCTGGTCCTGGTAGGGCGGAGCCTGTGAATCCCGGGGCAGAGTAAACAAAGAGGTGGAGGCGTCCAAGGTGGTTCCCGAGTTCATCCGTGGTTCTACATGCACACACATGCATACACACACAATTGAATAAATAATAATAAAAAAAAAGATCATTCACGGGGATCAAGGAGGCTTTATTCCAGGCACACAAGGTTGGTTCAACATATGCAGATCAATAAATGTAATTCACCGTATAAACCAGTCCAAAATCCAAGACCACATCATGCTCTCGATAGATGCAGAAAAAGTTTTTTGACAAAATACAACAGCCTTTTATGATCAAAACCCTAAAGACAGTTGGAATAGAAGGAACCTTTGTCAATATAATAAAAGCTGTATACAACAAGCCCACAGCAAGGATTATACTCAATGGGGAAAAACTTGAAGCATTCCCACTTCAATCAGGAACTAGACAAGGCTATTCACTTTCTTTTTTTTTTTTTTTTGGCAATTTATTTATTTATTTATTTATTTTTCTGCTCATACAAACGTAATAGGTACCCCTGTCCCCTCTCTCCTTCCACCTCTCCCTGTTCCCTCCCCCCTTTTCCTTTTCCTTCCCCCCTCCCTCCCTTTCTCCCAGTGCCCCCTGCCCCCATCTCTGAAGCATCCTTTAATGTATATATCAAATTTTCCTCTGGGTCCTCCTCTCTGATGAGGTTTAAGTACTCAGTGACATTTCCTAGAACTGTCTTGTGTTCCCCTTAAGTATAGGAACACTATTGTGACTGTTAATCCCTTCCTTCTAAGGATCCTAGTGCCTTTAGTCTATACTAGACTTTAAGAGGTCAATGATATGTTGGTCATTGCGCAGATCATGCAGAATCCTATTATAATTGCTTTGGCCCTAACTTGTGTGGAGTATCTTGCATATCATGACTCCTCCCATCCTTGTGCTCTTACAATCTTACCACCCCCTCTTCCGCAAATTTCCCTGAGTTTAGGATGGGGAGAGATTAGGCAGGCCTGATTCCAGGTGGTTGATATAGAGTCTCTGATGTTCTGAATTATGGTTTGTTGATTTTTTTTTTTCAGTTTTGCTGCTCCTGCGATGCCCTTGACCTCATCCTGATAGGTATTGGATGCCACCCCCTGGCCAGAGATAAAAAGCAGTTATAATAGAATCTTATTGTAAGAGTAGATTCAAAGGTAGATGGAGTAAGAGTAGAAGATTGCGGTGAGGGGTGGGTCAGTCTCCCATTTGCAAAATGGTTACCTTCTATCTGCCAGACTGTATGCCCTCCCTTTCTGGTAAGATCATACCCCATCAGTTGCAAATGACCAGGAAGGACAGTCTGTGAGCTTAATCAGATGTTTCATTTCTTACTTGCAGTCCTTGATGGTGGCCTATTATCTCTGCTGTAGCATGATCCCCTCTCTCCTTGTTTCTGGTGGGGCCCTCCTACCCCTTTCCTCCAGTTTATAATCTTTGCAATTATCATAGGTATTACAGAGATTTATCTTTGAATGTGTCTCTAAATAGGTTTGGTACTAGGATCCACCTATTAGGGAGTACATACGGCAGGGCTGTCCACTTTCATCTCTTCTATTCAATATTGTACTTGAAGTCTTAGCTGGAGCTATAAGACAAGAAAGGGAGATAAAAGGGATTCAAATTGGCAAAGAAGAATCAAGTTATCTCTATTTGCAGATGACATGATCATGTACCTGAATGAACCTAAAAACTCCATCAGGAAGCTTTTGAAACTAATACAGGAGTTCAGTAGGGTGGCAGGATACAAAATAAATGTACAAAAAAAAGTGGCCTTCCTGTATGCCCAGAATGAAAAATCCCTGAGAGAAACAATCCCATTTACTATAGCCCCTAAAAAAATGAAATACCTTGGTATAAACTTAACCAAGAAGGTAAGAGACCTTTATAATGAAAACTGTAAAACCCTAAAAAAAGAAATTGCAGAAGACACCAGAAGGTGGAAAGACCTCCCAATGTTCCTGGATTGGCAGAATCAACATCGTAAAAATGACCATCCTACCAAAGGCAATATACAGATTCAATGTTATACCAATTAAAATTCCAAAGCAATTCTTTAAAGAAGTTGACCAAACAATCTCAAAATTCATATGGAGGCACAAAAGACCCAGGATAGTAAAAACAATCCTGAGTAACAAAAACTCTGTTGGAGGTATCACCATATCAAACCTTAGTCTATATTACAAATCCTTAGTTATAAAAACAACCTGGTACTGGCTTTAAAATAGACACATGGATCAATGGATAACAGTTGAAGATCCAGATATAATCCCATACAACTACAGCCATTTTATCTTTGACAAAGGGGCAAAAAATCCAATGGAAAAAGAACAGCATCTTCAACAAATGGTGCTGGCAAAACTGGATATCCACATGCAGAACATTAAAACTGGACCTGTACTTGTCACCACGTACAAGAATTAATTCCAACTGGATCAAGAACCTCGATATGAAGCCAGAGACCATAAAAAGTATAGTTGAAAGGGTAAGGAACTCCCTCCAGCTTTTTGGACTCAGCCAACGTTTCCTAATTGGAAATCCAATAGCACAGTCAATACAACCAACACTCAACAGATGGGATCTTATGAAGTTAAAGAGCTTCTGTTCAGATATAGAGATTGTAACTTGAGCACACAGGCACCCACAAAATGGGAGAAAATCTTCACTAACCACATATCTGATAGAGCTCTACTATCCAGAGTGCACAAAGAACTCAGAAAACTAAACATCAAGGAAACAAATGGGCCAATTAACAAATGGGACTTGGAACTCAAAAGAAACTTTAATAGGGATGAAATTAAAATCTAACAAATATCTTAAAAAATGCTCCACATCCTTAGTTATCAGGGAAATGCAAATCAAAACCTTCCTGAGACATCATCTCACCCCGGTCAGGATGGCAAAAATCCACAATATAAACAACACCAAATGCTGGAGAGGATGTGGAGAGAAGGGAACTCTGCTACATTGCTGTTGGGAATGCAGGCTTGTACAACCACTCTGGTGAGCCGTCTGGAGATTTTTAAAGAAGTTAAAAATTGAAATGCCATATGACCCTGCTATTCCACTATTGGGAATAATCCCTCATACAGTGAAAATTCACCTCGATAGCACAAACACGACCATGTTCATAGCAGCAGTATTTACAATAGCAAAGTCATGGAATCAACCCGAATGTCCAACAGTTGATGAGTGGATAAGAAAATGTGGTATGGTACATTTATACAATGGAATACTTTTCAGCCATCAAAAATGATGAATTAATGAAATTTATCTGGAAATGGATGGAATTAGAAACAATTATATTGAGTGAAGTATCTCAGACACAGAAAATAAAGTGCCTTATTATTCCCTAATAGGTGGATCCTAGTACCAAATCCACTTAATGACACACTCAAAGATAAATCTCTGTAATACCTAGTAATTGCAAAGATTATAAACTGGAGGGAAGGGGAAGGAGGGCCTCGCCAAAAACAAGGAGAGAGGGGATCATGCTACAGCAGAGATAATAGGCCACCATCAAGGACTGCAAGTAAGTAATGAGACGTCTGGTTAAGCTCACAGACTTTCCTTCCTGGTCACTTGCAACTGATGGGTATGATCTAATCAGAAAGGGAGAGCATACAGTCTGGCAGATAGAAGGTAACCATTTTCAAATGGGAGACTGACCCCCCACCCCCTCACCATGGTCTCCTACTCTTATTCCATCTACCTTTGAATCTACTCTTATAATAAGACTATTTTAACAGCTTTTTATCTCTGGCCAGAAGGTGACATCCAATACCCATCAGAATGAAGCCAAGGGCATTGCAGAAGCAGCAAAACTGAAAAAAAAAAATCAACAAACCATGATTCAGAACATCAGAGACTCTATATCAACCACCTAGAACCAGGCCAGCCTAATCTCTCCCCATCTTGAAGCTCAGGGAAATTTGCGGAAGAGGAAGTGGTAAGATTGTAAGAGCCCAAAGATGGGGAGGAGCAACAATATGCAAGATACTCCACACAAGTTAGGGCCGAAGCAATCATAATAAGACTTTGCAACACTTGCGCAATGACCAACATATCATTGACTCCTCAAAGTCTAGCATAGATTAAAGGCACTAGGATCCTTAGAAGCTAAGGATTAACAGCTACAATAGTGTTTCTATACTTAAGGGGAACAGAAGAAAGAGTTCTAGGAAATGCCACTGAGTTCTTACATCTTATCAAAGAGGAAGACCCAGAGGAAAGTTTGACATACATGTTAAAGCATGCTCCAGGGAAGGAGGGGAGAGGGTACTAAGAGAGAGGAAGGTGGGAGAGAGAAAATGGGGGAGGAAGCAGGGGGATCCAGTGAGGGGTGGAGGGAGGGAGGAAGGGGACCAGGGTGCCTATTAAGTCTGTATAAGCAGAAAAAAAATTATTGGGAAAAAAAAAAGAAAAAAAAGAATTGTAGCATAAAGGCAGAAGAAACAAAGACAATTCTTTTGGGCAAAATATGCATTATGGGGGGCTGGAGAGGTGGCTCAGGGGTTAAGCCTCTGCCTTGCAGGCGGAAAGTGCTGAGTTCGCATCCTAGACCCCACGTATAGACGCTGGGCGGAAGCGGGGGGGGGGGGGGGGCTGTGCTTCTGGTCCTGGTAGGGTGGAGCCCGTGAATCCCAGGGCAGAGTAAACAAGGAGGAGGTGGAGGCATCCATGGTGGTTCCCGAATTCGTCCGTGGTTCTACACACACACACATACATACACACACATACATATATACATGCACAGTTGAATAAATAATAAAAAATTAAAATATGCATTATAGGAATTATAGTTTGTATTTAAAATGTCCCTCAAAGGCTCCTGTATTTGATCACTTGGTCTACAGTAGATGGTATTACTCTAGGAAGTTATGGAATACTTCATAGACAGGGAGAGGGAAGATTACTTGGAAGAAGTTGGTTGCATTGTTGTGAGTCTAGGGAGTTATTCCTGGCACTACTTCCTGCCTTGTCTTGGTTTTCTGATGTACTCAGATGTGTACAAGCAGTTGCATACTTCTGCAACCATAATTGAAACATATTTCTTCCACCATGACTTCTATATCCCAATGGACCCTATGGTGGAACACAAACAAAGATGAATGTCTTTCTCCTTTACATTGCTTCTGTTCAGGAATTTGGTCACAGCGATGATACACTTTGCAGTGATGGTATTGCAAATACTGACATTTTGAAGACCGGGGTGAGTGGATGCATTAGTTTACCAAGTCTACTAAAATAAGTTGTCACAAGCCAGATGATTTAAAACATAGACATAACCTTTCATAATTCTGGAGGTCCAAAGCCTGAAACTGAAATGCTGTTTTAGGGAAAAAGCTGCATTTAGTTTCTTCCAGCTTCTAACTTGGGGTTGTTTGGTTGTACTGACATCGTCTCTTGTCTAAGCTCACTTCCTCTCAAATGTCTCTCCCAAGACTCCTAGCATCAAGGATGCTGCTGTCCTCTCAAGATTTTTGTAAAGCAGGCAAACCCTCACAGGTTCTGGGACTTAGGCAGTGTTTATATTCCTTAGGGAATGATATTCATTCAGGCCACTAAATTAGACGATGGTAATTGTGGGTTTTTTATACCTTGCCAAGGACATGCAATATAGTTTTCAGCTGTGGGCTCTGTGACTTTAATTTTACATGATACATCCTCTACACCCTTTCTCAAGCCCATTTTCTAGGTCATTAGTTTGTTCTAGATTGGTTAAGTTGGCTATGGATCTGAGCTCTGCTCAACTGGTAATAGACATGTACTGTCCAAAAATTTGTGTAACTGATTTGGTCTCAACTTCTTGAAAGTGTTTTAAGACCCTCTATACTATCTTTCAGATTAACTTTTGTGAAAGTCACCACAAAATAGTTCTGAAAACCATCAGCTCTAAAATAATTCTATTGGGGTTCAAATTATCCTTGACTCCTATAAGTGTGATACATGTGGCCTTTTATAACTCTTCGTGCTTCTTCTCAAAGCACTACTAAGGAGCTCACCCAAACATACAAAGATTAAACAGTGCCCAGAATGTAGGAAGCACAGTGTTTATCAGTGTTAGCATGAATAATATGCAGTGTTTTTCCAGGATTAAAATCTCTACTTTGATGTGTTTATCCTTTCTTATACAATGTTGTGCCTTAAATATTTGTAAAAATTCTAAGAATCAATGCATGGGTACTGAATATTTCAGATACAAAACCACCAGAGATAACATAAAGGCATAAGGAAGCCAATAACTGAGTGAAATAAAAATTGCCATTTTGCTTGGGTAGGTTTTGGATCAGGGAAATTGTTTCAGTTCTGAGGGAGATAGCCCGCTTCTCAGAGGATCCATTCACCTTTAGGTCACTGGTTCTTGTTGAGCTTATGACAAAAGTAATTGAAAATCACTGTCGTTTAAAAACTACTCAGTGCCAAAAAAGGAAAAAGTTGTTTGCTTCACACTGGTTTCCAGGTGGCAAAATACACATCACAGAGGACACTATGTGGCATCTAAGTAGAGAGACCAGAAGGTGAATGAGCTCAAGCCAGAATGACAGGCTCTTTCCTCAGAGTTTGGCAGTTGCTTCAGAGAGTGTGTAGCAAGCCATTGCCTCTAGTGAATTCAGATTTTTCTTTCTTGTATGTATATATGAGGTGTGGGTATGTGCTGGTGTGTGTGTGTGTGTGTGTGTGTGTGTGTGTGTGTGTACATATGTGCTTGAATATAGGTAGGTCTATGTGCATGTTCAGGTGTATGCACATAGTATATTTGAGTGTGTATTCCTGAAAAAGCTGAAGGGAGTATCAGAAATCATCCTCAACTTATTAGCGAGTCCGGATATGTAATTAAGCCCAGAGCACACCATTACAGCTAGTCTATCTAGCCAGCTTGCCCTGTAGAGTCCCAGGCTCTCTCTTCAAGGGTTAAAATTACAGGCAGACTTCCCTTCTTCGCCCCGCCCCCGCTCCGCCGGTCGGGACGCCTGCGCGAGATCCAGCCGGGCCTCAACGCGCGCTCTAGGACCCCCAGGTCAGCCCACGGGGACCCGGCTCCGACTCCCACCATCCAGCCGGAGCCGCGCGGGGGGCCGAGGGACGAGGAGCACCTCCCCCTGCGCCCGGGCCCCGCCCCAGCTGCCCTCGGGTTAAATAGCTCCACGCCGACGCGCCCATCCTTCCCTTCTTCGCCCCGCCCCCGCTCCGCCGGTCGGGACGCCTGCGCGAGATCCAGCCGGGCCTCAACGCGCGCTCTAGGACCCCCAGGTCAGCCCACGGGGACCCGGCTCCGACTCCCACCATCCAGCCGGAGCCGCGCGGGGGGCCGAGGGACGAGGAGCACCTCCCCCTGCGCCCGGGCCCCGCCCCAGCTGCCCTCGGGTTAAATAGCTCCACGCCGACGCGCCCATCCTTCCCTTCTTCGCCCCGCCCCCGCTCCGCCGGTCGGGACGCCTGCGCGAGATCCAGCCGGGCCTCAACGCGCGCTCTAGGACCCCCAGGTCAGCCCACGGGGACCCGGCTCCGACTCCCACCATCCAGCCGGAGCCGCGCGGGGGGCCGAGGGACGAGGAGCACCTCCCCCTGCGCCCGGGCCCCGCCCCAGCTGCCCTCGGGTTAAATAGCTCCACGCAGACGCGCCCATCCTCCCTTTTCGCCCCACCCCGCTCCGCCGGTCAGGACACGAGAGCGGTCCACCCGGGCCTCACCCCGCGCCCTAGGTAAGTCCCCGTTCAGGCCCTGCCCACCAGTACCCCAGGCCAAATAATTCAGTTTAGTGAAATTGAGAGATCTTAAGAGTTAAAATGACAATGCCAAAGTCAAAGTGCAAATCCATGAGAAGCAACACTCAAGTAAACAAATTTCCCACTGAAGAAATTAATCCCATAATGTTAGACTCCAACAAGAACAAACCCGCGGAAAAAGGCCAAGAAAGCCCCACCCAGGATAAAGACTTTCAAAATATGATCATTACCATGTTCAATACTATGAAAGAGGAAATCCGGGAGGAATTACATAATCGAATCAATCGCTTTGAAGAGCAACACAACAGACATCTGGAGGAGTTGAGAAAAACAGTGCAAGAAACAAAAAGTGGCATAGAACAGTTAAAACAAACTCAAGCAGAGTTTAAAACTGAGCTAAAAGACAAGTTATCTTCAACCCAGAATGCCACAGAGAGTCTTATCAACAGAACTAATGAAGCAGAAAACAGAATTTCAGACCTTGAAGATAAAGTGGGAGTACTAACCAGCTCAATGGAAGAGGTTGTTAAAGCCAAAAGATACTTGAGAGAAATATCCAAGAGATATGGGACACCCTGAAGAAGCCTAACATGCGTATTCATGGAATACCGGAGCAAGAATCTCAAAATACCACCCCTGAGGAAATTTTTCAAACGATCATCAAGGAAAACTTTCCTCATCTAAAAAAAGAGAGGCCCATTCATATACAAGAGGCATTCCGCACCCCAAACAGATACGACCAAAATAGAAGCACACCGCGGCAAATAATAGTTAAAACACTCCACATTCAAGATAAAGAACTGGTGATGAGAGCTTCAAGGGAGAAAAAACAAGTCACTTTTAAAGGCAAACCTATTAAAATAACTAATGACTTCTCAGTCGAAACAGTAAAAGCAAGAAGAGCTTGGAGAGACATACTTCAAGTATTGAATGAGCAAAAATGTCAACCCAGGCTGATTTACCCTGCAAAACTATCAGTCATGATCGAAGGAGAAAGAAAAATTTTCCAGCACAAAGACAACTTTAAGGGATACATGGCCACCAAACCAGGCCTTCAAAAACTGCTAGAAATGATACTCAAGCGTGAAGAAAAAAACAGGCATATCCAGGAGAACAGAAGGCAAATATAACACCATTAAAAGCGAAGCAATATACTTATAAAAGCTACTAAACATAATAAATGTCTGGAATTAACAATAGTTTCTCCATTATAACACTAAATGTTAATGGACTTAATTCACCGATCAAGAGACACAGATTACAAACTTGGATTAAAAATCACAATCCATCAATCTGTTGCCTGCAGGAAACCCATCTCACCACAAAAGATAGGCACGCTCTAAAAATAAAAGGCTGGTCAACAATTCTACAAGCAAATGGAAGCAGAAAACAGGCAGGGGTAGCCATTATGCTATCAGACAAAGTGGATTTCAAACCAAAAAAAATTATAAGAGACACGGATGGATACTACATTTTAGTCAGAGGTACAATTCACCAGGAAGATTTCACAATACTGAACATATATGCACCCAATACGGGCCCCCCCACATTCATTAAGAAAACCCTACAGCGTCTAAAGCAAGAAATCAACCCCCAAACGATAATTCTTGGGGACTTCAACACCGCCCTCTCTACATGGGATAGATCAACAGGTCAAAAGCTTAACAGAGACACTTTGGAACTTAATCAAACCCTGAAAGAAATGGACCTCACAGATCTCTATCGAACTTTTCACCCACGCACCAAAGAATACACATTTTTCTCAGCAGCACACGGAACTTTCTCCAAAATAGATCACATATTGGGCCACAAAATGAATCTACACATATACAAGAAAGTTGAAATTCTAACCTGTGCCCTATCAGACCACCACGGCCTAAAGCTGGACATCCACAACACATCAAACAAGAGAAAATGCACTAACTCCTGGAAACTTAACGCTATGATGCTGAATGAGAACTGGATTCAGGAAGAAATTAAAAAGGAAATTCAAGATTTCCTGAAAGTGAATGATAACGAAAATACAACTTACCAAAATCTCTGGGACACAATGAAAGCTGTTCTAAGAGGTAAGTTCATAGCTCTTAATGCCCACGTCAAAAAAATGGAAACATCAGAAATAAACAACTTAACAATGCAGCTTAAAGCCTTAGAGAAACTAGAGCAATCTGATCCCAAAAGCAGTAGAAGAGAAGAGATTAGCAAAATAAGGGGAGAAATATCTGAAATCGAGACTAAGAAAACGATAGAAAAAATCAACCAATCAAAAAGCTGGTTCTTTGAAAAAATCAACAAGATTGATACACCCCTAGCTAAACTAACCAAAAGCAAGAGAGAGAAAACCCAAATTAACAAAATTAGAAATGAACATGGAGTTATCACTACGGATACCCAAGAAATCCAGAGAATTATAACATCATATTTCAAAAACTTATACTCTGTGAAGTTTGACAACACAAAAGAGATGGATGAATTTCTAAGTAAACACAACTTACCTAAATTGAATCAGGAAGTTGTGAATTATTTAAATAGTCCTATAACATATAAGGAAATTGAGGAAGTAATCTCGAATCTTCCCACCAAAAAATGTCCTGGACCAGATGGATTCAGCACAGAGTTCTACAAGACATTTAAGGAGTTAATAACACCAATACTCCTTAAACTGTTCCATCAAATAGCAAAGGAAGGAACACTACCAAATTCCTTCTATGAAGCTAATATCGTTTTAATCCCAAAACCTAATAAAGATTCACTTAAAAAGAAAACTATAGGCCGATCTCCCTGATGAACACAGACGCAAAGATTCTCAACAAAGTCTTAGCAAATCGGATTCAAAAACATATTAAAAAGATCATTCATGGGGACCAAGTAGGCTTCATCCCCGGCACACAAGGTTGGTTCAACATACGCAAATCAATAAATGTAATTCATCATGTAAACCAGTCCAAAGTCCAAGACCACATGATACTCTCGATAGATGCAGAAAAAGCTTTTGACAAGATCCAACAGCCTTTTATGATCAAAACGCTAGAGACAGTAGGAATGGAAGGAACCTTTATCAATATAATAAAAGCTGTATACAACAAGCCCACAGCAAGGATTATGCTCAATGGGGAACAATTGGAAGCATTCCCACTTCGATCAGGAACAAGACAAGGCTGTCCACTCTCACCACTTCTATTCAATATTGTACTTGAAGTCTTAGCCGAAGCCATAAGACAAGAAAGGGACATAAGAGGGATTCAAATTGGCAAGGAAGAAGTCAAGCTATCTCTATTTGCAGATGACATGATCTTATACCTGAGTGATCCCAAAAACTCCACCAGGAAGCTCCTGGAACTAATTGAGAAGTTCAGCAGGGTGGCAGGATACAAAATAAATGTGCAAAAATCAGAGGCCTTCCTATATGCCCAGAATGAAAGAAGTGAAAAAGCCTTGAGAGAAACCATGCCATTTACTATAACCCCTAAAAAATGAAATACCTTGGTATAAACCTAACTAAGGAGGTAAAAGACCTTTACAATGAAAACTTTAAAACCCTAAAGAAAGAAATTGCAGAAGACACCAGAAGGTGGAAAGACCTCCCTTGTTCCTGGATTGGCAGAATCAACATTGTAAAAATGACCATCCTACCAAGGCAATATACAGATTCAATGCTATACCAATCAAAATCCCAAAGCAATTCTTCAAAGAAGTTGACCAAACAATCTCAAAGTTCATTTGGAGGCACAAAAGACCCAGGATAGCAAAAACAATCCTGAGTAACAAAAACACAGCTGGAGGTATTACCATACCAAACCTAAGTCTATACTACAAATCCATAGTTATAAAGACAGCCTGGTACTGGCTCCAAAATAGACACACAGATCAATGGATAAGGATTGAAGACCCAGATATAAGCCCACAAAGTTACAGCCATTTGGTCTTTGACAAAGGGGCCCAAAGAATCCAATGGAAAAAGAACAGCATCTTCAACAAATGGTGCTGGCAAAACTGGATCTCCACATGCAGAAGATTAAAGCTGGACCCGTACTTGTCACCATGTACAAGACTTAATTCCAAATGGATCAAGGACCTTGATATCAGGCCAGAGACTTTAAAAACCATAGTTGAAAGGATAGGGAACTCCCTCGAGCTGGTTGGGCTAGGCCAACAGTTCCTAAACAGACATCCAATGGCACAGTCACTGCTACCAACTCTCAACAGTTGGGATCTTGTGAAATTAAAGAGCTTCTGTTCAGATAAAGAGATTGTAACACGAGCTCAAAGGCAACCCACAGAATGGGAGAAAATCTTCACTAACCACATATCTGACAGAGCTCTACTGTCCAGAGTGCACAAAGAACTTAGAAAATTAAACTCCAAGGAAAACACTGGCCCAATTAAAAAATGGGCCCTGGAACTTCAAAGAAACTTTACCAGGGATGAAATTAAAATGTCTAACAATTATCTTAAAAAATGCTCCACTTCCTTCGCCATCAGGGAAATGCAAATCAAAACTTCCCTGAGATATCATCTCACCCCAGTCAGGATGGCAAAAATCCACAATACAAACAACGACAAATGCTGGAGAGGATGTGGAGAGAGGGGAACTCTCCTACATTGCTGGTGGGAATGCAGGCTCATACAGCCACTCTGGCGAGCCGTCTGGAGATTCTTAAAGAAATTAAAGATTGAAATGCCATATGACCCTGCTATCCCACTTTTGGGAATAACCCCCCAATCAGCAAAGGTTCGCCTCGATAGCACAAGCACGACCATGTTCATAGCAGCACTGTTTACAATAGCAAAGTCATGGAATCAACCTAAATGTCCAACAGTTGACGAGTGGATAAGGAAACTGTGGTACATCTATACAATGGAGTACTACTCAGCCATCAAAAATGATGAATTACTGGAATTTGCTGGGAAATGGATGTCATTAGAAAGAATTATATTAAGTGAAGTATCCCAAACCCAGAAAATTAAGCGCCGTATGTACTCCCTAATAGGTGGCTCCTAGTACCAAACTCACCCAGCCCACATTGGGACACTCAAAAGTAAACCTATGTAACACAGTAATTGCAAGGATTATGAACAAGAGAGATGGGTTAGGAGGGCCACACCAGAAACAAAGAGAGAGGAGACCATGTTACAGCAGAGAAAATAGGCCTCCATGAAGGTCTGCAAGTAAGTAATGAGAAACCTGGTTAAGTTCACAGACGTTCTTTCCTGATCTCACCAGAAGGGGAGGGCATATAGTCTAGCAGATAAAAAGTAATCATTTTGCAAATGGGTGATGGACCCCTCTCTCAGTGAGGTTTCCTACTCTTATTACATCTACCCTTGAATGTGCTATTACAACAAGACTCCAGTTTAACAGCTTTTTGTCTCTGGCCAGGGGGTGACATACAGTGCCCAGCAGAATGGAGTGAAGGGAATTGCAGGAGCAGCAAAACTGCAAAAGAAAATCAACAAACCACAATCCAGAACTTCAGAGACTCTATATCAATCACATAGAACTAGGACAGCCTAATCTCTCCCCATCCTGGAGCTCAGGGACATTTGCGGAAGAGGGGGCGGTAAGATTGTAAGAGCAAAAGGATGGGAGGAGCAACGATTTGCAAGATTCTCAACAATAGTTGGGGCCAAAGCAATCATAATGGAACTTTGCATGCCCTGCGCAATGTCCAGCGCACTGTTGCCCTCATAAAGTCTAGCATCTGATAAGGGCACCGAGACCCCTGGAGGCAAGGGATTGACAGCCATAGTAGTGATCTTATGCTTAAGGGGAACAAGAGAAAGGGCTTATGGAAATGCCACTGGGTCCTTATATGTCATCGGAGAGGAGGACACAGTGGAGAGTTAGGCACACACAATAAAGGACTCTCTGGGAATTGGGGGGGAGGCACTGGGGGAAGGGGAGGGGGAAGAGGGGGGAGGGAGGGAACTGGTAAAAAATTTTTAAAATGTATAATTAAATTTTTAATAATAAAAAAAAAATTACAGGCAGAATGACACACTTGCAAGACATGGGATCTACTTTACAGGGTGGAAATTACTGTCACCATGTCTGCCTATCATGTTTTACAAGGGATCACACACCTAAATTCATCCTCCTGTTTGCACAGGACTTGCTTTTGTCACTGAACCATATCCTCAGCCCTAAATCTTGTTTTTTAAATATTATATTTATATACTTTAAATATATGTCTATTTAAACATTATATGAGAAGGAGAGAGGGAAGGAGAAAAGGGAGGGAGGGAGGGAGAGAGAGAGACAGAGAGAGACAGAGAGACAGAGAGAGAGAGAGAGAGAGAGAGAGAGAGAGAGAGAGAGAGAGAGAGAGAGACAGAGAGAACTCTATTCTCCTGTTCTTTCCTTCTACCATATGGCCCTAGGGATTGAACTCAGGTCACCAGGTGACTTTATCCCCCCCCCCGAGGCATTTTTCCCACCACTATACCTTATTTTTTAAGTCAGTGTCTCTTACTGCAACTGCAGCTAACAACTGATTGGTGAGACTGGCTTGCTAGGAAGTTTCTGGAACCCTCCTGCTTCTGCACTGGGACTACAAGAGTGTACTTGCACACTTGGCTTCAAGTTTATATGCTTGTGTAGCTTGGCAGATCTGTAATTCACATGGCACTGGCACTCTTACCATGAATTCCATGGCTTAGGCACTGTGTGATATCCTCAATTCTTAAAAAATCTCAGTCTTAATGATGTTATTCTTGCATACTGCAAATCTACAGTCTTAGCTTCATTCAAATATTCCTTTTTGACTTATACAGTTAGGCAAAGCACTTGCCACTATTTAGGGTTTTTGATTCCAAGCTTCAGCTGTGTTCCACTATCTTTCAGGTACCTTTTTGTCTTTTGTTTTATTTCTCTTATTTCACAGTTGCTATGTAGCATCACAACCTACACAGCACATTAAGCACATTAAGCAGTTATGCACATCAAGAACCTTGAGTTGAGGACAAATCAACATTACTGATGAGATGGAAGTGAGTTGGTAAATTGAGGGTTGGGTTACATATCTATATTCTAATGTTCTTTTATGGATTAGGAAGGGCTCTGTCTCTTGGTGGATGCAAGTTGACAAACTCAGAGATTGACAAGGAGGCATTTTGGTACAAAGGGAAAAAATCCTCCTCTGAATGAATGTTCTCAATTGTACTTCATGTGTGTGTGTGTGTGTGTGTGTGTGTGTGTGTGTGTGTGTGTGGCATTTTCAGCAGTTAGGATAAACAAGAAGGGAAGACATCTTGCTCCCTAGTCAGGGTTGAGGTTTGGTCTTCAGGAAAAGTGGCATCGGGAAATTACATGGGTAGTGGGGCTTAGGAGAGATACAAAGGAAGCTGCAGCAGTTACATTCATTATGCATGCACTGTCTTCCATGTGAATAGAATCACCATTTCATTCATATGTTGCACATCATTTGCAGAAGGAAGAGGGCCCAATTCAAGCAGTGAATCACAATTTGATTAAACTAATCATGAGAGTTATATTCCTCTACATGACTGTTTTGGTGATAGGCATATGGCCAAGTGGTGTCCCAAGGGACACAAGGAAAGCTTGATCAACAAATGGGAAGTTTTTCTCTTGATAACCATACACAAGGTCAACACTAATTTGTTTGTCTTTTACATGTAGCCTTATGAGCAAGTGGTGCTTGTGCTAAGGCAGCCATTTCATAACTGGAAGAAGACAACTTGTAAGGGCAATGAGCTTATGTGAAAGCACAACATGCATAAGTCACTTTGTTAAAGACAGTAAAGCTGCTGTTGTGTATTTTTAATTTCTGGAATTTTTTTTTTAGGTTTGTGGTTTCATAGATATGAGACTATACTATATACACTCTGGGCATATATTAAAAACTTTTATTGTGTACTTGATGGATAAATTATATGATTTTTGAACTGCAAATCAAGATAATTTTTTAATTTTTTCTTTCATATATGTGCACAGGGTACATGTATGCATGTGTTTTGCATGTGTATTGCCATGTGTCTGTGCAGGTGTATGTACACAGTGCAATTGAGTGGGTGTATGCTTGTGAAGGCTCAAGGGTGATGGGAAAATATCTCCATCTCTTGGTTTTCTAAGATATTCTAAATTTGTAAAGGACAGAATTCAATCTGGTTCAGAAGGTGAATGGTCTTTCACTTGCCTTTAAGTTCTACATGCAATCACATGGGAAATCTTGTTGCTATGGTTTGGATATGAAGTGACATCTAAGTAAGTTCATGTGTCGAAAAAAAAAGTTGTCCCTCACCGAGAAGTGCTGATTGAATCATGAAAGTTCTATGTTCATTAGTGGAGTAATGTATTGATGGATTCATGTATTGAAAGTAGGTGATGGAGGTGCCAGAAACTTCTTTAGTAAGGCCTAGCTGAAAATAAGAACAAGGAGTATGCTTTTGAAGGATCTCTCTCCAGCCTGTCTTCTGCTGTGAGATGAGCAATTATCTCACTTCATTTAAACCCAAAAAACTGAGTTCAGATGACCATTGACTAAAATGTCTGAAACTGTGAGTCAAAATAAATCTTACCTTCTTTAAATCCTCTCAGATATTTTTACCAGCCCCCCGAAAAATCATTAATGTACTTATGAATTATATTCCTCAACATAACTCTATTCCAGATCTATAGTACTCTAATGAATCAAATTGTTTCCTTCATTGAAAAGATGTAATGGGTCTTTGTTTATAATTTTATCTTATTTGGAAGCAAGGTCATTGCATGTATAATTAATTAAAATGAAGTCATTCTGGAATAGATTTAGTCCTTAATGCATTATGGTTAGAGACCTTAATAAAAATGACACTGTTTGAAGCAGCTGTTAATATACCAAATACCTGGGAAATCTAATAAAAAGAAAAAGGTTTCTTTTGGCTTAAGTTTCAAAGGATTTAGATGTGTGTGTATGTTTCTGTGTGTGTGTGTGTGTGTGTGTGTGTGTGTGTGTGTGTGTGTGTAGAATATGCATGTGCTTGTACATATATGTGAACTTGTGAAAGCCTGAAGCTGATATTGGAATGTTTCTTTAACTGGTACTTACATTTACTTTTTAAAACAAGGTCTATCAATTGACACCAGAGTTCATCATGTTGTAGAGGTGGCAATCCAGCTTGCCCTGGAGAATTGCTGTCTTTTTTCTTCCTGTTGCTGGGATTAAAGTTAATCACCTACTCTGCCTAGATTTTACATAAAATCTGGAGATCTGAGCTCCCATGAAGATACTGACAAAAGAAAGGTATTATCTATGGAGTCACGCCCCACCTCTGCCTGCCTAAGTTTTAACTTTGGATAATTGGGTCTACTACTTTTAGCCCTGTGGTGTGGCAACCAATCATTAGAATAATATAAAAAAAACCATACCTAATGGTCAGACAAGAGGAAGTACCAGGGTCTCATCTTGTTCAAGGTTATACTCATAATGACCCAATAATGTCTACCTAGTTACTGTTTTTAAATGCTTCCATCTCAATCCAATAACCATAGGAACTTGTAATGTCCAAACTATAACAAACACTCTGTAAAAAGGTAGTAACAAAGTGAATGTGCCAGACAAAGATGGAGGCAGTGGTGTAGCTATTTTCTCCAAACTGAATCATTTCTCTTACACAGAGGAGGGATGTTTACACAATTTAAGAAATTAATGGAATATACAAGGCCTTGAAACTTTATGAAACTTAAAAAACTCATGAAGTTTAGAAAGACTGGATAAGCAAGGTCCCTACCCAAGTTTACATAACCAGCAAGCAATTGGCAGAAGTCTTTGGTGGAGTTGATGCAGTTGACTTTTTTTTTTAGAGTAACTTCTTCATAGCCTCTGATTTGTGATTAGCCATGAAAAGTATAGCTGATCTGAGGGTGGAACATTCACAGGACGATCCTTCTGCGGCTCCTTTTCCCTAGGCATATGAATTGGTCACCTCTTGCTGTAATGGGAGCTTATGCTCCCTGCTGTCACAGTCACAGTCACATTACAGTGCATCTGGGAGGGAGTGTGGATCTCGGGGTAACCGTTTTTTGTGTGGTAGCATGCCTCTTTGATGCAGAGGACCACATGAGTGTGGAGATGCCTCCAATATAGTGGAAGAACTAGAGTAACTAGTTCTTTCAACTTTTGTTGAAAGTATCATGTGTGATACAGAAATGTAAGTTTTGGTCACAGTTTTGTATGGCCTTTAATGTGGGTGATAATACATGCAACCAAGACTGTATTATCTGGCAAAAAAATAACTTGTCATGCAAAGAATTACATTGGGAAAATGACACACAGATGCTATCTTCTGCATTAACTTCTGATTTGACAGGGAAATTATATATATATATATATAAAAGGTATGATGAGATGGAGGTGTTGGCTTGCTGCTTCTTACTGATGGTAAAGGATAACAGTGTATGGAATAGATATATATAAAAATCCCTTCCTGGGATACAAAAACTTGGAGTCCATGGTAAGAACAGGACAATGAGAGAGAAAGCAAGATAGAAGTGACAGAAAATACTACCCACCAAGCTACATAGTTGAGGGCTGGGTTGGTGAATGAAGGTTGGGACAGCTGGTTGGATCTGCCAAGCTGGAAAGCTAGAGACCATACTGGTTCTTGGCCCTCTGCTTCCATGCACTAATTTGTAGGTATACAGAGTATTTAAAAGGCAGTTTGATGTCATGTCTACACATAAGATTTGCAATGGGGGAAGTAAGGGAAAAGGGTCAAGTAACATGGGAAGGAAAAGATTTAAATCCAATGTATACATGCATGAAACTGCAAATAATAAATAAGAAACCCTTCAAAGATCTGACAGGTAATACAGAAATATGTGCCTCAGCATGCAAGTGCAGGCTTTAATAAAGGAGCAATACAGGAAACTATGATAATCAAGGAAGGTTGCATCTCAACAGCCTGAATTAAGATAAACTTTTTTTAATATTTTTTATTTATTCAGTTGTGTGTGTGTGTGCGTATGTATGTGTGTATGTGTGTGTAGAACCACGGACGAATTCGGGAACCACCATGGACACCTCCACCTCCTCCTTCTTTATTCTGCCCCGGGATTCACAGGCTCCGCCCTACCAGGACCAGAAATGCTGGCTGCCCCCCTACTTCTGCCCGGTGTCTATACATAGGGTCTAGGATCCCAACTCAGGACCTTCTGCCTGCAAGGCAGAAGCTTAACCCTTGAGCTTCCTCTCTAGCCCCTAGGATAAACTTTTAAATAAAGATTGAAATTCCCTCTAACAGCCTGACTCATGAGGCTTTGGGCTGTGTGAGGGTGGATGTGATTAGCCTGAATGCTTTGGAAAGAGAGGAACTAAGCAGTATAACCAGCCATCCTTCCTTCACACAAATTATGCATAACCTAAGGCAATACAAGAGGAATTAGTTAGTGATGGATTGACTCATAGAGTCATTAGGGACTCATGGTTGTTGCCTACTGAGATCCCTAAGAAAGCCAAATGATGGAACACATCCAGAAGAATAGGGATTGCTGAGGGAACTCACATGCGAGAGGTGGTATTTAGCTCACCAGACTTACTTCATAAGCCCTGATAGGACACTGTTCGCAGGAGATTTAGAAAAAAGTTAATTCACTGGGGATCATGGTTCTGGCAAGGAGTTTTAGGGCTTTGTTGAGCGCCAAGGTGGGATAATATCTTTTAGACATAGCAGATGCTCTGGAAAGTATGAATGATTTGTGTACATTTCTCTTCTGCAGGAAAGTAAACTTGGGATGGATGCTTTTCACCCTTCCCAGGGTGTTTTCGCAGCCGGGAGTGGCTGATGGAGACGCAAAGGCCGGGGTACTATCCCACAGCTTTTTAGATCTAGGGATCTGGTTTGAATAAGAGGTGCAGGTGAACATTTAGCATTATTCCCTCCCATTCAGCAGACTGGCCCAAGAAGTGATCTCTTAATCTGTCCATCCTATTGGGGAGAGGGAAATGCGCCTGAGTACCAAGGCAGTATCTCAGGATAGCTCACAGAGAAGGACTGTGGAGTTCAGATATCTAAACACCTCTGCTGCTGTCCTAAACACGGATTCTTTAATGTGCCAGTGTTCTCAAGAGCTGCTGAATCCCAAATAAAATAGGAATTTTCTTAGTGTGGATGGTAGGGGGTCTTTAGAGGTTTTGCCCATCCTCTATGAAATGTTTCATTATACATTTGGAAAAGTATCTGGAAATATAGCTAAAAACAACAGCAAAAGCAAATAGATTGTTTGAATGAAGGAATCCTGTGTTGGTAGGAAAAAGAACTTCCTATAAGGGTACTGAATAAAATCCTAGTGTTGGTAAGATCCAGTGCTAGGAGGTGTTGACCAGGTAAGACATGAGGATCTTCAAGCCATAAAGGTCATTGCCCCTTTTGTTGATTTCATGCCAGAACTAGGCGATAATCCTTTATTAGTGAAAACATCATATATTTTGGTTGAAGGACATGGATAAACAGGTTGAGACTGAACTAGAAGCCCCCTCAGTGTTTGTAGTGCCAGAAAGTACTATGCAGGATGCAGTGGCAAAATGTCATGAACAGTTCTGCTCAGTTTAGACCCTGCATGCTGCGTACCTGACAGTAGTTTCAGCTGTCAACTTGATATCTCAGAACTGAGTTTTTAGGCACTTCTATGAAGATCTATTTCATTAAGGCATCAGACCTGTGAGAAAGAGATTGTCGTGATTATATAATTGAATGTTGGTGGGACTCAACCCATCGTGGGTGGTTCCATTCCCTTGGCAGGTGAATGAAGAAAGAAAGAACCAGCTGGATTTCGCAAACCGACAAGCTAAAGAAAAGCACTGCTCTTTGCCCTGCTTTGGCTGTGGCTGTGACTAGTTCCCTTAGCTTCTGTTGAAACTCTCTTGCTCAAGTGGTCTATAAACCAAAATCATCATGAGTTGGAATAAAAAAGTTCCCTTGTTTGCTAAATTGCTTGGGTTATATATTTTTGCAGGAATGAGAACACACATCTCAGATAATTTAGTAACAGGATTGGGGACATAGCTGAGATGAACATGACCATGAGGTTTTGTACCTCTCGAAAGATTTCGTTGGACACATATAAAACTATTTGAAACTTTGTTGGCAGAATCTAACTGAGAATAGTAATAGTGATGCTGGGAGATGTGGTTTGTGGCTCATGATTTTACAGAGGAACAAGGACTTCAGTGAAGTTGAATTTAAAGATAATAGACAAGGCTGTATTGGTAAGCTTGAAATTTGAATACAGAACAACAGCTGTAGCTATTGGAGAAATTAATGTCATTGGAGAAATACCTAGTGTTTTGCACTGGGACAGTGGGGATATTTCCTGAGGGCAAAACCACACTGTATGGAGAATTCATTTTGGGAAAATTCAGACGCATTTAGTGGAAGAAAACGTGAACTAGAGTTTGCCTGCTCTTCCATAATGGTCAGTACACCTGAGTTGACGAAACTTTAGCAAGCCAGGCTGTGTCCTGAAGTTATGGAGAACATGGAATCCAAGTACATACAAGTGGTCTTGGTTTTGTTGCAAAGTTGAGGCAGTCATGGATCTTAGATGAGGCCTGGTATTGTGTGGCAGGCCCCTTGCTGAATGGCAGGGATGGAGACCTTGTAAAGGCAGATTAAGTCTATTTACAGTGGAGACTCCAGGATGTTGGTGATACCAGAATCATGGGATGTGCACAGAAGAGTGTAGATTTGCATTTGAACTGGCAGGAAGAAAAGACATGTGTGCTACAGGCAGCAGAGCTGGTGTTGTGGAATTGCATAAACATTTAGATATTGTAAGCTCTGGTTGACGGATGTTGAGCTATAGGATATGCCTTGCTTGATTCTGATTTTTCTGTATTTTGAAGTTTTTTTTTTTTTCAGGACACAGAAATAAGAATGTTTATTATATGATATTATATTCTGGAAGTATTTAGCTTTTTTGACATTACGAGAAAATCATTAAGAGACTTTGGACTTTTAAAATGTAACTGAACTGTTTATGACTATGGAAATTTAAAGCTATTGGAACTTTTAATATTGAGCTACTTAAACTTTCAAAAGTGGACTGACTGTATTTTATAATATAAAAGTAAGACAGTGGGGATAATGGGTAGATTATACTTAAAAGTCGTGTGTTTCTGGGTCAAGTTGCAAAGAAGGAAATGCAACATATTGTTTAAGCTATCAAACTGACACTTCACATTGCACTTTTAGACATATTTATGAATTATTTGTTTTAGGTATTACTCTGTGTGAACCATGTCTGTTGACCCTGCTGATAACTCTGCTGCCATGATGTACTGCTCTCTGAAACTGAAAGCTGGAATAAAAATTCCATTGTTTCCCTCTTCTTTGGGCCAAGCATTTACTACAGGAATAATATGAAAGCATGACGACCACTGCCATGTCCAGCAAGAAATGTCCATAACTATTGAAAGTGCATCCCACTTTATTTTTAGTTGGTTTTAACGTCTGCCTCATAGGAGGGAACTCTTGTCTGATAATGTGAGGGCAAAAGCTATGTTCAGGGGAAATTAAGAGGCTCAAATTGGCAAGCAATTTCTATTGTTTTATTAACTGGGGATTTATGTTCATGTCCATAGATTACTGTTCTTGTCAGTCTTGGTCATGAAGGAAATTTCTTTAATACATGGAGAAGTAGTTGCTATAGAGACTCAAAGCTGGTCATACTGCTGAGAATAAATGATTGATTTTATGGAATAGTGGCCCAATATTCAGCTACGGATGGAACAATAGTAGTCATGCATCTAAAATCATCCTCTGGAAGGCACAGGAAATATCGCAGTAGAGGAGGCAAAAAGAATATAAGAATGAGAGGTGTAGAAGACATTCTACTAAGAGTGGTGAAAACTGAGTTTAGATTACATTATCAGTACAGGTGCTGAATCCACATCTTCCCTCACCCCCATTCCCTCAATCGGAGAATTGGTTTTATGCTGTCAGGAAAAGTGCTTAAGGTCACAGGACTTAGTTTAGATATCTTAGCCAGCAAAATGGAAATTTCATTGTGAAGTAATAGAAGTTTGGATTTGTGAAAAAGAACTTTAGGGTGAAGATACAGATTTCTGTTTCTATTTGACATTATGTATCTGGATTTCCTGTGTGTGTGTGTGTGAATGCTTTAAAATATTTGCATATTCTTTATCATTTTCCTGGAAAATAAGGCATGTATGAGGTGCTTAGTCCTCCAGGCATTTACATTGAAGTCTTGTCATTAGTATTATCCTTCGAGTGTGTTTTAGGCTCTTTGCAAAAACTGGTTTTGAATGTTTTACAGTTCAAAGCCCTTACTAGACTGATTCTTCCTCCACACACTTTAGAGGTTTCCATGTCCATGTTTCTACTGTGAGTTATTCTCAAACACATCCAATTCTCGTGTGTAAAGCAGCTTGTAACCTCCAGTGGCTGGGTCTATGTCTCCTGGTGACTAATATTGTATTCTTACAGAACCGCTGAACTAAAGCCAGTCATTTCATGGGAAAGAACCGAGGGAAGTTCCAGGCAGGATCTAAGCCAGAAGGAAAAGAGATGTCCTGCTTTATCACAGTGAGTAAGCAGGAGTAAGAGGGGAACGCAATGATCGCCCTGTCCCATCTCCTCAAAATCAGTGGAGTGGTTGAAGAACTTAGGCAACTATGATCAAACGTGTTTTTTTTTTTACTTTTTAAAAATATTTATTTATTTTTCCCCAATCATACCAGCTTGATAGGACCCCGTCCCCTTCCTCCCTCCACCCCTCCCCAGCCCCCTTGCATCCTCCCCCCTTTTCCCCTTCCTCCCTCCCCTTCTTGCAGTGCAGGTCACCATCACGTATTGCAAGTAAATAGCGTTTTGTTTCTTTTTGGCCATACAAGGAATGAGAGAAGCTCCTATTTCAGACAATTATATCATACAATGTCCGCGTAGCTGGCCGAACTCACGTCAGCGGGATCCCAAAATACTCTCTAGGTTCGGTGCTGGGAGTGGGCGTGGCATGAAAACTTGCGAAAGTTTAGCCTTCAGCATCACGCACTTTATTGTCGTGCAGGTGCACGTCCGTGGGGTGCCGACGCGCCGCCTCAAGGAAAAGATCGGGGCAGTGGAGGGGAGGGGCGCTCGGGGTGGCCCCGGGGGACGAGCGCGGGACGGGCCCGGAGCAGGGCGAAGGGCCGCGCGGGGCGCGCAGGTGGCCGCCGCGTGAGTGGGCGGAGGCGCGGGCGTCGCCCGGGGCCTCGCGAGTCAGCGGCCGCGGGGGGAGAGCCGGGCGGGCGGCTATAAAGGGCCCCGCGGCCCGCTCGCCCGAGCTCGCCCGGCTCCGCCCCGCCGCCGCTCCCGCCGCGTCGCTGGGCCGCTCGACCCGCTCGGGCCTCGGCTGCCCGGGCTGCCGGGAAGATGGCGGCGCCGGAGAGGGGCTCCGAAGCGCAGCTGGACGCCGCCCTGGCCGACGTGCCCGAGCTCGCCCGGCTCCTGGAGATTGACCCGTACCTCAAGCCCTTCGCCGCGGACTTCCAGCGCAGGTACCCGCCGCCACCCTCCGCTCCCTGCAGCCCGCCGCGGGGCTCCCGGACCGGGCTCCCGGCGCGCCCCCGCGGCCCTGTCCCGCGCGCGTCCCCGCGGCCCTGACCCGCGCGCGCCCCCGCGGCCCTGTCCCGCGCGCGCCGCGGTCTTCTCCACGGGACCCGCCGCTCGCGCTCGCGGTCCGAGAACCTGGTGGGCGTGGCGTCAGCCTCCAGGGGTCCCGCTCGTGCGGCCCCCGCGGCTTCCTGATTGGAGGTTGGCGGACCGGCGCCTGAGCGCTCTGCAAGCTTCTCTCCTCGGCCTCCGCCCCAGGCCCCCGCCATCTGCTACGTGCTGCGGCGCCCGCGCTCAGGTTCCGGGGTGCCAGGGCTGAGAACCCTCTGCATCACTCGGTCCCCTGGACAGACCTGCCGCGGGGGTCATTGGGCCTTTCTGACTTTCACGTCTACTTCCTAGCAGTGCTGGTGACTTTTTCCTGCAGGATTCTTCAGGCACACACTCTACCTACTTTTTGCTCCTGCTTGTTTCCTCCCCCTCAGAAACCATCACTGCTGAGTGTATGTACGGAAGCATCGCAGTTGGGGAGAGGCAGCATCGTGCTTCCTTGGTACCACAAATTGGAGTTTAATAATTCTAACTGGCTCAGCTAAGCCGACTTAGTTTAAAAAAAAGTTATACCAGTTATAGTAGTTACGATCAATGGTGAGGCAAGCTCTGTGATGTAATCGTTTCTGCTCTTTAAAAATACCTGTTGCAAAATGAAAACTGGCAACAGCACATACATGAGCACTTTAAATCATAGAAAAGATCCCACTAGTTAGTGACATGAAATGGCACTGATGATTATCAAAGTGGGTTGATTTGAATTTGAAAATGCAACAAACAAAACTAAAAAAAAAAAAAAACAAAACTTAAGTTTTTGTTTCAGTTGGTCATGTTATTTATTACTTGAACTCACTATAAAATTTCCTCTAAGAAAGTGTTAAGAACAAAACCACCGTTATAGAGATTGTAAAGGGATAGCAGCTTATGTGTTGTAATGAGGGGCCCTTCCCAAATAGTTGGGTTGGGCTTCACTCAGTTCAGTTAGGTGTGGATGTCTTTGTAGTAACCACTGGATCAGAGTCTGCTGAAATTGCATTCAGAAAATGCAAACGTGTGCCCTAAGAGCCTGGTTTGATTTAGAAATAGGCAAAGCACATTAGGGTCAAAGAAGGTGACTTTACATGAAGATTGATCAGTGAGCTTTTTGGATGTGCTTATATTCAGGACTCTCATTTATTTTTATGGTTTGTAAAATGACCCATAAAACATATCCAAAAGTTATGGACATAATTTGCCTGTCTCCTTTCTTCCACTCTTATAAGTGGCCACAGACAGAAAGACATTTGTTCACAGTTTTGTTTTTTTTTTTTTAATTTTATCATGTACCTCACTTTCAACTCCATTGGGATTGAGGCAATTATAGTCATCTTTCATGGTTTGTCAAAACTAATGAGAGGAACAAAGGTCAAAATAAAGAAGTGGGAGAAGCCAGGGTTCTTGGTGAAAAGTCTGGCCCAGTGGGTTCTCAGGGTTTCACTGTGACCTGAGTCTACTTTTGTCCTTGCCTCTGCGTAATTGCCATTTTCCAGCACACATGTTCCATTTGGGCATGTCTGATAGTAATTTGGCATTTGGCAGTGGTAACTTTTATTGTTAACTATTGAACAGAAAAGATTAGTCCTTCATATTCTGGTTCTGGTTACTGATTGCTATAGTCTAAACATGTCTGTCCTAAAATTCAGTGTAATACTAAACCTCTGGATTATGAGCTGGGGCCTCTAAAATAAGCTGGGGCCCAGGAGGAACTTTTCCTTAGGAATGCGTTAAGATTCTTTATTTAAACAACAACAACAACAACAACAACAACAACAATGATTTCATGCAGTTTGGGGGCTTTTCACCCTTCTGCCATGTGAGAAGAGATTGGCTTTCATCTTCTCTAGCAAATGGAGCAGCAAGATGCCATCTTGGAAATGGAGAACAGCCCTCAGTGCACAACTTAACCAGCTGGGCACCTCATGCTTGAATTTTTTTTTTTAAATAAACATACTGTTGCAGTCAGCCTGCATGGTTGCTGATAAATGACCATCAAACGGCTTAAGGGAACAAGGGATTTATTTTCTTATTGATAGTCTGCTTACAGTCTGTAATCCAGATTGATGGGAAAGCATGCACCAACACCAGGGCCAAGGGAACTGGCCACACCATCTCTATGTAATGGCTTAGAGAGGGATGATCCTTACTTTCTAGACCAGCATGTCTGGCCAAGTGTACTCAAGAATGCTGACTTTCTCAACCAGCTCTGTGTTTTATTCCAGGATCTGATCCCTCACACATGGTCCTTCCCCATCAGCCAAACAAACTTCTTCAATTTTGCTCTGGCTTAACTAAACCATTAATTCTCCACAAATATGCCCAGAGCTCAAACCCTCAACTGTCAAGTTGACACCTGTGCCTAACTATGACACATGCCCTTTTGGATATTCTCATTTTCAGATATTTTTGTTTTAACCATTCAATTTATAGACTAAGATATTTGCTTTTTTTTTCTACTTGTCTTTAGTAACCCACTCATGCAGTGTGTTCTTGCCTGTATACAGCCAGTCAACCATTTAGATGTACAGTATGTCTACTAAGAGAAGAAAATCTGAGGCTCAGCCAATGGTACAGAGAAAGAGTAATCAGTGATCTTACCAATGCCCAATCATTTTTGTTTTCATTTGAATTCTGGTTTGTGAGCTTATTTTATCTTCCATGAGAGTACCAAGTCCAGTGTGGAGGATTTGTGAGTTCCCCTATGTTATAAAGTGAAAAATATATTAGAGTGTGTGCACATCCTTGCTATCTGGCATGAGATGACATTTTTCCATTTACCTGTCTTTTGTACACCTGTGGTCTACATTCCAGTGAATTCTTTAGTGATTTAAAGCAGTAACATTGGATTGTCCCATCTTAGGAGCTGTTGTGAATTGGTCAGTGGGTTCTTTTCATAGCACTCATTGAGGGATCTAGGAATCCTAAAGGATTCGTCATGAAATCCCCTTCTCCATAGTAGTGGCTGTATGTAGAGACAGTGTTGTCTAATGCTTTTGTTTTAGTTTTTGCCTAGCAGTGAGTCTTTTCTCTTGCTATAATGGCCAGAGCAGGTCAGCTCGTCATGTTCTGTAATAGAGGACTGACATTGTGAACACTGCTTAACAATTCACTTGTAATGTTACTAGTCTGTTTAATGCTTATACATTTCCTTGTTATTATAGTTCATCCTCTTTACAGAACAATTGAGTAGACTTTTTCTTATGCTACAGATGATGAAAATGGGATTTGTTCAAATATCAATCCATTTATTAGTCCATGTGGCTAACAAGTGCTGAACTAGGGCTAAAACTGTCTTCAAAGTCACAGATATCTTCCTGATGAGTCACTGGATGTCTCTTCTCTTCAGCTTCCATCACTTCTTGGCTCTTTGAAATTGTGGTCTTACTTTTCTTCCATTAGTTTTGCAGGTTTCTGTTCAACCTGTTTCAGATTGTTTAATGTAACAGATTCTTAGGGTTCTTCCTTCTGTCTTCTTATCTTGCTTACTTTTTGTTTCAGAGTCTTTCTCAGATTATTCTCACCTTCTTCAGGTTCACATTTCCAGGTACTCAAATGTGTCTTCACCAAAGATCACTCTACTAACCTTAGGTATAATTCTAACTAAGTGCCTCCTAATGTCCTATTAGGTCAATCCCCAATACGTGTAAATATATTGTTCCTTCATATCCAGTCTCAGTTGTGGTGTCCTTATCTACCAGCAGCTTAACTTTGAAACTTTTGGGGAATGTTTTGTGTGTGTGTGTGTGTGTGTGTGTGTGTGTGTGTGTGTGTGTGTGTTCATGTCTGTGGGGGTTCCCATGTCCTTGTGTTTTCCTCAGGGTAATCATTGCTGCAAGAATGACCTTGGCCAAGATCTGATATGAGTTTAACTCACAATAACCTGAGGGCTTCATGTATTCACCATTCTGAAACACCTTGTGGTGCTCTGTGTCTGCTTTTATTTGGAAGCACAGATAGCACACACACTATATTCAGTGTTACATACACAAAGCAGGGCATATCAGGATTCTCTATCAACAGAGACAAGAGGCAGCTGGGCTTATTTCAAGACTGATAAGCACAGATTCCCTAGGCTTACAAAAGGATTATCATTTCCTGCTCCCAGTGTTCCAGGAGCAGATGTGTAGGAAGCCATCTCATACCTTGAATCTCCAGTCAGTCCTAGATCTAGGGGAGTCTGTAATTAGTGGACAAGGTATCATTGTTTCTAAGGACATGGAACGAAATAGCATGTTCCCTGAAGTCAATGTTTTTAATTTTTTTGAGACAGGGTCTCTCTGGCCCAGAACTCATCAAGTAGGTTAGGCTGCTGACCACTGAGCCCCAGAGATCTCCTCTCCCCAGTGCTGAGAATACAAGGACATGCCACCATGAAAGTCTGTCCTAGGGCTCAAACTCAGAGTGTCCTGCTTGCAAGTTAGCTCTGTTGACTAAACTCTTTCCTAGCTCTATTTTAATTAACTCCTTTCCTCTCCTTTCTTTATCTCTTAATTTGTGCAGTCCTGTCTGCTATTTCAAGGGTTTGCCCCTGCATATGCCTACTCTTACCAGGTTGCAAGTTGGCTAACTTTCTACATTAGTGCATGAGAGTAAGTTCACAACTGCTACCAGCTGCACTACATTCTATCAGTTCCATCATTCTTTCACAATTGAATAATGAACTTTGAAGTAGACAAGCAAGATAGTAGTATTTTGCTTGCCCCCTTTCAATACTACCTCATGTCTTTTGTAGTACTTACACATTCCTATGATCTGCTAGAGTTTGTCTAAACTGGCACCTGTTATATGAGTCTCATCTTTGTGTGAGCACTCACTTCCTCAGTTTGGATCATCTAATTAGAGAAGATTTATTGCATAAAATACATCTTTAACAAATGCTCTAGAATATCAGCTTGAAGTATGCCAACATAGTATTCTTTTCTGAATGGGATACTTTCTGGTCTAGTCTTGTGTGGGGTTGTGCCTTTACCCAACTGTGACTTCAGCTGTAGTTTTTGTTTCTGTCTTTTGACAAGCTTCCCATACATATTTCCTGACACAGCTTAGAGGCAAGTTGTGTTGGTCCCTTAAACTTTCCCCATGCATAAGGTTTAAGCAAGTGAAAGACTTTATTGAGGCCTAGTGTGGTAAGTGTTGTAATTATAGGGAAGCTGCCTACTTAGTTAAAAATTTAAAAAAGTAATTTTAATGTTAGTATCTAATTTTAACTGAGAATTATTTGGATTTCATATGTCAGCAATCTTATCAACAATTGATTCTCACAGCATAAAAGTTTTAAGTGTAGCTGAGTGGTGCATTTTTTTTTTTTCTGCACTTGAACAAATTGTGAGCTGAAGGAAGTGGAAAGTCTTTTAGACTTTTAGAAGGCAAGGATGAAGCCAGAGATTATGAGCGGTAGCTGACCTGCTCCTCTGTACTGGTAGATTCATTTGCCCTTTGCAGCTGAGATCTGTCCCAATTCCGGAGTTACTCCTGGCTTCTTGGCAGCAGTCGTCAAGAAGGCTCTGACCTCTTCTCATTTTCAAAGTGTTGTAAAATGACTTGATGGAACATTTTAGTTTAGCTTAGGCCCTCATGCCAGTTGCCTGACCTCTGGAGAAATGCCTTTTGTGTGGTCACTTCTTAGAGGGGCCTTTCAGCTCTCACTCTGCTGGATTAGGTTGTCAGTGAGATGATTGCACCATCTCTGTGAAATGTGCCGCAGTTTAGGCCCTT
Organism: Typhlomys cinereus; assembly: GCA_023101885.1. NCBI lineage: Eukaryota > Metazoa > Chordata > Mammalia > Rodentia > Platacanthomyidae > Typhlomys > Typhlomys cinereus. The sequence continues at coordinate 2,032,065 of JALPQD010000232.1, read as the reverse complement.
GTGTATGGCATGCTGCTGTCACTTGAGAGCGCATGCAGCTTCAAATGTGCACTTACAAGAAAACATGAATGGATGTTTCTCCTACAGAGTCACTCTTCTGGATACCCTGCCTTCTAAAGTTAGCTCATTTCTTTTTCCTTTCTCTTTCTCTGTTAACTAAGGAGTTATTTTCTTCTTCTGATGTCTCCTCATCAATGCGTGGCCACCACTATTTGTGAACTCAGGCTTCTTTTGTGTTTATTATAAAAAGAAGCTCCATGTTGTTTGTGTTTAGGATAATTGGAATCTGGTACCTTGACAAAAGTTAAACTCTACATTAAACATATTCAACTATGTTCTTTTTTTTTCTTTCATGCACATACATATGGGGCACACACACATGTATATGTGTGTGTGTGTATGTGTGTGTGTGTATTTGTGTGTGGCTATATATATAGGAGGGTACTTGAATGTGTGTACCTGTGGAAGGCCAAGAATACTTATTACTCTTCTTCTTTATTGTTGTGAGCCCGTCTCTCTAATTAAACCTTGAGCACATGCCATTAGGATTAGTCTGGCTAATCAGATTCCTCTGGGATTCCCAGGCTCTTTCTTTTAGTGCTAGAATTACAGACAGGCTGACAAGTCATCCCGACATTTTTACATGGGATTTTGGATCTGAACTGTTTATTTATGTCTTTTAACCATTGAGTCATCTCCCCAGAACACACTTACATTCTTAGTCTTATTTTATAATTTCATTATATATTATTGCATAGTATTTAAGATATTGTGAATGACTGTTGAAATATGGTTGAGTTTTTGATGTTGACGTGATCAAAATTTATACTCTCAACTTTATACTCTCAATTTATACTCAATAATTTATACTCTAAACTTAAGTTCATTGTCTGTTACATATAAGACATTTTGGTGTGGTTGTCTTACAAAATATAAGAATAAGATAAGGCTTGAATTTTAGCTTTTAGGACTAAAAATAGATGGGAGTTACATGAACAATTAACAAATTAACAACTTAACAAATTAACATCTGTGATCATCAGTTTTCTAGAGATAGAACTTCCTTTGTATGGTCTCTTGAGAACTAGGATAACTGTACCAATGCTCAGGTGGCATTCAGGTAATTTTCCAGCTTGAGTATTTACTGAAATGTTATTCACTAGATTTTATTGTTGTGAGATTCTCAGCTACCTTCTGAAATAAAAACGTGACATAAATTCCCCACTCCTCTTTGTTTTCATGATCAACTAATTTTTCCTTCAGTTTCTTCTTCATTTTGAAGAAGTTCTTTGCGAATGAGGTGAGGAGGTGGTAAACTTAAATAAAAGGGGGAAATAATGTGTTTAAACTTTCCTGCTCCTTTTGGAGCAGCAAAGATGAGGCAGTTGTGAGGTAAGATGGGCTGGAGGCCAGGTGAGTCTAGGGGAGGAGGTGCGCAAGCTGCTTTCACCAAGAGGAAAATGTCAGTTCGCAGCAAGTGAGCATGGCCGGCTCCTTTGCCTCTTCTTTCATCCCATTGTTAAGCTGATTCTTGGGCTTCAGAAAGCTTCATAGACTCTCTTCCTCCTCCTGAACTCTTGATGTTAGGGTAAGAGTCATAACAGGTCAACTAATAAATAGCCAGATCACTTTGAAATAAAAACTGACTTTCAGGAAGAAAAAGATGTAGAATCCAGCTGCCAAGGCGTGGCGTGTCTCTGCCCACTCACACTCTCATTCACACGATTGCGCAGCCTGCTGCGATGACGAAGAAAGGCAAGTTCAGCTGTCCCCGCCTCCACCTCAATTCCCCAAAGACTCGGCCACGGGACAGGGAGTTTGTCAGAGCAAAATCTCAGTTTAATCAGAGTCACCAAATAGCTTAAATAGACAAATAATCAGAAGGCGCCAAACGGACATCCAATTGCGTCAAAGGTCAAGGTAACCTTCAGGTTCCACAGGTCAAGTCCAACGTCAATTCAGTAAGGGAGGCAGGTCAATACCTGAAAGCCAATTAGGGCTCTCTGTAAAGTGATCAGGGTCATGCCCAGGACACTGGCCCTTAGCGCCATCTTTAGTCCCATGTGCTCGGCCATGCCCTGGGGCAAATCCTGGGCGGGCCCAACAAAAGAAATATACCATTCACTTACAATATAGAAAATAAAAGAATTACCTAAGTGTATATAGGATATAAGATGTACTTCACATATTAATGAGAGAAATTTGCATATATGTTAGTATGTGCTTTGCGTGTGGATAGGTATGCATGTGTGTAGAGGTGTGTATAAGAGGGTACTTGAGTCTTTGTACCTGTGTAGGGTTAAAGATATAGGGAATCGTCCTGAATTGTTCTTCCACCTTGCTTTGCTGTGGATTTTCTTGCACTCCGTCCTTTATTGCCAGAATTATAGGCCATTGCCATATCTGCTCCACATTTTGTTTTAATATAGGATCTGGGGGTCCAAACTAAGGTCCTTTTGCATGTGAGATATTTAGTCCTTGAGCCCTCTCCCTAGTCTGTGGGAAAAACTTAATTTTTGTGTTCTTGTTTTATCTTTCTCTCTCTCTCTTGATATTTGATGATTTCAGGGTATTTCAAAAAAATTTCTATCTTTCGTGAGCTACATGAAACAATGAGTGGAATTATTTTATTGTAGCCATTGAAAGTGAAATAACAGTGCAGCACAATGTGAAAGGTCTGTAATCTAAAATATGATACTCAGAATTTAAGTGCATAGTTAATTCTTGGATAGATAAGCATGGTGTTTTCCAAATATTCTTTTTATTTTTCCAATCATGTATACTACCAAGTGACATTCAGTTCATATCCATAGGTTATATTTAGGAATGAAAACAAATGAGCATACTGTTACAGAAACACAGTATCATCAGTTACGTATCTAGCTCCATTAAATACAAATCAACATACTTAACAAAAAATTCTATACCATGTGAATTATAAATATAGAAGCGTGAACCTCTTTCTTAGGAAATTACAGGTGTGTGGTTTGTGCTTTAACAAATACCATTTATATATATATTTGCCATTTGGTTTCTATCCTTATAGAAGATTAGTGGGCAAATCTATAGCCATGGTAATAGCAGGAACATGTAAAAGCCCACTATGCTTACTTAGCCAACAATAGGTTGTTTCCTTTTTGATAAACTCCATCTTATTTTGAGTACAAATTTATAATCAAAGATGTTCCATGGTTGTATTTGCCTGACTGTGAGCACACACATCTGCTGGAGAAAAACTACTTTTTGTTTAACTCATTGTCATTTTCCAGGATGGTTTTCCCTCATTCAAAAGAGGAGACTGCACAAGACCAAGGCTAAAGTGTACTGGCAAGCCATGCCATACAAGGCTTTCCTCATATCTAGGTTCAAATCTTTTGAAACAATGTCCACACCTTCCATCTCACCGTGAGGGAACTCTGCTGCCATATACCTCAATATCCCTAACGCCAGGCCATGGTTTTCTTTGTAAGATCTCATCTGTATTTTCCTAGGTTTCCTTCTTAGGGAAACACAGAGTCTTTTGACTGTTGGCCACCTAAAGAGGAGAATGTATCTCTTTAGTTAGTTGTCTCCACTGTCTTCTCTTTTTAATTTCATAGGAATGCTCTTCAAAAGTATGATATTGGAAAAAGGAGTTGCTCATTACTGATTTCCCTAGGTTTTCTTGGTCTCCTGGAAAGGTGATCAGCTTGTCTTTTAAGTTATTTGGAGAACAGAATGTTATTGAAAAAAATAAAATTAATGATGTTCAGTGATTCATGCTCAATCTTCATGGCATGAATTGTACTGTTACCTAACTACATACAACTTTGGAGACTAAAGTTCCAAAGGTTAGAATGCATAATTAGAATTATCCTTGCTAAAGTGTACTTTTCACATAGTTATGGGATTAATATTGCAGGCAAGTCTGGTATTTTGCCTTTGGCTACAGATCCAAATAAAGGAATATTTCTCTTTCTGTGCCAAAATAGAAGATCAATGAAGAGTTTACAGTTATATTTTTTTCTTTAAGAAGTATGGATCTGTTATTCATTATCATTCTATATTAATACAAACTAAGAGTAACTATTATATGAGTTGTAATTACCTTTAATTAAACAACTCATTTTTTTTGAGTCTTTACAGAAGACCGGCTATGCTAGGATTCTGAAGTTTCACAAGTAAGTTTGTAGGTATCATTTTTTGCCTTCCTCCAGTACCTTTCTGTAGCAAAAAGAACCCCAAAACTTGACACTTCTTTCATGTTTTTGTCTTTTATTTTCACCTGCCAATCTCCTATTCTCTTGACCATTTCTCTTTGACAGTGCTTCCTTTTGTCCAGTTTCTGGGCGAGTACACAACTAAAGAGGTATATTTTGGTATTGCTTCCTCAGTGTGAAGTTTTTTTTTAATTAAAAACTATACACTGTCCATGTAGTATTAAGTGAAAGCTGATCCACAAATAATAAATAAGTAGAAACACATAAGTAAAAATGAAAGTTTTTAGAACTCAGTTTTGGTTGTCTCAGATTCAGAATACCTGAAAACTCATAAGGCATTTTGATCATTGCTTTGAGAATCACAAATTATGGCTCAGGTATTAAAGCCTTTGCTTGCAAGCAAAAGGATCTGAGTTCGGATCCTCTGTGGAGGGCCACGGGTAACATCGGGACTGTGCAGGCAGGCTTGGTAGAAGGAGGGAGCAAACACACACACACCCACGCGCGCGCACACACACACACACACACACACACACAAACCAAACCAAACCAAAACAAAACAAAACAAAAGAAACTTCATTTCTCAAAGTCCTCAATTAATTCCTCATAAAAGATGAAATGATTCTGTAAGAACAAGGAAAATTCTATGAGACTTTTGGAAAAACTCAAAGCAAGCACTAAGGTTTTAATTGTCCTTGAAATTAGCTACGGGATCCTGTGATTTTATTACATAAGTTTTGTTACTTAATGTAAAAGTCTCCTTGCAAAATTGATACAGTTGCAAAATGTGTTTATAAAAGATTGCCACATTGTTGCACTGAAGCTGGTAAAATGCCTTGTAGATCATGTTTGATAACAAAGCACCATACTTCTTTCTAATAGATAAGCACAGTTTGTAAGTCAAAGCAGACTATTTTTAGAGACACTGAGCAATTCCTAAGTAAGCTGAGAGGCTGTACTCCAGAACAAGTCTGGGACATATCATGATGAAAGCTACTTGGCTTGGAATGTTCCAGAAGGTAAATGCAGCGCCATGTCCTGCTCCCCCCACCTTAGTGTCTTGCATAGGTCAACACTGTCTCAAAGAAATATAATATGAGCCATATACCTAATTTAAGATTTTATAATGGCCACTAAGGAAAAAACTCAAAAAAGATGAAATCATTTAAAATATGTTATTTAGTTCATTGGATTGAAAAAAATCACTCTAGCATATAATTTGAAAAAATCATTCTTTTCATATGTGGTGTGTGCATATATATGTATATATATATTTAGTATTAGATATTAGAAGTCTTCAAAATATAATTTTTGTTTTACTCTGAGAACACATTTGGAACTTGTTTTTCAACAAGATGCGGAGCATCTTCCACATTCCTCATGACAGTTTGGATCACATTTAAAACAGCTGCTTATAGAGAGAGTTAGCACCCCACCACAAGGAGAATGAAGGTTCAGTCAATCTATGCTTGCCATAGAGATAACAGGATCCACAAAGATTGCAGTTTGGCCAAGACACTCCCCAGTTATTGAACTTTTTTTATATTCAGAGAAATAAGTGATTGTTACTGCAAACAGGGAGGTAGTCCACATACTTAGTTAACTGGATTGAATAAGTGACTGTTTCTCTGAGTTGTTTGAATTGGCTAATCCTCCTTTCTTGTTTTATCCTCATTAAAATTTGCATAGATGTCATATTACATGCATTAGGGTCTTACCTTTTTTGCTTCTAAGAAGCTTCCAGTTGATGTTACTGAAATCTACCCTAATAGAAGATACTTTACATAAAGACCTTATATGGTTCTCTGCCTCAAGTCCAAAGTGTGATTCTAGGTCACATTTTCCTCATTAAATGCATTGTATCAGTCCCATAAAGGAAATATACAACGAACATTAATAAAAGATTTACTTCTTGCTGAACAGAATGGTATGGTGTGACTGCTGTTGGACCTTTTTGGATGTGCCAACCACAGTTGGAGTCAACCCAAATGACAGTTGTTCCCAAGTTTGTTGTCCTAAGAATCATGCTCATGGGCAGTGACTCATTATGACTTGCATTTTCCAAAAGCGGATCTGGATTTCAAAGGAGAGAAAGTTTGGACAGATTGCTTCTTTGTCACTATTGAAGGTAGTGACCACGTTGTGGGTGCATGCGCACATCAGCTCTAGTGCCTTTCCTTCATGACTTATATTCTTCATTCCTTCTAAATCAGAATCTAAATCAGCGTGTATGCTTTTCATTTAGTTTGCATCTATTTGGAATATCTACTAGTTCATCTTGTGATCATGGTGGAGGCATTACTGTTGATGGACTGTGAGAGTTCTTGAGCTGTCTGTCGGTCTCTTTCTGTCTGTGTTCCTGTCCTCTTCTATACTGTTTTCCCAATACAGCCTTTCAGTACATGCTGACTCACATGTCATGAATTCAATAAAGAAGATGTAGTCAGGGAAGCCATTGTTGTCTGCTGGTGTTTTCTGTAGAGCTTAGAATAGAGGTTTCTACTCTAGGGTGTTTTGCAAGTATATACTGACCAGGGGTCTCATGCAGCTTGTTCTATAATATTAGAAACCTAGAAATATTTATGACTATAGTTGTTGGGGGTGTCCCTAGGAACACTTGAGAGTAATTCTTCCATCATGTAGTGTCCTGTGGCAGGCAAAACCTCTCTCACATGCAGCTTAACCCTTCTCCTGTCTAATACTACTCATGAGAAGATTGTAATTTGTGCATTGTGCTTTTATCAGGTTGCTGTTCCCAATGCAGTTATTGTAATTTTTCATTTCCTAACAGTCCTTGGGCAATTCCGTTTAACATGCCTTCTATTTCAGAGCATTCACCTATTAATTTTTTTTTCATTTTTGCCTTAGGCCCACCTTGCTTTTCCATCCAGGCCAGGAATAATTTCTATCTTTGCTAGCTTTACTCACCTTCACTGTTAAAATTCCACGTGATTGTCCTAGAATGTCTTTTTCTGTTGTTGGCAGAGTGAATGCTGGGATACTGCAGATGCTACAGAGTTTTATTCTTTGATGCTACCTTTGGTTCTCAACAGTATCATTTCATTTTTATTGCTAAGGTGAAAACATACCTAGTTTTTAACTTTCTTTCAAATCTATTTATGTTTTCTGTAGTATAATCCATACTTTATTTTCATAATAAATTGAGTTTTAGCTTTCCATTTGAACTTTTGCAGTCCTGAGTAGGATATTCGAGAACAATATTAGCCAAACTTGAATAAGAAGCTGATTTACTGATAACTCCCTCCTCCCTTGGAAAAATTTAAGTTTATACAATGGGTAACAAATTCCATTTCAAAGATTAAGGACTATGACATGAATTACTATCCCAAATGGTCATGAATTGGGATCGATTGTTTGATGATGAGATAAATTTCAAGTTGAGATTTTAAAACTATTATTTGCTTCCGAGTTGGTAATAATTTACTCCAGGAGAATTCAGTTTTAATGAAGAAATCATAGTAAACAGAAGTATGCTGAGTTGCATCTTTATTCTCTTATTGTTAAAAGCCCTTATCATCTATCTATCTATCTATCTATCTATCTATCTATCTATCTATCTATCTATCATCTTCTGTCTATCTATCTGTCTGTCTGTCCGTCTATCTATTTTTGCATGTGTGTCTCCTGTGCGTGTGTATGTATGTATGTATCAGAGGGCATTTTATATGCCTTTGGAGACCATAACAGTTACTTTTATCTGTTGCTGTGAGAGAACACTGAGGCTCAAACAACTTAATAAGAGAAAGGTAGATTTATTCAGTTTGTGGTTCCACAGGGGAGATATAATATTTTATGGCAGACATGACGTGCCTGGCTGGCCAAAGCTAGAGGCAGATTAATCACTCCAAACATCTTGGAGACTGAGAGCTACAAGACTACTACTGCAAAATTAGGTTTCTCCAGGAGGTAGGGTGGGACTAATCCACTTCAAGACCCACCCCCTGTGACTGCCTTCCTCCAGCAAGGCTCTACTTGTCAAAGATGCCATGACCTTCCCAAACACATGACACTGTGGGGGACACATTTAAAATCATGACATAGACCCAAGGATGACTTCAGGAATCATTCTGAATTGCTTCTTCCTCCTATTGTTCTGCTCTGGAATTTCCCAGGCTCTCCCTTCCAAAAGTAGAAGTATAGTTGCTACTATTTCTGTCTGGTGTTTTTAGCTGGGATCTGAGATTCAAACTCAGGACGTTCTGCTTGGCAGACAGAGGCTTAACTCTTGAGCCATTTCTCAGGTCCTAAAAGCCCTTATGGCTGAAGATGAGGAAGATTTTGAAGCTTCTATTTTGAAGAGATTTATATTTTTTTGAAGCTTCTCATTTAAGAGATTTTGTGAAACTCCTACACAGAGACCCAGGTTAAAGTAAAACCAGAATTCTGATATGTTATAAATATGTATCATATTTTTATGTATCTTGAATCTGCATATGTGGTTCTGCATCATGCCTTGTCTCTGCTGGAATCTCTGTTCCTTCCTTCTGGGTGCTGATTTCCCTGTGTAGATAAGAGACTATCTGGGGGATAGCAATCATTGTCAAGCAGGAATAAGGAAGAATTCTTTTCTGGTTATTAAATCTCCTTGCTGTTCCTCTCAGCTTGCATTTTTGTTGACATTTAGACATTTTGTCCTTGCTCTTTCTCAAGTGGAATGGAAAAGCTTAAAACAGAACTTAGACTTTCAAATACAACCAAGGTTCTCTCCTTTCATGATTAAAACACCAGGTCTGAGTAGATTTTTTTCTCTAGCTTTAAAAAAATGTTAGACATTTTGTTAAACTTCATACTTCTCAAGCTTTTGGAGATGCTAGTTGTACTGTATTAATTACTGTTTTTAATTCAATGTGAAACTTTGGCAAAATACTAAAATTAAAGTTTCAAGCATTTAATATAGTATAGAGATGGTTTTATGCTGATGTCAATTTTGATTGCCAATTGCTGATAACATTTAGGCATTTTAATTTTTAATTCATGTTCAATCATTAACCTGTGAAATACTCTACATTTGAATAATCATGTAAGCTACTTTTGGGGTTCTGTGACTTGTTAGTTCTGGTTTGTTCTATTCTTTTAAGCTTTAAAATTCCCATTTTGGGGTTAGTAATTTGTGCCTTGGACCTTAGTCCAGTTACTGAGAGAGATTTGATAAGGTAATGATCCAGTAGTTTTTAATCTATTAATGTTATGTTAGACGTTCTGTTTTAGATAAAATAAGGTTTTCATACAGTTTTGAAAAAAGGCTGAACACTATGTTACAAATAAGGAATGGGAAAAGTTTATTGATTACATGGTTACGTGGCAACTGGACTAATTCTCAGAGGGAGAAAAAGTGGGATCTGAATGTCAAGCAGAGTTTTCATTCTTGGCCTGGTGGGCAGGGTGAAGGACAGAAGGGTGTGAGTCATCAATCCCTGTCCCAATGAGGTACATGACTAAGGGGGTCTTTGCAAGTGTCTACTTGCCACTGGTAGGAAGGCAGGACCAGCGAGCAGAGATTTTGCTCTGAATATAGGGTTTGAGGAAGGGGAATTCATCAGTTTACATTTTAATAAATTTTGTGCCTACGCTTTATTATATTCTCAGGCTACTCAGGCGAAGTCTGCTGTAATTTCTTCCTATATCCACAAGACTAGTGGCTCATCACTTACTTGGTAATCCCAACCAATCACCTTTAATACCAAAAGCTAATGGTTTAAGTTAGGGAGTGGGAGTTGTTCGGGCTGATAAATTTAAGTTCTGTCAAACTCTAAAAGGAAGTTGTATAAACCTCCTAAGTCAAATTGGAGAGACTAGGACCATTACATGTTCTTGGGTTGCTGTGAGCTGGGCAAGGAACTAGTTCCAGACAGACACTTCATTCAGTGATATGCATGCATAGAATAATAATGAAGCAATGTTTTCTATTACTCATTTTATTTTTGCCTAATCATACAAGCTCAATAGATACCCCCTTCTCTCCCTCCCCTCTCCTCTCCTCTCCCCACCCCTGTCATTGCCATTGCACTCTCCCTCCTTTTCCCCCTCCCTCTCATCTCTCCTCCTTCTCTCCCCTTCTCCTGGCACCTACCACTTCCTCTCTCCCATCCTCCATGGCATCTGAATATGTGGGCACTAAACTTCCCTCTGGATCTTCTACCCTAGTGAGGGTTCAGGATTCAGTGGCATAACTTGGGGCCCTTCTTTGGCTGCCCCCTAGCATGGGAACTCTGTTATGACTATTTAACCCCTTGCATCTAAGGTTCCTACTGCCTGAAGCCTTCTTCCCTGTGCTCCATGCTAGATAGACTTTGGGGGATCTTTTACATGTCAGCCATTGTGCAGGTCAGGCAAAGTCCAATCACATTGGGACTATATCCTGGCTAGTTGATATAATTGCAGTGAAATTCATTGGGAGAAAAGTAAATATATGAGATTCAAGTTGATTCTAAAGTCACTCTTGGGTCTCCACAGTCACATACAGTGCCCTGTGATGCACACAGACACACTAAACAAACAAACAAACAAACAAATAAATAAATAAATAAATATTTAAAAAGCTGAGTATGAAAAATATTTTAAGAAGATTTCAGGCTTTCCCATGTATCAGGACAGTAAATACGGTGCTATCTTTGGGTTGAACAAAGGTAATAATATGTCATATCAATTTAACGATTAATTTTAATAATGCTTGATAAAACTTTATTTTTGCATTCCTTCCAATATAGTCATCAGAAATATCCAGTATCACTTGCAAAGAATGAAGAAATGCAACTAATGTGCACTCAGTTTCATTGAGCTCATTCTGGTATTTCTCTGTGATGAGATGTCAGGATTATTTGAGTTAGTAAAATAATAAGGTGTTTTTGATTTTATAGTGTAATATCTGTTTAATCTTCATAAAAGCTAACTGGTAGTTCCAGAGTTGAATATACATTTACTGCACAATAGCAATAATCCTGCTATTGCTTGTTCTGTGATGGGGACTTTCCTCCTGCTTGCTTTTTTCTGGCTCCATTTCTAGTCTGTGATCTTTGAAGTTGATTTTTTGCTATGCCGATGAGGTGTAAAGTAAATAACAGTTGGTAATAATTTATATGTATTTGGATGATGTTGTGTGCACACTCATCTGAAATCCAGCCTTTTGAGACTGTGAGTGTATCATCTGTGCACGGGAGGGTTTGCTTTTATTTTTTTAAACTGGTTTTTCACTTTGTCCTGCTCTCCCTTAAGACAGGCCAAAACAAAGCAAAACAAACAAAAAATCAGAAACAAGCAAGCATGCCCTCCTTTGTCACTTGCTAGAGACCTTCTAACTTTTAATTGCTGTCTTTTCCATAAATACACTAGGCAGAAGAAAACTAAAATTGAGGGAAATTGCTCTAGGAAGCAGTCAAAGGCCATACAATCAGGCTTAGAATTGAAAAGGGAATATGAGATAACCAAAGCCATTATGAGATTTTGTTTTCTCTAACAATACAGATAGCTAGGAATAGTGTTCCTATATCACTCTGGGTCTTGTTAAATTGCAGCTTCATTAGGCCTAAAAATCTGCTTGTGTGTTTTCCTTTTTAACCTTAACCCAGTGATGGTGTTGGACCACTGCTGGGTTTTAAAGGCAAAGTACAAATCTAGTTGATTGTATTCACTGTCTACTTTTCCCTCAAATATTTTCTTGTTTATCAAGGAACAGTGAACCTTAGTTGTTATAACACATTTGTGTGTGTTTGTGTGTGTGTGTGTGTGTGTGTGTGTGTGTATCAGAGGGCATTGTGTGTGCCTGTGGAAGCCTGAGAGTGACTTTGGGAATCATCTTAGATTGTTCTCTCTCCTTTTTGTTTTGCTCTGAGACTTCACAGGAACCCCTTTTAGGACTCCAACAGGCACACAATGCCCTCTGATACATACAAACACACACATTAAAAAAAAAAAGAATAGAGAAATACAATAATAGAAGTACTAGTTTTTAAATATGTTCATAATATATAGGTCTGGAAAGACATCTTACATTTTGCTTCATGAGTATAAGATCCTCTGTTCAGATCTCCATCATCAGTGTCAGAAGCTGGCATTGTCTCTTGCTCCTAACCCTAGCAGTGTTGAAGACAGATGCAGGCATTGTGTGTCCCTGTGGAGGACCAAGGGTGATTTAGTTAGGAAATCATCCTGAATTGCTTCTACTTCTTTCTTGTGTAGCTCTGACATTTTCCAGACTCCGCCACCAGGGCTGGAAGTGCAGGCCATGGCCGTTTCTGCCTGATGTTTTTGTGTGAGACATGGGATCCAAACTCAGAGGAGGCAGAGTCTTAACCCTGAGCCATCTCTCTAGCCCATAATTTGCAAAATTATTGCCCTATACCCAAAATTATTTCACTGATTGTTATATTTTCTGGTGAACATGACCATCTTTATTTTTGTGAATGGCACACTGACAACTCAGAATTCTGTGGATGTCATCATTGTTTGTGTACTACGTGTACGCTCCACACATCGTTTCAGTCCATTGAGCCTAGCCGTTGCCGGCCATATTCTCTGCAGTAAGGATCTAGCCAACCCCATTGACTCTAAGAAGGATCTTACTTAAAAACAAAACAAAACAAAACAAAAAACAAAAACAAACAAACAAACAAAACTAGTGTACTTCTGGCCTTTTAATTGCTTCAACTTTAAATTTAGTTTCCTTTGCAGAATAGTACAAAAACATTACATCTTCAAAAGATTAAGAGATAATTGTAGTGCAGTAGGAGGGACCTTATGGTAGCATAGATTGGAATTCTGGTCATGTAAATGGATAAAATAAAGAAGACACTGATTGTGGAGATTGTTAGGTATTAAGATCATTAGCAAGTGAAGTAGTGACTGGAGACCATTTAGGAAATTCTGTAGGAAACTGTCCTGTTCACTTCATTGTGTGCCACTCATTTTAAGTCCATAACTGAACCAGATCTCTGCCATCCTTTCATAGGAACATCAGAAAGCGAGTCAATTCATTTCAGAAGTAATACAGAAGTGATGGGCATTGTTTAATTTTAAGAAAAGTCAAGCAATGGGATTGCAACATATTGACATGAGGATACTTAATGTAAATTGACCAAAATCCATCTATTTTGAATAATCTTAATAAAAGTCTGTGTTTAATGTGTTAATCTGAATGTTCAGAAATGGCTCCAGTGATTTGATTGATTGAGAGTTGAATTGAACAATGCCAACATTATCTTTGAGACCATGGAGCATCTCTACGGTGAAGGACAGATGAATTTATTATGAAACCATTTTCATATGGTTTATTATGGTTTATTATGGTTTATTATGTCCTGGTCTCTTTTGTCTTGTTCAGATCCTTGTGAGGTGCTAGATGATCCACCATTGATGAGGAACTTAAAAATGTGTTGATGAGGAGGCAGAAAGATCTCTATAGCAGCTGTAGGCTGAGAAATATTGAGATATGCTGCCCTTGAACTAGAAGTGCGGATATCATGACTTTCTGGAGCAGTATGTGGCTTTGGAAATGTGACTGCTACAGTACTATGTAATTGGCGCACTTATAGCTATTTAGCTGAGGCAAACCTCTGGGCAAATCTGTAGATTATCTGATTGATAGGAAAAATCCAGTCAATAGTAGGTGAGACCATTCCCTTTGCAGATGGATAAAATAGAGAGAGCTGATTGGTTTTGTCAGACTGGCAAATCAGAAGGTGTAATTACTTTTGTCACTCTTTCAGCTCCTCCTATGGCTAAGGTATGGCCTGTTCCCTTGGCTGCTGATGTTAGTGTGTCTCTTGCCATGATGATCAAGTGTAACCTAGAATCGTGAGCATGAATAAAAACCCTGTTGTTTTCCTAGATTGCTTAGGTCAGGTATTCATTATAGCAGAAAAATAAGCAAAATACCCAGACAACTTTGGTACCAGAATGTGGAGTATTGCTGTATAAATAATACGGTGTTTAGGCTTCACGAATTTAATTAGCTGTCACTTTCGTGATAGGCTTCAGGTGAGGCATAGTCAACGGTCCTTTAAATCTATTAATCAGTGGTGTTAGTTGATGGCTCACAGTGTTTTTAGGAAGATGATAGATTGGCAGCTTACTAAGTTTTGATTTGATTTCTTACTTGGGAAATTCTAGACATGCTGGAAAGATACTTATGTTACGAAACTGGAGCTAGGTGGTGATTCAAGGAGATTCTGATTTCCTTTGGGAGAAGACATGAACTATCTAATTCGAGTAAATACTTTAAATCTTTTGAACCTTTCCTAAAGGGCCTGCTATTTGCCAGGAAAATGTTTACCAGACTTTTGAAAATTAAAAAAATAGTTTCTAGATGAATCTTTGGAGGCAATCTAAATTGCATCATGTCAGTCAAACTGAGGCTTATGGAAATAACTTTATACAGTGGTTTTTTTTTTCCTGGCTAGTATTTTTCATATTGGTTCCATACTAATCTCAAACATGCAATCCTCCTACTAAGCCTTCTGAATACTGGATTAAAGGCCTGTGTACACTTCAGGACTATTGTGAAAAAAATGTGTTTTGGTGAAGCCTCTAGGACTCAGTCTGGTGGATCATTTAACAAATTTCACTGCTCTTCCCATTTCCTGATGGCATGGTTCTAAGATGCATCGATTTGCAAATTGTTTTGTATAGTGTTTTTCTTTTATGAAATGTGGATTACTAAACCTACCTTTACTAATTAGAGACAAGGGTGAAAATGAGTTCCACATCCCTGAAAGTACTGCAAAGTTTTGGACCAATTTCAGGATCTTGAAGGAAGCAGCAGTAGAGGCAACCCCATTATCTCTTTCAATTGGCTGATTTTTTGGACAGATCTGAGAGTACAACTATGGACAATAGATAACCTAATTGGAGATTGACTCCACTTGCTTTGCTTGGCAAATATGGCCTCAGTAGAGTTCTTAACACCTGATGTATTACAGTTTTTTCTTCTTTATACCAATTAGTAAAGACATTGAAAGACAGACAGACAACTAGTGGAGAAGACTGAATATCATTTCGGGTTTGTAGCAGTATGATGGCAAATTTCTCAATCTCTTTCCAAACCTGGAAACTACAGAGTATCTAGATAGAAACCATTCTCCTGGGCCAGTACTGGAAGCTATTATGTTTTCCAACTGGTGGAACAAGTATAGAAGTGTAACCTGGATGACTTGTAGTACTCACAGGCTGCATAGTGCCAGCTAAGCATCTTGTTTTAAGGAGGTCATTTTGCAAACTCTTATTCAGTAAAAATGAGCAGGTACTGGGTCAATACTTTTGAGCATGTTGGTTAATTTTTCCCCAATGTCTCATGTTCAGCTAAGTAACTAAAAACAAACCACACATGCTCATTTTGAACAATTTATACCAAACTTTGGATATTTACATTTCTCTGTATTTACAAAAGTGAACATTTGTAAAGATATAATATCAACAGATGCACCATGGATGATTCCAAAGACTTTAGTTTTTAAGTTGTCACCTTTAGGATTGAAAGAATAGGGAAGAAGCAATTCACATAATTCTGGAAGGAAGAAAAATTATTTAGAGTATGTGTTTGACACTAGCAGGACTTAGTGCAGGAAACTTGGTAAACTCAATTGCAGAGAGGGGCCTGGAATATGTGTCCCTCCTGCATCAAGCCCTTCTGAGGCTAAAGGCCTATTGATGTAGTCTGCACAGGGTTGTGTGTGTTGGACAGAGAACTGAGTGTAGGATGATGGAAAATAGATGGGGGCACAGGGAAGATAAGCAGCTTCTTTGTTGCTCTTATCCTTTTCTAGGGCAAGAATGTGGGATCGATCCTGACAAGGGATACACAATTCCCTGTGGTCTACTCTGTCTTCAGATGACAAGTCAGTGACACCCTCCCCCCCAACACACACATGACTCTGGCTACCTTCAGTGTCCATTCTAGGTAGAACTGAGAGAAAGACAAGGTAATTTTGAAAGAGCACAGTTTGTGGTGAGCACCACCTCTGTGGAGGAACTGGATACTCATTTCATACCTCCTTCAGTCCTGTAGAGTGTGAGGATCTGTCAGCTGTGATATTGTGGGAAACTTCACTGGGCTGATTCTTGTAGGTTTTGGCCTCACAATTGTATTATTGGTAAAGGAAAAGGGCACCAGTCTGGTAATCCCTTCTGGCCATGTTTGCTCTGTTTACCTGCTTGTCTGCTAATACTTGTGTGTTTCTGACTTCAGAGGGAAAATTGGATAATATGATTTCATATTCTTTCCGTTATCTATTTTTGTTGGAATAGATCTATGGCCAGGGTAATTAGAAGTCTTATGACTATAATTAGAATAAATCAGTTCTGTCTTGCATTATTGTGGTTCCTTACACCTTCCCATAGAATTCCTACACTAGAAATTGTTTAACACTGTTTCTTTTCCTGGACTTTAAATTACTTTTGATACACTTAATTATGATTAGATGACAGTGCTTTTGTTTCTCTAATGTTTGTGTGAATCAGATTCTTGCTCAAAGAGACTGCTTGACACTTTCCTCTTGTATTATAGTCTGCTTTTGCAATGTTTTAAATATTTGTGGTTTAACAATTCCTTAATAGATTCTACCATAAAAGTATTATTTATTGGAAACTGTGCAATAATTGGGAGGGTTAATTGGTCATATTGCTATAATATGAGTCTGAGTAACTGTTGTGTGTATTTTTGAAAATCATCCTTTTCGGTGATGGCCCTAGCTTGTGTCAGTGTTGTGAAAAAAGGCTACATAAGATTCTTTACTTAGAAGGCCATCAGTGCAGACTGGAATTATGAGAAATCAAATGGCACTTCAAGTTTTTTATCATGAATTTATCATACAAAAGAAGTTTAAAAAATAATGCCTATCTTTTTTTTGCTCGAAGTATGTACGTTGATTTTAATCTTTTTCTTAACCTTTTTATTAAAAATTTTTCATATAACAAAATCAGTTTATGTCTGATCACTTTCCCTCTTACTCTCCTTCTTTCTTATTCCCCCTCCTTTTACCAATGCACCCTTGTCCCTCCTGTCCTTATGTTGGTCTGCATGTGTGGACCACAGGACACTGGTCTTTCGTATTTTCCCTTGAATTGTTTTTGGTTCTGTCATAGTAATTTTGCAGATTGCATTGGGCATATTTGTCTTTCTATGACATGATGATTGCTAGCTGGTAGATGATTAAAAATCCTTGTCTGTAAATATTTAAATGTAAACATTTTAATTAAACATTTAAACTTGGCAAGCCCACACTGGCAATCTTTCTTATGAAGTAGTTTATCACTCATGGAATAATCTGGTAAATTCCCACCTATTGACTTAAAGATCCTCTGTTAATTATTATGTAATTAATGATACATCAGTCTTCTCACAGTAAATTGGTCATTTGAGGTTGTTTAATTTGTTCACAAATAATGATAAGATGTAGGGTCTCCTCTAAGGAGATGATCTACACTTTTTCAGTGGATGAGAAATATGTTATTTGTGTGACTTCTGTTGCAGATTTTGCCTAAGAAATCAGTGTCATGGTCTGAATGTAAGTTGGTCCCATAGGCTCATGTGTTTGAATACTTGGTTGATGCTTGGGAAGGCTATGGCAACTTAAGGAGATGGAGCCTTGTCACATGGGTTGGTCTTGAGGTTTATTGCTCTACCCTGATTCCTGGAGAAGTCCCCTTTATAGTTTACAGCTCTCAGGCTCCTCATGGACATGGCTTAGAGCTCCTCCAGCTTCTGCCAGCCAGCCATGAAGAACTGTATCTCCCCTCTGGAACTGTAAGCTGAATAAATCTTCCTTTCTTCCTAAAGTTGCATGAGTTTGAGTAGTGCCTTACTGCAATAGAGAAGAGTAACCAATACAATGAACATGTTTGCATTCATGTTTTTATTAAAGAAATAAAGTATCCTGACCATTAAACTTCTTAGGCCAATTGGTTAGTTTAGAGAAAAGAATTAAAGCAGCTCTCCCACTGCAACTATTGTTCACTCCCTTCACTTTTGTTGCCATCTTTTCAGTGAGTTTCCAAGAAAGAGCTCCATGAGTTTGGTGAAGCTGTACCACTTTGCTCACAGTCAAGTGAGCAAGCAGCTCTGGCTCTGAGCAGGACCACTGTGACATTTGGAATCACCTCTGTATCCATCCAGAGGGGAAACAGCTCATGCAGCGTGTTCAGTGTTTCCTCCCATTTTCTATGCATATCCATTTGAGTTGTCTCTGATGATGCTTGTATGGAAGTAGAAACTAAAGACCGAGTATAGAAAAGGAGAATTTTATTTGTAGCCAGAATGATGTATCTCATCATATGGAAAGCAATTGAGCAAGGCAAGAAAATCAGGAATAACTGCCCCCCTCTACCACCACCATAACTTCAAAACCCTGAGAGAACATGTAGGAAATTGATAAATACTATCATCCTGGTGTAAAAGTAGTGAAGTGAAAATGGTTCTGTTTTTATGGTGATTTGTGATTCCCAATTACAGAAATTCAGTTTAGCAACAGGCATTTTGGCTAACATCACATAGATTGTAATTTTGGTTAATATTCCATTTTGGTCAAATGCAGAGGAACTGCATTTAGTGAAAAACAGTTTAAGAATGGCATGTAATAAATGTCATCATTGAGTATATAGATGATTTATGTGGCTCAAGCCTTTGAAATTAGTATTAGCATTTAGTTTCAATGTTTTTTAATGTGAAATGCATTTTCACTTTTCCCCAAAATTTGAGATTTGCATTTTCATTTTGGGCTTTGCTTCTGATGAATGAGATTTTTTTTTCTTTCAGAAGAATATAATGATGTATGTATATATGTGTAATTATGTATTAGATAAAACCATTAGTAAGTGCTTGCTAACCTGAGGTGTCAGAGTTACATATGTGTCTTGGAGATATTGGTGCTGTGGAAGCTAGGCAGAGAAATTTTGCATTAGTTATTTTTGATTATTTGGAACTATATGTCTTTTCTTTTTTTAAAATATTTTATTTATTTATTCAATTGTGCGTGTGTACATGTGTGCGCGTGTGCATATGTGTGTGTATGTGTAGAACCACAGAGGAATTCAGAACCACCATGGACGCCTCCACCTCCTCCTTGTTTACTCTGCCCCAGGATTCACAGGCTCTGCCCTACCAGGACCAGAAATGCAGGCCGCCCCCGCTTCCGCCCGGCGTCTATACGTGGGATCTGGGATCCGAACTCAGGACCTTCTGCCTGCAAGGCAGAGGCTTAACCCCTGAGCCACCTCTCCAGCCCTGTTTTTTATTTTTCTGTAGAAAATTTTGTTATCGTGAAAGTAGATGCCTGTGGTTAAAGAACATAGTGTAATATAAGTTTTGGTAACTCAGAACTGTAGGAAATAATTGGGGAACAGTCTGTTAATAGATTATCATACTTGGAAGCATCCTTTCTTATCTTTCAAGTTCAGAAAGTTAATAAGAAAATATTAGTAAATACTTTTTAATATGATTTGGGGGATAAATGAAATTGCATTAATAATTAAAGTGATCAGCACAGCATGTTTTAAAAGTATGCATACATATTTCCTACAGGATGAATCTTTTGTTGTATTCAGGCTTCTCTCAATTATAACCATGCTCACTGAACCAGTACAGCTAGTGCAGGAGGATTCTTGTTGAGAAAAATGTAAAAAATACTTTCTGTGCAGTTATTCAGCTGCCCAGTTCCTGATGGAGCACAATTATTGCTTAGGTGTTGATTCTAGTAACAAGCTAAAAAGAATTTGAAACCTAGGTTTTCTGTAGATAAGTAAAAGCAGAAGAAATAAAACAAGCAAACTTACAAGTAAAACTCAAGCTTTGATTTTGGAGTTGATTTATGAGGCAGAATGACTAGTGTTTTTCATAGTGTGACAGTGGTGGTGAGCAGGAGCCAGCAGATAGACTGCAAGGCTGCAGATACATAATTGCATGGCTGCCTCTGTCTTCCGTGAGAGTTTTTAAATAGAAATGATGTTACTCTTGAGGGTGCAGTGCAAGATTTTTGTGCTCTGGTGTTAACCAGGCTCAAAAGAGAATGAGTGTGTCATGCTTCAGTGCCATTGCTTATAGTATTTATTATTAGTAAGCGCGGCTTCTGAGATGTTGCTGGAAGTCAGAAGAAAGAAAGGAAATAGGCATTGAAGCAAGCAGTAATAAAATAGATCTATCACTAGAACTTTGTGCAACAGGCAGTGAAGTAATTTAAGACGTATTGCACTGTGTTTTTTTTTTTTTTTTTAAGAAAAGGAAAGGTGAAAAAATGGTTCATTCTGTTGTCCTGTTGGTGATTTCTTACTCAAATATGCACTTTTCATATTGCAGTTTTTTAAAAATTCTCTTTTATGTAGTGCTGAGAATATATGTCTGATGGTCAGAAAATGTATGGGGAGCTTTCAACATGTTATATCCTGGAGCGAGCATGTTGATGTAGGAGCTATAACAAAGGAGGCCTGTGTAGCCACAATTACTTGAGGATAAGCACCAAGTTTGTAATTACTTATTATTATTATTGTTTAGTTCAAGAGCTATTTTACTCTGGGATTTTCTAGTCTACTTGTTAAGTAGTAGATTAGATTTGGATTTCAAGTAGATTATTTGTATATAAATACATGTACATGCTCACTTGTGATCAAGACCATACCTTGGAACTGACATGTTTTTAAAATGAATTTAAATGTTTTAAAAAGTTGGAGAATGTGACCATAGGAAGAATCAATCAACTTTGAGTTCTAATAGGTTTTGTCTTAGATTTCAACAATGTGTGGTCAGTCATAATGCGACTGCTGTTGAATTAGAAAGGTTGTTCTTACTACACTATTTTTTGTAAGTTTAGGCATTTGCATTAAGTACATATTGCTCACAATTTGTAAAATTGTTAAAACAGTAATTTAAAAATAACACAGAACATTCAGTATACTTAATTCATATTGTTGGATGCATGCTCGCACTAGAAAAAAAAAGAAAAACAGTAATAGAGACAAATCAAAACTTACAGTTGTATACAATATTGAAATAACTTTTTATATATTCATATGCATTCATAGCTACAAGAGTAAAAAGTTCTTTAATATGAA
This sequence comes from Typhlomys cinereus, assembly GCA_023101885.1. Classification (NCBI taxonomy): domain Eukaryota; kingdom Metazoa; phylum Chordata; class Mammalia; order Rodentia; family Platacanthomyidae; genus Typhlomys; species Typhlomys cinereus. Next base: position 2,010,814 of record JALPQD010000232.1, on the reverse strand, counting down.
TTCATTTTTTAATATAGTGTACATTGTGAACTTCTTCTTATATCACTAGTTGTAGATCTAACTCCTCCTAATGTTTCATGTAGGAATGTCACATGCATATTCAATAAAATCATATCTATGATAAGCATGGACAGTGCTCAGTAATTAGAAGTTATTATGCAGAAGCAATAATCCTAGCAGCTAAATTTTCCCATAAGAACTTTGAGAATTATTAAAAGTGATTTGAAATTGAGATGAATTAATCAGTGTTATAAGTCATTATTATGAGTAGGACTATTTTTAAGGTACTTTAACATAAAGTTCAAGAGATCTTTTACAGTTCTGCTACTACCACTAATTTTCTTGGGGATCTTGGTCAAGGCATTTAATTTTATGGGATCTTTGGCTCCTCGTAGGTTAGGAATGCAGAATATGAAAGATTGATTTTGAGCACTAAAGAACCAGTATGAATTCATCTTTCCACATTTTTAGGTTATCAATATATTTGTCCATGTACTAATGTTCAGTATCAGCATGTGACTTGCCTAGAAAACTTTGGGAACATAAAAGTGGAAGACTTACTCATGAGCAGCAAAAGATCACAGTGCATTTACAATTTTTATTTTTCAGATGTTTAATAGCCTACTAAATCACTAAGCATTATAGTATTATAACCGAATGCATTGAATTTACATTGGAGTTTCTTTCAAATTTGTTTATAGTAGATGATTTTGGTTATAGGTGTTGACTTGGGTTAGGGATTTATTATTTTATAGTCACACTTTGATATACAATCTAGAGAAAATAGCTTCTTAGTGTTTCTTCAGTTCCTTAGCTTAGTTGCAATATTCATAAAATAACTTTGATTATGTAAGTTTGAGAAATAATCACCCATGAAATACAGAGTGTATGGATGCCCTCTCTGTTTCCCAAACTATATAAGTGCTTTTAAAATTTTATACTTGGACTATGTTAGACCTTTAGTATGAAAAAATTATGAATATTTATAATATACATGCATTACAATACAATGTGATTTCATGTATAGATACAGATGTAAGGCTTGAATTTTTTTAACTTAACTGAATTCTTGCCAATGTATTGAGAATTTTTTTAGCAGACAGAAAATTTTGAAATCTCTGTCTTTTTGCAAAAGATGTTAGAATGTTTGATAGACCTTTGATATTTCACCACTATTTAATCTTAAATGTATAGATTGTTATTGTGTATCTGTATATCTTTATTTTTCTCTTTGAAAATTGTAGTGCAGCATGTTGTATACCATTTTCAATGTGAAAATTGATCCGCTCATATTATCTCCAATTTAAAAAATTCTATGGACTAAAGTCCATGGTTATATAAATATGTTTATTAATATATGAAAAGCCATTACTTATGATCTTTGATCATTTTAGGTCTTAAATACTAGCCTCTGTAAGTTTTTAATCTTCTGAGCAATATCATATTTACAGAGTTCAGAATTATGTACCAAAATAATAAATATTACTCTTATAATATTCTCTTATAGTGCTAGACTAGCAAATTTGTACCCTACCAGTAGGCCAAACTGTTCTTGAAAGAACACTTATTTCCATGTCTTACAATCATATTTTTATGGTTCTTTTACCTCCCAGTAGAGAGTTTATAGAAAATTAAAGTCATCACCAATGTTACAAGCACTTTCTGTTAGAATCAAAAAAATGAAACAGCCACAGTCCTTTGTGAATTTGTTTATTTTCTGTAAATAATATATTATGATGTTTTTATATGAGTTTCATGCTAAATTTATTTATTTTTAATATCCTTTCAGTGTCTCCTGAATATAACTAATTTGTACTATTTTTGCAACTTTAATCCCCAATCCCATCTTTTTTCCTCTTCCCATTGTAACTCTTCTGCCCTGCCAGACACCCTCCTATTTCAAGTCTTTTTACATGTGTAGTCCACTGGGTTTTATCTAGTCTGTCTTTGATATTATGTGCCTGAGTACTTGGTGAAGTACAAATCATATATCAGTAGGTATACCATTGAGGAAAGTATCTTGCATTTCCTCCCCATCAGCATTAATCCTCATCAGTCTCTTAGTGAGGTATTGGGTTTTAATGATAGGTATTATACTTAGTGCAGATTCATTTGTTAAAAAATTCATCATATTAACTATACTAAGTTCTGTATTTAGCTTATTTAAACATACCAAGTGATGAGTGATTAAAATTTAATGCAGACATTGAAGCCACCTGGGAACTCTAACCTGTAATATTCATTGATTGCTTCATGAAGAATGGTATGGTACCTGGAGGTAAAATCCTGGACTTATAGTCCACCTTCAACACTTAACTTGTTTTGTGACTGTGAAATGTGCATGACAACAGAGTCCCTTCCCTGCATTGGTTTATTATGAAGCTTAGTGAATGGACATGATTTAGTTCTAAGAACAATGCCTGGAAGATAATATTTTCCCACATTATGTTCATGATTAAAATGCCATTTTATATTTAATTATTAATTATTATTATATTCAATAATTAATACATTAAAATGCCAATTTGTATTTTTTTCTGTTAGTGGACTATTTCTCTTGCCTTATTTACTATATTTACTGTACTTCTTATGCTGCCTGAATAGCTTATATATTGACTTTTATTTAAAAAAAAACAGTATTTGTAAAGTTGTTATTGTACATTGTATATGCAGGTAGATGTCCATTCTAACATTTATTTATTTTTCTTTCTCATTTATTCTTTGAAAATTTCATATATGTAGACAATGCATACCTGCTATTCTCACCTTCTCACACCTTCTTTTCTGCCCCTACCTCAACAGTCTACCCACACTTTTGCCCTTTAACCTCTTTCCAAGATTCATGTCTTCTTCTCTTTTTCTTTTGTTTTGTTTTGTAACTCACTGATCTCAACCAGGGCCATGTGTGTGACCCTGGGTATATAGCTGTCCAGTGGAACCTGGTTGGTTTATCAGTGTCCACACAACTAAAGTCAGTGAAGGCCCCTTCTCCATACTCTATCAGTAGATGTTATTTAGTTCAGTGGTAAGGAGAAGGTTTCTGAGTGACTTCCCCATCTCTGACTGATCTTTGACCAGGCCTGTCCCGTGGTGCAGGTAAACACAAATGAACTGAGTTCCTGCACACTTACGTCTTGCCCTGACATTTCAAATCCTTTCTCCCTAATTTCTGTAAACCCTTTAATGCTTCCAGACTCATCTTCCACAATGTCCCCTAAGACTTAGAAATGGCATTAATAAAATCATGTTTAGGGCTGACCCACCAAACATCCCTTATTCTCAGCATCTCAGGCAACATTAGGCCTCTGTATTCAGCAATATTCATTGCATAGAAAGGTTTCTTTAACTAAGACTAACTGTATCTTTTGCCTATGGGTATAAACATAATTGTTTGCCATTAAATTCCCATTTTGATCAGTTTAAACATTAGTGAGTTCCTTCCTTGTTGTATAATCTCCTTAATCATAGGTTTTTGATAAGTCCTAGGTAGACTCCCTCCTGTGAATTTGACCTCAAATAAAATGAAGGATGGTTGGTTACCCTTATAACCTTATGCCTCTATTGTGCAGGTACTTGCATTTTGTTGAGAAGGTTGGTGGTGGTGTCTATAGGGTTCATGGCTGGATAGATTTTCTGTTGTTATTTTTTTCTCCCATCAGCCTTCACAGAACCTTCTGGCACCTTGAAAGCTGAGAAACAGGACTCTGCAGGCTCTCTTGCAACCTGCTTAACATTCTCTCTTATAATCACGATGTGTAATGTCTTCACTATCTTCACTAATAGATTCTTTTCATCTGGTGGGTAACCAAGAGGAAAGGCAAGAGCCTCCATTGGTTTGGGTAATTGTGGGCCCTTGCTGACTAAAATTTCATACCTAGTACTGGATTTTATGGGCAATATCCTCCCTGCTTTTGAATCTAATTTTCCTTAGCCATATAGGGTTGTCCTTCAAATTCTTTAATATATATATATATGTGTGTGTGTGTATTTATATATATATACATATATATATAGATATATATATATGAATATATATTTTTAAGTGGGACAGCATGATAATGTGTTTCCTTGTGTTTTCATTTGGTTCACCGTCCCTACAACTTATTATCTCCTCCACCTGGCTTCACTGCTTAGACTTTCCTTGTCACATCTTACTCTTGTCTACTTTTACTTTAAAAAAAAAAAAAAAACACAAACTTTTAATTGGGGCACATTCGTTTTTCTTTCTGAGTTGGAACTATTTTATACTAACTAAAGACATGAAAGAAGCTTCTAGTATGTAATATGTCTTCTTAGGCCTAGAGGAGGCCTTTCAGCTCACCTTTTTCATTTTTTAATGAAGAGAAACTTGAAACCTTCTGTGTTTATGGTTCCAAAGTCACATGGCCAGTGCTGTATCCAGCATTGTGTATCATTTGACTTCCTAAACTTCCTCTGTTACTTTAAGTACTTGAAAATAGGGGTTCGGACAGTGTGAGTAAGGGTACCATTCCTATTGAAAGACAAAAAAATAACATCAGTATTTTTAATCTGTTCATTGGAACAGTGAATGTCACTTAAAAACAAGAATCTAGTAGTGATTTAAAAGCTTAGATTTACTTTTTTAGCAAGTTGATTGGCTGTGCATCTCAGTAGTATACTGTTGTCCGTACAGATTGTCATCTACCTAGCAAAGGACATGACATTTCTGTCTCCATAGCTTGTACTTGTGATTTTGCCATGCAATTTTTACAAACAGTGAAACCTGAACACAGAAGAGCATGCAACTGTTTGAACCAAGATTGTTGAAACATGAAGTTAGAATTCTTTCTAGAAATCAGTAGACTAAGACTGTGTTAGCTCATGTTTCAGATTACACAAGAGAAAATAAACTGAAAGGTCAGTTGAACAGTTACAGCATTGCCCTTTTCCAAGGTAATCAGCCGAGCATGTAGCAAAGACGTGAACAGGAGCGTGACTGGAAAGGGAGGCAGTGCAGGGGCTGGCAGCTGCTAGTGCTTGGGACATACGTGACGCTTCTGGACTTACCAGATGGGCCATCTCACTGGACTTACCTTCAGTAATTCTGATTTATTACATTCACATGGTATTTTTTTCTAACTAGGCAATCCTGTTTTCACTTTGCCACAAGACTCCAGATATTTTAATATTGACCATTAATCATACCTTAGTAAACTGCAAGGGCGATACATTATTAATTTGCTTGTAACCATGAGACAGGGCACAGTGATTAAAATTAATTTCTAGTGACATTTCATTAATTTATTATAATTAATTAATCTGTTAAGAAGTCAAAATATGTTTAACTTAATGGCTATATAGTAGGTTTTAAAATATGTATCTTCAGCTTGATAGCATTTTTGCTCAAAAAGCAGAATTCTATCAATAAATACTTGATTATGAAAAGAACTGAGTTGTATAAGCCTTTCTAAGTGATATCATTACATGGACTATATTGAATCTTTTCTAAATTGAATAGGAACATTTCACCAAAATATATAGGATTTAGCTGTAAAAGGAGTTATGTAGTGATCTCTGCAAGCCATTCATTTGTGGTTCATTGCCAGAATTAGGAAATAATACTTAACTAACAGCAGCCATTATTTAGTTTTAGGATACTATTTTAATAGCAACTCTGCCTTTTAAAAGAAAACAAGTTTCAACTGACTTCATTCTCCCTCAAAATTTTTGAATGATTTCTGTATGTTCACCATTTCTATTATTGACACAGGAAATAGACACTTTTGATCAAATTTGCTATAAACCTGAGCGAGAACACAATTATTCAAATAGTTTTTGTTTTATAACATTAGAAAATAAAAGGATAACTATTACATTGGTAATGTTGCATTATGTTTTAATGTAAGAACATGAATAAGACTTTAAATTAAATAAAATTATTAATATTACATTAAATTGAATCAATATTTGTACTTCATTATATTAAAATTAGCATGGAAAATTGTTTAATTTTTTTCATGGTTTTAAGTTTTCTGTTTCCACTTAGAAATTTTTGTTTAAAAAAATATTAAGACATATTATATTATTTTCATGGACTAGTAGCCTATAAGCACATTAATACTTATATTGCTGGTATTATCATTTGGGTTTTACAAATGAGCAAGCCTGAGAGTTTGTATCATTTTGTAAAAAAATCAGGTGATTTTATTAAAGGTCTGGTACTAGGAAGGCCTTGCCTTGCATTTAAAACCTGTCCTGTGTACCATGTTACCTTACAATATTGTCAGGTGCCTACACCAAGTATCTTACACTTATCCACATATGAAATGTACATTTAATTAGTATCCTAAATCTTATGAACATAGGCATTTATAAGGATGGTAATAAGGACTGAAACTGCCTAAATTGGAAACTCAAAAATGGTTCTGTAAATCTGGTGACCTGAGTTCAATCCTTGGGAGCACATTCAGTGAAAGAGAAACTGACTTCCGAAAGTTGTCTTCAGATGGTACTCATGTACATGGATATGCACACTTTCTTTATTCTCTCTGTCTCTCTTTATGTACATAAAAATGAATTAATGAAAATATTTGAATAAAAATATTTGAATTTACAGATAATTGCAAATGCACAGATCTTCACCACATTGTCTGGTTGTGTGAGAATGAGGATGAAGATCCATTGTTCACTGTGCACTTTTTCTTTGCTTTTCAGAGTAGATTTGGAATTCAGAGTTATTTGTATTCATCTCTACTCCTAGTGGTTGCTGCAGGATGCATTTGGCTCTTGCAAAACAGGTTTTCTTTCTGCTGGGTCATCACATCCCCTGATTTGTTAACCTGTGGAAATCCACACATTTGATCTTGATAAGCTTCCAGGAGGATGGAATGCAATCCAGATGCATTTCCTTATGAAATGAGTTTCCTGGTCTTGGAAGACTTGAAGAAGGGTAAGGGATTTATTTGAAGACTACTTCATCTTTCCTTTTTCTTACTAGTTTGTCCTATAGGACTTTTATTTTTATATACATCTGTTGTGCAGTGAGCCAAGTATTTGTATTCTCTCATCATTCACTGTTGAAACCTCAGTCCCAGTCTGAGGATATTTGGAGCCAGGACCTTTGAGAGCTAATTAGTTCATATGGTGGAACCCTCATGACAGGATTAATATCTTTATAAGATTGGAGGGGGAGAGAGAGAGAGAGAGGAGAGAGAGAGCAGGAGAATCAGAAATCCCAGGCCACCTTGGGTTTTCAAAAGTAAATTCTGGACATAGCCTGACCCTGTCTCCAAGAAAACCTATCAGTTATTTTGGCTATAATATTTTAAAAAGGTTTTTTATTGTTCAATTTATTATCTAGCTGAAAACCATCTCTTCATCCTTGTTGGCTTCTGGATTCACGTTAGTTCTCTTGACTTGAATGTATATGGCAGGTTGTCTTATGCAGAGCAACTACCCATCCTTTATGTATGCAGTATCTTTTAGAGTAGAATCCCTTTTTCTCTAACTCTCTCCCTTCTTGATTTTTTTCTTTCTTGAATTGTTAGGATACAATAGATATCTTATCTTGTTGTTGTTAAACATTTTTCCCTAATCTGAGACTTAAAATATTCCATTTTGATGTCTCAAGAGATGAACCTTCACCTGACAATCTTAATATGTATAAACTTTGTATATTCTGAGTATTTTTCACTCTGAAAGTTTCTATCAAACACCTAATACCTATTTTTTTCTGTTGTTGCAAATATGTGTTTATGTGTCTGTGTGTAGAAGTGGGCACTTGAACTGTGTGCCCAAGTATGTCTCCAAGGATGATGATGAAAATCATCTTAGATTGTTGTACTGCCTTTTTACTTTGCTCTAAGGTCTTCAGACTGCCCTCTAGCATTGAGTGTGCATGCTTTTTCCATTTCAGCCTGGCATTTTTATGTGGGATCTGGGATCTAAACTCTTTTTTTTTTTTTGTGCAAGAGTCTAAGACTCATCTCTCCAGACCCCTGAGATCTATTTAAGAACTGTTTTAAAAGGCTTTTTATTTTCTTTAAGTAATCCCACATTGTACTCTTCTCTTCATGGTCTCTTTTTCCCTCTTTAGCTGTTGAACATTCTTGACTATCCACCTTTATACAGCTCCTTCCCAGTGTAGTGAGTCTCACTTAGGAAGCAGAAAACAAAATAAATCACATAAATGTAGCTGTCCCAAAGGATTTTGTGAGTTTTAGGCTCACTCATAAGTACTTGAGAATTGATTCTTTATTCGAGACATTTCTAGATAAGAAATGATTCATCTTCTATCACATCTCCAGTGATCACTGTCTTGTCAGATACTAGATTTTTTTTCCTAATTCAAAATGAGTGATCTCAGAAGAGCAAAGATTTTAGCCAGTTCCCTTTCTTTTCATTTTTGTGGATTTTCTACTTTCTTATATTTAACCTCCCCAGCAATTAATCTACTTAAATTTCTCTGAATTTTAGTGTGAAATACTTTGTATGTGTCATGTGTTTATATGACTTTATCATAAGAAGGAACCAAAGGAAAGGATTCCCATAAAATTTGGAATCTGGGAGGAAATATCTCCTAGTAATTAAAATCTAAGCACTTGTTACAAGTTATAGGAAATGATGTATTGTACGTTGTTAGTCTGAAAACTTTAGGAAAGTGCTACTATTTCCATATGAAGAAGAGTCACAGCCAGCATTTACTGAGTAAGTTCTGACTACTGTGGGAAGTCTCCCACTGTGCCTTCATTGATTACCCATGACCTATGCAGATTTTCTCCATTTAACAGGAAGGAAAAAAAGCTTAAAAACTGCAAGTCACTTGTTCAAGGTCACATGCAATGTCTAAAAGAATTAACCTAGAATGTTTATTTCTAGAGACAAAGCTATTATTATACAGCACCGATACTCACAAATTATAAGATTAATAGCCTTAACAATAAAGTACAAAGGACTTTCTTTATAGGGAAGAGATTACTTTTAATTTGAGATTTTTATTGAAGTATACCTTTGTTGGTTAATGATGATATATCCCTATTGGATTTTTCTCCATAACCTTGGATAACTTAATATATTAATTTGTTTTTCTGTTTTGCATAGTAAAAAAGGGATAGTTGATACAGAGATTAAATTTGATCATATTTGTAATTCTTCATGTCTCTATGAAATGTTAGATCGTACATTAACTTACGTTTTTGGTTACCAAAATTTTGACCTAGTTTTTAAGTATCCTATAAATTCAAAATAGTTAGGTGAGATTGCTGTAGTCAGAGAGGGCACAGGCAGGATGAGCTTACTGTATCCTCAGGCATTTTCTTTTTGAGCAACAGTGATTTCAAAGTAGAATGTGTATTCCTATATCAGAAGCTACAGGGCTGACCTTGAGGGAAGTCAAGATATTTAGTTAAAGTAATAGAATGCTATAATCCTCTTTCCATTGAAACTTTAGCAAATGGAACATTTGAACATAATCTTATGAAACTTTTAAAGAATGATTTATTTTCATCTTAAATCTAAAAATGTATTTTAAAGCATTATACCTAAACTAATGATACAATTATTACATTGCTTAAACCTTCAAAAATTTATACTTTTAAAAACAAATCCTTACATTATGAGCCATTTTGTGTGTATTTTTGTGCCTTAAATTCTTGTACTTTGTTAATTATTCCTTAGTGGTTGATAACTTTATTGTGTGATATTACTTATATCATTTATTCTAAATTAGAGTTTCCTTATGCCAAAAGTAGAGTTGACTGATAGCTGTAAGAGATTAAAATTACTGTTTGAGGTTTAACATTTTTAATGGTATTATATTGGATCTATAACCTGCTTTGGTTGTCCAGATCAGTATTTTTGGTATTTTGAAATAGTAGTTGTGTTTAAATTAAGGAAATTCTTAGAAAAAGTGGAATCTTTATGTTACTCAGTAATTGCCTGGTTGGATAAAATATGCTTGGTAGCAGTGTGTTGTTTAGTTACCTCTGGAAGTCATGCCACTTTTGCCTGAGTGGGTGCATCTTGCTGACAAGTTGATAATGCAGTACAGTGTCTGCAGTTGAGTATTTCTCTCCATAACTTTTCTTTCCCAGCAGCCTACATGGCACCTTCCTGTGCTGGGAAAGCTGACCAGTGAGTAGGAAGTCTCCAGTTCAGTTCCAGCTTGATTTCTCCATGTCCAGTAACCAGAACATATGGTGTTTTCAATAATAGATTCTTACCATTTAGTTCTGTGCAAAACTAAGAACATTTGAAATAACCCATTATCGTTTGAAAGAGTGGGTCAAGGACCTCTATGAGGAATAGTTCTCTACTTTAATAGTAAGTGCTCAGTCACATTCTACTTGACTTTTCCTCTTATGTGTTTTGTGTATCTCTATGTTTACTCTTGTGTTTGTCGATCTTAAACATGGAGGAATAGTTCTTTTTTTTGTCTTTAGCAGTTGTTCATTAGTGTCAATGACTTAAAACAATTTTTTAAACTTGAAAATATTTTAAAAGCTTTTAGATTTTAGTAGAAACACATCTCTCTCCTCTATCATTTAAGGTTGTCCATGGAAGTACTTCTTTGCTATTTGATTTTTTAAAACTATAATTTAATATGTTAATTTGTTTTGTTGATGTTTGTCTCTTGAAGTTTTCTAGAAATATGGTGTGTTTCATTTTTTGTTACTATGACAAGTACCTGTGAGGAGCAGTTTAGTGGAAAAAGTTTTGATTCAGTTCACAGCTTCAGAAGTTTCAGGCCAAGGATGACTACTCCTTTGCTTTAGGTCTGAGATGAGGCAGACTGTCACTGTTGCTATTCCTTAATGTGGAAGAGCTGTTCAATTCATGGCATTCAAGAGACAGAGAGACACAGACAGGAAAGCGCCTATGACCAGGTATGTTATGTCCCAAAGGACATAACCCCAGACTCCTTCCTCTGGTAATGACGTGAGCTGCCTCCTAAACTTTCTCCACCACTTCTAGTTGCAGACCAAGCCTTCAGTGCATTTGTAGCAGAATACGATTCACAATTCCATGATCTTTATAATGTATGTGTAGTTAAGATGATGTTAGTCAAGAAAATGTTCCAATTTTATATATTTTCTGTTTATTCTTGTATAGATAATTTTATTTGTTCTATCTACTAATGATGTTTAGCATTTCTTTAATATAATCAATTATTTGCCCTTTCCTTCTCTAACTTCAATTTTAAATTTTTTTTTATTCAATTGTGCGTATGTATGTGTGTGTATGTGTGTGTGTATGTGTGCGTGTGTAGAACCACAGACGAATTCGGGAACCACCATTGACCGCCTCTACCTCCTCCTTGTTTACTCTGCCCTGGGATTCACAGGCTCTGCCCTACCAGGACCAGAAGCGCAGGCCGCCCCCGCTTCCGCCTGGCATCTATACGCGGGATCTGGGATCCGAACTGAGGACCTTCCGCCTGCAAGGCAGAGGCTTAACCCCTGAGCCACCTCTCCACCCCCTCTAACTTCAATTTTATTTTCACTTAAGTAATGTATTTTTCTTTTTCTATTAATTTAGTATTTATTTCTAGTGATACATACTACTTTCATAGGTCTTCAGTCACCATGGACTTCTCATTATGTTTTTGTTACAGCTTTTATCTCATTGTTGTTTTTTTTTTAATTGACATGCTGTATAAAATGAAATAATTATAGCTTCTTGTTGGTTCATCTAAAGGGAGGTGTTTACCATTAGATTTCCAGATTTCCTAGGTCATCTGTATATCTTCAGCATTCATATTCTTTTGAGAGTTTCTTATTACCTCCCCTCCCCCATGATAATGAGGGTGTGCTTCAGAGAAGTATAGGGCAATTTCAGAGTTCATCATATGGTCAAATTCCTTCTAAGGAGAACCACTGTAGCACAGTTTATGTTTTTGGGTTTGCTAGGTTTATCCTAATCTGCTTCTTTCCAGATGCATTAATGAAACTAAGGCTTTCTAAAATTTTTATGTATTTATTTTAATGTATCTGAATCACTAGGAATGGAAATGAGGTCAGGAGCAGCAATGTTTCATCTTCTGGCCACCAGCTTTTGTAATTTGACATGATGAGTGTTCTTGTTATGCTCAGATGCTTTAGGCCAAGACCATGCAAACAATAGCCTGCAGGGCAAATCTAACCTACCTCCTGTTTTTGTAAATAAAGGGTTTTAGGTACATAGCCACGCCTGCTCATTAGCATATCATCTGTGGCCTTTTTCACGCTTCCTAGACACAGTTGGATAGTTGTGACAGAGACCATATGGCTTTCAAAGTCAAAAATATTCATTTGCCCTTTCACAGGAAAGGTTTGTAAAAGGTTTTTATAGGGTAATTTTCTATTTCTTGTTGATTTTGACAAGTTTTATTTTGTTAGGAATTAGAGAAGAAAGATGAAGGGATTTTCTTCATTGTTCTCTTGTCATGGAACATGCAACTATTCTAGAATTTAAACAATCCATGGACAATCATAACCATCATATTTCTTGTATCAAAATGGTGGAAATAATAACTTTTTATTGAACTAGTTTTGGTTTTTTGGTTACAAAATTTTATATCTCATCATTTGTCTCAACCAATGAATGAAATTGTATTATTTTCCTTTAATGATGTCTTATGGTTCCTGTTGAGACTATCACTACGTAGATACAGGATTGTTTTCAGAAGAATAATTTTCTAACTTATTTTCTTTTGTGATTTTTCAAAGGTATAAGAAGTTTAGCCAACTTTTGAGCAGCATTGGAGAGAGTGAGGGTGGCATTGATAAGTTCTCCAGAGGCTATGAATCATTTGGAATCCACACATGTGCTGACGGTGGCATATACTGCAAGGAATGGGCCCCAGGAGCAGAAGGAGTTTTTCTCACTGGAGACTTCAGTAAGTATTTTGAGAGCATTGATATTTCATGTTTCCATCATAATGACTTGTGTCATATGTTCAAGTATATGATAACTAATGATTCTCTATGTATGTGACTTTTTATTAGTGTATTGGTTACTCCTATAGGTTTCTGTGAGACACCACTGAGACTCAAACAACTTAAGAAGAGAAAGGGAGATTTATTTAGCTTATGGTTTCAGAGGGGAGATATAGTCCCTTTATGTTGGGAAGACATAGCTGGCTGGCAGAAGCTGCATGTGGCCTAAGTCAGGTCTATAATAGAAAGTTGAGCTGCAAAACTGCAAGAGCAGACCTCTATGGGAAGTTGGGTGGAGCTAATCACCCTCTGTGGCTATTTTCCATCAGCAAGGCTCTACTTCTTAAAGGTGCCATGACCAACTCAAACAGCTGAAGATTCAAACACATGAGATTGTAGGGGAAAACTCACAGTTTAAACCATGACACTCCACCCCTGGTCCCCACAGGCTTATTGCCATCTCATTTGCAAGTCATACTCAGTCCAACTTTAAATGGCCCATAAACTACATCAGTCCCATACAATTCAAAAGTCCAAAGACTATAGAGCCTTCTGTACAATCAAAAGGTAAGTTACATACTTGTAACATACAATGACACAGAATAAGCATTCACATTTTAAAAGGGAGAAATGTTGGGTCCATAACAAGACAAAAACTGCAGGAAAAACTCCCAATCTTATAACTCCAAGTCCAATGAATGACTTCCTACTGAAATTCTCTTAGTTCCAAAAGACTTCAGTTCTATCCACAGATGGATGCCCATTGAACCCATCATTCGTTTGGGATGGCTCCTCCCAGAGCATGCAGCTTTCCTTGGCAGATGTCCTACTTTGGCTCTGGCATCTCTTAACATCTTCATTTCTTAATGCATCTTTATTTCTAATGGAAAACCAGACTTTAGCTCCACTGCACAAAATGCCTCTTTGACCCTCTTGGTAGACTTTCCAGTCCTGATTCACATTGCTTGGCTTTTGTCATTCTCTGAAACCTTGGAGAAGGGTTCCATGACTTCCTCCCTCTTGAATCTTTGATGCCTCTAAAACGAGGACCACATGAATAGCATTGGCACATTCTATTATAACCTCCAGGTGAAGATTAGCCCCCTTGAATCAGTTGTGATTTAACTTTTCTGTGCTTGTGCTGGGGAAAAAGAAGTTTAGCCAACTTTTGAGCAGCATTGCTTTAGAGGAGAAACAGATTTTCCTTTGAAACTATGCCCTTCAGTTCCTCCCTTCCAAAAGAATTAGCATGCTTATGCTAATCTGAGAAGGTGAGAGCCTTCCCAGATGATCTTATCCTCAGTGTACAGCTTCTTTTATTATCCAAATGATGAGCAGACTTTGATTCACTAATTGAGCTAATCTCTTTAACAGTAACCACCATTTTGTTCTCTGCCTCCTCTGGTTAAAATATTTATGTTTGTGATTGCTATTTTTTCATCATCAAACCTCATGGTTTTCATTTACTGCCTGATTCCTTCTCTTTTCCTCATGTCTCTGAACAAGAATCCTGAAAAATAGCCATACCGCAGTGTCAAAACCTTGAAAGTTTCTCTGCCAAACACTGAAATTTAACTTTAGGCAAGCTTTCAGGTAGAGGGCAAAACTTTGCCAAGACTGTCTGCGAAAACATCATTCCATTTGCCTCTCTTCAAGTTCTCAGTCAAGTCTCTCCTTTTCTCTGTCTATATCTATATATTGTCTGTTTCTCTAACAACATTATTCTCTTCCAAGGTCTTTATTCCAGTAGAATGGTCCTTTTGATCCTGTCTCCAGGATGCAAAGTATTTCCCAGAACAAATTCAAAAGTTCTCCATATTTCTCCTAACAAACAGTACCAAGGTCACAGTAGTCACACCTCAACAATGACCATACTGCTAGGTACCAACTTCTCTCAAACTTAATGGTACTGGGATTCTCAGTTTCACACAGCAACACTCCACATCTTTGCTATCAGTTTCTGTACCAATTACTTTTTCTGTGTTGCTGAGAGATACTACTCACACTCAAACAACTTAAAGGGAGAAAGGGAGATTTATTAAGCTTATTGTTCCAGAGGAGGAGATTTAGTCCTTCATGAGAGAAAAGGCATGGCAAGTGGCAGAAACTGTAATTGGCTTAGTATATCATGGAGACTGAGAACTGCCAAAATTTTTTGCCAGCTGCAAGAGCTGGAAGTAAGGTGGAGCTAATTAACTTTAAAATCCACCTTTTGTGGCTGTTTTCTTCTAGCAAGACTCCACCTCTTAAAGGTGCCATGACCTTCCCACGAAAGTCAAGATTCAGACTCATGAACCTGAGTTGGATAACTGAGTGTTCAAATCATGAAAATTAATGTCTGCAGAAATCATTAAATATTTGTTTATGTTGTTTTTCTGATATACCATGATAAATGTATCCTTGAAGAGCTTTGTTTTCTAGAATATCATTTATTAGAATAACAGACTTCAAGAATAATAGTGTGAAGAAGTGTGCTCTAAATTTTTCAAATTTGTTGACATGTTCAAATAGAACCAATAGCAATTTTTGTGAAAATGTTGACATAAAATTTCACAAGTGTTTCCAAGTGGGCTAGCTGGCATTAGTTCTTGGATCTGCTGTTTCTTTGCATCTCTTCTGTCTAGGTCTTCAGTAAACGAGACATATTATCAGCTAGACAGTGACTTTTGGTCACTCTTTATCCTGAAGGAGATAGAGTTAATACTACAGAAGCACAATTTCATGAATCAGACTTGTTAATTTACAATATAGTGGAGGGAAGAAACTGTGTAAATAAACATAATGTAACCTTTTGTATTTTATTTTAGGAGAGTAAATTAATAATTATAATACAATTGAGGAAAATTCTTGTTAAAAATATCCAGATATACTTGTTACTAGGAAAAGAAGCAAAGACAATTCCAATTCTTTTGTATCATAGAGGGTAAAATATTTGATGTTGCTATACTAAAAAAACTGCATATTTTATTTTTCAATTTTAAGGCATTCTGGGAATGGCAAAACTAGAGAGTTGGAAAAAATAGATATTGTTAGGAATTAAAGGTTAGGAGTAAAGTAAAGGAACAAAAGGGAATTTTTTGTAATAGGGGAGAAATTTTAAATCCTGGTTGTCTTGGTGGTTATGTGACTTTATTTATCAACATATATAGAACTGTAAATATAGAGTGGATTTTTCCATATATGAAATATGCATTAAAATAATTACTTTAATAACAGTTTTGATTTTGCATATATTATCGAGGGCAACTTTGTCCAAAAGAAATAAAATTCATTCTATTTATATAATTCAAGATATTTTTAGTACTCATATTAAGTGAAAGAGCACTTGAATGAATTTCAGTATATTTTATTTAACCCATTATATAAAAGTATTGTCAGATTACCACAAGTATAAAATATTTTCAGATTAGCACATATTGAAAAATATTAATGAGATATTTTAAAATTTTTTACTGTTTTTTTTGGCAAAAGCTCTATTGACGATGCTAAATTTTTTTTTTTATTCAATTGTGTGTGTGTGCGTATGTATGTGTGTGTGTATGTATGTAGGTGTGTGTGTAGAACCACGGGTGAATTCGGGAACCACCATGGACTGCCTCTACCTCCTCCTTGTTTTACTCTGCCTGGGGATTCACAGGCTCTGCCTACCAGGACCAGAAATGCAGGCTGCCCCTGCTTCTGCCTTGGCGTCTATACGTGGGGTCTAGGATCCGAATTCAGGACCTTCCACCTGCAAGGCAGAGGCTTAACCCCTGAGCCACCTCTCCAGCCCCCGAAGATGCTAAATTTTTATGGGTAATTCTTAGCACATATTTTGATTTAACCAAATTGTCAGTTTAAGAATAGATTCACAGGTGAAAGAGATGATTCTGCCTTGCAAACAGAAGGTCCTGAATTTGAATTTCAAGTCCCAAGTAAAAAAATGCCAAGCAACAATGGTGGCAGCCTGCACTTCAGGCCCTAGTGAGTGGAGCCTGGGAAATCTCAGAGCTATGCAAAAAGGAGGTAAAAGCAATCCAGAATGATTCCCACCCTTGGTTCTTCACAGGAACACACAGTGCCCTCTGATAAACACACACACACACACAAAAATAAATAGTTATTAAAAAATAGAATAGGTTCACATTCTTGGACTTTTACAATTAATTTAATAATTTCTGGTGACTGTCTTGAGTTAGCAGTATTAAAATTTCAATTTAATAAAGTAATGAAAATGAAACTAATGTTAAAGTCAGTCCTAATTAACCTCATTTTAAATACTCAGTAACCATATAAGGTTGGGAATCTTGTATTGGCATTAAATTTATTAGCATTAAACTGTGGGTATTCATTGAGAGTGTTTATGTTAAGTTTTTTTTTTTGTGAGACATCAAATATAATATAGTTGATATAATATACCATTTTTATTCATATGTCCATACTTCGAATTTAGGAAATGGGTTGAGGTCACCTATTGAGGAAAATCTCTGTAATATTGTCTTTTTTTTTATTAAAAATTTAATTATACATTTTAAAATTTTTTTACCAGTTCCCTCCCTCCCCCCTCCTCCCCCCGAACCCCCTCCTCCCCTTCCCCATCCCCCAGTGCTTCCCCCCCGAATTCCCAGAGAGTCCTTTATTGTGTACGCCTAACTCTCCTACTGGGTCCTCCTCTCCGATGACATATAAGGACCCAGTGGCATTTCCATAAGCCCTTTCTCTTGTTCCCCTTAAGCATAAGATCACTACTATGGCTGTCAATCCCTTGCCTCCAGGGGTCTCGGTGCCCTTAACAGATGCTAGACTTTATGAGGGCAACAGTGCGCTGGACATTGCGCAGGGCATGCAAAGTCCCATTATGATTGCTTTGGCCCCAACTATTGTTGAGAATCTTGCAAATTGTTGCTCCTCCCATCCTTTTGCTCTTACAATCTTACCGCCCCCTCTTCCGCAAATGTCCCTGAGCTCCAGGATGGGGAGAGATTAGGCTGTCCTAGTTCTATGTGATTGATATAGTCTCTGAAGTTCTGGATTGTGGTTTGTTGATTTTCTTTTGCAGTTTTGCTGCTCCTGCAATGCCCTTCACTCCATTCTGCTGGGCACTGTATGTCACCCCCTGGCCAGAGACAAAAAGCTGTTAAACTGGAGTCTTGTTATAATAGCACATTCAAGGGTAGATGTAATAAGAGTAGGAAACCTCAGTGAGGGAGGGGTCCATCACCCATTTGCAAAATGATTACTTTTTATCTGCTAGACTATATGCCCTCCCCTTCTGGTGAGATCAGGAAAGATCGTCTGTGAACTTCACCAGGTTTCTCATTACTTACTTGCAGACCTTGATGGAGGCCAATTTTCTCTGCTGTAACATGGTCCCCTCTCTACTTGTTTCTGGTGTGGCCATCCTACCCCATCTCTCTTGTTCATAATCCTTGCAATTACTGTGTTACATAGGTTTACTTTTGAGTGTCTCAATGTGGGCTGGGTGAGTTTGGTACTAGGAGCCACCTATTAGGGAGTACATACGGCGCTTAATTTTCTGGGTTTGGGATACTTCATTTAATATAATTCTTTCTAATGACATCCATTTCCAGCAAATTCCAGTAATTCATCATTTTGATGGCTGAGTAGTACTTCATTGTATAGATGTACCACAGTTTCCTTATCCACTCGTCAACTGTTGGACATTTAGGTTGATTCCATGAATTTGCTATTGTAAACAGTGCTGCTATGAACATGGTCGAGCTTGTGCTATCGAGGCGAACCTCTGCTGCATGGGGGGTTATTCCCAAAAGTGGGATAGCAGGGTCATATGGCATTTCAATCTTTAATTTCTTTAAGAATCTCCAGACCGCTCGCCAGAGTGGTTGCATGAGCCTGCATTCCCACCAGCAATGTAGGAGAGTTCCCCTCTCTCCACATCCTCTCCAGCATTTGTTGTTGTTTGTATTGTGGATTTTTGCCATCCTGACCGGGGTGAGATGATATCTCAGGGAAGTTTTGATTTGCATTTCCCTGATGGCGAAGGAAGTGGAGCATTTTTTAAGATATTTGTTAGACATTTTAATTTCATCCCTGGTAAAGTTTCTTTGAAGTTCCAGGGCCCATTTTTTAATTGGGCCAGTGTTTTCCTTGGAGTTTAGTTTTCTAAGTTCTTTGTGCACTCTGGACAGTAGAGCTCTGTCAGATATGTGGTTAGTGAAGATTTTCTCCCATTCTATGGGTTGCCTTTGAGCTCGTGTGACAATCTCTTTATCTGAACAGAAGCTCTTTAATTTCACAAGATCCCAACTGTTGAGAGTTGGTAGCAGTGACTGTGCCATTGGATGTCTGTTTAGGAAGTGTTGGCCTAGCCCAATCAGCTCGAAGGAGTTCCCTATCCTTTCAACTATGGTTTTTAAAGTCTCTGGCCTGATATCAAGGTCCTTGATCCATTTGGAATTAAGTCTTGTACATGGTGACAAGTACGGGTCCAGCTTTAATCTTCTGCATGTGGAGATCCAGTTTTGCCAGCACCATTTGTTGAAGATGCTGTTCTTTTTCCATTGGATTCTTTGGGCCCCTTTGTCAAAGACCAAATGGCTGTAACTTTGTGGGCTTATATCTGGGTCTTCAATCCTTATCCATTGATCTGTGTGTCTATTTTGGAGCCAGTACCAGGCTGTCTTTATAACTATGGATTTTTAGTATAGACTTAGGTTTGGTATGGTAATACCTCCAGCAGTGTTTTTGTTACTCAGGATTGTTTTTGCTATCCTGGGTGTTTTGTGCCTCCATATGAACTTTGAGATTGTTTGGTCAACTGCTTTGAAGAATTGCTTTGGGATTTTGATTGGTATAGCATTGAATCTGTATATTGCCTTTGGTAGGATGGTCATTTTTACGATGTTGATTCTGCCAATCCAGGAACAAGGGAGGTCTTTCCACCTTCTGGTGTCTTCTGCAATTTCTTTCTTTAGGGTTTTAAAGTTTTCATTGTAAAGGTCTTTTACCTCCTTAGTTAGGTTTATACCAAGGTATTTCATTTTTTTAGGGGTTATAGTAAATGGTATGGTTTCTCTCAAGGGTTTTTCACTTCTTTCATTCTGGGCATATAGGAAGGCCTCTGATTTTTGCACATTTATTTTGTATCCTGCCACCCTGCTGAACATCTCAATTAGTCCAGGAGCTTCCTGGTGGAGTTTTTGGGATCACTCAGGTATAAGATCATGTCATCTGCAAATAGGGATAGCTTGACTTCTTCCTTGCCGATTTGAATCCCTCTTATGTCCCTTTCTTGTCTTATGGCTTCAGCTAAGACTTCAAGTACAATATTGAATAGAAGTTGTGAGAGTGGACAGCCTTGTCTAGTTCCTGATCGAAGTGGGAATGATTCCAATTGTTCCCCATTGAGCATAATCCTTACTGTGGGCTTGTTGTATATATCTTTTATTATATTGATTAAGGTTCCTTCCATTCCCACTGTCTCTAGCGTTTTGATCATAAAAGGCTGTTGGATCTTGTCAAAAGCTTTTTCTGCATCTATCGAGAGTATCATGTGGTCTTGGACTTTGGACTGGTTTACATTATGAATTACATTTATTGATTTGCGTATGTTGAACCAACCTTGTGTGCCGGGGATGAAGCCTACTTGGTCCCCATGAATGATCTTTTTAATATGTTTTTGAATCCGATTTGCTAAGACTTTGTTGAGAATCTTTGCATCTCTGCTCATCAGGGACATCGGCCTATAGTTTTCTTTCTTAAGTGAATCTTTATTAGGTTTTGGGATTAAAACGATATTAGCTTCATAGAAGGAATTTGGTAGTCTTCCTTCCTTTGCTATTTGATGGAACAGTTTAAGGAGTATTGGTGTTATTAACTCCTTAAATGTCTGGTAGAACTCTGTGCTGAATCCGTCTGGTCCAGGACATTTTTTGGTGGGAAGATTCGATGATTACTTCCTCAGTTTCCTTATATGTTATAGGACTATTTAAATAATTCACAACTTCCTGATTCAGTTTAGGTAAGTTGTGTTTACTTAGAAATTCATCCATCTCTTTTGTGTTGTCAACTTTCACAGAGTATAAGTTTTTGAAATATGATGTTATAATTCTCTGGATTTCTTGGGTATCAGTAGTGATAACTCCGTGTTCATTTCTAATTTTGTTAATTTGGGTTTTCTCTCTCTTGCTTTTGGTTAGTTTAGCTAGGGGTGTATCAATCTTGTTGATTTTTTCAAAGAACCAGCTTTTTGATCGGTTGATTTTTTTCTATCGTTTTCTTAATCTCGATTTAAGATATTTCTCCCCTTATTTTGCTAATCTCTTCTCTTCTACTGCTTTTGGGATCAGATTGCTCTAGTTTCTCTAAAGCTTTAAGCTGCATTGTTAAGTTGTTTATTTCTGATGTTTCCATTTTTTTGACGTGGGCATTAACAGCTATGAACTTACCTCTTAGAACAGCTTTCATTGTGTCCCAGAGATTTTGGTAGGTTGTATTTTCGTTATCATTCACTTTCAGGAAATCTTGAATTTCCTTTTTAATTTCTTCCTGAATCCAGTTCTCATTCAGCATCATAGTGTTACATTTCCAGGAGTTAGTGTATTTTCTCTTGTTTGATGTGTTGTGGATGTCCAGCTTTAGGTCGTGTTGGTCTGATAGGGCACAGCTTAGAATTTCAACTTTCTTGTATATGTGTAGATTCATTTTGTGGCCTAATATGTGATCTATTTTGGAGAAAGTTCCGTGTGCTGCTGAGAAAAATGTGTATTCTTTGGTGCGTGGGTGAAAAGTTCGATAGAGATCTGTAAGATCCATTTCTTTCAGGGTTTGATTAAGTTCCAAAGTGTCTCTGTTAAGCTTTTGACCTGTTGATCTATCCCATGTTGAGAGGGCAGTGTTGAAGTCCCCAAGAATTATCGTTTGGGGGTTGATTTCTTGCTTTAGACGCTGTAGGGTTTTCTTAATGAATGTGGAGGGGCCCGTATTGGGTGCATATATGTTCAGTATTGTGAAGTCTTCCTGGTGAATTGTACCTGTGACTAAAATGTAGTATCCATCCATGTCTCTTATAATTTTCTGTGGTTTGAAGCCCACTTTGTCTGATAGCATAATGGCTACCCCTGCCTGTTTTCTGCTTCCATTTGCTTGCCTTTTATTTTTAGAGCGTGCCTATCTTTTGTGGTGAGATGGGTTTCCTGCAGGCAGCAGATTGATGGATTGTGATTTTTAATCCAAGTTTGTAATCTGTGTCTCTTGATCGGTGAATTAAGTCCATTAACATTTAGTGTTATAATGGAGAAACTATTGTTAATTCCAGACATTTATTATGTTTAGTAGCTTTTATAAGTATATTGCTTCGCTTTTAATGGTGTTATATTTGCCTTCTGTTCTCCTGGATATGCCTGTATTTTTCTTCACGCTTGAGTATCATTTCTAGCATTTTTTGAAGGCCTGGTTTGGTGGACATGTATCCCTTAAAGTTGTCTTTGTGCTGGAAAATTTTTCTTTCTCCCTCGATCATGACTGATAGTTTTGCAGGGTAAATCAGCCTGGGTTGACATTTTTGCTCATTCAATACTTGAAGTATGTCTCTCCAAGCTCTTCTTGCTTTTACTGTTTCGACTGAGTAGTCATTTGTTATTTTAATAGGTTTACCTTTAAAAGTGACTTGTTTTTTCTCCCTTGAAGCTCTCAGCACCAGTTCTTTATCTTGAATGTGGAGTGTTTTAACTATTATTTGCGGCGGCGTGCTTCTATTTTGGTCGTATCTGTTTGGGGTGCGGAATGCCTCTTGTATATGAATGGGCCTCTCTTTTTTTAGATGAGGAAAGTTTTCCTTGATGATCGTTTGAAAAATTTCCTCAGGGGTGGTATTTTGAGATTCTTGCTCTGGTATTCCATAAATACCCATGTTAGGCTTCTTCAGGATGTCCCATATCTCTTGGATATTTCTCTCAAGTATCTTTTTGGCTTTAACAACCTCTTCCATTGAGCTGGTTAGTACTCCCACTTTATCTTCAAGGTCTGAAATTCTGTTTTCTGCTTCATTAGTTCTGTTGGTAAGACTCTCTGTGGCGTTCTGGGCTGAAGATAACTTGTCTTTTAGCTCAGTTTTAAACTCTGCTTGAGTTTGTTTTAACTGCTCTATGCCACTTTTTGTTTCTTGCACTGTTTTTCTCAACTCCTCTAGATGTCTGTTGTGTTCCTCTTCAAAGCGATTGATTCGATTATGTAATTCCTCCCGGATTTCCTCTTTCATAGTATTATTGAACATGGTAATGATCATATTTTGAAAGACCTTATCCTGGGTGAGGCTTTCTTGGCCTTTTTCCGCGGGTTTGTTCTTGTTGGAGTCTAACATTATGGGATTAATTTCTTCAGTGGGAAATTTGTTTACTTGAGTGTTGCTTCTCATGGATTTGCACTTTGACTTTGGCATTGTCATTTTAACTCTTAAGATCTCTCAATTTCACTAAACTGAATTATTTGGCCTGGGGTCCTGGTGGGCGGGGCCCGAACGGGGACTTACCTATGGCGCGGGGTGAGGCCCGGCTGGACCATGCGCGTGTCCCGACCAGCGGAGTGGGGTGGGGCGAAAAGGGAGGATGGGCGCCTCGGCATGGAGCTATTTAACCCGAGGGCAGCTGGGGCGGGGCCCGGGCGCAGGGGGAGGTCCTCCTCGTCCCTCGGCCCCCGCGCGGCTGGATGGTGGGATTCGGAGCCGGGTCCCTGTGTGCTGACCTGGGGTCCTAGGGCGCGGGGTGAGCTTATGTTAAGTTTTGTATAAAGAAACCAAAAGTCGGGGCTAATGAGATGACTCAGTTGGTAAGTTACTGAACAAGCAAGAGTTGCCTGGATTTGTATAGCCAGAACTCATATGAAAGCTGAGAGTGGTTACATAGATAACTCTAGCACTGAAGATATTTCATATAATCACCTAACCCTTTAAGTCTACATCATACTGAATGTAGGCATTATGTACATGTTTAGAAACATCAATCTTTCAAGTTTGCTACAGATTTTAGCTGAATATGATTACAAAAATTAGGGATGGATTAATTAATTAGATCCTACATTGGTATATTTGAAGGTTTTTAACCTTTTAGAGTTTCATGTGTGAATATAGTGAATTTCTTATATTTTCTTGCGTTAATCCTCAATCATATTCTCCATTCTCTTCCCATTACATCTCTTCTTCTTCCCTGTCAGTGTCCTTCTTATTTTCACATATCTGATCCACTGAGTTTCATCTAGGTTGTCCTTTGATAGGCATATGCCTAAGTCCTGTTGGAGTTCCTACCACAGCAATAAATATGCCAGTGGGTGAATGAATGAGGACAACATCTCACCCTAGTCCATCAGCAGTAACCCTCATCAGACTTATACAGAAATCTAGTATATTTGTGATACTTTTACTCTTTATTCCCTGATCCCATTCCCCTTTCTTCCCCCTTACAACCCTCATATCTTCTGCTAGACCTCATCCTATTTTCAATTCTTTTCACTTTTTTTGACCCACTGTGCTTCATCTAGTTTGTCTTTGATAATATATGCTTGACATGCTTCTTGCTTCAGCAAGTGTTCTAGACCAGTGTCAAAGACCAATGAAGAAAGCACCTTCCTATTCCTTCCTGTAAGCATTAGTCTTCATCAGTCTCTCAGGGAGGTGTGGAGCTTTTTGAGATCCCACCACTGTCGCAGTTCAGGCTTTTAGAATTTTACCACCCCCTCTTGCTATATGCTCCCTTACACTTGCAATGGGGGTGGATGTGACTTAGAAGTTCTGTATAGGGCCAAGCAGTTTAAAGTCACTTAAGTCTCTTTCTTCCAATAGTTGCAGAGTCTCAAGATCTTATTTTGTATGCAATCTTGGTTTCTTTTGCACTAAGAGCTTACAAACCAGAAGCAACAACTTAGAACCTTTGTACTATGGCATACTTTTGTCATTCTAGCATGTGCAGAACTAAACAGGAAGATGGAAAGTTGGAGGAAGAGGGAAAGTTCTGAATCACACAGTGAGATTCCATCTTAAAATGACTAAAGGAAACAGAAATGAATTCAAGAAAAAAGAATACGTGAAGCTGGAGATGTAGTGTAATGAAAGACTGTTTGCCTCGCATATGCAAAGCTTTGGATTAGATCTCTAGTACTACAAAAATGAAATGCTTATGTGTCAGATAAACAAATCTTGTAAGCCAATAAAATATGTGTAACAAATTTTGAAGCTCAGTAATTTAAATTGTAAGTGTTAATATCAGCACACGTCTGGACTTTTATGTTAAAAGCAAAATATGTGCAGTCTTTAGAGTCTGAGCTCTCACATTCAAGTGTCAAAATGAATGATTAATGAATGAGTGCATAAATAATAAATAATAAACTGATGTTATAACTTAGTTGTAGACTGTCTAGTGCATAACATGTGCAAGGCCATAAGTTTAATACCTATTAATGAAAGAGATAGAATGTGCAGACGTCAATTCTGTAATTGAAAACTGCATCTGAAATCATAATGTCTTAGTGTAGTGTTATGTCTTTCTTATTTCTTAATCTATTTAGAAATTGACTGTACATTTGGTTTCTTAGGGCTTACTCATATTATAAATGATCATTTTTTTCAAATTCACTTTATAATACTTTTAGTACAGTGCTGTGAAACACAAGTAATTTTTAAGAAATGGTTACCATGTATTGGATATGTGATGGTGAAAAAGAAATTGAATTGGAGGATACACTTGAGCTCTCTGAATCTGTCTTCTGGCTCAGTGGGGATGAAGGTGACAAGATTAGTCTGAACTGCTTCACTTGATTGCTGAATGGCCATGATGTGGAACACTTGTACCATATTCATACTGAGTTCGTGTTCATCAGTGAGACTGAAAAAATTCTCTCATTTGCAAAGTTAAATTTTTCTTCTTAAGAAATACTATGAATTTCAAAAGATCGTACAAAAGATTGTTACGCATGGCACAAAATGATAGAATCAGAGTGGGAAGATGTAGCAGATAAAGTGTTTAGTGTGTAAGTATGAGGGCCTGAGTATCGATCCCCATATCCCACATAAACACAGATAGTAGTGCTGTGTGCATGTCTATGAAAAATGGGAAAATGGGAGCCTGAAACTCCTAAGATACCTAGATATCTCCAGTAATAGTGTGAAGAGACAGTCTCAAGGTAGAGGAAAGTTGTTCTAATGCTATATGTATGTATGCCCCCACTGACACACATATGGTCACAAAACACCACACACACACATATGCACACACTTACACACACATTTTATTGTGTCTAAACAGGAAGATCTGGCTTTTGCCATCCATAAAACTTCTTGAAAAGCAAGTTCCCATTTAACAACATACATGTATTTTTCTTTGACAGAAAATGAAACAATCATTCCTCCCCTTTCACTCTTTTTTAAAGCTCTAGCTTTCTAAGCTGCTAGCGGCGGCTACAGCAATCTAAAGGACAGTGTGCATAAAATGACATTTATCAAAACTGGAATCTCATAGCCCAAAAAAGTATTTTTGTGGTTGCTAGAAACGACTTTAAAGGTATGGGATGAATTTCTAAAACTTTGACTCATCCATGATACTAGGAAGAGTCATTCTTTTGGAAAATTAAATGTGATTTAAAATATACTTTGAGTTTTGGCACTAAATCATGTTTATAGCCGGTCCCTCAATAATTGAAGAGTACGAGCTACTTCCCAGTATCTAGATGATAATAAGAGAGAGAGAGCTGCAGTAAAGTACATATGCCAATATAAAATAATTGGGCTCCTTTTCACTGTAACTGAAAATATCTCATTTAAAATTGTTAAGTCTAGAAGCTAGGCACTCTGCAAGTAACTCAAATGTCTATCACTGATAGGGTGAACTACACACATATGCATGTACACACACCCAAACACACACACATTGTGATTTTTAAATCTGTAGGAAAAACAATCTACTTATGTTTCTGCAGAGTGAGAAAGATGATCAAGGAAATCTGAACT
This sequence comes from Typhlomys cinereus, assembly GCA_023101885.1. Lineage (NCBI taxonomy): Eukaryota > Metazoa > Chordata > Mammalia > Rodentia > Platacanthomyidae > Typhlomys > Typhlomys cinereus. The sequence goes on along the minus strand of JALPQD010000232.1, from coordinate 1,983,985 downwards.
TTACTTTTTTTTTGACTAAATTTATCAAATAACTTTCCCTTTGTGCAAAGGCCATTTTCATTAGGTCCTAAGAGTTTTCATATTTCTTTTTTTTAATGTATCAATTTTATTGTTACATATATTTTTACCATTATCACCTCATCACTATAATTATTGTTTTGAGACAGTGTCTAACTCTTTAGCATAGGCTGGCCTTGAGCTCCTTTAGCACAGGCTGGCCTTGAGCTCCATTCTCCTGACTCAGTCTACCTAGAGTTAGGATTATGTGTTTCTGCTGCCATACCAAGCTTGCCCTTGTTTTTAACTTGCAGTTTCTTTCTGAATTGTGCTTCTTAAAACATGCACTGTGGGTCAGTATGGTTTTGTACATTGATACCAATCTGCACTGATAATATTAAACAAACTGGAAAGGTTTGATAGGATGGTTTTATATCTATCAAATTTAATTAAAATACAATTGATTCATGAAGTTTGAAAAATGGTTTGTTTTTTGATTTTTAATCAGTCTTACTTATTTTATTTAACATCCAGAATTGATTTAAAGTTTTTAAAAAGGGTCATTAGTCATCATAGTTTGAGACCTGAAAGTTACTGATCATATTGATTGACTTCTAAATAGCTATGATTGAGCATTGTACTTCTGCAGCCAACTTGCTGTGTTATTTCTTCCTTCCCCCAATCTGCTTGTTAGCTTGCATGGTGGTGTGGCATGTTGCAAACCATTGCCACATTTCTACAGTTTGTAACCACACAGGCTTGTTTTGTTCCTGTTGGCTGTAGTTGTCAGCTGTAGCTCTGCCTGTGTGTCAAAGTCTTTGTAGAATCCAGGATAATTGAGAAACCTTGCTGATTGTGAGTGTGAACAAGAGAGAGTGCAGTGTGCAATGATTAGTCCTGTGATGCTTCTGAAATCTTTGGCCTAAATGGAGCAAATGTGGTTTGTACTTCCTGTTCATTATCAAATACTTCAACTCAGCCTTATGTCCTCAAAGTAGCATAGAAGGAAATCATTGTTTTATGGCAGAGATATATTCCAACATATATTTATTAGGTTTCCTTATTTCTTTGAAAATAACATAGACTGAACCTGCTCAAATAAAGACAATTAAAAAAAAATCACTTGCCCATATACTCTTATGAGATTGTTGTACTTTAAGTCATTATGAAGCACATGAATGTATCTGTGATATGACCTTACCTTTTGTCATAGTTAAGCACAGGTGTCAACTTAACTGTTGAGGGTTTGAGTTCTGGGCACAGTTGTAGAGTTTATGGTTGAGTTTAAGCCGAGAGCAAACCTGAAGGAGATTGTCTAACTGCTGGGGAAGACCCAGCCCGTGGTGGGTGGGATTAGGCCCTGGATAAATCACAGAGAGCTGGTTCAGAGAGTAGGCATCCTTCCGTTCACTTGTCCAGAAATGCTGATCTGGCAAGTAAGGATCGTCCATCTCTCAGCCATTATGATCCCTCAGCCGTTATGCAGTAATGGTGTGGCCAGTTCCCTCGGCCCTGGTGTTGGTGCATGCTCTCCTGTCAAGCTGGACTAAGAACTGTAACCGGACTGTCGTAAGAAAGTAAACTCCTTATTCCCTTAAGCTGTGTGATGGTCATTTATCAGCAATGTTGCAGGCAGACTGCAACACCCTTTGTATAGTACCTTTGTCTAGTTAGGAAGGAAGTGAATAATATATATCATGTTCTAAACCTATATTTTTCAGGTTCTTGGACTTTCTACAGACTTCCAGATTCTAAGAGAGCTACAGTGGTTCTTGACTAGTCAGACATTTTCAGCTTCCTGGAAAACTTCTGTGAATCTCTGTGTAGTATGTTATGCAGTGTCTTTTTGACTTTCTTATTGGAGTTTTGATGCTTCTGTAAAGCAAGGGTCTTAATTGTTTTTCTTTGGCAAAAGAGCGAAAAACTCCAAGATGTAAGGGAAGAGCTACTGCTGTTGACCAAATCAGTTCTCCTGCTGAGAAATGGCCTCCAGTGTATGTGGGTGTAAATAAACAATCAGGGAAGAGACATTTTATAGAGTGCTTCCAGTGCTTCTTCTGGCTTCTGAACCTGATATTGGTTCTTTTTCCCGGTCTTCAATCTACTTACTAGGTTGAGTGAATTTCCTTCTGTTTGACAGATACGACCAGAAATGATTCTGAATAATGACCAGAGGACACTGAGCAACAGGGTGGCTCTCGTCTCTTACTCATAAGTATTTCTGGAGTCCTTACATCTTGTGCTCATAAGGTCAGCACTTCCCGCCAGCATCCCATGAATATTAATTCTTGTCCTTCTAATTCTGTAATATATGGTATACAAAATGATGAACAATGAACATGAGAGCAAAGAAATTTATTTATTATTAGGAAAAGCTCAACATGGGCAATGGAGAAGAAATATTTTGAATGAAGTATGCATAGGGTTCTGGGAAAAAGGTGACTTTTCAAATGCTGTTCATTTTGCATATATCTTATAGCTTTAATTCCATTTTATTTGAGAGGAAATTAGAGGCAGCAAAGGTTTTCTTGTAGTTCGTGGTTCCAGTAAGCACAGTGACTCAAAAGTTTTCTAGATACTCAGACTGAAAGATAAGGCTTTAGTCTTTCCTTTGAAGATCTGTGAATATATCTTTATATCTATATTTTTAATTAAAATATTATTAATTGTATAATTTCCACATGTGTATGTTCATGTATTCTCAGTACCTGTTTTACCAATAGTTTGATGATAAGTACAAACTTACATTCTACTCGATTTGTTAGAATGTTAATAGGTTTGTTTTCACAGGGACCCATCCTTCCCATGATTTTGGAAGATTGTTGATAGAGACCTCAGTGCTGGAAGGTAGATTCTGAGGTACATGACACATGGAGTAATTCCTAGCTTCACATTGTTTTTTATAAATATCCTATGAGAAATTTATACTGTATGAAAGGGATGGAACCTTCTGTTAGGTTCAGTTTGGATAACTTGTGGTTAGAGTTTATAAACTTCTTAAATGTAGGTTTTGCAGTTGCTCTTTAATAAATTAACGATAAATAATTTAATAAAATTGTTAAACAACTATATAGTATTTATATTATGCCTTTATGGAACTAGAAATTTTCTTTTTAAGACTTTGTTACAGTCACATAGAGCCAAGAGTGAGCCCACCTGTGCCACAGATCCACATTTTCTTCCACTTCTTGATCATAGGCAGATATTCATTCTAAGGTCAGATTAATAAGCTCTTATTTTTGAGAGACATGTAGGGCAGCTGCAATTTTATTTTCTTACTTCTGCCACAGCTAGCATATCCAGATATTATTTCATTGTGGAACCAGTGGAGAAAAAATGGCACAGTGTCCAGGAAAGGGGGTGGCATGGTGTGTTTTTTTTCCATCTTTAGCAAATCCATTGTGATTCACTCCTTGTTGTGAAGCATTAAGGTTTCAATCCCCTGGAGTCCTTTCACTCTTTCTCTATTACTGGCTTGAACTCTTGCATTTTCAATTCTTCTCAGCTATTTTCTTCTACACATTTGGAAGTATTTTAAAATATGACTAGGTTGTGGGTGGAAAAGGAAGTTTCTACTTCATTGTGGTTCCATAGTTCTTCATGGTAGCCAAAGTCTCTTCTCATATAAATTTCTTGAAACATGACTGAGTCATCTTAGGTTCTTATAAGTGAATGGCAGAACAGCCTCAAATGTGTTATTTAGAGATTAGGGACCTGAAAATAACACCACATTTTCTCAGCAAGAATAAATGTCCTTCATTATTGATGCAATTGTGAATGAAGTCACTGCCCAGTAGCCACAGAGAACATAAATAGGTTTTGACTAGCATTTTAAATGCCTAAAATGTACTTTCATGTTTTGTATTTTTTTCTTTAATATTTTAAAAAGTTGATCTTCACAGAACATGAAACTGACCAAGTTGAAGTCCATGCTTGATTTGTCATGTGACTCTGTGCCTATCTCCTGCCAGAACCCTTTATCATTTAACTCAGAGTTTTCCTAGAAAGAGTGTCCATTCCACTGTTCTTATTGTCTTAGCAACCACTAATCATGCAAGTGTATACTGTCTTGTCTAGTTTCTTTCCCTTAGTATCAGGTATTAAAATTTCTCTTTGTAGCATGAATAATACACTGGAATTCATTCTTTCCTATGGCCAAATAATATGATTCTGATGTACATATTTCAGTGAATGGACATTCAGAGTGTATACACTATTGCTTGATGGAAATAATTTACACATTTTGTGTTTGTGAACATGTGTTTGTAATTCTTTTTATTGCCTTAGTTCTTGTTGATCTAGAAAACTCCAAAAAGCAAACTTTTGGAAAATTGCTGATTTGCTTTGATAATCCTTTTTCATCTGCTCTGTGTTACATTTTCAAAGGTCCTTGTTCTTTGCATCTGTAGAGTTGGCTTGGTGTGAGACACCAGTGGTAGAAGATAGGGTGAGAAGAGGGAGAAGGCAAGGAATTATCCCCTACTTCTGGCCCAGCCTGGCTCTGCTGAGGAGATACCTCCTTTATTTGCAGCAGCAGGGTCTTCTAGTTCTTACTATTTTTTCTCTCTACAAGTCAGTGGGGTTTATCTGAAGCCACAAGAACAGGAGGAGTTTTCAGTTAGATATACCAAAGCTAAGTGAGGTTGCTAATAATTTATGTCAGGCGTAAAAATGAATGCCAATCAAGAATTTATATTAAGGCTTATCCCTCCTGCGTCACCTTTGTTCCCCGGAACGATCCACCCGCTCCCTGCTCCACCAGGACCCCAGGTGAGTCCCCGCCCAGCCCCGCCCAGGACGTCCCCTGTCCGGTTTTGGCCTGGGCCACGCCCCAGGCCCCAGCCCCTTTCTCCCTACTGCCTGCCTGTCCGCCCAACTGGACAGGACATGCTCCCTTTCCTCCATCCTTGGACCTTGGGTGGGGCACTAAGTCAAGTCCCAGGTCCAGGGTGAAGAATTCTGCCATCAACATCAGCCCCTCTGCCTCTCTGGCCCAACGGGGACCCACACAAGTGGTCTACAGAAGACACACTGCTACTCAGAATTCAATAGAGTCCAAAGAAAACTCAAGCAAGGTTCTAAGGGTCAAAGGCCATACATTTGTAAACCTCTACAATCATCCTATCACATGGGAGAGATTCTTCACATCCAGCCCAAAGATAAGTAAACCTCCTTTTTTTTCACCTTACTGTTCCTTTCTAATATTAATCACTATAGATTAACTTTTCCATAAAGCCACCCCAAAAACACAACTTCAGGGATCATACCACTCACCCTCACATATCACGAAGATACTACATCGTAAAAGTGCACAATCATATTAATATTCACTCCTTGTCTACTTAACCTGACTTAATTGATGTACTAACAACCTAACAGCCTCAACCAGTAAATAACAATAACAAAAGACAAACATACCCAACCCCAAGGCAAGCACTAGTAATAACTGCCCAAGTGTAGGAATACCAACTAAATCAGTCAAAAACACACAGAAACTTAAAAGCCCTAGAAGACAAAACAACAATGCCCAAGTCAAAGTGCAGATCCATGAGAAACAAAACCCAAGAAGACCAATCTCCCACTGAAAGAATTAACCCCTTAATGATGGATTCCAACCAGAACAAATTCACAGAAAACAGCCAAGAAAGCCAGACCCAAGACAACGACTTTCAAAGTATGATCATTACCATGATTAATACTATGAAAGAGGAAATCCAAGAGGAGTTAACAGAATCAACTACTTTGAACAGGAACACAACAGGCATTTGGAGGAGTTGAGAAAAACAGTTCAAGAAACAAAAATAGGCATAAAGCAGTTAAAACAGACTCAAGTAGAGTTTAAAACTGAACTAAAAGACAAGCTATCTTCAACCCAAAGCTCAACAGAGTCTTATCAGCAGAACTAACGAAGCAGAAAATAGAATTTCAGATCTTGAAGACAAAGTGGAAGAATTAACCAGCTCAATGGAAGAGATTGTTAAAGCCAAAAAGATACTTGAGAGGAACATTCAAGAGATATGGGACACCCTGAAGAAGCCTAACATGCGCATTCATGGAATATCAGAGCAAGAATCTCAAAATACCACACCTGAGGAAATTTTACAAATTATCATAAATGAAAACTTCCCTCAACTGAAGAATGAGAGGCCCATCCAAATACAAGAGGCATTTCACACTCCAAACAGATATGACCAAAATAGAAAATTGCCATGGCAAACAGTAGTCAAAACATTCCACATTCAAGACAAAAAGAATGCTGAGAGCTTCAAGAAAAAATAAGCAAGTCACTTTTAAAGGTAAATCTATTAAAATAACAAATGACTTCTCAATAGAAACAAGGAAAAGCAAGAAGAGCTTGGAGAGACGTACTTCAAGTATTAAATGAGCAAAAATGCCAACCAGAATGATATACCCAGCAAAACTATCTGTCATGATGGAGGGAGAAAGAAAAATTTTCCGGCACAAAGACAACTTGAAGGGATACATGTCTACCAAACCAGGCCTTCAAAAAATGGTAGAAATGATACGCAAACTTGAAGCGTATCCAGGAGAACAGAAGGGAAACATAATACCACAAAAATATAAATGTAAAACAATAAGCTTACAAAATCCACTAAACATAAAAAATATCCAGAATTAAAAAGAATTTCTCCATTATAACATTAAATGTCAATGGGCTTAACTCACCGATTAAGAGACACAGATTACAAACTTGGATTAAAAATCACAACCCATCAATCTTCTGCCTTCAGGAAACTCATCTCACCACAAAAGATAGGCACATCCTAAAAATGAAAGGCTGATCCAAAATTCTGCAAGCTAATGGAACCAGGAAACAGGCAGTGGTAACCATTATGTTGTCGGACAACGTGGACTTCAAACTCAAAAAAAATCATAAGAGACACAGATGGATAATACATTTTAGTCACAGGTACAATTCACCAGGAAGACTTCACAATACTGACCATATATGCACCCAATATGGGCCCCTCCACATTCATTAAGAAAATTCTACAGCGTCTAAAACAAGATATCAACCCCAAAACAATAATTCTTGGGGATTTCAACACCGCCCTCTCAACATGGGATAGATCAACAGGTCAAAAGTTTAACAGAGACACTTTGGAACTTAATCAAACCCTTAAAGAAATGGACCTTACAGATCTCTATCGAACTTTTAATTCACGTACCAAAGAATACACATTTTTCTCAGCAGCACACGGAACTTTCTCCAAAATAGATCACATATTGGGCCACAAAACGAATCTACACATATATAGGAAAGTTGAAATTCTAGCCTGTGCCCTATCTGACCACCACGGCCTTTATGCCGTACATTCACAACACAACAAAAGACAGAAAATACACTAATTCCTGGAAACTTAACACTATGATGCTGACTGAATGAGAACTGGATTCAGCAAGAAATTAAAAAGGAAATTCAACATTTCCTGATATTGAACGATAATGAAAATACAACTTACCAAAATCTCTGGGACACAATAAAAGCTGTCCTAAGAGGTAAGTTCATAGCTCTTAATGCCTACATCAAAAAAGTGGAAACATCAAAAATAAACAACTTAACAATTCAGCTTAAAGCTTTAGAAAAACTAGAGCAATCTGATCCCAAAAGCAGTAGAAGAGAGGAGATTGGCAAAATAAGGGGAGAAATATCTGAAATCAAGATTAGGAAAACGATAGAGAAAATTAACCAGTCAAAAAGCTGGTTCTTTGAAAAAATCAATAAGATAGATACACACCTAGCTAAATTAACTAAAAGCAAGAGAGAGAAAACCCAAATTAATAAAATTAGAAATGAAAATGGAGTTATCACTACTGATACCCAATAAATCCAGAGAATTTTAACATCATATTTCAAAAACTTGTACTCTGTGAAATATGACAACACAAAAGAGATAGATGAATTCTTAAATAAACACAAGTTACCTAAATTGAATCAGGAAGTTGTGAATTATTTAAATAGTCCTATAACATATAAGGAAATTGAGGAAGTAATCATGAATCTTCCCACCAAAAAATGTCCTGGACCAGATGGATATAGCACAGAGTTCTACCAGACATTTAAGGAGTTAATAACACCAATACTCCTTAAACTGTTCCATCAAATAGCAAATGAAGGAACACTACCAAATTCCTTCTATGAAGCTTTACCAGGGATGAAATTAAAATGTCTAACAAATATCTTAAAAAATGCTCCACTTCCTTAGCCATCAGGGAAATGAAAATCAAAACTTCCCTGAGATATCATCTCACCCTGGTCAGGATGGCAAAAATCCACAATGCAAACAACAACAAATGCTGAAGAGGATGTGGAGAGAGGGGAACTCTCCTACATTGCTGGTGGGAAAGCAGACTCATGCAACCACTCTGGCGAGCCATCTGGAGATTCTTAAAGAAATTAAAGATTGAAATGCCATATGACCCTTTGATTCCACTTTTGGGAATAACCCCCCATGCAGCAGAGGTCCACCTCGATAGTACAATTGCAACCATGTTCATAGTAGCACTGTTTACAGTAGCAAAGTCATGGAATCAACCCAAATGTCCAACAGTTGAGGAGTGGATAAGGAAACAGTGGTACATCTATACAATGGAGTACTACTCAGCCATCAAAAATGATGAATTACTGGAATTTGCCGGGAAATGGATGTCATTAGAGACAATTATATTGAGTGAAGTATCCCAGACCCAGAAAATTAAGCCATCAGGGAAACCGTATGTACTCCCTAATAGGTGGCTCCTAATACCAAAACCCACCCAGCCCACCTAGAGACACTCAAGGATAAATCTCTGTAATACAGTAATTGCGAGGGATGGGGTAGGAGGGCCACACCAGAAACAAGGAGAGAGGGGACCATGTAACAGCAGACAAAATAGGCCTCCATCAAGGACTACGAGTAAGCAATGAGACATCTGGTTAAGTTCACAGACTTTTCGTTCCTGATCATCTACAACTGAGGGGGTGTGATCTCACCAGAAGGGGAGGGCATATAGTTAGGCAGATAATAAGTAACCATTTTGCAAATGGGTGATTGACCCCTCCTTCACTGTGGTTTCCTACTTTTATTGCATCTACCTTTGAATATACTCTTATAACAAGACTCTAGTTTAACAGATTTTTATCTCTGGCCAGGGGGTGAAATCCAATACCCATCAGGATGGAGTGAAGGGCATTGCAGGAGCAGCAAAACCACAAAAGAAAATCAAGAAACCATAATCCAGAACTTCAGAGACTCTATATCAACCACCTGGAACTAGGCCAGCCTAATCTCTCCCCATCCTGAAGCTCAGGGAAATTTGCGGAAGAGGGGGTGGTAAGATTGTAAGAGCACAAGGATGGGAGGAGCAATGATATGCAAGATACTCCACACAAGTTAGGGCCGAAGCAATCATAATTGGACTTTACATGCCCTGTGCAATGTCCAACACACTATTGTCCCCGCAAAGTCTAGCATTTGCTAAAAGCACCAAGATCCTTGGAGGCAAGGGATTGACAGCCAAAATAGTGTTCCTATGCTTAAGGGGAACACAGGAAAGGGTTCAGAGAAATGCAGCTGGGTCCTTGTATGTCATCGGAGAGAAGGACTCAGAGGACAGTCAGGCATGCACATTAAAGGAGTCTCAGGAGATTGGGGGAGGGGAGGCACTGGAGGATGGGGAGGGAGAGGTGAGGTGAGGGCCCGCAGAGGGGTGGGGGGAGGAGGAGGGAGGGAGGGAACCGGTGTACCTATTAAGTTTGTATGAGCGGAGATAATAAAAAATGTTTAAAAAAAAGAATTATATTAAGTGTGTTTGTGCAAGCTCTGGGGTCCTGAGTAAATATAAGAAATTGAGAGGAACCTTGACATTGTCTTTGAATGTACAAAGGTTTGGGAGTGACCAAACCTTCTTTAAGTAGCTCCATCCATGTATTATATTCACTTTTATTCACTTGTAGGAAATCAGAGCTTCTTTTGGAGCATTGGTTTTTCCCTTCCTTTTTCCTTACCTCCTTTTCCTTTCTGCCTCTCCCATATCTCTTTAATATTAATCCTCAACAAACTTCATATATGATTTTAAGAAATGAAATAGTTTCAGGCTCTTACAAAGGGTCTGATTACTTAAAGCAGAACATTGACTTTCTGTTAATTTATGAGAGGCTTCTGAAATATCAGTAAGCTCATGAAATTATCTCTATTTGTAACTCTAAACAGGTAGCATTGGGTTTAGTTTCCTTTGTTTTATTCTGCAATTGTAAAAGATAAACAAAGATGCTTAACTATGTTGAAGTTGTTCAGTCACTTAAATAATATAAGTAGCATATAACTGAAAATACAATGACTCTTGACAAATTCAATAGCTTCTCCTTTATAAAACTCCAGTTTTCCTCCCTCTTGCTTCTTGTCTATTTCCCAGAGTTGTATTGTGTCTTGGAAAGTGTTACTTTCCTAACACTTAGGCCTTGTCAGAACTGATCAACTAATAAAGTTATATTGAAAACTTGAGGTATCTAAGTATGTATTAGCATTGATATGTGACGCTTTGCATAAAAAATTCTTAGAAGAATATGAAAATATTTTAGAAATTATTTTATGAAGGCATTTTCCAAACTCCTCAAAAGTTAGATCAAATGTTTTGAATATGATTCAGTGATAATTGTAAACAGTGTGCTCTTTTAGATTGCACTTTATGTTTCTTGAATATTTATTTACTTGATAGATTACACATATATGTTTTATATGTATACTTATATTTCAAAGTGAAAAATTTCAAACTTAAACTTTTGTGTTATATTTCTAGAAAATCTATAATTGATATAAATGATACATGAGACTTCTTTTTGTCAAACTGAACTGGGCTAGAATAAAAATCTTTTAGAATAGCTGTATTTAGATTTTAATGAAACCAGGCAGAAAGGAGAATAAAGTGAATTTCCTTTTTAGTCTTTTAAATGAAAAAAATGCATCATTTGTCCTATATATCTTATTCATCATCAGTCATAGCACAGCATTCGTTTCCATGAGAGAGATAATGGATTCACAGAGCCGAAAGGAATGGAAGATTGCCATTCAATGCAGATGAGTTTCAGCAGTATTCTTATCATAAAAATTGGGTTGCAAAACCTGAAGGTTTGGAATTAAGTTGCTATAGATATATTTAATTAAAAGTAGATTGCTTTAACCTTTCTTTAAGTTAGAAGTAGATTTAAAAATCTTAAATTAAATTTATAGTTAGTTTGTATTTAACTGGTATTCATGACTTTCTTTAATAGGGATTCTTTGTAAAGTTTAGTCATGGAAAAGGTACATTTTAATTGAAATATTGTAGTGGACCTAGAAAGAAGTTTCTGAAAGAATATTATTACTTAGTACATTAGATGAATGTATAAAATTACATTTCCCCTGGAGAGAGTTACCAGACTTACTAACTTTGGCTAAAATTGGAACAAAAACATATCCTGTTTTAGCACCATTAATACAGTTACTTACCTTTGATTATGTTCTAATGTGATTAACTGATGGGTTGGTATCTTTTTCTAGTACTCTGCAAGTTAAGTTCCATGAAGTGTAAATCCATTAAAGTAGAAAAGCAAGTGTCGGTGATATTGTGCATATACATTGGACAAATTGCAGAGTGGCTGCATTGGTTAAGACCAGTGAGTGCATCAGAATTCTTCAGACATATTCTGTAGACTTATTTGATTGGGTTATATTAATCTCAGTTATTAAAAGTATTTGTTAAATATGCAAGGACATATGATTAGCTGCCAGTCCTCCTTACAAGTTCCTTCAGTGCTGAATCTGCAGACTCTGTAGACATTGAGTAGCACAACAAAACTCTGATTGTGTATTTTCAATCGAAACGAGCTCTGTCAAAATCATAGTTTCTCCCCTGCAGTTTTCATCCATTTTTGAAGGAATGGCTCCTATAGAAATAGTCTATATTTGTTCTTTTACCTCATCTCCACATGATGAGGTATCACAGACAGAAATCTCCTGCAAATATATCATGATTTCCCAGAAGGTAATTACAGCAATTATAGTGTTGTTAATCTTTTCTCAATGAAGACTGAGATTCATTCATTCTCAGGGGCTTAGTCAGAAAGCATGCTCATGGTAGGCATTACAGAAATTGGAACTCATTGTTCTAAGCAGATGGATCAGTCCCATCTGTACTTCATTTTGTTTCACACTTTTATCATCAGCCTTAAGGAGAACTTGCCATGTACAGTATTGTCTTGCTAGTAGAAGCAAGTGGAATTTTGTATATGAGAGCTTAGCTTAGTGTCTATGATATGGTACTTTCACGGTAAATATTTCTTCATGAATTTCCTTTTGCTTTTGTTTCTGACATTTTTTAAAGTTTAAATGAATTATTTGAATGTTTCCGTCTAAGTTGTGAAAAAATTCCCTTGGCCTGTTAAATCTTGAATATGTTGGAATGGTAATTCCAACTGAATTCCAAACTGTAATCATAACAAATTTTCCACTTTTTCTAGGTAAATAACGTATTAAATCTGGGTTTTAAGTAGCTTTCCACAGCCTTAGTTAAAATACACCAGGATACAACTTAAAGTAAGTTGCTCATGGTTTCAGAGGTTTTCTTCCATCAGAGTGGTGAAAGGATGGTGGAGCAGACCACCTCTCAATTTGCTGGCAGCAATGAGGGAGGGAGAGGCAGAGAAAGGAACAGAGAGAAGGAAGGAAGAGAGGAGAGGAGAAAAAAGAATGAGAGGGAGAGAGAGAAAGAATGAGAAAGAAGGCAAGGAGAGAGGGAGAGAGGAAGAAGAGGGAGGAAGAGGGAGAGAGAAAGAGAGAGACAAAGAGAGAGAAAGAGAGAGAGAAAGAGAAATTTAGGCTTCTGCAAAATAAATGATTTTACTCATGTTAAAGGCATGTAATTATGCAATTCATGTGGTGTATATCTCAGTCTGAGGTTTATGTCTATAGAAGGTGATTTACATTTTTGGGTTAATTTTATATCCTATTCTTAAGGACAATTGTATTGTTAGATTTGTGTGTATGCACAACATAGGTGTAATGTGTATATAAAATAATAAATCTGTATACTTAAATTTTGAGGTATTTGCGAAGACAATTTGAAGACCTGCTTTAAACCAGCAGTCCTATAAATATTTAATCTTTTATCTGTTTTATAGTATATGAAGACTTGAAATAATTGACGATAGCTTCTTTAACAATTTGAATATTTATTCAATATTTAGTCATGTCTATTGAATAATGTTTCTCTGCATTATTGTTATTTTATGTATTACTCTTCCCAATAATTCTGAAACAAGCCATAAAGGAAGCTTCATGTAATTGGTGTCATGATTGGATAATGAATTCAATATCATTTGTAAGGGGGAGTTTGCAGAATGTAATGTGATTATGATTTCTCTTTAAATACACATAGTAATATGCAGTATAGAAAGTCTTTGTTTCTGTGAACAAGAAAAATTATTATGTAAGCATATGCAAATATATGTAGACATTGAAAGAAAACACCTGACTTTTGATTGTATTATCTCAAGAAGAGGGGAGAATTTGGATAGGCAGTCTGTTGAGTTACTAGGACTTAACTCTTGCAGACAGTGATTGTAGTGTCTATAATAGAAAAGTGAGAGAATAAAAATTATTCTTGGATTAATCTTTTTAAAGAACAAGCAGGATTAATGTTTAAAGTTGTATTTCATGCTATGTTGTTGATTATGCAATGATGTAGTTATTGTCTTAGTCTTAGATTCCTATTGTAAGGAATATTGGACATGAAAAATTTCAGAGAACGAGGTTGTTTATTAATGCTCATTTTGTAGGTTACAGTTGACCATGATGTCAGGAGAGGAATACCAGCATCAGGAGCTAAGAGAACTAACTATAACATATCCTCATTGTTGCAGTTCACCTGCATATTGCTGATAAAACCAAGACAAAACAACCTAAGGGAACCAGGGGTTTATTTTCTTATCATAGTTTGGTAACAGTTCTTAATCTTGCTTGACAGGAGTGCTCATACCAACACTAGGGCCAAGGGAACTGGCCATCTGTATAGAATGGTTGAGAAAGGGACATCTTTACTTGCCAGACCAACATGTCTGACCAGTTATATACAAGGTTGCCTCCTTTCTCAAACAGTTACTTCCAATTTATTCACCTCCATAAGCCATTTCCCACTCACCATGGGCTGGGCCTTTCCCATCCACTAGACACTCTCCTGCAGGTTCGCACTGGGCTTGGTTACTGATTCTCAGCAAATGTGCGCAGAGCTCAAACTCTCAACTGTCAAGTTGATACATGTATCTGAGTATGACACTCAGATAGAGCTGTAAGAATTGTCTCTGGTTCACCCGCTTCTCTAGGGAATTGTCCTCTCACTATGTGCTGGTCTTTCATATTAATTAATCTCCTTGAGGCTTTCTCAAGTGTTTGCTCTAACTAAATCTTAATAGATGTGCCTTAAGGCTCAGATCTTAATTGTCAAGTTGACCTCTGTAACTATCACAGATGTATTATTCTTGGAGTATGAGCTGTGAGGAAAACAGGATGAGGTGATTAACACCTTTTATGCTGAAAACCTCATTATTATAAACATCATATTGCATGATTAAGTAACAAGTCATTGTTACTTTTGAGAGATATGTACATAGGTTAGGACTAAAGAAAAATACACATAACCTTGGTGTCAACGTGTCTCTCTGGTGTCATCTGGACTGTAAGGAGAGTGACAACCTTATTGGATGTCTCACAGTGCTCAGGAGGGCATCACTGGCCAAGCAGTCATATTACTATAGACACCTGTACAATGTGATTCCTTATCCTAAAAGTCCAAAGTTGAAGTGTAAACATTGTGCTTCAACTGGAATTTTCCATCATGAAACTCCCTTTTATTGATAAAACTTTTTAAATTTTGCATTATATGTATGAAGGATAGAAGAAAGATAAATTAATTTATATGTGTTTGCATTCCATCCCCAAATATCTTATTTTTTTAAATTTTTTTTATTAGTATTTATTCAGTTGTGCGTGTGTATGTATGTATGTGTGCGCGCACGTCTGTGTGTGCAGAACCACGGACGAATTCGGGAACCACCATGGACACCTCCACCTCCTTCTGCCCCGGGATTCACAGGCTCCACCCTACCAGGACCAGAAGCACAGGCCGCCCCCGCTTCCGCCTGGCGTCTATACGTGGGATCTGGGATCCGAACTCAGGACCTTCTGCCTGCAAGGCAGAGGTGTAACCCCTGAGCCACCTCTCCAGCCCCCCAAATATCTTATTAAGTACAAGTACATTCTTCAAAATTGAAACAAATACATCAGAAAACTCTAGTAACAAGCATTTTGGGTAAAGGATCCTCAACTTGTAATATGCTTTTGTGATAGCAGTCCTTGGTGCAGAGAAGCTCTAGGAAGCTGAGCATTCAAAGGGGGCAGCAGCCACGAACCTCCAGAGCAGGGAACTGATGATGTAGAGATGAGGTGGCAGAGACCTGCAGGGCTTTGGGATCCCAGTGCACGTAAGAGGAACATGTCACAATCTAGATTTAGTTGCAAATTTAAAAGCTACTTACATTTGATCAGTAGTTCAAAAATGTGATTATTTGCTTTATTTCACTTTGAACAAATGCCTCCTTAAAGGAACATTGTGCTAGTAAATAGTTAAATGTTTTTTAGTGGAATTTCCCTTAATATCAGTTGGATTTTTTCTTGAACATGTTAAACCTCCATATAACTTGACAGTTTTTTCCCAAAATTGGGTCTCTGATTTCTGAAATGGGAGTGGGAAAAGATGTAAAAATTGATGGCCTCAAGCTTTTTAAAATCCAAATTGAAACTTGTACTACAAAGGGAGAAGTTTAACCTGAGAGTTTATGCATATATCAGCATGACACAGAGCAGCAATTGAAGTTTCTTACACCCCACAGATCTAATAAACACATTGGTTCATTTAAAAGTGATTCAATTTTCCTGGATTTTGGATTTCAGAAAGGAAGACACATAGTTTAATGAATTATGTCCTGTATGTGTTCTTAATGTGAAGTCACATACAGAAGTCTATTTAAGATGGTATTAGTGTTTAGATAAAAATAATTAGGCATTTTGCGAGTCATTTTACAGTCATTGTAGAATATCATTTGCTGTGTAAGATATTTAATATCAAGAGAGTATAATTTATAAACATACAAAATGAAGTGTCTAGTTTATAATTGTTGTATGAATCTTATACATTATACATAACAAATTTTAGAGTTTAGGACATAATGAGAATACTAGGATGTATCTCAAATATGAGTACACATATTCATATCATTTAATATTTTAAATTATTATAACCTTGCTATATATGTAGGTATACCTGGTATGCAAGTTAGTTGTCTCTATAATTATTCAGCAGTGTACTCTACTGGCAGAACACAATATTCCCAAATTCAGTGTGCACAATAGAATGCATTCTTCACTCAAATGTATAAATCCGCTAGAGTGGCTGTGCTATTTAGAAGTTTTAATCAAAGTAGATGGGATAGCAATTAGATTTTTTTTGCAAATTAGTTTATTCTTGTACACTTCCTTACATGTATGTAATTAATGTATTCCTTTGAGCTCCCTCCCTCCCCTGTCAAGCCCTACCTTTGCTGATAAGTTCCCTTCTGATATTCATGTCTTGTTTTAATTCATTGAATTAAACTGGGGATTCTGTATGACCATAGGGATAAAACTAACCCATAAAATGGGTGAACTTCCCCTGGAATATAGCTGAAATCAGTGACAGCTTCAATCCCAGCATCCATTAGTCACCAATAGCTCAGCAGAGAGAAGGGCATAGTCTCATGAGTCCCTCCACCAGCCAAGACTGACTGTCCACCGGTTCAGTTTTGTGCATATACTGGGCAGTTAGCCATGTCTGTTGTGAACTTTTTTTTAGTAATGCTTTATTCATTGAAAATCTCATTGAGTGTATGTGTGTCGGTGTGTGTCTACATGTATCAGAGCTTCTAACTCCTTATTGTTTTGCTAGGAGCTGCCTTCTAGGGTCCAGAAGTACAGGCCTCCACCATTTCTGCTTGGTGTTTTTACTTGGGATCTGGAATTTGAGCTCAGGTCCTTTTGCTCTTGAGGCAGAGCCTTACTCCTGAGCCATCTCTCTAGTCTCATTAGCAATTTCATGTATGATTACAATGAACTTGTGTCATTTTCAACTCTTAAAGTTCAATCCCATACTCTCTCCTTTTCTCAATGTTAGCCTTTCTTTTCAACCACTCTCCCTCCTGCTTTCTTGTCTTTATTTTGTATGTGCCCTACTGAGTTATATATGAGTTTTAGCTTCTGGCATGAGTAGGTACTAAGTCATGAATATGAGTTCATCATTCAAGAAAGTAGTTGTTCTTCCTTTGATCCAGAGTTAATCCTAGAAGACTCTCAGGAAGAGATAGTGCCTCTGGAGATCTTTACCTTTTCATGGGGGAGTCTTCAATGGGTAAATTTTGTGCAAGACTTGTGGGGATTGATACAACTACAGTGAATTCATAGATACCACAGTCACATCTAAAAGATACTGTCTTGCAACTCCCTTTCCTGCTTCTGGTTCTTACATTCTTAGTGCTTCCTTTTTGTGATATTCCCTGAGCCTTGGGGGTGGGAGATGATTTGAACATCCTGTTAGGGCTGACCAGTCCACAGACAGTTACTCTGGTCAGCTGTGATTCTCTGAAATAAACACTTTCAACTGCAAAATGGAGCTTCTTTGGTGAGATTCTTTATTGCTTTTCTCCTCAGCAGTTTACATAGTACTTTTGGGCGCATTGAAAATTTGCTGTCAAGGAAGATGCTTCCAGATCAGTTCTAACTTGTTTTTGTCCTGTGATCCACATGTGTAGTATCCTCACATGTGGACTTACTATCAAGTTCTAGAGCAAACTTTCCAGTAGCAATGGGAAAATTATGTTTTGAGGGCCTTTGAGATTTCTCTGAACAACAGTTTATTAGGAGGTGTCACACCTGGTACTAGAAATTTTGCTTTATTGCCAAAGGCCTCTGGTAGGACTATCTCAGATCAGTGTTTTCTTTCCCTCATTGTGTTTCTATATATCTGTTCACATTTTTCTTTAGCTTATTTTAATCAAATAATTATATGGTATAGAACATGTCCGTCTGGCTGTGGCATTCATTCTTATTATTACCTAAACCATGTCCACTCCTGTACTCCATATCCTCTTTCTCCCCTTTAAACTTTTCCCCATTATTCCCCATGCACCTGCTTACCACATGTGTTGAAATGTGCCTGTGAGTACTGAAAGAACAGTATTTATCAGACTTTATTTTGTAAAACACATCATTAGAGGAAGGTTTTCCTGTTCTAAACTCCCGGTTGATGAGATGTCTACATCTGCAGCTGTCTGTAACATGACCTGGCTTTGATCCTTTTCAGAACCCAACTCTGTGCCTGACTGTTGCACCTCTTTTGAACCTTGCCCTTCTATCTCACTTGCCCTGTGAATCTGTGATGTTAGATCCATCCGACCATCTTATTTCTCTTCTGGAAAGCGCGAGAAAATCACTGGCCTTGTGAACTGCTGATTTTAAATTCTAGACTCATGGCTACCCACACTCCACAGAAGTCATCAGCCCACTTCTGAATGTGCATTCTGCTGCTCTCCATGTGCCAGTTGTAGCTTCCTCCCTCTGTTCTGAATCTTGGTGGTTACTACCTCTCATTATATTTTAGTATAATGCTTGCATCTCCTTTACAGACAAATATAAACTAGTTAAGAGGAAAACTTCCGATCATGAAGGGTGTTTTCCCCACTAAAAAGTCTCTGTATTCATCATATTCACTGCTTCCTGTGTTTATAACAGTTATTGGAAGAGCTTGTTGCCATAAATCCATGCTTTGAAATCCATTTGAAGTTTGCATTTTTAATATTGTAAGTCAACATGTCTATTTCTGTCAGTACCCTCTTTGTTGCTTCCTTTTTGTATATAGAATTGCCCAGAGCTCTCTTTCATTAAATATACTGGAAAATGAAAGAATGTCCTTCCTTCAAGTCTCAGTCATATTTCTAGAACAATGCTATAATCTACTCCTTACAAAATCTATATGTGTATATCCAAAATTAGAGAGATTTGTCAAAGTATAATACTCCTATGTTTGATTAAAGAATCTGGGATGGAGTATATGAACAACAATTCACATTTTAAAGTATGTAAAACATATGAATCAATGTAGTTAAAAAGTGAGGATTGGGGCTAGAGAGATGGCTCAGGGGTTAAGACTCTACCTTGTAAACAGAAGGACCTGAGTTTAGATCATGGATCCCATATGAAAACGACAGGTGGAAATGGCAAAGGTTTGTACTTCTTATTCTGGAATGTGGAGCCTGGGAAATTGCAGGGCTAAGCAAAAAAGAGGTAGAAGCATTCAGGATGATTCCTAAGTCACCTTGTTCCTCCACAGGGACATACAATGCCCTGGTACACACACACACACACACACACACACACACACACACACACACACACACACACAGAGGGAGGGAGGGAGGTAGATAAAAAGCTGGAGTCCCCCCCCCTCAAAAAATTGAGCATTGATTTATAAAGACATAATCTTCATGAAGAATAGATTGGAGTGCTGTGGTATGCCTTTAAACATTATGTGTATGTATTTTTCCTACATGTTCTTTTTTGTAATAAGAGGCAAAAACCAGTGGATTTGCACTGCCCATTAATGTTTCCCTCACTTCACTGTTAACAGCTGTGGGTTCTTGGACTTGATTTTTCTTCAGCTAAATGTGCTGCATTCTCTAGTTTCCTCCAATTTCTCCTCTTTCCTGTGTATATTTTCTATCATGCTTAAGAAACTACCCAAGCAATGCATTAGTTTTTTTTTTTGATATAACTAACTAACCAACCACTGACTCTTCTCATGTTTAACTCTGAAATACATGTCAGATACATTTCTTCTTTTATATTCCTATCTTCATTATTGTGGTTTACAAAACCACTAAATGGTTATTATGGAAGCTCAGGAATTGACCAAGAGTTTCACTTAAAACTCGTAAAAAGTGAAGTCTGAAAAGAACAGCTGGGATTAGAAATTAGGAAGTCATTTGTGATCTTTACCAGGAACCTTTTAGAGACTTTCTTGATATGACTAAGTGGAAACAGAATGTAGGAATGGCTGTCAGTGTTAGGATAACCAGGGGACTTGGATGTCAAGAGAGGGTTGCCACAATGTTACTGCTGGCATTTCAGCAAATGTATCAGTTCATCATGTTTGAATGCTTGGATGTTCAAAATCCTCAGAACAACCAAAAATAATTGAACGAAGTTCAGCAACAAAACTGTCAGGGTCCAAGCTAATGGCTCAATGGGTGAAGTGCTTGCTGCAAATGTGAGGACTTGCGTTTGAATCTTAGCTGTCTTTCAAAAAGCTGGGTTTGATGACATATGATTACAACCCCAGGACTAGGTGCTGGGGACTAGGTGCTGGAGACAGGTGGATTCTTGGGGCTCCCAGGCTAGCCACCAAGCCCAAATCATGAGCTCTAAGTTCAACAGAAACCCTGTCTCAAAAAAAGGTAAAAACAAAAAACTGGAGATGCAATTAAGGAAGACATTCCAGTGTCAGCATCTGGCATCAGCAGACACTTCCTTGGCATAGTGCAACCCTCCAACACATGCACACACATCACTGTCCCCGTCCTATAATCTCTCACAGGCTAATGGGAAAGAAGGAAGGTGAAAGCACAGGTTACTTTTTACTTTTGAAAGAAGAGACCTGAAGGACTTTTGGTCTGACAACTCCAGCTATAGTTGAATACAAGGGCCAACTTTATGCGTGAGTTTGAGTTGTGGGCACATTTGTTTGGAGTTAGCAGTCGAGTTAAGTCTAGAACAAACCTGCTGGAGATTGTTGGGGGAAAGGACCTTCGCAGGACTTGTCCCTGCTCATGGAGTAAGATGGAGGAAGCTGTGTGAGAAAAAGGCATCTTTTTATATTCTTGGCCAGACATGCTGGCCTGGCAAGTAAGGATCGTACCTCTCACAACCATTATTTGGCTATGGTGTGGCCATTTTCATGGGCCCTTGGCATTGGTATGGGCTCTCCTGCCAAGCCGGAAAAGCAAATGTCATTGAAGTATTACAAGAGAGAATAAAATCCCTTGTTCCCTTAAGGTGTTTTGTTATAAACTTATCAGCAGTCATGCAGGCAAACAAATACTATATAAAATACTAAACTCTCATCTGATGTAACTTCACTGTTTAACTTTATTGTCTTAGAAGATAAAGAGAAGCCCCTCCAAAGGGTTGGTTAAGTTCTTCCTCTGTGTGTTCTTTCTTCTCTCACTGTCTCCCATTCTTCCCCTTTTCCATCTTTTCCCTTCCCCTCTCCTTGTCTGTTATCCTTTTATTCTTGTGATTATCTTTTCATAAACCTGTACTCCAGGGTTTTGCTAACTGTGCAGGAAGCATTAATGAAGAAGCTTGTGGCCAGTTAGGCTGAAGCAGCACAGCTGCATGGGCACACCTGTAATTCCGCCTCTGGGGAGGTAGAATTCCTTTCAGGAATTCAAAGCTATGTGGAGCTCAAGGCTACCCTGGACTCCAGGAGACCTGTTCTCACCAAAACAACCATGACCGACAACAATAGCCCGGAAACATTTGACCAGAATGTCCAGGAAGCAGCCTGAGTTGCCATTGTGCTCCAGGGGGCTGTGTTTTGATAGATTTGTAGCTTTTTCCCTCTGGTCTACCTGACACAGACTTGCCTTATGTTTTTCAGGCATGCAGACATGTAGGGTTGAGCTTTTCTACTGGAAAAAAAAAAAATACTAAATGTGTTTTCTAAAATACAAGGCTGTAGAAAAATGGCAGTGACTGATTTAGCTCCAGTTAAGAGCCTGCTGTATTTTGAATGTCCCTGTTCCTTACATATGCTTGTGCATATATATTTTATTGGTATTTAGAGGAGGGGACTTTAAGAGTCAGTCACTTCATGAATGGAGAGCTTTCATGAATGGGACTAGGGTCTTATAATAAATAGATTAAGGAGAGAAGATTTCTCTCTGTATCCTGTGAGGATCCAATATGAAAACAGCCCTTTGGAAGTTGAGAAGAAAACCTCGCAAGAGTCTGTACTGCTGGTTCTCTTGTATGCCATGGTTCTAGGATTCTGAAAGAGAATTAAAGTTTCTTGTTTAAGTATCTGTGCAGCAGCCCACGCTGATTCAGGTGCATGTTTTGTGCATTTCTAATATACACAGGTGCTGACTAGATCTTGACTGTTTATGTCTGTCAGAAGAGAAGGAGCAAGTAGACAGAAGATGGAGTCAGTCTAAAATGATTCAAATCCTAGCTTTGTCACTTAGAAGCTCCGCTGCCTGGGCTTTTGCTCCTTTTCCTCTTTGGGCCTGCTTCATCATCCATCAAATGAAAATTCTAATACTGTAGAGAGCCTCTAGATAATTGAATTAGATATTGAATGTCAAGCACTGAGGACAATCCATAACCACGATGCTGCAATCATTTTTACCAACCCATCTATTTTTGTTATTGTAATAATTTTATTATTTTTTCTACCATAATAAAACTCCATTCCTGTGTCATTATTTTTGAGACACGCTATGAGCAAGCCATTGTTTTTATAAATGAGCATATTTTTTGATAGTCATTAGAATTTCCTTCAAGAGTAAAAGATAAGTATTATTATTATTGTTACTATTATTTGTAGTCTATGCCAGATTGAAACTCACTGTGTGTCCCTTGCTTATTTGCACTCCTAGCAATACTCCTGTCGTATTTCTGGTGCTGTGGCTCCAGGCTATGGCCCTGCTGCAACTCACTCAATATAACTCAATATAAGTTTTTGAGCTCTGTGTTCTGTTTTACTAAACAGATACTTCTAATTTGGACTCTGGATGGAAAAGATGTTTTTATTATTATTATTATTTGATTAATTTTGTTTCTTTTAAATCCTGGTCCACTGCTCAGATTCCCCCCACTCAAACTCCAATATGGTTTGATAGCTCTGCCTTGAACATTTTCTCTTCAAAAGTATCGTTAGCTGTCAGACTTGACTCTTATTTTACATATTGGCTAAGTTAACCTCTGAGTGTGAAATTTTTCTCATTGCATAGCCCTTTCCTTTACATCTCTGATAAATCTTGATCATAATGCTAGGTAAAAGTCAATAGATTAAAAATATGTTATGTTAATATTTTCAGACTAATTTTAATAGCTTTATTGAAATATAATTTCATTACTTGGGCATTAGTATCATTTTTACCTTTTGTCATCAAATATTTCTATGAACACTGGAAAACAAGGTTTTGTGCCGACATTTGTTTTCATTTACTCGAGTATATAATTTTGAATGAAATCATTGGATCTAAGGATAACTCTAGTTTTTGAAGAACTTCTGAATAATTTTCTATGGTGTTACATTTTTGTACCATTGCAGTAGCAGTGCATGAGGTTTAAAGTTTATCTTTCACAATTTTTTGACATGTTTTGACCACAGTATGAATGAATTATATCTTATTTGACCTTCATATTTCTAATGAATGACTAGTGAAATTGAGCATCTCATTTGTGCTCTGTATATTTTTGTAAAAATGTCTCATCAGTTCCTTTGCTTCCTCTAGTAATTCATTTTTCTATTCTCAAGTGGTAAATATTGTTGCGTTTCCACATTCAATTCCTTGCTATTTAAAGGACTTGCAAGTATTTTCTTGTACTTTCTAGAATATCCTGTCATGTCCACTGTGGTATCCTTTGACATACAAGATTTTTAGGTGAAAAAAGTCTGATTTATAATTTTTCTTATGTTTCTTCCAATCTGGTATCACAGTTAAGATCTTAGGTCACAGAAATGGACCTTAGATTTTAATACAGGTTTTAGTGCATGTTTTATATCTATAGCTCTTAAGCCTAGCTCTTGGGTCTATTTGAGTTAATTTATGTATCTTTTAATAGGAGAACTCAAATTTATTTTTCTTTATATAGAGGTTAAATTGCTATTTGTTATAAAGAAGGTTCTTTCTTTAGTGTAGTATTAATATCCTCATCTAAACTGAACTGATAGAAATATTCATTCCTGTCTTACTGCTAGCCAAATTGGAGGACCTTTTAGCTTCACTGCTATTATTGTGAGTGGACATAGGGATTAGTAAGAGGCCTGTGTCATTTATTTCTTGGTACTATGTGCTCTGCCATGCACATGTGCTGTGGGTTGGTTCAGGTCATACATGTTTGGATCTGAGTTGATGTTTTAGGGTATAGAGGAGAGTCTAACACACACATGCCCATGCTGACGTCAGGAAGTCTTAGTGGACAGATTGTAGTTCATGATGACACAGCATCTAACACAGAACTGGAATTTGTCTTGTCCGAAGAGAATTCCTAGTAGGTTTGCTCACTTCTTCCTTTGGACTGACTGCCCTGGTGAATGAAAGCTTACTATGGAGCCATTCTCAGCTGATGATACCTGGAGCTGCCTCTGATTATTGACCACATTTCATTAGTGCCCTTCCAACTTTATCCTTCCCATCTTATCATTTCCATATGTTCTGTCTTTGCAAGCAAGTGACTCTTCCAACCTAGACACTGATTTTCCTCTGCTGTCACTGAAGGTTTAGAAATTAAAATGGTGGCCAAATATAGACCAGAACCAAGCTCATGTATCTTAGCTTGAGCTGCTGTTGCAAAGTGCTTTAGACTTGGTGACTTGTAAGTAGGAGTATGTATATCCATTTTCAAGATTTGTAAGCCTAATGTCAGGTTGTCAGCATGGCTGGGATCTGATGAGGCATGACTGCAGAGTTGTAGGCTGCTGATGGTCCATGTATATCATCCTGGCAGAACTGTTGAATGACCAAGCTCGTTGGAGTCCCTCTCTCACCTGCACACCCTCCTGCTGGGGCTTGAACCTAGGAGCTTGTGCATAATATGCAAGTGCTGTGCATTAAGCTGCATTCCCTGGCCCACCCACCTCCCCACCCTGTCCTGAAGTTTCTTTCAAACCTTTATTTGCTAATACTACCATCTTGGACAATGGAACTTCAATTTACCAGATATTTAGATCATAAGATAAGGTGGGGCTGAATAGATGGCTCAGGGTTAAGACTCCGCCTTCCAACACTCCCAAGCAATGAGTTCATATTTGAGTTCAGACCTGAGTTTGCATCCTGGATCCTAGATTAAAAACACCGGGAAGAAATGGTAGAGGAGGCTTGTACTTCAGGTCCTGGAAGGTAGAGCCTGGGAAATCCCAGACCGAAGCAAAAAGGAGGTAGAATCCAGGATGATTTCCCAAAGTCACCCTTGGGCTTCCATAGGGATACCTAGTGCTCTCCAACCACACACACACACACACACACACACACACACACACACACACACACACACAGTGAATATATTTTTAAAAAATTTAAAAAAGAATTAAAAGAAGATAAGGTAAAAAGTCATTATAATAAGTGCTTTTATCCTTAATCCTAAAAGAATGTTTAATTTTTGTCAATTGTTGATGGCAAGAGTTGTTAGATAAATTTTCAGAGTCAATTTTCATAGAACTTAGTATTGTTTTAGCTTGAAGTAGATGAAGCAAATAACATTGATAAGACAAATTTCTACAGGCTAAACTCACACATTTCCCAAGATTTGTGGAATTTCTATAAATATCAAATACTACTATATGGGTTTATCTACATTTGCTTTTTATCAAATACATTAAAACCTGAAAATTATTCATTTGAGTGGGCTACCATCAAAGGTATACAGGTATAAATTTTTCAATGTTTAAATCAGGTTAACTGTATCTCTCTATTCAAGGATTTATCATTTGTTTGAGGTAAAACACTGTTGAATCTTTTTTAAGCTTTGTGAAATGTACACAAAGCTTACATGTACATGTACATGATTATTGCCTGTAGTCGCTCAGCTGTAGTCACCCTAGAATCTAGTGCAGTAGATCCACAGACATTCTTACTTCTATATAGTAGCTATTCATCATTCCTTTCACTTGCCTCCATTGTACTTTTGTGAACTTGGTTCTGCCTGTTAGGTTCAGGAGTGAGGGAAGGGTGTAAGAAGGAGGTCCAGCTGTGTAGTGATATATCAAGCAGAGCAACACTGCATTTTTTTTGTTGTTGTTTGTTTTATTTGATTTCTTTGTTGGACTTCTCCATCAAATTTACTTTAAGGTAATTGAATGGTTTCGGCTGCTAAAAGTAAATAGGTTGCTAAATAAATAAATGGTTTGATTGCCACTGTATTAAACCTAAGAGCAAGCTACATTATTAACTCGGTTTCAATAAAACTTGAAATTAATGAAAGAAATTTAAAAAGGAAATATAATACTCACCAGTCAATTTATCCCAAATAACAATAGGGTTAAAGGGAATAATCAGAGTTCCAATTATAGCCTGTTTTGAAAGGAAATGAAAGCACTGGGTATCCAGAGCTATCAGTTACAGCCAGAAAAATAATGAGAGCCAACTTCTCTCATGCTGGCTCTGCCTCTGATCCATGGAACATAGAAAATTATATGAATGCCTATTTGCTAAATTCTCACAAGGACTGTACATAACAAGTTCTATTCCAGAAGCCTTGAAGAGCAGTTAATTTATCGCATACAATGGATCCTTAGGGCACAAGTGCTTAATGCTTTTAGTGAACCCTGGTTGAACAAAGCAGACGTGCCTGTTATTAAAATGATAATTCCCAGTGTTGCTGAGGATATGGGTAGTTGAACATTCTCATATGCAGCTGTTGGAATTATGAGTTAGAACTGCCTATCCAGAAAGTAGTTTGCCAATCTGTATTTGGAAACATAAATAAAGATCTTACTCCCTTTGCTAGATAGAATCATTGTTTTAGATAGCTGACAACAAACAAAGAGATTTGGATAGATATTTTTGTAGAGAGACCTTATATCCAGTGACACTTTTCTGATTCTGGAAAATCCAGATGAAGATCTATATCTATATCACTCAATTTCAATGTTAAAATATTTTGCCAGTTCTATTTCAATTTGTCCCTGTGCCCTGTATTGACTTAATTTTCCAAAATTCAGAGCAAATAATTATAATTTGATATTTCACATTCCCACTTGTATCTTTTGGTATACTTTGTGCATGTTTCTTTAACTTGATGATGCAAATGATATTCTTTTTCCAGTTTTATATGTATTCACCCTGACCCATTCATGTTATTCCATTTTGTATCATCTCCTCTTTTAACTGTATTACAGGCATTTACTCATTTTATTCCTACTGAAATTTTGATATGATATTTTTGTTATTACAATTTCTCACTGACTAATTTTCAATATTTTCTTGTTTATATTTATGAGATTTTTCTTCATATTGTTGTCTAGGAATAGAATGTTTGGGCATATGCAGCATTACTCAGTGCCAAATGAATTTCACCCATTTTAACTATTGGTAGTAATGTTGTTTTGTGTCCTTGTTGGGTATTTGAAATTTTGAAATTTTGAAACTCTTTATATTTGCCAGTCCCAGTGTAGGAATGAAGATGTCATTTTGGTTCTTATTTGTGAATTTGTGTGTGCATTTCAACTTGAGAATTCTTGTCCTTTGGATTCTCACAGATTTTCTCCTATATATTCTTTGTATCTTTTCCTGTTAATTTTTTTTCCTCACTGATTTATGATTTTTTTATTTATTTTCTATGGTGTTCTTCAAATGTACTCATCCAGATTTGTTTTTGTTATTCAACCTTACTGTCCATAAGAGAAGCTTACAGCTTTAGAGATAAAATTGTGCAGTTTGAAATTTTGTATGTGTATTTATCAACAATCCATCCCAACATTGTCAATATCATTTTTTCTGAGTGTTTTCTTCTTAAGCACTTTGTATTTTATGTGTCATATTTAAAAATTAATTCATAATTTGATGATTAGGGGAAATAAAATTTGAACAGATTCACTAGTTTTTAATTGAGGATAACCTGTTTACTCTGGTTTCTTGTCATAGTATATGCAGTTGTCAATTTGAAGGTTGAGGATTCAAATTTTGGGAATATTTGTAGGGAATTGATAGTTGAATTAAATCCGGAATGAACCTGAAGTTGAAATTGTGTAGTTGACGGGGAAGGCCCAACCCATGATGGGTAGGTAGGTCACAGCTCTGGACAGGTGCATAAATTGGAAGAAGTTGGCATTCTTCTGTATACTTGCAGCTTTCCAGAGCTTTCCTTCTGCTGCTGCTGCTGCTGCTGCTGCTGCTGGTGGTGGTGGTGGTGGTGAGCTTCTAGAACCTTGTATAGATAATAGTTAATCTTCAGAAAATAAAGACAAAGTTATAGAAACATTTCTTAATATTTTGGGATAATTTTTATTTTTCTAGTTGGCTTATAGAATATTTTGGTATTACATTAGAAAATGAGTATTTTTGGGGGGGCAAGGGAGGTGGCACAATGGGTAAAGCACTACCTGTGTAGTCATGAGAATACGAGTTTGAACCCACAACCCACATTCATCTAGATGCAGTATTGCGCTTCTAACCAGAGTGTGCCTGCAGGGAGGTGGAGGTAGAGAGCAGAATCTCTGGAAGGTTGCCAGCCAGCCACCCTATTGCAAGCAGTATTTAAAAACCACAGGTCCCGTGTCCAACCATATAGGAGGTGAGGAGCAACAATTATGATTATGTCTGCCCTCTATATATCAGCTTTGCACTGACACACATAGACTTGTGCATATACCCACCACACTCATGCGCGCGCACAGACACACACACACACACACACACACACACACACACACACACCCCACATGCTTTTAAGGAAATTTGATTTCTGCAGGTAAGCAGCATATTATAGATTATTTTTATCACTTATTCCTGCCCAGCTATTGATTATCTGATCTTTATCTTTTAGGTGGCTGGAATCCATTTTCTCACCCATATAAAAAACTGGACTATGGAAAATGGGAACTATATATCCCACCCAAACAGAATAAGTCTGTTCTGATACCTCATGGATCCAAGTTAAAGGTATGTTCCTACTTCATCATTTTTTATTGTTGTTGTTATTATTATTATTACTACTATTTTTTCATTAGCATTACCGTGATGGCCTTAAACTCATGATCCTTCACTTCAGCCTCCTGAGGACTGGCATTATATATATGTGTGTGTACCACAACACCATCTGACTTTATTTAAGCCCAAATTTGAAAGAACATATCCAATTGATCATTTTCTAGTTCTTCAGATTTGCTTTTGTGAAAACTGTAGGGAAAGATTATGTATAATTTTAATCATTAACTTTGAAAAGAAGAATTTACTCTTTTTTTAATGTTGCAAATTCATTGAAAAAGAAATCAGGGATACTATCCCTTACTCAACACCCTTAAAAAATTGTAATGAAATTGAAGTAATCCTATTCCTACAGCAAGTGAATGATCTCTATAAGGAAAACTTAAAAATTCTGAAGAAGGATATAAAGGAAAATACCAGAGGATGGAAAGACCACCCGTGCTCATGGATTAGAAGAATTAGCATTGTAAAAAGATGGATGTCATACTCCAACCAGTTTACAGATTCAGTTCAATCCCACTCCAAAGTGCCATTCACAGAAATAGAAAAGCAATCTTTAAATTCCTGTGGGAAACACAAAAATCCTAGAATAATCAAAGAATTCTTGAGCAGAAATAAGGGTGGAGGAAGTAATAATTCTGATTGAATTCTAAATGTATATTATTCATGTCAATAATCTTTCTTGTAAACATAGCCAATATCATTCATTTAACAACATTTTTTCTACAATATTTAAAAATGTGTAACTTAAATGGATTAGAATATTTACATAAAAGGATGGCATCTGTTTCATAACTCGTCAGTTGCTAATTATCTGCTTTTCATTGGGGGTGCCCTTGATCATACATTCTTGATCTGCATTATAATATATATGGTGTGTTCATGTATGTGTAAAGAAAAAGTGCTATCGAAGCCAAGAAAGAAAAATGACTGAACAGTGTATTCATTCATCGGAGGTAATAGAGAAGCTATGAGGGGCGGTGACATTCAAGCATGCTTGGTAACATGTTTAGAAGTTGCCCAGAGTGTTAGTGGAAAAAAAGGCCTTCTAACCTGAGAGTGCTGCATGTGTAAAGGTGTGTATTGATCCGGATCTCAACAGGGGGGAGTAAATGGCACACTCAAAATAGGACAGTTTGAATAGGTATTATTTTCTAAAAGGCTATTTTCAAAGTTGAGCATGCATGGGAAGCCACCAGGGAGTTCAAAGGAGGGAAGGTTAGAAGTCATCCAAATGTTAAACCTGACTCTACCACAAGTAGAAGGGATTCATAAGCAGGCACCGAGCGAGGAACAGGTCTCCTTGAAAGGAACACTGGCTGTGGCTCGGGACCAGCTGACTCATAGCAGCCCTAGGGAGGCACCAGAGGAATCAGGGATGCTAACTTTCTCACCTCTTCTTTCGCATTCTGCTTGTGACATCTTGCAGGGACCTGACATTGGCCACGGTTCATGGGAAGCCAGAGTTCTAAGAACTTGTATCCATGTAGACAAACCTTTTCCCTCAAAAACTTGGGGGAAACCATGTAGGCCTTTTACCTGCCTTTTCTTTTTTACTTGTTTTCAAGAGGTCAAGGAAGGGAATCACAAAGGTTGTTGGCAAAAAACTGTGAATACTCCCCCCCCCTTTTTTTTATCAAATCCCTTTTTTCTAGCTTCTTTTGCCTCTCCAGTTGAATCCAAGTGTAGCAATGGCATTTAGAATGATCTTATTTTTAGTGTTTAGTATGTTCTTGTGCTTAACTTTTCCTTAGCATTAAAAAAAAAGTGCTAGAGGTTTCTTGATTCTAGCTCTTTCATATTTCCAAAGGCTCATGTGTTAATCATCTCAGGCTGCATTATAAAATGCCGCAGAATGAATTGCTTAAAAAATAAATGTACATTTTCTCATACTGTGGGATGCTAGATGGCTGAGGTCTTGAGTGATTGTGCTCTGGAGGACCCCTTTGCTTTCAGGAGGCAGTTTTTCTTTCAGTTGTCACATACCAGAGAGAAAGAAGACAGAGAACTGAAAATGCATGCATATATAAGTGTGCCAGCTCACCGATGAGGCTGTTATGAGGACATGAAGCTCACAGGAGGCCTCTACCATCATGACGCCTTCTAAACCTCATTAGCTCCTAAAGACCTAATCGGCAAGTCTCATTAAGTTAGGGGTCAGGGCTTCAGTCTGGAATTTGGACTGGAATAATTCATCCCATATCAAATCTGACTGCTTTTAAATTAGAAGATATTTTCAGATGTTATGCAAAGGCTTATTGGATAAAGAGGACATACCTACATTTGCAAATGTATAAGATACGATATCTGGGAAAAATTACGATTATATTCATATTTATTGTCATCTTTCATGATGAAAGTATGATAGCGTAACTTTTTAAAAACAAGTTCATATTATCATTATGCCTGTTTATAAGATAAGTTCCTGGCACTGGACCAACTGTGTCCTTTTTCAGTAGATATTTAATGCAGAAATGGATAACTGGCCAAAGTGCAAAGATTAAGTGACTGTGGAGAGTTCACTTCTAAACGCAGCACTGATCACTCTTCTCTGTTGCTATGAGACAACATTGAGACCCAACTAACTTAAGAAGAGTAAAGGAGATTTATTCTGCTTATAGTTCCAGAGGAGATTCTGCCCATTATGGTGGGAAACGTATGGCTGGCTGGCAGAAGCTGCAGAGTCCTAAGTCACTGCAGACATACAGACATCTTGGAGGCTGAAGGCTGCGAAACTTCCACTACAAGAGCAGAACTCTCCCGGAATTTGGAAGAAATCAACTTCAAGGCCAACCCCCTGTGACTGCCTTTCTCCATCAAGGCCCAACCTCTTAAAGGTGCCATGACCTTTCTAAACAAATAAAGCGTCAAACAAATGAGCCTGTGAGGGACAACTCAGGTTCACACCACGACACTTCCCATCCCAAAGCTCAGGGAACCTTGTGGAAGAAGGGGAAGTAGGAATATAGGAGCATAAGAGAAGAGTGTAGTGTTTCCAGACTGTATCCTCTCCTCATGACAGGACTGCTGGACCCAAGAACTCAGTGCAGTGATTTCCATAAGTCCTGCACAATAGTTGACCTTTCACTATTTCACCATAGAAGATGGGAAGATTTTAAAAGATGCTGTATCTCTCTGAGAAACTATTGAAGGTTAATGCCACACAGGAGAAGGAAAGCTTCTTTACTCAGTGATCCACCCACTGATAAGTTGTCAGTGTCCCATCAGGTGCTGAGGCATTTGCCAATACAGGCGCCTCAGATGAATCCCACTTAGCCACTGTCAAGATTTGGAATGTGAGTTGTCTTCCACAGGTTCATATGTTTGGGAAAATTATGGCACCTTTAGGAGGTGGAGTCTTGCTGGAGGAAGGCAGTCACAGGGGGTGGGCCTTGAGGTTAGTTGGCCCCAACCTGCTTGAGTTAGCGAATCTGCTCTTGAGCTTACAGCAGCTCTCAGCCCCCTTAATTACAAGTGACTTAGGTGGCCTCCAGCTTCTACCAGCCAGCGATGCTTTTTCTGCCATGAAGGACTTTATCTCCCCTCTGGAACCATAAGCTAAATAACTCTCCCATAAATTGCTTGACTTTGATTGGTATCTCACAGCAACAGAAAAGAGTAACTGGTATAACTACACATTCAAAAAGATGGAAAAGTAGGAGAGAAATTGGTTGTAAAGAGAAAGCTTGACTTGAGACAGGACAGTGGGATAGAATTAGGTAGTAAGGGTGAAAAGCACATAAATTCATTGTATTTAAGTATAAAATATCAAAGAGATTAAAGAACACGAGAGATATAAAATACTACCAAGCCATTTAGTAATACATAATTAAGTAAATTAAAGATAAAAATGAGTGGATAATTTATGAGTTTAAATCTGGGCTTGATTTCCAGCCCCTATAACTTATGCATAAGATATGGTCTTAGCCATTAGACTACACTGCCTGTCATGATAAGAGTTCAAAGAAAAAAGGACATATGGGTATTGACACAAATTAAATAGGATTCAAGACATGTCCCAGGCCTGACATTTCCTTTTGTACCATGTGCTTTATCTCTGTCTGGAAAGTGTGACCTTCATTTTTCAGCATTCTGGGAAGCTACCTTCCTGAGAATGAAAAGGAAATAGTGTGTGGATAGGGTCTGAGTTATGAAACTGAGGCCAATTCAAGCAAATCTAGCTATTGGAAACTAGGGGAGCATGTCATGGAGAGGTAGGAGGGATACAGCATGATGAAAATGTCACAGCGATCACCTGGGAATATAGATCCGATAAAACTTGGTCCTTCATTTCTAGAGCTTGACCTTTTTCTTTGACAATTTCACTCTTCCTTGCATTTTTGTTTATTGGGTTTCCGATTTTTTTTTTCTTTTATCCTTTTGACTTTCTATTCCACTTTGAGCTACCGTTTTGTCTCTAGTTTATATTTGTTTTGGTTTTCTTTCTGAAAAAAATATACATTTTGTATTTTATGACAGAGAGAGGGAGAGAAAGAGAGAGAGAGAGAGAGAATTCACACTGAGATCCATGCATGGATAGAGTTCAGAGGACCTTTTGGAATCAATTCTGTTTTTCAACATGTGCCTTACCTGATCTTAGCTGATAAGTTTTCTTTCCACTCCCTAGAGTCTAAAGTTCAAATGATAATTTCATCTAAAAGGTATTACATATTTTAATTGATTGTTCTTGCTACTTAGCCTACACTCTTTCTTTCAGATTTTCTTTTCCTGTTTATTTTTGATCTACGAACGTCATCTTGCTAATTATTTTCTGAGTAGGAAAACTGAGTGCATGAATGATACTTGGTTTCTGGTGTATATCATTTTTGAATAGTCAAAAATAGTGAGCTTGCTGCAGTTGCTTCCTACTTCCTGAGATGAATTTTTCCAGTATATCATGCTGGTTGGGTAGAAAGGGCATGAGGCTTTTTACTTCCTACTGGCATTCAGATAAACGATGAGAGACTAACTGATCTGTTATATATCCTCCTATTTTTAACAAGATGTTTCTACCCATGATATCCTAGGTCAGAAGTCTGTAGTTCAGTGTTTTTGTGAGAAGGAACCTGTCATCTACTGTTTGAAGCGAGAGAGATGTGTGTCCCTGCTCAGGTTAGCAGACAGTTCTACTTTAGAGCTGGTTGCCTTCTTGTTTTTTTGCAAAATTATCTTCTTCAGCAATATGGGAGCTTCCAGATAATGATTCTTTTAGAAGTCCTTTGGGAACATAGTAGGAAATTGCCTAACTTTCTTCAGACTCTTCCTCTGCAAACTCAGATTGTATTTTTTGCATTTCTGCTTAGTTTCTTATATTGCCAGCTGTTTCCATGTTTCAAATTTTTGTGGAATTTATGGTGTCTAATATTCTTTTCTGTCTTTTTCTGGTTTTACTTTGTGCATTTTTTTGTCATGACTTATTGTGAGCATTTGCTGGAGTGAGAAAGGAACTCATGCTCATTTGTATCTCCAACTTCAATACAGCATTCTTTAAATGGAAGGAACAAACGTATGTCTGCTGAGCAGAATATTTTAGGAATTTCATGACTCTGAAGCCTCAATTGAGTCCTTATAGCCTCATAGTATAAGAACTTTTTGGTCAAACTGATTTTTTTTTGTTTCAGATGTCTTTACATATTATCATATTTTTATTTTTTATTTATTTATTCAATTGTGCGTGTATGTGTGTGTGTGCATGTGTATGTATGTGTATATGTGTGTGTGTGTGTATGTGTGTAGAACCACGGATGAATTTGGGAACCACCATGGACTGCCTCTACCTCCCCCTTGTTTACTCTGCCCAGGGATTCACAGGTTCTGCCCTACCAGGACCAGAAACGCAGGCCGCCCCTTCTGCCTGGCATCTATACGTGGGTCCGAACTCAGGACCTTCCACTTGCAAGGCAGAGGCTTCACTCTTGAGCCACCTCTCCAACCCCATGTTATCATATTATTATAATGATACTTTTCTGTAACCTGAAGAATTCTTTTACACATTTCATTTATTTCCCAGTTCAACATAATCAACATTTAAAATCCTGAACATCTAATTTGTAGGAGAGTACATAGTTAGAATTAGATGTACTTTTCCTTTACCATGGAAATGATGATTCTGTGTGTTTGCAAAATACGAAATGAATGTTAATGAATCTGAATAGTGTATGAAGAAATGATCCTGTCTCTGTAGAGAGTAAAGAATAAAGAGAATAAAGTCATGTTAATTGACTTATTTTTCTTTTCAGTCTTTTGTTCTTTTCTTTTTCCTTTTATGAATCTCCTTAGAATGTTGATAGAGGCACAAAGTGAATTTATAAATTCCTATGGCAGTGTATCTAAAAAGTAGTTCTTTTTCCTAGAAAGATGAGAGAAAGTAGAAGGGTTCCCTTGTATTTTGAGCTCGTGCCACAAGTTGACAAGTATTTATTTCTGTCTTCTATACTTGAAACATTGTATTATCAGCCCTGTGTGTGAAAAAAGAAAAATTAAAATGCTACTTCTGAGTTTGTAGTAAGCACCAATTCTTATAAATACAGTTTCTCAAGCACCCCATGGACATATGGGAGTTCAGGAAGAAGTGTTTGTTTGTTCGTTTGTATTTGTATCTTTGTTTTTATATGATTTTGAGAGAAAAATAGGAGTCTGTCAGATTTTTCACTGTTATTTCTGTGCTCTAATCTTTTCCATCATTTGTTAGTCATTGGGTTATCTTCATTCTTGGCTAATTGTTGGTGAGCCAAGAAGGAGCCCCAAAGACCGGGCAGCTAGCTTGATCAGTACGAAGGTCTGTCCTCAGGGAGGAGGATCCCAGTTTAACCCCAGAATCTGCAGAAGATGGCTCAGTGGATGGGGTTTTTCTAGTTCCAGTGTTGTGGAGGTGAAGACAGAGCTCTGGGCTCATGCTCAGTGTGCCAAGTCTATCTGGAGGACTTCAGGGCAATAGATAACTTCTCTCCAGAAAAAGGTGGCTATGCTGTGACTTATCTCCCAACACACACACCAGGAATTCCAGAGAGAATATGACAGAAGGGACCCAAGTAAGAGAAATTCTGGGGGAAGCATAAGAAGATCACATTGGTCACAAATTAAAAATTAGTTGTGCAGTTTATAAGAAGGGGAACTTTGTAAATTGATTCTGGAAAGTGTCAATAAATTAATTTATGCACACTCATCAAAGGTTGATTATGGAAGATTTGGTAGAATATAAAATTAAAGAAGAATATAAAGCTACTAACTTATTGTGTAGGGATACTGTAGACAGTTTTGACATTATGGATGCATAATACATGACATGGTGAATGGATTTCAGGAAACTATACTCCAAATACATGCAATGGAAGACAAATGCGTTTACTATGTTTTCATTTAAATTTTTCATTTCTTATTTTAAAAATGCTAGTAAGTTTTAGTAATGATATATTTATTCTTCAACTTGTACATTATTTTTTATTACATTGATTTGTTTATTCATGTTTCTCTGGTATACTTATATAGCTCAGGCTATATATGGTATATATTATATATACACATATACACTCATTTTTCTCATGTCTTTGCCTTCCAAATATCCTAATTTTCTTCCTGCAAAAAATTTATACACTATTTTCTAGACAACATAAAAATACTGAAGTGATCCCATTTACATTAAGCCCTTATCTGATCCATAATTTCTCTTATCTCTTAATCATTTAAATTCCTAGAAATAAAAATATTTTAAGTGATGAATATCTTTTTTCCCTCTGTGATCTGTAGAAAATGTTTGTTCATTTATAACATAGATCAAAGGACTCTAACTTTAAGACTTTAAAACTCCATTGATGTTTGCTGTTCAACACATCTTCTGTTGCTATTTATTGGTTTGAGGATTCTTCTCCTATGGTTTAATAACAATGAAATAAAAGAGCAGAACTAAAAAGAACTAATAAAAGCAGAACTAAACTATAAATTTAAAAATTTATATGGGGGCTATTTTCAGAATTTTAAAATAGTATTCAATTTATTCAATTTGGAAGTGAGAAAGATAAGAAGGAGAAAGAGAATATGCAAACTATGATGTATGAGTGAAGAGCAAAGTTCAAGTTTCCAAACTCAGTTTTCTTTCACTGTAAGGCTTTCTGGGATCAAACTTGGATCTCCAGTTTTGCAAACAGGAACCTTACCTCCTGAGCTATCTTCTGCTTTAGATGGTTATTTAAATTCAGTAAATATGAATAAAGGCATGGAAACTTCAGTTACTCCTTTGAATCACTATGCCTGCATGCCATATCATTATTCCACATAGATTCATAGGTGAGTTCTACCCATCCTTATTTTAGGACAATGTCTCAGTTTTATGTATTTGTGAATTGTCACTATTAGTGATGCTATAGATAAAGTTACAAGCGTTGAAATTCTACCAAGTGACTCAAACATGACATAAATTGCTGGTTTTACTGCCTCAAATGACTATCATCTTTCCATGACCCAAAGAATGGTCTTTAGAGGTAGCTTGAAATTTTACACATTCCATATTTAGTCTATGAGTAAAGTATATTATGGAAATCTAGATGTATGCTTTTTGTTTTGCTCTTAGTTCTTTGAAGGTTTATGCGCAATTCCTGATACACTTGTTTTATTGCTGCTCTGAAAGTTCCTCATTTTTATGTGACTGAATTTTTTTTCCTGTTGTGGTCAGTTTATTTTCATCTTTAACCTGAATGTTGTAAAAGTTATCTGACTGCTATCTGCCCTGACAATTTTTCACTTTTCCTAAAATGGTTGTATCTTCATACTACTTCTTACACCGCCTCTTCATGTGTTCATTTAGTGGTATGAGTTTTCATTCTACAGTATGGCATCTACTCATGTTCTGCTCTCACTCCGAACTCTATGTAATGGGCTATACTTTTTCATCTGCTTGTGGGCAGGACTTTCAAACCAGTTGATGATAAATTGCCTTTGTTGGATTTTCAGATTTCCCCATACACATTAGAAATAGTGAAGATTTCTTTTGTTTGATTTTCAGATCCCATGTATGACTATTTCTAAATACATGCTTCTTGTTCTAAAATTAGCATGAATGATATGAATTCTATTCCTTTTACTTTTCCTGCGCTTCTTCCCTGGACTCTGCCTTCCTCTTCAGTTTATCTTTTACACTATCCATACTTGCGGTTTTGCCTTATTTGAGTTGTTTGGCCCAGTCTTAGTAGATGTAAGGATGACAACACACTTTTTACTTAGAATGAATTTTCCTTATTCTATTAGTCTGATAGACTCCAGTATTTGATGTAGTGAAGTTTTCTGAAAATCCATATTCACTTCACTGATTTTTTTTTCCTTTCTAACCTTTTAGAGCTCTTGCTTCTTACTGCTGTGGCCAATATCTGCTGCAGTTATAGAACAATCTATAACTCTGTCTACAATTGATCAGTTAGGACTTGGTAATCTCTGATTAATATTCTTAAAGTGAGCTACCCAACTTGTCTTCATGAATGGAAAGGATGGTGACCATCAGCTCTGCACTTGTCCATGGGAAGCAGTTGTGTGTATTCATACCAAACTGAAAGTTAAAGAAAAATTTATGAAATTTGATTGGTAATCTTAAATTCCTGAGGAGAATGCTTTTAGGAATATAATGCATTTAATAGTATTAAATAGAAATTATAATGATATTTATTGGAGGAGGCCTGTTAGGGAAAAAAAATCCCAAATTAGCAAATATTGGTTCAAGTTTCTGTTTAGGTATTTTATTTTTTTGCACAAAAAAGAAACTTCGTTAACCATTACTTAGACAGTGAGTCTTTTGTGTTATTTTGTCTGTTGTTATTACTTTTTGGTATTGAAATTGAACCCAGGAGGTAATGCTTATTCTGCAGAAGTGTTACCACTAAACTATATCTTTAATTTCAGTATTCATGAACTTAATTCTAGAAAAGATTTGTCTTCATCTTCAACATTTAAAGTATTCATTTATTTTCTGATGGTTCACCTATTTTTGTCTCTTTTGCTTAATTATAAAGCTAAATAGCCTGTACAATTGGAATAACTGCCCAACCCTAAGAATTGTCGTTATTTTTATAAGCAAGACCAAATGTTGTTGTAATATTTCTTTAAGTCTCCTTAACAAAAGGACAATGCTCATCCAGTTATTTTTATCTAGTGGTTCAGTTCCTTAGGAAGATCCATAGTAGATCTACTATGGATATGCAGAAGTTAATTATACTCGTTGATTATGCTAGTAATATGAGAATAGCTACAGTCATGGTATGATGCAATGCTTATCTCAAATCAATAATTAAATGTTATTTATCACTGGGAGAAGCACACCTCAGCTCTTTCAGACATTTTTCTGGCTGAAAGTTTTCTCATATATTGAAGACTATTCACTTTGACACAATGAAATAGAATGTTGAAATGTATTGTTACTACCTCTATGCCAACTTTTACTTAACATACAATAAATCATGGTGAAAGATAAAAATAGTTCCCTTGTCTGTTTTGAATATACAGACCAAATCTTCTTTCAGCTTGTTTATATTAAAACTGATCTGTGAGCATTGAGTTTCTCAGGCCCAGCTCTGCATGAG
Organism: Typhlomys cinereus; assembly: GCA_023101885.1. Lineage (NCBI taxonomy): Eukaryota > Metazoa > Chordata > Mammalia > Rodentia > Platacanthomyidae > Typhlomys > Typhlomys cinereus. Next base: position 1,944,373 of record JALPQD010000232.1, on the reverse strand, counting down.
AAGCAGCTCATATTGTCTTGTTTTCCCTTTTCATTTACATCTAAAGCCCTGCAGAGAAGGCAGTGTCAGTGAGTTATCTGTGGTGGAGTAGGGATTGCTTTCTGAAGTCATTATGAATTAACAGCTAATGGGTAGCTTTCTTTGATAGCTCGTTTATAATTGAGTGCAGATAGATGGAAATCAAACACAAAGGGAACTCAATTTTATCATTAATTTTGACTTTGTTTAATGGATGATTTCTAGGCATCACTGCAGCCTTCCTAATTTGTCTGTGTGTGATGAAGAAACTAATCATACACAGCTCAGAGAGAAAATAACATACGTTTTACCAAAAAGGTCACCTTCACAGAGAGTGACAAGAAAGTTCTCCCCAAACCTGTTGATTCTTTCCATTTCTTCTGTGTTTTCTTCTTGTAAACACAAGGTTTGTACAACTATTTTATGACTAAAAATACTCAATGATTGCCCATTCAGAATTTATTTCCTAACTTAGACTGTGATAAAGTTTACCTATTGCAAAACTCTCACTTTTTCTTTTTCTATTGTATTATAATTCTATTCTATTCTATTCTATTGTATTATTGTATTTTAACTGAGTGTAAATAGCCCTTTCAGGAAGAACTTTCTTCAGTTTGCTCTGTTGCTGTAATTCATTATCTTATTTATAATTGTTTGTACCTTTTATGTTTCTTATTATTCTTATTAAATAAGGATATAACAAATTTCATCTATATTTACCCCATATTACCCTAGCTCAACCCCTTTATTTCTCTTATTATTTTCATTTTTCCAACGACATTCTACATTTGTATGTGCACATGTGGTGTGTGTGTGTGTGTGTGTGTGTGTGTATTCCATTGAGTTTGGTAAGAGTTGTCTTCATGAACATGTGCTTCAGTACATACTCAGACATGAGAAAATCACAGTTTTGTACATTATTAAAGAAAGATAGTCCTTTGTCCATTGCCAGAGTTGACTCTTAAAGTAATGAAGGCTCATGAGCCTGTTCCACTTCCATGAGGAAATGTTGATAGACCTAGTCTTGTACAGATCTCAGCAGGTAAGCACAGCTGCTGTCAGTTCATGAGTGCAGTGGCTGATTCATGTCCAGAAGATACTGACAACACTGCTTCTTCTTTACTTATGACTCCTACATTGTTTCTGAATCCTCTTCTACACTGTTCTCTGAACTTTGTCTGTTGGGGGTTAATATAGATGCCCCATGTGGGGCAAAGCACTCCACAGTACTTACTCTTCTTTTGACCAGTTGTGGTTTCCTGTAATAACTGCCGTCCATTTCAAACAGAAGCCTCTTCTTCAATGGAAGACACAAGTTGTACTGATCTGTGGCTATAAAGATAAACCATTACAAAGAGTTCTGTACCATATCCAGTTAGCAGCATGATACAAGTGAGTATTCCCCTATCATCTATGACCTGCTCACCCATGGGTTCTTGGTCAAATTTAAAGTGAGAGGCAATAATTTTCTCCTGTGCAGCAGAATTTAGATTCATTCAAAAGTACTTGGTTGCCAGCATACTATTCCTGTCTCTGGCACACCTTGGAGCTAGACTTAGAGCTCATTCAGTTCAAGAGTGTTTTTTGTTGTTGACCTTTCTCCCTGAGTGGCCTCAAAACACCCTTGAATACTATGAAAACTAGTTAGCAGGGAGGAAGCTTCCAGGTCAGTTCCAGTTTGATTTCTTCATGTATGACCATCAGAGTGTGTAGTATCTTCAGTATCATGATCTTACACTCACTCTCTAGGGCAACCAAGAGCAGTGTAATGATAGATTGTTTGGGGGCCTTTGAAACCTCTCTGGCCAACACCAGTTGCTATCTTCCCATGTCTTATGCTGGAATTGGTGGGGTTTTTTTATTGTTGTTTTTTGTTTGTTTTATTTTGTTTGTAATTTGGAGATGAGGAAGTTCAAAACATTTTCAGCTATCCCTTTTTGTTCCCTCTATACCTCTGTCCAGGTTATCTCTGTTCACCCTTTAAATATATTTGAATAAACATGAAATAGTAAACATGTTAGTCTCACAATATAGGTCTCCATTTCTCTTATACCACATTTGTCTTAGTATTATATTTTGTTACTATGATGAATATTTGATCCAAAAAATTCAGAACAGGAAATTTTTATTTCTGCTCATGATCATGCTGGCAGTAGCATACTGTCACCATCAAGAGCTGAGAGTGCTAGCCACCATATTCAAAGGAGCTGAGAGGGGCAGATTTTCTAGGTTCTCAAGTCTGCTGAATTGCCAACTTGTTGTTTGTTCATCATATCCACCTGCCCAGAGAGTATTCTCTTACTTTTCTCAATGACTAAGTTTTTGCACATCCCTTTGATAATCTCCTACAAGCTTGCTCAGAGGCTTGACTTATCCAAACAATTCTTGACAGATGTGCTCTAAAGATGCACTCTCAAGTGTTATGCTGACAGGTGAACACAATTGACACAGAAGGTTTCAATATAACTTTAACATCTTAGCAAAAATATTTCATTTTGTCAATAAATTTTTGAAGAAGATATGACATTTTTAATAACCTTAAAGAGGCAGTACTCAAAGAAATAATATTATTAATGTTCAATTATAATGGCACTCTTTAAATCATTGTAAACTCCAGCATTAATAGAATGAAAGTAAAAGTCTTAAAGCAATCTGGAACTTACTAGATTGTAGAATGTGAAGATTGAAATTTTGCCACATTTTAAGGATATCCAAATTATCAAGAAATGTCTGGCTCATGTTTAATGAATTTTCAGTTTCACAGTTATTGAATAAAATCATAGTAAGATTTAATGAAAACACTGTATAACTATAGCAGGGTTGATACAGAAACATTGGTTGAAATTATGCAACACACAACAACCAGCTATGTCCTGGTTTGGCGGACTAGCAACCAGCTGCCTGTGAGACAATGCAGAGAAGGGATGAGTGCATGCATTTTTCATACCTAAAGTCTGTTAGGACTTTGAAAGAATCCTGCTACTAACTAAAAGGGTAAACTAACTGCTTGTGCATTGATAGTGAACATTTATTATTATTAGAAATAATAATATAGTATAATATTATTAGAAATATACTTTGATTTTATTTTTAATTGTTACTTTTTCTCATTGTTCTTTTGGTGTTCAGTATAGAACTGGGGCCTTTTGCATACAGGCAGGTGCTTTACCACCAAGCTATATCCTTAGCCCTTAAAAATACATTGAATACTTCACATTTTCTTTGAACAAATACTGGAAGGACTTCAGATGTAAAGGAAAGGGTGTATGTCAACATTTATCTATTAAATTAGAATTCATGAAAGATGCTTTTAAATATTTTACACAGTATTGGGAGTTCTTTTGAAAGAAGTCTTCTGTTTGAAACAGGATTTGGCTGATTTCTTTTTTTAAGGGAAATATTAGTGAACGCAACCTAAAAATAAGAACTACACTCTAAAAATTTACCTTTTGCAACATACTTAAATGTAAAAATTGTGAAATATAGAGTGGACAAAAGAGTCTTAAGTGTTTTAATTGTATTCATAAAAGAATATTTTTTAAAAATCCTGATGATTTCTATCTGTAATACACTCCACCAGCTTTTTTTTTTTTTCATATTTGACCCCTTCTCTTCCAATGACTGTGGCTTCCTCATAGCTCAGGTATCAGTTGTTTCAACTGGGGTTCCTTAGCAAAGACACATATTCACAAGGAAAGACAAGCTTTGTTAATGTGTGTACTGTGCACTGTATAAGGAAATTTCAAAGGAAAACAAATTTAAATTGGTGGCTTGGAATCCAGGGTATTTACTTTTCTCAATAAAGAACAATAAATATGTAAAGTGCCATAACTTTGTCAAACCTTTGGAGCAAAACTAGCAATTTAAGGTATATCTGCTGATTCATTTGGTTTCATATCTTGGCAATTAAGAGGCATTCCCACAAAATACAGAAAGTATGTATTCTGAGTTACTCAGAAAAGGCAGAGAGTGGAGGGAAATGTTTGATACATATGTCAACATGACAATTGAAGACTGAGAACTTAGACATTTCTGTGAAGAATTAGCAATTAAGTCAAGACTTGAGCACACCCTGTGAAATCATTTGGTCTCTGGGCCAATGCACCTGTAGAGCTGATACCACCCCTTGGGCAGGTAAGAAAGATGGAGACAGCTGGGACAGCATGTTGGCATTCAGGGCTGTGGGCATTCTGGTAAGAAAATGCACCTTCTCTCATCAGTTTCTGTGGCTATGCTGTGCACATATCTCTTGGCTGCTGATGTGTGAACTTTCTGCCATGCTGAAATGTGTTTGAGAAACAGAAGCAATGAAAGTGCAACTCTCTGCTTCCAGGTGAATTGTAACCTGAGAATGTAAGCTGAAATGAATTCCCTTTGAGTCCCTAAGTTGTTTGGGCCCCAGGTATTATTTACAGCAATAAAGTTGTGAAACTAAGGAAATCATCAATGCTGGTGTCTGTTTATCATCTTATTAGATATATGTCATAAACAGGTGATTTTTCATAGTAGAATTTGACTTAAAAGGCCCCTGGAATATATACTTCCTTATTTAGCAGCTTTTAAATTATTTTTCTTTCAGCAAATTGCATATCTGAACCATTCAGCTTTTCTGAGCTTTTACATATAGTTCCTTTCAGAGAAAAAAATACTCTAGTAGGACTCAACTCTCTGATCAATACTTGTAGTATGTAATAATTATAATTACCTTTATTCTATCAAGATATTTCTTTTTTGTTCAAACTTTTGTTCTTCTAATACATCTTAGAAGTCAAATTATCTTCTTTAAATTTACTCTCCGATAAGACTGTGGAAGTGGTGCTGTGCCACCTGCATATCTTACTGCCTGATGCAGGGCGATACGCTAAGCTTCCTCTGCACTTTGTACGACAGACACATTGACTTTTGTATCTGTGCAGATATTTTATATATGGCAGAGGCTGAATGCCTCCGTGTTTATTTGAGTAGTGGAAATAGCATATTGTGTGCAAGTATGGGTTCCATCAGACTACCATTTCTACCACGTGGGAGAAGTGTGACATGACAACTGTTATCTTACCTCAATTCTTTGATCTATAAAACAGGAAGAAAAACAATACTGAACATTGCGTTGAAATGATGCCTACTATTTAGTTACTATCCCATAAATACCTAGTTTTTCCCCACCATGTGTTGAGACCAAATTCTTGTTTTCAGTGATATCTTTATATACTTTGCAAATGTAGAGCAGACATTTTCTCCATTTTTATAATAGTGCAGTATCTGATGATAGTGCATAATTCAACATTATTCTTCTCCTAATATAATGCCCTGATTTATTTGTGCTGTTCATGAATCATTCCCAGCAATGCCCCACATTTAATAATGACAATTATAGAAGATGCACTTTTCCACTAACTCATTTAAAGATTGTTTTGTGGCTTTGAGCTTATTATGTATATCTCTGTAAAGATATAGAAGAATTCCAAATGAAATACATCAGAAAGAGTCTATAAGAATGAAATGAAACTAGCACATGGAAGATGTATAGAATCTGTAATGAAAAAGGATGATATTATTGGAAATGAGAATAACTAGTTGTTTTGAGACTAGTCAAGCAGTAAGATAGGATGGGAATGATCTGTAAACTCTAATCAATGTGAAAAAATATAAGGCATGTTGTGAAACCATGTAGAGGATCAGACAGGACTTGGATTCTGTTCTTACAGTTATCACACACTTTAGTCTACATAATATCAAAGTGCACCCTTCCTGCAGGAGTGAAGACACCTCCCTTAGCTTTCTCAGTCTCAAGAACACGTTCACCTTTTTCAGATGATTACTGCTGAAGCCTGTCAATTATGTAGTGATTTACCAGTTTTTGTAGCACTTTGAAAACTGTTCATGTAAACAATGCTGAAATTTGTTTGTAAGATTAATCACTTCAACTGTTACTTGCTTTATTATAATTTATGATATACAATATTCAGATATGATGTGTTCTGAGATTAATGGAAAATGAGGATGCATTTTGAAGGGGAGATGCCTTTGTAATAGGATCAATATCTTTAAAGTGTCCTAGATTTATTAAAGGTTGACTTGCAAGCCTAAAAGTGTATGCTGGCAAGCAGAGGTTCTCTTTACTCAGCCTAGGTGTTGCTTAACGTTTGTGTAACTTTCTTGTTCTCAAAGCATGTGTTTTCATTAAGCTTGCTTGAATATAATAACTTAAATCCGACTTATCTTTGATTGTAATGTATGTTTGAAAGAAAGATTATAGGTTGAACTTAATAAACCATTCTCTTGCACTAGTCTAATTAGTTTAAAATAAGATTTTCCCCTTTTAAGAGTAAAATTCATATAGTTTAGTTTGTTAGCTGTGAGTTTAACAGTGCATACTTTGTGTAACCTTAGGAGACATTATGTCTACGTATAAACACAAATATGTATTCATGCATGTATGCTAATATACTGTATTGTGTAGTGTTGCATAACATAGAAAATTGTAACATATTTGAAATTCTATCACATACCTTTCAATAATATGTGTGAATCAAAACTTCCTGGGAATATAGCAAATCCAAGTAGATTTATGCTTAAAGCTGACATCCAGTATGAAGAAACACTCTCATTATTTTTACTTGTATACCCATATAACCTTCTAAATTGCTTATTGCTCTCAAAGGATCTCACTTTCTTTTGGTCTCTCCAAACTGAAAACTTACAGTTCTTTTACCTTTTGTCTTTCTTTTATTGTCACATTCAATCAGGCTGGAAATTTGGCTGAATCTACCTCAGCAGGATTTCCAGAATATTGTTCTTTTCATCTTAGCTCTAGCCTTTATTGCCTCCTGTCTAAATTACTCCAGTGGCTTCCGCTTTCCACTGTAGAAGACCTTGGTGATAGATGCCTATTTTGAACACCAGCTTCCTTGTGAGAAGGCTGTCAGTTCTAATAGCACAGTGGTTTCTGAAGATAACTTTGTAACACCATCACAGAGGGAACTGACTCTGTATTTTTAAACAGTTCCCAATGATTCTGATGCCTATGTAGGTTTAGGAATGTTGTGTAGAAGAAGAGGTTAGATGTTTGTGTTATTGTTTGGCCACTGCTAACTCACTATTTGATATTTTTCTTGTTTGTTTCTCAGTGTATTTGTTTAGTAGATCTCTGTGTTGATTATCCAACCTAACAACTTTTTGGAGATACCTCTAACAGCTGAAACTGGCGTTGTGGTTTAAATGTGAACTCTCTCCCATAGGCTCATAGTTTGTACATTCCTCAGAAGGTGTTGCTATATGGAAAGTTTGTAGAAGCTTTCACAGTCCTGAGACTTACATCGTATAATTATATATGGTTATGACTAAAAATAGTAGATGCTGGCCAGATTAATAATATTGTCCAATATTATAAGAGACTGAAATATCCTGAAGTGAAATATTTACTTCTGACTCTGTCATCTGCAATTTACTGACTTCCTACTGAAGCTGAAAAACTGTAGCGATTGCCTAACTTAAATCCTATTTTGAATGTGTGGAAACTTGGTGATTTTCTGCCACATGCTGATTAATAGAAGCAAACCATCTATTTTTAGCTGCAATCAAACAGTAAGTGGATGAAATAGTTGTTCAGTAGCATCCTGAATAAATAGATCCCATCTTCAGCTGTTTTTTGCTTACTTGCACTTTACATTTAAATGTGTATATGTGAAGTTTAACCTAACAACTTTGCATTCTTTTTAGATGTGCTTCCTAGATGCCATTGCTTTTATCAGGTTGAATCAATGTCTGCAGTTTTATGTTAATATCCTGTATTTGATCATTAATAGTTATACACTCTGACTCAAACTTTTCTTTTAAGCTTTTTTAATTCATTGCTTTTTAATTATATTAAAACCTCAATAGCAATTATTATTGTCTATAAAAGTGTTTTTAATTTATCATAGATATCATTTTCAGTCAGGAAAATACATGTTAGCATTCTTTTCTCAGTCTTTCGATAATCACTGAAAGACATGGGTAGCATTTTGTATTTCCTCCAAGCAGTAACATCTTAATTTTCAAATAATAATTAGAATCCATAAATTTTAGTAACAGAGACATCCGAGTTCTTAGAATCTTTATTTTTTAAACATCTAAGCATTGTAAGAATTCGTTTATATTTTTTGAAAACTTTACCACTGTGTGCTCTGTATAGAGGATTAGAAACAGCTTCCATTTTGTGGATGATGGTATTTTTCTTAGATTTAAGTGTGATCTATGAGTGATTAAAATCATAAGTCTAAGATAAACATATAATTTAGAGTTTGTCTTAAAATTATTTTCTTTCCCTAACTCTGTAAGTTGTGTGTTGAGTATATCATTTAAGTGTCAGATTGTTACCATCCTGCCAGTGGAGTTACAGCTCCCTCTTTTGGAAAGCTGGCACATGATGATTTGATATGATAAATGATCCTCACATTTTTCAGGTCACTATTTTCCTGAGAATATACAAGTAAAAATTATCTGGATTTCGGAGATTTTTTTCCCCTCTCTGATGGGAGATTACAATACTTATTAAAATAGAGACGTCCACACATGTATGCATATGTACATTTCTTTAGATGTGGTTCTTTGAGCTCAAAACAAGTGTGTGTATGTGTGTGCTTTGTGTATGTACTAGTGTGTATACGTGTGTGTGTGTGTTTTACACACACACAACGATCATCAGACTTGGACAGGAAATAACTTTGCCCACTGAGACATCTCCCTGCATCAGAAAAACTTTTAATATTTTGTAATAGTTAAATTTTTATCCCAAGAGAGAGTCATTTGTACTTCTTTTTTTAAAATATTTTTTTATTTATTCAATTGTGTGTGTGTGCGTGTATGTATGTATATGTGTATATGTGTGTGTGTAGAACCACGGGTGAATTTGGGAACCACCATGGATGCCTCCACCTCCTCCTTGTTTACTCTGCCCCGGGATTCTGCTCCGCCCTACCAGGACCAGAAACACAAGCCGCCCCTGCTTCTGCTGGCGTCTGTCTATATGTGGGGTCTAGGATCCGAACTCAGGACCTTCTGCCTGCAAGGCAGAGGCTTAACCCCTGAGCCACCTCTCCAGCCCCATTTGTAGTCTTTTTTAGTTGGTAATTACAATTTATTGTGTCCATCATAAAGCTATGCTCACGAACAAGTGGAGAAAACAGTCATCAGTGACACTACACGGTCGCCCCCCACGCTTGATGCGTCCTTCATCCTACTCTGCTTTTAAGCATTTGTAAACCTATGTTATTTTTTATTTTTGCCTTTATTCCTCTGTATTTGTTTGCTATTCTTTACCATAAAAATATCATTATGCTAGTGTACATTTTTCTTCCCCTCAATTTCAGTGTATCATCAGATATCAGACCTCAAAGGACATATTATTGTTTTACTCACTTGGATCAACACTCATCTAATGAATCCTTGCCCATGTGAATGAAGTGATACCTTCAAAGTAGAAACTGACACTTCATATGGCTAGGTATCATACAGTGACATACAATATATAAAAATGTATACACATTTTTTCATGTTAAATATAGTACAAATTCATTTCTTGTCATAGCAAAATATTTCATAATAATTTTGTCTTTTACTTAAAAATCAAAGTGCACCTACATTAGTGTTGTTCAAAAGAACTTATGCTTTGTTGTCTATTTTTCCTTATAATTTCTTCATATAACTGGAATTTAAGTTAAATTTTTTTAAATTTTTAATTGTTTATTATTTATTCAAATGTACATGTATGTGTGTGCGCGTGTGTGTATGTATGTGTGTGTGTAGAACCACAGACGAATTCAGGAATCACCATGGACCGCCTCCACTTCCTCCTTCTTTACTCTGCCCTGGGATTCACAGGCTCCGCCCTACCAGGACCAGAAACACAGGCCGCCCCCGCTTCCGCCTGGCGTCTATACGTGGGGTCTAGGATCCGAACTCAGGACCTTCTGTCTGCAAGGCAGAGGCATAACCCCTGAGCCACCTCTCCAGCCCCAAATTTTTATCATATATATTGTCCAACAGTATAGGATTCCTTATTGGTTATGATGTGGCAAGTTTTTGATGAGTGTTATTTTATAATTTCATTTACTGAGTATGAGGATGAAATACTTCAAAATTAAAGGTTTTTAAATTTAAATATTTGCTGGAGTAACAGCAGGTTATTCTATTCTAACAAGTATCCTGAATTTATATCATAAATTAGAATATCATGAAATAGTATAAATTGAAAATTATACATAAATGTCCTTTGTTTTTTGCATTTGTAAATGACATTTTCTTATTTATTTAAACTTGATTTGGTTTTTCATTATTATAAATATGGTTACTTTGTGATGTCCTGTTAATTGAATATCACAGATTGAAGTGACATTTATAGGCAGTCATATCAAGAGGTGTAAAGGAATCATACTAATCATGATTTTCAGTGGGTTCTCATGTAATTCTCTGTTCATGTGACTATTCTCACCAGCTTTTCATATAAACTTTTTTGATATATGTAAAATAATGCGATAGTCACCAATAAATGTTATAGTTTGTATCTGTGAAATAAGTAGATTTACTGTGGACATTTTAAATAAATACTTGATTGATGATTAAAACAACTGGTGTTCAATAAACTTGATCTTTTTTCTTACAACGTTAAGCATTCTTATAAACATATTGTTTCTCAGATGAGCAGCAACCTTTACTGTTTTACTAGTTTGTAAGAAAGAAGCTCATTTTAAACTAATAATTATGTCAGTAATATTTACAGTGTTTGGAGTATTCTTTCAGTTGGAGCTGTTTTTCCCTAACATGGCTATTACTCAATTGACCCCCTTCTCTCTTTCTCTCTTTCTCACACATACACATCCTCTAAATTTTCTGTTATTGTCAATACACTTTTTATAAATATATATATTTATATTTATATATTTTATATATTTATACATAATATATTTTATATATTTATACATAATATATTTTATGTATTTATATATTTATACATTTATATATATATATATTTGAGGAGAAGGAGAGTGAGAAACAGAATGCCTAGCCTGCCATGGAGATCAGAGGACAACTTTCTTCTTCTACAATGTTGGCTTCTATGGATTGAACTCAGACTGTCAGTTTATATGCTGGTACTGTGCTCACTGAGCCATCTCGTCCACCACTTGTCCATCTATTTTGAAAGGTGCTTAATTATCTTCCTTGTCTTTGTTTTTCCATTCATATTATACTACCTGCTTTTCATCCTGCCTCTTGTCAGGTTTGTTTAAGTCCTAAACTTTCCATGTTCTAAAATTACATTTCTCATTCAGCCAAAGCATCCTGTTTTTATTTTTTTAAACTCGTGTGTGTGTGTGTGTGTGTGTGTGTGTGTGTGTGTGTGTGTGTGTCACAGAACACTATATGTTCCTGTGGAGCTCTGGAGCTCCAAGGGTGACTGGGAATCACCTTGGGTTGCTTCTAGCTCCTATTTACTTTGCTCTGGAATTTCTTAAGCTCTGCCTTTCAGGACTGGAAGTAACAAATCACTGCCTGCCATTTCTAGCTAATGTTTTTAGGTGTGATCTGAGATCTGAACTGAGGACCTTCTGCTTGTGAGGCAGAAGCTTAACCCTGAGCCATCTCTCTGTTCTCTCTTGTTCTTCATATAGCCCTCTTTTCAATTTCTATCTAGGTTGACAGTCTCATATATCCTGAGCAGTTGTGTATATTCCTAGCAGTCATTTCTTTTTGCACAGTAATCTATCCAATAATCTCTTTATAGAAAATCCATGCATTTTAAGTCTTCGAAGACACATGCTTTGAATCAATTGTCTTTTTATAAATCATACTTTGTCATCATTTTACATGAGAAAGCTGAATCCCTGTAGAAACTAGTGAGTAGAATTTTCAGTTTCATTGTGTTGCTTTAACAAACACTTGACCATTGTATCTTGAGGATAGAGAAGTATTTCATTGGGTCACATTTCCAGGTTACCATCCATCTTTGTGGTGAAGTTACAGTAGCAGGGTACACAACAAGAGCAGAGAACAGTGAAGCCATGTGTGCTCACTTACCTGCACTCAGTTTTCATGTAGATCAGTATACTCTGCCTAGAAAACCATCTTATCTACAATGGGTTGTGTCTTCACACATCTATTAATGTAATAAACACAGTTTCTCAAAGGCATTACCAGAAGCCATCCTTAATCTGGAAATTCCTCTCAGTTGGCTGGGAGGCCTGCACTCTAGGTGTTGGTTGTAAAATTAAGATCATTAGGAATTGTAAGCTCAGAGAACTATTTAAATGTCACAGTCTTCTTGTTAACTTTAAACTTCCCACTTAGAGTCTAACAGGAAGATAATATCCCATTTAGACTAAACATCACTTGGTGAATCTCAGGTCAAACTGATTTCTCTCAGTGGGATGCCCCTCATTTACTTCTTCTTACTCCTGAATCATAGTCTGAATACTAGGACTGCCGAACTAGAGAGAGAAAATTAAGTTCCGTGCTCTCTCAATTTTAAGATCTTTTCTTTTTTTAAATTTATTTCCGCTCATACAAACTTAATAGGTACATAAGTTCCCTCCCTCCCTCCACCCTTCCCTGGAACCCCTTACTCCCTTCCTCCTTTTTCATTTCCTTTCCCACCCCCCTCCCTATCTCCCAGTGCCTCCTCCCCCCATCCCTGGAGCATCCTTTAATGTATATGTCAAACTTTCCTCTGGGTCCTCCTCTCTGATGAGGTGTAAGGACTCAGTGGTCAATTGTAAGATCTTTCTTTGAGGATTTCTAGCAGGTTACTTGAGAAGAGACAATTTCTGCTAGAACTTTCAAATAAAAACATAAGAAATTTAATTCCAGAAGAAATAATATTGAAAAGAAAATTATCCAATTTTAATATAGTATTTAAAGTAATGGTTTATTTATGAAATTATGAATGTTGTATAATTGATTTTTGTGATTCATAGTATAGAAACTTTTTTAGTGAATGTGCTAGACTACTGAGAAAGTACAAAAACAATGAGTAGTTTTTGTATCCTTTTATGAACTCATTCCCAGTTATTATTATGTTATTATGAAGTTTAATAGAAATTTATTTTCTTTTTTGAATGCTGATCTCTGTAACTATGATTCTTTTTTCTTCTATAAAACTTCCCTCCCGGCCCCCTTTGCCACTCATCTGCAGATCACCAAATCCTTATCACAGGATCAGAGAGAGCATTGGTATTGATCAGCAGCAAGTTGCAGTCAACATTTTTGTAACCCGTTCTTCAGTTAAGCTTAAAAAAGGAAAATGCTAAGCCATAAAAGTATTCTTTTAATATTTCCTATTTCATATATGTTACATTTTAAAAAGTGAATATTAAAATTCTTCTACCATTTTTCCTTCATATAACAGTGAATGACAGGTTTCTAGACAATTAGACTTACCCTAAGTATCTGTTTCCTGATTGCTACCTTAACTTAATCATTAATTCTAGAAATCTTTTAAATTTATGAACATTCCTCTTTATTCTTCTCTTCATGTACCATGAAATTTCTTCCACTTGTTCTGTGGTTTTTGTTTATCTTTTAAAATGGTGATAATAATGCAGCATGAAAAACTACATGTTTTCCTCTACTTTTATCTAGAAATATGTTTTTTTGTGAAGGTATGTGTTTCATGCTTTATTTTGTGGTTCAGGTATCTGGATATCTATTTTTAACACTCACATGTAATATTTGATTTTTTAATGGTATGCCATAAAAAGGAAGAAAATTTTATTTTGTGGCTGTTTACATAGATATTATTTTTGTGTGTATTTAATGAAAACACTTGGCAAGGTAGGCCTTCAACTAATAATGCATAGAAGTACTCCTATAGGAAATAACCTTTGCTCATGACAAAGTACATACTATAACGCCATTTTTATGATTTAAAGATTTACATTTCAGCTGAACTAGTGTTGAATAGCAGTTGAATAAGTGTATGTTAAATGTCAAAACTGTGTTTAACTTTCTCAAATTTAAAGGTCCTTCCTATTCTTTTTCTTTCTACTTGCCTTTCAACTTAGTGTAATAATAGCATTAAATTTTCTCATGGGAATCTGCATATCCTAAGTAAGAAAATAAATGGTGAACATATATTTTAGAAAGCAAACTCAAGTTTGCTGTCCTGGGTCTTAGACGTCGGTCTGCTGACATGGGGAAATCTGTGTTTAGGGGTTTGCACGTGCTTGCACAGAGGTTTGAAGTAAGGAACTGTATTTTAAAGACTCTTGTGATTGATCCCTGCTTCTTCCCATCTTGAAGAATGACACCACTACTGCCTGAGGCCATTGTTAAGTAGCCACTTAAATTATTGATCAAATTTCATAACCACAAGAAAGCTTATTTAAAAAAATATGCAGCAAGAAATCAAGTGAAGCTGAAGCTACATCCTCAATTTGTCATTGTTTCCCCATTTTGATCCGTGTCACCATTTCTCACATGTCTGGTGCCTTCCTTTCCTGTCTATGTTGGTGTCTTTTCATACTCCTCTTTCCCCAGATGACACCCTACTTGGAAAAACAGGTTTTCTATTATAGCAAAGAGAGAAGAAAAAAAAAAAAAACTTAGTGTTGCATTTTGCATATTGAGATTTGAAATTGGAATGAAAATTTGCATATTCAGAAGTCAGAACAACACTTTTGGAGAAATTGGTCTTATAAGACTTAAATTCATAATTAAATATTTTCTCAGCAAAAGCTTCTGACTTTTATAATTATTCAGTGGATAATCATTAGAATGTCTTTACTTTTTTCAGTGGTTGAATAATTTCCTTTTTCATTTTTCAAACTTCAAGTTTTATTCCATTGGAATAACTTTTACAGTGATTGCTTGGGAATCATGTTCTTTTCTTCAAATGATTCAGTTCAGTATTTGAAAGACTTTTGTTAGAAAGTGTTCTCTATCAGGGTACCATCTCGCCCAACCTAACACTTCTGAAAATCCTTCTTGTGTTTTTTGTTGTTGTTGGCATTAAACCAGATAATAATTCTGTTTACTTAATAGAATTCTAGCCTTCACTGCACACGGATGAACCTTTTAGATGCAGACTTATTCAATAATGAACACTCACTGATTTTCCCCCTTTTCATAGATTTCTTCCTTTTATTACTATATTGATCTTTCAATATCTTGGACGTTTAAATCTTGTATTTTTATATCATGGGTAATTCATTTGTTTTCTAGCCTAAGACACCTAATCAATCTTTACCCGATTACAACATCTCAGTATTGTTCTTTTCTTTTGGCTTAGTAGTAGTTATTCTCACTTGCTCAGGGTTATCATTTTCAATACCTGCTTCCTAAATCTCAGATAATCCCTTTGGATTTTCCCTTTTTTTGTAGCCTCACATTATAAGGTTTTTGTTCAGATAATATAAGTGAAATGAAGCAAACATTTTATCAGTTCTGGTTACTTGTTTTTTATTTCTGCAGAGATTTATGTCTGTGGAAAAGAAAAGATAGGAAAAACAATGCGGTTGTAATACTTATTAACTAGGTTAAAAGATTGGGGCATAAGGTGTAATCCTCGGGGGATAATTCTTTTCATAGGGAAGAAACATCAAGCTTTTTAAGTCTTTTTAAATGAGGTCTTGCTTTTATGAGAAGCAACTACTGATCTTCATTGCTCTTTCTCAATATTCTGCAGTTCTTCTCTCCTCTAACTCTTACAGAAATGATTGCTTAGTCTTTAATTCTATAATCGCTGTGAAACCAAGGGAAAAGTAGCTAGAATATTTTACTTCAAAAGCCATCTGTGTTTGTGCTACACATTGGTATTCTTTATGCTGAAGTTTGGCACAATTTTTTGGTATACTTTTGGTGTAATCTGATAGGTATTTGTATGCTTAATCATTTCAATAAGGCTTAATTGACTGAAAATTAGGAGCTAAGTTATGAAGCAGAGATAGAGATCTTAGTATCTAGATGGAAAAATTATTTTAAGATACCTGACATGTTTATTTGGTACTCAAAACACAACATATAATCATATTACTTGGATTATATAATATTTTCAGAACTTAGACTATTATACTATTTTTATTATCCCAATTGGCATAATTTTAACAATTAAATTTGATTTTATAAAAAGTTTTCTAGATGTGTTCATTTATATATAATGGCTTATGCTTATGAGTAATTAGAAAATTATTTGTGTTATAGTTCTCTAGAGGAATAAAATAGGTAATAAGATGTGTTTATTAAATTAGCTTATGCAGTAGGGTCTGGGTAGTTTACCAGTAACCATAAGTTGGCTGGAGAGGCTGGGAATCTTACAGGCTGCCTCACCTGCTGGTGCTGACAGCTTGGAAGATTTCTATAGAGTCACTAGCTTCATCTACCTTAGTTCCTGAAGAAGCTTGAGTCTGATATCAACATAGCATGGAAGTGACTCCCCCAGCAACAATAACAGAAATATGCATGTGCATGCATGTGCGTGCGTGTGCATGCGCGTGTGTGTGTGTGTTTGTGTGTGTGTGTGTGTGTGTGTAGAAGAGGACACGAGTATATGTGCCTGTGGAGACCCAAGTGTAACATAGAATCATCCTAGATTTGCTTTGGGGTTTAGTAGCCTCTGCTATATCTGCCTAGAATTTTACATAGGATCTGCATATCTGAACTCGGGTACTTTTGCTTGTGAATCAAAGGCTTTAGCCCCTTGAGTTATTTCCCCACCTTCGTGCAATGAAATATTTTCAATATCAGAGAGTTTCTAATTTTCATTTTCTTAATTAGAAAATTCAGAATGTGAGGACCAGTTAGATATCTCAGGTCTTTAAGTCACCTACTGAAATCCGGATGACTTGAATGGCACGTGGTGGAAGAAAGCTGACTTCTGAATATTGTTCACCAATCTCCACTCATGAGCTGTATCATGTATTCTTACACCTTCTCTCTCGCCCTCAGCTCTCTGAAATAGAAAAATAAATGAAATATTTAAAACATTATTAGAAAATTCAGAATGTGATGAATTCCTAGACATTGTGGTATAAGCCTATATAATCATAGCACTTTTGGATTGTATCATAGATTCATGCTTTTTATGATAATGAATAATAAGACCCCGGTTGTGGTCAGTATTAGTGGTCAGATAGCAAAGAGGGAGAGAAGACTGTGTTCCATGTGAGCTGAGTGTTGTTTGTGAACACTCTCCTGCTCCTACCTTGGTATCTGAAATCAGGGCTGTAGAGCTTTCTTCAGAGCACATAAAGACCATGTTCAAGTCATGACTTTGCCCCATTGTGGTTGGGGTACTTTTAACAACTAAATATCAACGAGTATTTGGGACCTAGCAAAATTGAATGAAAAAAAATTCCCTGAAATATCAAACACTATATAAATGATTAATTTTTAAGAGTTTAAGTACTTTTGCTTTTCTCTATTAACAGATACAGTGGAAATATACTTTTTCTCTGTGCTAAAAGCATAATACAATTCGTAATCTAAACATCTTTGATCATAGACTACCTGCTTTTAGAAAGTTTACTGGTAAAATGACAACTTTAGAAATACCTATAATTTCAGTCACTTGGAAGCTCCATTTTGCGGCTGGATGAGCTCTAAATGCTATATTCAATACTCAGTCTAAAATGCATTTTATTTGACTGTTATCTTTTATTTTTAAAAACTATAGAAAATGTGGGAGTAGCTATCAAAAGGAAAGTGTTTGATTTTATATGGTAAATGATACTTGGTAAAATAAGTAGAGAAAGTATGCAGTATGAGAGAGAGAAAGAGAAAGACAGACAGACACACATAAATATAGGTGTTAAAACATTTCTCTTTAATCCTTTGAAATATGACCATTGATTTCCATGAAAATGAAGGAAAAATAATTATTGTATAATTCTTGTGTCCTGTTCCTGAAGAGGAGGACTATTTCCTTTGGTTGATTGATTTCTCAATAGTAACTTTCAAATAATCTTCTTGTCTTCTTAGTGCCTGATGTATGTTTAATTAATCATGCCAATGATTGGTTTACAATCATATAAATTGCCAGAGAATCATAAAATATCTAATATGTAAATGACTTTAAGGATCATCTAGTAATTGCAGAAGAGGAAACTATGCCTTCAGAATCCAAATGTGTTCATGAGGGTGTATGTCTGTATCTCCATATAAATCTTCATATCACATTACCTCTTGCTTATGACAGTATACATTGTCTATCATATATTATCTTAAAAGTCATAAAAATACTCTAAAATTAATATCTCATTCCTTTTTTTAGGTAGTTATTACTAGCAAAAGTGGAGAGATTTTGTATCGGATTTCACCGTGGGCCAAGTATGTGGTTCGTGAGGGTGATAATGTGAATTATGATTGGATCCACTGGAATCCAGAATACCCATATAAAGTGAGGAGAACAAATCTTTAAATATTACTTAATTTCTATATAAATTTATTTTTGTTTTCATGCCTTTTATAATAACATTCACCATCTGTCATCACTGCTAGTTTAGTGTCTTATATTACAATATTCCTTTATATTGTATTACTTATATATCAAAGTCTCATCTGTAGCCAAAGTATTATAAAAGGTTTTTACTTATTGTATTTCTGATTTTATGAAAAGCTACTGTCATTTTTTAGATTTTTAAGCTTTTATAAAAATGTATTAATAAAAAAAATAAAAGAAATGTTTAAACAAGTAAACAAACATGCATTTCAGGACTTGAATATTTTTAAAAGGTTTAGGCCTAAAGATCACCAGATTTTATTAAGTGATAATACATGAGGAATTGCATGATTTTTTATTTATTATGCATATTAAAAATATCCCCTAAAGAATTTTTATTTCAAATAAATACAGTGAATATGACCAGTGTTTTTTTATGTGAAAGAAAGGCACAATTGTTTACTGAGTTTCTTAATCATTTCATTTACTGTGCTTATTCAATTCATGACATACCTGAATTCTTGGATAATTCTATGTATAATTTTATTTTCTAGTTTAAGCATTCCAGACCTAAGAAACCAAGAAGTCTAAGAATTTATGAATCTCATGTGGGAATTTCTTCTCATGAAGGGAAGATAGCTTCTTATAAACATTTCACAAGTAATGTACTACCTAGGATCAAAGACCTTGGTGAGGAATAACTGTGATTTTTATTCAGATAAAATTTTAATTGTCTGTTCTCTTATTAGAAAAGCTAATTACAAGTGTCTCTTTTTGTGTTAAGAGATTAAATATGTAATGAAAATGCATTTTATTTTAGACTTCTCAAATTGCTCTCTAATAGTGATAGCATAGAAGGGAAATATGGAGTAAGATTGAACATATGAGTTCAAGATATTATTCCAATTTCAATTTTAAGTAATGTGAACTGATGGCTTCCAGAATTGTAGATAAATATACAAATATAATTACTTTTCTGCAGGAGATAACCTTTATCAGTAGAAAGTGGTCATTGATTATAGCCTGTTCATTTTACTCCTGGGAAGAAAATTTTTGTAAGGTTCCAGAAACTCATTTTGTGTCAGTTTTTGTATAGTGCCTGTGTATGAATGACTGGTTTAACAAATAACTATGGAACCTGTTTAATGTGAAAAATGTTGTATCCATGTATTGGTATTTAAGGATATAAACTTGTTCATGTGACAAACATGAGAATAATTGACATTAGTTCACTGGCTGGTTTACTCAATATTACATATATTTTTTCCCCTAGTATAGGTAATGCTTTTGATTTTACAAAGGATCCACTCCATAATTAGCACCTGTTGCAGTAGCTAGACCAGAAGATACTGTATATTTAATTGTCTGACTTCTGCCAGAAAGCGTAATTTTTGGCTATAGAAATGGTTTGCAATGGTGAAGTTCCCAATTGGATATAGATCTTAAGAATCTGTGAGAGGGAACTACATTCCAGAACTAAAATTAATTATGCAGAGAATTTACTGTTATTTACATTGCATACACAAATTAAGACTGCTCTATTGTAGGTGTTTCTCATATACTAGAATAAATTATTCATGACCTCATTTTTTTCATTTTTTCTTCTTTAACAAACATAACGAGTATTCATTGCCGCTTCCCTCTCTCTTCCCTCCCTTCCTTTCATCATTCCCTTCCATTCCCTCCCATGCTTCCGCCTGTATGCTTCTATACACCCCAGGATTCACTGGCTAGCCATGACCTCATTTTTCCAGATTTAGCAGCTCTATGATTCTCTTGTTCAGTTTTCTGTTAAAATTGTTTATCCTGCAATTCAGTAGTAAGTGTATGAAGGAATCATTAGTGATATAAAGACTATTAATAAAAATATCAATTGTCACCATATAAGAATAATATATAAGGAAGTAATAATATATAATTATAATCTAAAGTTCATTATAATATGTAGTTGATATCTATTTCTATTTCTATTTCTTTGATTCCAGCTAGTTATCCAGCTACTTTGTTTTTACTATAAAACCCAGTGTTACTACTGTTTTCTAAATTGTGAAGTCAGTGAGAAATGTATATCCTCCATTCTGAATTTGAATCTGTAACTGTTGTACTATCTATCAGTCATGTAGCTAAATGTAGACATGGAAAAGGTAATATATATAATGAAATTATCTTGATAATTTTGTTTACTTACAAGTGTACTTACTAATATCCAAACTAATATAAAATTAGTAATCAGTGAAATTACATAATCCCTTACAAAATGCAAAGCCTTGGTGAAATATAAATTAGAAACACAATCAGAATATTTAGTGTGTATATTACAGGAATATGTCTTTAAAGGCAATCAAATTGTATTAAAAATACCCAAATACTTTGAAGTCAAGTATCTGGATTTTCTTAGTTCTTCTTTTTATCTCCCTCCCTCCCTCCCTCCCTCCCTCCCTCCCTCCCTCTCTCCCTCTCTCCTTTCCTTTCTCCCTCCCTCTCTCTCTCTCCCTCCCTCCCTCCCTCCCTCTCTCCCTTCCTCCTTCTGTTCTTCCCTCCCTTCCTTCCTCCCTCCCTTCTTCCCTCCCTCCCTCTCTTCCTCTCTCCCTCCCTCTGTCTCTGCCTCCCTCTCTCCCTCTCTCCCTTCCTCTCTCCCTCTCCCTTCCTCTCTTCCTTCCTCTCTCCCTCCCTCCCTCCCTCCCTCACTCACTCCCTTCCTCCCTCTCTTCTTCCCTCCCTCCCTTCCTTCCTTCCTTCCTGATGGAAGACAGAAGGCAGTGAGTTAGGATATTCATGTGCATTTTCAGTTTTGGAGTCATTTATAAGTGTATTAATAATGCCTGTATAAAACCTTCCTTATAGAAAAAATGTATTTGTTGATAATTCTTAAGCTATGACATGATTTATGTGAAATATATTAGAAAAGGCAATATAATAAGTATATCTCATGCACTTTAGCTTCATTATCTTCAATATGGATATTGTAAGTTCAAATGAAGTTTATCATATGCACATTTATATCCATTGATATTCTAAATCAAAATTGAGTGGAAATTTGCATTATCATCTATCACTTCTTATAATGAAGACATTTCAGATGTCTAGTCAGAGCATGATTCTAAGAAACTAAATGTTCCATTGTATTATAAGGTCAGATAAGAAAATAATGTTGAGTAGTAGAACATTTCAAATGAGAAAAGCTTCCAGATTATTTGTGAAAGTTACGTCTTTAGAGAATGCTTTTTCTCATTTCTCTTTCAAAATATGGCTTGATTTTCTCTGTTTTTGCTTCTGTAGGCTATAATTGCATTCAGTTAATGGCCATCATGGAACATGCTTACTATGCCAGTTTTGGATACCAAATCACAAGTTTTTTTGCAGCTTCAAGGTAAAATGAAAATCTTAGATTCATTTATATTTCAATGGTATGAGTAAAATTTAACATTATATTATATTTATTTTATAACATCTTTATTGTTAACAGTTAATAGAAGACTTTCTTTGTTAGTTCCTTTTACTGACTCCCCTCCCCTCCCCTTCCCCTCCCCTCCCCTCCCCTCCCCTCCCCTTCCCTTCCCCTCCCCTTCCCCTCCCCTTCCCCTCCCCTCCCCTATTCCCATGTACTCTGTGTTGGCTGGATTTTTAATGTTACTTTTCAAGAAATTACTCTGTTAAAGTATGTCTCCTTAACCCCTAAAAGTGTTATGTGTGGAAACCCGTTCCTTAGGAAGAAAATTTTGTTCTATCGAAGCCTTTATGGAAAATCACGCTTTATAAAAAAAATATGGAAAATCACACTTTTTAAAAAAAGTTTACTTATTTATTTAGTGTGTGTGTGTGTGCGTGTGTTTTAGAGGGTGCCCTGTGTCCCTATGGAGGACCAAGGGTGACTTAGGGCACCATCCTGAATTGCTTCTCTTTTTTGTTTATCTCTGGGATTTCCCTGCTTTGTATTCCAGAACCAGAAGTATAACCCACCATCATTTCCACATGTCATTTTTACGTGGGATCTTCTTGTGAATCATTCTTAACCCTTGTGCTCCAGTCCACAAGTTGCATCTTTTCTGTTGAAAGAGATTGACATTCATGGAAAGGTCATTGAGGCAATGGGGATAGGATATATACTACGCACAGCACTTCTCAGACTAAAGTCTACCCAGTGTAGCTAATTGCATAGAAAGACATTAAGGTATTCTGTGCAGATTAGTTCTGACTTAAATGTCTACGTATTTATCAAATCTAATTTTATATTTGCTTCTTGGATTTTATAAAATATTAATATGTAGACATTAGCCCAGTAACTAAATGTCATGATTACTGCTGATGATTAGAGTTAAGACAGTGCTGTCATGCAAAAAAAAGGTCCTAAGTTAGATCAGAAGTGATGTCTGAAGTATATTTAAATCATGCTAAGATCAACTGATGATAAGAGTAAAGTGACTAAGATATATAGCACATCAGAATGAAAAAAAGATGCTTTCCAATGAACTTCTCTCTGTAACTCTCTGTGAATAAGTCATCTGTACATACTGACTCCTAAATCTTCCAAAACTGTTCTTCCTCGAACTCACCCCAAAAGACTGAATGTGCTTTTGTTAAGGGACCTGCTGACCTTCACATTATAAGTATAATGGTCTCTTATACACTTACTTGAACTGTCAGTCCCACTTGTCCACAATAGCTTTCTTCCAACTTTTTGGAAGACTTTTCTTCCTTTGGCTTCCACAACATGATATTTGATGTCATTGTGTTTCTCATCTCACTAGTTTCTTTTTCTTTATATCTTTTGCTCTTTCCTCTACTCTTTCACTTTTGGTTTTCTTTCATCCAACTGCTGAAGTTCTTGGCACTGAGGTGTGGGTACATTCTCCTTGGTGTCTGTCCATTCCCACAGTTTGAATACACTGTATATTGTGAACAAGTAGAATGTCCACTCCTTACATTTATAGCCAGTTTTACTTCAACGCATCTAATGTTTATCTTCACTTTAATATGCCACAAGTTAAATTCCCCACCACATCTTCTACTCTCTTCCTCCTGTCTTCTTCTTTAATTAAACACATGTCATTTTCATCTTCTAATTGTGCAGGCCAGAATTCTGCAGTCTGACTTACTGTTCCATTCCTGTCACTCCCTACACTCTAGCTTTTATGTAACCTTGCTGACTTGTCACTTCAAAATTATCTCAAATATCCCCCCCCCCACTCTGGTCTAACATGTAATTCTTTTTACCTGATTAGTTCAGTAGCTCTTTATAAGTCACAGTTTTTTGTTTCTTTTGCTCTTTCTCCCTTTTTCTCAGTTCAAATATCTGTTTTTTGTACTGAGATTAAAGGAATCATTTTGAATCAAATATTACATCGTATCAGAGCCCCTCAGTGACTCACTGTCTCTGAGTGAAAGCCACAAGACTTTCATTGGCTCATGAGGCCTTATTATCTGGATTTCCAATGATTTTTTTTTTTTTTTTTTTGCATTCAGTGGCCTCTGATTTGCATTCCATTCCATCTGTATGGCTTTTCTAACTGTCCTTAGCTCATCCTGGCCCAGTACTCACTCTTCTGTAACTCCTCTTCCCTTCACATATCCTTTCACTAATGATCTTTAAAAAATTGAAAACCTGACTTTTCATTAATGTTTCTATTCATTTTGTTTTACAAGTTATTTCCTGTGTAATTCCTGATATTTTGATAATATATCCCTTTTCTACTTGTAATACATATGCCTGAAGGACAGTGATATTGATATTGTTCAATGTGAATCACTAGCATATAGACAATTTCATTGCTCCTGGTAGATTTTTTTTATAAGCATTTGGTGAATACAACATAAATATAGCCTCTGTTATTGAGGACTTTATGGTATTTAAGAGAAGAGAGACTGTAGAAATAATGAGAACTGTTAGTTTTTTAATAGACAAAGTTATTTCATGGAAGGACAGTGATGTGAAGACTGTCTATATAGGGAAAGACTGGCTTTCTGAAAGCGAATTCCATTTCCCTCTACATGTAGACTAATAGACTGAGAGGCTACATAAACTCACCCTCTTTTCTGGTTCTTTGAATTATCACACTTTTCTGCTTGAGCAGAAACAGACACATGTTCTGTTGACCTGAGGGACATTCCAACACTCTAACAATGCCAGTACACTCATTTGAGGAATGGGCAGACAGGCAGGCATGAATTAGCTTGCCTAGAGTCCCTAGATACAGAGTTCAGAAGTCTGATGGTAAGGAATCAGAGGCAATTATTTTACAGGTTGTGACAAATGAGAACCCCACCTTGTAATGAAACCTTTGAGAGAAACTCAGAGTGAATAAATCAATGCGACTTATAGCAAACAACCTTACAAGATTGTGCATCCAACCTAATAAAATGAAAAGGTACATCACTCATGGAGAGAGTAGATTCCTTTTTTCTTTTGTTCTGGTTGCTGGATGCTTATGGAGGTCCAGTCTTCCCAGACTTCACCTGAGGTTTTCTTTTATTATTTTTATTTTATAATCTTGGTAAGGGATCAGAGCTTCCTATTAAGCCTTCATTTTGAGAGACGATGAAGAAATGCAGTCTGTGGTTGTAGGGCAGAGGGCCCAAGGCTCCTGCCTACTTCCGGCTCTACATGTTTGCTTAAACTGCTTTTGTGCTAATAATGGGCCATAATATTTCATTTCCTATAGTACTCTAAATTGAGTATATATGATCCTTTATTTAGCTTATTGTTTATTTCATTCTCAACAACTTACAGTAATTTTGAGTCAAATCTAAGTACCATCATCCTGCATTTTCATATTAAATCATCTAATAATGTGCTGGAACACACAATTGATGGGCAATCGGCTGCTTGCTTTAAAGATAATAAAATGATATTTTTGCTCTGTTTCTTTATCCCTAGTCGTTACGGAACACCTGAAGAGTTAAAAGAGCTCGTTGACACTGCTCATTCAATGGGCATCATTGTCCTCTTAGATGTGGTCCACAGCCATGCTTCAAAGAATTCAGAGGATGGCTTGAATATGTTTGATGGTACTGACTCCTGCTATTTTCATTCTGGACCCAGAGGGACTCATGATCTGTGGGACAGTAGACTGTTCATCTACTCCAGGTAGTGCATGTAGCATGTAAAACACTTCATTTTTGTTTAATGCATTTTCACTTAATTCATTTTATGGACATTCTCTCTTAGGTTTTTTTTATTTGGCTTAAAAAAATCAAAGCTGTTAATGCTTTTAATTTGATTTTTAAACTATGTTGTTTAACAGTATTTTTATGAAACATTTTAACATCACAAGTGTATTAAGTTTTTTAATGTGAGTCATTTATTAACATTTATATAAACTTTGTTTGGCTGAACCATAGAAAAATTATCTTTTGCTTAAGAAATATACCATTTTAAGTATAGACCATTTAAAAGTCATAGTTTATGTTTTAATATCTTAACTATATTAATTGGGTCTTGATTGCAGCTATATTATTAAATTGTAACTATAGTTATAAATACTATTTACTAGTGTACACTCTGTGTTAGAAGTAAACTAAGAGTCATTCATAGCTAAAACATACTGCTAACCTCATCTGGCAACTACATACAAGGATAATGTTAGAAGATTAAATGCAGATAGCATAATATGCCAAACATTAAAAACAAAATATTTCCAAGCAATATTCATTACTTATATAAGCAAAAATAAAATAAAAATTTGATATCTCTGAGATTTGGTAGAAATACCAGGTACCTAAAATGCTGGCTGCACATATCATATCTAAAACTCAAATACTCCACAGTGCGAAACCTTTGGATTCATGTTGTGAGGCTACAGAAACTTCATGTGATAGGTCACAGCCTAAATACATGAATGTTAATCTTATAAAGGTAGAGTATGCATAGAACATTTTAGCTCTATGGTTCCATTTTGGATGTACTAGGATTCTTTCCATCTTGTACCACTGAACTTTATGAGGGTTTTCAGTAAATGGTGGTTATTTATATTCTAAAATAAATGCAGTGTAGACGTTACCTTAAAATGAAATTCATTATGTCAATGATTTTTGTTATAAAATAATTCTGAATTTTATTTAGATTTAATTATGGTATATTTTTATGTCCCAATAGCTTTCAAAGTATATTTAAAGTCATTCATTTTAAAGATAAAGGGATCATGGATAATAGTTTGTAAGAACATTTCTATTACAGGAATCGAAACAGATTTAGTAGAGCTGTTTAATACTTAATTTTCTTTTTTATTGAATCCACTCATAATGTTAGATACATTCTTTTAGTGAAATAAATGTTTCATTGTTTTAGCTTATGATTATTGATGTTAAAATATGTGGTCTGTCTCAGAAACTATGTCCCTTGTCACAGAAATTCTGTTATGCTGTAAGTCTGTTACGTGACTTCTCCTTTACCAGGGTGCATTTTCCATTTTGCATATAATGAACATTTTCTCATCATATAGGCTTCTAATTATATGTATATTTGTATGATTACCTGTGACATTATGATGAATTTCTACATAACCAGTGTCCTTAACCTGGTTTGTATAAATGAATATGAAATACCAAAGTTTAGGATTCCATTTATTGTTATAGCAGTTATGTATGATTTATTAATAATTTCTGTGATAATGTTTATATTATCTGTTAAAAATAGTCAAGCCATCTTTCACAATTACCTCTATTATTAAATTCTATTATTATTAAACATGACATAATTTTATATTATTGAAGCCAGTTTTCTAATCTTAGCATCCATGGTAGCATCCTTCTGTTGTTGTTATTATTTTTTTGCTTCAGGCAAGCAAAGTAGCCTTGTATTTGAGATTAAAAAATATCGTTTTGTTCTCAAATTTATAATTCATGTATACTCCTCCTCTTGTATCAGCTGTTTTCTCTTATTAGGAGTGGAACATCTAATATCAATGTGGCATACTCATGCATGACTGACAGTTTTGCTCACTGTTTGATAGATGCTTGGCCAGGACATTGGGTCATAGGACTTTGATTTGATTTTCTAAATCCACTCTATGTAGTACTTGGGCTTTTTCTACATTGAATCCTAAAAGACAGGTTGTTCAACTTAATATTGAAGTGATCTGGGGCTCCAACATATTATAGTGTTCATCTCCAAGGTATCATGGATGGGGTCTGGGTCTACAGCATAATGTTCGTGTGATCTGGGTCTCCTATGTTGTGTTGATGTGTTCTGTATTTACTTTGTAGCATTGATGGATAAGGCCTATACCAGGAAATGAACACAGTCTCATTTCACCCATAAATTATCGGTTTCTCCTACATAGACCTTTCAAAGGCAAGGCTATGATTCTACTTTTCAGTAGAAAAAGTACAAAAGAACTTTAAATCTATATTGTAAAATTTCCATGTCCTCAAAGATTTGATCATACAATTAATAGACTACTTCAAAAACTCAAGAGATTTATTAAAATACCCACCCATGTGTAAAATTTGTGATCATTTTTCTATTGTATGGAGAATTATATCTAAAGTAATATTTTTAAATGTACTCTTCATTATAAAAGTAATAATGCCATTGCATATTTGAAAAAGGAAAAGGCATACAAACTCTACAAATCTTTATAAATATGAAACACTGCTTTTATTAGCTATGAGTTCATTTATGAATATCCCTTGCATGCATATAGATATATGAATCAAAATCTTTACTTTTTAGTCTCTTCATATGATTACTAGTCTATCTGCAATTTTGAGTTTGTACCTTATGCAGATGAAATCAGAAAAGTCAATTTCTATTACATATTTTAAATGTTTTTCTACCCTTTACTTTGGATCAGTTAATTAATATTCTAATCTCTTGAGAAACATACATAAAATGGAGCACAGCTCAATTAAACTGGAATCCTCTTCTTTTAAGACTAAAACTTTTTAAAGTTATTCTGTGTTGTTTACAAAACAATCTATATCAAATCATTCCTATTGAGACATGCTGCTCGTTTTTATTTTATCTATATGTCACAATCTATCACCTTTTATACTCTCTGATTCAAGTGCCATCATCAAAGTTACCAAAATTAAGTCTCTCACTCTGAGTGATGCCAGAGATTCTGTGCTATTTCATTACCTGCTATGAATAAATTTCCAATCAGGCGCTGCCCATATTTTAATTTTCTGTCTCCTTGGAGGAACTGTCTCCTAACTTTGCTAAATTACAAATGACAGTTCATAGCAGAGATCGAGTTGTCCTTTCTTCAGTTGGTAAAGAAAGATTTCTGACAAACCTGTCAACCATAAGTTTCAAGAGTACATAAGATGAAAAATAATGGTTATAACCTAGAGGTTTAAATTTTCAATTATGTTTGCATACTCCTCAGGAATTACATAAATATACTTGATAAAACTAGAAGGCAAGATTTGTTGAGCATAAATAATTAGCACAAGTAATTATCATTAAAATTTCAAATTACTATCTTTTTGGATATTACTTTAAAATAATAAGACATTGAATCTCACTATTATAAATAGTAGAACTAATGTTCATTTTTCCCCTTAAACATACATGTGGGAATTAAATTAGTACAATTATATTTCATTATCATGTATTTATAACACCAACTACTAATATGGAATTATTCTCCTTCCAGAGTGATTATAAATATTTAAGAAGACAAGGTAATTTATTTTCCTATTTTATGATCATAACTCTCAGTGATAAATATCTCTTAGTTTACAATATTTAGGTCAGCTTAACCAATCAATACCTTTTTCACAAGTTCAAATTAGAAAGAAAATTCATGAGTTTCTTTGATGTTCAGAGTGGAATGTTTTTATCTTATGTAGTTATAAAATAATAACATTTCTATGTAAAATAATTAATTGCATTGATTTTGAATGTCATACTAAAATTTCATTTTTGACATAAGACCATGTAAAGGCAGTGCAGCTATTTTATACACACTTGTATAATATTGTCTGTATTATTAGACCATCATTAACTCATTTCTTGATGGTAATACTTAAGGATTATTATTCATTAATATAATGCTTAAATGTATATAACAGATTCATAACTTGCAGTATATTTAAAATTAAGCATCCAAGACATGATTGAAAATGTCTGACATTATATTTAAAGGCTTTAAAAATCATGCTTATGGTTTTTTATTGGATAATTTTTATGGGTTTTTGCTACTTGAGTATCTTTTATTCAAAATATTTTGGACCAAGGGAATTTTATATTTTTTACTCAGTTTTTATCATGAAAATCCATGGGTACATTATGAGGCATTTGGGGTGATGTCACAGTTGAAACACAGACTTTATTTAAGATTCATGCATGTCTTATTCACGTTACCTGGAGGCAACCTTCTGCTGTATTTTTGTTGCATCCATGCTTATCTGCAGCCTGACAGGTAAGATCAGATTTGGGACATTCTGCTTGTGACACGTAGAGGTAGATTTTGAAATATATCAGTTTTGAATTTTCACATTAATTATTTTCAACCTGCAGTGAGAATATAAAAAGAAGCAAACAAATTTTTAAAAAGCTATTAAAGGATGAATGTATATAATCAGCTTTGAAAATACATTGTTATTAATTGGTAAAGGTAGAGAGGCACATATATTAGTATATATTGCCTAGGCATGTGTGATTTGGAAATTCCTGAGCATACACTCATGAAAAGTTTTTGAAAAATAGACCTCTTCCCCAACCACTGCATTACTGTAAATATCTGCCTTAAAAGAGAGTCCCACTCTCAACTAAAAAAAAAAATAGAGGGATGAAAAGAAACATTTTCATCATTTTTACTTTTATTGCCAGAGGGTAATTTTTGTCAAACATTTGAAATTATCCAAACATGAGTCTGTCCTAAGACCATTGACTGTAAATATAAATGAATCATCTTGTGATTAAGCTGGCAAAATGGACTGAAAAACATAGGGAAAATAGAAATGTAAGTCTGCAATAATAGAAATCAAATTTCAGAGAAAATGGTAGGTTGTGAATGGAGTTTTAAAATAAAAAGAGTTTTTTATTCATGCTGGTAATAACCTCTATCAATCTTTTATTGTATCCTTGAATTTCATTAAGCCATCTATCATGGCAAGGCCTTACATTGAAACCACCTATTAAAATGGTCTTATCTTTAACAGACCTTGATTAGTTTCTTCATTTTAAGTTATTGTGCCCTATGTATTAATTTGCTTCATGCTTTGCAGTACTACTAAAATTATCCAATCAATAAACATGAATATAGGTAGTAATATTCTGAGTTTATCAAATAGAACACAACCAAAAAAGCTGTGAGTCAAGTAAGATTAATTTTATAGTTTTTTTTTAATTTAGTCAGAGTTCTTTTTTGATCAGCCCAATAATTTAATAATTTGTTTATTTGGTCAACATGCATCATCTTTTGAATGCATGTTTGTAACAATCAACATTTTCAGTACTTGCTTTTCGAGGAATACATTTTAGAACACTCAGTTTTCTATTTTCTACATTGATGTATTTCCGTCTTTGGCTTTTTCTTTTTCTTTTTTTTATTTATTCAATTGTGTGTGTCTGTGTGGAACCACGGGTGAATTTGGGAACCACCATGGACCGCCTCCACCTCCTCCTTGTTTACTCTGTCCAGGGATTCACAGGCTCTGCTCTACCAGGATCAGAAATGCAGGCTGCCCCACTTCCATCCTGCATTTATACGTGGGGTCTAGGATCCGAACTCAGGACCTGCCGCCTGCAAGGCAGAGGCTTAACCCCTAAGCCACTTTCTCCAGCCCCCTGTCTTTGGCTTTTTCATATTTGTAGACAATACATTTCTTTGTCATCTCCTCCTCTCCTCCATTCCCCAGTCCTCTCAGGCTCCTCTTCCACATTAGTGTCTCCCACTGGTGTCATTCAGGGCTTTTTGTGTTGTCCTGGGCCTGTCACTATCTCTGGGGAACCTAATCCACACCCAGGTGTTTCACTGGTTGTTTTTGAACCCAGATTTATTAGTCGCTTATCATTCCTCAGACCCTGTGGAGCTGGCTGGATATTTCCTCTGTTCATAGCTGACCATTGACCAGGGACCCACTAACTGCTGGGTTAGTGGCAGTAATGACCTTCACCGTGGGCTCACAGTGGCCATGGCTATGTTGTTTTTGTAGGATAATATCCACAGTCCTTTTCTGTGCCTTTTCGCTCTCCTGTACATTCCACCCCTGTTCTACAGGGGTCCCTGAATCCTTAGATGTAGCCGATGCTAGCCATGCCGAGGACTGAATCTTCAACCTTTACACATTCTCTGTGTCTCATGCTTCTACTGTTCTGTGATTCACTTCCAGTCACTGCAATGTGAGGATCTTCTGCTTACAAGTGAGGGTAGTCTTTGTATTCTTTCCACTCCCCCTTCTGTGATGTTCTCTGTTTCTTTAGGGGACAAGGTTAGATATCCCACCTAGGGTCAGATATTCCATAGTTTTCTGTTCTTTAAAAAACACTATTTATTGCAATGGGAAGCATCTGTGATGTAGGCTGAGAGCTGCACTAGTCAGTGGATTTAAAGATAAGTATTTAAAAGGCAATTTCATACTATGTGCATTTAGCAAAATGATAGTAGTAGGTAGAACATTTAATAATTTTGATTGAAGTAATAGAATATAATTTTAGGTACACAGATACTATACCATTTGCTTTATATAAAAGCAAATAAGACAATAACAATAAGCAGTGGTAACTTATAGCCCATTTTTCATTAAGAGTATTAAATTTGCGGTAAGATTATGAACATCCTTTGAGCATATTGTATGTCTCATACAAAAGCTTGCAGGTTGTTATTATTATTAAAGTGTTTTTCACAGATGCCTGAACCACCACAAGTGTAGACAAGCCAGAGGGAACCCTGGGGTCCATAGAAACTGCCAGGCAGGAGAGTGGGAAGGAGTGGAATGGATTGATGAAGGGAAGGGAGAGGAATGGGAGGGGGGGGAATGGAGGGAAGCAGGGATAAGTACTCAATATGATTGTAAAACTAAAATAAATAAAATAAAATAAGAAAAAAATTAAGTTTTTTGGCTTCTCCTTTTAGTATGTCCGTGTTGGAACCTGGCCTTATTTTAACTTGATTAAGGAAACAGTTAAATCTACTATTTCAAAGAAGTAGAGCTTCAAAACTCAGACAGACTAATTCTCTTTTGTAGAAAAGATTAAGAAGTTGCTGCATCCATCTAATCTGTCTGGAATTGAGTTTGAATAGTAGAAATATAACTTCAGTCCCCAGCTTTGTGAGCTTATTCAGCCTAGCAGAAAGGCTGCTATTGATGGCGGGCCCAGCGCAGGACTAAGGATTTACTGTCTTTGTGTAGACTTTGTTCCTGGTATTATCTGCCTCATTTATTCCCCACATGTCCACAATTTAGGTTCACAGGGATATCATGGGTAAATCTTCAATGTTTAGGTCTTACTCACCTAAAATGTCTCCTTTCCAAATCAGAAATCACTGTAAAGTAGGACCGTCCTTCCATTTTAAAATGTCGCCCTTTGCCCTAATAGAGCCTCTTTATCTTAATGCACCTCACATGCCTGTGAGAATGGTTTCGAGGTCCCTATTCAAGTGATCATCCACCTAAGTTGGGGCATTATGTGGGTTCTATCATAATAATGATGTCTAGCTTTGTTTATGGCCTTTTAAAACAAGCAGGTAGAAAGTGAAGAATAAAAATCAGTTTTTCTGTTTTATCTTCACATAGCAGAAGCTTGTTTGAGCATGTCTGTTTTGTACAATATGGACTCACTGTTTTGAGGTTTCAAAGAGATATGTTATAGTTTTTTAGCTGAATGATTTCCTTAGCATTGGATTCAGATAAATAAGCCATATTTTATTGAGCCACTTACTTTCAGAAAATATAGTTATCTCATAAATTTGAAAGGATTCATACATAATATAAAATTATTCATCTTGAGGTCTTTCCATCTATCAGTTTATTTAGTGATCTGGGTTTGCTATAACATTACATAATGTTGATGTGTCCCTTTGGACTTATAACTCAGGAGATTTGTTTTCCTTTTCTAATATTTGTTAAGAGAAGCTGCTAGTCTCAAAATTATTTCATTATCATCCTTTTCTCAGTTAAAACATCCACTGATCCCCCCCCAAAGATTAAACTTTTGTCCATTCAGCCTTTAATTTTGCACCCTGAAAGTATCAGTAAATCTTGGGAACAGTCATACTTGGCTCTCTCTTTCCCAGGAATCAATGCAGTTGAAAGACCAACTTATCTGAAATAGAACCTTTGCTATCTTAAGGCTCATCTGGGCTGAGGAATCATGCTGGTCACAAGCATAACCTTTGTTGACCATCTTACAATTTTGAGAATTTAAGTGTTTTTATATGTCAGATATACAGTCTCCTCCAATCTTCTTCCATTTTCTATCTTCTCCTAATTTTTCATCATTGTGGTTAACACTATGTGAATCTGACTGCATATTCTTTTTTAAAAAAATTCGAGTGGCCTATGTGTTATATGAATGGTGAACATGAAAGTAATAATTGTTCCTTATTGAATATGCTTCAGTTAAGCTTGAAGTTATCTCATTATATTATATTTCCCTCCATTCCATACTTGCCTTGACAAAACCCAAATCAATTGGGTTGGGTTATTCTCTTCTGAATGTAATTAAGAAAATGGTAAAAGATAATTTTCATCAAAAGATTCATAAGAAAGGATTAGCCCTATCTGCCAAAATGTCAAGTAACAGTTTTTATTCATTTATTACATGGTTTACTCCAAGTTCCACACATTCAAATCTCATTCTCCCATGCAAAGAGCTTTTGTTGATATTATTTAAGTGCCACAAGGTACTAATTCAGACAACGTAGAATAACTGCAAATGTTTAACACATGGAATAGAGAATTCTGTGGGATAATGGAGCTGTGCTTGTGGATTTTCACTTAACCAGGAAACATGCGGACAAGGGAAGTCTTGATTATTTGCACCCTGAAGCAAACATAGCATGTCTTAAGATGGCTACACACTAGCTTCTTTGTGCTCTTTACATACTAACATGAGGACACATGCAGCTGCATCCCTCCCTTTTTTGAGAAAAATTGGAATCCTGCATTTTAAGTGAACTCTCTTCATTTTTAAATGTTAAGTTTTGAAACTTTTTCCTATTCTGAAGGAATCTGTACATAGGCCACCAGGGGAGTCCTTAACCCTAACTCTAACTCCAGTGCTTTTTTAGTGGTGAAAGTAGAAGAGCCTACCAGGTTCCCACTTTAATGGGTGGTGAAAATAATGAATTTTCTTTAAATGTAAACTTATAGTGCAGCTTCTTTTATTACAAGCTTCTGTTCTGTCAGCAACCAACTTCTATTATCAGCTTCAATTAATCAAAATGTAAGATCATATAAGAAATGTATATTTAATATAAGCATACTTTGATTCTTTTAGTAACTTGCATCTAAATCTAAAAAATCTTACTTTTACTTACTGTTGAATTTTGTTCTTTGTGCATGTGTATAAAAACTTTCCATTCGCTTGTTCCTCCATTATCCCTTATTTCCCACTCCCCCCTATTTAGTCCTCCTTACACATTCAGGTCGTTTGTTTTTTGTTCGTTATGAATTATGTGCAGAAGTGTTTATAAATGTAGACACTGACCTTTTATGCAGTTTGTTAAACTGGCAGCACCCTGGGTTCAGCCACAGTCTGTTTTTTTTTTCCTTTCTTTTTCCCATTTGTAAAATAAGATCATTATTGAGGAGCCTTATCCGAGTATTTACCTTGTATTTTCATCTAGCCTTTGCTTCAGTGTCATAGAGCAAATCATCCTGCTCATCTGCTTGCTAGTGAGCTTAGTCCTCAGAAATGTAATTAGAGGAATCCAAACAAGTAATAACATGTTTTCATGAAGCAAAACATGTACCACAATGGCTGCAGCTCTTTGATTATTGTAGTCTGAAACTAGTTTTGAAAAGCATTTTGTGCTGTTTGTAGCGGAAGCACCACATTGGAAGCAGTTGCTGAGATGACCGATTATGATCCGGAGCTAATAGAATTGAGTCGTCACCACAGAGAGCAGCAGTAAAGAGAAAACCTATCAAGGTCAGACACCAGAACTGAAAGCACAGCACTGGCAGGCCACTGAGGTGCTGCAGCAAACACTTCTGCACATCGCAATTGTCCCTCTGGGCATCATTAGACCATAGTGCAGTATCATAATTGATCATAACGAACTTGACTCATTACAAAAACACCAAGTCAGGTTCATTTTTTTTCCAAAGATGCCAAGAAAAAATAAAATGTATTTTAAATGTACTTTGAGTTAAAAATGTTAAATTTCTAAATGTGATATTAATAGCTAAATGATAGCTGTTAACTAGTTTTTTTTTTTTTTTCTGATTTTTCCCCTCCCTAAACCCTTCCACATGCTAGGCCAGGATTCTTCCACTGAGCTGAATTTATTGAGGATTGCTATAAAGATTTTATTTATATGGACTACTCGGCAATTTGGATTAGGCAAAGCATCCCTAGAGTATATGTTTTTTAAAATTTTTCATGTGCTAAAACATTTTCTTAATTATGAATTTACATATGTAATCCTGCTCATTTTGCACTTTAAATCAGGCCATGTCTGGCATATTTGTAGTACACCGTTTTCTTTGAGACAAGATTTTGCTAAGAATCCCAGACTAACGTTGAATTCACTGTCTAAACTCCTCTGACTCGTGGTGATCCTCTGGCCTCAGCATCCAAGTTCTGGGATTTCAAATGTATACCAACATGTCTGTTGTGTTGTGCTTCATTCAGAAAAAACAAACATTTTTATTCTCAATTGATTTGCTGTAAGTCAAAATACATAGTTTTTCTTTTAATCGTGGTAAGTTATGCCTTTCATCCTGGTGCTCAGGAGGAAACGCCTTCTCTTTTCCCGTAATCTCTTTTTTCTTGTTTGTTGTAACTAGTGGTGTGGCAGTGGCAATGAGCAAAATCATGGCTGCACAGTTGATATACAATTGTTCAGGCTGCACATGCCTCTAAGCTTGACCTGAAATGCTACACTTACTCTACATTTAGGTAGCAGGAATTTGACAGACCTCCTAGCTTTTGCCATGTGTTTATTTTCTAGTTTATATGATTTTATCAGAAAGGCTTTCAGAAATAGTTGATCTCTCTTTTTATAAGCATTTCCAGAAGCAAACCTTGCAGAAAGAACTTGGGGAACTTTATGAAGGCATGAACTGCACTGAGAAATCAGTAAGTTAATAGAGCAAATACCTTCACATCAGAAGATGAGACAGGCATGCAGGACTATGCTGGTTACCTGTTATCTCCAAAAAACATTCTAAAGTTCTTTTTCAAAACTAGTGTTATATTGTAATAATCAAAGATCCACAGCCATTGTTGCATATGCTTTGGTCTACAAAAACATGTTATTACTTGATGAATTCCTCTAATTATGTTTTGTAAGACTGACTAAGCTCACTTGTAAGTCTGCCAACAAGATGATTTGCCCAGTGGTATTGAAACAATGGTTATATGAAAACAGCAAGCCAGATAATGGTTTTGCGGTGTCAGGAAAATTTAAGCTACAAAGGTGTACATGAAGCAGGTATGCAAACCGAGAACTAATGGCTCAGCTAAGGCAGAAGAAAAACACTGCTTAAAAAAATTAAAATGTGGGGGCTGGAGAGGTGGCTCAGGGTTAAGCCTCTGCCTTGCAGAGGTCCTGAGTTGGGATCCTAGACCCCATGTATAGCCGCCGGGCAGAAGCTGGGGTGGCCTGCATTTCTGGTCCTGGTAGGATGGAGCCTGTGAATCCTGGGGCAGAGTAAACAAGAAGGAGGTGGAGGCGTCCATGGTGGTTCCTGAATTCATCCGTGGTTCTACACACACACACACACACACATACACATGCGCACACACGCACAATTGAATAAATAATAATAAATAATAAAAAATAAAATAAAAAAATAAAAATGTAAAATTTAAACTATTTTAGTAGTAACAAAATAAATATAAATATATTTTACTTTATAATGAATATCCGGATTGTCTCAATGTGTAGTCTATAGAAAAACAATAGTAAAACCAATTGAAAATAAAGTATTTCTCATTTTGGGATAGTGTGTATATAGTATATCTCAATTTGTATGTTAGTTTATTATCAGAAACATTTTATAGTTTATAGTAGAAACCATAGATAATGTCTTTTTCTTCCTTAATGGACTATTATATCTCCACTCTTGAACTGTGAGCTGAATAAACCTCACTTCCATTAAGCTGTTTGACTTGGAGTGGTGTCTCAAAGCAATAGAGAATAATAACCAGTACAGAAATTGGTACTAGAGAAATGGGATATTGCTGTGAGACTGTGAACCTGGTAGCAGAAAGTTTTTGTGAAGCTGAGAGAAGTTGGTACCAGTAGAGAAGTATGGCCATTGCTGTATTGTGACTTGTAAGACTTTGGATTTGTTTGTTGGGAGAAATATGAAGAACTCATGACTGTGCTGGGGAAGACTTCGTGTATTGGACAGGGTGCTGAAAGGGCCATTCCTGTGATGGACTAGAAGAGAATGATGCTGTTAGAGATGAGGATAGTAGAACCACAGCTTGTAATAGTCCAGAGGAGACTAGAGACTGTGTTGGAAATTTGATGAGGAGCAAATGGAGTGATGTGTTGTGAGAGAATTTGATCAAGTCTTGACCTCCTTCTGAAAGCTTGCCTGCAGTCAAATTTGAGTGCTGGACAGGGCAAATTTCAAGGCAATGTACTCTTAGCATGTGACATAGCTGCTTTTTAATGCTTTTGTTCATAATTATGACAAAAACTGAGTAAGTAATCATGCAGGGAGAGAGGAAAACTGTGCAGTTTGATGATGAAAAATGCAATGACAAATTTGAATTAAACCAGAAGAAGGCAGAGAGCAAAATGACAGCAATCATTAAAGAGATAAGATCCATTAGTGAATCATAACTTGCACTCAATTTAAATAGTAGAAGAGACCCTACCCTGAAGATAAATGCTTCAGGGAACACTCCCACCCATAAGAATGCAGATTCTTTTGAAAGGAAAGAGCTAAAGGATGGAGTTCCAAAGGAAAGGTTTCTTCCTCTTCTGAAGCAACTGCCCAAGAGAGAAAGATATTCTTCCCAGCAAAAACACAGAGAAGCTGAATAAGCTATGAATCTAGATGTCCATCTCTAGAGGTTATACCAGAACTTGGAAAAATTATACTCATGGTTCTAGTTTTAGAAGCATCAAGGTACAAGTGGGAGGAAGTCGTGGATCCCTCCTCCATGGTTTCAAAGAATGGCAGAATCCAGGCAGTATGATTTCAGGAAGTCTGCAGCATAGAGGCCCAAGAAGGACAGTTTATACTGTGGAGTTAAAGTCTGGCTTGTCATGAGAAGAAAAGATGTTAGGGATGCTAGAGCCAACATGGAATATCAGCCAAGAAGATCTGTATACCCTGGGAGGAGCCAAACGAAGAGAATGATGTGCTTTATAGGCAGCTCAGTTGGAGAGATAACACCAAAGCCCTTTAGAACAGAGATGATTTCAAGTGGACTGCCTCTTGGACATGGAGCTTTAGGATTTGGAATCTGTCCTGTTGGTTTTTGGTCTTGTAACAGACCCATATTTCCTTGATGTGCCCCCATTCCTCCCTTTTGAAATGGGAGTGTTTAGTCTGTGCCATTGTTGTTGGAAATATATAACTCTTTTGTTTGTGTAAGAGGCTTTAGTATTTGAACTGGTATACTTTATGGGACTTTTAAAGTTGGACTGAATATGGTTTACATGATAAGATGGCAATGATCCTTTGGAGGGCCAGGGGTGGAGAGTCATGATTTGAAATGTGAATTTTCCCTTATAGTTTTGTGTTTGAATCTTTAGTTGTTTGGGAAAATCATGGCACCTTTAGGAGGTACCTTGCTGGAAGATGGCAGCCACAGGGAGTGGGCCTTGAAGTTAGCTAACCCCATCCTGTTTGAGTAAGTGAGTCTGATCTTGAGCTTTCAGTACTACAGCTCTCAGCCTCCTTGATATATGTGACTTGGCTGCCACCGCTTCTGCCAGTCAACAGTACCTTTTCCACCACAATGGACTGTTATCTCCTATTCAAGCTGAATAAATAAATCTCCCTTTTTCTCATTAAGTTGTTTGACTTTGCACAGTGTCTCACAAGAACAGTGCACAGTAACTATTACATTTAGAATGTAGTCTCACATTTGCATTGTCTACAATGAAGGTTTGCAGATATGGACTCTTACCATAGAGCCAAGGCTTCATTGTTTAGACATTTCATCTGAAAATCATTATGAACTGAATTAACCTCTTCTTCAGCCCTTCCAATTTAGTTGAAAAATTTCATTAATCAAGTAAGCCTTTGAAGATGGTATATCTGCAAGCTCACTAATCAAATAAGCCTTTATGCCATGAAGTACAGTGTAGCCTTTGGTAGCAACTTATGGATATGGGAAACTGACAGGCACATGATAGGTGGGGAGTCAACAGGTTAGTGTTGAGTTTTAAGGTTAGGAGAACTGGTTGACATGTAAATGGGAATGTTGAAATGAAGGTTAAATATATGAGCTTTGAATTCAATGAAAATGTTAAAAAAAACTGGCAGTTTTCATAAGAAATCATCTATTCATAGAAGTTACATAATGCTATGATTTTCATCAGATATTCTATAGAGTCAGGATTGAAAGAATTGTGGTTCCACTGCCAAGTTAAGTTATTTAAGCATGAAGAGATCTGTTCTTGGTGTGTCGATCTTAGAAAAATAAGGGCCCAGTTTATGTAACATACTGAGATAGAATATGCAGGTATTCAAACAGGGAAATTGATGATGATCTCTTCATTCAGTTAAATCAAAATTAATAAAAAGAAAGGGATTTAAAATTAAAAATAGAAGGTGGTGAAGGTGTTATAATTATAGATGAGAGATTGTCTTGGAGAGAGTGGAAAGGTATTTCAGTAAGGAATTAAAGTTGGATTTTTCAATGAACTTTGTGGGTTCATTTTTAGCAGGACTGAGCAGAAAATTGCATGTATCTAGACTTTATGATGACTCACAGGAACCCTAAATTTCAATAGTAGAGAACATTGGTGTGTGATTGAAGTACAGGAATGGTGGACTGGAGGTGTTGTTTCATTGTTTGAATGTAAGTTGTCCCCCACAGGCTCATGTGTTTGAATCTTTAATTGATGTTTGAGATGCTCATGAGAAATTTAGGAGGTAATACCTTGCTGGAAAAAGGCATGTCAAAGGGGATGCACTTGAGGTTGGGTAGCTCTGCCCTGTTTCCCCTAGTGAGTCTACTCTTGCACTTTTCAGTTTGTTCTCTTAACCTTTTTAATGTCTGCAGTGACTTAAGTCACCTCCAACTTCTACAGTCAGCCATGCCTTTTCTTCCATAAGGACTGTATCTCCCCTATGGAACCTTAAGCCAAATAAACCTTCCTTTCTCCCTTTAAGTTGCTTGACTTTGAGTGTTATCTTACAGTAGCATAGAGAATAACCAGTGCAGAAGAGTTTGATGGGGTGAAACACTCTGTGGTTTGGTTTGTTAAACAGTTTTTATAAACAGAGGGACAAATGTTGTAGCTTGCTTAAACCAAATACATGACAAGTTGCAAGTCAGAAGGTTAGTCATAGAAGGGAGTCCTTTGATAATGTTTCAGAAGCCATTGTGTGTCTCACTTTCCCTTAATTGTTTTATTGTAGTATTTTCTACAAAGTTAATAGCAAGAAAAGGAATCATAAATTTTTAGGTCAAATCTATTAACTAATATTAATTACTGAGGCACTGCAAGAGTTATAATTAATTGTAAGATAAGCTTAAGACAATTGTTTCACATGTACTCAATTCATCATCAACTATATTTTCCACAGCGCTGCTAGATTATGCTTTCTAAAATGCAAATTTGGTGTATAACTCACAGATATAAATCATTCTCTAGTAAACTGTAGTCTATGGTAATTGTTTTCTTAGCAGATGAATGCCAAGCTCTGTTAGAAATGATCTGACTTCTATTGTATGTCCTGTTGTCCTTGAGGCTGCCTCCCCAATTGTAGACTATGTCAGAGGTTCATTTTCTATCATTTCAATGATAAATATGGGGCCTTCAGGCATGTAAGCAGGTTTTCAGATTGCAGTTATATCATATTCAATATAAAAAATTCTCAAATAGTATTCTTGCTGTTTCTAATCCATTGATTTATGGTGGGAATCCTCACTTGCCTGAATTGTCCACAGCATATCACATTTTCTCATGTAGGTTCAAGTTCGCAGGGAGAAAAAGGAGGGCTGTTGAGTAATCTCAGAAAGAATCTAGAGAACATAAATGTGTGTACACTGAGCATAGTCTTTGAATAGTGTATGTCCATGTGCACGGGCTGCATGTGTCCACATACGTTTGCATCCTAGATCATGATTGGTCCACAATCAACAGTTTTTCCAGACCCCCTCCATGATCCTCTTCCTCTTCTTCTGTCCTTCCCATCTACCTTCCCCTTCTTTTATCCTCCCCTTAAAAACATATTTACATTTTCATATTTCCATAATATTTGCACCTTCCCTACTTGTTGTTTAAATATTTTTGGTTCCTGAGTAATTTCTAAGAAATTATGAATATAATTATTTTAATATGCAAATTTAATTGTAAAGTTCATGTAATCCAAAGTATGATGATAGTTTACTTTATACTTTTTTATATTTTTCATATCAGTGATATTTTAAAACTATCTCGTTTTATTTCCCATGACAAAGTTTGACTATAGGAGATTCTTTGAAAGGGAGTAAAAGTAGAAAAAACAACAGAAACCTTATTTTGAATGGAAAATGCTACTTTTTCTCACATGTAATGTATTTGGAAATGTAAAATTATACATACACAACAGAAGTTGTGTCTTTTTATCAAGTTATTTATGAAGAGATAATGCTTTCATTTTAATTAAGTCTCTAAAGAATTTCTAAATCATTTCTAAATCTGAATATCTCCAGTGGAGAAGATAATTTTTAAATAATTGCATATCTACTTACTTGTTTTATGATTTTATCTCAGTACTGTCATAATTATATTTAGTACTTATCTCACTAATGCCTCATGAAATGAAATGGTGGTAGGTACTACAGAATTTATACATTTTATTCTTTTATCCATTTCTACTGTTTAGTCAAATTACTACCTTAATTTCTTATAAACAAGTTATATGTATATACATATACACACAAATATAGCACTATGCACTTGAATTCAGAAATTAAAAATATACTTGCTAACATCAACTCATTATAACACTAGTATAGACCCTTAATACATTTGAAATAAGTTTTTCTCCTGATTTCAACAAAGGTTGATAAAGCAGAAGACCATAGAACAAGTGCATTTGTTTCAAGTGTAACAATTGAGGATGCTCTGAGCTGGTACGTATGTGTAGACATGTTTATATTTCATGAGTTGAGTCTTGTTTTTCTACACATAGATTATTTAAAGGATATATAGTTCCTGTTTAACGAGTGTTCCAGGTACTACTGAGTTCTGTTTCTGAGCCAACTGTATTGATGTGGTTACTTTTATGTTTCATGTAGGACAGAGGCAGATGTTTTGGGCTTTAACATTATTAATTGCTTTACCAAATTAGCAAACATCTCTTGAAAAATTAAAAGTGAAAATTTCCAGATCCTTGGATGAGATGACAAAATGATAAATGCAATTTTGCACATGTAGCCTTATTTGATACTATTCCATGATTTTAAAAATGTACATGATAAAGTTCTCAAATTTATAATAACTAGGTAAGATATTTCTATGAGGATACATAATAGTTTTTCATCCATTGAAAATGTCTCAATTGTACATTTCCAAGAAGGAAAAAAATTAAGAATGAAACATTAATACTTCTGGCTCTGTAGTTCTAACTTTGTCACTGAGTTCTTTCCCAAGGACTTATTCTATATGTGTAAAGTGAAGGTTGACCTCAATTCATCCTTACTTTCTTTATACAGAGGAAAGTTCAACCTAGTGTATATTAATCATTAGTGAAATTTCTGATGTATGGAGGAAGTGAAGCAGAAATGCCAAGGTGAAGTGGAGTGGGAGGGCACATGTATTAGTTTAGCATATTAAAGACAACATAACTTCCCGTTACTTTTTGGAGTTTATTTTTTTTATGTCGTATCGAAAAGTTAACATGATGAATGAATGTTCTTCCTCCTATGGTGCCATGTGCAATGAAGAGTTAAAAGAGCTTTCTGAGGTCAAGTACCCGTCTTCTAAGAGTAGAGATTACTTCTATTCATGGTGTTTCATGGTGTGAAATTATGCAACAAACCTTTTGGTTAGTATTTATGTTTAAAAAGTGTGACAGTATCATGTGTGGTTAGGAAAGAAGAAATTGATTTGTTCTAAGCATACAACCTTAATGTATTTTGAAGTAATTTGTACATAAATATAAATATTCTAGGATGTTACTAATTTAGAAAGTATGGAGAATATCTTTCCAAAATGAGGGCATGTTAAGGCAGTCATGATAAAAAAAAAAAGTAAGAATATTTGCTGTCAGTAAAACTACAAATGGTTAAGGGATTTTTTTAGTTGACAGGAAGTAAAATAAACAGCACTTTTATCTCATTAAAAGTAAGGTAGAAATATTATAATGTGGGTCAGTGTTGGAAATATCCTACCTTTAGTGTTTAATTTATGTCAGTTTCCAGACATCACAACGATACTAAATGATTAGTAGGAGTAGTTTTCCATTTATAAATTTGACAGCTTAGATGAAACATGTTTCTTCTTTAAAAAAAACAACAGTGCCACAATTTGCTGAGTATAAAATAGCTTACTTATTTAACAAGGTATCTTAACATGTAGTTTGCAAAACACTAGAGATAGCAAGAGAGTCCATGCCTCAATCAAGAGAAAAAACACTTCTGAAAGTTGTCTTCTGAACCTCACAGATGCACTGGAACAGATAGGTGACACACTCACATATACATGTGTGAGCTCATGCACATGCATGCGTGAACACAACAGATAAACAGTAGACAAAGATATATAAATTGAATTTCTAGTAAT
Organism: Typhlomys cinereus; assembly: GCA_023101885.1. Taxonomy (NCBI): domain Eukaryota; kingdom Metazoa; phylum Chordata; class Mammalia; order Rodentia; family Platacanthomyidae; genus Typhlomys; species Typhlomys cinereus. The sequence continues at coordinate 1,899,919 of JALPQD010000232.1, read as the reverse complement.
GGGCATTTGATCATTAAGGTGAGATATCTGGTACTATTTCTAGTTACATGATGTCTAATCCTTCATTCTTTATTAGTTTTATACCTAAATATTTCTTTGGAAAAATAATCTTATTATTATTTTTATTATTTTTCCAAAGAAATATTTAGACATAATCCTAATAAATGTGTTCAATACCTACATTAAAAAACTGTGGGCCACCAATGAAAATTATAAATAATTGAAGATACATACCGTGCCCATAGATTTGATGACTCAACGTAGAAAAGATACTCTTCTTTTTATGTAAAAATAGTTTTTATCAAACAAAATCTCAGTGGTATATTTTATTGATTCTATATTTATATAGAAAGACAAGCAATTTCTAAAACAGTCTTTCAAAGAGGAAATGAATGACAGGAATAATATCTCAATTTGTGTATATATTCTACTGTTATTGCAACTATGATGTATCATTTGAATGGAGGAATAGTCATAGAAATTGATGGAAGAAATAGAGAGCACAGAGATAGAACACCTGAAATTTGTCTGCCTAATTTTTGGATAAAATATGACGGTATTTCAGTGAATATGTGTAGCTTTTCAGACAAAATATGGAACAGTTGACATTACAGCCCAAAGCACCATTATCATATTTTTTTTCATTGCACAAAAGTTAACTCAAAACAGACCATGAGTTAACATGGTAAAAGGTAAAACTGAAAAGCTTCCTAAAAAATTATGTGAAAATAGCAGTCTACATATTAAGTGTATTTTGGTCAAATTCCTGATACATTATTCACAGAAATAGAAAAAAATAGCCTTACAACTTATATAGATGCACAAAAGACAGACAATAGTCAAAGCAATTTAGAACAACAACACTGTGGGAGGTATCACCATATCTGATTTTGATTTATGTTACAGAGCCAGGCAACAAACAATAAATAAACAAAAAACAAAAAAATGATTAAGGACCCAATTATAAATTCATCCAATGATAGTTACCTGATTTTTTTTTTTTTTTTTGGCAAAGAAGCCAGAAATATACACTGGAGAAAAGATAACTTCTTCAGCAAACACTGCTGGAAAACCTAAATATTAGCATGTTACAATCCTTGTACAAAACTCAATTGGATTAAAGACTTGATATGAGAACTGATTTCATGAAACAGCTTTAAAAAAGAAGGAAGTAAGGTTCAATATATTGGTATGGGGAATTTTAAAATGAGTCCTATACCCCAGTAAATGAAACCAATAATCAATGAATGAGGTATGTTGAAACTAAAGAACTTTTTACAGCAAAGAAAACTTGAGTGAAGAGCCTACAGAATAGGAGAGAACTTTTACACATATATGCTTTACAGATTAATGTATAGAATTTATAAAAAACTCAAAAAGTAAATGTCAAGAAAACAATCAGAGGCAGGACACAGTTCTGAAAGAAAAAAAGGAATACAAATGACTAATAAACACTTAAAATGTATCCAATATCCTTAACCATCTGTCAAATTGAAATTAAAGCTATTAATATTCTACCCCATTTCTGTTACGAAGTCCAATTGTGACAAGAGCTGATGTGAAGAAAGGGAAATCCTTACATAGTGCTGCCTGGATGTAAATAAGTGCAGTCACCCTGGAAATCTGTCTGGAAGTCCATTGTTCACCTGGAAATAGGACCGCCGTATGAAGTAGCCATCCATAGTACTCTTACATGTTACACAAAGCAATTTATATCCCACTAAATAGATATGTGTACATTCGAGTTCACTGCTCTTCCATTCCCAGTGATTATGACGTGGAATCAACCAATATGTTCATCAGCAGATGAAGGGATAATGGAACTGTGGCACATATGAACAATGGGATTTTATTCATCTAGGAAGGAAATGAAATTATGAAATTTGCAGAGAAATGGCTTAAAATCAGAAAAAAACTCAATGAATTGTGTAACAAAGCTCAAAGACAAACATTGCACATTCAATTCTTAGTGTAACCTGGTTTAGTTGGAGTACCTCTGAAAGTTGGAAAAAAAACTGTCAGAAGAGGGGTGTTTGCTTAAATGAGGATGGATAGAAACACAGGTTAAAATGAGGTGGAGTGTAAGAATACATGATTGGAAAGGTTTGAACAGGGAATGGGACATGGAGATGAAGTAAATAATGGGATTAGATTATTATAGGTTAACCTAAACTGAGGTGGTATGTAAAATCACATAGAAATATACTATCTTGTAACCATGTAGAAAAACTAAAAGAGTTTCAAACAAGATACCCTGCAGAGTCAGAAAATGATGGTCCTAGGTATAGTACATCACTGAATAAAAAGTCAATGCCATGCACAGAATATCTCCCCAGAAATTGTTGGTCAAGGAAGCCACCAAGGCCCCAAACAAGATATAGGCTTTTGGTTATCTTCCAAATCTATTTGGTAAGATCCTGTTGCTGAAGACAGCACACACCTGAGTTGCAAATTATATAGATATCAACCTTGTACACAGTTGAAAATTTCCTTCCCACTGTCTAGCCTTCATGGTACTGGAAGAAGCTATTCAAGATTTGTGGGCAATAAAGGTATCAACAGTCTTCTCCAGCTGTGAACCTATAAACTACATTGCCAGTCTGCCAAGCAAAATGCCCTCACTGGTATGATAATAGTATAACTGCCATGGAGGTGATTGCGCACTCTGATTTAATTTAAGGTTGGCTCTACATTACGGAATTCATAACTTCTAATATAGACCAATTTATATGAAAGAAAGCATGACAAGGGGGTCTTAGGTTCTAGGGGGCATCAACTGTGCCTCTTAAATTCAAATGACATAGCATCAAATTTATTCTAACTGTATTTATATGCACAAACAAATGGTACATTTCTCCTTAGTTAGAGCCTGTCTTGGCAGTGATTGAAAGTGAATGCAGAAACTTGTTTTGCACCAGTTATGGAGAATAAATGCTGGTTGAGGGTTCTGTCTTCATGGTGTCGATGATAACAGCATGACTGCAATGGAGGTGACTGAGCACTCTGACTTAAGAGTCAGATACAATCAGGCTGGAGAGGTGGCTCAGGGGTTAAGCCTCTGTCTTGCAGGTGGAAGGTCCTGAGTTCGGATCCTAGACCCCACATATAGATGCCAGGCAGAATCAGGGCAGCCTGCATTTCTAGTCCTAGTAGGGCGGAGTCTGTGAATCCTGGGACAGAGTAAACGAGGAGGTGAAGGCGGTCCATGGTGGTTCCTGAATTCGCCTGTGGTTCTACATGCACACACAACAATTGAATTAAAAAAGAAAAAGTCCGATGCAACCATAAGGAGGAAGCAGAGAGAATAAAGAGCAGGAAGATAAGGGAAAGTGCCATCTTCTAATTATGGTATACTCATGGTCATCATGAACTCAAAATGGCTGTGGTTATTGATATTTGGCACACAGGAAACTAGATTGGCCAAAGGCTATTTACAGATGGGAAAGAACACTTGTCCCTGCCAGTTGCCAGTGAACAGTCAATTAGCCGTGAACTAGAAGATATGGAAGGAATGGAAGTATAATATACAGTTCATATACACTGTTAAACCCATTAAGCTCCAGTGGATTGTTTCAAACCCTTAGTTACATAGATAGCCTTACTTAGATTCAGAGGGACACACACACATACTCATGCTAAAAAAGGACATGAAGATGAGAGAGAGAATTGTAAGAATGAAGGGATTTGGTAGGGATGGGAGAGAAAAAAGAGTGCTAGAGAAAAATGAGAATAGATCTCTCTCCCATGTATGTACACACACACACACACACACACACACACACACACAGAGAGACATGATTGAACAAGATTTAATAAAATGAACAGGAAGAATGTAAGCTGAGAAAAATGGAAAAAAAATGACAAGGGAAAAGTCTTCCTTTGTAAACCATTTAGCACTTCCTTCATATGCTGCTAAAACATAATCAGTGCAAGAAAACATTTGGTTTTGGGTTTTTATCGAAACTATGACATCATTACTCTGGCAAGAAGAAAGCTAGTGGTAAGCTGTGAAAAGTGGTTTATAAAACATTAGCCAAGAATGTCCAGGCATAGAATATGTAAAACTAAGCTTTCACCATAACAAAACCTCCATTTGAATGTGGCCAGAATACAGGACATATAAGAGAGCATTAAGTGTATAAAAATGTATTCAACACCATGCAAGAAATGATATGAGGTATCAATGCATAAGTAATCTGAATGACTGCTGTAAAGAGTTGTGATTCAGCAAGTACTGTGGAGAACTTAAGAAGAGTCAACATATCAGAAGTATATGAGATCCTTATGTTCACCAAATAAGTATTTGTATTATGTCCCAGTATGTTAGTGAGTTCAATAAATCATTTTAAGTGTATTTTTAAATGATTATGGTGTTAGCACAGTAAGAGTAACATGGCCTTAGAAAGTATGTATTCTTGCAAATCTATAGATGAATCATGTGTGCCTGGTATGTGTTATTGTCCCTTGGGATATTTGAATTTATGTGCTAGTGTTTCTTTGTACATTGCTGGTTCAGAAGAGATGAATGGATTTAATTAAAATAAATAATGTTGTTTGCTTTTTCTGGTTATAATGCAAATCATTATTCATTTCTAAAGACATTATTTCTGGAAAATCTTTTTTTTAGTTTCTTTAGTACATACTGGTTTTGATCATTTAAATTTCTTACAATCATTATATGTATTTGAGTGTTCTCTAGCACTCAGTTTTGTATTCCTGTTGATGATATGAATATATTTTAAATGATTAAGCAAAGGGTTTATTCTAGCTTACAATTCTCAGTTACAGTTCATCAGTATCATAGGAGAGTTCATATCAACTTCAAAAGTCAAGGTAATACCATATCTTCAGGAAGATCTGAGAAAAGGGTAGATGATATAGTTTCCCTTTCTGCCAAAATACTGAAGTAGCTCTCTCTGTCTGACCAGATGTACAAGAAATGCTTCCACCTACTATAGGCTGATTAATTAATCATTAATTAATGAGATAATCTCCCACAGCCTTGCTCAAGACTTGCCTTAAGTAATTCTTCAGAGGTGTGCCTTTAGGGTTGGATCTCAGTTATCAAGTTGGAATCTGTATTGAACTGGTAGCAAATTACATCAGAAAGAATTTATAAAAGAATTAAATGTTTTTCCATCTTCTGTTAATTATTTCCTCCATGTAATTTCTGTCTCCTGGATGTCCCATCATATTATTTCTCATCACATAATACTCAGATTCAAACTGCAGAAAACATTGTAGCAGATGGAGGCAAAGGAATATGAGAGTCTGAGAGTGGGGATAAGTTCTGGCCAACAGTTTCTTCTGGACATGGTAGGCCTGTTGCACGCAGGATCTCACTGCAGCAGCATTTACTTGCACAAACCTATACAAGTTTTGGTTTGCCAATATATCATCATAGAACGGAGAAGACTCCCTGAGTTATAACCCTTCCCTGAAGGATGATTGTTAGTTAATGCTGGCAATGGTAAATAGAAACATTTTTTTCAATATTATTCCCACAGATATATGTAACTCATCCTTCAGCAAGTGCTCAGACACCTGCCAATGCAGGCAATACTTAGAAAGTTAGTGGGGTACATACATAGAAATAGGAGAGGGACTGCTTTGGAAAAAGGTTTTCAGTGGGAGAAAACCAGGGAATGGGATGAAATGACTTAAAATCATTTGTATATGTATTCGAAACTATCAAAGGATTAAAATTACAAATTTAAAGTACTTTAAGTTGACCTTAATGACATAATTGAATCTTTAGTATTTTCTTTGTGTTATCTACTTCCTACCATTGAATGTCTTCAGTAATTAAGATAGACTTTTTCCATATTTGGACACATCTTTCTATTAGAAAATTCTCTATTGCATTGAGGCTGATGTCTGCTTATCAATTTTTTGACCTGTGAAAGCAGAATTAATCACTTTTTATGTAGTATCCATTTGAGCATTATACTCTGGTCTATTTTCTATTTCCAGAGAATATATTTTCATTTTTTCTTAATTATTTTCCTATTGCATTATATAGTTTTGAATTCTTATTTATTAACAAGCTTATATTTGTCTGCATCCTTTTTCAATATGGGATTTTGAGCTGAATGCATTATAACACATGAGTTCTGACTTTTCAGTCTGTGCTTTAGTTAGAAGTTATTTTAGCCATTGTGCAGTATAGAAATGCATCTTATCCTTGCTTGAAAAGTAGAGTTGCACCAAAATATTTTCTGTTGCTTGTCTTCTAGACCCTGTGTATGTAAAAGGAAATGAGAGAAAAATTACTCTTTAGTGGCCATAATTTTTTCAATATTCTTTAATGACTCCTTTTTTTGAATCCTCGGGATATGATAAGAATGTCAAAATAAATCATTTGATTTTAATTAGATTCCACAACACTTAAGTCCTTGACCAGAGTTTATATTTAAGGAAGGCAAGCACCCTAAACTGGAAAAGTGTCAGTACTGTTGAGATAATATTTTAGAATCACCGTGCTGAGTATGAAACACTCTGGTCTCCCCTGAGTGCTTGGGGAGTACTGTGGGAATCAATGAAGAGGAAAGCTGTGAAGTTCTTTACAAGAAGAGCCTCCTGCAGTCACAAGTTTTACCCTCTGGCCATCGATCTCCAGGGTCCTATTGTGTCCCTGCTTACAGACTCTATTATCATGGGACTCTGTTTTTCAGAACTATGGATATGACTGAGTACTTACCCCTCAACACACACACACACACACACACACACACACACACACACACACACATTCCACCCCCTCACTTTATCAAAAATATTTCTCCTTGTTTTAATAGGATTGCAAGCTTCAGAGAGAATTTTTCCTCATGAGATGTTTATGAATTATGAAAAACAAATGCAGGCCTTTTATCTCTAAATATGGCTGTTTTTTTCACAAGAATACATTTGTCTTTAACTAGATCTTGCTTTTCATCTCTAAAAGAGACAGTCTTCAGTATATTTTTAAAGGTATTGCTAAAAACTAACAAGTACTATAAAACAAAAGATCTTCAAAATAATTCTAGGATTAACTCACTACATCAAAGGTCAATAAATTGCTTGGGTGTTGGTGGGGGGAGCTAGAAATGTAAGGAGCCGTGTTTCTATTGCTTGTACGCTCTGCACTGGCACTAGGGAAAAGGAATCGATAGGCCATGACACAACATCATAACAGCTGGAAAAATCAGTTCATTATTATTGAAGAAGCGTGTTCTTCCTCTACAATATCATATTATAGAAACAATATTAATTTCTGTGTACCCATTGTTTTCTGGTCGTTTTTTCATCTTTATGAACCTATATCAGTCTTTTGCTGTTTACATCACTGGTAACATTTTTATATCCCATTGTTTGCTTTTTTTCCTTCTCATTTATTCCTCATGTAACTGACTTGAAATAAGTTTGGATCAGGTTTTTATGTTAGTGAAAAATGGGATTGCCAAATGTGATCTATTTGTGACTCCTATGATGGCTGATTGAATTCACCTAAATGTTTTTTCTTTTCAAGTAGGCTTGACCACTGCCAGCCAGCAATATCAGGAGTGAATACATTGTGAAGGCAATTAATGAATTGGAATTTCATGAAACATTTTCTTCATTTCATGAATAAGAGTGCTTTAGAAAGGGCAAAGTCAGTGGGAACCACTGCAAGGTCTATTTGATTGCTACTGTAGTTAAAAACTTTAACTTCACTAAAATATTGACAAAGTGTAAGCAAAAACACTTTAGTATACCAGAGTTACAATTATGACTGAGGCTGAACTCTAACCTTGGCAATTTTTTTACTTAGACCAGAGAGTCAAGTAGAACTTGAACAGTGTCCTTAAGCATCGTGTATCTTCAGTATCATTGGGTTGGGGGTCTATCTCTTGTACTTGTGTGTTCATGAAAAACACATGTATCTAAAAACCATGTAAGAAACTAGGCAGATTCTGAAGAGATGATTCCATGGGTTAATGTGTTTGTTCTACTAGCATGAAGATCAGAATTTGGATCCTCAGGAACCATGTAAAGTCCTGGTGGGCTGGATAATACACCTCTAATTCTAATACCCAGAAAACAAAGACAAGGGATAATTGGAACAGAATGATACTGTTTTAGCGAATACTATGTTCATTTCAGCATTCATTTTATCTCAGTTAATGTAATGAAGAACAATGGAAGAAACTTACTAACTTTAGCCTTGGGACACCACGTGTAAACATACTCCATACCTGTGGATTTATGTGTACACCCACACAATGCAGACCATATCCCACCTACATGCTCACACCATAGATATATCCATGAGGAGGGGGGAGGATGCAAGAAGATATAGTGCCACTTACTTTTAGTGTTAGTGCTTGAGAAACAGAGACAGGTAGATTATCGGGGCTCATTGGTCATCTAGTATAGACAAATCAGCCCTAGTTCAAGTTCTAGCGAAAAATCGTGTCTCAAAATACAACATGGATGCCGAGGAAATGGCTGAACACATTAAGTGCTTGCTGTGTAAGCATGAGACATGACTTCTTATCTCCAGTATCCACCTAAAAGCTTGGAATGATTGTGTGGGTCATATGTAGCTCCAACACTGGTGGTAATGCAGACATGCAGATTCCTAGAGCCATTTTAGCCAAATCAGTAACTTGAGGTTCAGTGAGGGATTAATCTCAAAATATATGGTGAGTTGTTATAGAGGAATATGCCCAACATTGACCTCGGGCTTGCATATGCATATCCACACAGGTGCATGTCCACCCACGCACAGGCATCGACATGAAATGTGCCCTCACACACACACTTACACCTCACACTTTAGGAAAGCACTTTAGTTTCCTTGTAGTTTCTCCATCCTTGTTACTTACTTACAGCTGCATTATAGTTACTTTGCAATAATCTAGGTTCATTCCCAGAACATGAAAACTTAGATTTGACCTCTTTGTGTCTTCATTTCATTATAAAAAGCCTTAGGCCATTTGTAAAACATAAATAAAAATAATGTGTTTTCTCGTGATAATTTATCTTGTTTTCAATTCATTTCTCTAAATTAGCAGAAGATTCTATGTGGGTAGAAGCAAAGCTGTTCCCTCTGTATCCTGCAGTGAGAGCAGTAGAAAATTAAATATTGTGCGGATAAAGCATTGGTTCTGTTGTAGATTCTCAGGAAAGGGTAGTTTTCTCTTTATCCCAGCATGCAATGTCCGCAGTGAAAGAAGAAAAGTCATCTTAATGTGTTAACACTGTGATTGACAGTTATTTCATGTAACACATTGTCTGGGGCTCATTGAGTAATGTTGTTGGAAGTGTTACCACTGACAGTTCAACATATCAGTGAAATAGCAAAAACCACAGAACTATCTCGTGACCTTTAGTGCAGATGAAAGAAGTATTGAAAATGTAATTTGGGAAGGCTTGTCCGAAAAGAAGAGAGACATTATTGTCCAAATAGGCAGCTTCCTTAAATGCCTGATTAAATCAAGCAACAGCACTCAAGAGTTGTGTTTCTTGAGTAAAATTTCTCTTGAGTACTGTTTTACAGGGAAGAAGCTGACTGGATTTTTCACTTTAGTAACTCTCCATATTTCCTCTCCTACAAAAACACAATACAGCCCATAACAGTGACTTTGCAACCAGAGGCCAAGCAATTAGGATGGTTTTCTCTCTTGGTGGAAATCAGTAGCCTGGCATAGAAACACCTGATGACAGATCACAACTCTAGATGATTGCATAACTGAAGACACATTGCTACTTAACAGCTACTGTGCAATTTTCTGGGTTTTCAGGAGCAAGAAACAACTTTGGAAAAAGAAGTAGATTCAGTTCCAAGGACTTAAAAAGCCTTTCAAAGTTTTCATGAATGCACAGGGTTGTAGCCTACCTTACTAGGGAGGATTGTTTTCTTTCCATGTGTTTTATATTTCTGTGCTTCTGATGTGATGCATGCAGTGACTCATCAGCATTGCTTTTAGGCAAGACTATCCATTAAGCCTGCATATTCTTTCTCGGGGAACATTGGTGGTTTACAGAAAAAAAGTTAAAGATTGACTTAAGTAAGCCTATATATGAAACTTTTGAATTGGTAAGTGAAAAAGAAAGGGAAGAGTGACAAAAATTTTAACATAAAAGCATAGCAAATTAAACATGTTCAAAAATTTAGAAAATAATTAAGATAAAACAGAAATAAATTGTATTATAAATTATAAAGAAAACTAAAGATATTTAAGAGTAAAGAAAATAATTTTTGAGGCAAGAATACTGAAAAATAACAAGATTGCTATATGCTAAGCAAGTTAAAATACCTAAGTTTAAATAATCAATGTTAATATGAAATTTTTTAAAAAATGAATTAGTCTGCATTGCAATATTTTAGTCTGCATTGCAATATTTTAAATGCCTTCTTAAGCAGAAACAAATAACTTTTCCGCATACTTAGACAACAATAACTTCTCGTAATGGTTTAATGTAAAAGAAAGCAAAACAGAATAAAACTTGCTTTATTTCCCCTTGAATAAAATTACAGGTAGCTATGAATCTGTGGATTACAAAACCGTTTCATTTTGTGAGGCCTAAGCTTTTTCTTGGTGGTGGTGTTTTGGGCATGGGGCTTAGTAATGAGAAAAGGCAGTGTTGTGTAGTGTGGTGTAATGGACCAAAAGATGGGATCTGTGGTCCAGCCTTTGATAATTTCTTTCTTTTGTAAGCATCTGCTGTATTTTCTACAGGAACTCAGGAAACTTCTCAGGTTACAACACCTTTAAAAGAAAGGTGATACCTACGGTGGTGCAGCATTGATTTATTACCTTGGCAATTATTGATAATAAATCTTCTTCTAAATGTGCTTCAGGGATGAAGAGATGGCTTGGGGATTAAGACTATATCTCACAAGCAGAAGGTCCTGAGTTCAAATCCCAGGTCTCATGTAAAAATGCCAGGTGGAAAGGCAGTGGTCTGTACTTCTGGCCCTGATGGGCAGAGCTTGGGAAATCCCAGAGTGAATCAAAAAGGAGGTTAAAGCAATCCAGGATGATTCCCAAAGTCACCTTGGTCCTGCACAGGGACACATAATGTCCTCTCTCTCTCTCTCTCTCTCTCTCTCTCTCATCACTCTACACACACACACACACACACACACACACACACACAGGTAAATTCTTAAACTTCAAAATTGTAAAAGGGACAGGGAAGGAAACAGGCAAAAATAAATAAATAAATAAATGATAGTCTCACTCTAGTTCATTTTTTATTATTATTTTTCCTAGTTTTACAAGCATATTGAGTACTTACCCTGCTTCTCTCTTTTCCCCCTCCTTATATCCCCCTTCCATTTCTTTCATCAATTCATACACACCCTACCACCCTTCTGTCTTTCTGCTTATATGGGTTCCAGGGTTTCCTCTGGCTTGCCTACTCTTATGAAGGTTCAGGCCTCTGTGGCATACCACTCCTGTGGTCACCCCATTCCTTTTCCCTCATCCAACCTGGTCCCCAAGGTAATTATATCTCCTGAGATGCTTGCTAGTCTATGGGAGCATGTTGGTATGTCAGTTTTTATGCAAGTTTGATAAGGACAAGTGTCCTTGCAGTGAGTTCCTGGATGTAGCAGCCTTGAGTGGATTACCTTTTCCAACAGTGGACCTTCCCATATTTAAGCTCTTACAGTCTTAGGTCTAGTTCATTTTTAAAGCAAATTTATTTTTCATTTTAGGCTGAATAGCCTACCAACTTTTATCAGATATCCTGATCTCCTAAGGAGCAAAAAATTTTGTAATCTAGGATTTGTAAATTCATAGTTGCTGCAAAAAATTTTGTAATCTAGGATTTGTAAATTCATAGTTGCTGCTAATATATTGCTTTACTGTTAATGCCATTTTTGCTAACATGCTGTCTGTCTTCAGTTTGCTTTTCATCCAAGAATGCACTTGTGCATATTTTACTATAATTAAACTGCTGTCAGTGTAAACAGTAATGAGAGACATGCATTCAAATGTTGGTTTTATCTCTGTCCTACCTGTATGACCAAGTGATAGCAGCACTGGTAAAATTCCTAGGTAGTTTTTGCACTAGTTATCAACTTTTACTGCCTGTGAGCCTTATATGACTCATACCTTCTTATAAATATTTTCTACTGAAATTCAGCACAAAGAAGCTTACATATTGATACACTATATACTTGTAATTTTCCTATTGTTTGTTATTTTCCCACTTACAAACAACAAAGTTGAGTCACTAGGACATACATTGTGACCTCATGTGGTTCACAGAGTCCAAGATGTTTCTTTCTAGTCTGTGCCAAAAAAAGTTTAGTCACCTTGTTTCAAAGTGGAGCTCTCAGAGATATAGTGAGAATAAGAGAGTCTTGCATTTAGTAAGCATTTATTATATATTTTCAGTGTTTTGTCAAAAAAGCACTTTTTGTACTTTCTCATGATCAGAACAACTTAATGTTTAAAATGTCCACAATCAAGACATGACTCAACAGATAAAACTGCATGCCATACAGTTCTTATAACCCAACTTGATTGTTGCAACCCACAGAAAAAACCCAGATGTGTAGTTAAATGTATCTCTAACCCCAGGATTTTATAGCAGAGAAGAGGAGGGCAGGGGAGGGAGAGGAGGGGAGGGAAAAGGAGGGAAGGGGAAGGGCGGGGAAGGGCGGGGAAGGGAGGATATAGGATATATTAGGACAGAAGAAGGGAAGAATGAAGGAAGGAAGGGAAGGTTGGACAGAAGGAAGAAGGGAGGGAGGAAAGGTGGGAGAGAGGGAAGGAAAAAAACATGAAGGAAGGGACAGTCCCTATTATTTATATGTATTTACACATATTCTTGGAAAAAGAGCCCAAATATGATACATATATATTTTAATATAATAGGCTTTTTGTAACACTTGTCCATTTCTATATTAATAATATTTCTGAATATTGGAAATTCTGTTTTGCCCACTAATGTATCCTTGATATGTGAGTCATGTGTATGTAACAGTTCTTGGCTATACTACAGCAATATGGATGAATTGCTAAATTAATCATAGCAGAACTCTTTGAAAATCTAGGCAGCAATGTGCAAATGCAAAATTTATAACTGGAACAAACAAAAAGAAGCTTATGATTCCTTAAGGATTCTGATGTTTTTGCAGTTTCTTCTTTATGCTGTCCTCACAAGAGAATTATATAACATTTGGGGGAATTTTCAATATTTAATCATAGGCATTTTCATTTCAGTGCAGAAGGTTATACATATAAGCCAATGTGAGCCTGAGCGAGAGCCTGGATGTAATACTCTTCTTAATTTGTTAAATTGCATGATGTTTGCATGAATGGTCATATATGTTAAAATCTCTAATAGACGAATTTATGCTGCATTAATGAGGAAATCAAAAAAGCGAGTTTAGGGACTCTACTGTTTCTGGAGGTAAAAGTGTTGTTCAAGGTCTCTATACAAGGATTATAAACTTTAGAAGGAAAAGGATAAAGGTATTCTTTCACTGTTCTCATTAACCAATTTCCAAGTTTTCTACATGAAACTACATGAAACATGAGCTCTACATTCTACATTGCACTAATTACACTTTATGGGAGTCTCAAGTATGGTGATCATTTCTAATGTCCCTTTTATTCCAGCAAGTGAAAGAATTTTGTTGTTTATAATGTAGATTTCATATAGCAATGTCCCTGACTAAACTTTAGTTTGCTTATTTTTTTCTTCTAAGTGAAGATCACAGTATTGCAAATTATTTATTTTGCTTTTTAAATCCATGTAATTTTATTAGTTTATCATTAGATGTATTAAAAGTAATATATAACAGTGTAGATTTGGGCCTGTTGCACAAGCAATGATGACTGAGAAAAGAACCATTTATTGTTGCCACTAACTGTCCTATTAGTGCCCAGGATTGCCAAGGCTGCAGTGGGCTCACAGTGAATGGCAGAGCTCGAGAAGGTTGGCATATGATTGATCAGTTTGTCTTTTGTCTTTGCATATGAGGTTCATTTTTACATTCATTATAACTGTGCTGTTGCTTAAAGCACAAGATTTTCAATGTTGAAACAGATTCTAAATCTAAATAAACACTCTGAAGACAGGTGTAAAAATAATACAGCCCAGTGTATGCTCCTGAACTTTCCATAAGATAGAGTGGGGCTGGAGAGGTGGCTCAGGGGTTAAGCCTCTGCCTTGCAGGCAAAAGGTCCTGAGTTCGGATCCTAGACCCCACGTATAGATGCCTCGTCCATGGTTCTACACATACATACACACACATACATACACACACATACATACACACACATACATACACATACATACGTGCACACACATACGCGCACACACATACATGCACAACTGAATAAATAATAAATAATAAAAATTAAAAAAAAAAGATAGAGCTGTTGTTTCATGTGACTTACACAAGCACCTAAAAAGGACATTACATTTGCTCTGATAAGCTTTTTTCTAAGTTGTGATTATTGAAAACATTTACTCTGTATTCTCAAGCAGAGCCAGCCTGATTTTGAAATCACCATTAACTTTAAATTCAATTTTATGAAAGTAAACTAAATTAGAGACCAATCTTAATTTTTTCCTTCAAAAAGTATTCCATTCATATTTGGAGAGGTTTATTCATGCTAAGAACTTTTAAAAAATTAGCTGCTTTTTACCCAAAATGCAGTGCTGTTACTTTTGTGTGTATAAAATACTGTTTGTTTTCACAAAGTTAAATAAATATAACATAAATTTCTCATGAAATACATCAAACTAGGGTACCAGATAGTCTTATCAATAGATAATTACATATGTATACACACTTCATTAGAATTATAGCCATTTTAGTTTCACAGGTTTTCAGTTTGGCTTTTTGAATAAAAGTCAAAATGAAGAAAGGCTAATTATAAAGCAAACAGGGCCAGGAAATTAAGATAGAAAAGGAAAAAGAAGGAAAGACAAGAAGAACTGAAGAACAGGCTGGTGTAAGCATTTGGTAGATGCTGTTTCAAAGCAGGGATCTCTCTGCCAAGCCATCTTTTAAAATAGAGCTAGCTAAAGACAAAGGAAAATTTTGCATGTCTAATTGTAGATTTAATAAGATTATGAGAAGTTATCAATGTTAGGGTTATAGTATTCTGAAATGAATATATGATTCATAATAGTTTATTTAAATGGCATAGTCACTATATTAGAAGTAAATCAGAAGGATAAATCTCTGTAATACCTACAGTAATTGCAAGGATTATGAACAGGAGGGATGGGTAGGAGAGCCACACCTGAAACAAGGAGAGAGGGGACCATGTTACAGCAGAGAAAATAGGCCACTATCAAGGACTGCAAGTAAGTAATGAGACATCCTGGTTAAGTTCACAGACTTTCCTTCCTGATCATTTATACCTGATGGGGTATCATCTCACCAGAAGAGGAGGGCATACAGGTTGCCAGATAAAAAGTAACCATTTTGCAAATGGGCGATTGACCCCTCCCTCACTGCTGTTTCGTACTTTTATTACATCTACCTTTGAATATACTCTTATAACAAGACTCTAGTTTAACAGCTTTTTATCTCTGGCCAGGGGGTGACATCCAATACCCATCAAGATGGAGTGAAGGGCACTGCAGGAGCAGCAAAACTGGAAAAAAAAAATCAACAAACCATAATCCAGAACTTCAGAGACTCTATATCAACCACCTAGAACTAGGCCAGCCTAATCTCTCCCCATCCTGAAGCTCAGGGAAATTTGCGGAAGAGGGGATGGTAAGATTGTAAGAGTACAAGGTTGGGAGGAGCAATGATATGCAAAATACTCCACACAAGTTAGGGCCGAAGCAATCATAATTGGACTTTGCATGCCCTGTGCAATGTCACACACACTTTTGACCCCACAAAGTCTAGCGTTTGCTAAAGGCACTAGGATCCTTGGAGGCAAGGGATTGACAGCCACAGTAGTGTTCCTATGCTTAAGGGGAACACAGGAAAGGGTTCTGGGAAATGCCACTGGGTCCTTGCACCTTATCAGAGAGGAGGACCCAGAGGAGAGTTTGGCATGCACATTAAAGGATTCTCCAGGAATTGGGGGGAGGCACTGGGAGATGGGGAGGGAAGCGTGAGGTGAGGGGGAGCAGGGGGATGGGAGGTTGAAGGGAGGGAGGGGACCCGTGTACCTGTTAAGTTTGTATGAGTGGAAAGTAAAAAAAAAATTGTAAAATAAGGTGATGAGTATCAAAGAAGACAGTACCTAATCTCAACCTTTGTCTGCCACACATTTGTACACATATGTGCACACACATCTGCTTGTACATGTGCACTTATAAGCATGGACATATAGCACATGAGTGCACACACAGAAATAAAATAAATGGATAATAAATCCCTGGGGAAAAAAAAAAGAAGTAAATCAGAAGGAAAAGTGAGAGGACATAAATAGTTCATATTTTACTTTAATCTTTAAAATGAGCTCTAAAAATTTGATATAGTAAGGTATTTATCACATTTCATGCTGTATGCTAAACTTACTACTAGGTTGTTTTTATACAAACTAGGTATTAACTTCATCTCTTACAAAGGTTTTAATATTTTTAAACACACACACACACACACATAACTAGCTAGCTTACAACTATTTATTCTGGATCTTGGCTATGCCTTGTTGACATAAGTATTGTGTTTGATTAAAATCTGTGAGTTAAAAAATTTGGGCCCTCTACACTGAAAAAGATGGAATCAAGCAAGGCATTTCTATGGTTCCAAGAAGTATTTTCATGTATGCATATACACATATGGGTGTTATGTATATAACTTAATAGTCAAAAGTTGATGCCATTTTTCTTGCTCAGTCACATCCCAGTGTTGGAGACAGAGACGAGCCTGGCTCTCATTGAGTCAGCTAATCTAGTTGTCTCACCAGCCACAGTCCTGCCTATAAACATGCACAGTGCTGGGGACTATAGACATCTCCCCCAGCTGTGCAAATTTCATAAGGATGCTGGGGTTCTAATACTCTTCTTACCCAGAAATCACTTCAGTGACTGAGCCATCTCCTCCATCCTTAAAGTGCATTTAATGAGCATCAGTGTTTTGCAAAATTACCTTTGGCATCAAACTTTCTTAGAGAAGGTCATAAATCAGTTTAAGAACAAACATTTTAAAAATTTATTCATTACTTAATGACTCAGAGAAGTCATTAATAGAGTGGGTAATTTGTTGTTTCACATTGTCTCTTTCTGTCAAGTCATTAGCCTTCACCTATCCTCTCCTTGCTGATCCACTGCCATGTCTATGTGCAACTAAATACGTATTGCTACACATGTTCATACATGTATCCACATACATACATACATGTGGACACATACATAGACACTGCCTTTTAAATTTTATTTTTCCAAGTCTTCTTACAGGTAGCATAAACTAAATTAGAAGAGAGCACATTTGAAAACTTGTTCATTGGAATGTTTTTTAGTACAGGATTACTTGGAAGCATTTAACATATAAAGACACAAAACACTATCCCTCCTACTTACGTCCCAAAGACTACTTGGTTAGACATATATACCATTTAAATAAAAGTAATTTTGATGTTCTATATAATGACCAAAGAACAATTTATGCCTAAAGAGAAAGATTTCTGTTTTGTGGTAATAAATTTGTATAATTTAATTAAAAGATATGGTATTTTTCATCAGTGGAAGTTTCAAAAGCACAATATTCAGGCAGTCACACAAAATAGAAAACTTCAAGACCATAAATTACTGTAAGTGCCTAGCTTCCAAAGTTTCTAGTATACATTTTAATAGTTGTCTATGTTTTTTAAAGATCATTTGAAGTTTCATCTTAGTTCATTTTAATTGACTGATTTGTAATGCAAATTACAAACAAAGTATTTTATATTGTTTTTGTTATAACATGTTTTACTAGCAAATGTTTACTTTTCACTGATTCTATTTGGGAACATTTTTATCCAACTTTACTCTGTGTATCTTGGCCTCTTCTGTGTTTGCAATACCTTTCTCTTGAAATGTACACAAAAAATCAGGGTTTGGGCTTTATAGTTTTGTAGTGTTCTGTTTGATAGATTTTCAGCAAAATTGTTAAGTAAATGAGAGAAATATATTCATTCTTTCATATTTTTGAGATCCTACTACTGTTTAATAATATTTTCTATTTATTAGTACATAATATTTATAGGTTTAGTGACATCTGGTGAACCAAGTTGCTTATTTTGAAAATCACAGACATTATTCTGGATCACAAATAAATAGAACATTAGGCAAATAGATTTGAGTTACAAAATGCAATTTCATTAAATAAATGTCATTATATCTGATTACACTTGCTTGCCAAGAAAATTTGGCTGTGTTTTATTTCATTATAAAGTTTATTGGCAGATTGTGAGACAATCAGCAGTTTTCAATTTTAGGGATATTGGAATTATTTGTGCATGACAGAAATTTCCTTAATAAATCTCAGCACTAGATTATAAGTTTTGACAATTTCAACCACATAAACCAATTAGAATACTGATTATTTTGATGGATGGAGAGATAGATAGATAGATAGATAAATAGATAATCCTCTATGTGTCCAGTCTTGACATCAGACACCTCTAAATTAAGCAGTATGTTGGTTTGAGTCACAGAACTGTCAGTCACGTGCCAGAATCTTTTTCTGCATCTTTCAGATTTTGTTTCTAATCACTTAGATCAAACATTAGTGAGGTAATTAGAGACTACAGGTCATATTAGTTCCAAACTCAGGTGCCAATAACTTAAAATAGAAAACAAATAACTAAAATGTGTTACTTTTCAAACAATCTCATAGTAAGAGTGAGGTGTATATTTATCAGCATTATAAATTAAAAGTTTCCATCTATTTCCCACAATTTTCAGAAATTGGGTTTTCCTATGTATTGTAAGAATAGGTTTTAAGTGACTAAAATCTGCAAAACAACATTAATACCTCTTGGAATTCTTCATAGTAAAACTGTGCTGTTAGATTCTGCCTTATATTTTTATAGGACTCTTATCAATTAGATATATCAGGTGTATTAAGAGCAGTCTGATGACATTTTGAAGTAAAAGTAGCCAATATACTTTGATTATGTGTTTGACAGACATTCTCATACTTCGATTTGAGGCAAACCATTCAATTGAGAAGATTCACTGCCGCAGTTCACTCTGCAACCTCGCAGTCCAGGGCTCCCCTCCACCAAGTGTGGCAAAGAGTCAGCGGGATGAGAAACAGATACACAACAACAACTCTGGGCTGGGTGAATCTGAATCTATTTTTATTGGAATTTTTTTTTTTATTCAATTGCGCGCATGTATGTGTGTGTGTGCATGTATGCGTGTATGTGTGTGTAGAACCATGGACGAATTTTGGAACCACCATGGACCATCCCCTCCTTGTTTACTCTGCCCAGGGATTCATAGGCTCCGCCCTACCAGGACCAGAAAAGCAGGCCGCCCCCCATCCCGTCTGGCATCTGTACGTGGGGTCTAGGATCCGAACTCAGGACCTCCAGCCCCTATTTTATTGGAATTTTGTAGCAGCTTTTATACTAGAAAATTTTTGGGCAGAGAATGTTGTACCTGTAGACAGACAGGTATCACTCTAATCAGCAGGAATTACCTTTAGGATAAACTTTTTTTTATTATTATTTATTCAATTGTGCGTGTATGTGTGTGTGCGCATGTGTATGTGTGTGTGTGTGTGTGTGTGTGTGTAGAACCAGGGACGAATTCAGGAACCACCATGGACGCCTCCACCTCCTCCTGTTTACTCTGCCCCAAGATTCACAGGCTCCGCCTTACCAGGACCAGAAACGCAGGCCGCCCCCGCTTCTGCCCGGCATCTATACATGGGATCTGGGATCCAAACTCAGGACCTTCTGCCTGCAAGGCAGAGGCTTAACCCCTGAGCCACCTCTCCAGCCCCAGGATGAACATTCTTTAAGAACCTAACCCATTGTTTGAGGATGAGACACAAACAAATGTTTATCACATATCAACAGGTTTTTTTCTCAACCCTACAAAAGATTTTTCCCAGCCCCTCAGACTCTAAATTTATCTATTTTACAATGTCCCACCAAACAGTCATAGGCCCTAAGTCTGTATTGTTGTATTTAACAAAGACTTCATTTGAGATTTAGTTAAAATGTACTGAGGTTGGGCTGGAGAGGTGGCTCATGGGTTAAGCCTCTGCCTTGCAGGCGGAAGGTCCTGAGTTCGGATCCCAGATCCCATGTATAGATGCCAGGCGGAAGCAGGGGTGGCCTGCGCTTCTGGTCCTGGTAGGGCGGAGCCTGTGAATCCCGAATCCCGGGGCAGAAGGAGGTGGAGGCGTCCATGTGGTTCGCGAATTCGTCCTTGGTTCTATACACACACGCACACACACAGGCACATACACATGCATATGCACACAGTTGAATTAATAATAATAAAAAAATTTTAAAAAAAGAAATAGTTGTGTATTAATTTTAATAATTACATTTTTTAACTTATGTGCTCTATAAAAATAGTTGTTTACTGATTTTAGTGAACAGATTGCATAGTCTCATATTTGTAGAATTTATGAGTTAATTTAACAAGAGTCACATTTTTTAGGGAATTCTATCCACCTATGTTTCAGGACTCTTGAAGTTGTTCTCTATTTTCTTTAAAATCAGCATATACATTCTGGCAAACAATTCTATTTACTGTGTATGACTGAACATGAAATTTCTAGTTAGAATTTAATTTAAAGTTAAAAGCAGGCTTTGCTTTTATTTAGGAAACAAGAGACTTAAGGCAAATTACTTGACATCTACAGTTCTGGAGGGAGGAACCTAGGGGGAGGTGATATCCTAGCTAGTTTTTGAGAAAAAAAACAAAAAAGAGATCTGGGAATAGATAGGAGGGTGCCCAGTCCCCCAAAAAAAAAAAAAAGAAAGAAAGAAAAAAAAAGGAAGAACTCATCTGTTAGAGATAGGAGGCATGCACAATCACAAAAAGGAGAGGAACTTGTCTGTCAAAGATAAGAGGCAAGACTCAGACTCCAAGGGGAGTGGTTCCTAGCAATTGCTCAGGCCCCTAGCAATTGCCCATTCCAAAGAGCAGGCTGGGAACCTGGCAATTCCCATGTGTTTCATATCTTTCTTATTTATTTTAAAATAAGCCATGTCCTATTTCCAGAAGGTGATTTCTTGAAGCTCTCTTCCTTAGGTTGGATTCTTATCTTACCAGTCTGGTTGGCACAGGATGTGACAATTCACCTTCTTTACTCCAAAGTGAGCTTGCCCATCTGTGTTTCTAATTTAATTTGTGACACATTATAATTCTTCTTCTTTGTTATTCCCTAAAGAATCAAACTAGAACTTATGGTTACTGAATTTGAAAACTATGAGGGTTTAGGTGATCCTTCAGAAGTATGTTTACATGTTAGTTAAAGCTGCTGCTTGGAGACCATGGAAAAGTCAGTATGCCAGTTAGATACAATTGTGTCAACCTAACAATTGATGTCTGAACCTTTAGAAGCACCTGTTAAGTATTATTTAACTAAAACAAGCTCTGAACTAGTGGAAAGCCGTCTAATTGTTGTCTGAAGACCTGGACCATAATGATGAATAATCATACCTTGGGAAGGTGTGTGAGAAGGGGAGAACTGTGCCTTATATTGGCATACAGGCAATGAGAGCATATATTCCTTTTTCAGAAAATCCTATAGGTATGATGTGCCCATTTCCCTCTATTTCTGATGCTGGTATAAGCTCTCCTGAAATTTTGATGAAGTGCAACCAAGATTTTCAAACAGAAATAAACTCCTTGTTTCCTCAAGTTATTTGACCAAGTTATTCATATCAAGAGCATGACGAGTAACTGCAGTAAACAGATGTTACATTTTATGATATGTCCTCTCGTGTATGATATTATTGTTTTCCCTGTCCATATGACTGCCAGAGCATTGAGTTCAGAGCAAATCTTAACTCAGCAGAATATTTAAAATTCCGTTGGGTTGATGTTGCTCTTTGTGTAGCTCTGCAATAAAATAATTTGAAAACAAGTTGCATTTTCTGCAAAAAACAGTTGCAATTTTATAATCAAAGTTAGGTTCTGATGTTGTATAGCTAAAATATAAATAAAATATAGCATAATTAAAACTGCTGTCTTGAGACATAGCTACCAAGAAGAGTTTGCTCATGTCTTTAAGCTTAGATTCTAGGGAAGTTTTGTGGTTTACAGAATGATAAAGAGGTTAACTCTATCTCTGTCCTTTATAAAATGTGATTATAATGAAGAACTGCTTTTGGTTTGAGAATTTAAATTTTTGTTGTCAACTAAGGTAGGCAGGTACCTAGTTAAATACTCTCCAGTGCTACTGATTTTGCTCTACGTGTTCATGCTGCTATAAACATTGTTCAGCCATCTGTGAACTTTAACATTGTCTTCCATTGAAGTTATTGGGTGAATCTCAGAATTTACAGATGGTCTGAGAATTTCTGAAAGAACATTCTTATATTTGTGTATAATGATCAGAGATAATTGTATCAATATAATAAAGACATCTTCATCAAATTGTATGTTTATATAATATAAGGGAAATAGGAAAACTACATCTTCATTACAGGACCATGGTAACAGATCTATTTTTTAACTTTGAATGCCGTATTCTTCTTTGCAAGTACCTGTGTAGAACAGCTTTAGTTTTCCTTGGAAGATCTCTAGTGATCTGATCAACTGACCTGAATATGATCAATGTGCATAAAATCAGTTTCATGAAGACATTGAGTTTCTAGAGTCAGTTACTTTGTCAAGATGTGTCACAATATGATAATCAAGGACAAAGACATGTTTATGTACTTGAATTTCCCCTATTTCCCACTATAGTAGCTCTTTTTATTTTCTTTTACAATCAAAACTAGTTCAAGTTCTTTAGTTAGTTATTTTGGCTTAACAGTTCCTATAAAGTGTGCTCAAAAATATATATTAACAAAAACTTAATATACACATGCGTGTGTGTTTTGTAATGTGTGAATGTTTGTGTTCGCAGGTGCATACATGTTGCACATGTGTGTGTGAATGTGTGTGCATCCATGGACAGAAGACAACTTACCTTCCTCCTCAGCACCTTCCACTTTGCTGTTAGAAACACGGTGTCTGGGTCTCTCATGGCCTGATGCTCCCAAGAAAACTAGTCTGGCTTGTTAGTGAGCCCCAGGGATCTGCTGATCTCCCATTCTGGGAATGTAAACATTGCCACATCACCAGCTTCTTGTGTGAGTTATAGGCTTTGAGTTAGGCTCTGTGGCAACCACTTTGTTGACTGAGGTGTCTCCCTATGCTCTGGATAATTAATTTTAAGTTTTCCTTTCTATTTGCTGCTTTTAACTTTGTATTTTCATTTCTGATACTTTTCTACTCTATTTCTTAGGATTTGTTAACAAAAAATTCAGTATTAATTTTTTCTATTCTAAAACATTGTATGTCTTTATTCTTTATTCTCCTTTTGTTAAATAAACCTGTGGTTTGTCTCACTAGTGATCCCCAAAATATGATAACATTATTTGGAAAGCAAGACAAATTTCATTTATTCCTTTTACATTTTGTTGTTTAAAAATTTTATATTAGATGTTCAAGATAAGAGTATGCCACATATCTAAACAATAATTACCCATGAGATGTTTCTAACTACATTTCTCCTGTTTTTATTTCCTGAATATCTCAGAGCAAAGAATTTGTTCGTTTGTCATAGTTAGCTATAGGTATTAGCTTAACAGTTGAGGATTTGACCTCTAAGCACAGTTTTGAAGCATTAGTAGTTAAGTTAAACCCTGAGCAAGCCTATAGATTTTCTAATTAATGAGGAGGACCCAGTCCATGGCGGGTGGGACTTGTACCTGGGCAGGTAGATAAGATGGAGGAAGTTCGGTAAGGAAGATGGCATCCTACTATATAACTTGCTGGTGTGGCAAGTGAGAATTTTCCTAACTAATGGATATTGTGTGCCCAGTTCCCTAATTTCCTTGTGATCATATGAGCTGTCCTGGACCAAGAGATGTAGCCAGGCAATCTTTGAGAATGAAGCCTCCTGTTCCCCCTTAAACCCTTTGGTTCAGTAGTGAATAGATGTATCTATTTTTATGATAAATATGGCTATATTGCTCTTTGATCTTGAGAAGACCAGGTCTAATATTGGGACAATAAAATGCAATATTTTTAATTAATTCTGGCCTTAGTTAAATGTATGAATTGCAGACAGTTCTTTTCAATGATTAAATTCTTATCAATCACCTCATTTGCTTGTCTGTGAATTACAGTGCCATTTGTTCAAGATTTATTTTATCTTCATAAATGCTAAAATGCAGTTTTTAGATAAGAGTCTTTGTTAACCTAGAAAGCATTCAAATGTTGATATTTGTATTAAATAATAGCTAATGTCCCCAAATATAAACAGGCCATGTAACTAAGTAAATATATATATATATAAAAAAAAGAAAGGAAAGGAGAGAGGGAGGGAGAAAGGGAGGGAGGGAGGAAGAGAAAGAGGGAAGGAGGGGGAGAGAGAGGGAAAGAGGAAGAGAGAGAAGGAGAGAGGGAGGGAGGGAGGGAAAGAAGGAGGGTAGAAGGGAGGGAAAGAAAAAGCAGAGGATGAGGCAGTAGGAAGAGTTAAATGGTACTTATTTTGGTCTTAGAATCAACATTTAGAACATTTATGTTGTTTTGTAAAGTAATAGAACAGTAGTGCGTTTGATGTAAGACAGAATGCTTGAGATGCCTGGTTTACATAACTATCTTTTCATGTACCTACCTAATATATTCTTCATTTAAACAAGTTTTCTTCCTATCCTGTTGTATTTTCATGAAAGGTATCTTTCAATTTACAATGCAAAGAGAGAGACATATGCTAGTATTTGTTGCATTCTCCAAAAAGTATATGTCCATTCAAAAGTATTATTTTCAATTATTGTTGACATATAAAACATGAACTATTTATTTCTTAAAATTTTCATGTAGCAACCAGACTTGTTTTAATAAAGTATAGACATATACATGAGAACAGTGGACATGATAAACATCTCTGCACCTCACTTTTAGTTTAGTTTTAAGTTCATCTAACATGTTTTTTATCTGCAATGCCAAGCTTAGTAGCTGAGAGAAAACATCAAGGAAGTTTAACGAAGCTTGAGGAGATGGTTTCATGCATAAAGGCACCTGGGTACAAACTTGGGGACCTGAGTTCATTCCCAGAAGCCCCATGTTAGACAGAGACTAGAGCTCTGAAAATTGTTCTCTAACCTCCACACCCACTGTTCACATACACATGCCTATTCTCTTTTTCTCACCCTCCCGCAAATAAAACTTTTTTTTTTACTTTTTTAGTAAAGAGGCAGTGAGTTTTTTGAAGTTTTCATCTACAAGGACAGAGAATTTATATTTCATTCTTATTGTCCCCCTTTGCTAAAAGAAAATACCTTTTATAAAGCATGGTCAGTGGAAATTCCTGAATATTGTTTGGATTGGGCACTGCTGTAACATGACTCTTGTGTTTCTCTCATAAACAGTATCTGACAGCTTCTCACAAGTGTGAGAAACTGGTTTGGAATCTCAACCTGATCAGTGTTGGGATCCCCTGGACCCAGGCGAAGAATGGGCCATGGTGTTAGGTCTCTGTGATCCCAGTGCTAGAGAGTTGGAAGGAGGAGGGTCCCGGGGGCTCCTTGGCCACAGTCTACCCAGTCATTGAACCCCACATTCAATGATAGATCCTGGCTAAAAAAGGCAAAGTGACTTAGGAACACAACTAATGTTGATCTATTACCTCCACACAGCAACACACAAAAGGTCTTATCAGCACCCATACACACAAACACATACTGACACAGATATAGACATACAGGCTCACAAACACCTATCTGTATAAACAAATCAAAATAGTAAATAATCCAGCTTTGCCTTCAACAGTATTTAAGCATCTTGAGACTCCTGGTTTCTTTCGTTTTTACCAAATTGGTGATATTTTCTATTTGCTTCATATATATATATACACATATATACATTTAATATACATACACATATATATATTTAAACTTTTGCAGGTTTTAACATTTAAGTTAGCTTATTTAAAGCAGGTAATTACAAATAGTATTCAACGTCCTCAAAGCTTACATTTACAATTCCAGACTTGTTTGGGATGAGTTAATCTCCACTGAAGTCATAATGGTCTTCAATATCAAGAAGGTTTGAAAAATGCATAAATTTGAACCGGGTTAAAGATTTGTGTACACTATTACAGCTTTGTCATTAAGCTAAATGAGGTATTAAAGTCTTAAAACCACAGTTATAATAAAACGGAGAAGTCAAGCATGGCTATGTGACTAAAGAAAACTCTAATTGACAATGCCCTCTCTTCAGTTGTCCAAAATAGACTTGTTTCGTGCAGCGTTTTTAATTGAGTTGTACAGTTCTTTGTTTTTCTTCTGTCTTAATGGATATGCAGCTTTTTAACTTGTAGAACTCTCTACTTTATTAAACTTGTGAGAGGTTTTTTGATAATTAGGTTTACTTTTTTAAATTTTCTGAGAACAACAACCCTTAAGTATCATATGGTTCATTGTGTTTACTTCAAAGTCATTTTTATTCAGAAGTATATCTGCTTCAATATAACATGAAATTTTTAAGTTGAAAATTATTGAAATCACTTTTGCAACCGTTAACAAAAATGTATTTTCTACACATGAAGGGAGAAAATCTTTATTACTATGCTATAACTCATGGAAAATCTTGAGGAAAATTCAGTTATTAGAGCATGTTTTATTTTTTAGCATCTATTATGGTAGGTTAGAATCTGTAGCTACCTTTTTGTTGCCAGGGATGAAACATTGAACAAGACAGTATCCCTGCTCCTGGGACTTTTTTAAGTTTTTCTTTTTTTCGAAAAGAATTCTAATAGATTTTCACTTTAGAATGGATGTTATTATACAAATGAGTCATTTACTTGTTTGTTTCTATTGCTTTATGTTTCTTGACAATCATGCTTCCTGAAACCTGTATATACTTTTAAGGAACAGTCTTAGCAAGGTATGTATATCATCTGAGGAAAACACTTTGTGTCATAATGAAATGTTTCTTCTTATGTTTCAGCTGGGAAGTTTTAAGATTCCTTCTGTCGAACATCCGGTGGTGGTTGGAAGAATATTGTTTTGATGGATTTCGTTTTGATGGTGTTACATCCATGTTGTATCATCACCATGGAATGGGTAGGTACCCCAATGCATTATGGATAAAAGTAAGGATACCATTTTATTTTATTGGAATGTTGCAACTGGGTCTGGGCTTCTGTTAGAAAGCATGCAGGGGCCAGCACTGGCAACTTGCCATTTAGATTTGTTATTGTGTGCCTTTGTAGTCATATGTGTTATGTCCAGAAAGAGGTAAAACATAAACACATATCATGAGTAACAAAAGATAATGATTTCCATTGCAGTATATCTTCTTCAGAATAAAACATCCTTAATGTGTGACTGAGTCCAACAAGGACCACTTGCACTGCCATATGGCTGCCTTGTTTTATGCGGTTTCTTAGAATGATAAAAAACAAATCTTGATGCTGGACTGAAAGTGTCCTTAGTATAGAAAAAAAGCAGGATTAAAAAAAGACATAACATACTGTTTTAATTTATAAACTTAGTCAAAAGGGAGGAAATGTAATTCATTGCACAATTAAAAAAAAGTCTGGATTTCTATTAATAATAGTTTATTCAACTAACACATAGTATCCAAAAACTTCTTTGGGAAACAAAATGCAGCTTAAGAACTTGTAGTTGTATACTGAAAATTAGGGAGGGAGAACAAATGAAATTTTAGTCAGAAGAGATACTGTTTTAATTGTAGGACAACTGTATTGCTTCTTCCAAATGTGTCTACAAGTAAAGCAAAAGTTAATAGTCCTTCTATAAGATCTTCTACAGTCACATACATCATAATTATGTTGGATCATAAAATTGTTATAATCAATTTAATATGACACTTAGTCATATAGTTGTATACTTAAAGTATTCCCTATATTACTTTCACTGTTCACAGCTTTTGTTTACTTAGCACTGTAAAATATAGAATGACAGTACAAAGGAAGGGGGACCTTTGGTAGATGTATTGTCACTGAGGTGCACATGTAAAAGCTTTTGAGAAATGAACTTTAAAATGTCCCTGAGTGATGCATCCAGGAACCCGAAGGTCAGAACAAAAGAGCTTAGACATAGGGAAGCATGGAGAAACACAAACAGCTGGTATTTTAGTGTGGATTTATTAAATTTTGTTGTAAACGTTATGTCTTATTTCCAAGATGACTTCCATATTTGTTTGTTATTAGCAATAAGGGACCTACTGGAATGTAACATTAACACCTTTTGCTTAGAAAATAAATTGAAAACTCTGATTTCCTTTCAGTTTTACATCTTTCTATTTTAAAACTAAATTTAATTTGATTTAAATTAGATCTTTTAAGTGTTGTCTCTTGATTATGTCAAGCAGAAACTGACTTACAGAATTTTCTAACTACAAATACTTACAATGGAGTAATAAGTTCGTATATTGTCTGATAGAAACAACTTTACTGCTCTTACAGCAACACTTGTCCGTCAGTTTAGGGTATGTTTGCATAATTAAGGTTTACATATTTTTGTAATGCAATCCTTTTGTTGTTCATTAGGTCAAGGTTTTTCAGGTGATTATAATGAATATTTTGGACTACATGTAGATGAAGATGCCTTGATTTATCTCATGTTGGCAAATCATTTGGTTCATACATTATATCCAGACTCCATAACAATAGCTGAGGTAAGGCAGTAATAATTTCCTACCATCTGATCCCCTTCAATAAAGAACATTTTGTTAGCATACAGTATTTGAGTAATTAATGTCATGTTTTTAATAATTGCAAAAATGAAATTTTGTCCTGATTGTAGTACAACTATCTTGTAGGGGTGGAACATTATTTGGAATTCGTGTTTTCCTATTAGGAGGTAATTTGCACTAATTACTTGTCACTATTCCATTGTTTGAAGAAAAATGCCAATGGTCAGAAAGTAAAATATTCTAATCAGTGGACAGGTCCTTCTGCCCTGAGACCTTCAACAGTGAAATGAATTGAATATTAATGTGTGTCTGTCAATTTATTATTTTTTTTCTACTCTGGTTTAATCATCAGAGATGGCATGGATCATTGCCCGCAAGCTTCTCTGAAGCCTTTCGTGTTCTGATGTGATTACCTTTCTTGTTCACACTGCAGCTCTTGGATTGCCAAATGTTCACTCGTTATTCATGATTATGGAAAGTTCGTGATTAACTGTCCCAAAGCTGATCTGTAATGATATAATTTGGTATACGCATAATTGACAATTTCCCTCTTGGTGATAAATGTGATAGATTAAGAAGTTTGTTAAATGTTTATGTTAATTTAGATTTAGTACAAAATCCCTTTGGTTTTCTGAGTCTTCTAGGTAGGAATTATTATTAGAATTGAATTTAACATGTTAACTGGTTTGTGTAGACTGTACTGGTAGGCATATAAACTAATAAGTATATTTTTACATAGAGTTAAGAATAAAAGTGAGTGTCTATATCATTGACACCTAGGCTTTTAGAATGAATTTCTTTTCTTCTCTCATATTTATTGACCTTTTCCTATCCATTATTTCTCAAAAACAAAAATTTCTAGCTAGATGGTGTGACTCAGTTGTTAGTCTGCATTTAAAAACAATTTTCTTCTCTTAGAATTATAAATATCTTCTGGGAAAAAATTAGTAGTCCTAAATTTGTAATATCATAGGACAACTCCAAAACCATCATACCTGAGGTGTTAATTGATGTTCCCTTCTTCATGTATTTGATCACACAGGAGTCTTGCTCATCATTTTACTTTATGTGCTCAATTCTTTTTAAAATTAATCAGAGTATGTTTTAAATTTTTATTCCTTCTTATAAATAGTATTTTATTTTTTTCTGTCAAACATCAAAGAAGTTAATTATTTTGCAAATTATATTTTTGACAATCTAAAGCAAAAATATTGTATATCATGAATTATTTCAAACAGTTAATGATGGCACAAATCAAAAATAGTCATTGAAGAAAAAGAAGCAATTATTTGATACATGAAAGATGAAAATTGTTACATTGATCTTTCCATTCATTTCAAGTAAAATAGTTTGATCATTTAGGGAGTTCTTGTCTGTTTTTCAGAGACTCTGCCAATGAAATTCTCAGGCTCTAGCCCACTTTATATCACTTGTTTTAGAATTTTATAAAAAAAAAAAAAAAAAACAAGATGTCCTTTCAATTTATTCTACTTAACTTGAAAACTACTTCAATTTCAATACATTATTTTTCCCTCTGGTAGGAGTCTCTTCTAAATGCGGAATTGATCCTCATGAACTTTTTAAGAAAAGAGATGTATAATAAATCACAAGTACAACTGTAAACAAAGTCAGATAGCAGCACAGCTTTATTGCTAATGCTGTTAATGACAGTTACAGAAAATGAAACTTCTAAGTGCATATCTTCCATTCTACCATTATTTTTATTAATTGTATGATTTTCTTTAAATTAGTACCTCTTTTAAATTTTAAAGAATGAGAAATATTTAATTCAAAACTCATGCTCATTTTCAAATGCTAAATCAGTAAATAATCAACTTCTCATTTTTTGATGTATGAATGTGTGTGGGTTTCACTCATGTGTATGCATGTTTAAACATGTATGAGCATATATACATGTGCAGTTATCAAATTATACCCCATAGTTTATGCAACAAAGATAATTTTAAAATGAAAACAAATGAGATAGTAAAACATAGGAAAACAATCCAAGTTAATTGTTTTGGAATGAAAATAATCAACAGAACTATTGAAAACTAAGATATGATATCAGTTTCATCTGTTTTTATAATTATACCACTACAGCACTTTGAAATTTAAACTCCTACTCATTAATTTACTGGCCTATTCATGTTAGGATGTTAGGAAAACACTGATAATGTTAATGTTCTCTGTTTTAGGATGTATCAGGAATGCCAGCTCTGTGTTCTCCAACTTCCCAGGGAGGAGGTGGTTTTGATTACCGGTTAGCAATGGCGATTCCAGATAAATGGATCCAAGTAAGATTTTTGTGTCAATAAACAAAAACATAAGCTTGTTTTTCCTATTATTCAATTTATGTATTAGACCTTACCAATAGTTATATTATTGTAAATGAAATGTCCTAATATGTCAAATCTTGTGCATTTCTAAGCAACTTAGAAGATTTAATCCTAAATCATAATCCCAGATACAGTCCACCATTGTGAGGAAGTTGAAGCAACAGGAGCTTGAAGTAGATAGTCATATCTTACCACAATCAAGAAACAGAAAGAATGAATGCATGCTTGGTAGATAACTGGTGCTCAGTTCACTTTCTTTTTCTACATTACCCAACTACCTGCCTAGGAAATGATCCTCTCAACAAAGAGTCTTCCCACATTCATTAGTCAATCCAGATAATTTCTCACAGGCTTACCCAGAAAGCAACCTTAATCTAGACAATCTCTCTCAGGTCACCTGGAGACTTCCCTCCTGAGTATGAGATTGACAGCTGTATAAATGGAATTTTGCCTTATTAATGCAGTTTTATGAGACTTCAGTATTCTATATGTGAAGTACAATGAACATTATCATATTTGCATATTTTATTTTTATTGGAGGAGAAAGTTTAAATTTCCAGTAAAACTGTAAGTCCTGCTATATCATTGTGTGAATATGTTTATAGCTACATGTCAAATCATTTGGACTAATGCAGTGTGTATCTTCAGGTTGAGATTCAAAGAAAAATAGAGATTTGCAGAATTTTATTTTTCTCTCCATTGTGTAGATACTTAAAGAATTTAAAGATGAAGACTGGAATATGGGCAATATAGTACATACGCTCACAAATCGGCGCTACCTTGAAAAGTGTGTTGCTTATGCCGAGAGCCATGATCAGGTAAATGAATATGCACAAATGCTTTCTTTTTTTAATCAGTATTCATGTTCTTCATACATTCTTTGTGCTCTGTGATGTATCTAAATGCAAACAGCTTGTTTAGTACAGTTTTGTCTATTTTCTACCCTGGCAGCACTAGTGAAACCTAGGACATCTTGAAAGCTAAGAAAGAGAAATACTAGTAAGCCACAGCACCACCCATTACCCCGTATAGCATATTTTATGTGTTCTTTATAGATAGGTAGATTGATACATATACAACTGAGAAATAGAAAGGTAGATATATGCTAGATATATTTACTCCTCATATTTGAAAAATACTGTAAAATCGTTTTAAGTCTGTTAAATACACTTTTAATATGGAATGCAGTATACTCAAATGCAATTAGCACATTACACATTGCAAATGTTAATGGTTTGCATTGGTATAAAGGTATTACTGACTGAAACCTGTGTGAGTTGTGCTTCTGTGCTAGGTTTCCATCTCCGGTTTCATCTTCCTTCAGTTATCCTCAGTGATAGGTATTTGCTGCTAGTCACCTAGACCACATCTGTCCCAACATAGTCCATGACCTCTGTTTGAGTCTGAACTGTTTTACAAACAGCAAACTCTTACTCATCCTGGTTGAAGTGACCTTCCTGGCCATGTATGCTTGACCAACTTCATGAAATCCTAAGGTGTCTGAAAGGTTCACTTCTTTCAGTTTTATAATTTGCTCCCAGATATCTGTGGTCATCTACCTCACCCAACAGACTTCCTCTCAGATGCGGCCAAGCCATCACCTTCTCTGTGAAGTCATGCTTCAGGAGGGAGAAATAGTTGCCCCAGGCTCTGTATTCCCACCTGATTTGGGGCAGGAAGAAAATATGTTCCCATTCCCTTTGCATGTGCAAAGACTTGAGCACTGATCCAGCAACATTCAATAAATATAGAAAGCCCTGGAGAAAGAGCAGTTTAGCTACTGTCACAGTCTGGCACAGGTGTCAACTTGACAGCTGAGGGTTTGAGCTCTGGGTACATTTGTAGAGAATTAGTGGTTAAGTTAGGTCCAGAGCAAACCTGCAGGAGATTGTCTAGCTAATGGAGAAGGCCCAGCCTATGGTAGGTGGTACTAGGCCCTGAACAGATAAATAAAATACCGAGAATCCGTTGAGAAAATTGGCATCCATAAAGAAATGTTGATATTTCTTAGAATTCTTTTATACTTTAAAGGATTGAAAATTGGGGCCAGAGAACTAGCTCAATAGATAAAAGTGATTGTTTCATAACCTGACAATCAGAGTTCAATCCCTGGAAGCCCACATGGTGCAAGGAAAACTTACTGAAGTTTTCTCCTACCCACCAGTGGTGATATGAACATCTTTTCCTTGCCTAACTTCCCTTCTCTTTCCTCTCCCCACTCCTCTCCTCATTCCTATCCTTCCCTCTTCTCCCTCCCAAGTAAGTAAGTTAAGGAACTAAATATCACTAGAAATACACAAAATAAGGATAGTCTTTCTTGGTTTTTTCATCTTTTTAAAAATTATATTTTATTCATTGAAAGTGTCCTATATGCTCACATTGGCCTTAGAGGCTTTAGAAACTCCATTACCCTGTTCATCCCCCACCTTCTTCCTCTGGAAACCTTCACTTCTCAACAGGTACCCAGCCTACTTTTATGTTTGGTTCTTTTTCTGTTTGTTTTGTTGTTGTTGTTATTGACTCTGTGATCCACTGGTTAATTAGTGTCATTTGAATGAGCATGTGTGAGTGTTAGTGACTTAGAACAGGAGCTGTACTAGCAAAGCCCGTGACACTCTCTCCAAGCCTGCATTACCTGCCCACAGTCCCCCAGGGAAGAGTGGACCCTCAGGAGTCCTTTTGCTTCTATGATGATGGTTCTTCATGAAGGTATTTGATTGTTAACCTTGATAAAATAAATATAAGAATATTTAAATATATTTGTATAATGAATAATAAATAGAAATACATACCATAATAAACTATTTTAAAATAATTTCAGATGGCCATTTAATATAATGGTAATGTTCATCTGTGAATGTAAACAAAAAATACATAAATACTTTCAAATAGAATTGGACATTTACAAAGCAGTTATGTATAAGAGCATAATCAATTAAAAATAATAATTTGTGTTAGAACTCCTTGTAATAGTACTTTAAAGTATTAATTTTAATTAAGATAGCTTAGTACTATAATAAGTTTATACATAAAAAATTAAAAACTAAATTGTAGTACATGATAATGTTGAAGATTACCTTGTCCCATTTCCACATGTCCCACTGCCTATTCTTTCTTCAGTTATGAACACTCATTACTTAACTGTGATCAGCCATGAGTCATATACATTGTTACAAGGCCTCTCTTCTGCTATTCACAGCATCTATACATTACCTGTCCTGTTATTGGTTATTATCTTTTGGATGAAATGAGCTAAATCTAAGCTAGATGTCAACTACAGTACAAATACAAGTTTAATTTTATAATTTTTATTACAGAAAGGAAGAATTATCTTAATAAATTTATAAACACAGAACTATCTTCTATGCATTCAGGGTACTATTTTAGAAAAAAACAATTTTGTCAAACAGATCAAATCATTTATATAACTGTTTCTTTACATCTACATAATATTTTTAATGTGCATTTGAGAAAATCTAAGAGAATTTTAAGGATCACCTTAAGTCTCATAGCTCTTCCTAATGTTAATGATGGTTCCTGTAGGCGCTGGTTGGTGATAAGTCACTGGCATTTTGGCTGATGGATGCTGAGATGTATACAAACATGAGTGTTCTAGCTCCCTTCACTCCAGTTATTGATCGTGGAATCCAGCTTCACAAAATGATCCGACTCATTACTCATGCACTTGGTGGAGAAGGCTATCTCAATTTTATGGGTAAGTGTGGGTTACATAGAAATCCAACCTGTGTTTCAGTGGTAGCTGAAATTGCTTATGACATAGAACATGGAGAATATTTTGGTTCTTACAGACTGAAAAATACAGGTTTGTTTTTCCTTGAATATTTTTAAGCCAGTATACTGAGATATTTTGAATAATAATAATAATTATTATTATTATAAGTTTGCTGATTTTGGGCCTTATTTTCACATTAAATATAGTAAGTGGCAATTCTAAGTAATAGTATAATAAACAAATGGTTTTGGTTTTCTTTGAAGTAGCTGTATACCTGACATTTTTGTCATAAGTGTAAAAATCAAGGTAGAGGAACATTGAAAGAGTGAAATATTTTTTTAAAAAGAAGCTATGAATATTTGAATGTCCTTATCTGAATAATGATGAATGATAAAGTTGGGAAATTAATAAAATTTTCTACATTATTTGTTTTACAACAAATATTTGACTATTTAGATTTTAGGAAATTTTCTTGGTGTTTATGTCAGAGAGTAGCAGGAAAACGAAAAAACATGGACAAGAAGCTAACTTTGTTTTCCATAACAAAAGTCTCAGATCTTTAAATTTATTCAGTTTTATCTACAATTTTTCTTCTCCCTTGAAATCAACAAAATGAATTAACATCACTATTTGATGGAAATTGAATTCCATACCCTATAAAGATAACTCTTGTTACCAGGCCATGTTTCCTCACTGGACTCTATGTAGTTGATTTCTGTCTGAAGTCACTCTTGCTTCCTGTGATGGTTAGTCTTATCGTCAACCTAACACCTGGGAAGCAAGTCACTCAGTGCACCTGAGAGGTATTGTCCTGGAGATTGTCTTGATTGTGTATCTGATGTAGGCAGACAAAGCCCATTGTGTGGCCATTTCCTGGGCAAGTGGCATATGACTGTATAAAGAGAGCTTGCTGAGCAGAGCAAGGGAGCATGCATCTTCCCTTGCTTTGTGCTTTATAATGTAGATATGTGCATACCAGTTTCTGGTTTTCTGTCCTTGTGACTCCCCTGTTGTGAACTGCAACTGTGAACTGAAATTAAACCCTTTTCCTCCAAGATGTTTAGGTCAGGGATTTTATTGCAGCAACCTCACTTTGGTGATAAAACTTGTTCTTACCTAACATCATTCTCCAGGTATAGTCATACCGAGACTTCTATATTCTAATGAAAAGACGGCACATCTAGAAATGTATGCTTCCACACAGAAATGTATGCAACCAAGAAGTTATTAGGATATTTAAAATGCTTTATTCCCATCATCAAAGAACTGTTTAATTATTGTAGTTTTCAGAGAAGACTTAATGTTACAAAATTCAGAAGGAAATTAATAATTTTTCATTGACCCAAAATGCTAGATGTCTGTGCTCATGTCATTAATCATAAAGACTATTATAGCTGAAAAATGTAGAAATCTTAGCTCACTGACTTATCTTGAAATCAGTGTAAATTGCATCATTTTCCCTCTGCCAGTTATCTATGGTATCAGTTGTTGTAAGTAATAAAGCCTTTTTTTCCTGAAACCTGTCTGTGATAAGTAGCAGAGACTGGAGGTAGGTAGCAGAGTAAAACAAAATTATTCGTGCATGACAGAAACTTAATGGCCATATGTAGTTGGAAATTAATAACTAAGTTTATATTGTGAACTACTTACTGCTTCCCAGTCTCTTTTCTCAGACTTTTGCATCTTCTGTAGAGCTAGAACATTGACTGATCCATAGAAAATTCATAAGGTTTCCAATATATTTATTTGAGCACATTAGCTGTATATGTTTCAATTATGATAACGTTTATTCTGACACACTTTTAATATTATTTTCAAAAGTAACAAAACAATCATTCATAACTACCTTTCTATCTTTTCATTGGTTTGGCCACATTTTTTTAGCCTACATAGTTCTTCTATGTAAGACTAAGAGATCTTTAATTTTATCCTGTTTGTATTTTAAGAACAGGTAACTTCTGTCTCATCTTTAAAAAAAAAACTATGTATCATTATTCTTCTAAACCTAACATTCTTCTACTTTCTTCTTTCTGACTTTTGTATATGTGTGTGTGTTTGTATGTGTGTGAGACAGAGAGAGAGAGAGAGAGATGAAATGTGCCATACCATCCAAGCAGAGGAAGTCAGTGGATTTCTTTCTTGAATTCTTTTTTCACAGTGTGGACTTTGCAGGGATAAAACACCATCACCAGGGTTGCAAGAATGCACTGTTACCTGCTGCGCTGTCTCACCAGTCCACATTATGCTATATACATTTAGCTCCTACTAACTCAAAGAAAGCTGACTATTGATATTTATAAAATTTAGTATTTCTTTGTGAGCTTTTCACTGGTATATTTTTTTCAGCCAAAAAAAAAAAAAAAGCTGCTGTAAAGTATGCAATCCATTTATATTTTAAAATATAAAAATGGTACTAGAAAACAAAGGGCCCCCTTTGCAGACTTCTAATCCCAAAGGTAAATTTGAAATCAAATTTAGAAGGAAACTTGAGGACTATTTTGTTGTAATTAGAGAAAAAAAAAAAGAGACAGATAAACTGTCAATCTCAACAACTTCCAAGATGAGGAAGTGGATGAGAGGACAGAGAAAGACATACTTCCTGAGTCAGAGGTCAAGAATGCAGCAGGTCAGCAATGGGACACTTGGGCACTGGGAGACTGGGTGTCTTCAGAAAGAATGAAGGAGGGTTTCAGGGCAAGAGTGCTTAAGATTGGGGTAGGGATCCCAGAAAGGAAAAGTGGCGGCTTTGGAGTCATTAGGCATTAAAGTCAGCCTTAGCAGTGAGGTTTTTAAACAACTTTCTTTAGAGAGGGGATTCTGGTGTATGTAAGTGTTATGTGTTTATTTTGTAAAGTCTGTATGGGATGTAAACATACTATAGAACATCAGAGCAGATGTACTTTGTGTTGGTGGTGTACAACACATAGCATTTACACACACACACACACACACACACACACACACACACACACACACACAGAGCAGTAAATGGGAAGGGAAAGAAACAGAGAAGACATGTTAACTACAGACAAATTCAACTTTTAAGAATTTTAGATTAGAAATGCATATTTATTTAAACAAAGTTTCCTGTATTTCTAATTGATTCCAGTTTTTCATATATTATGTCAGGTATCACTAAGAAATATAATACTTTTGTCCTCAGAAATCTCAGAACTCAAGGGAATGCAGACAGGGAGTGGACAGACTAAACACTGGGTTCAGTGACCAGATGGCAGAATGTCTGAAGCACAGTGTTCATTTCAAATTAAAGGTGGGAATATTCAGCTTCAATAAGTGAAATAAAACAAGGCCAAGAAATGTGAATTATAAGTCATTTTTACCTGACAAATTTAATTAAAAGATCTTTTAATTATTCTCAGAGTATTACTAGATTTTTAGTAAAAAAGGGCTAGTATTGATCATTGACCATTTATATCAATTTCTTTATATGTGTTTAATAAAATAAAATGTTACTCTTAATCTATATAAAGACATCTTTGTTAGCATTTTAATCATCAGATGAGTATGTTGACAGTAAAAGAACATTCAAAAGTAAATATAAAATGAAAAGCGTCTGCTTCATACTCAAGAGGCCAACAAAGACCACATGTTCACTGCATGTAGAGAAAACAAATATTTTTAAAAAGTCAGTAAAAATAATGAGAACAGGGAAATATTTTGAACACTGTTTTGTTGATTGTCTGGCAGGGGTGAGAATCTTATATTTTTTAAAACAGTTAGCTAAGACATTTGTCATAGGGACTTCTGTACCCCTCACAAGAATTCAAACAAACACTTGGGATTAGATAGATTAAGAGGTTATTGTGTCTTGTCCTCATAATGTCAGAGTAAAACACCAATACTGATACAACATCTTCAATTCTTTGTAATACCAAAAGGCTGGTTTTAATAAACTTTTAATTTAAGGCTTACTAGAGTTCAAGACTTACTATAAAAGATAAATAAAATTTTTAATTGGTTTCAAATGTAGTTATATGCAAACATTTAAAAACTAGCAAGTAAAACATCCATGGAAAAATATAAGCACTGGCTTGAACTACTGGGAGGCATGAGAGAATGTGGCTGGGTGTGGTGGCATATCTATTGCCCAGCACTCCAGAGGCTGAGATGGGAGAATCTGTTCTGCTCTAAAAGCCAGTCTGGGCTACGTGGTGAGGCACTGTCTTCAAAGACAAAACAGCAACAGCAAATTTTTGTGTCAGCCAATGAAACAAACAATCTAACCATAAATCTGAGAATAACTACAATTACCTGATAGTTCTTAAATTTGAGTTTTGATACAAAAAATTGATTGATCTCTTTATATAGAATTTTTGTGGCCTAGGATGTTCTTTTTAACATATTATTTCTTAGGATGGTCTTTTGAACGTATTATTTCTTTTCTCCAAACCCAATTTTTTTTATTGGTGGCTTACTGCCAGTTTCCTTTTGGGAGTTTGTTTTGCCCATATTGACTTCCCTCCTTCAGGTTCACCATACATAGGTAGAGGCACCAATGTACACTGATATGACTCCCTTTCAGCTTTGTCAAGTTTCAGTGATTCAGAAAACCTTGAAACTGCCTTCAGAGTGTTCTTGTGACAGACACATTGCTTTCTTCCTTGTCATCTCTTTTCTTCCTTGGAGGGATTATAACATCATCGAAAAAAACACTTTTTAAATGAATGCACTTTCATTGGTTTTGAAATTTTAATGTGCTTTGTGAGTCCCTGGATATATCTAAAAACAAAAATGATTCAAATTTCTCCTTACAAAAAAAAAGCCCCATAACAAGATCTCACCACGAAAATACAGCCTAGTGATCTATAGAACTGAGAACTCATGCTATCAACATAAAATGCAAGCTTCCCAGCATATCAGATGCTATTGTATGAATTGAAATATATGAAAAAATGCCATCAGTTGGAATTACTGACAGAATTATTGATTCGCTTAGTTATTCATTCATTTGTTCATTTTTTCAAGTTTAACTCAATGTTTCTTTGTAATATTTTTAAATGTTATTTATTCTGTGTGTGTGTGTGTGTTTGTGTGTGTGTGTGTGTGTGTGTGTGTGTGTGTGTGTATGTGTGTCTATGTATATCAGAGTGCATATGTGTCCCTGTGGAGCGTCAAGGATGATTTAGGAAATCATCCTGGTTTTCTTCTACCTCTTTGGCCCCACCCACCAGAGCCAAAAGTGTAGGTCACTAATATTTCCATCTGGCATTTTTACTTGGAACCTGGGATCCAAACTTTTGCTTGGGAGGCAGAGTTATAACCCCTGAGTTATCTTTACAACCCTGAATTCAATATTTCATTACCTGGGTTTTCCCTCATCAATGCAGAAAATAAAAACAGCAACAAAAAAGTAGTAAAAAGGCATAGAGAACAATGTATGTGTTAGAAACCTCTAAACGAGCTTTGGAAAGCCTGTCTGCCTTTCACCTTAAATTTCCTTTCTCATTTTTCTGTTTTACCTTGTTTCCAATGAAGATTTTTCTTTTTCCATTAAAGATTCTATTTTCTGAATACATTTTTTCTTTAAAATTATGAAATCAGCCATTAAAACAATTGTTATGGTTATATGATAGATTTTAGTAAGAAAATACATTTTTTAAAATTCTAACTCATTGTATTATTGCTAACATTAATTAAAAGTGATAACCATAAGGAAACACCTATTGACTCATGTTTTAGTTTGAAAACTGAGTTTTTGACTTTATTAAAAAATGTATTAGCAAAGAAAATAACATTTATTTTCCTTATTAGCATTTTGTTTTTGAGCAGTCTTGCAATGAGGTGTTTAATAATGTTGTAATTGTAGCAGGTATTGCACACTGACTGTCTTCTTCCTTAATATTTCCCAACATTCAAAGTAAGCACCCAGTAAAAAGAGATTTCCCAGGCTCTCTTGATACTCGAGGCTGAGGAAAGATCCCACTGCCCCAGTTCAAAGCCTTCCTGGAAACACAGTTTGATCCCATCTGAAAAGAGAAAGAACAGTACATAAACCATCTGGGAACTATTAGATTCCTCACTTTCATTCCTTTATGCATTAATTCACAGAATTTACTGAGCCAGAAATTATTTCGGATACTGTGTGAAATACTTGTAATATAACAGTGTGTAGGAATTTCAGGCTTGTGTAAGCCTATTTTCAGAGCAGCAAACATAAAATGCTAATAAGTGAAATACAAATGAATGAATACGTGAGTAAAGTCACAAGGAAAACAAAACCATTGTTAGAACAGAGACTACTAAAATACGTGAGTGACAATCTTTTAAAGATTTGAAATTGTAAAGACTACAGAAAAATAAACTCCCTGGTTTACCTTACCCTTCTATCTATCTCCCAGTGCATTCTGGCTTCAAACTCTCTGAAGACTTCAGTGATGCTCTACCTCCAATCTGTCGCCTCTCTGGGAACACTGCTGGGTGGATTTAGTGTAATCATGTTGCTTTAAGGCAATCATGTTAAGCTAAGGGACATTCTCTCAAGTTATTCCAAGCAACAGCCACCTCTGTCTCCCTCCAGCCACCATCATGATCACCTACAGATGTCTCCTTAGCCATGATGTATGGCTCTCTGACATTTATAAGGTCCTGGAGATCATGGACAGGCTGTACCCCAAGGTGGAAGGCAAAATGGTCAGAAGATCGGGGTATTACGGATGATAGGCTTGTTTCTGTAAATGTCTCCACTAAGAGTCTGAAGGCCAAAGGTGCCAAAAGCATTTCACATCACTGCTGTGGATGTTGCCAGTAACCATCCTTTCTAGAAAGCTAGCCTAGCAGAAGCAGCTTTGAGAAGTGCACCAAAGATAACATAAAATCGTTCAATGGCTTATTCGAAGACCAGAGACAAGGAATGAAACCTTTATAGCAGAAACTTCAGAACAAATCAAGCACACTTTGTGCTAATTTCAATAACTGCTTTTCATCTCTGAAACATGAGTCAGGATGGCAAGGTTGCTTTTCTGGATTACAGTGATAATAGTGTGGCTTTGTGTATAACTTTCTTTAAGGAGATGGTTCAGAAACAAAGCGGAAAATCACTTTGGATCCATCACATGCTGTAAGAACTGGCTGCTGCTTATCTGCACAACACCAGGACTTGAGGCAAATGGGACTGTTGTCATCTTAAGCACACCTTTTATCTTGACTGGGGTTGATTTGGAGTGGAAACATTGTTTTCAAGAGAAATATATGTCACATAGGTTGTCTGAAAGTAAAGTGCATTTGAATTCGCTTGAGAGATTATCCTTTAGTTTAACATAATTGCACTAAATCCTACCTGTTGTGTTCCTAAAGATGCTCAAGCCAGGTAGTAGAGTACCACTAGAAAACTAAGCACTTCAGATGAAACTGCTTATGAAATGTAAATATGAAATGCAAGATATAAAGTCTTTTCTGTGTTGCAACAAAGGGAAAGATTAGACCATGGTCAAAGAACTGTCAACATTTGAAACAGAACTTTATACATTTCTTCACCTATAACAGAATTGATTACTGTGGAAGAATTTACTAAACTAATTAAAAGAGGTCAACTCTGGCACATATGAACACAAAAAATATAAACAACCACCACAGAAATTCTCCAAAGGTAATTACCAGAACATGCAAAGGCCCTGATTATTGATATCATGGGAACTTAAGAGAATTCAAAGTTATAAAAGGAGACTAGCATAGAGAAAATGGCCAGAAATATAGTCAGAAAGATGTTATAAGTCTTAGGACAGTGGTGGACATTATATTAAAAGTTGATCTGTTTTAGTAAGGAAGCTCTAAAGGTGCAATCTGACAAAAGTAATTTGTCTTCCTTCAGGGCGATTAAAGGGGTAAAGAAAGCACACAGTGCACCAGGGAGTTTACTCGTGCAAGTAGCTGAGAAGTATGATGAGAGCAGCGGAGACGGGGTGAAGAGCAAGCTGGGATTGTGGAGGCACTGAATCAGCGGGCCTTGATCAGGGCAGTTGAGATGTGTAACTAAAAGCAATCAAAGAATGTCTTCAAGGTTTAGCCGAAGCAAAAACCTTACTGAAACTGGCAGGACCACTTACTGACATGAAAAAAATGAAGGTTAGGGTGTCAAGTTAACGTGAAAGTAAGAAGTCTAGTTTTAGACATGCTGTCTGCAAGCCTCTTTCAAAAATTCAAGCATCAGTGCAAATAGCCAACCTCAAAGGCCGAGAAATAGAATTTAGAAAATTTCAGCATATTACTGACAAGATTTAGTGCCATACCCATGAGCTCAGGAACTGGAACTGAAAGGCATAATCCAAGAAGAAGGAAGGCATAGTGACAAACCCAGAGAACACTGATGTCCACACACAGAAGACAGAGAAACAATTTGGAAAAAAAAAAAAGGAAGCATGTTAAATGATCTTATAAAGGCGGTGGGGGGGGCAAAAAATCGCCAAAGAGCTCAAACAATAGTGGTTTTCAGGACATGAGATTCATATAGGTGA
Source organism: Typhlomys cinereus (assembly GCA_023101885.1). NCBI lineage: Eukaryota > Metazoa > Chordata > Mammalia > Rodentia > Platacanthomyidae > Typhlomys > Typhlomys cinereus. Next base: position 1,856,585 of record JALPQD010000232.1, on the reverse strand, counting down.
AGGACAGGCAGATGAGCAAAAGTCCACTGTCCGAATAGGTATTCCAAAATGCTTGTCTAATAAAGAGTAAAGAAGTTGTTTAGAATGAAGGGAGACTGGTTTCCACATGGAATATAAAAGCAAGGTTGGGTTCAGATAGGACCATTCAGCTGGTGTTTTCTGTGGTCAGAGAAGGATTAACATTGAAGAGTAAGAGAAAGTGTGTCTGGGGCTGGAGAGGTGGCTCAGGGATTAAGACTCTGCCTTGCAGGTGGAAGTTCCCGAGTTTGGATCTTAGACCCCATGTATAGATGCTGGGCAGAAGCGGGGGCGGCCTGCGTTTCTGGTCCTGGTAGGGCGGAGACTGTGAATCTCCGGGCAAAGCAAACAAGGAGGAGGTGGAGGCGTTCATGGTAGTTCCCGAATTCGTCCGTGGTTCTACATACATACACACATGCGCACACACACATACACGCACAATTGAATAAATAATAAATAATAAAAAAGAGGAAGTGTGTCTGGATTTCCACAGCAATTCCTGTGCATTTGTAGAAATATTCATGTTTATTAAACGAATGGCACTGAAAAGGGGGGTTGCAGGCATAGATTAAAGGATATAAAAGGGTTCAACTGTCAAGTGATCAGTTTGGGGATTAGAAATTCAGAGTCAAGGAGCAAAGACCTAAAGGAAATGGGCCAGAATTTATTCATAGTACACTGCCCCTGCCCCATCTGCACTGTCTAATATCTAATATGTCTACTCCTGAGTATTCTTGAGAAGCTTTCTTAAATATGTTTTGATCTGCATATAAATTTAATTCACAAAGCTATCAGTTTTTCTTGTATCATTTGTTCATAAATGTCATTCATATACCATAAAATCATTTATTCACCATAAATGATTGATATATAAATATATACACATATACCAATTTTGCCCAGGTATATATAAACCAAAAAGCATATAATAGGTTTGTACAGAAGTGAAGATCATGTCCACAGAAGACCAACTGTTTTGTTTGTAATGATGTGCATACCCTCGTCTCTTCAACTTTCTTGTTTAGGAATTTCATTATTGTGATGTTATTCTAGTCCCTGTAATGAGCGATACCTGTGGAGAAAAAGTCACAATTACAAACTGGCAATTTTCTCTCTCAGCAGTATTATGAAGTTTCCATTACTAAATTTGAAGGATTTTCTCAATATGATTATATTGTATTTTGACATTTGAAAATTCAGTGGGACTCTCTTTAATGAATGTGTTACATTCACCCCAAAGCCACAGGGAAAGTCTAGATGGGTTTTGGCCTAAGTGTCAGTCTGCATTTATTGATAGCTGCATTAGACTTCAGTGTGGAATGTGTGATTGTACATACTCTGAATCTTCCATCTGTGCTTGCATGGTGTCAAACTTGTAATTTTTTTCTTTTTTTCTGCTAGAAAGGAATACAATAAAAATTTAAATGTCTTCCTGCTAAGTGCTGGAATTGAAGCAGTTATAGAAAGAGAAAATATACTCTCCCAAACAGTAGGAGAGCTAATTTTTGGCATTTTCTTTTAGCTTGTTGAGGCAAGATTACTGAATGTAACATGACTCCTAGAAGTCTATAAAACCGAGCTGTGAAAAATGACAAAATTCTCAGTATGAGCAGTTGCAAATGGCTTGAAGCACCATTAAAATGCTCAGAGACACAGAATGCATGCATTCTAAATAGCAGAGACCTGAAGGAAATGGGCCTGACTATATTCAAAGCACATCAATAACCCATCGTAGCCTACACTTAGAGAGAACCTACCGTGATAGCAACAACATCCTAAGAATAAAGAAATGGAGCTCTGGACACTGAAGCCCTCGGTCCACTCCAGATTTGCAGGCCAGAATTTACTGAAGACAAGGCTCTGGCATTCCAAGATTTTAGATATCCTGCCAAAGTGATTTTCATTCACACTGTGTTGATTAAGAGAAAGACAAATATGATGACGAGTGCCCTGTTTTGCTTTTCTCCTTTTATCCTCCTGTGATGGTACTCAGAACTCATGTACAAAATAGCTTTCATAACCAAGACTTCCTTTCCAAATCTGTGCTGATGAGAAGAATCACTTTGGAAAAGTCATCTTGATCCATTAGAGAATATGTCTGCCTCCCATTCTCTTCATTTCTTCACCTCACTCACAAGGTCAAAAAATATGCAGTCACACCCTTTACAAGTGTGAAAATACTATGATGTTTCCATCTACCTTTAAACCTTTTCACTTAGAAATAATGTATTTTCTTTTCAATTTGGTACTAGAGACCCCAGTAATAGGAATATTCTTTCTATTGGTTTAGTAGTCTGCTCATACTATAGAGAGTTTTTAGGAAAACAAAATTGCTTTTCTATTCAGAACATGCAAACAAGTGTAATATTGCTGTTATCACATTATAGAATTTAGAGCAAAGCCTTTGTTTTACATTTGTCTCTTCTCTTTGAGAAAGAAAATCATCTTTTCAGAACATAGACTTAAGACAGAAAAAATTCCCAAACACTGGAAAGACTCAAGAATATGCTTTTCATGTCTAGTCCTCATACAGAAATTTCAGCTCAGAAACTCGATAGTAAGTTTCCTAATTGGACAAGTCAGTAAAGTAGGCTTGAATCTTAATGTAAGTCCCAGTGGAGAAAGCATCTTTTCTTCTATAATTAAACTTGCATTATTACTTAATAGCCCCCTTTCCACTAATTCAGCAACTTTTTCTGGGTCTCAGTAATACTAGGATCTGGGTCACAGAATAGAAATCTTAGCTTGTAGTTTTAGGAGCCCATCTTTTCGATAGAGAAAGCAAGTAAGAAACAGTTCTGCTAGTTGATCAGTGTTAGTTGTGATCCACACAGAGAACTGCTAGTGTAGCTTAGTAGTACAGTACTTTGTCACACGTGAGACCCTGGATTCTCAGTGCCAGCAGTACAATTGAGATCTGCATAGAACACTGTGAGTATCTCAAGAACAGTGAACTGATGTCTTAAACAAGGATGGTGGACCATGGAAGGCTTCCTGCAGAAGGAAGCATTGAGTTTAATGTACCATTTTTCCCCAAGCTTGTCCTCTCTGTCCATCTACCACTTGAGATAATGACTGCATGAAGCTAAAAGGGAGAAGAATGAGAATCATAATAAGTTAGAATGAAAATTATGACTTGTGTTCATTCTTTAACTAGAGCCCACTTCATAGAGTGATGTGGAAAGGTACAAAAGGCTGACATCTCATCCCCTATTTATATATGTAAAGGACTGAAAATGTGAAAGGTGGATTTGAAGTCACAGTCATCTCAAACCCAAAGCAACACTGAAAGGACTTTTTTCCAACAGAATTATTTTAAATCCCTTTAAAATTATCGGTGTACATACTTTTCACACTAGTCACATCAGCCGTTAATGCCGCCCAGACCTTACAGGTGAGCTAAGAATCATTTATATCATTTATAAATAACATTTTTATGGCTGTGATGAAAAATACTTTCTATCTTCTAGAACCAAATACTAGAATCCCTCTATTTGCTGACTCAAATGAAAGGGAAATCTAAATGTTAATCCTATTAAGTTACAGTGTACATGAGAAATAGTACATTAGATTGATTTTATTGCATATTTCTTTCTGCAGTGATCAAATATTTGAATATTGGCTGTTTGTGCTAATGGAAAAGGGTCATTTATTATTTTAATTTATTACATAACCTGAAACCCATTCTTATTAAGGCATTCCTACATCCTATTAGGCACTGTTCAGTGTGAGCTTTAAGGTAGTCAAATACAGGTCAGGTTGTATAGTGGCTGGCTAGGCAGGTTATGGTTTGGATGTGAATTATCCTCCATAGGTATATGTGTTTGAACATCTGATCTCCAACTGGTGGTGCTGTGTTGAGAGGTTTTGGAAGCATTATGAGGAAGGGCTTTACTACAGGGATGAGTCACTCTGTACAGGCCATTGATTATAGCCTGGCCCAAATTTTAGCTTGAGTTTGTAGCTCATTTTCCCTGGAGTTCAGCAGATCATCTTTTTTTTCTCAATTTTTATTTTTATTTTTCTAATTTTATAAGCATATTGAATACTTACCACTACTTCCCTACATATGCCCTCCGTCCATTCCCCTCTCTTCTTTTCTTCAATCCTTCCCATTCTCTCCTACCCTCCTACCTGTCTGTTTATATTGGCTCCAGGGTTCCCTCTGGCTTGTTTACTCTTGTGGGGTTTCAGGCCTCTTATGGCATACCAATTTGCCTTTTTTCAGGATACCCCATCCAGCATTAGTTCCTAAGGTTTCCACTGTATGTTCTTATCTCTCTTGAGTTCCTTAATGTCTATGGGGGCATGTTGGTATGCAGGTCTGATAAGGACAAGTGTTACCTCAATGAGTTCCTAGATGCAGACAGCCTCGAATGGAATGTCTTGTCCAGTGATGAACCTTCCCATATTTAGATTCTTATAGTCTCATGATCTCACACCCCCCTGCTCCTCCATGAAGTTCCTAAGGGCCTTAGCATGGGGAGAAATTAGGTTGGTGTGATTCTGAGGGAGCTATGCTAAGTCACTGGTACTTGACAGTATGGCTGGCCATTGCTATACACCTCACTGCTCTTCTGCTGCCCTAGGCTGCTACATCCTGTCAGGGTGTTGAGATCCTCTATCTCTGTTACAGATGAAGACTTCTAGTCAGCAGACCATCTTGAGCTGCTGTCACCATAGCACAGCCATGAATACTACTGTAAAATTGAATCACATTAAATTCATCCTTCATTAAGTTGGTTCTCATGTATGTGTGTATGGAGTGTGTACATTTATGAATGTGTTTGCTTGTGGTGGGCATATGTGGGTGGGTGTATGAGCATCAGTGAAGGAGTACATATGCCTTTGCAGACTCAACGGTGATATCACGAATCATTTTCCATAACTCTTCTACCTTATTTTTGTGAGCCTTTATCTCTAATTAAACCCAGAGCACTCTATTAGGGCTTCTCTGGTAGATGGCTTGCTCCAAGGGCTCCCAGACTCCATCCTCTAGGGTTAGAATTACAGGTGGACCATCATAACCACCTGGCCATGTTATATGGAGTCTGAAGATCACAAATCAGGTACTTTTGCATGTGAGGTCTGCTCAGAAGAATTATAGTAGGATGACATCTTTAAGGCTCCCTAAATATGCCAGTTTCATTCATTCTCAGTAGAGAAGAGAGCACCTTCAGGGAGGTAAATTTGGTTCTTCAAAGTGGAAAAGGAATCATAGTCATTGCAATATTTGTGACCTGAAGGCTACCATAGCATGTAAACTGATAATACAATATACTTGCAACTGTAAAATTTCATGAAGTGGAAGTATTTAGCTAAGAAAGCTTGAAAAAAAATTCCTGGAGTTTGGTGAGGGGTGCAATAATGGACAAAAAGTTAAAATACTAGGTATGTTCTCATTTACTGTTCTTCCTTCTGTTCAGATGTTGTCGATGAGATTATCAGAAGTGAGCTTCAAGGATAATTATTTCAGTGTTGGCAACTTCATGTGTAGATTCTACTTCTAGGACAAGGGTCAAGATTTTTTTCTTTTCCTGTCTATTTTAAGGCACCTACATTGGCTATGATATAAAACAGAATTTTAGTCCTAATAGGTTCTCTTACATTGATATTTATTTCAGTCTAAGAGTTCACCCAGTAGTGAGTAATCTATATAGCAACAAAGTGTGTTTATTATAATACTTGGGGCTGGGAAACACAAGATCTGAGGAACCATGTGGGACTAAGGCCTTCGTAGTCCAAGATGCAGTGGGAGCAGAGGAAGCCAAGGGACAGTGTGCAGTCAAGGGTAGAAGGAAGAAAAGCATATTTGTCCAGTTACAGGAGACCCACTTGAGATAATTCCTTCTAATAACCTAATCATCTCACACAGCTCACTGTCGTAGTTTGAATGCCATTCCCCCACCTCTGCAAAAGCTCATGTGTTTGAATCGTTTAGTTGATGCTCATCTTTGGAAGGGCTGTAGCACCTTTAGGAGGTGGAGCCTTGCTGGAGGGTTTGTGGTTCAGTCCTGGTTTCTCTTGAGTTTGCTCTTGCTCCCTCAACCTCCATAATGGCAAAAGTGACCTAAAAGAGCCACCTGCTTGTGTCCCTAAGCCTTGCCTTCTACTGTGTGATTCTACCATAGTGGACTATGTCTTCTCTTTAACCTTAAGCCCCCCCCAAAAAAAAACTCAATTTCTCTCTTACGCTGGGTTGCGTATGAGTGTTGTCTCACAGCAGCAAAGAAGTTATTGTAACCTGTCTGCTTCTCACTATGTCTTCGAGGAGAGAAAAGTTCCTAATATATGAATGTTTGGGGGATACTTTCAAACCATAGCAGTATTGATACATGTGATGATTATTTATGAAATGTTTCTCAAGTTGTTGCAAGTTAAAACACAAAGACTGAATTATTTTGGAAATGAAGAATAAAAGTGCCAGGGCAAATACAACATCAGAGGACTGGCAGCATAAGCCAAACAACTGATAATTGCTTTGGAGAAAATGACAAATTTATTCATTTTCAATCAATTTACTTTGTGGTTGTATTTTAACATTGGGAGATTGTCTAGCATCTCTGTGTTACCTATTTTGTAAACATTTTGGAAATTATTTTCCAGATGAAGAAAAATGATGTAATTATTGTGCACATGAATGCCACTAACATCCAGCATATTAAAATCTACATAAACATGGTTTTGTTCTCTAACATTATTCCCTATTTGTAACCTCAGCTGCAATATTTTCTTCTTTTTGAGTAAAGAATATTTTAGTTTTCCATGGAGCCATTAATTGGAAGCAATCAAATGTCATTGTTATGCTATTTGAATATTGAAAATTTGAATATTCTCAAGTAAGAAGTTAATAAACCAACATATCCAAATTATTAAAACATTGCTCTCAAGTACACACCTTACCACTCAATAAAGCTGACTTTTCTTTGCTAAACTTCATATTGAAGTCATCTGTGCTAAAGCCTATTTCCCCCAAAGTTCATCTGCAACTTTGCATGTTTTCTTCATCTCTACTGTGTTGCTAGGTTCTTCTTGGACTTGCCATCTCTGTGCCTCTTCCCTGAACTTTCTGGAGTACATGGTGGGACCCTCCTCATGTCCCCTTATTTTTTCTTAGTACTTTTAGCTGTGTCTGGCCAGTCTCCTTCACTCTGCCCTCTTGACTCTCCCTTGTGGGGTCTGTTTCCTCTGGGGTTGTCCTGCACCTCCTTTGTTGCTTCCCTGTTCTCCCTTTCTTAAAATAGTTTGCTTCGAGAATTTGGCCATTTTGCATGTAAATAGTTTCTTAGTCAGCAATTCAAAATGCAGTATTTTACCCTAAACCATCACTATAATATTGCAAGATTCCTACCTGAGGCTTCTACCTTGCTCTCTTTTGGTGGACACAAAGTCACTGAGTCTAGAATTGAAATCATCTTCCTTACCAATCTTGTTGCTCTAATGTTAATATTGATGTCATTATTATATTTCAGTAGACTATTTTTCCCTTTTTATTCTCCTAGTTTTTGTTTGATGTTTGATTGTTTGTTCATCTTCTTTGAGAGAGGGTCTCACTCAGTCCTCCTCCCTCCACTTCCTATGTGCCAGAAACACAGGAATGCACTGCCCTTCATACTCCTTTTCCTTGTTCTTAAGTTTGTGTAGCATCTTACAGACCATAATTTAACTTCTTATCACTGTCTGGAACCTGGAATGTCAGTGTTTGAGAGTGTAGGATGGTTGCGTGTGTGTGTGTGTGTGTGTGTGTGTGTGTGTGTGTGTGTGTGTGTTTAAGAGTTGAGGTCTCAGCTCAGTGCAATAATCAATGGCTCATGCATTTAGGAATTTGAGGTGGTATAATTTTTATACATTTGAGACCAGCCTGGCTATAGAGTCAAATACATACATGCACATGCATGTGCACACACACATACACACACACACACACACACACACACACACACACACACACACACACACACACACATACACACACACAGAGAAAAGAGTTCAGATAAGTCTGTCCAGCATTGGATGTTTACACTCCTAGCTTTGTTGTCTTTAGTACGTTGCCTAATTTTTCTGTGCCAGGCATTCATCCCATGCTCAAGTTAGATTAAAATGCTACCTCTATTGTAAGAACTAAAGTACTAAATGAGTGAAAAGTTTGAAATGAATCATCGTGTTATGGTGAGTGTTGTCAATATTAGTCCTTACTGTATCACTATTAAAACGTTACACAGCTTGAAGTTACATATTGACACACACGGAGTCTGAAAGTTTTTAATCTCACTTTCTGTGTCTTATGATACTTAATTTTACTTTTTTCTGGTTTCTATATTTTGGCATTCTTCTTATGGAAACTAGACTAATTCAAAGATGAAAATTATGAAAAAGCATAAAAGTGTGTGATAGAATGGGTATTTAATGACCCACATGACAGGGCTTTGTTCTTAGTGTTCCCACCTTGCACCTCATCAATTCCTGTAAGGTTTTTTTAATGGATCTGAGGAATAACATTAAAGTAAGTATGTATGTATTACTGAATGGTAGTCTAGAAGGTGTGCCAAGTTATGAATATTTAGTATTCATGAGTCTTGACATCTGTCACTTGAAATGTTAAAAGTTTCTTTATACCCCCCAAATATCTGACACATTTAATGCTACTTTATAAAGTTTTGGAAGTATGGGGAAACTTTGATAGATTTTTTTTTCAGAAATACATTCATATTTCAGTTTCTGAAGGACTCTAATGGCTACTGTGCCATAATTCCAGAGACTTGTTTTAATCTTTTTAGTTCAATTAATTAGTCTCTTGGATATTTCTTTACTCTTTAGGCATGTTCTCACATTTATTTCAATGTAACTATATTATTTAAGATTTAGCATAAATGTATTTTAAATAAAATAAATATTATATATGTAACTGTTGATCTGACATACTTTTAAGTCTCCTTCTTCACTCATCATATATTTTATAACTTAAAGAATGGGGGTTCATACTTACTTAACATGCCATTCACATAATTGGTATAGTTGCACTCAATTCTCTGAAGCATGAGTCTGCATGTACAAAACATGTTACAAACAAGCTAGCATGAAACCAAAATGCTGTCATGACTACAGAGCACAGTATACAGTTCTCAGCTGTCTCGTCTACATAAGGAAAGAAGTGATGAGCTCTTTTTGGAATAATGTTAATGCAGCATTTCTGCATATATATCATTGTACAAAACTTAACCATGGAATAATAAGTCAAATAAAGAAAGCCTTTTTTATATAATGTATTTTCTCAAATTAAAAAAAAATGTCTAATGAGAAAAAAAGCTATGTCTCAGTCATAGATGGTATTTACCAAAGGCATTAATAAATGCACAAAATTTCTGATAGCAAAATTGTTATTACAAGACAAACATCCAAAGAGGAACACAGAGTAGGAACCATAGATTGTGATCAGATTCCTCTCTGTCTCCTGGTGGTTCATTGAAGCAAAAGCTGGCATGACACCAAATAAACTTTATTCAAGTCGAGGCAAATGGCATCACTTAAAGAAACCAGTAATTAGAAAGGGCCACGACTAAACAGGACCATTACTCTCCCACTTGAGTCACATCGTGGTTGTGTCTATTCTTTATGAAACCGTTCGTCTCATTCATTTCTTTATTCTTTAGGTATGTTCTCACATTTATTTCAATATAACTATATTATTTAAGATTTAGCATAAATGTATTTTAAATAAAATAAATATTATATATGTAACTGTTGATCTGACATACTTTTAAGTCTCCTTCTTCACTCATCATATATTATTTTATTCTTTATAAAAACTGCCTTGTGGAAGATTTTATGGTTTGCCCAGCAGAAGTTTGACAGTGTTGATTACAGCTCCATGCTGCATTATCCTCCTATACAATGGGATTCCTATACAATGTTTTAATATCACCGGCTTGAAAATAGTATGATTCTTATGTAAATATCAATGTGTTCCTTTTAATAGCCTTCAAAGCAAGGAAAAGTGGGGTCCTGAATAAGATGATTTCCTGATCTCAGATGGGCTCAGCTGAGGGTTTAGAGCGATGTGATCCCAGACACGCAGTATCTTCACAAGTGGCTCTGTCTGTTTGCCTCAGTAAATTAAAGAATGAAATTCACAGACTACAGAAAGGTGAATTTTAGAAAGAATTATTGTTGCTTTATAAATGGAAACTTAAGAGTTAGAAAGGAGGCAGAGCTTCTGTGTAGTAGGGTTGAGGGGGGGCATCGGTCCCAGGAAATGCTGCTCCGAAGTCTTATTTATTATGAGATATCAGAAACTTGTGGAAAGACGTGGGATGTGGTTAGTATATTTGGCCCACCTATAAGCTGATGTGATACCACTTACTCATATATAGCTTCCAGGTAACTCTGCTTCTTGCTGTGTAAAGGAAAGAAAACCAGAAACCAGAGGTCTCTCATCGCTTTTCTGGCCTCTGGCAAAGACAAAGATGACAGATCCAAGGACATTTCTGGTTTCGAGCAAAACAGGTTGACTTTAGGTCCCTGTTGTACAATTGCCTAACCAGTTTCCATCCTTGTTCTCAGTGGTAGGTTAAACCATGGCTTCATAGTCACAATTTTTCATATATATAATTTGGGAGGGCATGTATCTGACTAGGTTTTCACAGTGTATGGTCCCATGTGTGTGCAGGTGCGTGTGCACATATGTTTATGTGAATGTGGAGAACTCAGGCTGATATTTGGAATCATCCATGGTCACTCCTTAAGACAAGGTCTCTAATCAAACTCAGATCTCACTGGTAAGGCTTGTCTGCCTAGCCAACTTGATATGCAGACCTACTAATCATTTATTTTAGATCTGGACATCTGAACTCTGGCCTTGTTTGTGTGGTAAACACTTTATCTGTTGAGCCATCTCATCAGCCCAATAAGTACAGTTTTTTGAAACTCAAGATTAACATTGCTCATTGCATAGGGAACTGCTTGAAGTAAGCAAGTAAGAACTATCTTCCCATGGAGATGAGCTGGAACCTAGGAGTACCACGATGTTTGGGGACTCTTTTCTCATCTCTGTATAGCTGTAGCCACAAAGAGCTGATATCCACACAAGGCTCTAGTTAGTTATTGGAACATAAATCAAAAAACAAACTGACATCAGTCATCTGTTATGTTAAAAACAAGGAATAAAGTCTAGTTCTACATTAGAATCACTGAGTGCAAATGAAAAGCTGTGGGGAAGCGAAGCCTAAGAATGTTGCAGCAGGCAATACCTGAGATTCTTCTAGAAGCATTCCTCCAGCATGGGATGATAGCAGGATTCACCTCAACAGGCATTATTTGTCAGGGTGAGGATATTTAAAAGTGTTTCCTTTCTTACTCTTCCTTGCCCCCTTCGTTTTATGTTCTCTTTCAAATGGCACTGCTTGGTTCTTAAAGAATAGTAGAGTTGTTAGCCTCTCACTGAGAATGCTGTCGTAGCCACAGAGAATGATGCTGACTGTCAATAGAAAGTGTATTCTCATGTAGGAAAATTGTAGTGGGGAAGAATAGGACTATCTGGCTGTGTTATTAATCCTTTGATTCTAAGTCTGAAGGTGTAGGAGCCTCAGTGTGTATGTGCATGTGTGTGTATGGGCGTGCATGTGTGTGCGTGTGTGTCTGTGTGTGTGTATGTGTACAAAATAATGAGGTATGTAGTCAAACAATTTTAATGCCTGCTTCTGGTTTTCATGTCATGCTTTATGCCAATGAAGAAGGGCAGAGTCTTTTAGTAGTAGACCTATTCATATGTAAGGTGTTTACCTTCCTTTTCTATCATGTTGACCATTAGCAAATAGTTTTCTAAGAAATTTGTTACTTACTTGCAAAAATTACTAATTCAAAAGGAATTTTATAAAATGCTCTTATTTCTCAGCATCTTTCCTTTTATGTGGCTTACTGTTCCCCATTTGTCTCTTCCTCCATGCAATGTAAGATATTTTTAGAATGAGTGACAGATGTCCCTTACGGTCGCTATCATTCCTGTTATTAGAAATAGTGTATCTAGTTCATAAAACATTCTGTGGACATAAAATAATGTTTGTCTCAAGCCGTTCCCACATAATTGTTCATGGTTTTACCAGACTTTTATTTACTTAAAATTTTTAAATATGCCAAAAACAGCATCAAAGTTATCATATGATGGAAACAATAACATATAAATCCTCTTTTGTTGGCATGACATTGATGGTAGAAAGCTGTCCGATGAGAAATAGACTGAAGTGATTTACTTGCTGTCTCCTGATTTATACTTTCTCTTTCTTGATGATGCAAATACACTTTTCCTTGCACACGCCCTTTCCATTCCATTGTACTTTCTTGTTTTTTCTTGGGACCATTATAAAAGTCATATTTGCAATCATTAAAGAAACAAAGATATTTTCTTTATGTGCGTTTCTTTGCTTCAAACTAGCTAAATGTAATATGTGGTTTCTCTGAGGAATGTATAGTTATCGAAAAGAAGCAGATATACTTCATTTTATTTTTTATTTAACATGCATTCAACAGATGAATGTTTTCTCTGTACTTGCTACTGCATTAGGTATTACTGTTGAAATAATAAGGTATCTTTTCCTGGTGTAATAGGTAGTCAGACCACATTTATATAAACCAACCACGCATGCATACACACAAAATGTAAAAATCCATTATTTAAAGACGCAAAAGACAAGATATGCATCTGGACTTTGAAAAAGGACCTGAGAGTGTAAGTCACAAGTAGAGAAATTTCCTAGACTGTATAAAATTCTAGGTTTATTAACCAGTACCACTAAACTAAACCAAAGCAAATAGCTGTGGCATGATATACATGGGGAAAAAAGAACTGATTAATAATAAATATACTGTACTTACAGTTCTTCCTTATCTGTACACCTATACATAGTATACTTAAAGTTCATATTGTTCAAAACAAATATCTAGGGCTAAATGAAAGATTTAGATTTGAACACTAGTCTAGATACTTTATACTTGAGCAACCTTAGAATTAATTTTCTTATGTATTACCTGAAAATGGGAACATTGTTAATGTATAACATATATATGTATAACATATATGTATATTCATATACAATATAGAGATAGATCTGTGCAATTCTAATAAATCATTCCTTTTAATATTGCTTTAAATATAATTAATAATATAATAATTGCTTTAAATATAATTACTTTAAATTCAATATTAATTAGATTTTTCACTTTCATCAATGAAAGCATTAGAATATCTTCTTCAATAATAATGCTATAGTTTTAGTATTTCAGATAGAACTCACTTGTGTCTACACCCATTCTACAGCATGTATGCATAATATACCATTACTTTGTACTTACAGATTTTGCTAGTAAAGAGTGTTTTTCTATCTTGTTGGGACTACCATCTTCATTTTTTTTTTTTTTTACGACTGTGTATTTTTTAACAGTTATCCCTGGAGCTGTACCAGTTTCCATCGTAACTACTTCTGCTCACTAGTCAGGTCACCATCTTCCCCAGCACCCGGAGGGGTCATGTACTTTCTTAATGGTATAGATTTATCTTTCCTTAATAATTTCCCAGGAGTCAGCCAGATGGTCCAGTGAGTAAAGGTAGCTGTGTGCAAAGCTGATGACCTGTTCAATCCTGGAGCCCTCATGGTTCTAGAAGGAAAGAAGAGACTTCAGAAAAATGTCCTTTGACCTCCATATGTGTTCTATGCCACACACCCCTGTTATCTCTCTTTGTCAAATATTTTCTAAAAAATAATCGTTAATAGCCTCTCCACTCAATGTTTGCATGTCTGTATCACAAGTTGCTGCTCTCTTGCCAAATGAAAGCTCTATCATTGGAGATTCGTCTCTCTGGTTTTGTTTGGGGGGAAAAAGGTGGTTTTGTGCTTTTCCAAATAGCTTTTCCCAGGAGGATTATAAGTGAAGTAGATTTGACCTATGGTAATTTACTCATGCTGCTAAATAATGACAGCCTAAGAAATTTTGAGGTTCCAGATAACCCAAAGAAGCAAAAGGGAACATTCCTGGATAATAGGTTCGTAAAGTGGGTAATAATTGTTTTTGTTTTGTTTTTTTACAGACATTCACCATTCTGAAACACCTCAAGGTGTTCTGTTACTGCTTTTATTAGGAAACACAGACATCACACTCACAGGATACAGTGTCACACACAAAGCAGGGCGTATAAGATTCCCTATCAATAAGGCAGGGGTACCTGGGCTTACTTCTGGGTTGAGAGACACAGACCCATTAGAATCCCAGAGACAAGGGCTATCATTTCCTGCTCTCAGCATTCCAGGACCAAGTGTGCAGTCAATCATTCCATACCTCGAATCTCCAGCCAGTCAAGGCCTAGGGAAGAAGTCTGTTAACTAGTGCACAAGATATCACTGTTTTTAAGCAATATGAGGAGGGGAAGAAGCTGTTCCACCATATCCCCTCATTACTGCCTCTCAAACCTCCTCTCTCTTTCTATGAGATGACTGCATCTCACTTTTTTATTTTTTAATTTATTTTTTCTAGTTTTACAAGCATATTGAGTACATAACCATGCTTTCCTCCATCCTGCCCCCTCAATTCTCCCTTCTTTTCATCAATCCATTCCACTCTCTCCCAACCTCCTGCTTGTCCACTTCTATGGCCCTAGGGTTCTCTCTGGCCTGTCTTCTCTTGTGGGGCTTCAGGCCTCTTTGGTATACCAAGTTGCCCTTATTTGGGCCACCCCACAGATAGGGGCATTTTCCTTCACTCATCCAGTTTAGTCTCCAGGGTTTCCACCATATATTTATATTTCTATTGAGTTCCTCAATAGTCTATGGGAGCATGCTGGTGTGTCAGTCATTATGCAGGTCTGATAAGGATAAGTGTCACTGCAGTGAGTTCCTGAATTCAGCAGTCCTGCCTTCAGTGGAATGTGTGTCCATTGGTGGATTTTCCATCTTTATGTTCTTACAATCTTACCATTCCTTCTTCTTTGAGGTTCCCTAAGCCTTAGGATCGGGAGAGATTAGGTTGGCCTGATTCTGAGTAAGCATTGCTGAGTCACCTGCACTCTGCAATATGGCTGCCTATTGTTGACAACCATCTTATCCAAACCCAAGTATTTACTTTATCCTTTCCTGTAGCTGACTGGTAACTTTTGCAAAGTCCAAGCAAAGTTTCAATTGCAAATGGTTTGCCAAGTGCTCACGACTTGCTCCTCTGACAGTTGCTGCAATACTTATTCCACATAATTGATCATGGGAAAGACTGCAAGAGCTCATGAAGAAGAGAGGAGACTCAGTCCCAGCTTGCTTCTGTATTACTACATTGAGGCCTGCATGCTTGGCTGTTTACACAGCCGCTAGTATCAGAGTTGTAAACGCTTGCCTGTTCTCTAGTATAATAAGGTGCAGGAGGGCAGATGTAGTGTGTTCTTCCATATCAATGTCCTGTTCACGTAGAGAACAAAAAGAATTGGTACTTATCATTTATCATATATACCCTGTTAACTTGTACACTTACCACAAGAATTTGAAGGACACAAACTAGTATACTCGTCTCTTTATTTTAATGTCTTAAAATCGAGTTCATGTAGTCATGAATATATAGTTGTCATTAAGATTGACCCTCTTCTGTCAGGTACTTGTTGACATCTTCCCGTCTGCATAACCCATGTATGATTCTAGATCCGTGTTCAAGTGTGTGTCCTTATCCTCAGGATCCTTGGATTGCTCTTTCCATTCATCAATGTCCTGTGGTGTTACTAAATCTGTTCTCACACACTAGACATCTGCTCAGTTTGCACAGCACTGGGGCGCCTGTACTAATGGCTTCCTTTCACCTTCTCTGTGGTCAGTCTTCTCTCTCTTCTCCTTTTGCTGGCCTACCCTGTGACCTCTTTACTCACATTCTTCTTCAAGCTCTCCTGCCTTTGTCCAAGAAATCCCGTGTTTCTTGTTTCTGTCCCTGATACCTGCTCTTTATCTGAGACATTTTCAAATACTTCCCCAGTGTAAGTTTCCAGTGTTTCCACAGGTTATGCCTGGACCTAGGACTCATCCATGTGGGCTTCTTAATGATAAAAGTGTTTATAATTCTAATGTTCTGCAAACTGTCTGTATCTTCTAATTGTGTGAAAGCGAGATGGAGGCCATCTGCAACATGGCGGTAGACTGTGGTGTGTCTGCACGACACTTACTGCTCTGTGAAACTTCCTGGAAATTTTTTTTAGATCTTTTTAATTTGCTGTCATTTGAAACCTTGGATAGAAAACCTATAGACATGGAGGACTGTGCTGCTGCTAATGGTGGGGATGGTGGGAGTGGGGTGTGTATGCTACATGTATGTAGCAAAAAATTCCATTTACAGACACACCTTGGCCAGCATCTGAAGAGATTGAAACCAAGGTCTGTTGAGCACTGCTAAGTTTTGTTCTGTTGCCTCATACAGCCGACAACTTTTTATGTTGTCCTCTGTGTATGACTATTCTATTTTGCTTTTCTCCGCACAAATTTATGCTTGATCTTCTGCAGTTTCAGAAGGAAGCATCCGTCTTTAATCTTCAGGTCCCTCTTGTAGCAGCAGTGCCCTGGCACTTGTTGTGAACTGAAAGGAAACATTACACCTAGGTAACGCCCATAACTGTGTTGATCTGGGTCAAGAAAGTCTATATTTCTAGAAGGGAAAATCACAAACCCCATTTTGAAACACCATTTCCATTTCATACTGTGTTCTCCCCTTGGGTGAATTAAACACACAAAAGCAGTCATGAAAAGCTAAAGGATTCTAAATTAGAAGCTTCCTTTCAAAGTTAAGCTTCAGAGTTAAGCCAAATAAAAGCTGAAGTTTTGGGTTTTTTTTTCCCATTATGACTATGTATATATAATACATGGGAACAACAAAGAGTTGCATAGCATATACATCATGGCTGCTTTGATAGACTTTAATTAATTTCTAGGTAAAATTAGTATGCATTACAGTTTAGAGAAACAAAATACACAAGCCTGCTAATCAAAACGTTCAGCTACAAAGCTGAGGCTTTTCATTAGTTGTATTGTCTTGCATTTTCATCACTGTACCAGCTGGCTTCATGTCAATTTATAGTTTGGACCTTTACATCAAACAGCAAAAAATTAATTACAGAGAAAGAAATCCCAATAGGCATTGTGCGCTTAGAGGTTTTCCACAATTACCCAAACATGAATGGCACTGTGCACAGAGAATGGAAAGGAAGAGAAGGAACTTAGCAGAATTTTCTAGAACCATTAACTATAGCAGCAGTAGTCACCTGCGTCCCGATTTTGTTTTAAAGCTGTTCAGCCAAAGCTTTCAGCCCCCTCATTACTGCTGGCACGCCTGTCTGTCACTCTACTGAATACTGCAAATCATGGCATGAGCTATGAACCTTGTTACAAACTGTCCCAGTGAGAGCTAAAAATTGTATTTTTAACTGCTTATTTTGAATTGGGTAATATTTGGTAACTTGTAGTACTGATCACCATCATTTAATGAGCAGAAACATTATGTTTGGATGGATAGTGTCTGTTTACTTGAAGTATACATTTTAGACTCAAGGGTATTGTTCTCCAGTGTTTCAGACATCACTTTGCAGTGCTACATTTATTTCACATACAACTTCTACTCCTCTTTATCTGTTCAATAAACCAGCCAAAGTTATTAAAAAATGCTGCCCTCATATTTTCTACTTTTTTATGTTGTTTAAAAATTCTTATTTGTGATCCATTTTACTAGTTCCTAACATTCTAATAACAGTAAAGTCATCTTTCACAAACATATTGAAAGCCTCAGATGCATACAAAATATGAAGAAAACTTTTCTACTTAAGGAAAAATTTATATAGGAGTGCATACAAGATTTTTTATAAGAAACCAGGAAATCCCTAGAACCTGATTAGACCAGGTTTTGAGTACCTACCATATTATTTGAGAAACAGACAAGCCAAGTATGCAGGTGTAGATACCACTCACATGACTTACGAGTTATTTTAATTGGGTTAATTTCAGATGCTTATTCATACCATGCTGGCTCCATTCTCTCCTAAGCAAATCAATCACCTTGGCCATCATGTGAATAAATTCAGATTTCCCATCTGATTTTATATACAGCAGCCCTTAGCTATAAGCTCATTTCAGGAACCATATTTCACTTCTCTGTCACAAGTCAGCCACAAATCCTAAGTAATTTGCAGACCATCACTGAGGAGAACATTTTTAACTCTTTAATGATAGTATTTTTCTTCCTTGGGTTTGAGCCACTGTGAGATTCTAATATGCTTTTTACAGTTTTCACTGTTTAGCCCAAGAATGGCTTACTGCTATCCCAAGGTCACTTTCAAATTCATTTTCTGATTTACTTCCATTTATTTTGTACTTGTATTATGGTTTTGAACCAAAAACAATGAAATTTGATGTTGTGTTTGTCTACGTTAAACTTAATTTGCCCCATGCCAGCTTGTTTACAACTGAGATAACATCAAAGCCTATTCTGTAGAGTGTTTTATCTGAACTCTCTGATACAATTTTTCTGGGTTTTTTTTGTTGTTGTTGTTCTTATAGGTAGCTTTATGATTCCTGAAGTTTAAAAGCCTTTCCAGGGAAAGATTTTCAGAAAATCTAAATGAGTCTAATAAATAATTGAGTCTAATAAATAATTTTCTTAATAGATTAATGTCTCATTATACCATAACTTTTAAAATTAGCATTATATTATAATATTAGAAGTTTACTATATCCAATATTAAAGTTGTATGTATTAGATTATTCTTTAAATATATGAATGTATCTTTGAAAAAATGATGGACATAGAAGTTAACTTGTGCCCTGAACACAAAATAGGATTATAATACTAAATACTTTTGCTCACTGTAATTTTTATCCTGTAATTTTCAAAGTATTTTATTTTGCTCTATGTCATGCCGATAGCTAATATTCTAGAAAAAATGTGTTCAAAAATGTAATTGTTTAATATTTATATCCTAGAGATACTAAAATCAGATGTTTAAGTTATTAAAAAAATACTTATGAGAGTTTACCTTGATTTGGACCTTACATTTTGTAAAAATCACTCAAGAAACACATAGCTGGGTTTGCCTATAAGGGCTTTTCAAGGAAGGTTTAACTGAAGACACAAGACCCACGGTCCCATGAACTGGGGTCCAGACTGAATCAAAAGGACAAATGAGCTGAGTACTAGCATTCATTTGTCTCTGGGGCCTTCTAAGGTCCCAGTCAGACCAGCTGCTTTCTGTTCCCATCTGGATGCATCCCATCCGGATGTAACCCCAAATAAGTCCTTCCTGTATAAAGTTTCTTTTGTCTGGTAGTTTTTCACAGTAAGGAGAAGAGTAACTAACATACTTTTTAAAGAACCTTAAAAGTATGTTAAGGGACACATGCCTATGTTTTCAAATAATCAGTTGAGTTCAATACTTGATAAATATTTCTTCATGGAATTGGACCTGTTTCTTACCTTTTAAATAAGCATTGTATTTATTCAATTCTTGTTTGGGAAGTAATAAATAAGCTACAAAGATAAGCATGTAAGGCTGGTCATTTTTTGGAACACTACATTTTAAGAAAACCCAAGAAGGCTACCACCACTGAGATGAATATACATTCACATGTAAAATGTCTATACTAAAATTTAAAATACTATATATTATGGTTCTGTCTTTGCTCAAACACAGGTTCTAGATTAGTAGCATGTAGATGGGAAGATGGATGTAGAGATAAGCAGAAATAATAGAATATAATGTATAAAGCAAATGTACTTAAATAAATAAAATAAATAACATGTATGAAAAGGGATTTATAAGTTGCTTGAGATTAGATGAATATTTTTAATTAATTATCCAAAACACACTGGAATATATTTCTTGCAGAGTAAAAGTATGATAATAGTAAGCATCATTTATGGAGCACAGACTTGTATAACTTGCATAATTATAAAAAATGTGTTCTAACTTATTTAATCATAAGTATGCTATTCTTCAGGGATTCCAAAACTGTGTGGTTTAAATCACAGAAACTTATTTCTCTCAGTTTGGAGGCCAGAAAATCTGCTATTAAGACACCTTCAGATTCCCTGCCCTTGCTGGCCTTGCAACTGCTGTCTACCACCTGCTGTGTCCCCTTTGGCAGCAGAAATAAGAGAGAGAGCTTCCCCTCTCCACCCCAAGTCTAAGAACAGTCTTTATGAGGACTGGACTCACAAGGCCAAATCACCTTCCAAAGGCTGCAGCATCGCTGCAGATTAGGTTTTCAGCATGCAGTTTCAAGAATGATGCATGTTCCTGTGGCTTTATACAGTAAGTTATAGTGATGTGATTATTCCAAACTAGTGTTAGAAAGAAAGGATAATTTCACATTGTAGTGTTGGTTTTTGTTTTTCTTTAATAGAAATCCATGAATTTCCTACAGCTACATTGACTGTGATCAGGGATGAGGCCTTTAAGTGCATCATGGAATGGGTTAATTCTGCTTTGCTATACGTAGCAGAGAGCTTACCATTCAGTTCTGAGCTAATGAAAACTGTAGTGTGGTGACAGGGAATTAAAGAAAGCCAAAGTCTGCAGTGATGAAGAATTTATCGTTTTCACCTCCTATCCCTGCGCAGGCTGTGGGAAATGGTGGTGCATATGAGATGCTGTGGCCTGCACTTTCCAAGAAGCCCGGGATCAGCTGGCAGACAGGAGTGTTCCAGCCACAGAGAGCTCTGCTATTCGAAGCTGAACAAAATGTTAATTTCAAATGTAATATAACCATCCTTTGTACCGAATACATTTTGAAAGCTTTTCCAAAGGTTCTGAAGGGCAAGGATGTGGAAACATCAAAGCTTTCCAGAGATCAGGGGACTCTTACCTTAGCGTGCCCACTCAGCCTGTCAGACTGGATGGCTCCTCACAAAATTATTTTCATATCCAACTTGTTAAAGTCTAAAGAATAGCATAAAGCTTATCACTGTGTTGTCTTGGAAAATGTTTTTGTTATATATATATTTTGGAAATATATATAAAATGATAATGAATTTGCCACTTAAAAAAGTAAGTTGAGGGAAAAATTAACCAAATGGCAATCTTTTAACTCACCTGGGGAACTTGAATGTCTGCTGTAGATTATTAGGTCAATGTGCTGCTTGGGATATTGGGAGCCTCGTGTCCTCAGAACATTTGGGACTGTGGACATCAAGAGCTGTCAGACATGCAGCCATTAAACTGGGACAGTAATAGCATCTGCTTGATAAAAGTCATTGAAAGGATTCATTAATGTGCAGTCTTTACAGTAGGGATTTTATCTCATAAGCAGATACTAGGCACCTGCTGTGATTAAAATAATGAAGATGTAACTCTCAAATTGATACTTGGACATATACTTGCCCCCCTTCTAGAAGTCTCATGTGACATTGTGTCATCGAACCTTTTGAACAGTGATTAGAGTAAGCTATGGTTTGGGCTGATAGGGCAGGCTCTGTACCCAGGCAGGAAAACTGAATAAACCACAGTGGACCATCTTGGGTCAGAAAACATCTTAAAATGTCACAAATGACTTATAGGATCAGAAATATGAGTCTCTCCCTTGCCAGTTTATGCACATTTTACAAGAAAGCTCTTGAGATATTAGAAGTCAGTGAAGTTCTTGCAGATATTGCTACACACCTGTTATTTTAGATGTTGTTTCTATTTTGATGACTCTGGACACAGAGTTGAATATAAATTTCAGGGTACTCTAATGAAGCTTGCTAGTTAAAGCAGTTTCATAGTAAATTTTGAATTATATTTAGTTTTTGGTTCTCATGATTTTAGTGTGAAATATTTAAATTGATTCCCAATGAGATTATCCACTCCACACAACTGTGTACACTTGTTCACATATACCACACACACACACACAAGAAATTATTAAGTCATCTCTAAAGTAACCAGTAAATCTAGAAAAGAAATGTGAACCATAATAGTAGAGATAGCTTTGCTTTCTGTAGCATTCGAAACTTCCACGCTTGCCTAATGTGTTGCAGTAGAAAAATCTTTGGATTTTAATCAGAAGTAAAATGTAATAGTCCTTCTTCTGTGTAATTTTATCTCTGTGGGGCTGGATAGATCTTTTCAGAGTCCTAGATTTCTCCTCTGTAAAATGAATATAGTAGTTCCTTTGAGGATGACATATAACGTATGTAAAAAGCCCTTGAAAATTGTCAAGCATTGTGCAGATTTCAGAGATCATAGAAACAGATTTCGGACATCTTCACATAGGTCCTGGATTATTGTGGAGGTGACATGTGTATGATAGAAATAAATGTTCCAATCAGAGCATGAGGACAGTGAAGTACACAGCTCGTAAGGAATGGCCAACTAAAGCCAGGTCCTCAGGTGCCAAGAGTTCAAACTTGGTATTTCCTTTTTATAAAGTACATCTGTGCCTCATTCCCTAGGTGCAGTTATAGTAAATTATAGCCCAACCTGATTTTTTGAAAATATAAAATTATGGGGTAATCTTACTTAGGAATGCTAATATTTCTATGTGACTGTTACATTTGGGAATTTTTTCTCTTTGTTCTCATACAGGTAATGAATTCGGGCATCCAGAGTGGTTAGATTTCCCAAGGAAAGGAAACAATGAGAGTTACCATTATGCCCGCAGGCAGTTTAATTTAACTGATGATGACCTTCTTCGGTACAAATTCCTAAATAACTTTGACAGAGATATGAATAGATTGGAAGAAAGATGTGGTTGGCTTTCAGCACCACAGGTAAGTTCTTGAAGTAGATGTTTTAGTCACCAGTACCGCACATGCTCAGAATGGCAATTGGCTTAAATCTCTATGCAGATCTTCTGAGCAGCACTTTATTATTCAGCGTGTAGTGCCCTGTAACGAGCTTCAGGTTGTCAAAACATGTCACCAGAGTCTCTCCAATAGATAATGAAAATCTTAAACATACTGTCCTGCTTACTTCTCTGGTTAGTTGGCTGTTGTTTAAATTTAGTAATTTTTATTTCAGTCGGTTAAAATAAACAGCAGAGATTCTGCATGGAACCCATTTTGAAAATTACTGTGGTAACATCTTAATTGTTTTGACTGTTTTCCTTATGTAAATAATTATGTTGTCATAAGGAAACTACTTTGACAACACATGGATTTCTTTATTCTCTTTCCCCCTTCTTTACTGGTCTCTAACTTGTCATTTCAATAGATGCCATTCTAGCTGCACGCCGTGATCTTCTGTATTGTGCATGGCTCTGATTCTCCTCTGGAATTAAAGTCTCAGTTTTCAATAAGTTTTAGAAAATGTAATTAACAGGTGCAAATTTTATACAGGCATTTTTACTTGCAAAAATTAGCATATAGTATGTGTTAGTTATAATCCATTTACTTTCTATCAGTGCTGTTTGAAATTACTGTTGATGTGTTTTTACCTTGGTGTCTTTTTTTTTTTTTAGTGGATGAACAAAGGTGTTTATATATTCAGTAAGATTGCCTACATGATGTGAATGCCCTAATCACGTTTATTCGAAATGCTATTTCTAGAAGATAGGGCACAGTGATGTTCCTTTTCAGCTGGAAGGGCCTTGAATAATAAAAGGCACACGCTTTACTCTGGAGCCTGGGTTCACATTTCTAAATTGCTGAGAGTGATGCAGCCGATATGCATGGAGATAAATCCTCTCCAGTTGTGGTGAAAGAGGGGAGGGTGGAGAGGAAAAGCAAAGATTCTCCAAAGCCAACTCTAAACACAATGTATGAAATGAGAAAGGTTGCAAATATAATTTCTTTTCAGACATTTTAGCATTTTTTATAAAGAAAAATATCCTCAACATGTCATAAATTTTAGAGTACCATTGGATCTTGGCAGTTTTGTAAAAGTACAAGATTTTCAGAATGACTACAGATAAATTAACAATAGTGCATTCACATTTGAAAAGTTATTTTATGTACCTTGTCATATGAATATGGGTACTAAAAAAATGTTAAAGTAAATTTGTATATCAGTAGATGTAGCACACACAATTACCTTGCAAAGTACAAACTCCATGTTTTTAATTAAAACCTATCCCATAATATTAATCTATTTGTGCCCTAAGGTCAACAAGTAGCTAGTAGGATTTTTATATTCTTCAAGGAGTTTTTAAAACAATTTGGTAAAATAGTAACATGCAAAAAAAATTTCATAACTTAAGAATATCATCTGGGCATAAAAATGAACAAGGTCACTAAGACAGATCAAACAACTTTATTAAAGAATAGTATTTATTTATAAAACAAAATTATTGAAGAATTACTTGTAGCAGAAGGTAGGGGTCCTTCCACTGTGACATGTGTTCATTCTTGCAGGCCTACGTGAGCGAAAAGCACGAAAGCAACAAGATCATCACTTTTGAAAGAGCAGGTCTTCTTTTTATTTTCAACTTCCACCCAAGCAAGAGCTATACTGATTACCGAGTTGGAACAGCATTGCCCGGGAAATATCCTTTACTTTGCCAGTAAATATGGCTATTTGACGCCAGTTTTTAATTGCACCACGATGTAAGAAAGAATGACACCGATTTTATTTTCAGTTTCCTCATCTGAACAATGAGAAACTTGAGGCACGGAGTAGTTACAATGCTGCTCGTCTTAGTTATCCCATATTGTCCCTGAGCTGTGTTCAGATCTTGAAAATTATCATTCTGAACAGATAAAATTAGTGTTTTGCTCTAATAAGCAATATGAAGCAATAAACCATTGCAGTTTCTCTTTCTAAAATTCTTTCATAGTTGTCCCTGGAATTCATCTCTTTCCTGTTTCACCACGTAACAGAAAAAAAGACAGCAACTGAAAAGGATATCCCCCCCTTCTTTCTGTGTCTCTTTTAAACAGTTTGCTGCACACTTTTCAAAGCAAAAATGGTGAGGCGGCAGGGCAAGAGAGCAACAGAAGTGTGAGGAGTGTTTGTGAGGTTCTCTCTTCATATTCACAGATTGTTTGGTAACATTTCAGTCTATTTTGATATCTTTGCAATATTGATCTTAGATGGAGGACAAGGTGTGTAAAGGGCAGCTGTAATGTAAAGCATAATGCAATAAATGACAGAGGCACAAAAAACATGCCACAGGGGGCTGGAGAGGTGGCTCAAAGGTTAGGCCTCTGCCTTGCTGGCAGAGGGTCCTGAGTTCAGATCCTATACCCCATGTATAGACGCCCAGTGGAAGCAGGGGCGGCCTGCGTTTCTGGTCCTGGTAGGACGGAGCCTATGAATCCCAGGGCAGAGTAATTAAGGAGGAGGTGGAGGCAGTCCATGGTGATTCCCGAATTTGCCCGTGGTTCTACACACACACACACGCACACACGCACAATTGAATAAATAATTTAAAAAATTTAAAAAAAAACATGCCACAGGAAAATAGACAAGGGAAAGGAAAATATGTATTTTTTTTTCTGTAGTTTCACAGTTCTGGTGCATGGTTCTCTACTACCTCCTATTGCATATCTATATATTTATATATAGAAAGAGAAATATTAACAAAAAGATTGATAAGCTTCAACTTTGGAACATGTGCAGCACTTCAGGAGAGATATTAAAGAAGGTCATTCAGGGCTGGAGAGCATCGAGCATCTTAGTTAATGAGTAGCACAGTGAATTGATTGAAGAATGATGGTATAAAAAAGTAGTAAGAGAGAAAACTTGAATCATAAATTCCAATCATCTAATAAAGGATTTAATGCCTTATGAGTTAGTTTAGGCTTTATCTGAGGTTTTGCAATGAATTATAACTTTGTTAGCTAGGCAGCTACTTGATGAGAATGTGTGTGTCTATCTGGAAAAGTTGTGTATATCTCTGTGTAAGAAAGATTTCATGAAACAAGAGATTGAAATCATAGATGTTAATTATGAAGAAGCTACAATATGCCTAAGAGACAATTAGGACATAAAATAATAAACCATTGGAAATGGATTAGTAAATGGCAGAGGAAGCCCATGTTGAAATTAGAGGACTTGGCAGCTGTTGGGGGGCGGGAGGGCAGAAAAGGGAACGTGGAGATTCACCTTGAGCAGTGAGTGGGCAAGAGTACAGGTAGCAAAGGAAGAAGCACGTCCTTGGGGGAATCAAAAAAAATAACTTTAATGTGGGATGTCAAATAATGAGTTGAATTTTAGTGAATTATGGTTAGGAGAAATATCTGACTAATAATAATCTTTCTGAAATCAAGTGACAAATATTTTAAAATGAAATCATGTAAGAATTATGTAGCATGTTTCTTTCAGTAGAACCTAACTAATATTTCATTTGTTGATGGAGAATTACATCCTGTATGAAAACCTGCCTTGGTTTTGATAAACCTGGATGTTAATTGAGTCTTTGGAAATTGGTGTTGTAATTAAATACCTACAACTACTGGCTACATAGAAATCTCCTATCTTAATAAATTAATACTGAATGCTTTGCAGTTAGTGACATTGTTCAAAACATCTGCTAATTTAAGTTCGTGTGACACAGACACCTGGAAAATGGGGCCATCATTTCACAGAAGTGATGGGTGGAGCTTCAGTCATTTACTGGATCTCCACAATAATTAAAGAAATACCCTTGGCCCATTTCCTCTAGTTTTGCTTTTTGTCCAGTTCAATCACTTCTTTTACCTGTTTTTTTTTCTTGTCTTTATATTAATAAGGAATATATAATTAGCATTTGTTTTTGCTTTCTTTAAAGAAATTTGCAGTTTAATGTTTCACATACACAAAAAATGTTCACGACTTAATGGTCTAGCTATCTATTGGAAAAATTTTGCTGTGATAAGGATTCTGTTTAGACAAGAAAGAGAAAAACCTTATTACCAACATGCCACCATACTCTAGTGAGCCACATAATTAGCACAGCCCTTCCCTGACTCAGAGTTAAATGATAAATGCCTCTGGTTTTATGAGAGGTCCTACTCTCTGCCTCCCAATCCACTCCCATCTTTCACTGATAGATATATAACTGTGACTAAAACACTTCCTAGATCTAAGGATCAAGTTTAAATTAGTAAAGCTAGTGTCCGCCTTTGTACTCTGGAGAAGGTGTATCCGAAGAAAAGCATTCATATTCCAGTAAGAAATGTTCGATGAAGAGATTGTTTTGCATGTGCTCCACTTAAGTCAAGAAAACTGTTCATCATGATCCCTAGCACGACCACTTCTTCCTGAGCTTTCTATTTTCAGGTCTAAAGCCTTTCCCTCCTTTCCTCCTTCTCTTCTTCCCTCCCTCCCTTCCTTCTAGCTATGCTTCCTTTCCTCCATTCATTTGTTCTGTTGTTCCTTCCCTCCATCCTTCCTTCCCTACCTTCTCTACTTCCTTCCTTCCTTCTTTCCCTTCCTTCCCTCCTTCATTCTTTCTTTCCCTCCTTCCTTTCCTTCCTTCCTTCCTTTCTTCCTTACTTCCCTACCTTTCTTTCCTTTTTTGATTATTCTAAATGTTTTAATGGATAGAAATCATTCATCTTATATATTATCAATATTAAAATAAGCATTAATATCAGTTTTCTTATGCCTACAGTGAATCCTTTACAATCAATTCTAGTTATTGAACAAATCAATACCTAAAATAATTGTTTCATTTTAATAATCAACTTACAACTCAAATAATCTTCTCTATGCAATACATTTTTATATGTGTTTTATTGTTAGCATTTTACTTTTTAATTTTTTAATTTAATTTTATTTTTTACCTAATTATACAAGCTCAATGGGTAGGTACCCTTGCCCCATTACTTTTAATTTCCCTGCCTGCCTTCCCTCCCTACTACTGTCCTCCCATCCTGCACTTTCTCCCACACTTCCCTCTCTCCCTCTCCCCCCTCTTCTGGCTGTTTACCACCTTCTCCATCCCTCCTCCCAGAATTTCAACTTCTATGGGCTCTTAAGTTCCCTCTAAGTCATCTACACTAGTGAGGGTTCAGGACTCTGTGGCAAAACTTGGGACCCCTTCTTGAGCTACCCACTAATATAAGAAGTCCATTACATCTGTTTAACCCCCCCCCATAAGGATCCTACTGCCTGAAGCCATCTTCCCTGAGATCCACACAAGTCTATGGGATCTTGTTGACTTATCAGCCATTGTGCTGGTTGAGGTAAGATCCAATCACAACGCAACGAAGTCCTGGCTGCCAAAGCCCAGACAAGAGTGGAATATCTTGTCCATCTGTGGACCTCCCCATCTTTAGGCTCTTATAGTCTTGCTGCTCTTCCCCAGGGTTCCCTGAGCTTTGGGATGGGGGGAGATTTGGCTGGTCTGATTCCAGGTGAACAATGCAGGATCAATCTAGTACTCTGGATTAAGGTTGATTGTTTTCAGTTTGGCAGTTCCTGCAGTGGACTTGACATGTTTGGGTGTTAAGGTCTTCTCCTAACCAAAGATAAAAGACTGTTTGAAAGATGGTCCTAATATAAGAAGAGACTTAAAGATAGAGGGAAGAATAGCAATAGGGCAGAGTAGTGAGTGGGGTCACCCACATCTTCAAGCCTGTCTAAGCCCAAGTAGACAGGAAGGGGGGAAGTGAGAGTAAGCTGTAAGAGATGACCGTGGCCTAATTTCTCCATTGAACTGTGCTCTTTTGTTTCCTTTTTCTTAGGTCTTCTTTACCCTTCCATCCTAGTTGTAATCCATTGCAGTTATAATGGGTGTTATAGAGGTTTACCTTTAAATATGTCATTAAGAGGATTTGGAACTAGGAGCCACTTATAAGGGAGAACTTGCAGCATCTAACTTTCTGTGCATGGGATACTTCACTCAGTATAATTTCTTCCAATTACTGGCAAATTTCATTAATTCATTTTTGATGGCTAAATAGTATTCCATTGTATAAATGTAGCACATTTTCCTTATCCATTTGTCAAGTGTTGGGCATTTGGATTTTTTTCCATGACTTTGCCATTATAAATAGTGCTGAAATTTTTAAGGATTATTCCAAGTAGTGGTATAGCAGGATCATAAGGCATTTCAGTCCTTAATTTATTTAGAAATTCTGATACTTATCTCCAGAGAGGTTGTACTAGCCTGAATTCCCAAAAGCAATTATGAGCATTCCCTTCTCCCCAGCATTTGGTGTTGATGGTATTGTGGACTCTTGTCAACCTGATGGGGTGAGATGATGTCAGGATAGTTTTGATTTGCATTTTCCTGATGGCTAGGGATGTGGAACATTTTTAAAGATATTTCACATTTCAATTTCATCCCCAAAAAGTTTCTTTTAAGTTCAGTGCCTGTTTTCTAATTGAGCTGTTTATATCCTTGGTGTTTAATTTTTTTAGGTTCTTGGTACACTCTGGATGTTAGATCACTGTAAGGTAGTTGGTTAGTGAAGATTTTGTCCCATTCTGTGAGTTGTCTTTTTGCTTGGTTTACAATCGCTTTAGGTAAATGGAAGCTCTTTGATTTCATAAGATCCCACACATTTCTTGAGTGTTGGTTCTAGTGACTGTGCCAATTGGGTTCTGTTTAGAAAATGTTGGTCTAGCCCCATAAGCTCCAGGGAATTCCCTACTGTTTTCTACTAAGGTGTTTATAGTATCTGGCTTTATATTTAAGTCCTTGATCCATTTGATTTTCGTGTATGGTGACGATAAGTACAGGTCCAGTTTCAATCTTCTGCATATGGATATCCAGTTTTGCCAGCACCATGTGTTTAAGATCTTCTTCTTTTTCCATTGAGTTTTCTGGCTCCTGTGTCAAAAATCAGATGACTGTAACTGTTTGGGCTTGTGTCTGGGTCTTCAACCCTTATCCATTGATCTATGTGTTTATTTTGAAACAAGTACCATGATGTTTTTATTACTATGGATTTATAGTACAGATTAAGATTTGGAATGGTATTTTATTACCACAGTTGTTTTATTACTTACTCAGGATTATTTTTGCTATCCTGTGACTTTTTTGCTTACATCTAAATTTTGAAATTGGTCAATTTCTATAAAGAATTGCTTTGAAATTTTGATTGGTATAGCATTGTGTCTGCATATTGCTTTTGGGAGGATGGCCATTTTTAGAATATCAGTTCTACCTAACCAGGAGCAAGGAGATCTTTCCATCTTCTGGTATCTCCTGTAATTTCTTTCTTTAGGGTTTTAAAGTTTTCAGTGTAAAGGTCTCCCACTTCCTTGGTTAGGTTTATATCAAGTTATTTCATTTTTTAGAGGCTACAGTAGATGGGATTGTTTCTATTAATACTTTTTCACTTTTTTCATCTTTGGTATATAGGAAGGCCACTGATTTTGAACATTAATTTTGTAACTTGCCCCTCTGCTAAACTTATCTATTACTTCCAGGAGTTTCCTGGTATAGTTTTGAGGATCTCAGTTACATGGTCATGTTGTCTACAAATAGGAATATCTTGCCTACTTCTTTTCGGATTTGAATCCCTTTTATCTATCTCTCATGTCTTTTTGATTGGGGTGTATCAAATTTATTGAATTTTTTTTCGAAGAAGCAGATCTTTGTTTCATTGATTCTCTGTATCATTTTCCTTACTCAATTTCTAATATTTCTCCCCTGATTTTTTAAAAATTTTTTATTATTATTTATTATTTATTCAATTGTGCATGTGTGCGTGTGTGTGTGTATGTATGTGTGTATATATGCATGTGTATGTGTAGAACCATCGACAAATTTAGGATCCAACATGGACGCCTCCACCTCCTCCTCGTTTACTCTGCCCCAGGATTCACAGGCTCCACCCTACCAGGACCAGAAACACAGGCTGCCCCCGCTTCCACCTGGCGTCTATACGTGGGGTCTAGGATCCGAACTCAGGACCTTCCACCTGCAAGGCAGAGGCTTAACCCCTGAGCCACCTCTCCAGCCCCTTCTCCTCTGATTTTAATCTCCTTCTGTCTACTGCTTTTGGGATTGGATTACTCTTATATTTCTAAAGCATTAAGTTACAATATTAAGTTATTTACTTGTGACATTTCCTTTTTTTTTTTTTGATATAGACATTAAGAGCTATAAACTTACCTCTTAGGGCAGTTTTCATTGTGTCCCAGAGATTTTGAAATGTATTTTCATTATCGTTTGATTCTAGGAATTCTTGAATTTCCTTTTTGATTTCTTCCTAGATCCATTTCTCATTCAGTATCATGGTATTTCATTTCCAAGAATTAATGTATTTTCTGCTATTTGTTTTGTTGTGGATGTCTAGCTTTATTCCATATTGGTTGAATACTGTACAGGCTATAATCTCAACTTTCTTGCATATGTGGAGGGTCATCTTGTGATCCAATATGTGGTCTATATTAGAGAAAGTTCCATGGACTGCTGAGAAGAATGTGTATTCTTTTGTGTTTGAATGGAAGGTTCAGTAGCAATCAATTAGGTCCTTTGGGGTAAAAGTTTGATTCAGTTGTAGTGTGCCTCTGTTGAGTTTTTGGCCTGTTGACCTATCTAATATTGATAGTATGGTATTGTATTCCCCTACTATTATCATTTTGAGATGATTTGTTGTTATAGACATTGTAGTGTTTGTTTAATGAATGTAGATGATCCCATATTTGGTGCGTGTATGTTCAGTAGTATGAAGTCTTTCCTGTTGAATTGTTCCTTTGATTAAAATGTAGTATATCCTTCTGTGTCTCTTATGATTTTCTTTGGGTTGAAGTCCATTTTATCAGCTTCCATAATTGCTACAACGGCTTGTTTTCTTGTTCCATTAGCTTGATATATTTTTGACCAGCCTTTTGCTTTGAGAATATGCCTGTCTTTTGTGGTGAGATGTGTTTCCTGATTGATGGGTTGTGATTTCTAATCCATGTTTGTAGCCTGAGTTTTTTGATAGGTGAGTTAATTCCATTAATATTTAGAGAGATGATCAATGATTCTTATCATTTTATGTTTAGAAACATTTATATGTATATTGCTTCTCTTGGAGGTTGTATCAGAATTATACTTCCCTTCTGTCTTTTAGATATGTTTGTTATTTTCTTCAATCTTAAGTAACTTTTCTAGCATTTTTTTTTGTAGTCCTAGTTTGGGGGTCATGTAGGCCTTCATGTTGTCTTTATAGTGGAAAATTTTTCTTTCACCTTCAATCATGACTGATAGTTTTGATGTGTATATCAACCTATGTTAACATTTATGCTCATTCATGACTTGAAGTGTGTCTCTCCAATCTCTTCTGACTTTTACTGTTTCCATTGAAAAATCAGTTGTTATTTTCATAGGTTTAACTTTAAAGGTGACTTACTTTGTTTCTCTAAAAGCTCTCAATACTTTGTCTTGTATCTGTAGTATTTTGAGTATTACTTGCGATTGCAAGTTTTTATTTTGGTCATACCTGTTTGGGATGCAGAATGCCTTTTTTATTTGGATGGTTTTCTTTTATGATAGTTTGAAAAATTTCCTCAAGCATTGCATTCTGGGTTTCTTCTTCTGGCATTCCATGAATGTGCTGGTTTGAGTTCTTCAAGGTGTCCCGTAACTCTTGAATATTCCTCTCAAGTATCTTTTTGGCTTTTACAACCTCCTCGATTGAACTATTGTGTTCTCTCATTTTGTCTTCTAGTTCTGATATTCTATTTTCTGCTTTGTTGGTTCTGCTCAGAGACTCTCTTTTGAGTTTTGAATTGAGGCTAGGTTGTTTTGTTATTTGAGTTTAATCTCTGAAATTTTTTTCAAC
This sequence comes from Typhlomys cinereus, assembly GCA_023101885.1. Classification (NCBI taxonomy): domain Eukaryota; kingdom Metazoa; phylum Chordata; class Mammalia; order Rodentia; family Platacanthomyidae; genus Typhlomys; species Typhlomys cinereus. The sequence continues at coordinate 1,823,948 of JALPQD010000232.1, read as the reverse complement.
TGTTCTATGATTAGTTTTGTTTATTGAAATGCTTTTCTCATCTCGGTTGCCTGTTGTGTTCCTGCTCGTATTAGTTGATATGGTTGTCAAACTACTCTCGGATTTCATTGTTTTGATCACAGTAAAGATCGGGCTTTGAAAATCATTGTCTTGGGTATGGCTTTCTTGGCAATTCTCTATGGCTTTATCCTGGTTGGATTCCTTCATTATGGGGTTGAATTTTTTTTTGTAGACTTGTTTGTGTTTTTTTTTTTTTCTCATGGATTTGTGCTGTGACTTGGGCATATTTTTTTCTGTGTCTAATGTCTTTCTTGCTGTGCGTTTTTGACTGATATGATTGCTACACTTGGACAGTTATTGCTAATGTTTGCCTTGGGTTATTTCCTAGGTGAGGGCTATTATATTGTTAGTGTATCAATTAAAATGGTTTTTATTAGACTGGGACTGATGATAAGTATGGTAGTGCAGTTTTTAGCTTTTATTTCCTAGATAATGTGTGATGATGAATAGTTAAGTCCCTTCAGTTGTATAGGTTTTTGATTGGGCTATATGTAAACCTTAAACTTACTCAATAGAGAGTAATGTAAATGGGAATGTAAAGGGATTTACTTATCTTAGAGTTGAAGTCAAAGATTCTCTTCTGTTTGATGGGACGACTTTTGAAATCCTCAGTTGTATGGTTTTGGTCAGCTAATCTGTTGCTTCTGTTTTCTCTGAACTCTGTTAAATTGTTGAAAAGCTTTAAAGTTTTTTAATGATTACTGAAGGGGGGGGCAGAAGAGAAGAAAGAAGGGAAGAAAGAATAGACAGATAGGCAGGCAGCCGTGGTTACGTGGACCACCTTTCAGCCAGGAGCTCTGGCAGGAGATACAGCCCTGGGCCAAAGAAGGACTGAAAGTTCCTTTCCTTGCTTTCTTCCTTTCTTTTCCCTCCCTTCCTTCTTTCCTTGCTTTCTTCCCTTTGCTCAATCCCTTCCTTTCCCTCCTCCTTTCCTTTCTTCCCTTCTTTTACTACCTTTTTCCCCTCCTTCCTTCCCTCCTTCTTTCTTTCCTTGCCTTCTTCTTTTTCTTTTCCTTTCCTTCCCTTCCTTCTTTCCTTCCTTCTTTCCTATCCCTTCTTCCCTTTTCTTCCTCTGTCTCTCCCCCTTCCTTATTTCCTCCATTCCTTCTCTATTCATCATCAGTGACTACTATCCCAGCTCCCTTCACAGCATCCACCTGTTGTCTAGCAGGTATGACATCTGATATCCTACTACCTCCTCTTGTTGCTCTCTATTGACACAATAAAGTGACTCAATCTCCACCAACTGCCATGGCAACACATGTTCTGTTAATTGTGTTCACACTCAGATATAAACCTCTAGACATTATCTAGTTATTTGGTTTTATGCCATATCTCTTTTTCTTTCTTCAGTTGATAATTTACACTAAAATTGAAAATTCAACATTGAACAAGAAAAAGTGCAATGAAAGTTGTTTTTGCATTCTGACCTATTAACATAGGAGAAGAGAAGGAATTACCTTGTAGTGGATCTTTCTTGCTAACATGTGGAGGTTGTCCTATCTTCCATGGACAGTGGGGAGAGTCCTATTGGCCGTTTTCTGTAGTTCCCCACCTTACTTCCAACTTTTTTTTCACACCATTGTGAAATTATCACATCATCTTTTTTGACTCTGCTCTATTTTACCTTAGCCCCTACTATAAAATGGTGGACACAGAAAGTATATATGAGTTAAGATCTTGTATTCTAAACTCTATCAATATTCAGAGCATTGGTTTTCCCAGCCACTGATCAGGTAGATGGAAAGAATCCATGATGACAAAACTGAATACATATTTCAAACAAAGAAATTCACAAGATTATTTTTAATCTCAGGAAACTACACTAGGCACCAGAACAAATTTGAAGTTTCTAGAGAAGTCCTTTAACTTCTTCTGTTACTATGAGTATGATCCTGCTATAGGAACATTTCTGAATTCTTGAGTGTCAGTTTTGCACCTGTATATCTTGTATATCAAATGGCAAAGCACCAACTTCTGCTCAGATCTATGGAGAAGAGATGGTGACCGTCTTCCCAGAAAACTTGTAAAAAAAAAAAAAAAAAAAAAAAACCTGTTTTGGAGACTATGTCAGGCAAAGAGAAGAAACATTGTAAGTATGTTTTCACTGTCTCCTCGGAATAGTATGATCGCATTTGGAAGACTGAAAGGCAAGTCTGATTTGTTTAAGTGAGGTTTTAAATGTGGCCAGAGGACATGTTTCTGCCAAGAATCTGCAAGTCCTTATGGAAAAAATCACAAAACCCAATCATTGCCTTTGTATTGCCTCATAATTGATGTTTTACCTTCTAATCTTCAGTATAGAAATCACCAGTTATCTTTAATGCAATGGACAAAATTGTGGTATTATAGGGCCAAGACACAAATGTACTTGGTAAACAAGCAAATTTCACATTTCGTGGTAGTTCGTGATTTCAGAACTATAATATATGAATTAACATTTTTCAGCCATAAATAAGGAAACACAATATCTTTATATTTTCTGAATCACTAATGTATTTCTCCAGGTACATTGCTTCACATAGAACATTAGCAAATCAGAATCAAAATCAAAATGAAAACACCTAATTCCCCGAAAGTAAAACTATTCCTTTGATCCATTTTAAATAAAGCAAAAGACAGTGTCACTTTTTTACCTGATGTGGTGGGAAAATTGTGTATCATGGTCTCTCTTCTGTGGGCCCTCTGTGTATTACCTTTTGTTTTGAAGTATTGAACTCAATAACCTTGACCACACTGTGAAGTCACTTATGTTAGCCCCATGTTACAGACCAGAAGACAAGCTTGTGAAGACCCGCGGCATCTTGTCCAGCACAAGACTGGTGATTGTCAAGCACCATAAGTTTTACAAATTCCATATCCTTCTTATTAGATTATGATGCATCACTAGAAAGAAAGTTGTTACATCTTTCACATGAGTTTGAGGTGTGGTAGCACTAGTAAGATTAATGATAATCATCTGTTACTGTACTATTCAAAATGATCCTGATACAGTTCTGGGGAAATATTAGCATTGGATAATTGTGCAAAAATGATGTCACTGGGCAGCCTTCCTCCATTGACCTAATCTCCGTCATTGTTCCACAGTCACCCTCCACAAAGTCTTCCCAGGAAATCTTCACTATTTTATTTGCTACCAGCTTATTTGGAAGAGGGAAATTAATTAAATGTAATAAACTGGTCAGTTATTGTGATTTTTTTCTATATTCTTGAGTAGAATATAAATGTGTCATGATTCTGTGCTTAAATTAAAAACCCTCTAATCCATCTACATTTACTGTGTAGTATTTAGCACAAACGATTCAGAGGTTATTTGCTAGACATATGACTTAGTCTATACAAAGTAAGCTCATGCCGAGAGCATAAACAACAGATCAGTCAGGCAGTTTTAAGTCATCTGTCAGCATACTGCTGGGGCGGAGGTGGGCATGATAATGTGCTAGCAGCCCCCTTTCCAAATGGCATTTCCAACTGTTTTGAGATGAGATCCTGGGAGGAACCATCACAAGTGTAGCTTGTGAAGAATATGTGAATGCAAGCCAAAAATGTTTAAAGTGAAAGGAACAGATGAGTAAATAGTTGGACTTGACCCGAGATCTTGAAAATATTTTCATTGAACTGCTGCATAATGTACTTTTTAAAATGTAAATTCAGAATGTGACATTTGCAACCTGTACACAGATTTTCTAATGAGGAAATAAGGTCATTTGGATGACTCGCTGGCATGTGAACACTGAAGGCAGAGGTGTGGCTGTGAGCTTCTTGGGTTAGAGAAACCTTTGAAGTGTAGGTTCTGTAACACTGTTTGTTAGAATGTGGAATTTATAAAACAAATAAAAACAAAGGATTCGTTTAGGAACAACTAAATGTCACTTTTTTCAAGACTATGCCGTAGGCAAAGGTTAATTTCTGAACTAAAGAAATAGTTTCTGGATTCAGCTAAGTTTTTCAGCTTGCAGATATTTTGGTAAATAATAATACATAAATTCAAGGTTCCTGGTATAAGAATAATTAAAGACATTGAACAAATACAATTCTCTCTCTCTCTCTCTCTCTCTCTCTCTCTCTCTCTCTCTCTTTCTCTCTCTCTCTCTCTCTCTCTCTCTCTCTCTTTCTCTCAGACTGTATTCATCTTTTCAGTTTTTAGATGACAATATTATTCCTTAGGGGTGGGGTTGATTGTTTTTCATTGCTAAACACTTTCTAGCCATCCCTATCATTTATCCATGGGGTCATGGACAAGCAGCCTTCTCTTCCCTGGCCCCAAAGAGGACAGATTTAGCTTCATTTTTCTGTCCAGGAATTTGGGGTGATTCACAAATTTCAAAAAATACTGTGCATGATTAAAATAGTTACTACTGTAATATGTCCAGATTGGAACAATATATTCATACAATTACTGACAGTTATAAATAGTAACCAAGTCCTTAATGCACACATGTACAAATATTTGTTGTTTGGTGTTTTAGTGAGGACTATAGAAGGCTACATTGGTTTTGAATACTCAACACAGAACTAAAATATTCAAAAGCAGTCTTCCTTTTTAGTTCCCAGCCCTGTTGTGCAGTAATGGCCTCCTGAATTCAAAGATGCATCTTACAATAGATCTGTTTGTATCCCTGGAGAAAAGTGAATGGAAATATTATTAGAACTGTCAAAAGCAATACATATTCATTTCATAAGATAGCACTGATGGAGGGTGCTTGGACATAGAATGAAGATTTCTCTTGCTTTCCAAAAAAATGCTGTTGTCATCTATAAGACAGAGTTTTTATCTGCTTGACAGAAATTATCTCTTCATGTTTTGTAGTTGTATCATAACGCTAAATATAATTCATCATTGTTTGCTTTCTTTTTCTTGAGACAAAATCTCTCTTAGGAACCCAAATTAGCTTTGAACCCAAGCTCCTACTGCCTCAGTCTCCTGAGTACTTATATTTTAAGATTAGAAGATTGGAAGCACAAGCCACCAAGCTACATTGCCATAGACTGGTGGATGCGTGTTTGGGATTTATAGAGGAGTAGATAAAATAGGTTAACAAATACACCTGCCTACTATAAAGCATCTGACTTTGCTTTTAAGCTACTTAACTAATCTAATAATTATTATAATGAAATCAATAATTTGACTAAATTATAGAATTATCAAATTGACAGTATATTATCAATAAAATACACCTTAATTTCACCAAATTCAGGATTAATTTGCAATGTTCTACTTTCATTGGAAATGTTTACAGAATAATCTTTCATTGTAAGATCTATGTTAGACATATTACAAAGAAGGAAGAATGCAATCTATAGTTAATCATTAACTTGAGACTGAAATTCTGTCTTTCCCTTTTAAATAGTTATAAATTTAATTTATTCAAAATAAATGATTATGTTCTACTAAATACAAAGATGCTTGGCCACTTTAATATCTGAAATTAGATTTTATTATTCTGTGTCTAAATAAACTTTTCTGATATGAGTGATAAAATTACCCTTCTGTTTATCAGTATAAAGTAACTTTTGTGTTTTAATGAACATCTCCTGTCTACCATATGGCTGCATAGATATTTTTCTTTGAGAATCTATTTATGTTCCTGACATTTTCTGTTAAGTTTTTTTACCTCAGAATCACAGAAAAGCAAACTGAATGATAAGCTTTTTTTATTAATAATGGGAAAATGGTATGTAAGTATAGAGAAGGTTCCTTAAATATAGGTAACATTAAATTTCTGGTTCACCGCAATTATAAAACCCTTTAATGGGTATTTCAACCAAGAAAAAAGGAAATAGAGTTGTTTTTGGGTTTTTTTTTTAATCCAGAGAAAAGTAGATAAATTTGAATTGTGACCAATGTGTTAAGTTGTGGCTTTAAGTACAGCAACACTGTGTAATAACTGACTCATAATATAATGAGTAATGAATTTCTCTGACTAATAATAAAACAAAGCTTGATTAAATCTTATTAATAAGAATTAGGTTCTTGAATTGATTTTTTTAATTGTAAGGTATCAACTATTGAATAAGACAAATGTTTAGATGTAAGCTAGGAATTTTTTTGACTAGATTTTAATGAAGTATAATCATAGTACCTTTCAATGGTAGACAATTAAAGTAGTATTTTATTTCAAAAACTTTAATTAAAATGTAAAACTGTTTTGTCTGTTAAGTTATTAAAATGACCATGATCTTCCCCCATGAACTCCTTATTATTGAAGATAATAGTCAATTTTCATTTCCTAGTCTCGTCCATCAATATTTAAGTAAAATAAACAACAGCAACAAAAACAAATAACTCACTCTGCTGTGCCATTCCATTCTGACTCCAAAGCTTTTCCTGCAGTTACTTTTCCCATGCTGACTATTTTGCCTCCCAAAGTCCTGTGGACCTTCTGTGGCCTCCATACATATTGAGCATTGTCTGTTTTTTTTTGTTTATTTTTGTAAACATAAAGAATTTTTCCCTCTTCACTAGAGTAATGTTCAGAATATCATCATCTATGTGATCATCTTCCATCTCTGCCACTGCTTAGTGGTATGAATACAGCCTTGGCTTCCACAGCTTTCATCTGTACAGCACCTACCAGTTGCATAAAAGTCCCAATGCTAGGATTGTGCTCATGTTAGGAGCCCAGTGTGTGTTAGCTGCTGGTGTCATCACTGTCATGATCAGCAATATTAGAAGTACTCTGGGACTGTAGAGATGGCTCAGAGGTTAAGATTCTGCCTCAAAAGCAGAAGGTCCAGAGTTCGGATCCCATGTCCCAGGTAAAAACACCAGGCAGAAACAACAGTAGCCTATACCTCTTACCCTTGTGGGTGTAGACTGAAAAATCCCAGAACAAAGGAAAAAGAGGAGGTAGAAGCAATCCAGGATGACTCTCAAAGTCACCCTTGGTCCTTTACAGGGGCACACAGTGACTTGTGATATGAGCACACACACACTAAATGAATAAAGTTAAGAAAATAAAATAGTACTTTGATAATAACATGAAAGAATTCAATAGATGAGGAAAGTAGGTATTTATCCTCTCTCAGGCATGATCTTTCTATCCAGCTTCTTTTTTCATGTCTTATTCTCTAGTTTATTAACACATAATATTTTTTCAGTCCTATTACAATATTAGAATTGAACAGCTTCTCCCTGATAAATTCTTGTTCATTCCTATCATTTTTCACACCTTTGTCTCTCACCCCCAGCTTTCTTTATACCAAGCAATGTCTTGATGGTCTTTCTACTCATTTCTTGTGTTATATTTCCCTTCAGATTCTGTCCTGGCATTTCTTCTCTTTCCTGTATCATTCCTGGAAGAAGTTATAGATCAGTGTTCTTCTATGGTGGTGCTATCCATTCACCCTCCCGCCGTGGATCTCTGCCCTGTTCTCCAAGAATTGTGTGCATTGATGATGTTGAATGACTATTAGGAAATGTGCATACCATTCTGAATAGTTTCTTCTTTTGAGTATTCCATGACATGTAAACATTCCATTTTTTAATCTGTTCTTCCAATTCAGTACATCTAAGTAGTTTTCTTTCCTGGGCTATGTGGCTAGTGTTGCATGGGATGATGAATTCTATCTACTCTTCATACTTCTGGTGTGAATGTATAACAAGAGTGGGTTGGCAAATCATATTATTATGGTAGCTTTCCCTGCTACACAACATATGCATAGAGCGCAATCATAACCTTCTCTGGCCTATTAAATTAAATAAATATATTTGTGTTAAGAAATTTCCAAGGTAAGTTTAAGAAATAGTTACAAACTTGTGAGAAGTTAAATTTCCACAACATTTTCCAGTGTATTAGCACTGTAATTTTCATTGACCCATTCCATCTTCCCAATGTTTCAGCAAGTCTGGTCCAGCAAACGCTATTGTTCTTTTTCTTTAATATGTTTCTTTTTATTTCATTCATTTGTTGAAAGAGAGAGAGAGAGAGAACATGTTTGCTGCCATAGCTCTGATGGATGTAACAGGAAAGCTTTCAGAAATAAATTCTCTCCTTCCACTATCAGGGCTTCTAGGCATGTCAGGTAGCCAGATTTGAGAGCAGATGCCAAACCTGATGAGCTCTCTCAACAGGCTGTATGGGTGCATATTTGTTTTTTCCGCTCTTTTTTTTCTTTTTTTTTTTGTTTTATTATTGTTTCCACTTATACAAACTTAACAGGTACACCTGTCCCTTCCCTCCCTCCACCGGCTCCGCTCCTCCCCTGCTCCCTCCCTCCCCATCCCCCAGTGCCTCCTCCCAAGTGCCTCTCCCCCAATCCCCAGAGCATCCTTTAATGTGCCTGCCAAACTTTCCTCTGGGTCCTCCTCTCCGATGAGGTGCAAGGACCCAAGGGCATTTCCCAGAACCCTTTCCTGTGTTCCTCTTAAGCTTAGGAACACTACTGTGACTGTCAGTCCCTAGCCTCCAAGGATCCTAGTGCCTTAGTCCATGCTAGACTTTGTGGGGTCAATAATCTGTTGGATATAGCGTTGGTCATGCCAAGTCCTATTATGATTGCTTCGGCCCTAACTTGTGTGGAGTATCTTGCATATCATTACTCCTCCCATCCTTGTGCTCTTAAAATCATACCGCCCCCTCTTCCGCAAATTTCCCGGAGCTTCAGGATGGGGAGAGATTAGGCTGGCTTAGTTCCTGGTTATTGATAAAATGAGTCTCTGATGTTCTGAATTATGGTTTGTTTCCATCCTGATGGGTATTGGATGTCATCCCCTGGCCAGAGATAAAACCAAAAGTAGATGGAATAAAAGTAGGAGACCACGGTGAGAGAGGGGTCAATCACCCATTTGCAAAATGATTACTTTCTATCTGGCAGCCTATATGCCCTCCCCTTCTGGTGAGATCATACCCCATCAGTTGTAAATGATCAGGAAGGAAACTCTGTGAACTTAACTAGATGTCTCATTTCTTACTTGCAGTCCGTGATGGTGGCCTATTTTCTCTGCTATAACATGGTCCCCTCTTTCCTTGTTTCTGGTGGGCCCCTCCTTCCCATCCCTCCTGTTTATAATCTTTACAATTACTGTAGGTATTACAGACATTTGTCTTTGAGTGTCTCTAAGTGGGTTTAGTACTAGGATCCACCTATTAGGTAGTACATATGGCGCTTAATTTTCTGGGTCTGGGATACTTCACTCAATATAATTGTTTCCAATTCCATCCATTTCCCAGCAAATTGTATTAATTCATCATTTTTGATGGCTGAGTAGTACTCCATTGTATAAATGTACCACATTTTCCCTATCCACTCATCAACTGTTGGACATTTGGGCTGATTCCATTACTTTGCTATTGTAAACAGTGCTGCTATGAACATGGTCATGCTTCTGCTATCGAGGTGAATTTTTGCTGTATGGGGGGTTATTCCCAAAAGTGGAATAGCGGGGTCATATGGCATTTCAATCCTTAATTTCTTTAGGAATCGCCAGATGACTTGCCAGAGTGGCTGTATGAGCCTGCATTCCCACCAGCAATGTAGGAGAGTTTCCCTCTCTCCACACCCTCTCCAGCATTTGTTGTTTGTATTGTGGATTTTTGCCATCCTAACAGGGGTGAGATGATATCTCAGGGAAGTTTTGATTTGCATTTAGCTGATGGCTATGGATGTGGAGCATTTTTTAAGATATTTGTTAGACATTTTAATTTCATCCCTGGTAAAGTTTCTTTTAAGTTCCAAGGCCCATTTGTTAATTGGCCCATTTGTTTCCTTGGTGTTTAGTTTTCTAAGTTCTTTGTGCACTCTGGATAATAGAGCTCTATCAGATATGTGGTTAGTGAAGATTTTCTTCCATTCTGTGGGTTGCCTTTCTGCTCCAGTTACAATCTCTTTATCTGAACAGAAGCTCTTTAATTTCACAAGATCCCATCTGTTGAGTGTTGGTTGTAGTGACTGTGCTATTGGATGTCCTTTTAGGAACTGTTGGCCTAGCCCAATCAGCTCCAGGGAGTTCCCTACCCTTTCAACTATGGTTTTTATAGTCTCTGGCCTTCTATTGAGGTCCTTGATCCATTGGAATTAAGTCTTGTACATGGTGACAAGTATGGGTCCAGTTTTAATCTTCTGCAAGTGGAGAGATCCAGTTTTGCCAGCGCCATTTGTTGAACATGCTGTTCTTTTTCCATTGGATTTTTTGGGCCCCTTTGTCAAAGGTCAAATGGCTGTAATTGTGGGGGCTTATATCTGGGTCTTCAACCCTTATCCATTGATCTGTGTGTCTATTTTGGAGCCAGTACCAGGCTGTTTTTATAACTATGAATTTGTAGTATAGACTAAGGTTTGGTATGGGGATACCTCCAGCCATGTTTTTGTTATTCAGGATTGATTTTGCTATCCTGGGTCTTTTGTGCCTCCATATGAATTTTGAGATTGTTTGGACAACTTCTTTAAAGAATTGCTTTGGGATTTTAATTGGTATAGCACTGAATCTGTATATTGCCTTTGGTAGGATGGTCATTTTTACGATATTGATTCTGCCAATCCAGGAACATGAGAGGTCTTTCCACCTTCTGGTGTCTTCTGCAGGTTCTTTCTTTAGGGTTTTAAAGTTTTCATTGTAAAAGTCTTTTACTTCCTTGGTTAGGTTTATACCAAGGTATTTAATTTTTTAGGGGCTATAGTAAATGGAATTGTTTCTCTCAGGGATTTTTCACTTCTTTCATTCTGGGCATATAGGAAGGCCACTGATTTTTGTACATTTATTTTGTATCCTGCTACACTGCTGAACTTCTGTATTAGTTCCAGGAGCTTCCTGGTGGAGTTTATGGGATCACTCAGGTAGAAGATCATGTCATCTGCAGAGATAACTTGACTTCTTCCTTGCCGATTTGAATCCTTTTTATGTCCCTTTCTTTTCTATGGCTTCAGCTTAGACTTCAAGTACAATATTGAATTGAAATGGTGAGAGTGGACAGCCTTGTCTAGTCCCTGCTCGAAGCGGGAATTCTTCAAGTTTTTCCCCATTGAGTATAATCCTTGCTGTTGGCTTGTTGTATACAGCTTTTATTATATTGATAAAGGTTCCTTCCATTCCAACCTTCTCTAGGGTTTTGATCATAAAGAGCTGTTGAATCTTGTCAAAAGCTTTTTCTGCGTCTATGGAGAGTATCATGTAGTGTTGAACATTGGACTGGTTTATATGGTGAATTACATTTATTGATTTGCATATGTTGAACCAACCTTGTGTGCCTGGGATAAACCCTACTTGGTCTCCTTAAATGATCTTTTTGATATATTTTGAATCTGATTTGCTAATACTTGGTTAAAAATCTTTGCATCTGTGTTCATCAGAGAGATTGGCCTATAGTTTTCTTTTTTAAGTGTATCTTTATTAGGTTTTGGGATTAAGACAATATTCACTTCATAGAAGGAATTTGGTAGTGATCCTTCCTTTGCTATTTGATGCTGCAGACCAGAGTCGCAGCCTCCAGACCAGGGCTCCCCAGGACCAGGTGGAGAACAGAACACACATGACTCCCTTTTGTCCAAGTGAATTCTGAACCCCTTTATTGAAACTTTCATGACAACTTTTATACAGAAAATTTTGGGGTAGAGAATGTTGCATATACAATAGATAATTTTCTAATCAGCAAAATCACCTTCAGGGTGGACCCTTTTTTTCCAGAACCTAACCTATGGCCTGAGGGTAAAGGCACTTAATGGAGTCATTCTGTTATCTAATCTAAAATGCTTCACTGGATAGCTATGGAGCTGAGCCCACATTTTAGCAGAGACTGCTTTTTTAAAATACACAGAGGCAGAATGATCTCCTTTTGATTTTAGCAAGAAACATATTTTACAATTAACTATAGGAGTCCCCAACACTCCATAAGTCCCAGCATGACCTTTTGCTGTTGTCCTCTCAAGGTTGATACTTTCAGTCAGGCAGGTGGACATAGGCACCAGGCATGGCAGCAGGTTCTAACTTGGGAAGTTGCATGTAGCTCATGCAGTCTCTACTATCCAAGCTTAAACCACATCTCAAAGGGGGCCCTTGACTTGGATATTCAAGGCCCATAAGCTATAGCTGGTTCTGTCAATGGAGCACTACTGAGGTATGCATTGAAGAAAACACTTAAGCAATATAATTATTAAAAGAATAACTTCTCCTATAATAGCATCCTTCTATTCCTTTAACAGTAAGGTTGCTTATGTCTTCCTTTGAGGAATTCCAGAAGTGTATTGCCATCAGTTAGATGACCCATCTGTGAACCATGCATATTCCAAACCTGGGGTCCAGTCAGGCCCCATATACCAGCCATAGGTGTCTTTTTCGGGGCAGAGGTGATCATTGGTGGGAGTGTACTCAAATAATCTATCTCTGTGATTTCTCATAAGAGTACTGTTTGTGATAGGAAAGACATGGTCCCCATTGCTTCTGACATGGATTCTCCCTGTTTGGATTGCAAATGTCATCTCCAGGGGCACTCTTGGCATCTAGACTTCCTGCCATGATGGTCTCTTCCTCAGCCTTCAGCCAGGGTAAGAGGGTATCACAGTTTCTTTTAAGATTCTAGTGGACTGATAGCATAGTCTTATACTTCTGGAATTTCTGAGTTAGTATATAGGTGGGAATTTTACCCACCTATGTTTTAAGACTCTAGAAGTTATTCTCTAATTTCCTTAAAATCAGTGCACACATTCTGGCTAACAAGTCTACTTATTGTAAGTGACTAGACATGAAATCTCTATTTAGTATTTGACTAAAACTTAAAAAGCAGACTTCTTCTCTAGAACAGAGAGCAGGAAGCTAGTTCCCAAAAACCCTAGGACAGGTAAAGGGCACTCCTAATTTCCAGAAGAATTCTTCCTGCCAGAGGCAAAACTTGAATTATCTAGGAGAGAGTGTCCAGCCCCTGTTCATGGGCTTTACTGTGACCTTCCTCAGGGAATAGGCTTTATGCCTGATCTGGGAAGAAACACCAAGGCCTGACAATTCCCATATTTTTCCTTATTTCTCTTAAATAAAGCCATGTCCTTATCCCAAAACATGTTATTTTGAATCCATCTTTTCCAAACTGAGACATATTCTACCAGATTTGTTGGATAGGGACATGGCAATTTGATGGAACAGTTTAAGGAGTATTGGTGTTATTAGCTCCTTAAATGTCTTGTAGAACTCTGTGCTGAATCCCATCTGGTCCAGGACATTTTTGGGTGGGAAGATTCGAGATTACTTCCTCAATTTCCTCATATGTTATAGGACTATTTGAATAATTCACAACTTCCTGATTCAATTTAGGTAGGTTGTGTTTACTTAGGAATTCTATCTCTTTTGTGTTGTCAAATTTCACAGAGCATAAGTTTTTGAAATATGACATTATAATTCTCTGGATTTCTTGGGTATCAGTAGTGATAACTCCATTTTCATTTCTAATTTTGTTAATTTGGGTTTTCTCTCTTGTTTTTGGTTAATTTAGCTAGGGGTGTATCAATCTCATTGATTTTTTCAAAAAACCAGCTGTTTGAGTGGTTGATTCTCTGTATCATTTTCCTAATCTTGATTTTGGATATTTCTCGCCTTATTTTGCTAATCTCCTCTCTTCTACTGCTTTTGGGATCAGATTGCTCTAGTGTCTCTAAAGCTTTAAGCTGCATTGATTATTTATTTCTGATGTTTCCATTTTTTGATGTAGGCATTAAGAGCTATGAACTTACCTCTTAGGACAGCTTTTATTGTGTCCCAGAGATTTTGGTAAGTTATATTTTCATTATCACTCACTTTCAGGAAATCTTGAATTTCCTTTTTAATTTCTTCCTGAATCCAATTCTTCTTCAGCATCATAGTGTTACGTTTCCAGGAGTTAGTGTATTTTCTGTTTTGTTTTGTTGTGGATGTCAAGCTTTAGGCCGTGGTGGTCTGATAAGGTACAGGCTAGAATTTCAACTTTCCTGTATATGTGGAGATTTGTTTTGTGGCCCAATATGTGATCTATTTTGGAGAAAGTTGTGTATTCTTTGGTGCTGAGACAAATGTGTATTCTTTGGTGCATGGATAAAAAGTTCAATAGAAATCTGTAAGGTCCATTTCAGTAAGGGTTTGATTAAGTTCCAAAGTGTCTCTATTAAGTTTTTTACCTGTTGATCTATCCTATGTCAAGAGGGCAGTATTGAAATCTCCAAGAATTATAGTTCTGTGATTGATTTCTCTCTTTAGACGTTATAAGGTTCACTTAATGAATGTGGGGGAGAAGGGGCCCGTATTGCTAGCATATATGTTCAGTATTGTGAAGTCTTCCTGGTGAATTGTACCTGTGACTAAAATGTAGTATCCATCTGTGTCTCTTATGATTTTTTTGGTTTGAAGTTCACTTTGTCTGATAGCATAATGGCTACCCCTGCCTGTTTTCTGGTTCCATTAGCTTGTAGATTTTTGGACCAGCCTTTTATTTTTAGGATGTGCCTATCTTTTGTGGTGAGATGGGTTTCCTGCGGGCAGCAGATTGATGGGTTGTGATTTTTAATCCAAGTTTGTAATCTGTGTCTCTTGATCAGTGAGCTAATTCCATTAACATTTAGTGTTATAATGGAGAAACTATTTTTAATTCTGGACATTTATTATGTTTAGTGGTTTTTGTAAATATATTGCTTCACTTTTAATGGTGTTATACTTCCCTTCTGTTCTCCCTGATATGCCTGTTTTTTTCTTCACGCTTGAGTATCATTTCTAGCATTTTTTGGAGGCTTGGTTTGGTGGACATGTATCCCTTCAAGGTGTCTTTGTGCTGGAAAACTTTTCTTTCTCCCTCAATAATGACGGATAGTTTTGCAGGGTAAATCAGCCTGGGTTGACATTTTTGCTCATTCAATACTTGAAGTATGTCTCTCCAGCTCTTCTTGCTTTTACTGTTTCCATTGAGAAGTCATTTGTTATTTTAATAGGTTTACCTTTAAAAGTGACTTTTTTTTTTCCCTTGAAGCTTTCAGCACCATTTCTTTATCTTAAATGTGGAGTGTTTTAACTATTATTTGCCATAGCAAGTTTCTATTTTGGTCATATATGTTTGCGGTGCAGCATGCCTCTTGTATATGCATGGGCCTCTCTTTTTTTAGATGAGGAAAGTTTTCCTTGATGATCGTTTGAAAAATTTCCTCAGGTGTGGTATTTTGGGATTCTTGCTCTGGTATTCCATGAATACACATGTTAGGCTTCTTCAGAATGTCCCATAACTCTTGAATATTTCTCTCTATCTTTTTGGCTTTAACAACCTCTTCCGTTGAGCTGATTAATACTCCCACTTTGTTTTCAAAGTCTGAAATTCTATTTTCTGCTTTGTTAGTTCTGCTGATAAGACTCTCTCCTGAGTTCTGAGTTGAAGGTACCTTGTCTTTTAGTTCAGTTTTAAACTCTGCCTGAATCTGTTTTAACTGCTCTATGCCTGTTTTTCTTTCTTGAACTGTTTTTCTCAACTCCTCCAAGTGTCTGTTGTGTTCCTCTTCAAAGTGCTTGATGCGGTTATTTAATTCCTCCCGGATTTCCTCTTTCATTGTACTGATCATGTTAATGATCATGTTTTGAAAGTCGTTACCCTGGTCAGACTCTTGGCTATTTTCCGTGGGTTTGTTCTGGTTGGAGTCTATCATTATGAGATTAATTCCTTAAATAGGAGAT
The DNA here is from genome assembly GCA_023101885.1 of Typhlomys cinereus. Taxonomy (NCBI): domain Eukaryota; kingdom Metazoa; phylum Chordata; class Mammalia; order Rodentia; family Platacanthomyidae; genus Typhlomys; species Typhlomys cinereus. The sequence goes on along the minus strand of JALPQD010000232.1, from coordinate 1,808,278 downwards.
TTGTTTTCTTGGGTTTTGTTTGTCATGGATTTGCATTTAAAACCTTCTTTGAATTTCTGTGCATTTTTCAGTGAACTGAATTATTTGGCCTGCAGTAGCTCCTGCTCCAGCTGACTGGTGGGAGGAGCTGGGACTATTGGGCTGCCTGGGGTTTGGGGGTGGGCGTGGAGCTTACCTAGGTTGCAGTGAGTCCTGGCTGGACTGCGCCGGTCCCGGGTGGGTGGGAAAAGGGCAAATGCTCATGTTCTTCATCAACATGTGAGGATCAGAAAATTTTTTAACTTTCAAAAGGTCATATTTGTGGTAAAGGAATAAATGAAATGTAAATCAGTTTCTCTGAGTTCATCACAGTTTTGTATCTGAGAACCCATCATTCTTTTATTGTCCTATGCAAATGTTTGCACTGTGTGTAAAGCCTGCCTCACTGATTGTGTTATTTCTTGTTTCTCTACTCCTATTTGCAGAAGTTAATTGAGCCTCTGACTAAATGTTATCTTCAGTTGTCTTATAGTCTCCTAGTTTGTAACACTCAAAAACATGGATTAGCCTCTAGCAAAAAAGTGTTTGAAACTTTATCCAGGCCTAACTAATAAATCAAGCTTGTATAGATTTAAACTATGATGTGCTTTGATATATAAGTATATTGTTAATTATTTAGTGCATTCAGTGTAATTAACACATCAGTCACCTCACATAGTTTCCTGGTGTATGTTTTTTGTATTGAGAACCCCTAAGATGAGCACTCTAAGCAAATGTTAATTATTTTCAACTATATTATGAACTATAGTCACCATACTCTACATTATCTCCCCAAACTTAACTATCATCCTTCCATTTTTTCTGCTCTCACAACTACCTGTGACAATCACCATTCTTTTCTCCAGCATTGTCTATTAATTCACCTCTCTAAAATCTGGGTGTTTTTGATGTCATGTAGGACTTGTTTCATGTCTCATTTCACTTAGCATAATATCACTCTAGTTATATACATGTCATTATATTTATTCTTTGGCAAGTGTCCCATAATGGTAAACACTGCATTTTTTAAATCTGTTCCATTTGGGACATTTAAGTAGTTTTCTTTCCTTGGCTGTGTGGCTACTGCTGCTTGGGATCCTGGGATATAGCTGGCCTAAACATATAGAGTGGGGTGGCTAATCATATCATTATGGTAGTTCTCTTCTCACACACACACACACACACACACACACACACACACACACACAAAATGGCCATACCAATTTCCAGACCCCGCTAGACTTAAAGTCACCTATCTTTCCATCATTTAGCCTTTTGATATTGCCATTTTAATACAAATATGAAGTAATGGGCCATTATTGATTCAATTTGTATTTCCCTGATAATTATGTTGAATACATTTTTATGAATCTACATAAACATATCTACTCCTACAAACTTGGCTTTACCATTATTCGGAGGAACCTAGCTCAGCCCCTTCCAGCAAATTGCCTAAGCATTATGTTGCTATATATTAAAACCTATAAAAGAAAAAGGAATGTGTTTATGTGCTATTTCTCATGATTATAAAAAGAATGATGTTTGTGTACTCCATATTAGAATGGCTTCTACAGCTAGGTATGCTTTATGTAAATCTAAGTCTACAGTCTTAGATTTTTAGCTATGCTTCTTTTTTTTAATTTTTTTATTATTTATTCAATTGTGCGTGTGTGTGTGTGTGTGTGTGTGTGTGTGTGTGTGTGTGTGTGTAGAACCACGGACTAATTCGGAAACCACCATGGACTCCTTCACCTTCTTGTTTACTCTTCCCCAGGATTACGCCGTCCTACCAGGACCAGAAACACAGGCTGCCCCCGCTTCTGCCCGGCGTCTATACGTGGGGTCTAGGATCTGAACTCAGGACATTCTGCCTGTAAGGCAGAGGCTTAACCCCTGAGCCACCTCTCCAGCCCCCAAGCTATGCTTCTTGATTTTTTTTTGTTTAGTTCCAATTGTTTATAAAGAAAATTAACCAGTCAAGTTCATAATTAAGGTCTTTGAGTAAGTATCCTTGTTAATAGAGATGTAATCATTTTTCCATATCAATTAAGAATTATGTAAAATATCTTGTCTCCAAAGATTGCACAAAACAATTATTAACTTGAGAAATAATAGCTTCAAGTTAACTTATATTGGTTTGACTAAGGTTATTAAAAAAGAAAGCCATTTTTATATTATAAATACTTTATTATAAATCTATTTTCAAAGCACATAAAAATCTTTTAAAAGATTAAGTTGATATTTTTAGATAAAAATGCAATTTTTTAAGAATCCATATATATACACATTTGAAAATAGTTCTGTACACCAAGAAAATAAAACCCAGGCTAACCTTTTATTACCAAAGTAGTAGTAAATTATATCCTAAAATTTATCAAAAACTCATGTTGATCAGAAATGTGAATCTAAGGAAACATAAGAACATGAAAAAATACATTTACAAATATATTAGCTACTAATCTAGATCCTAGATTAAAGGAAAAAATACAGAAATTGTATTAAAGAGAGAAGGAAAATGAATTCTTGGTATGTTAAAACTCAACAATGTTTTTAAAAAATGAAAGCAGAGAAGGTGGACGGTTATGTGAAGTGTATTTACTTTAGGATGAGTGAGAGTTGTTACAATAGTCTTCATCCAAAAGACTCAGTATTTCTTTAAACTTTGAAGAATGTTATGAATTTAAAAATGCATCTATGTACTGTCTGATTAAAGTTTAATGTAAAACTTTCAAAATGACAAGAAATGCCTTAGATTCTAGTTAGAACAAAGACAAGGGCAGACAGGAACAGCAATGAGCGTCATGAAGGAAGAATAGGCTAATTGAGAAGGAAAACTAAGATAAATGGCAAGGAGGCCATTTTTACAGTTTCCATTTACTGAGACAGTGTAGGTGACCCTGTGTCTGTAATAACAATAGCCACAACAGATAGCAGTTTTAGCATTTTTCTCTGCCTTAGAGTTAAGCACCAGTGTTAAGCACTCTGCTTCAGTTAATTCCCTCAAAGCTGCTATGATATGTTATCTCATTTATAAAAGAGAAGCTAAGCTCAGGGGAACTTTAAGCTCAGAAACACAAATGGCAATTGGCAGAACTGTATTGAGAAAGGTTACTGGACCTGAAAGTGCAGAGAGGGTTTCAGGCTCTTTTTCCTGCGTGTGACCATCTAAATGAAGTGGCCCTGGTGCTGACCCTTAGTACTAACAATTGTCTGTTTTCAGAGACGTTCGAGTTATTTTTCTGTTTAGACATATTGCAGTCAATTTCATGTAGACTGTTCTGAAAAAGTGTACTGTGGGAAAATATGTGTGTGTGTGTGTGTGTGTGTGTGTGTGTGTGTGTGTGTGTGCGCGCGCGCGCGCTTGTGCTCACTGTCCTCCAGTATGGAGGGGTGTGTTTCTCTGGGTAGGTGTATTTGCAAGGCTATTGACATTCAGGTGTCTCCTCAATGTTTTCACTACCTTCCTTTTGAGAGTGAGTCTCTCAGTAAACCTGAAAGCCAGCCCTGGGGGTCACCTTCTCCCTGGTTGCTAGGCTACGGGCACTGGCTTTTTAAGTGCTGCTAGGGATCCCAACTCAGACCTTTCTCTTGCAAAGCATTTACCCATTTAACCATGGCTCTAGTATATTTCTTTATAACTTAAATCAAAATTAAATTAATCCCAGTTCAAAAGTGCAATGTGGTTTCAGATGTTTTGTTTTGGTTTGGTTTTGGATTTAGGTAATCCCAAGTGGCGCAGATACCATGTTCCCAGGGGGAGCACAGAACAGAAATGTGACCTTTTTTTCTTTTTTTTCATTTCTCTTCTTTCTTGAGTTACTTTAAAATAGTGACTTTTTTAGCTTAAGTTACATAATCTTCCAGGATAATGGAAAGTTTCTAAGTAGGTTACTGAGAAATATTTTGTAAAGTATTTAAAATAATTTCCTTATTTTCAGTGCTCAGTATTTTGTATTGTCATTCAATCTGCTATTTACTGATGTGTGTCATTAAGCATACCCAAGAATAAACTAATAATTTGCATGAAAATGCACTTCAAAAAGCATGGTAATCCATTAATTAATGTGGTAGATAATGACATTTGAGTCAGACATCCTTTGAGCTTCCTTTATTGCTTCTCTGCATTGTACAGTTTCTAAAAATTTATAAGGCTTCAAACATGCAGAGACTGCAATTTATGTTATATTCTAAAATCAGAAATCTTTTGTTCCTGAAACAAACACATCCTTGCTTATAATAGCAATATGCTTCTGTTTTGTACTTAATTAAATGTGCGGCTGTCATTTAAACTTTTAATGAATATGATGTTTTAAAACTTGAATGCATGTGTAGCTCATGCATGAAGATGTTGCCTTTTTCAAGAAGAAAATATTGTGAACGGATAATACTTAAAAACTGATCCCCCGTAAGAGAAGTCACATTTTGTACTTTAAGATGTTTTTGAATATACATAGTAATAAACTTCCAGTTCATTTTTACATTCTCACTTTAATTTTCGAAATTATCTACTATTAGGAAATATTCTTTTAAAGTCTGAGAAGAAAGTATAAGAAATTTCTTATAAAGAGAATTACCATAAAGGTCACATTGTCATCAAAGGTTTTGAAAGGATGGATGCTTCAGTTTTATAAATAATGATAAAAACATCTAAATCAAGTTCATCCTTGTCTGCTCCCATGTCTCTTACTGACTTACACATGCTTAACATTTACTGTATATATTACATGCTTTGCTGTCCCTGAACTTAAAAACAGGCCAAAGAGAAGTATGTAAAAGTTCTGGTTATAGTGCTTTTATGGTGCAAGCAAAAAATTTACTTAAATTTATTTTTAATATAACAATTGTTCATGTTTTTCTTAATTTTACAAGCACACTGAGTACTTATCCATGCCTCCTTCCCATCCCACCTCCCCTCCCTTCATCAATCTATCCCACTCATTCCCACCCTCCTGCCTGTCTACTTCTGTGGTCCCTAGGGTTCCCTCTGGCCTGTCTACTCTTGTGGAAGTTCTGGTCCTCTGTGGCATACCAAATGGCCCCTTCTTAGGTCACCCCATTGATATGGGCATTTCCCTTCACTCATCTAGCCCTAGTCCCTAAGGTTTCCACTCATGTAATTATCTCTCCTGAGATCCTTGCTAGTCTGTGAGGGCATGTTGGTATGTCAGTCTTTATTCAGGTCTGGTAAGAACAAGTCTCATTGCAGTGAGTTCATAGGTGCAGCAACCCTGCCTTGAAATTTACCTACTTTATAAAAGGACAACTCTGTTTGAAATGCTTACAGCAGAATCCTTGAAGTTTTGAGGATTGTCATTGCCTGGGAAAAAAATCATTTCCAGAACCATCAAAGGGGAAGAGTGTGTTAGAGTCTATCACAAACTCCATTCTAGGATGTGCTCTCCAGACTGCTGAAATCACAAAACCTTCTTTATTTGCAGGGTCTGTTCTAACTCTACCAGATGTTTGTTCTTGGTTCCTTCAATTAGAGCGTTCTTTAGGATGTTACACTGATGTGTTCTGCCTTTGGTCATTCAATTTTCACAGGTATTTTCATTATGATAGCATGAATGTGCCCATGAAAGAATAGATTAGTAAGCATTTCTAATGACTCTTTCAGAATATGTGTTTTTCACATCCTGTTTTCAGTTGCAGTGTGTTTTGCAATGAATGGCTCAGTAGAGATACTTTGTCTCCTTACTGGAGATATATAAAATGACTCGTGTTAAAATTGATGCTTTCTTAGATGTGAAGATATATGGTAAGTTACTAGCTCTGCTGTCTTTATGGTCATCTATTCATTGGCAGATCCCTTGCTCTGCTACTGAGCTGGAAATCCCAGGGGTTGTATCTTACAATAAATTTCTTTGGCTTCATCAGAGGCAATACAGTGAGTCTTGTGCAGAATGATATAAATGATAGCACTTCTTACATCAAAATCCTCACACTTTGAACAGACATTTTATCAAGTGGCTGAGCAAACACAGCAGTTTTTTGAAGTATTTGAAGAGCCATTGAATTCAAGAGTCTTCATGCCTTCACTCTTCTTTAATCTTATTAGTATAGGCCTCCTTCAGAACAGGCTCTTCCCTGGTTATTAAATTTAAGAACATAGATTATAAAATATGCTTAAAACTTCTTATCTACTTCAACCTGTTGATAGATATATCAAATACTTAGGAAGCTCTTGAATTTAAAATAAGAAATCATAATATTTTAAATTGCTCTCCAAATTGGAAGGAACCCATTTGATCTCTTTTTTATAAAAAAAAAAAAGAGAGAGAATTCTGTGCTTTAAAGTCTATTATTCTTACTCTACTGTATTATCCTAAATTAAGCACAGAAAAAAATTGGTCTCATATTTTGTATTCTCCAGTAAATGGTCAAATGAATAAGCAGTGGATATAAAAGTAATGTCATAGATCTAATACAGCAAAGTTGGAAAAACCAGTCTTTTAAATTTAATTGTGTTAATTATTTAGATGTTATCACTTTATATTTCTTCGTTTTCTTCTGCTGTATTCTGAACTGTTTGTGCTTAGAAGATCAACTTTAGAATTGAACAGAAAACAGCACATGAAAACATTGTGCCTGATCCTTGTATAAATAAAACATAATCATATATAATGAATAAATAATTAAATCTGCATTTGAGTTGACACTACACCTCTACCATTTACCTAATTGTGTGTCTTTTGGCACAAAATTTCTTTCCGCAAACTGTGAAACAGTTTTCTTATTTTGAGTTCTATCACAGTTTTGATCTCTTTATGTGTATCTATCAGAAATTAGTTTTTCTTATTATTTTTGGAAATTGTTAAACTCCTGGCCAGTTGCTCCTGACCTTTCTACTCTGCTCATAACCTCTCTGGTAATTTACTTGATTTTCAAATCCCAGGATCTTCCAGATATGACAAGACCATTTGTGCTCATGAACTCACTCCATCCATATTACCTATATGAGATAGGCCCCATGGTGGTAGAGGAAAGAACTCGTGAAGTTCTCCTCTCCTCTCTGAGAGACTGTAGATAGTTATTGCTGGTTAGAGGAAGGGGTGTCACTATATGAAGTGATGTAGCCCATGCTCCAGTAAATAACCTTCCACACATGCTACTGAAAGAAAACCTCATTAAACTCAGTGAGTGACAAACATGAAAACAAAGACATGAAAGTTGTCAGCAGAAAAAATTGATGATGAAACAGACTAATTGGTGAAAATGGCTAAAATTCCAGTATGCATACAAAATGGTCAAGGAATAAAAAATAATATAAATAGCATCATACTTAACTAACAAAGTAAGTACTGGCACCTTAGTCCAACCCTACATCTGTTTCATACTCAGACCACCAATCCTACCTTGCTCTTTCATCAGACTTTCATGTGTGTGCTTTATTCCTGTTAGAATGTGAATTCGGTACAAACCAATACTGTCCTTAATTACTGCCGTATCTTTAATGGTGTCTTGAATATTATATAAACTGATGAAAAGCTAGTAATTTACTTTTCATTTATTTAAAATAAGATGCTAATATTTGCAACTTGACTTTGCTTAGTAAATTGGATAGTCCTGAATATCAATTTCAGTGGTTTATTGAGAATGGATTAGAAGAAGGCATTTCGCTAGGCATAGGGAGGTAGATGTGGATGGCAAAGACAGTCTGCCTTGATACCCAAAAAAATTAAGTTTTACGTGCCATGTAATTTGAAAACAAACTCAAAAGTTAAAGTGAAACCTATCTCTCAGTTATATTTTAGCATTACATCCTTAATAGAAAAGGGAATATGCAAGCATTATGGTAATATAATGGATCCATGCCTGTGTGTGTGTGTGTGTGTGTGTGTGTGTGTGTGTGTGTGTGTGTGTGTTTATATGTATGTGAAAGAGACTAAGGAAATATTAGAGAGAGAACATGAGGTCATTTGTTCCAGTAACCTCTTTGACATTATTTCTTCTAATTCTAAACATTGTTCCTGTAAAAATGAGGTTCCTAACACTTTAATAATGTACAGTACCAAATCACAGCTGTAAAAACATTTCCCAACCACAATCTCTCATGTACTGTTTACCTGTGTGTATTTTTTTTATCTTCAACGTTATATTTTCTAAGGAAAACTATTGTGCTTCCTGGCTAATATCGATACAGAGACAGGTAATTCCGAAAGTAAACACTTGAAGAATTTTTTTCTTTAAAAGTAAAGAACAGAAAAATATGTCTGCATCAATGTTTTGAAACGTCTTTGTCTCTTAAATAAGCCACAAATTATGTATAGCCTATAAGAATTCTCAATTGTGATTGGCCTTTCTGTGTCAAAAGAAATCCTTATATAATTGTCATTCTTTTAATTCCTTTTGATTATAAAAATATTGTTAAAAATTTTACTGAATCATATGAATTTTCTAAGGCATACACATTATTTGAAATAGAATGTCAAATACATGCAATAACATATGTTATTGTTCAGTTAGTGATTAGTACATGTATCATTTCCCTGTCACTTACAGTAACTTACTGCTATAATTATAAAGGGAAGCCTTGAAAATAAAATTCTTAATCCATGAGGTGAAAACTCTTGGTTAGAAGACAAGATTGCCTCTAAATTTTACTTATTTCAACATTCATTCAAGTATTTTGTAATCTGGAGTAAAGGACAAAGCTAAGCTTTTAATGGTTCTTTTCAATCTACCATGTTTCACTCCCTTACCAAGTATTTAATTGTTTTCAAAAACCACATTTTATTCTTAAATAAATCAATAGACTTAAATAATTTTCATTCTTTGGAATGAACCTATAACCGTTAGCCCTGAAGGCATCATTTGAATCTCTTTCTCCCTCTCTCTCTTTCTCTCCTCCCCCTCCTTCCCCTGCATTTGCTCTCCCCCTGTCTTTTACTCTCCCTCAACTCTCCCTCTTTATGCACACTAGCATCCTAATTATCAGCTTCTATTTGACCCTGGGCAGTCTTGACCAATTGAGCTAGAGTCACTAGTTCAACAAAAGTTTCTCTGGTGTGTCCATTTGAATCCCTGACCTAGACCATGGTTTCAAAAGGATGAAAATAATGGACCATTATTTATCCTTACTCACATGAACTATTATCAGACCATTTTGATATTATGAAAGTGTATTCACATTCCTGAGATTAAATGTTTATGTGCTGATAAAGATGAAAAGCTCTCAGTCTGTCTGCATGTCTCCTTGAACCTCAATTTTCTAGGTTCTGATGGATATTTGCTTGAAGATTTTCGTGCCAAGTACCATTTCTAAACATTTTAGCATAATAATGGCTTTTAGTTATTTTTTAATTATCATTCTGATAAGTGACCATGAATACTAGAATATCCTTCTGAGAGGATAACTGTGATAGAGCACTTGCCTGGTGTGCTTGAGATGCTGGGATGAATTTCAGTAATGTAAAGAAAAGTGTAATTCTAAATTACAGCAGATCACATGACTGGTGGATGAACCCACTTCCTAATGTTTAAGATGCTGCCTAATAACAGTGTGATATCTAGAATCAGAAGAAGAGAATAAGCTTCTCTTCTCTTCTGTCTCACATTAGTAAGTGTCCTTACCATGATAATCAGAATCTGGAAAACCTATGAATTCAGAAATAAGGACGTAGTAAAAAGTTTTTTGAACTAAAAAGTTCAAAGAGTTAGGATTGCATTTAGTATGCTTCCTAAAATGTATTTAAAAGGCACATGGAATGAGCATCACTGAATAACTGAGATGTAACTATATATTAAATTTATTCTTATTTTTCTAGATAAAAATACTCACAGGGAGTCACATTTCTTTTAAGCTTGGAGAAGAATCAAACAATAAGAACCGATGGCTTTTATAAAAAATAAAATAAGAAGATTCACTATTAAATCGGGCTACTCAGTCTCAGGCAGGATGATCACTTGAGTCACTGGCACAGAGGTACAGCATCAGCCTCCTGGGTATGTGGTGTAGCAGCCTGGGAAGCCCTTTCCAACATGAGACCCTCTGCAATATTAGAGAAGTAGTAAGTCCACAACACAACACAAGCCATAATTTAACATTGTTCAGGATACTAACTTTAAATTGTTCTCTCAGAACACATTTATAACATCTCCTTCAGCTTTACTGTTGTGAATTCCTTAAGGACAATACATTCAAAATTGTACTAGATTCAGATGCACCGGAATATGGAGGACACCAGAGACTGGACCACACTACTGATTTCTTTTCAGAGCCTTTTGAACATAATGGACGTCCCTATTCTCTTTTGGTAAGTAAGGCTTTTTTAGACATTTTTACTCTCTTTCAAATTAATCTTTTGTTTTTGTGGTGCTAGTTTTATTCAAGAAACAACTTTTCAAATAGCAACATTAAAATTAAACAAGAGGAGCTGGTGAGGTGGCTCAGGGGTTAAGCCTTTGCCTTGCAGATCCCACGTACAGACTAGGCACCGGGCAGAAGCGGGGGCGGCCTGCGTTTCTGGTCCTGGTAGGGCGGAGCCTGTGAATCCCGGGCAGAGTAAACAAGGAGGAGGTGGAGGCGTCCATGGTGGTTCCCGAATTGATCCGTGGTTCTACACACACACAGACACACACACATATGCACACATGCAAATTGAATAAATAATAATAAAAAAAATTAAACAAGAGGGTAGGAAAAATGCAATGCATGTATTGTGTTTTGTGAGAAACTTGGTCTTGGAAGAAATAATATTGAATGACATTTGGGGAAAGTTGGGAAAAATTTTAAGTATTGATAGGATTTGAAATTATTTCACTAGAAGATAGTTTTTTTTGTTTTTCACTTATAAATTATTCTTCATGCAGCAATTTACTTCCATAAAATAGATTTTAAAAAAAATATGAAGGGATGGTGGTGATAGAGAAGTCAGGAAGCTCTGGGCCAGGGCAAAGCCCAGGACTTATGTGTGCATATGAGTACATGTATGTTTAGGTATACACAGCATGGTGCCTAGGCATCTAAGAGAGGATTTAAAGGTTTAATACTCTCAGATTCCTCTTGCAAAGAATTATTGCTACAGCTTGTCAGAATGTTTGGTTTTTACACATGCAATAAGATTGACTTAAAATTGTTTCAGAAATGAGAAAATAACTTAAAAATCTGGAGTAACTAAAAAGGTAAAGGACTCGTGGGATGTTAAAGAAGATAATTTGACTCTCAGCGAGAACTGAGAAACAGCAACTTGGTTACAATTAAATTGAATTTTAAAGTCTTCAACTAGATAGAAAAAACCTGCAAGGTTTAGCAAAATTCTTTTGTGTACAAATTTACTAAAATTTCCTATGTCCCAAATATTTTTGTTATGAAGAGTTCCAATCTTATAGTGAAAAGATGAGAAATTGTCATGAAAGAAACTTGGAATCCCATGCCCAGCCTGTTGTTTGAATCATGAGAAATTGAATAATTTGACTTTCTTATACCTTATAGTACCATTCTTCCTATAAGCAGAGATTCTGTGAAAGTAAAAACTCTTAATATAGCCATCCCTCTGAGAAGCTGCAAAATATTCCTGCCCGTGTACTTAAAGTTATTGTTTTCATGCACTTAAACATGATTGTGTCATAAATGTTTGAATTTTTCAAGTATGAAGCACTTAGTGCTTCAAAACTAAGATTAAAAGTACCTTCCCTAAACTTTAAAGGAATTATTATTCCCATGAATAAGGGTCCTGAGTCCTTGGCTTGAAATTATTTTGACATCCATCTAATTTTCAGTAACAAAAATGTTCTAGCATAATTGAAACACGTCGACTGCCCAGTGACAGCAATGGCCAGGAGGTTACTTTTCAAGCACTAATTGAATTGATCTCACAAACACCAAGCATACTGGGCCACATTAACAGGTAGAAAGGACAATATTTCTTCAGTGGGTCTCAGTGTCAGGAACACATCTTTAGATTCAGCAAAAAAACATAAAAAACTGAAAAGAGTTCGGCCATACCAGTAATAGAATTCTGATCCACCTCATTCACAAAAATAAGAGTTAGCTCTGTCTTCCAGTCAGCACCATCTTGTTTTCAGTGACTGTAGATGCTTCAAGAACTGCTATTTAAATAAGTTTTTGGACAAATGATAAAATGATCACTGGCTTTAATATCTGAGTAAGGTAGTACAGATGAGCAAATAAATTATAGCAAATTCAAAAACCTGACTTCCTTCTTGCAAGTTATTATATGAAGTGTCAGAGGTGGGGAGAAAGGAGATCTCATAGACGAATATGTCTGTTGATACAGGAACTCCTAGTTGTAATGAAACTCCTTAGTGGTTGGTGATTGCTGTAATCTAATTACGCTTCATGGACATGACCCTAACTGCAGTAGATCTCAAAGGACCACAAGTATAATCACACCTGCATTCCACACTCCTAGGAAGGAAAAAGCAAAATACAGCTTTCCCCATTCTGCCCACCATAACTAGTCAACACTGTTTGCCGAAGCTTCATTTGCAAGCACAGTAGTCCAAAAGATTTGCTGAATAAGTGTCAGATCTGCTCTCAAACACAGCGACAAAGAGCACTGGAAGGAATCTTAAAATAGCGATTCATGCTGCAGCCTCACAGGTGCCACCCTAGTGCTGCCTGTGCTTCTGGGGTTGAAACCAGGCAGCCGGGGCTTGTTGTTTGCGAACAGCCACCACTGAAACATGCTTGCGAAGGTCAGGTGCCTCGCAGCTACAGCCTTCTCCTGTTTGCTGGGCTGGCATTTATTGGAAGTTCCATTTTATCCTAATTACTTATCTGTGTCTTGGTTCCAGACACAAGAACTGGTATGTTAACCTGTGTGTTTATTGGTGCATATAGGGTGAGAAGACTTCCTACCTCTTCTCTAACTCAAAAATTCAAATTCTGTAATTCAAAGAACAAGCAGGCCCAGATAAGTTAGACTCCTTTGTGGTCACTGAGACTGTGACTTTGATGCAAACGTAAGGAAATGACAGCGTTGACATTTATCACTGTGTCTGCTCCACTCCTTAACAGGATGTATATTGTTACCACTACTTTCAATGTGGGGATTACAAGGACTTTGGTTTAAATATGGGATTTGGCATAAATATAATTTTATTGTCCCTCTCTTACAAATATGGGAAATACAAAGTGACAGTTGGAACATGCCATTTACTGCATTTAAAAATACAAAAAATGTTTAGTTATTTTGGCAAAAAAGCCTCTAATTCCTACAGTGCATCTTTTCTATGTTTCTAAATTAGAAATATACATTTCTATATAGGAGTTTGTATGTAGCTTTTCCATCTTAATTCTAACACAAAACAACAAAATAGCGTTTTTCATATAAAGTACTTTATGAAAACTAAAATTACCATAAATATCACTTTTCAATAGAAAAGTGTATAGACACTGGAACAACTGGAAGCATTATTTATAAATTTAACAGTTTCTAAAAAATATTCAAATTTAGACTTTGTGGCATCATGCTTTTCTAAATTTAGAATTATCTCTTTGCAACTGTTTGACATAATTAATATTAAAAATTATGTAATTAATTTTTCACCATAGTTATGATCACAGCATAGTCTGGCTGACATAACAGAACAAGTCACTGTGTTACTTTCTAGCTACACTACAATTACAGTAGTAATGAGGTGATTGAAGTATTCCAAATAACTGGTAGATCAGCATACATTGAACTCATAATGAATGATTTGGATGCCGCCTCCTTTGGGACAGTTGGCTCTAAATATAGCTAAAAAAAATCAAAAAAAAAATCAAAGTTATACCCATGTGTTACTTTACTGCATTTGTTCTTAATGAAGATCTCTCTGTGACATGTTAAATGATGAAAGGCTAAACAGAGGATGTAGTTGACACAATTAACAGATATCTGCAATATGTATACTAAATGTTTTCTGTATACATGTGCTAAGATTTAAATTTGATTATATTTATTTTAACATTTAGATTTAAATTTCCTTCTGTCCATGCTTCTTTCCTCTTGCTACATAAATCAAAACTGTTTGGAATGTAAATTATAAGATGAGAGTTATAGAAACAATACTTAAGCACCAAATGTTAGAGACCTCAAGTCTTTCATGTTTCTAATTATCCTATCTTAAGGATCATCACTGATAAATTATCTTCAGTCCTTTAGTATAACTGATAGTCATTTTCTAACTACTATGAAAATTGATTTAGATACTATGAAGCCTAATAAAAATAAAACTCCAATGTTCATAAGTACTGATAGTTAAGAAAAATCACTTGCTTGGGGAATTTTTTTTCATACCACAAAGACTCCAGAGTTACATAAATATATCTGGTAATTAACACTGCAGTGAAAAATATAATTACACAATATTCCTGTTAATGATATTGTACAATTACCAGCTGAAGGTTTTTGGGTCTCTAAGTGTGACTAGAATTCACATCATAAAACTCCTTACATAAAATGGTTGGCATTATTTAGTGCAAGTTCTTACAGGATTTTTAACTACCTGATGTCCAAATCTAAAAATCAGTATAGACATTACAAACTTAAGCTTATATCTTCTTGGTTTCAACTCTTAAGTTAGAACTTGCTAAATTATCAAAGTTCCAAGGAGAATAAGACTACTTATTAATGATCTTTTCATTTATTTTCAATTAATAAATCACTATGAGGATATGAGTTGAAGAATTACCACCATAATTGCATAGTATCCATAAAGAAATTTACCAATAAGATACAGATATCAACTTAACAATTGAAAGCTGAGACTTTGCACACACTCTTAAGAAATTGGTATACAAGGCAAGGCCTAAGCAATCCTGTGAGAGATTGTCTAATTACGTCACAGGAACCAGCCTATGGTAAGTGAGACCATTCCCTGACAGGTGGAACAAGCTGGTTTACTATTTGGCATGTTAAAATGAAGGCATCTAGCAAGTGAGAACATTTTTCTTTCTCAACAATTTCTACGGATGTGGTGTGGCCAGTTTCCTTAGCTCATAATGTTGGTAGGAATTTTCCTATGCCAATGAAGTGCGACCATGAATTGTAAATATAATAAACCTCTTGTTCCCATAAAGTGTTTTGCTCATGTATTTATCAGAGACATGAAAGAGAAACTGGAGCAGAGATTGACTTTACTTGTCCCAGGGTTTCACAGTGCAGTCCACCGAGAAGGACCCATCATTTTCTGTCCTCAGCTTGACTGATGTATTTCATGGCAAATTTATCAGGAGACTTGGTCTTAACAAGTTCCTTTTGCCAGGAATGTGGGCCAATATCTTAGCAGAATGTTTTTAATGTAGAGGAAACTGAATGTGTATGCTTTCCAACGCTAGGCTGAAGTTTGCATTGTTCTTTTTGGCTTAAGATTGCTCATGGCAGAGCAACTCAGAAACATTGTGTATAACCTGTTACCTTGCCAATTAGTTAAACCCAGTAGCTGTGATCTGAATGCATAGACTAATCTCTTAATAAGCCTATAGAAAATTTTAGACATTTGCCCTTTAGAAGAGCAGATCATTTTTAATTGCTACCTATGTTGATGTCTTTGGGGGGAACAAGTTGAATCAGACTTCTTTTGTTTTCCCTCCTTGACTCTGTGTTTCTCTGCTGGCATTACTGTGGAAATACCCAGTTCCTTGGATTGAGTTCTCTAGTTCATTACTACTAGTCTTGCCCTGTCCATGAGTATCTGCAGCCTCCTTTTGTTGACACACATTTCCTAACATATTACCTTGGATATCATTGTCTTAGTCAAAGGAAAAACTCTGCATAAAAGGAATTACAGTAACAGCTAAATTCTAAGGATATTTAGAAGTTAATAGGCATTGAACACAATATGTAAATTATAGTAGAACAGATGTGGAATGGAAATATTTGTTTTTCCCCTCATACAATGATTATAGGGATATAAAGTTTATCTTTTAAAAAATGCTTGATTGAAAATCACAGTCTGACATTGAGCTATAAATAGTAACTGATAGCCTTTCTAAAATTTTTTTCAAATGAATATACTTTTCTAAATTGCCATTACATGTAAATAAAGATTTAAAAAAATTGTCTCCTAGCCATTGCATTGATAGCATATTTTTTTAAATACCAACATTTTAAAAAGAATTTAGTTTTGATGTTCGAAAGTAATCAGCTCTATTGGTATATCTGCCTTTTTTCCTAAATATGGTTGGATTTTTTTTTCTTGTATGTGTGTATGGAGGGCAGGGTAGATGTCTGTGTTATGTATCAGAAGGAACTATATATGCTTGTGGAGGCCCAAGAATGATTTCACTCTGCTCTACCCCTTTTTCACTTTGCTGTGTCAAACTCTGCCTTCCAGAGCAGGAAATTTAAGCCCCAGTCATTTCAGCCTGGTGCTTTTATGTGGGATCTAGTATCTAAACTCAGATTCTTCTGCCTGTGAGGCTTAACCCTTGAGCCACCTCTTCAGTTCCCTCATATTCTTTATTTCAGGTACCTTATAAGAAAATAGTGAAGTCATTTGCAGAATAAAGTATATTTAGTATACAAGTCTCATGATTTAGAATCAACTGTTCCAGTCTTTTATTTTTTTGTTTTCTTCTTCTGTTCACTGTGCTAGTTAGATAGAGGTGTCAGCTTGACAATTGAAGGATGAAATATGGATGCATCTGTGAGGACCTAGTGTTTAAGGCAAGCCCTAAACAAGCCTACAAGAGATTATCTAATTGATATGGGAGACCCAGCCCCAATAGTAGAAGACCAGTAGGTTGGACCATTCCCTGAGCAGAAACATAAAAAGCAGGGAGGTGGTTTAATAGTTTGGAATTCTTTGGCATACTTCAGCAGTCTAACTGGCAATTTGCCCCTCTCTCAGCAATCCTTTGGCTTTGGTGTTACCAGTTCCTACAACCCTGATGTTGGTGTGATCTCTCTTGCCAACCGGACTAAGAACTCTACCTGAGAATCATAAGAAAATAAAACTCCCTTGTTCCTCTAAGCAATTTGATCATGAATTCTTTGGCAGCATGCAGGCAAATTGCCAACAGCTACCTCTTAGCACCTACGTATTCTCATAGTACCTGCCAATCATGAGAAATTAAAAAACTTAAGTCATCTGCTTCTATAAAGCCTGTGGTATCATAGAAAAGACAGATGGTAAACTTGAAAATGATCCCAAATTCTGTGAAGAGCCAGAGCAAAAAGTACTGTGAAGAACCTGGCAAACCTAGGGTTGTCAAGGTAAGTCTATCCATAGAGCTGGGATTTTTTTGAAGATCTGAGAGATAAAGAAGCAAGTAAGGTGAAAGGGATTTGAAGTAAAAAATAACATGTGAGGCAAAGACTCAAAATGGAAGAGTGTGACCTATACTCCAAGTTCTGAACGACCCTTGTTTCTGGAGTGTGTGGCTAGGATGCGGGGATGGGGAGGATCCAGGAACATGCTGAGCAGCAGCCAGATGCACTGGGCAGTCACAGGTAGGATGTGTCCTATCCTGCATGGGCTAGGGAGCCTTTTGATTTAGTGAAATTGAGACAGGGATTGATGCTGTTAAGATCACTTACATTACATTCCACTCTTTGTTCTTAAATTGGAAGGAAAGCAAACAAAAATGATGAGCTGTAAATTAAAGTGGCTTAATGCAAAGCAATGTTTTTAAATATCTCTTTCTTTCATTTATTCATCTAAGTAGAGTCACACTTCAAGCTGCATGGAGCCCTTCCTTCAGTACTGATAGAGAATGCATAACACTAGCAGGAAGAGGGTCATTTACCTCCCTCCAGTGTGATGAGCAGCCTCTTTTGCAAATCGTATGGAGCCCTCTAGTGGAAAAAGATTTTTTTTAAATTCTTAGTTTGCTGCCAGAAACTTTTAGAACTGTGAGATTGAGCCTTCTGATAAAAGTAGTTTTATAAAAAATAACTAGTCTCAGTCACATGGAAGACTGTATTACACCTGTGTAACTTTGACATGTTCAATACTCCTCTCAG
Organism: Typhlomys cinereus; assembly: GCA_023101885.1. Classification (NCBI taxonomy): domain Eukaryota; kingdom Metazoa; phylum Chordata; class Mammalia; order Rodentia; family Platacanthomyidae; genus Typhlomys; species Typhlomys cinereus. Next base: position 1,790,345 of record JALPQD010000232.1, on the reverse strand, counting down.
CTGCACTGATGTGATTTGTTGACAGGTGTACATTCCAAGCCGAGTGGCCCTCATCCTTCAGAACATGGATCTGCCAAACTGAAGGAACAGGATCCCAGCCCCACCTCCCTCAGACGTGTTTGGTGCTGGTCCTCCTTGTCACAGTGTTGATACTGTGTAAGTTTTATACAACACAGCTGCCTAGTCAAAATACCAAGTTCAAATTCAGTATCCGAATATGCAAATATAAAACTTTGCTTTAAGAGGTAGAGGAGAGACTGCTTAAAATTTTAGCAACCTGTATGTCCAAGCCATCTGAACACCTATGATTCTCAAATGAAGTGCAATATATAATGCCTTTTAAAAAATTACTTTTCTGTCTCCAAGCTGCAGTCCTGGTTCACAGCTGACCTTGCATGGTTATCCATAATTTGATTAGTGCTGGATTTATGTAGATGCAATGATTGACACTTTGATCCAAGGCTTTTGTCGGGTCACAAGTTTGGCAAACCAAAAACACAGGTGCCCTGTTACTTGAATCACAGGTACATAGTTAATCAATGTTTGGTATTCAGTAGTGTCCTTTGTTTATAAGAAAGTCAGAATGTCATTGGACACCTCATTGGGAGAAGCAAAATTGAAGAAAAATCCTTAAGAAATTTATGTTAACATATTGCTAAAGACATTGTTTCTGATATCTGCAATGTATAAGGTCTTCATATTGCAAGCACTGGTTATCTGTAAGAGTCTTATCTTTTGCTTTATCTTGGGTCTGTGAAGCATTTGACTAGATTACTCTTTATATCTGGACTGCCAAAATGTGTAAAGCCAGGGGCTGGAGAGGTGACACAGGGATTAAAGCCTTTGCCTCCCTCCAAAAAATTACTTTTCTGGCAAGTCATTTGGTCCTTTTAATTTCAAATTTGAATTATTCATCACATATGTTTATTTCTTCTGAGTCTATACAGAATTTGGAGACAAAATTTGATGCCTTATTTGTTTTGATATCTTTTTTGTTGTTGTCCCTATTAGGAGGTACCAAGGTTGTTTTTCTGATTATTTTTAATTGTGTTTAGAAATACTGTGGTAAATATGTACTAATAATATAAAATTAAGAATTATATCAAAAATAAGAGTTCTTGTCTATGAACTCATCTGTGCCTCAATTTGCTTTGAATTTTATCTTGTAATCTCCTGTTCATATACTATTTTGATAGATGCTATTAGCTCTGTATTTCTGAAGACTTGAAATGGCAATGGTAGTGTTTCAGAAAATGTCTTTCATTTCAATCAATAAAAAAAATTGTGAAATTGTCTTTGCTGTTGTTTATTTTACCATGCTTTTTGGGAACAGATTTACAAAAAAATAGAAATATGCCTTATCTCAACTCTGACACCATCACATGTACATAATGGACCCTGCAGCAAGTCACTTTTATTTTTCTCAGGAAGTAATGTTGTAACTTAAACTCTTATTAACCAGTTGCGACATGTCTGTTGTTCTTCAGCTGTAACCCTGAGCACACTCAGTGGTTTAACTGAGAGTTATCTATTTCAGTGGGCTTCTTCCTAAACTACCCCTCAGGTCTCTAAACTTGGTACATAATTCATTCATAAAAGACAAATCATGATGCACTGAATAAGCTGTCACTTTTGTAAAAGATCAAATTTTTCCCTGTATAGTAATACTGACTGTTTAGATTGTGTATTGTCTTGTTTTAATTTGATTTTATGTGACTGATAAAGATTCCTTAGAAGTCTGTCTTTAAAAACTCACACAGTAATAGACATTAAATGGCTTACTTTTGCAACTCAGCCTATTCATTGTCATCATCCTTAAGCTTTTTTGGTAACCTTGAATACATAGGTCTGAAATGTGTTATTTACTTAATTTTCAAGGACCATCGCTGTTTGATTTTCTAAAACTCAGCATTGCCAGTGGATAGCGCTATACAGGGAGAAGCTCAGCTGATGCCCTCATGAGTAATTTCCCCGTACCTGAATGTATTGTATCTCAGCATTGCCATAGTTTGTATTCTGTCCCTGTTAATTACAGCAACACAAAATGTGACTATGATGGTACCTCCTCATTGCGTATGTTATGGATGAGGAAGGTTCCGATAGGTAATTGATATGTCATATGTGTATGAACATGTGTTTACGGAGACCAGAGTATGACTACTATTTCTGAGTGTCATCTGAATGAGTGTGGGACTCATTTTTTAATGTATATGTGTGTATAGGGTAATCACATGTGTTTATGTGTAATTGCATGTCTGTAGCACACATGTATTTAGTTGCATGTATAGGAGTTTATGTGGTGTGGAGGCTCAAAGGTGATCCTGGGATTCATCATCAATCATTCTTCAACCATATTACTGTGAACCTAAGTCTCTAATTAAATTCAGGGCTAGTCCAGCTAGTCAGTTTACTCCGAGGATTCCCAGACTCCCACCTTTCAGGGCTCGAATTACAAATGGGTGTATCCTCAAACACTCTAATTAGTGAGCCATCTCACCAATCTAGTGCCACCTCCTTTTGAAACAGGGTCTCACACTTTCCTGGAACTTACAAAGAAGGCTTAGTTGGCTGATCAGCCACATGAATCACCCTGATACCCCATGCTAGTTACCAGCAGGTGCTACCACATGGCCTTGGTTTTGAAGACTGAACTAATGTTCTCATACTCACTTATCAAGTATTTTACTAACTGAGCCATCTGAGCACTGGGTATTTTTTTAAACAGTAAATTACTTGTCATTTTGAACCCATGTTCTCTTGACTGAGAGCTCTGTGGAAAATTTTAAATGACCAAAAGTAATCAGAGCTATGGTTTTATTACACTGTTTGGCTTTGTAATATATTCATGAGGTTTCACAGAGTAATGTAAGTTGATTGCCTTGTCAAATGCCCCTCCCAACACACCAAGGATAGATAGATTACTAAGTATGAATTATAAAGAAACAGGAAAATAAAATATTAAGTACACAAAGCTGCTTTTTTCCCACCTTGGCACATGGTTACCTTTTATAGACACTACAGTGTTCTACTACATTTCTCCAAAGTTTGTTTGTGTTTTCTTTTTTTAAAATTTTTTTATTATTCAATTGTGCATGTGTGTGTGTGTGTGTGTGTAGAACCACGGGCAAATTCGGGAATCACCATGGACTGCCTCCACCTCCTCCTGGCTCCTCCCTACCAGGACCAGAAATGCAGGCCACCCCGTTTCCGCCCTGCGTCTATACGTGGGGTCTAGGATCCAAACTCAGGACCTCCCGCCTGCAAGGCAGAAGCTTAACCCCTGAGCCACCTCTCCAGCCCCTGTTTGTGTTTTCTATTACTAGCATTCTTAGCATCATGCTCTCTTGTGAAAAGTTCCCTTTTTTTTACTGGCCAAATACTTTTCAATAATTACAAGAGAGGTCCTGTATTTTATTCTCTTTGCCTTGAATGATTTGTTTTTTAAAAAATATATGCTTATTACTATATTTTAAAAACCTATCTTCATTAATATTTGTAAAATAAAATGTTTTTATTTAATCTTTTTTATGTCCTGGAAATCAGAGAGTACTGCTGATTTCTTTTTGTCTCATTCCATAGTATTGGCAAATGTCCACTAGTAATTGTTGTGTTTACTTCTAACACTAGCACTGTGTAATGTTTAGTGTGTCATTATCCTATTCAGAAGACACTATAGTTTGTAATAGCCAAAAATCAAATTGTGCACACGTTGTCTGCAATGCTTCTCACTCTGTACTGCTTGAACACTGAAGGTCAGTGCCGTTCATAGTCTCTTGTCTATAAATTTGATTTTTTTCTCGCTTTGCCCTCTTAGCTATGTGTTCATCTCTAACATAAAATGAGGGATTTAGTTACCACGTTCCTCAAGTTCAAAAAGTAACCAGTGACAATAAATCGACTTTTCTCATGGCAACTGTAAAGAATGCAAGTACTTTTTTTCCCTTTTTGACTCAAGCACTTCCCCTGGGAACATCAATTCAGCATTTGTCACCCAACAGGGTTAGAGCCATTGCTATGCGGGATCATACAAGAGGTTGTCTGGATAAGAAGCCTATTCTTCAAATACCATACAAGAGAGTGCAGACAGATCTGCGAGGAAGCAGTGAAGGGTAATGTGTTTTCTCTCAGATTCAGCTTTGGACTTCAGGGCAGATATCTTTTCGCTGTCTCTGGTCCTGAAGTCATTGTATCTAGCCATCAAAGCAACGTGAAATAGCTTTGCTCTGGCGCTTTCTGTGTAGAATGAACCAGAGCAAACAAACCAGATAGAAAGGAAAACAGTAAAGCGGCCTTCTGGCTGGCCTTGTGCCTCGCATGTGGCTTCTTTTTGCCTGTTTTGAGTCATGCCCTGAACTTGAGTTCTTTAGAGTATTGGAGTTCATTTATCTATTCCTTATAAGGGGACGAGCACTGAGCTATGAACTTTGTGAGGCAGAATATTCTGATGAAAGAAAATAGAAATCTGAGGCAGAGCAATGTCATGTCCTTTATTCAGCAGAGTTCATTTATCATTCTGTATGTGTTGGAATTGAAACGTAGATAAATGTTCTCACTAAAGCCAGCCTTTAGGGAGGGAAAAAAAAATCAAATGAACTCCCTACTAATTTTTCTGCCCTATTATCTTATTAATGATGATGTGTAAAGAATTGGAGAGAAGCATTCATACTTTAGGGCAAATTTTCTTAATTGGTAGTATGAAGAATTAAAATACAGTAGCTATAAAAGGTTTTATTTTATATATTATTTAAAACTTTATATCTGAATTTAAGTCAGGAAAACTTATACAAAGAAGCAGTGTGTACACACACACACACACACACACACACAATATGGTGCATGTATGTGTGTGAAAACTGAAAAAGCTTTTGTGGTCAATGTATTTATTTAAATTATATGTCATTCTGGAAGTTTGTTTATGACTCACAGCTTTTCTTGCCATTTCTGATGGACCAGAGAGAGATGATGGTCCCTCATTATATGCTATGTGGATGTCTGACAGAGAACAATGATTGACATTTTTATGGAACAGTGTGATGCAGTAGTCAGAACTGAATTCAAGTTGCAATCTATTACTCCCAAGTTCCTCATTTAAATGAGCATAGAAAGACACCTCCTGCCTGCACCTGGGACAAAATAAGCCACAAGACAGGCAATGCATTACTACATGAAATGTGATATAGGTATGCATAAGCTATTACCAATATTAGTAGCTAATTAAATAAATAAATGGAGGAGTCTGACAAATGAGTTTTCAGATGTTCCCATCAAGAAATAGCATCGCCGCCTCCAGCACCATATGGAAGGGACATGCTCCATGTGTGATACCAGGGGCAGGGGAAATGTGAAACCAGGAGCCTGCACAGTGGATCATAGATGCCCTCATTGGTGGTAAATTTCATTGTTAAGATTATCCACTATTTAAAAAAAAAAAGATTACCCACTAGAGGTGTCCTAAATGTGATAGTAACAGCCAAACTCCAATTCCCCAAACAAGTAATTCTAGCCCCCGCTGAGAAAAGAAAAATTAAAAATGAGTGGTTTTATATGTTGAAATAAGTCTTTGAGCAATTGTGATAAAATATATGCTTGATTGAGGTGTAAATTGATTTATATATGATATACATGAAAAAGTGAGATGTTGAAATAATCCTTAGAAGATTGTGTGTGTGTGTGTTTGTGTACATGCGTGTATGTATGTGTGTATCTGCATTTGTGTTTGTGTAGATGTGTTTCTAGCAAGTCTAAGACCCATGTAACCTATCAGTAAACAGAGAATTTAGATAACAGTTGATGACCTTGACCTCTTCTAGCAGAATTCTTGCTGTGGAGAATCTGTTATTACTCTTAAGATGTTAACCTGAATAGATGGTATCCCACACATGTGACTAAAGCTAATTTTTACTTCAAGGTACCTCCTTGATAATAGTAACTACATCTACCCCCACCCCCCCAAAAAAGATTACATAGATTAGCACACATACAAAAAAAAAGATGATATAACTCAGTTAAATAAGCACATGAGAAAAATCATTGCAGATATTCCACAAAAATACTAGATTAGGTTAAGAAATAGCACGTGAGAAAAGAGAAACTGTCACAGGTCCAGAGGGAGAAGACAGTGATGTTATGAAATGTAGCCTGGTACCATGATAGTACTCCAGAAAAGTAAAGCCATCAGAGGCAAACCAGTGGACTGTGAATGACACACATCACAGTTTTAATTGTGAAAAGGAAATGCACATACCTGAATACACAGTTCCTTACAGGGGGTAACATAATGTTAAATTATATTCTATGTCCCAGCGACACAAAATAGCACTAAAATTAAATGACCTGAGAGCCTAGGAGCCTAGTTTAACAGCAGTTTTCTGAAGTAACAAAGTGTTTGTAGATATTCTCCAAAAATTAACTCAGCTAGAAGTGAGGCTGAAATTTCAAGTAAATCCCAAAGTTTAATGACTACACCAAATAAACAGTGTGTTTTGACTCATCTCACATTTCACTGTACACCAGAGGCTGTACTGACTTGGAGCTGTTGTGCTTTCTAGATGCATGGGTTCAAAATCATATAAGAAGAATGAAACCAAAGAATTGCAAGAAGTAAATTAGGCCTACTGATTGCTCTATCTACTCTACTTTTGACTTTTGTGTCAAAAGTAATATATAAACATTTGGCCTCATTAAGCCAAAACTCCTTGTCCTGATCTTTCAACAGCTGGGACTGTATCTTCCTCTGTTCAGAAAAGGAGTGAAGTGAAAATGTGGCTTCAGCCCAAACTGTCATCCAAGTTCAGGAAATCTTACTCGTTTGCCTCTTTTCTTACTAACTGAAGATGCAAATTAAGTGTTATAAACTTCAATCATTCCAGTGACAGCAGTGTTTAGCTAATTGTTTCCAAAACTTGTAAAACATTGTCTAATTCAGTCCTTGTCCATAGGCAATTATCTATAACCCCTTGAAATAGTAACTGACTAACAGTTTGAAGACATGAACTTGAAGAAACATTGATCTGTTTCTATGCTTCCGTGACCCACAAAGTCTCCCCCATACCCTCTCTCTGCCTGTGTGTATGTTTTCATTTTCAGAACATTTCTATTCTATGGTGGTCGTATCATACAGCCATCAAAGGGCAATCTTATTTCTCTACAAACAGAATTGTCCTGATAGATGTTCAATTAGATCCTTACATGGATGAGTTTTCCTCCATGTTTTAAAAAAATCATAGAACCAAACTAATAGTACTTCTAGAAAGAGAGTAGGATATCCCAAGCAACAATTCATTTAATTACCTAATTGATAGATTGTGGGTTTATTATTGTTTTGGCTTCCCTGATCTTGATTTATTTCTGTTATCTATACATTAAAATTAAAGTTTTATAACAATTAGTATATTTACAAGCCATGTGAGTCGTTTCTTTTTTAAAACTTTTCTTTTTTATCTTTATTATTTTTAATGTTTTGTAAGGTAATAAATGATATAAGATAGATAGGTAGATAGACAGATAGATGGACAGATAGGCAGGCAGACAGACAGACAGATAGACAGACAGACAGACAGACCACAGAGAGGTAAAGATTTTAAACATGGCTTTGGTTGTGATGGTGTATTTTGCAGCAAGGTGTTTCTCTGTTTTGTGACTTGTTACTGAGGAACTACTTATAGCAAATGAGAACTACAGGAGCATCCCTTGATATTTCATTAGTTTACCAAAATGGGTTTTAAAGATTCATGAAGACTTTTTTGCCCAACATTTTTAAAGCAGGATGCTGTGGTTCATAATATATAAACATTTTAAACTACACATGAAAGGATGATGAATTTTGTGTATGTGGTAAAAGCAAATCCTTAAGTGTGCTTTAACAAACCTGGGCTCCTTTATATATCTGTATATATTATTCCTATAATGTATAGCTGAAGGATTATTACACAGCAAAGATAATTAGGAAGTATACTCAGTATTTGATAAAACTAAACTTAAATTTGTACACAAGAATGTGCCTTTATTGATCTCTATAGAAATGAAGTCAGCAGTGTTCAACTTCATTTCTTTTAAAGGAGTATTCCCAAATAAAAATCACTTACGTCTTCATTAGGACTTCTCACACAAATAGTTCTGATAGAATGTCAGTGCCATTCCAGAATTTTGGTTGTCTGGTCAAATGTCATTTTACAAAAAAGAATGTTGTTGTTCATTCATTATTCATTCATTCATTATTAATTCAAGTATTGAGATCATATTATAGGTGCTAAGAATGCAAACTAAGAATACAAACTTAAATCAGTGTGATAAAGTGACTACAGCTGTTAAGAAGAAAGTAGATTTGTTTTCAAGGCAGAGTCTATAAATTATACAACCAAAGTTATCTTCTATCTTCCATGCATTGTGATAGAACCCTTACTCTGTTGTGGAAACCTATTTCCTGCCACATGACTAAAGAAAGTTGGTTGTAGCATCTAGAATGACTTCTGAAAAGGAGGCACTATTGAAATATAAACTTCTACCTTTAGCTACTTTGAAACTGGGTAAAAATACTGGAGATCTTTATCTGTCTTCACCTTGAGATTTTTACAGGGTAAATGGTAGAAAATAAGGACAGTAAACAATCTAAGACCAATCTGGGTTTGTTTCATATTAAAACTTAAGTTTTCATATCCTTGCTAAGATATATAGAGGATTTTTTTATGTGCATCTAGTCCAATTCTAAATTTATTCACATATGTAGCAAAATAAATACCTTAAGTAAATAAGTGATTGTGACCACAGAAGCACAGGTAGAAACCATACTAACACAGTATAAGGTGGAATTTATGCTGAAAGCTCTTTAAGTACACATTAATCCATCTAACATTAGGCCAATATTCCAGTATAAGTTAAACAAAAGGTTAAAAAAGAAAAAGGTAAGTACTATGGTGGAATAAGAAACTATAACCAATTAGTGTTTGTTGCTAATCTAAGATCGGATTTTATTTCTTTCAGATTGCAGATGGAGTCATTAAAATTATGTGCAAAGAGAAAATGCTGAAGATCTATTAAATTAATTTAAAAATATTTTTGGGCAGGATGATGAAGTAAATAGTTTGGGGCTGTGATAGATACATGTCAACTTGACAACTGCAAGTTGAGCTTTGGACACATGTGAAGAATTGATAAGGTAGTCCTTAAATCAACCACAGGAGCTTATTATCTAATTTATGGGGAAGACCCACACCATGATGGGTAGGTGTCAAAGTTACTCATTGTGCTGCTGCGACACTCAGACTCAAACAACTTAAATCAGAGAAAAGGGAGATTTAGTTGGCTTATGGTTCCATTGTAGTGGAAAGGCATAAGTGGCTGATTGAAGCTAAAGGAGGCTCAAGTCACCACAGACACACTGGAGTCTGAGAGGCTAGCAGCAAAACAGCAAGAGCATATGTGGGGTAAGTGGGGGGGGTGTCTTACCAACTTTAGAGCCTCCCCCTATGACATGCTTTTCCCAAGCAAGACTCTACCTCCTAAAGTTGCCACAACCTTCCCAAACATCAAGTAAAGATTCAAATAACATGAATCTGTAGGAGATATCTCACATTCAAACTATGAGTCTGGGACTACTCCTGAGCGGGTGGATTAAGATGAATCAGGCTAGGTAAAGAAGTTGGCATTCTTCAGTGTACTCTCACAGACATGTATCTGTCAAGGGAGGTTTGCCTCTCTCTCTCAGCAATCTTGTGCATGTGGTTGGCCAGTTCCCTCAGTCACTGATATTGCCATGAGCTATCCTGACAAACTGGACTGGGAAATATTACCCAACATATAAACCAGAATAAAACTCTTTCTTCACAGAAGACATATTGTGAATTTATCAGCAACATGCAGGCAAACTGGGCAAATGCTATTCACCAGGCAAGTGATTAGTGCTCTGTGATCCTTATTCGAAAAAACTCAATTCTTAAAGATCAACATTTAAATGTTTATTAATCCAGTAATACTTCTTTGACCTAATATTGCAAAGTTAACATTTGCTATCTTAGTCTGTGTAAGTTTTTTCATTGTAGTTATCAGAAAAGTTAGACTCAAGAACATTGTACATAGTACATAATCCCATTACGAGTTAAGGCTTAACCCCAAGTCACAGAGTATTAGTCAATTTCCTTTATTTTGTTGTTGTACACATTTGTGCTGTGCTTCCAAGTACACTTCATAAGTTTAAGTGTAATTGGCAGAGTTCCATAACAAAGGCTGGGCAACCTGCTATAAAGTCTTGTTCAGTTGCTGCCCCAGAAACAGTGGTGATGAGAGGAAAGAGCACTTCACAAGCACTACATGTAAGTGAGAATGGGTATTAGCAACCCCACTGATTTCATGGTCTTTTGTCAACACCTAACTGTCTGCTTTCTGTTCCTTTTCCTTTACTCAACATAGCGTCTGTTTCTGATTGCATCTTGATCTGTATGTGGTCAGTGCCCTCTAGCATCTGACTAAAATGAATGATTGATCAAAGTGTGAAATTTAACTTGCAACTTTTAAGAATCAAATTTTGGCTCAGATTTTCATCAGTCCAGAGATGTTTTGTGATACTTTTCCTATGAAGATGCTACACCAACATCTGTTCACCCCAAATAGAGATTCACTCCAAATAGAAATTCACCCCAAACAGAGATTCACCCCAAATAGAGATTTGGTGCAATAACACGAAAATCCATCTGGGCTGACCAATGAGTTTGAAGCAGGTAATCATAAGGACATCTTAGGAACCAGGGACCTCCATTTGATTTGGGCTAAATACTACCCACACACACACATAAGTATTCTTAGTGCACTTAGTAGTTTGTCCTTTACCTTCACCTACAACACTTATAATATACCGCTCTCTAAAGATCTAGTAGGTTATTTAAGACTTTATTTTGGGATAATCCTCATAATAATGAACTCTTTAGTTCCTGAGTCTAGGATGGGATTTTTGAACTGTTACACACATTCTTCCTAGGTTATAAGAGGGTCGAAGTCCAAGATTGCTTCATGTTAACACCTACCTAGAGGGGGAAATACCATTCAGCAGAGTCCATGCAAGAAAATATATATATTATTTCAGTCTAGCTGTAGCCTTGGTAGCTTTCTGATCATCTCTTAAACTGAGAAGGATCATTATTAACCTCAATGTAAACATCTTCCCACAAGTCCTTTACTCATTGTCCCCTTGTTATTTTCTACCAGTCATTTGCCCTCAGTCAGCTTTTCAGGCATGGTACCTGCAATGGTTACTCTTTACTCTTGCTGTGAGAAAGCACTCAAAGTCAAACAACTTATGAGAGAAAAGGAGATTTATTCAACTTATGGTTCCAGAGGGGAATAGATTCAGTCCTTTACAGCGGAGATGGCATGGTTGGCTGGCTGGCTGAGGCTGGCGAGCAGTCTAAGTCACAACAGACCTCCACATCACTTGAGCATTCCTGGAAATATCTCTCCTCTTCCTATATTCTGTAGTACCTTTTATATGGTCCATTACTGGGAGGTTTCTATGGGATCTAGGGTGGGTATAATCCCTTCAGGTGGTCTCAGTCCCTTCCAGGTGTGGTATCAGCTGATCTTAGTTAATACCAAGTATGTCAAGTTGACACCCAAGATCAACTATCACAGTCCTATAGCTGATAATTAAGTAAATATTAGTCACACTTTTTTCCAGAATCACCATCAAACTTTTCACTAAAGTCACACCTGACTCATTTCTCTCTAGGTGATAGAACCAACAGAAATATTTTTTTTCTGTAGATGGTCATTTAGCCATGAAGTATTTTTAGTTCCAAATATTCTCAGTCGAGAGCAATCAGGAAAGCAGATATCACTAGGTATATAACAGATACAAGGTGATTTATTATAGGAACCTAGAGACAAATGTTCAAAAGAATGGTAAAGCAAAGGTCAGAAGATTGCTTGTGACTTTGAGAAATTCCAAAAATCCCAGGATTACAGGAAACTGTTACTAATAAACTTAGCTCTCTGCAACACCAAATCGCAGATTCTCAGGAGGATGCCCAGATACTGCTGGAAGCTGCTGTTGATTATCACAGCTGCCTACGGCACTGAAGTGGGTAATTCTCAGGAGGATGTCTGAAAGCCACTGGCAAAATTCCCTTTCTGCCATCTGCTGATGCCCTTACTCTAAGCAGTATAAGGAAGTTGCTGAGAAAGAACATCCAGCATATAGCACAAGACATGTGCAAAGGACTGCTGAAACTGAATTGATATTGCACCCGCTCTTCTTTGCAGAGTAATGAACAAGCATAAAAATGAAGAAATAAGCCAAAAACCATGCAAAATGATCTTAACAATCAAGAAAAATTAAGGTTGTTGATGATCTATATGATATTTGATATTTCAAAAAGCAGTAAAAACTCATCAGTTATAATCATGTAAAAAACAAAAATAAATATCAAAATAATACTTATTTTGTAGTGTAGTACAGTAATAGAAAGTACAGCACCAAAAATCTCTTTTATGTCCTCTTTCAAAATATGCCAAGAGTAGTTTGAGCATTGCTTGCCTTCTCATCATATAGCTTCCTCTGTGCAAAGAGTCTTTTTGTCTTGGTGGACTGCATTATGATTTCTACTTTTGAATCAACTTTAGCCTTAGAGACCTTAAAATTTTAGTGTCATGAATATCTCTCAGCATTCACTCAAAATGAAATATTATGCCATCATCATCTCTTCTGCAATGACCTCATTCTGGGTGGCAGACTGTTTCTTCATGTGAATCCATTAGTTGCTGCACAGTGGACTAGTGTATACCTTGCTGAAAAGCTAGTGTCTCATGTGTGAGGCCTTGCAATATTACCTCAGTCAGCTACTCTCCAATGATAATATTTATATTGGATTTGAATAACTATTCCAATTCACTTTTTTATAAAATGTTGCAAGTCATATTGTATGTGTGCATGAACTGAAAGACAGATGTGCTCATCAACTATCTTTTAAGGAAGTGATGTTTATTGATCATGATACTTATATGCCATCCCTATACTGAGTTGTGGGCAAGATAATTATCAAGAAAGTTAAGACGTTATGCAGTTACTTAAAGCTATGCAGCTGAAATATGAAGTAGGTTGTTAAAAGTCTTTATTATTTAACTAAAATTTGGAGTTGTAATTGTTGTACATTGGAGACATAGGAACTTCCATGTATTTGAAATGTATGGAGGACAGAAAACTAATCAAGTTCTGCATGATAGCATTCAACAACATGGAGATATAAAGTATATAAAAGTATTTGCTGAAGGGTAATGAGTTTACACAACAAATGTAAGGCAATTGTAATGAAAGGTAAGCAATGGTACAAAATGTTGGTAAGAGGTAAGATACATCCTTAGTGAAACGTCTTTAGAGTTTAGATGTGGTATAATCCCAATACTTGGCAGATTGAAGCAAGGGCAAGGTGAGTTCATAGGCAGATTTGAATTATATGGAAAGATCTTTTTCCTAAAAGCAATATCATTAACTTTCCAATTCAGAACATCAATAATGTGTCTTTCATTGACAACTGTCAATAAAAATTATTTGAGAATGGGTGGCCAGCATTGGTAACTAGGAAAATGTGGACTGTATTTTTTAAGTTGAATAAAGAAGAATATTAAACATTTTGAGGGAAGAAATCACACTTTTATCTTATAAAACACAAGGGAATATTTTCTGAAGAGAAGGATCCTAAACACAGTTAGGTGAAGACTTGGAGATTGAGAGCAGGCTGAGAATGTGTCTGATTCAAGAACGGAGGATCTGGAAGAAACACTGTAGCAGTTAACCTGCAAGGTTGCTGATAAATTCACCATCAAACAGTTTAAGGGAACGTGGTTCAATTCTATCAAAGTCCTTGTTCCCCTCATCTCAAACTGAGCCCAACCAATTCATGACTTTCTTAGCATTTTCATTATCCAAAATGGCTCATTAAACTCTACAGAATGGTATTTGTAATCCACAAACTCAAAAGCTTCAAACACTTCAAAGTTTCTCCAAGAAAACCATTCAGAATCCACACAATCCACCCAGCCAGATTCATCATAAACTCCCCACTTCTTTTGTACCAAATTCTGTATTAATCAGGGTTCTCTAGAGCCACAGAATCGACAGAATGAATATATAAAAAGGGAATTTATTGAGTTTGCTTACTAGATTCAGCCAAGGTAACCCAACAAAGGCTATCAGTAGCTGCTCAGTCCAGCAGTGACAGCTGAAAGCTGGAGGATTCCTGGAGCATCTTCAATCAAGTTGAAGACTTGGAGGGTTGGAGGGATAGAAGGTCAAAAAAGCAAGGGAAGGGAGTTTTCTAGCACAGCTTCAGAGAGAGTCTCTCTTCCAAACCTTCTATGGTTCCTTATCTTGTCTGCTACTGGGAGGTTTCAATCAGATCTAGGGATGGCCTTTGTATTGTAAATATATTGATCCAGATAATCTTTTCAAGTAAGTAATCTGACAGCAGATTTTAGTTAACGCCAGGAGTGGTCAAATTGACAGCAAGGATTAACTATTACAGGCACCAAGTAAAGTTTTCACCTGAGGAGGAAAGTTTTCTCTCCTAATCTTGAAATAGAGTAGGTAGGTCACTTTAGTGTGAGGCCCAGGGAAGATCAGATTGCCAATTCATGAGAAGCTGACCATGTTTTACAATATTCACTATCAGAATTGATAAATATTTCAGGAGCTCTTTGACTACTGAAAGCATAGATTTCTGATAAACTGAAGCATATGATTTTGACCCACAGATATGCTAAGTTTTATGAAACTGCAAATAAAACATTTAGTATTTACTTACATGAGAATTAAAATGAAGAAATCACATCCCTAGGGATTTAATAATGCTACATCAGAGGTAATTAGAGAAAGTGGCATTTTGGTGCTAGAAAAAGAATTATCTGAATGAGTGTAGAAAACGAAGGTCAAATTTGAAACGAATGGCTAGAAGACAAGTAACAGAAATAAATTTACTGAGGAGTGGCAAGCAGCTCTTTAAAAAGAAAGAATTGACTTCACAGATTCTCAGTTAATGCTCATCAGTATCAAATACTTTATCTTCAAGTTGAAATATATAATTATATTCATACAACTGTAGGGTGCCTCTTCAGCTCTGCATTTGTTTATCTCCTTTTTTGAGAATTATGTCAGGCTATATAGACTCTTCTACTTTTTGCACAATTATTATTGATAATTTCATTGTTCTTTCTTTTTCAAAATATAAATTTCCCAGAGCATAAAACTATCCACATAATTATTGTGAAAATAAGAAGACTTTTACTCTCTCAGAAAAAAAAAATACCCATGAGATCTAGTAAGTTGGTGCTTTTTTTCATCTGGGTTGGCTAAAACAATGCAGAGATGTTTCCTACCACATGAGGATTGTCATTTGGTAAGATAGCTCTTACTAAACTACAAACTGAGAATGGATCATACCATTTCATATTTTTATTTTAGTATGACTATAAAGACATTAATTATATCAACTACAGTAACTGCTAAATAAAAGGATATATTTAGTATTTGGTGTGTGTGTGTGTGTGTGTGTGTGTATGATTGTTAGGAATTGAATATAGGGCTACACAATTTTTTTTTCTAATAGTTTGCTCCATTCTCCATTTTTTTTTCTTTTTTTCCCACTCAAGCCACACAATTATTAAGTAAGAATTCATCCACTAAAGTTACCTCAGCCTAAAAATGTCAGACAGAAACATAATTTACATTAAAGCTCTGAACTAAGAAATAGACAAGTTAGTTCTTTACACATAAGATCAGAGTCTTTTAAATACAAGAGTGTTTTAAATAGTCTTTTAAATACAGTTACTTTACATATATGGTAAGGTTAATATTGACCAACTAAATTTACTTATATCAAAGCTAAATGTTAATGAATAATGATGAAATTTCAGAGTTCAGGAAAGGATATCATTAAAATCATCCTACTGGAAATGCAGCAGTTGATGTAACTTTTCTTGCATTTAAGTTCTCTATTACCAACATTTTATCTTTAGATGGTCCATGGATGGAAGATTTCCTCTTAGTGTAAGAAGGTAGACAGTCTAAGCAGTAGACCCACACTATGGCATAATCAAATGAGTTAAACAGAGGATAAACAACTTCATTCATAAAAAACATTCATAAAAAAGGTTAATGTGCTATGTCCACTTCAGTGCAGCACTATGCCTCTTCTTTTTTCAGCCCTACATTGTACGACAATTCACATGTA
The DNA here is from genome assembly GCA_023101885.1 of Typhlomys cinereus. Lineage (NCBI taxonomy): Eukaryota > Metazoa > Chordata > Mammalia > Rodentia > Platacanthomyidae > Typhlomys > Typhlomys cinereus. The sequence goes on along the minus strand of JALPQD010000232.1, from coordinate 1,774,134 downwards.
TTCAGAAACTTTTTTAAAAAGTTCTATGGATGAAGCAGATGTGTGTGATTGAAGCCACAAGGGAAAGATGCATGTTCTAAGATACTTTTAAATCCCCCAAAACTATCCTGGAATAGCAAAGTTGTGGAACTGGGAAGGGAACTTCAGGAGGACAGTGATTTGATTGCATCAAATGGTTTGCAGTAATTAATTTTTTGCATTTACCTGCAAATTAATCTCCAGTCCCCTCCAATTTCTGAGCTTTTACTTACTCAGCATAATTGTTTATGCTTATTACTTTACCAGAACTTGTATTCTAAGCCCTCCTCTTATGCTAAAAATCTTTCTACTTAGAGTCCATTTTAAATTACTTTAAAGGTAAATCAAGGAAAGCTTCTAGCACACAAATGTAGCTTTGGAATTTTATATCTTGACTTCTAAAATCTTCTTCAGATTTCATGGCATGTTGCTTTTTCATGTAACTTATCTTAATTTAAAACTATTTCTTTATTTGGATATTATATTTTATACATATATACATACATATATATATATATATATATATATATATATATATATATATATATATATATATATATAGTGATTCCTGAACCCTATGTTTATACAACCTTCAATCCTAATTTCTTTTATGCACTATGGCTTGCTTTTTTTATGTACATGCAATAGTCTGAATTAATCTTTATCTAAACAAATTGTATTTCTTACCAAATTTTCTTTATCTAAACCTATCATTCACTCTTGATATTTTGCTTTGCTATTATGCGCAGGATTGATGAGATAATTCAACAGGTTTAAAGCAGCTGCTATGCAAGTCTGATGGCCTAAGTGTGACCCTAGAAAGAACACAAAGATCGATGGAAGGAACCAATTTTGTAGTGTTCTCCTTTGACTTCCACGTACGCCACAACATAGCACACAGGTATATGAATAACATGGACACACAGACACACACAGATACATGAATAAATAAAATTAAGTTTTTTAAAAGTACGGTATGTAAACCCCAAAATACAGTGAGATAGAAACGTAATTTTTCTACCAAGAGGCTCAAAGTAGGATTAGTGAACAGATTTAGCTATTTCCTTCTGCAAGCAAGACAAGAGCAATGCTTCGTCAGATAATTTTCACTATTGAAGACAAGGAAGGAGAACAGCCTCCAGCACAGAGGACACAGAAAGCTTCAGCAGGAGAGTCATCAGCCCCCATCTCTGTTGTAACTTGACTTCTCTTTCCTTGACTGTAGAAATTTGCTTTGTCTGGAATTTCTACAACACAAGTTTGAAGCATGGGACTAATTTCATTACTTTTGAACCTAAGTCACTTTCACACTTAATTCTTCATAAAAGTGTTTTCCAGGGTATGAAAAGAATTAGAATATCTTATGTTTGGGCTGTCTTAAAGTAAAGAAGTGGAAAATAGAATTAACTGCAACGAAATGGCGTGTCATGCATCACTTTAAAATTACTCATTTCTTTATTTCTTTTATTGAGCTACAGTTTTTCCTTATGATTGACCTTCAGATGATTCTGAATATTGCTTTCTGCTATGAAGTTCGATAGACAAGTGTCAGGCTTTCCTATGTCATAAAAACAAATTAAATAAGCTTTCCTAAGGCTTAAGATTGAGGTCCCTGGGGTGTCTTCTAAAGGAAATATTTGAATTGAGTAATCAAGCTTGCTCTATAAAAGTTGACATCCACCTGTAATCGCAATCCCTGTGTGCTTTGGCCTGGATGATTTTAGTGATGGCTGTATTATGAGAAGATTTAGCACGAACATCTATATTGCCACAGATGCAACACATTGGTATATTCTGAAGCAACATAAATTTGATATGAAATCATGAACATTTGATGAAATTCCATGATAAACACAAACCAGTAATGTAAGAACTTGGGTTACATTTTAATGGCAGGTTGGTATTGTGGCATATGAAATAATGGCACAGTGACATTATGTTCTTAAGCATTGGCAGTAGGCATGAAGGGGTGTGACTCTGTGTGTATGTGTGTGTGTGTGTGTGTGTGTGTGTGTGTGAATTCAATTTTCCTTCAAATTACTTTAATATCGATTTGGAGAGGCAAAAGTAAGAAAATGATCGTTGACATAATGCAGAAGGCAGTAGTCATACCAGAATGAATATTTCAAATTATTTTTTGAGACACGGTCATAATTTGGACACAAAGCAGGACAGAATTTTCATTCATGGATGTGAAAATTAAAGATCAAGCTGCCTTACCCACCCCGCTCCGCCAATCGGGATGCGCGCGGGGCCTCATCAGCGACCTAGGTAAGCTCCGCCAGCGCCCGCCTACCAGAACCCCAGGTCAGCCCAAGGGACCCAGCTCCTACCCCACCATCCAGCCGGAGCCGCGCACAGGGCCGAGGGACGAGAGGACCTCCCCCTGCGCCCGGGCCCCACCCCAGCTCCCCTCGGGTTAAATAGCTCCACGCTGACGCCCCCATCCTCCCTTCCCCACCCCGCTCCGCCAGCCAGGACACGCCCGTGGTCCAGCGGGGCCTCATCCGCGACCTAGGTAAGCTCCATCCCAGCCCACCACCAGAACCCCAGGCCAAATAATTCAGTTTAGTGAAATTGAAAGATCTTAAGAGTTAAAACGACAATGCCAAAGTCAAAGTGCAAATCCATGAGAAGCAACACTCAAATAAACAAATTTCCCACTGAAGAAGTTAATCCCATAATGTTAGACTCCAACCAGAACAAATACATGGAAAAAGGCCAAGAAAACCTGACCCAGGATAATGGCTTTCAAAATATGATCATTACCATGTTCAATACTATGAAAGAGGAAATCCGGGAGGAATTACATAATCGAATCAATCGCTTTGAAGAGGAATACAACAGACATTTGGAGGAGTTAGAAAAACAATGCAAGAAACAAAAACTGGCATAGAGCAGTTAAAACAGACTTAAGCAGAGTTTAAAACTGAGCTACAAGACAAGTTATCTTCAACCCAGAACTCCACAGAGTCTTATTAACAGAACTAACGAAGCAGAAAACAGAATTTCAGACCTTGAAGATAAAGTGGGAGTACTAACCAGCTTAATGGAAGAGGTTGTTAAAGCCAAAAAGATACTTGAGAGAAATATCCAAGAGATATGGGACAACCTGAAAAAGCCTAACATGCGTATTCATGGAATACCAGAGCAAGAATCTCAAAATACCACCCCTGAGGAAATTTTTCAAGCGATCATCAAGGAAAACTTTCCTCATCTAAAAAAAGAGAGGCCCATCCATATACAAGAGGCATTCTGCACCCCAAACAGATACGACCAAAACAGAAGCACGCCACGGCAAAGAATAGTTAAAACACTCCACATTCAAGATAAAGAAATGGTGTTGAGAGATTCAAGGGAGAAAAAACAAGTCACTTTTAAAGGTAAACCTATTAAAATAACAAATGACCTCTCAGTCGAAACAGTAAAAGCAAGAAGAGCTTGAAGAGACATACTTCAAGTATTGAATGAGCAAAAATGTCAAACCAGGCTGGTTTACCCTGCAAAACTATCCATCATGATCGAGGGAGAAAGAAAAATCTTCCAGCACAAAGACAACTTGAAGGGATACATGTCCACCAAACCAGGCCTTCAAAAAATGCTAGAAATGATACTCAAGCATGAAGAACAAAACAGGCATATCCAGGAGAACAGAAGGCAAGTATAACACCATTAAAAGCGAAGCAATATACTTATAAAAACTACTAAACATAATAAATGTCTGGAATTCAAAATAGTTTCTCCATTATAACACTAAATGTTAATGGAATTAACTCACAGATCAAGAGACACAGATTACAAACTTGGATTAAAAATCATAATCCATCAATCTGTTGCCTGCAGGAAACCCATCTCACCACTAAAGATTGGCACGCTCTAAAAATAAAAGGCTGGTCAACAATTCTACAAGCAAATGGAAGCAGAAAACAGGCAGGGGTAGCCATTATGCTACCAGACAAAGTGGGCTTCAAACCAAAGAAAATTATAAGAGACACGGATGGATACTACATTTTAGTTACAGGTACAATTCACCAGGAAGACTTCACAATACTGAACATATATGCACCCAATACGGGCCCCTCCACATTCATTAAGAAAACCCTACAGCATCTAAAGCAAGAAATCAACCCCCAAACGATAATTCTTGGGAACTTCAACACCGCCCTCTCAACATGGGATAGATCAACAGGTCAAAGCTTAACAGAGACACTTTGGAACTTAATCAAACCCTTAAAGAAATGGACCTTACAGATCTCTATCGAACTTTTCACCCACGCACCAAAGAATACATATTTTTCTCAGCAGCATACGGAACTTTCTCCAAAATACATCACATATTGGGCCACAAAACAAATCTACACATATACAAAAGTTGAAATTCTAACCTGTGCCCTATCAGACCACCACAGCCTGAAGCTGGACATCTACAACACATCAAACAAGAGAAAATACACTAACTCTTGGAAACTTAACAATATGATGCTGAATGAGAACTGGATTCAAGAAGAAATTAAAAAGGAAATTCAAGATTTCTTGAAAGTGATGATAATGAAAATACAACTTACAAAAATCTCTGGGACACAATGAAAGCTGTTCTAAGAGGAAAGTTCATAGCTCTTAATGCCTACATCAAAAAAATGGAAACATCAGAAATAAATAACTTAACAATGCAGCTTAAAGCTTTAGAGAAATTAGAGCAATCTGATCCCAAAAGTAGTAGAAGGGAGGAGATTAGCAAAAAAAGGCGAGAAATATCTGAAATCGAGATTAAGAAAAGGATAGAAAAAATCAACCAGTCAAAAAGCTGGTTCTTTGAAAAAAAATAAGATTGATACACCCCTAGCTAAATTAACCAAAAGCAGGAGAGAGAAAACCCAAATTAACAAAATTAGAAATGAACATGGAGTTATCACTACTGATACCCAAGAAATCAAGAGAATTATAACATCATATTTCAAAAAATTATACTCTGTGAAGTTTGACAACACAAAAGATATGGATGAATTTCTTTTCTTTTTTTTATTAATTTTTTATTATTATTATTATTATTTATTCAACTGTGCGCATGTGCGTGTGTATGTGCGCGCGCGTGTGTGTCTGTGTGTGTGTGTCTGTGTGTGTGTCTCTGTGTGTGTGTGTGTGTGTGTATGTGTAGAACCACGGACGAATTCGCGAACCACCATGGACGCCTCCACCTCCTTCTGCCCCAGGATTCACAGGCTCCGCCCTACCAGGACCAGAAGCGCAGGCCGCCCCCGCTTCTGCCTGGCGTCTATACGTGGGATCTGGGATCTGAACTCAGGACCTTCCGCCTGCAAGGCGGAGGCTTAACCCCTGAGCCACCTCTCCAGCCCAAGATATGGATGAATTTCTAAGTAAACACAACTTACCTAAATTGAATCAGGAAGTTGTGAATTATTTAAATAGTCCTATAACATAAAAAGAAATTGAGGAAGTAATCTCGAATCTTCCCACCAAAAAATGTCCTGGACCAGATGGATTCAGCACAGAGTTCTACCAGACATTTAAGGAGTTAATAATACCAATACTCCTTAAACTGTTCCATCAAATAGCAAAGGAAGGAACACTATCAAATTCCTTCTATGAAGCTAATATCGTTTTAATCCCAAAACCTAATAAAGACTCACTTAAAAAAGAAAACTATAGGCCGATCTCTCTGATGAACACAGACGCAAAGATTCTCAACAAAGTTTTAGCAAATCGGATTCAAAAACATATTAAAAGGATTATTCACAGGGACCAAGTAGGCTTCATCCCCAGCACACCAGGTTGGTTCAACATACGCAAATCAATAAATGTAATTCATCATGTAAACCAGTCCAAAGTCCAAGACCACATGATACTCTCGATAGATGCAGAAAAAGCTTTTGACAAGATCCAACACCCTTTTATGATCAAAACGCTGGAGACAGTAGGAATGGAAGGAACCTTTATCAATATAATTAAAGCTGTATACAACAAACCCACAGCAAGGATTATGCTCAATGGGGAACAATTGGAAGCATTCCCACTTTGATCAGGAACTAGACAATGGCTGTCCACTCTTACCACTTCTATTCAATATTGGACTTGAAGCCATAAGACAAGAAAGGGACATAAGAGGGATTCAAATCAGCAAGGAAGAAGTCAAGCTATCCCTATTTGTAGATGACATGATCTTATACCTGAGTGATCCCAAAAACTCCACCAGGAAACTCCTGGAACTAATACAGAAGTTCAGCAGGGTGGCAGGATACAAACTAAATGTGCAAAAATCAGAGGCCTTCCTATATGCCCAGAATGAAAGAAGTGAAAAAGCCTTGAGAGAAACAATCCCATTTACTATAGCCCCTAAAAAAATGAAATACCTTGGTATAAACCTAACTAAGGAGGTAAAAGACCTTTACAATGAAAACTTTAAAACCCTAAAGAAAGAAATTGCAGAAGATACCAGAAGGTGGAAAGACCTCCCATGTTCCTGGATTGGCAGAATCAACATCGTAAAAATGACCATCTTACCAAAGGCAATATACAAATTCAATGCTATACCAATTAAAATCCCAAAGCAATTCTTTAAAGAAGTTGACCAAACAATCTCAAAATTCACATGGAGGCACAAAAGACCCAGGATAGCAAAGACAATCCTGAGTAACAAAAACACTGCTGGAGGTATTACCATACCGAACCTTAGTCTATATTACAAATCCATAGTTATGAAAACAGCCTGGTACTGGCTCCAAAATAGACACACAGATCAATGGGTATGGATTGAAGACCCAGATATAAGCCCACAAAATTACAGCCATTTGGTCTTTGACAAAGGGGCCCAAAGAATCCAATGGAAAAAGAACAGCATCTTCAACAAATGGTGCTGGCAAAACTGGATCTCCACATGCAGAAGATTAAAGCTGGACCCGTACTTGTCACCATGTACAAGACTTAATTCCAAATGGATCAAGGACCTTGATATAAGGGCAGAGACTATAAAAACCATAGTTGAAAGGATAGGGAACTCTCTCGAGCTGATTGGGCTAGGCCAACATTTCCTGAACAGACATCCAATGCCACAGTCACTGCTACCAACTCTCAACAGCTGGGATCTTGTGAAATTAAAGAGCTTCTGTTCAGATAAAGAGATTGTAACTCGAGCTCAAAGGCAACCCACAGAATGGGAGAAAATCTTCACTAACCACATATCTAATAGAGCTCTACTGTCCAGAATGCACAAAGAACTTAGAAAATTAAACATCAAGGAAACCAATGGCCCAATTAAAAAATGGGCCTTGGAACTTAAAAGAAATTTTACCAGAGATGAAATTAAAATGTCTAACAAATATCTTAAAAAATGCTCCACTTCCTTAGCCATCAGAGAAATGCAAATCAAAACCTCCCTGAGACACCATCTCACCCCGGTCAGGATAGCAAAAATCCACAATACAAACAACAAGTGCTGGAGAGGATGTGGAGAGAGGGGAACTCTGCTACATTGCTGGTGGGAATGCAGGCTCATACAGCCATTCTGGTGAGCCGTCTGGAGATTCTTAAAGAAATTAAAGATTGAAATGCCATATGACGCTGCTATTCCACTTTTGGGAATACCCCCCATGCAGCAGAGGTTCGCCTCAATAGCACAAGCACGACCATGTTCATAGCAGCACTGTTTACAATAGCAAAGTCATGGAATCAACCTAAATGTCCAACAGTTGACGAGTAGATAAGGAAACGGTGGTACATCTATATAATGGAGTGCTACTCAGCCATCAAAAATGATGAATTACTGGAATTTGCTGGGAAATGGATGTCATTAGAAACAATTATATTAAGCGAAGTATCCCAAACCCAGAAAGTTAAGCGCCGTATGTACTCCCTAATAGGTGGCTCCTAGTACCAAACTCACCCAGTCCACATTGAGACACTCAAGGGTAAACCTATGTAATACGGTAATTGAAAGGATTGTGAGCAGGAAGGATCGGGTTGGAGGGCCACACCAGACACAAGGAGAGAGGGGACCATGTTACAGCAGAGAAAATCGGCCTCCAAGGAATGCAAGTAAGTAATGCGACACCTTGTTAAGTTCACAGACGTTCGTTCCTGATCATGTACAACTGAGGGGGTATGATCTCACCAGAAGGGGAGGGCATATAGTCTGGCAGATGAAAAGTGACCATTTTGCAAATAGGTGACTGATCCCTCCCTCACCGAGGTTTCCTGCTTTTATTACATCTACCCTTGAATGTGCTATTATAACAAGACTCCAGTTTAACAATTTTTTGTCTCTGACCAGGGGGTGACATACAGTGTCCATCAGGATGGAGTGGAGGGCATTGCAGGAGCAGCAAAACTGCAAAAGAAAATCAACAAACCACAATCCAGAACTTCAGACACTCTATATCATCCACATAGAACTAAGCCAGCCTAATTTCCCCCCATCCTGAAGATCACGGATATTTGCGGAAGAGGGGGGTGGTAAGATTGTAAGAGTAAAAGGATGGGGGGAGCAATGATTTGAAGAGTCTCCACACTAGTTAGGACTGAAGCAATCATAATAGGACTTTGCATTCCCTGTGCCATGTCCATCACACTATTGACCTCACAAAGTCTAACATCGGCTAAAGGCACCAAGATCCTTGGAGGCAAGGGATTGATGGCCACAGTAGTGTTCCTATGCTTAAGGGGAACACGAGAAAGGGTTCAGGGAAATGCCACTGGGTCCTTGTACATCATCGGAGAGGAGGACCAAGAAGAGAGTTAGGCATATACAATAAAGGACTCTCTGGGAATTGGGGGGGAGGCACTGGGAGATGGGGAGGGAGGGAGGGGGAGGAGGGGGTTCAGGGGGAGGAGGAGGGGCGGAGGGAACTGGTCTACCTATTAAGTTTGTATGAGCGGAAATAATAATAAGAAATGTTAAAAAAAAAAAGATATTGTAACACGAGGTCAAAGGCAACCCACAGAATGGGAAAAAAATCTTCACTAACCACATATGTGATAGAGCTCTGCTGTCCAGACTGCACAAAGAACTTAGAAAACTAAACATCAAGGAAACCAATGGCCCAATTAAAAAATGGGCCTTGGAACTTAAAAGAAATTTTACCAGAGATGAAATTAAAATGTCTAACAAATATCTTTAAAAATGCTCCACTTCTTTAGCCATCAGAGAAATGAAAATCAAAACTTCCCTGAGATATCATCTCACCCCGGTCAGGGTGGCAAAAATCCACAATACAAACAACAACAAATGCTGGAGAGGATGTGGAGAGAGGGGAACTCTGCTACATTGCTGGTGGGAGTGCAGGCTCATACAGCCACTCTGGCGAGCCATCTGGAGATTCTTAAAGAAATTAAAGATTGAAATGCCATATGACCCTGCGATTCCACTTTTGAGAATAACCCCCCGTACAGCAGAGGTTCACCTTGATAGCACAAGCATGGCCATGTTCATAGCAGCACTGTTTACACTAGCAAAGACATGGAATCAACCCAAATGTCTAACAGTTGACGAGTGGATAAGGAAACAGTGGTACATCTATACAATGGAGTACTACTGAGCCATCAAAAATGATGAATTACTGGAATTTGCTGGGAAATGGATGTCATTAGAAACAATTATATTAAGTGAAGTATCCCAGACCCAGAAAATTAAGCGCCGTATGTACTCCCTAATAGGTGGCTCCTAATACCAAACCCACCCAGCCCATCTTGAGACACTCAATGGTAAATCTATGTATTACCTACAGTAATTGCAAGGATTGTGAACAGGAGGGATGGGGTTGGAGGGCCACACCAAAAACAAGGAGAGAAGTGACCATGTTACAGTAGAGAAAATAGACCTCCATCAAGGACTGCAAGAAAGTAATGTGACACCTAGTTAAGTTCACAGACATTCGTTCCTGATCATTTACAACTAAGGGGGTATGAACTCACCAGAAGAGGAGGGCATATAGTCCGGCAGATTAAAAAGTAATCATTTTGCAAAAGTGATTCACCCCTCCCATTGGCAAATGCCATATAACCCTGCGATTCCACTTTTGGGTATAAGTATTACATCTACCCTTGAATGTGCTCTTATAATAAGACTCCAGTTTAACAGCTTTTTGTCTCTGGTCAGGGGGTGACATACAGTGCCCATCACGATGGAGTGAAGGGCATTATAGGAGCAACAAAACTGCAAAAGAAAATCAACAAACCACTATCCAGAACTTCAGAGACTCTATATCAACCACCTAGAACTAGGCCAGACTAATCTCTCCCCATCCTGAAGCTCAGCAACATTTGCGGAAGAGGGGGCGGTAAGAGTGTAAGAGCAAAAGAATGGGAGGAGCAATGATTTGCAAGATACTCCACACAAGTTAGGGCCAAAGCAATCATAATTGGACATTGCATGCCCAGCGCAATGTCCAACACACTATTGACCTCACAAAGTCTAGCATATGCTAAAGGCACCTTGGAGGCAAGGGATTGTCAGTGTTCCTATGCTTAAGGGGAACACAGGAAAGGGTTCAGGGAAAGGCCACGGGGTCCTTGTACGTCATTGGAGAGGAGGGCCCAGAGGAGAGTCAGGCATGCACAAGAAAGGACTCTGGGAATTGGGGTGGGAGGCACGGGAGGGATGGAGAGGGAGGGGTGAGGGGAGGGGGAGCAGGGATTTCGGGGGGAGGAAGAGGGGGGGAGGGAACTGGTGTACCTATTAAGTTTGTATGAGCTGAAATAATAATAAAAGTATTATATAAAAAAAGAAAATTCAAGATCAATTAAAACAAATGAGGAATCAAAACAAGATTTAAAAAGGGTTGGGGGGGTAGCTCAGAGGTAGAGTGCCTGATTTTTATATTCAAGAGGTCCTCAGTTCAATTCCCAGTGCTAACAGGAAAACAAATACACAGCAGCAACAGCCAAAAAAGATGAGCCAGAAAATGGCTCAGCAGACTTTAAGGCACACTGACATCAAATCTGGTGGACTTAAGTTTGATCACCAGAGTTCACATGAGAGAAGAAAAGAACTGGTTTCTGAAAGTTATCCACAATGCATTCTTACCTGCTTGATCTCTCCCTCCCCCCCCTCATAAAACTAATAAAACACATCTGAATACTTCAAACAAGGCAAAATATCAGACAACAAAAAAGATTATTCATGGTGGGGTATTACGGACACAAGCAAAAGACAGAGATTTATGACAGATTTAAGAGAACTGAGTGTGTCCACTGGAGAGTCAATTTTGTAAATGTTCCTGAGCAATGGAATGAGATAATGATGTCATTCTTCTGCAAAGATTAATTACATTGATGCTTTCAAATAATTGAAAGAGGAGAGAGGTGAGAGTTGGAGAAAATAGTTACAGATTACCAGCTGAACTTCTGCTGAGAAAGAGAGAATGGAGATGGATGTGCTGATATGAGTCTCTTTGAAGGCAGACAAAATTGAGACTTAGCACTTAGATGAAGAAAATCGAAAGCGATATGCCAACCTTACAAATAAACAAATATCTCTAATGAGTAATAAAATGCCAGTGTGTTTAGGGAGCTCGGCCACCTTGACTGTTCGATAAGTTTATTCATTAAAAGGCAATGTATCAATGTCAAGGTAGTGTTCACAAGGCCAGCACTCAGCAAGAAGCGTCCTGGTGACAGGCTGAGACACTGAAGGGTGAACCCATTATATTTGGCAGCGTACCCATAGTGGCTGCCAAGCAAACACCAAACCATCTTCATTATGAGATGAAAGCACTGCAGCTTCCACACTTTCATCCTTGAGCAAAATCTCTTCCTCCTTTCGGTTTTGGATCACACTTCACACTTTTCCTAGCTGCTGCTTTCCAGCAGCTAGGACTAGAAATAGTGTGCAGAATCGAAGTCTTTGTTGTTTCTTCTTCTATGTGTGAGTGCTGCAGAGAGATACTAACTATACTCCCTGAGCCAAAGAAACCTAATGAGACTGACCACACTCATTTATAAACTTCCTTACACTTATATTCTTCTGAATATCAATGATTTTCTCAGTAACTAACAGATGCTGTGGGCTTTCTCAAAACACTTTAGGAATTATTACAATATTCAGTTCTTCCATAAATATCACGTTATCGCAAGCAAGCAAAGCTTCAATCTTAAATGGATGCTATATCACCTCCCCTAGCCTATTTATGATATAACAGGAGACAAGTGCAAAAGACATTCAGTGTTAACCACACTGGGTCCCAAAAATCAAGTGGAAAAGTCTCTGTCCAATGCCTGAAAACCTAGCAATCTTCCAGTTGACTAAGGATGTAATTAATGATGTGTATGTGTGTGTGTGTGTGTGTGTGTGTGCGTGTTCTTTAAATGAAGAAATGAAATGAAAAGGATGAATGAAGGATGAAATGAAAAGGAAATCTACCTTGGCTATGAAGCAATCCATATATTTTGTGACCTTTCAATTTCCTGTGACACCTTTCTTATATCTTCATGCAGTATCTGATACTTTTTCTTCTAGAATAAGTGTCCATAGGTTTTCCAGTCTGAGTACTGTAATATAAGAATTACAAAGAGATTTAGAGTGAAGAAATTTACTTCCCTATTTTACAAAATGTTAAATAAGTGAAAAACATATGCTTAAGTCTTAAATAACATGTGCATATATGTCCTTGGGCTATACGTTTTCATAACAGATGAAATTTAAATGAATATAGCAGGTGTTTTACATCTGTAAAAATATTTACAATTCTGAGTATTGCAATAGACATTTATTTATAAAAGCTAAAGTCCCAACATGGTTTCTTATTCTCTCATCAGAAAGGATTAACTTAAAATTTTTCTTGATCTGAAATAACCTTAGTTGACAAATGCATATAAGAAAATGAAAAACCAGCAGTGTGTCTGCTCTCACTCATTTATTCTAGTTTCTATTGATATAAAAATGTTTCCACCTTCAAAAACTATTGTTTTATATATGCATATGTTAAGGAAAGCTTTGAATAATTAAAGTACTTTCCTGATGTGAGCATACATATAAATTTAAAACTTAAGGCTAAGCAATCAAGCATTCTCTTTGAATTAAAGCGTACTTGCTGAAATGATTCATTAAGCCCTTAAAATAATTCAAACCACAAAAAAGAATATATACCAATGAATATTTCTGTATAGCTTGCAAATTAAGTGAAAAAAAACACAAAGTAGTATCTATATATGCAAGAATTCTTATTAATTGTCCATATTCATAATTATACTATGAAATTCATTAACATACAAATCTCCTGAGTGTATAGGTTTGGAATATATAACTGGAAACTTCACACTGCAATTTGATAGCCAGTTTTTCATTTTTCATATTTTAACTGGATTAAGGTCAACGTTGCTCTAAATTCTAAGCCTTGTAAATGTTGTTATCAGAAAGTTAGATGCTAAAGACATTTTAAAATTGCTTCTGTAGAAATTAAGAAACCATAGTGAAAGTTGTAAGATCTCTTTACCTGCAAGGCAAAGATATTAAACAAATGTTGGGTTTTTAACAAGACACTAGCTAGGCATGACTATGCCTAATTGGTAATGAAAGTGATTGAATCTTAGGCATCTGTCCCAAAATGAAATAACTCAAAAGCAAGAAAGACATGATTTTTAACTTAGGTTTGTCTGACCCCCCAAGACTATAAACCATCAATGGAAGAGATTTTCTTTTTCAATACTAGTTTTTGCTGATACTAATTTTTTAAGCATGGTCCTCTGTTGGGACATGTCTGGGGCATGTCTGTACGTCCAGGATTGTCCTGAATTCGAGAGTCGGGCCAGGGCCTCTCCCTGAGTCGCTAGTACCACATCCTTCAACTACTTTATGATAGAATATGTCAGTGTAAGAATTAAGTTTTTTGAGAAAGAAAAATGGTCAGAATGTACCAACTCTGCAGATTTCATGTACAGACTCTCCGCTGGAAACTACAAATCCAAACAAGAATCTGATGCTCAAATGCCTTAAGAGATTTTTGTATCATCTCTTTATGTTCCTCTGTGTGTGTGTGTGTGTGTGTGTGTGTGTGTGTTTTGTCTTTAATTTTTACATCTTGCTTTCCCCAAGGGGTAAAAACTATGGATATACACAGGGTTTTTTTTAAGCTTTTAACAATCCACGTTGGATTGCCCACACAAGACAATTTTGTCTCCCGAAATTCCTAGTTTAAAAAAAAGAAAAAAAACTCTTTAGAAAGCATCCAGCTCCAGTTTAGGTCTTGAGTCTATGTCCTGGGCCAATCCTAATCCAGTTAGGAATACAAGAAACTACAGATGCTTGAATTTGGATCAGATGCTTATCTTTCCACTCAATCTTATCATCAGAAAAGTGAGCACATGTAAAACAGCAAAATAACACAAAATCAAGTAAGTTTGTTCCTGATGAAAATGCTTTCTCCTTCCTGAAAAATGGGACCGTTCATTTTATTGAGTTCCAGACATGTGACAAAAAAATGTTAAATTATTAATTGAGGTGACTTTTTATGTTTGGCAAACAAAAATGAAGGAGGAATCTGAAGGTTTCAGGAACATCTCATGCATACAGTGATGCCGGTCTTCATGCATAATGCTTGCTGCTGCTGTTTTCCCCATTTCCTTCACCCTCATCCTAATGCTAACATGTTTTTCACATGAGTTGAGTCTCCCACAGTCATATCCATGGTTGTGGGCTTGAATCTCTCAAGGACATTCGATTTCCCTTAACAAAGTAGTTAGTACAGAGCCTGAAATCCCTTCATAAGTTGTGATAGTTAATTCTGGGAGTCAAGTTGACACACCTGGCATTAATTTAGATCAGTTGAGACCCCACCTAGCAAGGTCAACTGAGACTACCTGAAGAGATTATCTGGATAATACAAAGATCAGCCCCAGAGCTCGCCGGAAACTCCACAGATCCCGTTGGGACCTCCCAGTAGTGGACCACATAAAAGGAGCCACAGAACAGAAGACTGAGAATAAGAGGAGAGACTCTCCAGGAATGCTCCAGCCACGTGGATATCTTCTGTGACTTAGCCTGCCTGCCAGCTTCAGCCTCCCAGCCATGCTGCTTCCACCATTAAAGTCTGTTTCCACCCTGCTCTGAAACTGTAAATTGAATAAATCTCCCTTTCTCCCTTAAATTGTTTGACTTTGGGTGCTCTCTCACAATAGTTAGGAGAAATCATTACATAATGGCACATTCTATGAGACACTAGACTCAAGTACCACAAATAAAGTATCTAAGGAAGGAATTAAAATCTTCACTCATTTTAAGTTATAGAAATAGAAAGTCCAAAGATGCTAAAACAAGGAGGAAGTCAGTCTTGGGATGAAGCCAGTTCAATGAAGGGTCCAGCTGAGGAACTACAGAACAAATACTCATTGTCTATGTCTGATTTCCAGCTACTTAAATTAATATTTGTCTTTCTTATTTAAGCCATCTATAATTTTTACTTCTATTATTCATACTGCAAAAATATCTTGATTTTCATAGTTTTCATCAGGATTTCCTAAAATGTCTCATAAGTAAGTCTCTGAAGAAAAATGTCAAATATCCAATAAACATATTATGATTATAAGCATGTAGAGTTTTTAGCAGTATGCTACTTTTAAGTTTGCAAATAAATCATCTGTTTCTCATTTTAATCCCACAGCATTGTTCAGTCATATTATGCTTCATATTTTGGTGGTAATAGAAACATGTTTAGTGTTCTTATATAGCTGGGAACAAGGTCATCCACAAAATGGACTACATGAATTTTTGGTGCTAAAAACAAAGCAGGAAATTTTTTGGGGAATTTTTCTCTGATGCCTTGAATACTTCCTGCCTGATTA
Source organism: Typhlomys cinereus (assembly GCA_023101885.1). NCBI lineage: Eukaryota > Metazoa > Chordata > Mammalia > Rodentia > Platacanthomyidae > Typhlomys > Typhlomys cinereus. The sequence continues at coordinate 1,758,330 of JALPQD010000232.1, read as the reverse complement.
GGACAGGGTGTATAATTTAATGTTTCTGTGATGATAAGAGGTCAAATCACTGTACACATCAATTGTACTGCATTTATTAATGTTATTATTTGAGGAGACATTTGCCTCGAGCAGCTAGGCATGTAAGGTCCTGAGTCTATGTGCTTTGCTTACTCTCGACAATTACTTTATGTATTTTATGGTCATCTGGCTTGCCCCTCTCTCCCAGCCTGTCAGTTATCATTTTGTGCTGCTGTTTGATGGTCTGCCAATATAGTCATGCCCCCTTGTAATTTTCTGCCTCTAAATTGTTCTAGATTAGAAAGTCAAATGTACATGACATTTTAGAAGTGTATGAAAAAAGCAGTCAGGTTTTAGCAATAGTATACATCTCCCAGACCACAGTATTGAACAAGGACACTGAATGATTTCATTCAGGCTATCCACACAGTATAAGAAAGAGTCCTATCATTTATTAATTCTACAGTAAAAGTATTGCTTGTGAATCAAAAGAATGTATCTATTAAATGTCTTGAAAGAAGAAATTGTTGGAGGGTGGGGGCAATGAGATAGCTCAGCGGGTTAGGCACCTGCTTACAAACCTGGAGACCTGAGATTGACTCCTGGAAGCCCATATGGTTAAAGGAAAAAAAATGGCATGTGCATACTCCCCTCTTAAATAAATAGATAATTTTTTTTTTACAAAAGAGGGAATTTTTCTGGGCAATAATTACACTGGTTTAATTTGAAGTTTGCTGAGAAATAGACTTGTCAAGTGACACATAAATTTCATGTCTAAAGGAAATTTAGGGGCTGGGATTAGTGGTAAAGTACTTGTCTGGCACGGTCAAGGTTCTAGGCTCAAATTCCAGCACTAAAATGAAGCAAAACAAAACCAGAAAGTACACACACTAAACTTTTAAATAATCTTTCTTTGTACCATAGACAACTAAATGTAGAGTTTCAATGGCTTCCATAGTTAGCTCTGCTGAGAATAGAGGCAATCTGCTGTCAGGACATCTTAATGGTTGGATCTGCCAAATGAAAACCTGCTTCTTTACTTTCAGCAAATTAATTACACATTGTTCAGCTAATGAATGTCCTTGAAATAAAAGTGGATTAGTGACTATTCTTTAAATCTGCAGTGCCTAAACTTGGCATTTGGGGACTGAGATTATTTCAACTGTCAAAGACAATAGTACATAAAGCAGTTCTTTTATTTATTTTTTTCCTAGTATTACAGCATATTGAATAATTATCCCTCCTTCCCTCCATCTCCCCTCCATTCCACTCCCTCCCACCTTCCTGTGTGGCTGCTTCTATGGACTCCAGGCTTCCCTCTGACTTGTCTACTCTTGTGGGGTTTCAGGTCTCTATGGCATACCAAATTGCTCCTCCCAAGCCACCCCACTGATATGGGCATTTCTCTCCATTCATCCAGCTCTAGTGCCTAATTTGAAACTCCAAAACATACCATGTAAAAATGGTGGGTAAATGTTTATTTGTGGCTTTCCATACAATTATTTTTATTGCCATTTTTAATGTGTCTTACTTGCTGAAGCAGATGTGGGTCCCTGTTCTTTTCTAAGTCATATAAGGTACTACCTGGTGTTACAAAGCATCAGTTAGAAGCAAAATCTTTCATACCTAATTTGCTAAATCATGCTTCATATTTTTTTGGTACACAATGAAGATCATTGGTAAACTGGATCATAAAGGAAAATGTTCACTATGAGAAATTTTATAAGAATGTTTTAAATATCACTCCTTTTTCCTTTTAGAAGACACATGAAAATTTAATGGTTTTGATCAGACCTATGTAGTTAGAACCACAACATAAAAAAGTAGGAGGAGAGTCTAGAATAGTCAAGTATATAAGGAAGGATTTTGCTTCATGGATAATCTTCTTCTGACCCCAGTCCTTGTGAATTATCCTTTAAAATGTTTTCATCACTTTGCCCAGTTGCCTTGGATTGCAATGAGCCTAACCCCTCAATGCTGGTGAATTTATAGCTCTGTAAAACAAACTCTTCTGGCATTTCCTACACACAATTGGATTTCTTAGCTGCTCCAAAGATTTGCGCTACAGTAGTTTGCTTCATTATTAAAGACATATGATGCCTGTTGTACAGATTTCCCCTTGGGCAACAGAGCTGATAAAAGAATAAAGAATTTCAAGAATTTCAAGAATCTCTATCTCGAAAATAAGTCCCAAGGTGTCTTTTTTTTTCTTTTTGTTTCCTTTCTTTTTTTAACGTGGAGGAAAGCTTATGAAATAATTTCCATTTTTACTCAGCTTTGTACTTACTGTACAGCTCTGGGCAAACATAGCTTTCACCAGATGAATTTGTGTCATATGAAATGAACGTATGTTATTTTAACTTTTGCTCCTCATTTGGTGACATTAATGAGACTTTCCTAAAAATGGGACTGTCAGGTCATTCTGTTGTGGATCTGGGGGTCATTCAGAGATTCACCTTTAACCAAAAATGTTAATAAAATGAGAGCCTTTATTAAAAGAGAGAGAGAGAGAGAAAGAGAGAGGGGGGAAGAGAGAGAAAGAGAGAGAGAGAGAAACTGGAATACTTCACACAAGAAGAGAGTTGAGTATGAAGCCCTGAATTATTATTTTACAACAAATTTAAACATGGGATGGTGCAAAGGAGGACAAAAGGTAATAAAAAGCTGCAGACTAGATGTACATGTTCTCATAGACAATTGTGTGCCAGGACTGAAGTGAAATAATACAGTTATTAAGAGTTATAAACATCCCTTTACATCTGTTTGTAGCATCTCTATATAGCTTAAGTTTGACATTTATGTTCTTAATTAAGGGGGGGGGTTACTCTAAGAAACTGGGCAGAGGGAGATGAAAATCTATCCTTGCTTATAGATAGTTACCTACCAGAGAGTTAAGAGGCTTCTCATGTCTGTTCTCTATAGATTTTTAAAGTTTTTCTTTTATATTTCCCTCAACACAGTCCTATTCAGAAACTTGATAGTTTGTGTAGTAAAGTTCTGAGAGAATGACTACAGTTCATCCTTGAATATCTACTACTCTATTTCTAAACACTTTTGTTTTTCTTTATATCTCATTTAAATGTTTTGCATAGTCAGTTGTTAAGTGCTATAATAATGACATTGTATAGCCATCCTAAGGATTTCTCTAACGTCAGTGATCTGAACATTACATTACTGAACCTATCTAACTGCCTGATCCTTTACAGGTCTCTGAGAAACTCTGTTCAAGTTGAGATAATGATTATGACAGAGGGAAAAAGCAATCCTAATGAGATATATATTTTCATATTCCGGATACCTGGCTTTTCCCAGCCATGTATGTAAATGCCTGAGAGTTTCCTTTTGTTAGTGGGAAGAACAGGAATTGAAGTAAAGAATGGACATCAGAAAGTTAGGATATCTGTTAGAAAGCAACACAGAAACAAGGGCTGGCAGTGTTCCCAAAGAGGTTTTTCAGCTGGTGCTGAGTCAGCCTTTGATAGATGGATTCGGACCCAAACATGTCAAGGAAGAAAAGCACATTTGCACATTTAGTGTTTTAGTTTCCGTAGCACTCTGAGTTGCATGTATGAGAGCTACACAAAAGAAGTACTATCACTGGACTGATAACTTGATAAAGCTACTGCTTACAGAGAAATTGTGAACAAATACAAAATTCCATTTGAGATACAACTCCTCCAAATATGCAGATATATCTATGTGTCTAGCACTGTCTTTTAAAAGAATGGCACTAGCTTCAACTCAATGAACAATTGTGTAATTGTGGAAACTGGGGCTAAAGTGATAGGCCTTCTAAATCCTAATATTGTGATTTCTGAACCCAGTACCTTAGACCACACAGTCACCTTGGCCCACTAGTGCTGTGATTTCTATTTAAATATTCGGAATGTTTCCTATTTCCCAAGGAACAATGAGATGAGGATATACCATTGCAAGTATTTTTTTCTGAAAATAATGAATTCGGTTTATTGAACCATTATCTGGTGGGCATTCTTTAATAAATTATTTTAATAAATATTTAAAATAATCCTATAGAAGAATTTATTTTCTAAGCTTTTTATTATTAATGTTGAATATAAAAGCATGTATATATTTGTATGTCTATACATATTTATTTATACCTACTAATCATTCCTTCATCTGTCTACCTTTATGCTGATAGAAAATTTTAAGCCCAGCTGTAGTCCATGTAGGAAGAGCCACTTTATTCCACTCAATCAGTCAGCACAAATACCCAGAAGTTAAGCTTAAGCAAGAACAAACAAGAAGCTAGAATTCAATCACTATCTTCAGAATAGACAACACTTTAATTTCAAAAACAAACAGCCAAACAAGCAATACAAACAAACACAAGTAGCTCCGTACATATCTAAGAATTTTAGCAAATATGCACACATTTCAAAAATTGTTATTAAGAATATTTATCACACTAAAACTGTAGTTGTCTCTCCTCAGTTGTCTGCTAAGGCAAGATTTAATTAAGAACAGCACAGTGCCTTATAACATTAAGAGATATAATCACAGTTGATTATGTGTTTCTGTGAAGGGACGATATTTGCAGAATCACAGTAACATAAACAACAAATATGTTGAAGTTATCTGGAAGCATAACTCTCTTTCGTGGTGGAGAATAGAACATGAGAGGAAAAAAACTGAAGAATAGAAGTTTCATCTTCATCCTTATGAGCAGGTAGCCTTTACTGTAGGCTCTTGAATAGCCCGAATTTAATTTATTGCAGTAAAAAGAAGGGGGTCCCATTTTCTTCACTGTTTAAACCTGCTCTATGAAATCTTTCCCTACCCTTCCAGTTACTTTAATTTAGAAGGAAAAATATTGATTGATTTTAGGAATTATGTGAAGACCACTCCAGATTTTTCTTAGAATTCAGAAGGAAGAGGAAGAGGAATGTGAGCTCAAAGCCAGTCCAGGCTATGTAGTGATTTCAAGACCTGTGAGTAATTTAGCAAGACCTGATTTTAAAGAAGGAATTGGGCCCTTCAGTTTGGTAGTAAGGCATCCATACATGAGATCAAGAGTTTGATCTTCAGCACCACTGGAATAAATGAGCTAAAAAATAAGATGAGGTGAGATGACATAGATATGAGGCAAAAAGCAAACCTTAGCCATCTGCACCTCAGTGTCCTACTAGCTCAAGCTGAACATGGTCCAAGTAGGGGATGGGCTCTGGGACTTAATACCAAGAAGAGGTTGTAGAATGTGTTCTTTTCTTCTCCAACTCTCATGAAGCACCATATTCAAGGAAATGTGGCATGTGTCTTATTTTTCTACGATGCAGTGATAACTGCCTTTAGTATAGCAGATATTCACAGACTTGAACTCTTAGGAATCATACTAGAGGCTGCTATGGAAGGTCCATGGCGACCTCCAAATTGTATGGTTGTGTGGGGTAGGAAATGCAATCTCTGGTGCCATGCTGGTCTCCCTCTCTCACATTCACCTCCATCTCAGCACAGTAAGGTGCTCTCCCACAGTCCTCCATCCTTCTCTGTGGGGACTGGGTGCTGTCTGCACCTAGTGCACAGTGGTCACTGGGAGATTGTCCTTGTGTCTTTTGTTTGGCATTACATGGAATCTCCTGTTCCTAAGATCTATGTCTTTCTATTTCTATGTCTACTTTTTTGTGCTCTGATAGCACAAGTTTCTGAAGGAAGAGCTTCTCGGGGTTGGTTTGTTTTCTGTTCTCTACTTTAGCTGTTTACTAATCACTTTGCAAAGCTAAATTCTAGGGTGAAAGCCTTTTCTCATGAAATATTTTGATATTTTACTTCTTCAGCTCACATGTAACTACGAAGGACTAATAAACGTGAGGATTCAAGCTCTAGTTTCTTTGCTTTCAAGTTACTTTCTGCAAGTATTAACATTTATCACAGAAAATTCACCTTTGAAGTCCTATAAAATGGAAGATTCCCTGATTTACAGGCAACATGTATTGCTCACCATGGCACAGATAGAATTTTTGGCTCTTTTGTTTGTTTTGTTCTCTACCTTCCCCAATACTTCAGAGAATATTTTAATGTACTGCAATTTTCATTTTATATTGAGGAAAACCTAGATGCACAGAAATTCAAAGACTTTAGATGTAGGACTCAAAAAGTTTTAAGGGTAGATGCCCTATGTGTCAATGCCTCTGTCAAGATCTAGGACCTTTCTATCAGCCACAGAGCTTTCTTTAGGTAAACCCTAACCCACTCGGGTGAAGAAAGCTCTGATCTTAACACTGTGGGGTAGTGGCTTATAATATCCTTCCACAACATATTTATTTAAGTAATGTGGAGAAGGAGCAGATCACATTTACTCAATGAACAGTGAAACCTGAGTGTTCTGTTCTCACCTGCACAATGACTGGCCAATCAACATTCCCCCATTGACCAATCAGCAAGGAATTCAGGAAAAATACTGCAGGCAGTGGAAACGGGGCAACGGCTACATAGGTGCAAAGGAATATCCCTATTGGTGGTCTATCCAAGGAAGGCCCACTTGACCTGACACAGAGGCCTAAGTCTCCAACGTAGACATCCAGAAATGAACCCAGGCAGCCCACAAAAGCAGACAGGGTGAGAGAAAAAGAGAAAGGGTAAAGGGAGCGGAAAGGGAATGATAGGAAGAGGGGAGAGGAGAGGGGAGAGACAATCACTCATTACATTTGTTATACAAACATATATACAAAAAGAGATTTCTTAATAAAAATATCTTTTAAAAAATGAATCTACAGAATTTGTCTGAAAACACTGAAATCCTATCACATTTAACTCCTCAAAATGTCAGAGAGGTATGGTAGGATAAGACACCCGGTGTATATTAGGACATGAAATGTTTTGACTTTGCAATGTCTCTGAGCCACTAATTAAGGTGGCATGAATGTTCAATCTTATTATAACCTGTTCTAGGCTGGGTGTTGATAGTTTATAATTCAGTTTCTTTGGAAGAATAGCTAGGTCAAATAATTGGCATTCTGATCTCTGCAAGTATACTTCATTTTTATAGTGATTAAAAAAGTCCATTTAGCTGATTTGTAAGCCTTATAAGAACTTGCTATTAGAAACTCAATCAGAGTTCTTTGGAAAAGAGCCATTTTACATGGTAAAGGGTAAGAAGAATTTAAATCTTGTTTAAGTTCTTTGTTAGTATCTGATGCAGATCACCTAATGCATACATATAAATTAACTATAATTTTACCTCAAGGTTAAACAAGCTTGTTTTTTCATCACCTTTGATCTCTAGATAAAATGATTTTGCATTTCTGTGGACGAGTGCAGTCAGCACAATACATCAATGCTCTTCTTTCAATCTAAGGGCTAATGTGTAATACCACAGTGACATAAAGAACATACTAGAAATAAAACATTGAACAGTTCAACACCCAGTTTGGCTTAGTTTAAGGAACTCTTCTTTCCAATTCTAAAGTGAGGACTGTAGAATCACAGAAATGGGACACTAACCTCCTGTCTCCAAATGAATGTAATCCATCCTCTTTGGCCACCATTTAACCCAGAAATTAGAAAACTCAATTATCCTTTCCTTCCTTACTTTACTTTACTCCCTTCCAACTCTAGAACATATCACATTGAAACAACATTTAGAACACCTGCTTTTCTCAGTGAACATCACAATCTGTCTGCATACTAACTTCTCCCTTGATTGGCCACAGTTGCCCTTCTGCTTCCTTTTCAGTAATCAATGACACAGCTTCTTTTGGGTCATTGAAAAAGTCTTTTCATACTTTCCTACCTGTTATTATCTTAACTACATGTCTAAATATTAGGCATGATTAAATATATATTCAATGAGCTATCGTAATGCTTAGTGTTAGTGGCTAATTATCATCATGAAAGCTTGTTCCCTCTCTCTCTCTTTCTTCCTTCTCTTTCTCTCCCTGTCTCTCATTCACATTCTTTTTCTCTCTGTTCCTCCAAGAGACTTGAAAAACCATTCACAAATCTGACAGTTATATATAGGAAATAAGAGCATTCCACATGAATAATCCTCTTTAACTCCAAAGTTGTTTTCTAGTCAAAATATAAAGAAGGAACTCAGCAAGTAAGTTCATTGTGACTCTCAACACAAGCACATCTCCAAAGGCAAGGGCAGAGAAATCTGATTCTCATTCTCCTCTGTAAATCCATAAGGAATATAACCTCCTGCTTCCTGTGTTATGGTTCATGCCTCAGTGACTTGGACTCAAAGACTTCAGAGACCTCCCCGATATCATTTAGTTTTTGACATGCTGGGGATTGCCAGACTTTTCATAGACAACGTGCCCTTGTTCAATTCCTATTCTACCTATTATTACTTCCCTGTGTCTGTAGTTCTTGGTCAACACATTAGACTGGCTGTCAAAACATAGTAGAGTTTTGTTATTTTCATAGTTATATTTATCTCATCTTTACATATAGATAGTATTTTCCTAATAATCTCACTCATAACCATATTATTTCATCATCTATTTAAGAAACAACACACAGTAGTGGACTAAAATCATAACCTTGGGTGACCAACAGTCAAAAAATCAAGTCATAATTTCAACCAATATCAACCTTGGAACTTTAAAATATTTAACCTGCCTGTACTCCAATTGCCCAAGTACAATATAAAAATAATAGCCAATCTAAGTCAAAAGGTTGAAGTGATGTAGAGTCAGTTGTCTTAGTTTCAGATCTTTTGATCCAGATGCAGCTTAGAATGAAGAACTTCTTTCAGTTTTCAAAAAAATGATACTGCATATACATGTACACTGAATTATACCTTTCTGACTGCAGGACTTGGAATTCATAATCAAACACACCCACAATTATGCTAAGAAATATATATACATGCATACACACACATACAAATGCTCTCTATATGCTGTATAAAAACTAAAAATGACCATCCCATGGTCACATTTAAATTCTGACATGAGCTCATGTTGAGTGACTGATTTTGTGCCAAAGGAATTATGAAGTAATAGTAGATATCAGAGTTGGAACCATGTAAATTATAGTCTTCAACCACACGTCCCGCATTCAACAAATCTGCAATCTTATCACCTATTATTATAAATTTTATTAATTGGTGAAGGGAATTCTGTACATATGTAAGTATGTGATATGCTGTATTTTGTGCTTAGGTGGGTGCACACAGTTGTATATATATAAGTGTGTGTATACGTATTCCACTGTATTTTCCAGTATTTCTACCTTATTTTTTGACGCAGATCCTCACTGAACGTGGAGCTTGTTGATTCTGCTAGACTGGCTGGATAGGGAGCTCCAGGGATTCTTCTGACTTCACCTCCCCAGGGCTGGGATTACAGACGTCCACTACTGTGCCTAGATTTATGAACAAGTGATGGAGAGCTGAATTATTTTCCTCATGCATGTACAGAAAGAGGAACTTTGCTTTAAAGTTATCCTATAGGATAACTTTAACATCCTAAATTAGTCCCTTTTTTTTGGGGGGGGGAGCTAATTCTGTGGTTGGAGAAGCTTCAGGAAGAACTGTAAATGATTACCAACTTTATCATGATTCCTCATTCTACCCCAGTTCTCTAGGAAAAAAGTGCCTCACAGTCCTTTAGTTTCCACTAATACTCTTAAGTCTCTGGTCCTGCCCTATGTGCCTCTTTTAAACTTAAGTTGACATGGTCAGTATGGGTTACAACATTTTGCTTCCCACTGACAGGTAAGGATCTGGAACCTTCTAATGTATATTACATAGCATATAAAACTGTCATGACATTACAAGAAATACTACAGAATGAGTCTTCCTCTTTTCTTCGCAGTGTAATAGTATCAATTACACTTTGGGAATAGAACAAATAAAGATAGGATGGTATTTATGGTTAAAATTTATGGAATTTATGGTTAATTTATGGAATCTTTGCTATCATAGGTGAAAATTAAGAAGTCTGGTTTCATATATTTCAAGCCAAAATTTATTTAGCATTGTATCAATAATAAAAGAGGTTTTAATTCTGCAGCAAATTTTCTGTAAGACTCCGAGTTTTCATTTTAATTATTTGTTGATTAGACAAAAAGAAGTATCATTATCATATATTTTTAAATATGCCAGTCCTTGTTTATCAGTTGTCTTATTATTATTAAAAATTTATAGGTAGGATACAAATATATATGCATATTCATGAATGTAAGCATATTATAGAATGCATAAATATCTATTTATAGATGAATATCAGTTGCCTATAAACAGGCTATGTTGACTTTTTCCCCCAAAATTTTTCTTCAGGATAACTTTCATCTAAATACTGAGATGAGAATTCACTCTAGAGTCTCTTTGATTCCCAGCCTAATATCTTTGCCTTCCAAACACTAGTGACCCTGCCCTTTAGGATTACCACCCATTGAACATGTATTCCATGGCCATTACTCCTCAGAGTCTATCAGGCTGTGAAACTCGCTCCTAAAAGGAAAGCAGTTTTTCAAGCTACATTATGGTGCTTTTAGAAGGAATAAAATCCTTAATGAGAAAATGAGTCTCCCGAAGCTACTGACTCTGAGGTCAGATCCTCACACTTGCCCTGTTGGTTGGCAGCAAATGTGTTCAGGGACATTTCTGGAAGCCCATTCTGCAAAGGGCCCAGGATGAAATAGGATGGCAGGTGATTCTCAGGAGTTTCAGCTGGGCAACTTTATAATTCTCTGACAGATTTCCTCCGAAGCTATTTCCGCATAGCAATACCCGAGGAGCGCTGTTTCTCCCACTGCTACATGCAGACCACAGGAGAAAGTGGGTTGCTAAGGAACCTGTTGTAATAACACCTTATGGAACTAACACTTGTCAACTAATAACAGTCTAGTGTGAATAAACTTATGAGAATCTTCCCAAGCGGATTAATACATTGTCAGCTTCCAGAGGCCTGCTATCCTATTTTTATTTATTTTTATTTCTATTCACATCTACCCAGTGCTAAATAAATGTTTTGGGAGTGTCAAGAGTGTCAGCTGAGGTTAGCCTGCTCTACCATATTGCTCTCAGCCTACTCTTGCAGGCCGATAGGAAGAGGAATAAGGAAGTTTTTTTCCCTTGCTTCTTGCTTCTGTGCTGCAGGCAATACATAGAAGTGTCTGCTTTTAGAGAAGACCTGAAAAAGGGAGGAATTTAGCTTAATCTTAGAGAGATATACTAAGTGTAAATAGAGAGAATCATGGTCCAGATCGAGAATCAATTGCCAAATGTTAGGTTGGATATTGTGCATATTGTAGAATGATGGAAAACCTCTAAAAATCACTGTGCATAACTTTTGTTGTCTGTGCAGGTGGTGGTGCAATTTACAAATGACTATGCCCCCTCTAGCTCAGTGTTTAAATGGAGCCTAGATAATAGCAGAGGGAGGTCAGGCTAGGTATCATTTTGCTCATTCTGACTTCCCATCCACCACCATTTAAGGCTTCTTGGTAAGCTATAATGTTTCCTCCTTCCACCTTCCATGTTATGAGAAATGGATACAACAGTACAAATGTAATTACACTTAATTTATGGGATGCAGAATAACAACATCCGGTGAACAAGGATGAGTGAGAGGAGAAGCAAGCATAATGTGGTGCATTGAGCTCTTCCCTCACCTCTTCATCATTAGCCAAGGCTGGCTGTAGCACATCCTAAGGAGATGAATTCAGTCTGCCGCTCTTTGTTATTTCACCTTCGCCCAGAACTGTAATTAAGAAACAAATCATATTACCTTGATGACAGAGACAAAGGATGTCAGAAATGACATTATTACTGTGAAATTACAGAAAACACAGACTCCATTCCACTTCCCATTTATCACAACCGTGATAAAAGGTCTAACTGCTCCTAAACGGTGAAATTGAATGAGACTTATCAGCGTGGTGTTACTTGGGAGTGGAACTAATTTCTTTTCTCCCATATGAAATTAATTATATAACTCACTCTGTGTGTGTGTGTGTGTGTGTGTGTGTGTGTGTGTGTGTGTGTATACATCCTTCTGCTTTTGATGGTGGTAGTTCATATAACGGGAAGAATTGTTCTTTGTTATTCTGTTCTGAAGGACTTTTCTTGAGCTCTTATTGGCTTATGAATTCACAGGATAAGCTTATATGCAGCAAGGTGGTAAGTAGTGCTTTTTGGTTGTGTGTATGGAGCATGCATATGTGTATGTGTGTGTGTATAGTGTGTGAGGTATGTGTATGCGTGTGTGTACAGTGTGTGAGGTATATGTATGTGCATGTGTAAATCAGATTTCTTTTTCGGTCTCCTCCTTTTGCTTGAAATAAAGTGTCAGCTTACCAGTTTGGATAAGCTGGCTGGCTTATGAAATCAGGATCTGCTTGTCTCTTACCCCCTACTACCAGCACGTTGGTTATGGAACCACTCTGCCATGTCTTGCTTTTACATTGGTTCTGAGGGTCTGAACTCAGGTCCTTGCACTTACATAGCAAGCATATTTCCCCTTGAGCCATATCCCCAGACCCAAGAGAGTGAGTTGTACTTTCGATTAAGACAATGAGCAACAAGAATTAAAAGGCTTACTCAGTTTAAACTTATAGAGCATTGAGCAAGAAAAAAAGTCACCCACTTATATCACATGCATCTTCTTCCTAAGCCTCTGAAACATAACAAAATCACTGGTGTGTCCCTGCTCACACTGACATGGTCAGATGTGCCCTTCTGTTCTTGATCACACCACTCCAACCTAGCATATTTGCTGGGAAGATGCTTCAAACACATACTGAACTCCTTGTCTGCGGCTTTTTTTCTGGGTCAGTCCTCTGTCCCCAAGGTGCCTCAGATGTCTTCCATGCTCAGAACTTTAGAAACCAGTTACAAGCTTTGTTGATGACACTGATCAGCTACAGGGACTTCATGGCCTCACATTGTCCTTTCAGTTGTTTTTATCTTGTTAGAAGGACGGAGATTATTCTAAGAGGGCATTCTCAGCAATTTTGCTTTTGTCTCAAGAGTTCCCTTTCTTGTTTAAAGACTCTCCATTGTAATTCTTCTCTCCAACCCTTTCACAAGCACTTCAGTAGAGTCATGTGACCTCTTAAGAGCTCGGCAGCAGAATTGGAAGTGGAAGGACTTTTTTTTAGCACAAGAGCAAAAAGAAAAATTCAGAGCATACATCAAGACTGATAATTTTGCATTTTATTTTGACTCTGTGGTGCTAGAAAAAAGAAAACATTGAAGGGAAGCTTTTACCTTTTACATTCAGAAAGCCGCATCTTGCAAACAACCAGTCCTACCTGTTTGATCTCTATGCTACCCTCAGACACTCCCTTGTTTATCTGTCACTCCTAATTTCCATTTGCTGCTTCATAAATAATAAGTTTCACATTTTGTCCCCATTGGTTAATCTGAGCAAACCCTCTTGTGATCAGTTCTAGCAGTATCCAAGTATCCTACTGTTTCTATACTTTCTCTGTCTAACTTTCGAGAAATATTCAGAACTCAACCATTTGCCCTATTGCAGCAGTACTTTATACTTTATCATATGTAGGTATCATAAGTAAATTAAATGTCTAGAAGATTCTTCTCTAGCAAATCAGTTTGTGCCTCCTTTTTTGCTCATCATGTGTGTGATGATATCTAGCTAGAATCACTGGGGAGATTAATATGCCTATGGGGGATTATGTTGGTTAGGCTAATTGAGATAAAAGGACCTGACACCTGTGAGTGGGACCATTACCTGGGATGGGTCATAGACTGAATGATAAAAGAGCAAAGGAACTAAGCACAGACATTCATTGCTCTGTGTTTCCTGATTGTGGATGTGGTGTGATCAGCTGGTTCTTTCCCCTGAGATCCTGACATTGTCTATTATGATGGACCACACACTTTAACTGTAAGTCAATATCAAGAAGAAAGTAAGAGCCCTCCCCTATCTCTCCCCCATATGTCACATACACACGTACATATACTTACACTGAAACACCCTCTTCTGTGAAGACTCCAATGTGATTCTTAATGTTTCTCTAATAAAAGAATAGAATCACAATCACTAATGGATAGTTAGAATTCCTTTGTCACTGAAATGTAAATTTCTTTATATATAAATGTCTATATTTCTTTGATATTCACTCAAATTGCTTGGCAGTCTCAAGACCAACATTCACTGGTAGGGACAACTGGTTTTACTCAAGGAAAACCAAGCTCAGAAAACCTACTCAATCCTTGTTTTATTTAATTTCTTGATTTTCTTCTTGCTAAAACAAAACTACATTTGCTTATTTGACTGGATAAATTCTGAGAATTGCAAATAGAATAAAAAGGCTTTTTTTTTCTTGTGAGAGAGTAATCATTCACATGTTTAGGTTAAAATAGTACTCTTAGCAGTCATTACTAGTCAGGGTCTACACAGATTTTCAAGGTTTAAATCTTTTCCAATTAAATTTGAAGGAGCACTGGTCTTTCCTATCAGAATAAAATACATTCCAAATCCTAATAAATCTATTTCTTTAATACACCACTCAAAGTATAACAGTGCAAACAAAAACATTAATGGCCTCTTGAAAGAAAGGAGAGCACGTTCCCTCCTGATGAAAGTTTCTTTGATGATTTACTTGTGGCTTCATCACTTGATTAATATCTTCCCACATTAATTTGTTTTGAAATGTTTTTCCAGCTTAATAAAGTTTTTCTCATTTCCGTGACATGTAAGTGACAGATGAGGTTGATGAACTACAAAAGTAAAAATTCTAACTCAGATGAAAAGCTGAAATTAGATTGTTGTCCCCAAAAATCCCTGTTTAGATACTCAGAAGCCTAGATTTCCAAGAGATTCATCAGTTTTTTTTTCAAAATAAGTAATAAATTAAAAAAAATCACCATGAAGTACTAAAACACAGTATGTTTTTCAGGCAGTGCTGAATGGCTTCCTGGAGTGCATTATTTCCAAGTCTTAGCTAAGTTAATTGCATACTCTAGAAGCAATGACCAAGCTAAAGAAGTGCTATGAAATCCATTCTTTATTATTGATTTTAATTTCAAAATACATTCCAATTACATGTTTTATTTTAATTTGAATTTAGGAAAGAGTAAATACCATACTTAACTCTTTTTCAGTTAAGGAGGAAAACAAAAGAAATAGCATAGCCTGAAGGTTAAATTCATTGTTTGTGAAAATAACATCTAATGTGTGTAGAATGATGATGATAGCCAATGTACATTTTTATGGAAGCTCTATTCAGTCAGTCCAGATGCTCACCATTCAGCTAGAAAGGACTTACTGTGGCATTTTTCTTTATCTTAGATATTTATGTCCCTCACTATGAATGGCTTCTGTTGCCTTATATTTCCCACTGACACCTTTTGCAAAGACACTGGATTACAAGATCTGACTGTAGTAGTAATCTTGGCTTCCCAGGCTGATTTATGCCCTGAGGATGACTGCTTCCATTTCCTCAGCAATAAAAAGGAATTCTGATGCAAAGGAGCATGGTGGTCTATTTCAGTTATCTGATGAGGGCAAAGCATTCACTCCTTTGTTCATTCCTTATTCAGTCTTCCCACCTGAGGATACTGTGCTCTTCTTATTCAAATTCTACCCATTTTGTTTGCTTGCAAATATGTATCTAAATTCCAGGAAAGAAGCTACACTGACTATGTTGATCAACTGACTAGAATTTCAATGACTATGCATAGGATTGGAATGTGGTAGGCTGAAGCCCATTTACAATTGACCTTGGATGATCTTTAGCCAACATTAATAGTTCCTTGCCTTGACTACCCTAATAGTACCTGAATATCTAGTGAAATCTTCTGAAATGTATTAACTTAGCAGACCACTAGCTCCCACCAACCTATCCTCTGACTGTCCTCAGATAGTATCTATGACCTAAGACAAAGTGTCCTTGTTGCGAGTTTCTCTGGAGTTTTTATGTGCCCAGGTTCTTGTGGTCAGGAGTAAAGATTGTAACTAGAAAACACACAGATGATCAAGGCAGAGTTTAATAGAGGAGAAAAAGAACTAAACACACTGACATGAATCCACAAGGGGCAAGAGCACACTGGACTCCAGACATGAAACATGAGGGTGAGGGCAAGATGGGTAAAACCATGAGGGGCAAAGGAGCCAAAGACAGCTACCAGGGTTTTTATAGAGTTAGGCAAACCCAGGAAAAATGGCTTTTCATTATTGATTTGTTCCAGTTTCTGCAAACCCAACTGGATGGTAAGGCTTCTCCATAAAGGAGAACTAATCTCCATATCCTTTAGTGAACTGAGGGTTGGGGGAAGTTGAGGATCTTATCTCTGTGGAGAATTGAGAGCTCCTCCAGATTAATAGGATGTGTTCCATCAGGGTAGAGTATGTTCCTTTAGGGTGATCCCAACCCTGGGGAAGTCCTTTGACAACTTTTAGAGATCATCTCAGCATTGCTGCTCTAAAACTACCTAATTTTGATTTGTAGTTTTCTCTGTTCATGATTATAAAACCTCCCAAAACTGTTATCAAAGTAGATATTAGAGTCACCTGAATCTCCATTCCCAAGATATGGCACTCATATTTGAATCCAGAATAGATTACCTCTTCTCCCTTTAAGATGAAAGTTGTGATTTTTTTCCATTTACACAATGACATTTATTAAAATGCTCTGCATACAGTGAATGTACAACTTTAAGTTTAATGGCAAAAGGAACACTTTTGATGTGTGGATTTCTATCCAGAGTCTTGTATTCTAGAGCCAAAGATTGAAACCAGAACATGTGTACAAAATGAAAGCAAGATTTATTAAGTGAAGAAAAAAACTCATGGACATGGAATCCAGGAAGGACAAGGGAACCCTCTGATGCTGTCATGGTCAGGGTTATTTATCAGGTTAGGCAGGCCCTGGAAAAAGTACCCTTTCCTTACTGGTTAGTTTTAGTTTCTTTTTTTTTTTATTTCAACTCATACAAACTTAACAGGTACACCTCCCCCCATCTCCCTGATCCCCCTTCTCCTTTCCCCTCCCTCCCCATCCTCCAGTGCTTCCCCCCCAATCCCCGGAGCATCCTTTAATGTGCATGCCAAACTCTTCTCTGGGTCCTCCTCTCCCATGAGGTGAGAGGACCCAGTGGCATTTCCCAGAACCCTTTCCTGTGTTCCCCTTAAGCTTAGGAACACTACTGTGGCTGTCAATCCCTTGCCTGCAAGGATCCTAGTGCCTTTAGCAAATGCTAGACTTTGTGAGGTCAATAGAGTGTTGGACATTGTGCAGGGCATGTAAAGTCCAAATATGATTGCTTCGGCCTTAACTTGTGTGGAGTATCTTGCATATCATTGCTCCTCCCATCCTTGTGCTCTTACAATCTTACCGCCCCCCCTTCCGCGAATTTCCCTGAGCTTCAGGATGGGGAGAAATTAGGGGGGCCTAGTTCCAGGTGATTGATATAGAGTATTGTATTCTAGAGCCAAAGATTGAAACCAGAACATGTGTACAAAATGAAAGCAAGATTTATTAAGTGAAGAAAAAAACTCTGGTGTTCTGAATTAGGTTTGTTGATTTTTTTTTCAGTTTCCCTTCTCCTGCAATGCCCTTGTCTCCCCCTGATGGATATTGGATGTCACCCCCTGGCCATAGATAAAAACCTGTTAAATTAGAGTCTTGTTATAAGAGTATATTCAAAGGTAGATGTAATAAAAGTAGGAGACCACGGTGAGAGAGGGGTCAATCACCCACCCATCTGGGGTCAATACCCCATCAGTTATAAATGATCAGGAAGGAAAGTCTGTGAACTTAATCAGATGTCTCATTTTTTACTTGCAGTCCTTGATGGTGGACTATTTTCTCTGCTGTAGCATGGTCCCCTCTCTCATTACTGGTGTGGCCCTCCTTCCCCATCCCTCCTGTTCATAATCTTAGCAATTACTGTAGCTATTACAGAGATTTATCTTTGAGTGTCTCTAAGTGGGTTCAGTACTAGGAGCCACCTATTAGGGAGTACCTACGCGCTTAATTTTCTGTGTCTGGGATACTTCACTCAATATAATTGTTTCTAATCCCATCCATTAACTGGCAAATTGCATTAATTCATCATTTTTGATGGCTGAGTAGTACTCCATTGTATAAATGTACCACATTTTCCTTATTCACTCATCAACTGTTGGACATTTGGGTTGATTCCATGACTTTGCTATTGTAAACAGTGCTGCTATGAACATGGTTGTGCTTGTGCTATCGAGATGAATTTTTGCTGTATGGGGGGTTATTCCCAAAAGTGTAATTTCAATCTTTAATTTCTTTAAGAAGCTCCAAACAGCTCGCTAAAGTGGTTGTATGAGCCTGCATTCCCACCAGCAATGTAGGAGAGTTCCCCTCTCTTCACATCCTCTCCATTATTTGTTGTTGTATGTATTGTGGATTTTTGCCATCCAAAACCGGGGTGAGATGATATCTCAGGGAAGTTTTGATTTGCATTTCCCTGATGGCTAAGGAAGTGGAGCATTTTTTAAGATATTTGTTAGTACATTTTAATTTCATCTCTAATAAAATTTCTTTTAAGTTCCAGGGCCCATTTTTTAATTGGGCCATTAGTTTCCTTGGTGTTTAATTTTCTAAGTTCTTTGTGCACTCTGGACAGTAGAGCTCTATCAGATATGTGGTTAGTGAAGATTTTCTCCCATTCTGTGGGTTGCCTTTGAGCTCGTGTTACAACCTCTTTATCTGAACAGATGCTCTTTAACTTCACCAGATCCCAACTGTTGAGAGTTGGTAGTAGTGACTGGGCTATTGGATATCTGTTTAGGAACTGTTGGCCTAGCCCAATCAGCTCAAGGGAGTTTCCTACCCTTTCACCTATGGTTTTTATAGTCTCTGCCTTATATCAAGGTTCTTGATCCATTTGAAATTAAGTCTTGTACATGGTGACAAGTATGGGTCCAGTTTTAATCTTCTGCATCTGGATATCCAGTTTTGCCAGAACCATTTGTTGAAGATACTGTTCTTTTTCCATGGATTTTTTGGGCCCCTTTGTCAAAGACCAAATGGCTATAATCTTGTGGGCTTATATCTGGGTCTTCAACCCTTATCCATTGATCTGTGTGTCTATTTTGGAGCCAGTACCAAACTGTTTTTATAACTATGGATTTGTAGTACAGACTAAGGTTTGGTATGGTGATATCTCCAGCCGTGTTTTTGTTACTCAAGATTGTCTTTGCTATCCTGGGTCTTTTGTGCCTCCATATGAATTTTAAGATTGTTTGGTCAACTTCTTTAAAGAATTGCTTTGGGATTTTAATTGTATAGCACTGAATGTGTATATTGCCTTTGGTAGGATGGTCATTTTTACGATGTTGATTCTGCCAATCCAGGAGCATGGGAGGTCTTTCCACCTTCTGGTGTCTTCTGCAATTTCTTTCTTTAGGGTTTTAAAGTTTTCATTGTAAAGGTCTTTTACCTCTTTGGTTAGGTTTATACCAATGTATTTCATTCTTTTAGGGGCTATAGTAAATGGGATTGTTTCTCTCAAGGCTTTTTCACTTCTTTCATTCTGTGCATATAGGAAGGCCTCTGATTTTTGTACATTTGTTTTGTATCCTGCCACCCTGCTGAACTTCTCAATTAGTTCCAGGAGCTTCCTGGTGGAGTTTTTGGGATCCCTTAGGTATAGGATCATGTCATCTGCAAATAGAGATAACTTGACTTCTTCCTTGCAGATTTGAATCCCTTTTATGTCCCTTTCTTGTCTTATGGCTTCAACTAAGACTTCAAGTACAATATTGAAAAGAAGTTGTGACAGTGGACAGCCTTGTCTACTTCCTGATTGAAGTGGGAATGCTTCAAGTTTTTCCCCATTGAGTATAATCCTTGCTGTTGGCTTATTGTATACAGGTTTTATTATATTGATAAAGGTTCCTTCCATTTCAACGTTCTCTAGGATTTTGATCATAAAAGGGTGTTGGATCTTGTCAAAAGCTTTTTCTGCATCTATCGAGAGTATCATGTGGTCTTGAACTTTGGACTGGTTTATATGGTGAATTACATTTATTGATTTGCGTATCTTGAACCAACCTTGTGTACCTGGGATAAAGCCTACTTGATCCCCATGGATGATCTTTTTGATATGTTTTTGAATCCTATTTGCTAAGACTTTGTTGAGAATCTTTGCATCTGTGTTCATCAGAGAGATTGGCCTACAGTTTTCTTTTTTTAAGTTTATCTTTATTAGGTTTTGAGACTAAGACAATATTGGCTTCCTTCCTTTGCTATTTGATGGAACAGTTTAAGGAGTATTGGTGTTATTAGTTCCTTAAATGTCTGGTAGAACTCTCCGCTGAATCCACCTGGTCCAGGACATTTTTTGGTGGGAAGATTTGAGATTACTTCCTCGATTTCCTCACATATCATAGGTCTATTTAAATAATTCACCACTTCCTGATTCAATTTAGGTAAGTTATGTTTATTTAGGAATTCATCCATCTCTTTTGTGTGGCCATATTTCACAGAATATAAGTTTTTGAAGTATGACGTTATAATTCTCTGGATTTCTTGGGTATCAATAGTGATAACTCCATTTTCATTTCTAATTTTGTTAATTTGGATTTTCTCTCTCTTGCTTTTGGTTAATTTAGCTAGGGTTGTATCAATCTTACTGACTTTTTTTTCAAAAAACCAGCTTTTTGACTGGTTGATTTTCTGTATTGTTTTCCTAATCTTGATTTCAGATATTTCTTCCCTTATTTTGCTAATCTCCTCTCTTCTGTTGCTTTTGGAATCGGATTACTCTAGTTTCTCTAAAGCTTTTAGCTGCATTGTTAAGTTATTTATTTCTTATGTTTCTAATTTTTTTTAAATTTTTTTATTGTTATTATTATTTATTCAACTGTGTGCATGTGCGTGTGTGTGTGTGCGTGTGTGTCTGTATGCATGTGTGTGTGTGTGTGTAGAACCACGGACGAATTCGCGAACCACCATGGACGCCTCCACCTCCTCCTGCCCCGGGATTCACAGGCTCCGCCCTACCAGGACCAGAAGCGCAGGCCGCCCCCGCTTCCGCCCGGTGTCTATACATGGGATCTGGGATAGGAACTCAGGACCTTCCACCTGCAAGGCCGAGGCTTAACCCCTAAGCCACCTCTCCAGCCCATGTGTCTAATTTTTTGATGTAGGCATTAAGAGCTATGAACTTACCTCTTAGGGCAGTTTTCATTGTGTCCTAGAGATTTTGGTAAGTTTTTTTTCATTATTGTTCTCTTTCAGGAAATCTTGAATTTCCTTTCTAATTTCTTTCTTTCTTCTCATTCAGCATCATACTGTTAAGTTTCCAAGAGTTAGTGTATTTTCTGTCGTTTGTTGTGTTGTGGATGTGAAGCTTTAGGCCATGGTGGTCTGATAAGGTGCAGGCTAGAATTTCAACTTTCTTGTATATGTGGAGATTCCTTTTGTGGCCCAATATGTGATCTATTTTGGAGAAAGTTCCAAGTGCTGGTGAAAAAAAATGTGTATTCTTTGGTGTGTGGATGAAAAGTATGATAGAGATCTATAAGGTCTATTTCAGTAAGGGTTTGATTAACCTCCAAAGTGTCTCTGTTAAGTTTTTTACCTGTAGATCTATCCTATGTTGAGAGGACGGTATTGAAATCCCCAAGAATTATCTTTTTGGGATTGAATGAATGTGGGGGGGCCTATTGGGTGCACATATGTTCAGTATTGTGAAGTCTTCCTGGCGAATTGTACCTGTGACTAAAATGTAGTATTCATCTGTGTCTCTTATAATTTTTTTGGTTTTAAGTCTACTTTTTCCAATAGCATAATGGCTACCTTTGCCTGTTTTCTGCTTCCATTAGCTTGTAGAATTGTTGACCAGCCTTTTATTTTTAGGATGTGCCTATCTTTTGTGGTGAGATGAGTTTCCTGCAGGCAGCAGATTGATGGATTATGATTTTTAATCCATTTGTAATCTGTGTCTCTTGATCGGTGAGTTAATTCCATTAACATTTAGTGTTATAATGGAGAAACTATTTTTAATTCTGGACATTTATTATGTTTAGTAGTTTGTGTAAGTATATGGCTTTGCTTTTAAAGGTGTTATACTTCCCTTCTGTTCTCCCAGATATGCCTGTTTTTTTCTTCACGCTTGAGTATCATTTGTAGCATTTTTTGAAGGCCTGGTTTGGTGGACATGTATCCCTTCAAGTTGTCTTTGTGCTGGAAGATTTTTCTTTCTCCCTCAATCATGATGGATAGTTTTGCAGGGTATATCAGCCTGGGTTTACATTTTTGCTCATTCAATACTTGAAGTATGTCTCTCCAAGCTCTTCTTGCTTTTACTGTTCCTACTGAGAAGTCATTTATTTTAATAGGTTTATCTTTAAAAGTGACTTGTTTTTTTCCCTTGAAGCTCTCAGCATCATTTCTTTATCTTGAATGTGGACTGTTTTAACTATTATTTGCCGTGGCGAGATTGTATTTTGATCATATCTGTTTAGGGTGTGGAATGCCTCTTGTATATGCCTCTTTTTTTAGATGAGGAAAGTTTTCCTTGATGATCATTTGAAAAATTTCCTCAGGTATGGTATTTTGAGATTCTTGCTCTGGTATTCCATGAATACGCATGTTAGGCTTCTTCAGGGTGTCCCATATCTCCTGGATATTTCTCTCCAGTATCTTTTTGGCTTTAGCAACCTCTTCCATTGAGCTGGTTCATACTCCCACTTTGTCTTCAAGGTCTGAAACTCTGTTTTCTGCTTCATTAGTCTGGTGATAAGACTCTCTATTGAGTTCTGGGTTGAAGATAACTTGTCTTTTAGTTCAGTTTTGAACTCTGCTTGAGTCTATTTTAACTGTTCTATGCCTGTTTTTGTTTCTTGAACTGTTTTTCTCAACTCCTCCAAGTGTCTGTTGTTTTCCTCTTCAAAGCAATTGATGTGGTTATTTAATTCCTCTTGGGTTTCCTCTTTCATAGTATTGAACATGATAATGATCATGTTTTGAAAGTCATTATCCTGGGTCAGGCTTTCTTGGCCATTTTCCGTGGGTTTGTTCTGGTTGGAGTCTATCATTATGGAGTTAATTCCTTCAGTGGGAGATCTGTTTATTTGGGTGTTGTTTCTCATGGATTTGCACTTTGACTTGGGCATTGTCGATTTAACTCTTACTACCGTCTTTCAATTTCTGTGCATTTTTCACTGAACTGAATTATTTGGCTCGGGGTTTTGGGGTTGGGCGCGTGGCGGAGTTTACCTAGGTCGTGGTGAGTCCTGGCTGGACTGCTCGCGTCCCGGCCGGGCGGAGTGGGGAAAGGGAGGATGTGGCAGCTGCGGGCGCTATTTAACCTGGGGGAGCTGGGGCGTGGGGAGGGTTCCTCCCTGGCCCTGAGTGGCTCTCGGTCTGCGGGCTGGTGAGGGGAGCTGGTCCCTTGGGCTGCCTGGGGTTCTGGGGGTGGGCGGGGGCGGAGCTTACCTGGGTCGGGGTGAGTCTCGGCTGGACTGCACCGGTCCCAGGGGCAGCAGGGTGGGGAAAGGGAGAGTTTTAGTTTCTTTAAACCTGATTGGCACTTTTGATCTCCTCTATGTCTGATTGCTCTGTTTTATTGGAGCTCAATTGGAGGCTGAGCTATCTCTTTTAAAGAACTGAATTTATCTGATTTATGAGAAACACATCTTCATACCCTTTCAGAAACCCAGATTTGGGAAAAATCAGCAACCCTATCTCTATGGAGAATTCCAGCCCATACTTAAAGACTGGAAGAGTATGTTCTCATAGGATAATCCCAGTAGTGGGGGCTGGCCTTCAAGGTTCTTCCTAACTTGACTGTTCTATTCTAAAACTGCCTAGAAAAAAAGCTATTCTAGCTAAAAATTCCTATTCTAACTACATAATAAACTATTCTCTCTCACTTTCACAACCCCATTTCCTCATGTTCTCTTCAGACCCAGCTCCTGTCTTTAACAACCACTCATCTGTTTTCTATCACCATAGACATTTTATTCTATTCTAGAACTTCTTCTAAATGGAGTCCATTTATTCCTTTTTTCCTTACTATAAATATACTAGTCAAACTGCAGAACTCACACATGCTAAACAAGAAGTCAACCACTAAGTTACACCTGCATCCTTGATATTTATTTCTTTGTAAAAATTTCTTTTATACTTTGATAGTTTTATACATGGATAAAATAAATTTTTCATTTTCCAACTCTCACTACTTGAGTCTTTCTGTGGGATCTGTATGTGACCAGGAGTCAAAGATTGAAACCAGAATATTAAGGCAGAGTTTATTAAAGGAAAGTGTAAGGTATAAAATATAAGGTTTTTATTTACCCCAAAAATGTACCACATCACAGTCTTGATGGAAGTTTTTAATGGAGTCCCAGAACTGCCACGCAAATCAAAATAAGAAGAGGAAGAAAGAGAAAAAAGAAAACAGGCCTGGTAGAGGGGAACGATTGGTTTTATACCCTCAGGGTTGGTGGATTACCTTAGAAACAGGGTCTGGAGGTGATTTCTGAGACTTTTAGGTGTGTAGTCAGGATCAGTTTTTGACTTTGACCCTGCTGGCACTAAGGATCAAGCAAGTGTGAGCTCCTATAATCACCAGCTAATAGGGAGGCAGTGGCCATCAAGCAGAAGCTCTGCCCTGAAAGTGGGGAGACAGAGAAGCGGGATTCCTATCAGAGAGAAAGGATAGAACTCACGGACATGAATCCATGAGGGGCAAGAGAGCCATCTCATGAATGGCAGGATCAGGTATACTTACTTATATATTTAATCAAGCCCAGGAAAAGTGGCTTCTCCTTATTGGTTAGCTCATTTCTGCAAACATGATTGGTCTCCTATGACTTATTTGGTCTGTTTATATTGGGCCTAACTCAGTGGGGACCTGTGGCTGTTCTTAAGTTCAAGTTGTTTCTTTTGAGGAATTTAGCTTATTTGCTATGGAAAGTTCATCTCCATATCCTTTCATATACAGAGGGTTGGGGGAAGTTGGCCACTTTAAAATAAGATGTAGTAAATATCATATATATATATATATATATATATATATATATATATATATATATATATAAAATATAGGATTATCCCAGTCCCGGGGGAGGAGGAGGGGGAGGGGGAGGGGAATGATATTCACAACCTTCAAAGACTTTCAAGGACTTTCACAGCATAGTTGCTCTAAAATTGCATAAATTCCATACCTCCTTTTCCTTTTACAAATCTTCTTCTTCCCAGTTTCCTTCTTTCTTGCCTGTCTTTTATATGTGTGAGCCACTGCATTTCATCTGGGTTGCCTTTGATGGTATGTGTCTATATACCAGAGAGAATAGCTACCCCCCATCTAGCATTAACCCTCATTAGTCTTTAAGGCAGGTATGGCATATCTAGAAATGTTGAGAAGGCAAATACTGTGTAGGAGGTCTCATGAAAGTATACATAGCTGCAGTGAGCTCATGGTTACAATTGCTTTGTTATGTCCAGAAGATGCCATCTGGACACATACACCCCAACCTTCAGGCTCTTACATTCCTGTGGCCACCTTTTCTATGACATTCCCTGAGTCTTAGCATGTGGATAGGAGGTTGATTTAAATGTTTTGCTTAAGGTAAGCAGTCCATATTCTCTGCATTATGTTTAGTCTATTCATTTTTTAAAAAATCCAATTAAGGACATTGCATAATCCTATCCAATTTTCAGAGTAAATTCAGATCCTAAAGTAAGCAACTAAATTAATTCCCTTTTTAAATCCACAGTTTTTTCTTACACTTTCCCATGTAAACATCTAAAAGTAACTTTACTACTGCAGTAATTTAGGAAAGTTAATTTTAGGGGGACAAATGGAAATGGAATAACTTGGAAGGAAAATCTATGAGATTAATTAGCCTTAATTGTGTGTGTGTGTGTGTGTGTGTGTGTGTGTGTGGTGTCTGAGTTTCTATGTGTTTGTGTGTATCAGAGGGCACTCTATGTGCCTGCAGAAGCTCAAGGGTCACTTCAGGAATCATCCTAAATTGCTCCACCTACTTTTTGATTTGTTCTGGGGTTTCTCAGGATCTGCCTTCCAAGGCTAAAAGTGCAGTCCACTGCCATTTCTGTATGGCATTTTTACCTGGGATCTGAGACCTAAGCCCAGGTCTTTCTTCTTGCCAATCAGGGACTTAACCCTGAGTCATTTCTCCAGTCCATAATTAAACTTAATTTGTGGCTTAAACCCCTGGATCCATCCTTATGTTCTTGAGCAGTATACTGTAAGTGTTGATTTTATCTGCTGAAAGGATCCTCAATTTGCAAATAGGGAAAGAGGTGGGAAAGAATGTTCATATTGAATGCTAACGTTACTTTCTACTCTAAGTGTCTCAAGC
The DNA here is from genome assembly GCA_023101885.1 of Typhlomys cinereus. Taxonomy (NCBI): domain Eukaryota; kingdom Metazoa; phylum Chordata; class Mammalia; order Rodentia; family Platacanthomyidae; genus Typhlomys; species Typhlomys cinereus. The sequence goes on along the minus strand of JALPQD010000232.1, from coordinate 1,732,075 downwards.
ATAAACTTGGTAGTTAATGTAAGGTTTTACAACCAAAACATGCCACATTGTGAACTACATGGAAATTTCAGTGATGTTCCAGAACTGGGGTTAATCATAGGAGAAAGGGAGAGAAAGGCCTGAGTGATGGGAACAGGTGGGTTTTATAACCTCAGGGTTGGAATCTGGGCTGAGAGGGCAGGGGGAAGAAGTCCCACCCTTTGTATCTCCTGGCATTTTGCCCAAACCAGGCAACGTGGTCAGGTCAGTCTTTGACTTTGATCCCTTTTCCACTAAAGGTCAAAATAAACATGGGCTTTTGCAAGTGTCACTGCCATTGGAGGTGAGGTCAGTGTGGGAAAGATTACGGGCTGGAGTGATGGAGTCCTGTTCTTGAGTCCTCATGGTGATGACTGTCATAGAGCTGGATCCAACTGAGTTGCCAGCCTCTGGTATGAAGAAGATGGATAAATCGTCAGGAGCATTTGGTTAAAAGAGCATAGGGTGAGTTCCCTGGTCTTGTCCTGGAGGCATCAGAAAAGGCACAATGATAACAGGAACACGACAGCTAGAGGACCTATGAGGACATGTCATAGTTAGACACAGGTATCAACTTGATAGTTGAAGGTTTGAGCTTTGAACACATGTGTAAAGAATTAGTGGTTGAGTTAAACCCAGAGCAAACTTGCAGGAGATTGTCTAGCTGATGGGGAAGGCTTAGCCCAGGATGGGTGGGATTACACCCTGGAATAAAATAAAAAGAGCTTGTTGAGAGAATTGGTACCTTTGTGTACACTTGCTGGTCTGGCAAGTAAGAATCGTCCCTCTTTCAGCCACTACATAGAGATGGTGTGGTCAATTCCGTCAGCCCTGGTGTTGTTGTGAGTTCTATAATCAAGCGGGATTGAGAACTGTAACCGGACAATTGTTAAGAGAATAAAAACCCTTTGCCTCCTTGAGCTATTTGATGGCGATTTATCAGCAACCACTCAGGCTGTTTGCAACAGGGGGAGAATCCAAGTCCTTAAGGGGGACCATAATTGTAAGTCCCCAGTGAGCCGCTGGCAGAGTAGATTTGAGCTGTCAAGTTCCGGAGGTTGTGGATTTTCTCTTCCATTCGCCCATGCTATTGATGTAATAGCAGCAGTCCATTCCTAGGAATAGGCATGTGCCCCCTTTTTCTGCTGTGTAAAGGTTGTGGATCCATCTGTTCTGTAGGATGACTGAAACCAATGAATTGAATTGAGCCTGTAGAAGTAGGAAGGCAGTAGAAGATCAACACATTGAGCTTTCAATCTGCATAGAAAGTTGTGATAGATGGAGGCTGTGATCTAGGCTACCTGCCCCTAGTCCTATATCAAGATGGCCAGGGTGATGTCAAAAATAACTGAAAGTCCTAGGTCTCTCCGGGAGTGGCAAAAATGGTATCAGTGGTAAAGTCTGTTGGAGGAGGAGTATAACCCTTCATTTGGACTAAATAGTGATCTTAAGAAGTAACCGTACAATGTAACAGGGGTCCACAATATCAGAAGCATTGTAGCAGTAGAGGATGGAGTTTCATCGGAGTAGAGTACCATTGGAGTTTTGTATAGTGGATCTAACAGTGATATTCGGGCCATAGTAAAGGAGGAGAAAGAACCTTTGAGGAGACAGGAGACACCAATGTCTACCATTTACAGAAGGATCTGTTGAGGCATCCTTGTTAAGGGTTTGGGTGAGCAACTGGAAGTGGAGCAGAAGGTAGAGTTTAAAACCTTATTGTTATGATTTACTAAAATAATCTATAACCTCCAAACCATTCAAGAAAATAGGAAAGCAAGGGAGAGGAGGGGGGTAACCAGAGAATCAGCCAGATTTGGAAGGTGGCTAGGTAGGAAGTATTCATGATAGAATTTAGGAGTCAGATTCAGGGATTTGATTTGTAATGTGGGAAATTTTAAGGAGTAAGGATCCTGTGGTGTGAAAGGAAAATTTATCTTTAGATGACTGAGGTTATTGATCCTGTGGAAATGGATCAGAAGCTCTCTTCATTCAGGAGAGTTGAATCAGAAACTGATTCCATAGAGTATGGGTCACCTGATGAGACCTTCTATGTGATTTTGAACCTGTCAAGGGTTTTGGTAGTGTCTATTCTGCATGTTCCCTGAGGAAAGTTCTTAGAAGGAAAGAGAGGGAGAGTAACCTCTTAGTGGGTTAGAATCCTTTGGAGTAGGAAGATTACTAAGCAGGTAGAGCCTCCCACACATTAGTTTGAAGGGATTGGGGAAGGAAGGTGCTCATGAGGTTGCCCCAATTCAAGTTAGGGCATAAGGAAGGAAGTGAGGTGAAATTCAGAAGAGAGCTAGGAGAGATAATCCTTTAATAGCCTGTTTGCTCTCTTTACTTTTCTTGAGGATTGGGGGTGACAGGGGACATGATGATGCCACACAATTCGCAGTGGCCGTGACACCAACTGAGTAACCCTAGAAATGAATGCTGGACAGTTATCCAATTGGGTCAAGTGAGTGCAGCCAAAACAATGGGGAATGACTTGTTGAAGGAGGTGTGTTTAGACTATGTCAGGACTTTAAGTGGTCCCAGGGAAGGCCTCTCTCTCTATCCATCCAGTGAAAGTGTCTGCCATGATTAATAGACAGTGGTTTTCTAACCAGTGGCATGTGTGCAAAGTCTGTTTGCCAGTCTGCTAGGGAAATGGCCATGAAATTGATGTGGATTATAAGTAGGAGGATATTGTAATATTCTTGTAGGGATGTAATTGAACAGATAGAGCAGTGGCAAATGACTTCTTGTAGTGTATTAGAGAGTTGGGGGTGTGCAAAGTTTGGGCAGAGAAGCTAAAGGAGAGGGCGATGTCTTACATTGAGTAGGGAAGGGTTGAAGTTAGGGAGTCTAGAGGCAGAACTTGTCACTTAATAGAAACCAGTCTTCATGGCCAGAAGCAGCCCATAGGCAAGAAAGGATTGCGTTTCAGAGGGAATATACATAGGAGTAAAGGGTTAAGGAGTGACCCAAAGGATGGAGGCATGGTTAGGAGTTGTGAGACTGGCTTCCCTTGCTCTGTGAAAGCATTCCTTATGGCTATAGAATTCTTAGGAGTCTGGGACCCTCTGCAGCAAATGACCGCAGTTTGCTTAAGGAGTTAAGACACTTTAAGCAGCTTAATAGTAAGGGTGCCATTAGTTATGGGGGATCTCCTGCAAGTGAGAAATACTCATTCCTGCCAAATGGCAACATGGTGATGGATACGGAAAGCACATCTAGAATCAGTGGAAATATTAACAGTCTTGTCTCAAGCTAAAGTGAGTGCACAAGTGAGAGCAATTAGTTCTGCCTTTTGGGAGGTAGTGCCCAGGGGTAAAGCCTGATCATCTAGAGCCAGAAGAATCTATGAAGCAGCTGCTATCAACAAACCAAGTAGCATGGGGTGAGGGAGAGGCGATAGAAAAATATGGGATTATTGATAGCTAAGTGCTTCTTCAAGGGTGTCTGTGCATGAGTGAGTAAGGTTAGGTGGTTCTGGCATAAAGGTGGCTGAGTTGAGAGAGGGGCATGATTCAAGAGGAGAATGAGATCTGGGTTCTCCATGAAGGTGAGTTGGGAAAGTTGAATTCATGGAGATGAGAGATTAGAGAGACTATGATGGGTTAGTAAGTCCTTAAGGGGATGAGGGAAGAAATGGTCATGGGACTGCCAAAAGTAAGCTTAGTGGCCTTCACCATATAGTGAATGTGTTGTTCGCAGATTTAATTAGGTGGAAGTCTTGAACTATGTGGTAAAAGTCATTAGACTTTATGATAGGGAGGATGGGGGTACAAAGAGGGAGTTGAAATGGGAATGTTAGTTTGTAAAGGGCATTGAATGATGGGTTTCAAGCCCTGCCTGTGCTTTAAGGAGATGGGCTGTTGTGGGACTTGTGGGGTCCTTAAGATAGGGGAACGGTGTTTGACTATGCTGGAGAGAGACATGTACCAAATGGAAGGACTGACAAAGGATGGGGAAAAGGGAGACTTGGTAGAAGAAGGTAGAAGGTTGATAGGAGATCAAAAGGAGGAGGATAAAAATGTCCAAGGTGGGTTTGGGGAATAGATAGGAAAGAAAGGAGGGAGAGATGGAACTTAACCAGAAGATCCTGCCACAGAAGGGATGTGGGGCAGGAGGGAATTATGTGGGTGAAGGACCATCTGAAAACTATGCAGGAAACTAGACCAGTAGTTCCAGACTGATAAGCGAGTTCACTGACATCTGTCACAGACATCTGAGAGGGAAAAGAAGGGCTGGTGAAAGAAAGGAGGTTATACCAAGTAGCCTCACTATCCATGAGAAACAAAGTTTTACCTGTTACTTGGCCAATTACTCTGACTTTCTCTATGGTGATCTTGATGTGTCTTGTTGGGAGCCGATTCCAGAGCAACTTCAGTCTTCCCTTGTCAGGCTCACTAGATCAATCATTGCCTGTTGTGAAGGAGAAGGGGTTTGGGAGATTGACCTAACTAGAAGCTGCATCGAGGGGCAATCAAGCTTCCAATGTCCCTTTTTTCCCCACAAGGAGGATAAGGATCAGAAGGGAGCATGTGGTGAAGGACATTTCCTGGCTTAGTGACCTTTCCATCCATATTTGAGGCAGGCACCAGTTGGAGTTGGAACTCTCCATGAGTTTGCCTTCTTCGGAGGAACCCCAAAGAAGGCCACCAGGCACTTTTGTTGTTCTTGGGGAAGGGGTGAGTTAATCCTCATGGTCATTAAAAACCTTTAATGTCATATCTATCAGATCTGTTTGAGAGGTACAAGGACCATAGTCTAACTTTTTAAAGTTCTTTTAGATGTCAGGCACAGCTTAGGAAATACAAGGAGAGTTTAAAAGCACAGTGCCCTCTGTGGAAGATGGGTCTGGTTTGGTATAACAGATAAGACCATCAGTCAGATGGGACAGGAACTCTGCAGGGTTTTCATTAGGTCTCTGAGTGATCTCACAGAGTTTGTTGTAATTCATGACTTTATGAGCTGCCTTGTGAATACCAACTGGAATTCAGACTAGCATGAGATCCCGAGAAGCCCTCCCTAGAGAAAAACCCTCATCATTAACCTGAAATATCCAGTGGGGATCCCTGTCTGGAATAGCAACAGTACCCACAGTGTACTGGCTGTTCACAAGATGAATCTCATCTGTGTGAGCCTGGGCCACTGTCCAGACCCACTGTTTATCACCCACATTGCAAGTGGAGGAGAAATTACATAAATATCATGTCAGATAAAATCAAAAGACTGAGTTAGATATTTAAATTCCTTAATACAGGCAGTGGAATCACTAACATATGAGTCAAGGAGGGTTTTTTTTTTTATCTTTTATCGTTATTTAGCACAGACACTTGTGTGTGTGCGTGTATGTGTGCGTGTGTGTGTGTGTGTGTGTGTGTGTGTGTGTGTGTGTATCAGAGGCACCATGTGTCCTTGTGGAGGACCAAAGGTGACTTTGGGAATTATCCAGAATTGCTTCTACTTTCTTTTTTTGCTTCACTCTGGAATTTTCCAGGCTCCACCTACCAAAACCCAAAGTAGAGACAGTTGCCATTTGACTCTGGTGTTTTCATGTGGGATCTGAACTCAGGACCTCAGGCAGAGTCTCAACCCCTGAGCCATTCTCAGCCCAAAGTCATTTTTTGATCTAGAAGAGGTCAGTAATAGAGAGCAACTTTACACAGCAGGTAGATACTGACTGCATGGATTTTTACCAGCAGCGGCAATATGGGATCAGTTTCTTGAGGATGGGGAGGAGGTAGAGAGTCAGACACTAAAGCTGGAACAAGAAGGGGATGGGATAAAGGGTCGAACTGTTGGCTGGAACCAAAAGGGTAGGACCAGAAGTGATGTGAGGGGAGAGACATGTGGTGGGCAGAAGTGGGGAAGTGCCTGGCACCAACAGCCAAGATGGCAGCAGAAGTGATGAAAAGACAGTCAGGCTGGTTGAAGTCAGGGGGTCGCAGGAGAGGAAGAAGTTGAAGAAAGGGCAGGAAAAGGAGAGGGCAGAAGGTGGAAATGAAGAAGACTCAACAGCCACGTGGGGATCTGAGAAGGAGAAAGAGTCTGGGTCGGGAGGGGGCAGGAAATGTGAGGTTGGAGCCTGAGCCAACACAATTTGGGAGAGTGACAGGATTGAGAAAGGGGTTGAGATAGGAGGCAAAAAAGACTTGGATGTAGGCTAATTCAGACCACCTGCTGCAGTGACAAAAAGTACCGAAGTCTCTAAGAATTTGAAAATCCAATGTGCCACACTGTGACCAGAAACTTGTTTATCTAAGGGGTAATGAGAGCAAATCAAATTACAATTTTTTAAAAAAAAGGGTTTTAGGACCCAGAGCAAACCAAGTGGTTTAAATAACTTATGATGGCGGGAGAAGATAAGATAGAAGGAGATAGAAGAATCAAGTTTAGAGTGGGAGGTACCTGTTTCAGAAGAGGTGGAGCAGAAGGTTATAGAGAAAAGAACAGAAAGAAAAAAAGAAAAGAAAAGAAAAAAGAAAAGAAAAGAAAAGAGAAAAGAAAAGAAAATTAAAGAAAAGACAGAGCACAACAAAGCTCACCAGAGCACCTGACTTTGTCAGTGGTGCAAAAGGCATCCACAGAGCACATATGAAAAAAAAGTAAGACCAAAAAATGCCTAGAATTCAGACTCAAGGCATCTCTTTACTGGGATCCAAGTCTACTTGAGAATACAGCGTAGTGATCAGCATGCTAGCATGACTTTTGAGGCAAAAGACGACATGAACATGCCAAGTGACGCTACCCCTGAAAGGGGAGGAGGGTGCTCAGTGCACTTTGAAGCAAGCCAGGACCAAGCAGGCTGAGAAGGGGGTGGGGAGTTCACCAGGATCTGGCTGGCCACATTGGTTGCCTATGGAGACCCAGCAAATGACAATAAGGGAGTGGGCAAGGTTCCCCTACAATGACAGGAGCAACAAGAGAGGAGGGGAGGGGAGGGAAGGGGAGGGGAAGGGAGGGAAGGGAGGAGGGCTATAGAGAAAGAAGGAGAGAGAGAAAGAGAGATAGAGAAAGAAAGAGAGGGGGAGGGAGGGGAATCGTAACAAATGAGATAAACCTGAAGTGGGTATTGAGGAGGAGAGGAGGTGGTCCTAATCTGTGGGGTCTGGGGAAGACAGTTCAGCTGGGATCTGGAGCTAAGCAAGATCTGGGAGCCAGGCTGGAGGGGGAGAGGGAGGAGAAAAGAGGGGGAGAGAAGACTAGGGGGAGTTAGAGCACCATAAATGTAAGGTTTTTGCTCCCAAACATGTGCCATGAACTACATAGAAGTTTTAACGATATTATAGATCTTCCAGGCTAATCGTAAGAAAAAGGGAGAAAAAGGCCTGGATGAGGCTAACAGGTGGGTTTTATTACCTCAGGGTTGGTAGATGGGCTGAGCGGACAGGGTCTGGAAGAGACCCTCCCTTTGTAAGGTGATATGCTGGTCTTTTGTCCAGCCCAGGCAGTGTGGTCAGGTTAGACCTTAACCTGGCTACCAGTAAGGATCAGGTAAGGACCAGCTTTTGCAAATGCCAACTGGCCATTAGGGGGCAGTGACCCTCAAGCAGAAGCTCTGTCCTGAGTATGGGGGACAGGGAATTCTATGTTAGCATCGGCTAGTTTACATGTTGTCAATTCCAATACTCTGTGGAATGATGCTAGGTGTTCTAAACTCATGCTTATAAATGGCTTTTACCACTTAAAATTTACAATTTAATTTCTAGATGGATCTATACTTTTTAAGCTATCACATATCACAAAAGCACTTTAAACTACATATTTCCTAGCAACCCACCCACACCAAGACTTATTTAGATGCGTTCTGTGACATCGTAGGTGAGATTTCTTGAGAAGCTTTATTATGGTATTTTTTTAGACACTGAGAGCTGTTATTTTTCCACTGACAAATGGCCTAATAATTAATGATTTTCACTAAAAAGTTTGAAAGTACTTAAAAACATTATTTTAGTCTTCTGTGTTCAATATCTTGCTCTTGATTTCAATAAAAATAACTATAGGTCTTTCAGAACAGTTTTTTTTTTAAAACTTGGGTACTAATATCCTTATGATTTCTGTCCAATCCTATCTTTGAAATTGATAACCAATCTATGTGTCCTGGTTTGCAGTTTTCTTTTCAAAGAGAATCATAAATAATATATTCACCAAAGCAAATACTATTATTTTCAGAATAACAAAATTAAAGCATTTTCATTAATTGCCATGAAAACCTTCTAGACATATTCATTTGAAAGAGATGCTTCTCTCATAAAATATATGAAAGTGTAACATGCTCAAGTCATGACACAGGCACAGCTGGGAACTGAGGGTTGTTTTGCTCTGTTCATACAGAAGCATGAAGAGATAGGAGACAGGTTCATTAATCTTTAACCTGAACACTAGAGAATTACAGACTGCATCCTTGATCGCATACTGGACTCTTATAACTTTAGGCCCTGAGAATCAGAAACTCCTAGTTTCAAGTCCTGAAATAAGATATTTGGTCTCCAGGCCTTGAGGGCGAGAGGTTTTTAAACTCTAGGCTTTCAGTGTCAGAGGCTTTTGACCCCATGTGCTCCCTCCAGCCTTATTCTCCAGGCTTTGAGTATGATGGCTCAGCTATTACCAGCTAGATTATGACACTCCAGTGTTAGCACCTTCAGCCTCCACCTTCAGTAGCTGTTTGAAAATGTCCCAATGAGTTGGGGGAGGGGGGTCTTAGTTCTGTGATTCTTTCACATTCTTTTGCTTCTGTAATCTTAATTTTTCACTGTTTCTCACATACTAAGCTTTTCTACAGTTGTTCATAGTGTCTCTCTCAGCTATTCTCAAATCTTCAGGATCCCTGCTCCCTATGCATTCAAGCTGCTCAGTAAGCTAGAGGCTTATAGTCTCTAAGGTCATTTTCTGGCTACCTTCTAGTTTCTGGGACTGGGAGCATAGAGCAGCAAATGGAGAGTTATGTATACTCTTAAGTGTTACTAGTTTAACCTACTCTACTCATGACAAAGACCATAGTAGACAATAAAAGACCACTTTTATTGAGACAGTGTTACCATAGAATGGGGAAGAGAAATTTTCTGGATTGATCTAAAAAGAATAAAAAGTAGATCACTTATATGGCTAGAAGAAGAATATGCTGTACTCATGTATGCTTCTTGTTCTACCAACTATAGCCTTGTAGCTGGAATATAACCCCTTTAAACATGGCATCCTGTCATGGCAGCAAAGTTTCTTGCAGGTAAGCTAGAAGGGAATGTTTCCATTGTTCCCTTAAAACATTAAGAACAATGGAGCTGCCATGATGAGGATCCAGTTGGTTATCATAGAAAAGACCGCTTGGTTGATATCTTCCTGCTTAAGGCAACAAATGACAAAGGAAGGGTTTTCTAGCTGTCAATCAGTGGCTGCCTGGTTTGCTAACACACCACAGCAATGACAACCTCACATGCATTTAATATTTTCAACAGTACTTACTAGTACCTAACTTCTACCCAAATACCCTTGCACAGAGTTGCAGCTCCTACATGTCTCAGCCAGGTGGTCAACCCACTGTCTCAACACTCTGGCAGCATTATTTGCTTTAAGCAGACTAAGTTTTCATGTAATTTTTTAGGAAGCCTAAATGCAGAGAATATTGCCTCCATTTTCTCTTGCTCTCCCAATTCCTGATGGCTGCAGTAACCTGAATCAGCCTCTTGTGTCTGCATCCAGCCATGCCTTCTGCTACATGATTCCTGCCATAATAGATTATATTCACTCTGTAACTAAAAGCCTAATAAATCTCCCTTTCTTACTTAAGTTGGTTGTCTCAGAGTGTTGTCTTGCAGCAACAAAGAAGAATAATTGCAACACCCAAGGGGCTAGTTAACCCCTTTTGGCTCATAGTTTTCAGAAATGTTAATGCTTCTTGTGGATTCCATGGTTTATGAGCCCATGATAAGATCAAACCTCATTTCAGCAAGCATGTCGCAGCATGAAACAGCTTCCTCCTGGCCAACAGAACTCATAAAGAGAAGGGAGGGGAACGGAGACCTGACCAATGATCTACTTCCTTCACTCGGGCCACACCTCTTACTTTTATAACCACCTCTAATATCATCCTATTATAAATTCATTAACACTTTTGTTAACTCATTTTTTAAAGTCAGAGCCCTCAGGATCCAATCATTTAACAAAAAAGCCCATCAGGAACCTATTCATGAGCCAGTGAGACACATTTTATATTAAAACCCAAATATTCACATTGTTGTTTTGAGTGTTATATTTTATATATGTTTGTAAAAATGACATTGAATGTCATGTAATAAAACATACACATCTCTTTTCAGTTCATTCTCCCTTTCTTCCCTTCTGTTTGGGAGATGTTGTTTCCATCTCCACAGGAAAAAAAATGGAATAATTTATTGTTAAATGGAACTTAGGATTTATGCAATGACAAAACAGAAGTTATCTTTGCTTAGCTAGTATGATAAGGGATAGGCAATCACATCCCTGCTATGATGTGAGAGTATCAGAAAAACTTCTTTGTTTCTCAAAATGCTTCCTTCCATTTTTTACAGAACACATTTGCTAAGTCCTAAAGTAAAAGATGGCTGTGTTTAATTAAAGACTTAAGATGGCAGTTCTCCTGGGAAGCTCACACTGAGTATTACCAATCCCTTTTGTGTGAGAGAACTTCTGAAAAGTTAATAGAAAAGGAACTTAAAGACCCAGTGTCAAGAGGAACCTCCAGGAAAGTATGGTATTCTAAAAGGGGATAGCAAGGACAGATGAAGGGAAGAAAAACTCGGTAAATATTCTTAAGAACACAACCCGTCTGAGGTTAACTCAAACTCAGTGCTAGCTGGTCTATGACTTATTGAGTGTCAGTTACATTTTCTATTTTCTTTCACATTTGCTTTGCGTATGTTCAGCATCTGGATGATTACTGAAAATTTTAAACAGCTCTTCAGTGTATGAATTTGAAAATAAAAGGCCAATCAGCTACTGTTCTTTGGACCTTCTATCCAGCTCGAAAGAATCATAATCTCAAGGATATTCCAAGATTACCTTGAGCATTTTAATCTGTTTTACAAAGGAATAAATATGAATGAAATTTTATGAATAACATTTTAAAATGAAACATGGTTAAAATAATGGAGTCAATTCATTCTTCTTAAATTATACACAATCTTCAAACTGCTGTAGGCCCTAGGGAACATATAGGCAGCACATGAATTGACTTACCTTTATTATTTTGGATTTATAGAAGTCAATAAGCAAATGCACAGTGTGAGAGAGATGTGGGATATACTGGCCCTAAGTATTAGTTGCTTTTCTTCCTTATTCTAATAGTACTGAAACTAAGAGTATTCAGACCAGTCTTTAAACTAATACATTCTATCATTGCTATTTGTTTCTAAGCCAAAAGTAGCCATTTTATTGATAGAACACTGAACACTGATCTTACTCATATTCATAAGTCTCAGTCCTCCCACTCTAAAATACTACTGTATGGCTTTTTAACATTATCATAGCAATCATCCCTTGTACTTGTGAAGAAAACTTCAAAACTAAATCACCAAAATTTTCATGAATCCAACGTGCATTTTTGCAATATTGTTACCAAGTATGTCTTTTCAGTTTTAAAAATATCTATATATTGATAAACCTTAGGCAATCCCAGGAATCACAGAAACAGATAGACAAGTGGGTAGAATGGATTGATGAATGGAAATGAAGAAGAAAGGGAAGCAGGAAGGTTGAGTAGGGCTAGGGTGGGAAGGAGGAAAACAGAGATTATTAGCATTGTGCTTGTACAACTAAGGAAAAAATGAAATTTAAGTATCTGTATATACAGAATGTTCTTACTTATAAGGTGTTGCAGTTACTCTTTCTGTTGCTGTGAGATAATATTCATGCACAACTTTTAGGGAGAAAGGGAGATATATTTAGCTTGTGATTCCAGAGGAGAGAGCCAGTCCACTATGGTAGAAAAGGCAGAGCAGGCATTAGGAACTGGAGAAAGTTTAAGTCAGGTCCATCATGGAGGCTAGAAGTGCAAACTTCAGACTCCTAAAGGAAGAACATTGAAGCTAACCAACCTCAAAGTCCACCCCTTGCCACATGCCTTACTCCAGCAAGGTTCTACCTCCTAAAACTGCGTGACCTTCCCAAACACTGCCAACAAGTAAGGATGCACACATGAGCCTGTGAGGGACAATTCACATTCAAACCATGGCATGAGGTTCAACTTGGTTACTTTCTGAAGGAAGTAAGCTAGATATGCTCTGGTTATCAAATTATCCAAGGGCAACTCAGCAGCACCTATTCATGATTAGCAGTTTAGAGAAAACAGAAGTAATAATCATGCATACAAATTTACTACTTATAAGCCACAAAGGAATGGAAATTCTAGGATTCATTTAAGGTGAGACCTTCACAGTTCAGGAAAGTTGATAGAGAAGACGGAGGCATTTCTATGCCGAAGGGCCCCAGTTCACCCTGCATCTTATGACTCTGGAACATGTGAATTATCAGGTGTAAACATTAAGAGGAATCCTGTGTTGGAAGCAAAGGAAGTGAAAAAGTCTGAACTATCCTGGCCAGTCTCTCTGTATCTCACAACACCACATTCCCAGTACATTCCACAGGCATTCTTGGGCACTACAAAGAGAAAAGTGGGGTCTATGGCAGAGAATTATGCTGTAGTTACTTCTTTGTGAAAACACATCACATAAAGTCTCCTGTGTAGTCTCCTTGTGCAAGAGCAAACATTATTTGATAACATGTGGAACAGCACAAATTTCACAATTAATGTGTTATGACTTAACTATCCTTCTTGGATTGAAACTGGATCATTACTTGTCACCAAACACAAAAATTAACTGCAAATGGATCAAGGATCTTAATATTGGACCAGAGACTATTAAAAAAACCAAAAATAAAGAGTAGGGAATTCTCTCAAACTGATCTGTCTATAATGGCATTTTCTAAACAAAACCCCAGGAAACACAGGAAACAGAAACAATATTCAACAAGTGGAATCTCATGAAATCAAAGAGCATCTGTTCAGCAAAAGATCCTTGGCAAAGCAAAAATACAACTCACAGAATGGGAGAATAGTTTCATCATCCACACATCTGATAGAAGACTAATATCCAGAGTGCACAAAGAACTAAAAAAAAAAAAAAAAAAAACACCAAGGAGATAGACAGCCCAATTAGAAAATGGGCCTTGGAATATAAAAGAAAATTCTCCCAGGATGAAATTGACATGTTCAACAAATACCTTTAAAAAAGTGCTACCTCTCTAACCATTAGAGAAATGCAAATTAAAACCATCCAAAATATCATCTCACCCCAGTCATAATGACTAAAATCCAAAACACACACAGCAACAAATATTGAAAAGGGTGCTCATGTATTGCTGATGGGAATGCAGATTTGTATAAATTCTCTGAAGCTCTGTATGACAGTTTCTAAAATAGCTAAAAATTGAAATGTTACTACTGGGAATATTCCCAAAGAAAGCTTCATCTTACTATAGAGACACTTGTATATCCATGTTCATTTTAGCACTATTCACAATAGGAAAGTCATGTAATCAACCTAAAAGCTCAAGAGTCAATGAAATCAATAATGAAAATGTGGTACATATACACAATCAAATACTATGCATCTGTCAAATAATGAATTAATGAAATTCCTAGTAAGTGAATGGAGTTGGAAGAAGTTATCCTGAGTGAGGTATCCCAAGTACAGAAAGTCAGACATCACATGTTCTCCCTATTAATCTAGTACTAAGCCCTCATAATGACATGCTCAAGGGCTTAAGAGGAAATGTCTATAATTTCCATTATAACCACAAATGAATGAATCTTGGGGTTGATAGGGGAAAGAAGATACCCAAGAGAGTGGAGACAAAGGAACACAGTAAAATAGATAAATAATCCCACTGCTAAGAAAATCCCATAAAAGAAAGGAAATAAGGTGAGAGATCTTAACAAGGGGTAAGGGAGGAGAAAAAATAAAAGGAAGCAAGTGTCTCAGATGAAATAGATCAAGGGCCTATCCCAATAATGAACATTATAAGCCACTATATCTCTAGTAAGAAAAATCTACAGGAAAAACAAAGGTATATAAAAGCTCTCTGAATAGGTACTAATCCCCCTCATGCCTCACACTACAAACTATCCATATTATGATAGAAGAGGAATAAATGGAAAGGAACAAATATCCTAGTGTTCACTATAAAAGTTTGAACTAAATGCTCCTCTTTATAACCCTTAGATAAGAAAATATCTCAGAGCTCAATCAAGTTTCACCTTACAACAATGAAAGAGGTGTGAGGCAGAAAATCACATCAGAATATCAGCCAAGCTAGAATACTCAGCCCTAATTAGTCCATCAAAATCTTACATCACATCAAAGTTTAGGGAACCTTGTGGAAGAGGAAGGGTGGTAAGAATATAAGTCTCAAGGTGGGATGAAATACTCCTCACCAACACACTCCAGCCAAGACAGGGCTGGTATACCCAGAAACTCATTGCAGGAAGAGCTTCTACCAGCAGATCTACACAAAGGCTGACTTATCAACATTCCCCCAAGAACTAAATAGAATCTTAGAAAAAAAAAAAAAAGCTTTCTCAGAGAATGTCTCAGGTTCAGGCCCTGGACAAGGGTAAAAGAACGTCCCCACTTAGGACTTTTCCCACTGAAAAACCACATATAGTACATTAGAAATCTGACTCCCATACCCAACACAGGAGCCCCAAAGGGAGTCCTGTGATACACACAGGCAGAAGGACAGGAAGAGGAGGGGAGGTAGGACATGAAAAGATGGATGAAGGAGGGGAGAGTGGAAGAAGGGTATGTAGATGGGAAGGTTGAAAGAGGAGGGAAATAGGTGGGGTGGGGATCAGAACAAAGGCATAAATTTAAAAAAAGAAAAGAAATTGATGGAAATTTTGCTTATATTCAAAATATATGCATTTTTTAAACTTCTTTTCTGTTTGGCTATGCTGATTATACTCATAATTTCAAAATTGTGTCAAACAGAAGAAACTATTTGTATGAAAAAAATCATAAAACTTTCATTCTTGGATCAGATAACCAGCTTGATAGAGCAAGTATTGTGTCCTGTTCATGTTTTAGTCTTCAGTGTCTACTTATCTTTGGAATAAATACATAGTAGGAATATAGTAAATGTTGTTAGTTACCTGGAAAGACAAAACTGTAGAACAAATAATTAAAACACTATGGAATCTGTGAGCAAATGGGGCTGACCTCATTCTTGATTACACATTTTTCCAGAAAGGTGCCATAGGTTAGCAAGTATTTATTAATTACTAATATTTTGTTTTCCACATTTTTAAGTGAATGATTTGGAAGAAGTTATCCTGAGTGAGGTATTCAAGTACAGAAAGTCAGACATCACATGTTCTTCCTAGTAACCTAGTACTAAGCCCTCATAATGACATGCTCAAGGGCTCAAGGGGAAATGTCTATAATATCCATTATAACCACAAATAAATGAATCTTGAGGGGTGATAGGGAAAAGAAGACACCCAAGAGAGTGGAGACAAAGGAACACAGTAAAATAGATAAATAATCCCACTGCTAAGAAAATCCCATAAAAGAAAGGAAATAAGGTGAGAGATCTTAATAAGGGGTAAGGAGTAGAAAGAACACTAGTTTTATAAATGAGAGCTACAAAATGATTTGTGTGACAGCATGACAGTGACTTTGACATGTGACTCAGATCAATCTGCATATCATCTTTGGACTGAAGGGAAATACAGAGTTAACTATGTGGTACCAAAAATCTTAGCACTTAATCACATTTTGTTTGATCCCAGCTTCTAATGATAACCCCCATTATATTTTTAGAAAACACTTTATAATCTTCTTAAGTTATAATAACAGGTCAGAATATTCCAATGGAGAGCAAGCCTTTAAAAAGTAAAGTAGAATAGTGTCAGATATTAACTTAAAAACTTTGCAATTAAATACATAAAAGTCCATTTCCATATAACAGAAAGTGTTTCTCTGCCATTCTTCACAACTTTAGAGTACCTATCGAAAACTAGGCTTTATCTCCATTTTCTTTCTACTTCTATCTCTAAGAAATATTAAAATAACATGTGTTAGGATATCATACTGGTTGCTTTTTGGTAATATCTAATTATCTATCTATCTATCTATCTATCTAAGCTATAGATCTTGCTACTTGTAGACCTTTGCTTCATCATTTTTCTATCTTCATTAAGATATGTGAAAAAGTTTTGAGCGTTCTGGTTCTCTTTTACCATATAAGCTACAAATGTAACATCAGTTTTTCTGAGATAGAGCTATGTGCACAGCAACTAATATGGCAGGCTTTCTCTGGCTTGGGAGAATGGAGACCTTAACATCACAGGCTCTGATCTTGCCTGACAGTGTCATCATCATTAAGCTTCTGTGGTAACACTATGTAACATCAAGGTGTTCCTCCAATGGCTTTTAAAATTATCAAAGTTAGGTTTATTCAGGAAGGTTTTCATGTTACATATGAGAAATGATTTTTCTTTTCTGTTTGCTTCCACTATGTTCAAATGCATTTGTGGGGAGGAGAAATTTGGAAAAATGAGGAAATTCCGTGGATAGAATCAAGAGGACCAGATATTGACTAAATAGAAAGAATAATAAGGGAAAGCAAGACATGAATGTGCGGCTTCGCCCTCTGGTTTGCATGATGAGCAGTCAACTAGCAGCCTTCTGAGAACATGCAAAATACATTCATGTGGAGATTAGGAGAGGAAACCATGTAGATAAACATTCTTGTATTTTCCAGCAGTGCAAAGGGGATATTTGAAGCAGAATGATATAAACATATACACTTTATTTGACTTGTGTCTTTGTCTCATATTCTGTAAGAAATTTGAATGATCTTTCTCTGTGTGAAAAAAAATTTTGGGGATTCTGGCTGTCTTTACATAAGACACACAGCTCGGTCAGTGTTAGGACTTCCTATTGTGCTATCAGAGTTTCAGAATCAGAACTATGAGCAAGGTGAGTTTTATTAATGCAGTTTAGGGATAAAGCAAATATATATCCCTAAATTGAATGGCATTCTAGAGATGCTAGAGGACAATTAAAATGTTAGATCCATTGTTTCTTATAGCATGCACGGGATATATCTAGAGAAATGGATTTGGATAGAGGGAATGGTTGAAATGTAGTGAAGTAAGAAACAAATGGCTTAGTTAATTCATTTGGGGAGCTGAACCTGAGGGTGTCTCTATCCTCATCTCTCTGAAGCAAAGATGTCTGACTTTGATACACACAGTGTTTCTGGATTTCTCCCAACAAAAGAGATGTCCCTTTGGGTGCGCTAAGGGCAGTGGTCCCCGCAGTATCACATGGTTAGAGACACTGATCCTACCTTAGATCTATTAAGATCTGGAGATTTGTACCAGTTCTATCTAAGCATTAAGTTTTCCAACAACTCTAGTGCTTCTGAAGATTTAAGAGTTACTGCTTCAGGAAGTTTGGAGGGAGAATGTGATGGAAGTTTCCAGTTGTAATTCTCTTATAAGTGCCTTGGTCCTGTGAAGAATAATGGATCACACCACTGTAAGTGGATCATAAAACAATGGCAAAACTGCTTGTATGAAGTGCACTGATGTCTACCTTGAGTTAATAATGTTAAGATGTTTTAATATGAAAAATTGATAAAAATTTATATTAATTACAAAAGTATACTATGGAACAAACTTGCCCATCTATTACCTTGTTCTTTATCTTAAGTATTCATTCACTATACAAAAATAAGTATTTTTTAATGTCAACAACTCTTCTCAAGCCAGTTATAATTACAATAATACTCTTGGATAGCAGTTTTATATTGTAATAAAGCAATAGAATGCCTGAGTATTTGAAAGAGGTAAGTGTAGATCACAATATATTTCACTTTTTATTATGTACAAGCTGGTAATAATTAAAAGAATAGTTCTTGGAAGTAAATTATGTTCCATTATAAAGAGATATTAATTGCAAGCAAATGCATCTTTCTGAACTGTTTAGCATAGATACCAGACTTTCATTAGAATAAAAAACCTCAGGATTCATTGAAGCCTTCATAAAATCATATAAAACTTTACCTTAAACTCACATTCAATCAATTCTTTTTCAAGGCTGCTGATTATATATATATATACACATACACTTTATTGCTAGGCTTCTGCATTTTAAATGCCTATAACACCAACCTTGACTAAAGAAGTAGTTATTGCCAATGCAGAATTTATTCAGGTGCAGGACAGTTTGATGGTTCTGTTTTTCAAAGTCTTCATGCTGTAAGGTGGACATCTTCAAATTTTCCCACCGCCCAGGGCTGTTAGTATTTGGGAAGTGACAATCTTTCTTAAAAAAAGGTATAAAGAACAAACTTGTCATGTCACTTTACTTTGTTTATAGATGAAGTGAAAAAACAAAGAAAATACTTTGCAAAAGCCAGTAAGTTTTATCTGCTGTTTGAAATGGAATAAATGCTTTCCAACAAAGAAAAACAAATAAATATATTTTAAGTTCATTTAAATGTCCCTGAAGAAGGAGATTTACATTTTTGATTTAGCTATCAAAAGATAATCAGTAGCCATTCAAGAATAGAAAAAACCAAGGGATATATCTCTCAATAAAACCAGCCTAAAGTATAGTACAGGTACCAAACGGGCAAATATTCACTGTGTGTGTGTGTGTGTGTGTGTGTGCGTGTGTGTGTGCATGTGTGCGTGTGTGTGTGTGTGTGTGTGTGTGTGTGTTCATTCAAATACACTTGCTTCCTAGTTTTTAAATGATCCAGTCTCTTAACTAGATAACAAACTTAGAGTCCTGGAGTTATATCAAGTATTTGTCCCTTACTTGTGAGGAATAAGTTCCCCATTGTTGAATATTATTATCACTTCACTGTTAAAGGAAAAGGTACTGACAAATCATATTGCATGATGGATTTTTAGGTTTTTTAAACACTAAAGTGGGAACATGAAAGGAGAAACTTACACTAAGTATATAAGGAGGGGATGGAACTTCCAGCGATGAAGGTTAGTATTTATAGACTCTTATTCTATGATATAATAGAGATATCAATGCTTTCAATGTAATTTTTTTCCCATTGAAGAATTCCAAAGAAAAAGTTGTTTCTCTGTGTCCTTGTCTATGGTACCGTAACACCTTTTACACTGCAAATAATTATTTTCAGGTTCCTACTAAACGGAAGGGGCCGGGAGAGGCCGCGTTCAGTCAGATCCCGGCATCAGCTCCGGCGGCTCAGTTCTTCTGTTTCTCCTTCTCCTTCCTTCGCTTCGGGAGTGGCTGTCTCTGATGGTGTCATTAAAGTGTTCAATGACATGAAGGTGCGCAAGTCATCGACACCAGAGGAAGTGAAGAAGCGCAAGCAGGCAGTGCTCTTCTGCCTGAGCGAGGACAAGAACATCATCCTGGAGGAGGGCAAGAAGATCCTGGGAAGTGATGTCGGCCAGACTGTGGATGACCCCTACACCACCTTCATCAAGATGCTGCCAGACAAGGACCGCCGCTCCGCCCTCTATGATGCAACTTACGAGACCAAGAGAGCAAGAAGGAGGACTGGTGTTCATCTTCTGGGCCCCTGAGATCGCGCCCCTTAAGAGCAAAACGATCTATGCCAGCTCCAAGGATGCCATCAAGAAGAAGCTTACAGGAATCAAGCACGAATTACAAGCAAACTGCTACGAGGAGGTCAAGGACCGCTGCACCCTGGCAGAGAAGCTGGGCGGCAGTGCCGTCATCTCCCTGGAGGGCGAGCCTTTGTGAGCGGCCTCCAGACCCCTGCCTGGAGCATCTAGCAGCCACAGACCTGCCCTTGGGGGTTGCCGGCTGCCCCCTTCCTGCCAAACCCGAGGGGCTGGGGGCAGATCCCAGCAGGGGGAGGGTAATCCCTTCACCCAATTGCCAAACAGTCCCGGTCACCCCTCCTCTCTTCATCCCTGACGGTTCTGACCTTCCCAAACCACTTTTTGATCTTCTGATTCCTCTTGGGTTGAAGAAGACTAAGTTCCCCAAAGACACCTAGTTTTTTTTGTGGGGGGGGGGCTGTATTTTTTTAACGACAACCTATCCACCTGTACCTACCCGCGTCCCATGCTGCCAACTTCTAACCTCAATGCTGACTCTGTGCTTGTCCGTTTAGTTCTGTGCGTAAATGGAATGTTGTGGAAATTACTCCTCCCTGCGCCATCTGGTTCCTCGCCCTCTCCACTTGGTCTTGACCATTTATGGAAGAGCAGGACCACTAAGGGACCTTCTATTTAAAAAAAAGTCACAATGAAAAAAGAATTATTTTTAATACTGAAAAATTATTGACAAATTAAAAATGTATATATTTATATAAGCATGATTTTTTTAACTTTGTATGAATATTGAATTGCTCAGTCCAGTAATTAATATGTGCACTGCCTCATTTGGGGTAGAAAGAATTCTGGTGGTAAGAATCTATTCTTAGTTGTTTTTGAAATGCAATATATTAATGAGCTGTAGCTTTCAAGTTGTACAATACTTCTTTCATAAAAGAAAACAATATGTTTCAACCAGCATCTACCCATCTCCCAGCCTCTCACTTTCAGACTTTGATAAAAATTCTGTTCTCTATTTCTCTTAGACAACTTTTATACATTCCACATCAAATAAGATCACACAGAATTTGTTTTTCTGTGTTTAACTTTATGTCACTTAACATAGCAATGTCTAGGATCATCCATGACAGGACTTATTTCACTTTTATGCTGAAGAGATTTTCCATGGTATATATATATATATATATATATATATATATATATATATATATATATATATGTCATATGTTTTTTATGCATTTATCCACTGATTGACACTGATTCCACATGATGGCTATTACAATAACATTTCAATGAACACATATTGCAATAGATGTCACTTGAATGAACTAATAACTTTCCTTCTATATTTGTGTCCAGCCATGGGATTTTTGGATATTTTCTTCTTCCTTCTCTTCTTCCACCTTCTCTTCTTCCTCCTTTTTTTCCCCCTTTCTTCTCTACCTCCAATGACAGTAGGCTAGAAAGCTTGGACTGGCCAAAGATCCAAAGTCAGAGTTCTTCTATATCGTTTTGAATAATGCTAATGTGCTAATTTGCTTTTTTCCACATTCTCACCATGCTTCTTATCTTTCATTATATAGATAATGGTCCTTTTAATGGGCATAGGTTTAATTTATATCTTCTACTCAGATTGAATATATTTTCATTGATCTATTGACCATTTGTATTGTTCATTTTTTGAGAAATTTATTTCTGAATCTCAATTTTAAGATCAGATTATTTCTTCTTGACATCAAGTTGCTAGAGTTCCTTGTTTATTTTTTATATTAATCCCTTATTTGGTGAATCATTTTCATACATTCCTTTCATTCTGTAGACTGTTTCTTTACTCAGTTGATTGTGTCCTTTACTCTGCATATTTTTAAGTCTGTTTGTGTGCTTTTGCTTTTGCTATTGTGCTTTTGAGGACAATTAAAAAGAAATCACTGCCAAGACAAATGCCATGGAGGTTTCCTTTATATATTTTCCTAATGGTTTGTCAGTTTGGGGTCATACATATAAGTCTTTAATAAGTTTTGCATTGATTGTGCATGGTGTAAAATCATTTTCATTCTTCTGCATCTAGTTGTCCAGTTTTCCCAACAACATGAATTGGATACTATTGTTTCTTCTTTGTGTATTCCTGGTAGCTGTGTTATTAACTATGAATGTGTGAATTCACTTTGACTGGAGCAAGTTTAACATATACATTTGAAGTTAAACTCATAGAATAAAGTTATTGGTTTGACTATTAAAATTTTCCTTCTTATTGGTGTAGCATCTTGTTTAAATAATGATCCCTTTTGCATTCCTATGAATATTATGTGCTGTAGGAAGTTTACACAAGTGCCAGGTATACAGGTGGCGTATAGATTTTGAACTCAGGGACTTGTTTAAACCAGTGATTTAAGTAGTCTATTCAGAATGTATTGCAGTTTATCTATTTGGAGATTGTGGTAGAAATGTTCTTTTCTGTTGTCATATTTATGTGTATATATATGTATTTATGTGTATATGTATTATGTAGTATATGTGGAAGCAAAATTTGTTAGGCGCCTCAATGCTGAAACCTGAACTATGAAGTGAGAGGTCTCCAATGCATGTGATAAACATCAGGTAGAGGAGCTGAGAACACAAACGAAAACAGGCAATCCCTGATAATACTTTCTGAGCTGTGGTTAGCTGTTTGAAAAACTTTTCAACCACAAAGCAGTAATTATCTTTATTAATTAAGCTTGTTTGAGTTGTATTTTACATTACTTAGAAACAAAAGCATTCTGATAAAGATAGTAATCCTCTATCTCCAATCTCTCAGGTGTAAGACAAAACAAAATCCAAACAAACATAAATAGAAACATTTCTACATAGATGAAAACTTTTTCTGACATTGTTGGTGATTTTCATACAAAGCTATATGCAATATTTTATTTTTATTGTCCTTATTTCGGCATGTGATTTTAATTGTCCTTGTTTTAGCATGTGATTTTGATACTGTTCCCTTTATTTACTTTTCCTTCATCTGTTGTCAGGTAAATATATGAAATGCAATCAGAGTATTATTTAAGAGTGAAGAGGTTTTCCCAGCATTAACAGAAACAGCTATCTATAACAAAATTCCTGCTTTACTGAAATAGTTTCCTCATGAAAGTTTGACTTTTACACTAAAGGATGCTCCAGGGAGGGGGAAGAGAGGGGCACTGGGAGAAAGGGAGGGAGGAGGGTGAAAGGAAGGGGAAAGGGGGAAGGGTGCAAGGGGGACTGGGGAGAGGTGGAGGGAAGGATGGGACCGGGATACCTATTAAGTTTGTATGATTGGGGAAAAAAGGTAAATAAGCATAATAAAAAAATGAAGAAAAAGAAATAGTTTCCTCATAATAATAAACTGCATAAGATAAATGAATGAGAAATCTGAGAACAAAAAAATTTTTCTTCTTATATTTCAAAGATTACCTTCAGATATCTGTTGTCCTTTATTATTACAGATACATAAATAAATTATTTGAAGTTAAAATATCCAGTGTAAAAGAAGCAAAATTATTGATGTAAGCAGCATAAAAACAAATTCATATATGTTTAATACAAGTCAAAACCCACCAGAAGAGTTTTTTCTTAATTACTAGAAAACCTAAGATTGTCTTTTTTTTTTTAACTTGGTCATATATGTACATACACATTTAATGTTTATTTAGGTTATATATGTATGTATTTATATATATACTACTTGTTGGCTTGAAATTCTAGTGTCCTTGTTTTAAAGTATTAAAAGCTACAGTTAGGAACTCATTAGGAATTCTGGCAATTAAGGAAATAACTGGCTTTGAGATAAGTGATAAAATCAATATTAAATTTCAGATCAACAGATTATATAGATTAAATGATTTTTGATTGATATACTAATATGTTAAATGAGAAAAGTTGCAATTCTGCAGGGGCATCATTCACCCATGGAAAGTTGTAAAAACAGTCAATGGACAAATGATAATAATCATGAAATAAATGACCACCTGTAGTCATGGAAATCCTATGGATACGACCTGGCTTTGACACCAAGGACTAAAGTCTTTTTAACCTGAATGAAATTTCAGTTATATTACACAATGGAGTCATCAGTTACCCTTGCCAACTACCATTAAGCATACAGGTCATCTATCTGCTTTGTTCTGATTATGTGCTCAGGAATTCTGATTCCCGTGTCTGTCTCCCTTCTGTTTTATGGCCTCTGTCATTATAATATTTCACAATGAGTCCATAAAGCAGACGTTGGTTATGACTACTGCATAGCCACACAGTTTGCCTAAACTAACATGCCAGTATCACCGACCAAATATTTGTGGTTTCTGTACGATTTATAGTTCTCAGTTCACAAAAATTGACATGCTTTTGGTCTTCACCTCCTAGAGTAAATTACCTACCATTAAAGTCTGGTGCCATTCTGGGAAAGAAAGTGTCCTTGGGATTTAAAATTGTTATCTCAGAAATCCCTCTCTGTGTAACACTACTTTCCTATATAGATGCTGGAACCAATGGGCGAGCTGGGCAAGTGCTTGAGTTAACATACCTGTCACCCACATAAAACGCTTTGGCAGGCCACATGTGCTAAGCACCTCAGTGCTGTGAGGGGTCAAGAAAGGAAGATTGATGGTTTGTGGGCCTCAAGCCTAGTTTCACTTTCAGTGAGAAACCCTGTCTCCAGGTAATAAGAGTGGTAAGTAAGAAGTAGTGATAGGAATTTCATAAGATAGTCATTCAAGATATTCCAATCAAGTTTAGAAAACTATTTGCTGAGACAGTAAGTCCTATTCATTACAAAGCTTACATTCTAACTATAAACTCCTAAGGTTATATAATACATGCATCCATTCATCTCCATCAAAAGTTTTCCAGTAAACAATTCCCCAAGTTGGATCAGTCTTGACAGACCTTGAGTGTCAAGTGATCATAAACTGATTTCAAAAGCTGCTGAGTCTGGAAAGCTGTTTTTTTCTATGTTCATTCTCCTCTTTGTTGTTCCCTTTAGCTGATATTGTAGAGTACCACATGGACCTAAAAGGAGGAGGATGCTGGCTCTCATTCTGAGGGTCTTTGGAGAAGGCTACAATATGGTAACATTTCATTAAGTTCCCAAAAGTCTCGTTTTAAAATCATGGAATACTCCATGAATTTGCATGTCATCCTGGTGCAGGGGCCCTGCTAATCTTCTCTGTATCATTCCAATTTTAGTATAAAATTCTTACACAATGTGAATACACAGAAATCTCAAGAAGCTTTTCTAAATAATATTTGGTTGTGCCAGAAGTTGACAGATTAGACAGAATGAGAAATACTAAAACTCTGGGCATTAACCACATGAATATCAATGATTTTTTAAATGGCAAGGGCTTCTAAGGTATGTGCAATGATTCTTTCCATAAACTACCAGCAATGTTGCGGTGTGGTCATCTGTTGTAGTTATCCTGAATTGTTGCCAGTAAATTACAGCCTTATGGGAAAACAAGGAGTTTTGTTCTAGGCTTATAATAAACTGGTTGCAGTTCCTTTTCTAGCTTGTAAGGAAAGCCATAACCAAGGACTGATGGAACTGCTCATCTCATATTCACATAACGACTGTGAGAGACAATCATTAATGTCACACCAGCATGTCTGACCAGGTATATCAAAGGATGCCAACTTTCTCAACCCGTTTCCTCCATCTTATTCACATGTTCAGGGGATAGTACTACCACCATGGACTGGACCTTCCCCATAAGTTGGATAATCTCTTGCAGATTTACTCTGGGATTAATTCAATTACCTCTTCTCTACAAATGTACCCAGCATTCTAACCCTGAAGCATTAAATTAACACCTATATCTACTTATGACACATCATCACTTGTCAACTTAACAAAAAAGCATATCGCTTTTGAACTATGGTATTCAATCCTTGTCCCCATAGATGTTAAATTTATCTTATAAATATGTTTAATTTATTAATTCTAAAACTCCAAAAATTCTCATAGACAAATTTTAAAATGTTCTCTTAATAAAATCCAGTTCTGAAATTTTGAAGTCTTTTAACTATAAGAATCTATCAAGTCAAAATAAGTTAAAAACTTCCACACAGACACAGCATCAAAATGGAAGCATTGTGCACAATAAAAAATTATCAAATTAAGACCAAAGTCAAGCAACTCAAATACCTCATACTGATATCAACATCCATCTTCTGTTGCTCATCATGTAATCATGGTGGCTCAAAGAGTCTGGGCAATACCAGTGCTTCTTCATAGCTCAAAATTGCACAAGCAGTGTTTCTCTGAACCAGGTTGAATCTCTACTCACAACTGTCCTCAGTACACATCCCATGGTTCTAGCATCTCTAACAACACTCTGTTACACAACAACCTTCCTTTGTAGAAACTCCAAATCTGCCATTTAGTAACAAGTTTCAGCCATTCTCTGTGAACCCTCAATCTTGTATCAAAGCCAGTACCATGTGGTAATACTAAAAAATTCTGCAGTGAGGCTGAACTGTAGCTTGGTCCACTGGAAACACAACTGTAACAACTTTTGCGTGACACTGGAAAAGCCTTTTTTTAGGCAATCAAAACTTTGAAAAGTCAGTAAGTGACTTCAGTTTGGGCTTTTGACCCCTGAAGGAATCTGAGTTTTCGAACCACAAAATCTCGAAATGGTAGCATTCATTTCTTCCTCTAACCCAGTGCAAAACACATTTTCCTTCAATGATGCTAATTTCTCTAGAAACTACTCTGTTGTCTGCCCTTTCCACATTCAAAGCTTCAAGGCTACCAATGTTACTATCTTCTATCAAGCAAACCAATCCATTTTCTTTATGTTCAACTTTGCCAGGGTCCTTGTTCTCTTTATCACAATTGGGGCTCAAACAACTCTCTCTCAGCATCACCATATTCCAAATGAACC
Source organism: Typhlomys cinereus (assembly GCA_023101885.1). Lineage (NCBI taxonomy): Eukaryota > Metazoa > Chordata > Mammalia > Rodentia > Platacanthomyidae > Typhlomys > Typhlomys cinereus. The sequence goes on along the minus strand of JALPQD010000232.1, from coordinate 1,705,546 downwards.
ATGAACTGAGCAATTTTCAGAGTACACAATCTCAATATGTTCAAACATTGCCATATTCCCCCCCAAAAAAGAAAACAACTCAAAATCCATAAAGTCCACATAGCCAGAAGTATCAGTAATAACCTACTCCTGGTACCAAATTCTGATGCAGTTTTCCTGAATTGTTGCTGATAAATCCACAATGACTTATGGGAGAACAAGGGTTTTTATTCTTGGCTTATAATAGATTGCAGTTTGGCAAGACGAACCTACATTAACACACCAAGGACTGACTTAACTGCTCAAACTATATCCTCTTAACAGCTGGGAGAGGGACAATCTTTGCTTGTCAGAGGAGCATGTCCTGCCAAGTACACAGAGGTATGCCAACTTTCTCAACCTCTTCCCTCTACCTTATTCACATGCCTAGGGACTAGTTCTGTCCATCATGGCCTGGATCTTCCCCGTCAACTAAACAATCTCCTACAGGTTTGCTCTGGTCTTAATTCAACTACTAGTTATCTAAAAATGTGCCCACAGCTTAAGGCCTGAAAAATTAAGATGACACTCCCCTTTCCATCTGAGAATGGAGGAAATATTGACTGTAGCAGTTAGCAGGCACCTCATTTCTCTTCAGTGTATACCCCAAATGAACTACTTTTATTCTATTACAATGCAGTACTGATTGGGTGTTTAAATATTTGTAGTTTGTGTCTTATCTCAGAACATCACCAACATCTCTGTTCAGGGTTTGAAGGCATAGATATACTTTTAGTCACTTGTAGGCCAGATTTAGTGGATTTAAGCAGAGAAAGTTATGAGCCAAAGGTAGTACATTAGGACATGGCCTCATGGGTGATAACTAGGGAGATGTGTTAGAGACATATCTCATTACTAATGGCATAGAAGAGTGAATAGATTATAGATTTGGCTTCAGGGTAATCTTTTCCTGGGGGCCTCCTTAAGGATATGAGAAAAGAAGATTCCATTATTAGAATATGAATTTTGCCTCTGGGGAAGCTGTTGCAGCTAAACGATTGTGGACATCTTTACAATTCTCAGAACCATTCTGCATACATGCTACCTCAGGGGGAAGTAAGGAACTGGCAGACACACTGAGGAGATATAGAAGAGTGTCTTTTTCTAGAACCAGGCTGAGATAATAGTACCACTCAGTGTTAAGAATAATTCTTGGAGATTCATGTGTATAAACTACCTATTCAAGGGCTGGTAAGTTTCCTCACAAATAATTATTAATGATGATAAATCAAAAATGAAATACTTTTGAATATGATGCTAAGATAGTTTTGAATCCCACAAAAAGTTATTAAGCGTTATCTTCTTAAGAACACTTCAAAATTATTGAAAAAAATGGCAATAAAACAGGTTATGGATGTCAACTTTTCCCTTTGTATATGCTTGGAAAATAAATCCTCAGGCAACCTAGTTCATTAATCTCCTTTTAGCTAAAAACATGCTTTGCATGGAATGTTCTTTTTTTTTCAGCTGAAAACTTCAGAATTCTATTTGCATTAGAAGGGACATCAAGAACCACAACTCTCATTGAAAATGAAATCTTATACTCAGCCTGCCAACCAGCATGGAAAGTGTGCCGTTGAATGTGCACTTCTTCAGACACTTTTTACCCAGAAGAGGAGAGCAGCAGGATGCTGAGATAGCTTATGGATAGAAATAAGAAAAGGGCCAGACTGAGGATGGCAGGCAATGAAGCTGAGAAAAGACCCACCAGGAGAAGTCTTTGCCTAAGCTCTCTAGGAGCAAATGGACAGAAAGAAAAAAATTGCAGAAGCCACATTAGTTGTATAAAGACAGTGCCAGATTCAGAGGCAAGGTCTAAGGAAGCCTGCAACCATGAGTGCAGGATGGTGTCTGCCTAAACCCTGAGTTTCCAAGGGTTCCTGGTTATATATCACGCTTGGCAGCTGTATTTGACATTCTCATTGTCACCGGTGTCATTGTTCAATGTATAGGGCAAGGAAGTAAAGAGCAGGAGAGTCATCCAAAATATTAAGGTTATACAAATGACACTCTCGACATAAGATCACAGCCATAAACATTTCAGAAAAGGTTGTTTAAATGCTCTATGTATCTGTTATTTTATGTATGCTGACACCTCCATGTAGGCCTTGGAAAAATGGAAAGATATATTTAAGCTAGGTTACAACCTTCTCTTTTCTGGTTCTCTATTAACTCTCTGGCCTCTATTTTTTGTACAACCGAGAAATTGAACACTTCAAGGCAAGACATGTGTGGAGGGCATGGTGGGTGTTTTGAGGCAGCACATCTGTGTACCTTTTTCAAAAATCTGAGTCCCTGTAAACCTCCTGGGAATTCTCCCTGCTTCTCTCAAGATCTTACAGTGCTTAATCTCTATTCATGTGAAACAAGAAACAGTGTCCTTATTTTCTTCAGGAGCCACTTTTAATGCTAGAGAGGAGTCTAAGACCCGGGGGAAGGCGAGAGGGGCTCAACATTGTTATTCCATCACCGTCCTATTTCCTTCTGACGATTTCATTTGTCAGAGCAGTTTTAATGCAATGCTTGTGATCAGACATTTTTTTTTTCTCCTTAAACAATTGGTGCTACCATCTGTGTCACCTGAGGCTTCTTTTTTGCCAATTATTATGCATTGTCGCTTCATGTAATGCGGCACCATGAAAACATAAATAATTCTAGTCTTGTTTAGCCTGGAGACAATTCTCCAGACAGTTACATGGTACCAGAATACCGATTCCAAAGCAGGTGAACCTATGTAATATTCTTCCCACAATAACACGCCACTTTAATAATAATAAAAAAATCTCTTCAAAATTCTTTGTTTAGTCTGATTGGAAAGCCACATCAGAAGCATTTTCTGGGGCAGGGGACCTGTGAGCCTGGGAACTTCCCACTGGGCTGATGAACCGCCATTCACCTAGGCTGAGCCGCTGGAGTTCAGAACAACCCTAGGGCATTTTTGTTTTCTGTTTTATACCTCATTTGTTCTTTCTCTTTGTTCTCGTCCATTCAGAGGAAGGTGTGTGCTAATGCCAACTTGTTAGAAGTGTACCCAGCAGGAGGAGAATGTGAGCTGTTTGGATTCTTGAAAGTGGTCCTTGTTTGCCCAGTGCATTAGATAACAATTAGAGAATTCTCTTTGCATAGACACGAGGCCCACTTCTCAGATAAATGCAGTTATAAATGGTGCTGTTCCTTAGAAACCTGTGGACTTTGAAGGTACACTCTTGACTTTCGGTATTAGCTCCTACTCTCCTCCCTCCCAGGTCAGAAGACTTTTGTTTCATTTTATTTTTGTCCTTCCTATTCTTTATTATATTTCTATAATAATGCTCTCCTCCAGAAAATCAGACACGTGGTGAAGGACTGAGAAACATTGTCTTTGGGGAAAACTGAATTCCAAGAGCAGTTTGTATTTTCTGCTATCCTTCCAGACCAGACATTCATTCAGTGGCCCTTGGTGTTTAGAATACCAAGTAATGAGGAGGGAAGGTTCAAGGAAATACTAATGGGTAAGGTTTAATGAATGAATATACATCATCAGCAGGAGAGTAATGAAAGTTTTATGAAAATCTTAAAGAATTTGAACTTGGTGATCAGAGTTCATACTTAGCTTCTGGACCCCTACGACTTTCAAGTTGATGGCTTTTGATCCATTGCTTTTATTCCCACATGTGCTTTTGCTTGTGCACGATCTTTTGAGATACTGAAAGCATTAAGTGGTGATGGAAGGCAAGACCCTAAGTGTGCTCCTGCATCTAAACTGCCATCCCTAGTCATTGATTCCCTTCTAAATCTCTTTGCTTTCATATTCACTATAGAGGGCCACTAAAAAGAGCAAGGGTGAGGACAGATATATAACAAACACCTGAAATTTTGGTGTTCCACATTCTTATTACTCAGAAAGCTTGCTTAACTGCATTTTACTCAATTAACCACAGAACTGCCTCTGTACACTTAGAAGTTTGTAAAGGACCTAATTGATTCTGAGGCGTGATCTTAGTTCAGAGTCAAGTCAGATGTGGGTTTCATTAGTAATTTTGATGGAATGATCCCCTAAAGCTTTGTTTTTATAGCTTTGATATGAGTGAGTCTAGGAAGCTTCCTTGCATGGGCTCCTTTGCTTACTTAATTATACTTTTGCTAATTTTAGCAATTGACTCCTAGCCAGGCCAAGTTACATTTGATCTTGATGAGGTTGCACAGGTTTGCAGGAGAAGCAGTGTCTCCATTCATTATCTCCTTTTCTTGCCTTATAGAACCTCTTTCATGGAAACAATATGCAAATTATGATTCTAATACATTGTCTTTGGAAGCATCCTTTCTGTTCCCCCTTCTGCATTTTTCCATTAGCATGGGGATGAGTTGATTACTTCCTGTCATGTGACCACTATGGTTTTTACCATTGTCTTTGCATCCTTCCATCAAAAGCATTGTCTTTTCCAGGACATCCAAAGACTATTTGTTTAAAGGGTGAAAGACTGTGTTTAATGCAAAATTCCAGAAAATAGAATCATCTGAATTCTCAATGCTCTCTTATCACTTTACTAATAAACACTGCAGTAGGCAACATTTTGATAGAATTTAGCTTTGGTTCTATTTTTAAATTGGTTCCAGCTTACACAAAACCTCCGCTCCCCAGATCATGGAAGAGTGATGATAGTACAAAGAAGAGAGTAAAGAAAAGCATAGTAAGGTTTTTTTTGATGAAATAGAATAAAAATAGATTTAAATATGTGAGAGAAAAAGATTGCTTTTTTGTTGTTGTTTGTTCTCATACTTGTGTTGATATGTCATTCCTATCTTTTACAGCAATTTCCACTTTATTTTGTTAAAATTGTCCTTCCAAGCACTTAATAAGAGAATCATCACCTGTTGACTTATACTAGTATCTGCTATTTGAAAGAAGATAACTCAGAAATTAAACGATAAAAAGTCTTTTGCTATTTCAGTTACCTTCCAGATGTAGATCTTATAGAGAATAATAAAATATATTGATACTTTGAAAGTTGAAAAGACATACAGTACCTCACAAAGATAGGCAAAGATAGGTATTTTCTGGATATTTTTCTTTGGAGGAAATGGTAGGCAAGAGGGAAGGATATAGTTCTGAAGATAAATTTTAAGTGTTAAATAATTTCACCTTTTGCCTAGTCCATTTCACATTTTTTGCAAAATTTCTGAAGCATTTATTTAATAAAATTTCCTGTCTTATCTTTTGCTTTGATACATTTTATGAATGTTGTCACCTAGGTACAATGTTCTAGTACACAGATGTATGGAGGCTATAAAACCAGTGGAAGCACAAGCAGGAGCAGGGATAGATAATCTTGCGCACCACTTCTCTCATGTGTACCTTTCGGAGTGTTGTAAATTACAGTTCAAGTCAGTTGAACTCAATGTGCCTTAAATATATGCTTTCTCTCTACAATATATTCAATTCTGAGTTTAGTCTTGGTCATCCAGGATTCAGCTGGTTTTAATTTCTTCCCTCTGTTTTCCATGTATTAACCCTTACTTTGCACATTGTTCTTCCCATGAATACATAAAAGCTGCCAGCAGTCCCTAGGGTCTGCTATTTTGAACAGGTGAAAGAGGAACAGTTCTGGAATGCTCAGTCTTTTTTGGATCCTTTAATTGGCCCACAGAAACTTTTTAATTTTTATGCATTGGTCCACTAAGATTGTTTCCTTCTTAAGCAATTTCTATAAGCAAGAAGTTCAATGCCCCAGTGGACTTTGCAGAGGTTTAAAAAAAAACCCCAGCCCATATTCAGCTATACTTGAAAAGCATAGACAAAAGAATAGGTATAGATGATTTTTTGCCATAAAAATGGGAGCATTTTCAAAAAACAAAACAGAAATTATTGATTACAGCACTTTACTGAGAAAATACATGCATGCAGTAATTACACTGTAGTGATATGGATATCATAATATATAAATAACATAGATGTGTGAATACATGTTGATATTAGCTAAGAAGACACTATTAGCTAAAGGGCCACTGGGAAGAACAACATGCCTGTGTGTTATATATCCATTGTCGCCCAATCCTTTTTAACAATTATCTGATGGTATGGAGTTCATCTGCCAACAAGATGGAAACCATAAATTGGCCTACATTAACTGAGACCTCAAATAGAAGGAAAAAGTCCTTAAAGAGAGGAAGTTGAGGAGAGCAGTTAAAAAAGATCTTAATCAAGCAAGACCTCCAATAATCAGAGAAAAGCATGACCCTAACCTACCAGAGAAGACAATTAGGGATCAGTAGATGGGATTTCTGCTCAAATCCCATAAAACTCAGTCTGCAGTCTCTTCAGTGATCGACAGATTGCCATAGTCTCCCTCCACGTGAAGCTTATGAGATTTCACTGTCTCAGCTTTCTAATAAAGATTCTGCTTCTTTAAAACTTCTACTTTTGTGTCTCCTACATTACTTTCAATCAAAGAGAAGGACCTGTGTGCATATCCATACAGCCTACCTCAGATCCTGTTTGAGATGCCCCTCTATGCATGTTGTGTACAAGCGTCTGTCCTATATATCTCCTGTTGAACAGCAGTTTCCTCCTGATTGACATTCTGCCCTGGAGAGAGGCCTGAAAAGGTTCAGAAAGTAAACAAACTTACCAAGCTCTGGAAGTAAACAACTGACCAGCCTCAGGATGTCCCGAAACTTGAAAGATTCTCAAGACCCCTTTTGAAGACAATATAAGCTGTAGCTATTGCTTGGGGTTAACCAGATCATCTGCCTGAAATTCAGGCCAAGAAGCACGGGGAAGCAAGTGTCATGAGTCATTTCATGGGTCACTGTCCATGCTGGCAAGTCTTTAAGTTGATATGTTTCGGTAAGCGTACCTTCACCTAGACTCTTGCAAGTATCACCAGAATACTTGTTCATTTACTAGGTTAAACTTGGGTGGAATGCTTCTTCTGTCTCTAATCAGTGCCATACCTAAATAAATAATTATTTGGGTCACCATAGGGGAATTCATGCAGCACTCTCAATTTGGAGTTACTTCAGATAATAATTGTGGTCATACAGTCTTATATTTGAAATCATGGTAATATTATTTTAGATTTGGATAGTGATTTAAAGCTTCCCAAGTTTTGCTATATTCAGTAACTTATTTCTGAAAATAAAATATATGAGATTAGAAAGCAGATTAGGGATGCTTTAGACTATAAGTAATAGATACTAGTATCAAATATGACGTGAAAAGGAGGAGATGTTGTGGGTAGTGATTTCAAAGGAAGAATGAGCATCAAGCTTCAGATACTGTATAACACAACTGAACTTAGAATGACTCAGTCATCAAAAAAAATGCCCTTATTTTGAACTGTACTGTATGTCTTTAAGCATCAGGTTCTTCCTTTCTTTGTTTGGTAGGAACTATCAACAAACAGAAGCTTTTTGCCTGTCATCTCTAACTTTAATCATTAAACACCATCTGAGTTCTCTCTGACTTATAAATCCTGGAGAGGCCTTGATGGACAGATGAGGATCTTGTCTCTGTCCCTTCTGAAGTGTAACTATATGCTGCTTCCTTATCCACAGTGGTTATTTTATGGGAAAGGCTGCTGGAAGAACAGCTACACAACCATATATTAGGTCTATCCAGGCTTACAGGGATGACTGTGAAATGAGAGCTATTATGCAATATCTCCAAGACACTATTTCTTTCAAATAGGTCAGATTTTTCAGGTTTTCTGACACCATTTTTTTGTCTTTTTGACAGAGGTTATATTTTTTTAAAAGTTTCTTTTTTGACTTAATACCTTCAATAATGCTTCAATTACATTTTTCTGCAGGTATTCATTTTATGAATATTTTTGTCACCCAATAAATGGCAGATAAAAGAGTAGGAAAACCCAAGGAAAAACAGTAAAGTTATTCCCCTCAGTGTTATTAATGTACACTTCAGTTAAGTCGCATTAACTATTCTGACATTTCTGCTTTAATAGGAAACCTGTTTTCCACTGGAAGATCTGTTAGTTAGGACTCACTAATCTTATGCTTAAAAGATAAATCTCTTTGATATTTTCTGTTTTAAATTTTTAACAACTTCTTTAAGATTCTAAAATCTTTGCAATCTGATGCTCTGTCAATCCCTATATGTCAATAGCAATTTCTGAACACATCTGTGAATGTGATCTGGTGAAGGTTTATGTTGTTTTTCAACGTGTGGCTTCATCCACAGAGTACCATGCTAAGGTTTCCTATGCAAATTCCTTTTTTATATTCAGACTGCAATTCTATTCTTTGGTGTTATGAAAAATAAGAATCAGGAAAAAAACGCAGTGGGAAGGTTTGGTCAGATGGTTTTACATTTTGGTTCTTAATGAAACAATGTTTCCCCAAACTGGAAAAGTTTCATTTCCCCAAACTGGCTTGGAGAAACCTGGGAATTACTCCCCCCACCCAAACTCTTCCGTGGGAGACTTCTTCACTGACTGCACTCCCTGGTGATTCTCAATGTTTCAGGCCTGTAGAAACCCTAGTGGAAGCCATCTACACTAGTCACTCTACAAAATTAAGAGGAATTTGTTTGTTTAAGAGAAAAATTTCAAGTTCTATGTTGTCCAAAGGAAGTTTATTGTTTGAAAAGAATGTGACAGCAAATTTGAAGGGTCCTCCAAAAGGTCATTAGGTTTGGGAGCAGGCGGGCTGAGCTCAGGGCAGGAATTCACATTTATAACTCATTTCAACTTAACATGCACATCTTAACCAAATTATGTTTTAAGAGCTATCTATTTATTGTGTTTTGAAGGAGTACATGCATATACTGCTTGTTGCAGTACTCTTTGAGCTGCTATACTCGTACCATCAGTTTAAGGGAGAAAGGGATAATTGTTTGGTTTACAGTTCCAGAGGGGAGATGCGTCCATTGTAGCAAGAAAGTCATGCTGGTGGCAGAAGCTGGGAGGCAGTTCAGGTAACTGTTCCTTATGGAGGGTAAAACAAGTCCAGTTCTGAAGGCTGCGGAAGGGAAGATGAATTTTCTAACACTGGGCAAGAGAATACTTGAATTATTCTGTCTTGTGATTCCTTTTATCTAGTCTGCTACTAGGAGGTTTCATCTACATTCAGGGTTTGTTTTTGTGATACAAATATCTTCATCCAGATGATCTCTGAAAGTTAATTGCTTAGTTAATACCAGGGGTAGTCAAATTGACAATTAAGATTAACTGTCACACTGCCCCCAGAGGATACTTTATAATTTTGAATAAAAGGAAATCTTAGATCTTATATTGACTTGAAATCTCTTTCCCTCCCCCTTTCTCTCTCTTATCTTCATACACACACACACTCACACACACACACACACACACACACACACAATATGATAGCAAAAATTCTTTCTATTGAAGTCACTTAAGTTAAAGATATAATTTTACTTATTTTTTAAAAATTTGATTTATTGGAGAGAGAAAGCGGATACAGCACACATATGTACATTCCATACTGTACATGTGGCAATCAGAGGGCAAATATTTTTGAAAGTCTTATTTTCCAACAAGTAAGATCTGGGGATGAAACTCGTCTATTGCCAGGATTGCATGCAAACTCCTTCATCCACTGAGCCAACTTGACACCCTGGTTTATCTTAATCAGATTCACCTGCTTTGGGAAGATGGAGAATGAAAAGCTCAAACATCTTTAACTGAAAGGGAAAACAGATTTAAAGGAAAACAGATATAAGCATGAGTGGAACCATGACTCAAATGGGTCCCTCACATTATATAATTGACTCTTCCTAGTAGTTTTGAGTGAACTCTCATGAACTATCCCAGTTCTCAGACAGATTTTTCATAGGCTAATCCCCAAAAAGATGTGATTTTTAGTAGTTCTCACAAAAAGATAGACTTTTTCTTTTTCTCAATTTGATAATTTTTGGAGAAAGACGGTTACTTAGATCATTTTGGTTTGCAAACCAATCTTATGGAACAAAAGATGGGAATTGAAAAGTCTTCATTACGACTTTTGTTGAAGGCTCATGCAAATTGTGTCAGATGTCCAGATATGATTAGTGCCCATCTTACAAAATATGACACCCACAGTTACCATCATGGAAGAGTACTATGTGACTTGCTCCCCACAGGCTCATGTTTTAATTGCTTGGTTCTCATCTAATGACATGGCTTGGGAGTTGAATCTTTGGGAGTTAAAGTCTTGCTGGAGGAATTATATCATGGAGGACAACCTTAAGGTTAGATTGCCAGTTCTCCATTTTCTTCTCTGTATCTATCTATTCTTTCTGGATGTGTCTGAAAGGCAGCAGCCTGTCTCCTGCCCCAGTACCCATACCTACTGTGCTTGCTGCTAGGTATTCTTTGCCATGATGGACTCTTTTCCTTCTAGAAACATTAACCAAATAATAAATAGCTTTTCTTTTAAGTTCCTTAGGTCTGAGTATTTTATCATCAATTGAATAGTACTTAGAGCAGGGGAACATCCATATTCAAAAGACTGAGTTCTATTATATTCAATTACCAAGACATAGATTTTCCTAAATCTAATACTAGCTTTTAACTCCATGAAAATGTGAACGTATCCTAGCTATAGTTGGATTTCATATTTCAGGATTACTGCTCACATATATACAAAGTGGACTTGTGCATTGCAATACCACTTGCTTATAATTTAATTATCAAATTTTTCTAATTTTATGTTCTTTTCTCTTCTAATAGTTCTTTAGTACAGTTAACATTGAAAATTCTTTGTTAAAACTTGACTGAAGGAAAAACAATGGCTACAGAATTAAACAGACATGTGTGATGAATCTCAAACATATATATCCTTTTGAAATTAGACATGTTGGATATCTGCTTTGCCAAAGGCATGTTTGGGTGGGTGGTGACTCTCATGACACATAAAAGCTACAAACTGGCTGCCTTATATTTCTCAAAGGATTTTCATGATTATCCTTGGAGATTGTTAAAAATCCCTTACTAAAAGCTGTAACTAATCTTTATAATTATAAAAGAACAGTTGCTTTTAAAAAGTCAGTTGAAATCACTTTTCAGGTGAAACTTTTTCAAACCATCTAGCATATCACAAACATTGCTGAAGGGCACTGGGATGCCATCTTGTTACAATTAGACAAACACAAAGGAAAAGATTAAATTTTATTAAAAAATAGAATTCATTTTTCTCATGAATTGTTCCATAAGAACACAAATGCATTTGAGTAGCTTATTAAATTCAAAATCATTTCAGTATGTGTATTACACAGCACTAGAAGAAACACTTCCTTCAAGCCAGCCATAAAATTTACTAAAGTTTGCCATCTAGAGGTCTATGGAGGTATTTTTTGAGAAAAATAATATACAGAATAATTTTCTATTATAGCTCAGATTATTTATGTTTACTTTAGGTATTAAAAATGAAGACTAAGAAAAAGGAGAAAAATCCACTTGCTACTGTAACTGCATATGATACTGTAAGTTTTGAATATTTGATTTTAAATGAACACAAGGTTGCTGCTACATTTTATTTCCATACTCACTTTGATTGATTCATTGTAAGAAATCTTTTAGGCAAGCTGGTTCACAAATTTCTTCACACTGTATGAGAGAGAAAGGAAAACAATACATTAGAGTTTGGTAAATGTACCATGGTGCATTTAATGATGAACATTTTCTCAGCTATGGAAGACTGTCAGGGTTATTTGCAGTCCTGGTGAGTGCTGTAGTCATTCACGTTAAATAATTGTGGGACTGTGGAAAGAGAATTTTCCTGCTAAGAAAAGAAAAAACATCAATCTAAAGCATGTTAAATCAGTACTGCATCGTGTGTGTGTGTGTGTGTGTGTGTGTGTGTGTGTGTGTGTGTGGTGTGTGTGATTTACAGAGCTGTAATACACATATTTGCTACAATAGATTACACAAAGTATTTATCAAACTCTCATGAATTTTTTGCACATATATGTATACATGTGTGTACCTGTGTTCATATAATTGGAAGTGCCTATGTAGGTGCATGGATAGGAATGTTTGTATATATGTTCATATGTACTTATGTGGATGAGTCCACAGTGCGTGTGAATGTATATATATGTGTTCATGTGGGTAGGCTGATATTGGGAGTCTCTTCCTTGCTTGTTCTCCATCTCATTCACTGAAGCAGGGTCTCTCAGGTAAACTCACAGGGCAGCTAGCCAATTTTCCTAGGTTCCTTTTTTTCTTCTTATTGCTAGAAGTGTAGGTGGGTTACCAAGTCCACCTGTCATTTATGTGAGTTCTGGTTCTCGGAATCTGAATAGAAGAGCTTTTACCCATTGAAACCTCTACCCAGCCCCTTCTTGAGTATTTTTACAGCTCATTGACTGCTCATCAATGCTAACTCAAGGGATAATGAGCTCCAAAGTGTAGGTAATGTGACCATCATGGAGCATAGTTCTAATGAAAACTTTCCTGGCATCCACTGAGTTGCAGGGTAGGAAGTATAAATGCTCATTGAGTCTCAGGGAGATGGTCTCAGTGGCAAAACGGTGAGGATGTGGTGGTTTGCTGCCTGTGTTAATATGTTAACTAGTCAGGAAGAGTGGCGAGCGTTCTAAGTGGTCTGAGCAAATGTGCTCAATTTTATCAGCAGTGGGGCATATTAAAAGGGTTTTTCATTACTGTTATTATTATTACTTCTGGGCTGTACCAAAGTAAAATCCATTCAGGTCTTTCATTCTGAAGGAACCTCTTGTTTACAATGTATCTTAGTGCTAAAAGCAATGTTTAAGGAATGATATTTCCTTCTTTGATGTACATATTTATGTGCGATTTCAGGTTTCCACATTTGAGGCAGAGGAAAAGTGTTTCTTAGAGATGAGAAACTACTGTAATAAAAATGACCTTATTGAGCGGAGATAATATGCACCTCTGTAATTAAGGACCATGTGTTAGAGTGTAATTACTTGCTGTCCTTACATTGACCTCCAGGAAAAAAGAGTGTCTAAATATTGCAATATAATTCCCGCATTTGTCTTCTTAAACAGTTTTCCTCTTGTGAACAGTGTGTCGTGCGGATAAAGTACCCAGGGCAGAATCCTGACAAACGTGCACTCTGTAGCCACGAGGTTCTCTCTTCATTCTCTAGATCTCATATCTAGAAATCGACTTCACGACAGTAATAAGGTTGAAGAGATAGCTCAATCTCGGTGATCATCAGTGTTGGGGGAATATGTGACCCGTGGAAACTGGAGGCTGTTTGTTTATTAGTCACCATTCACAGCACACTAATGATAGCACACATTTTGCGTTAGCAGAACTAAGATCTTGGGATGGGGGGGTGTTGCCTGGGGAAGAGACACTTCTTGGACCTAAGCCACTTCTCTATGGACAGAGATAAAGCTTAGCATATGGGCAGTTCCTGTGCACTGTAAGCCTGGTAAGCATCTTAAGTACAGCATCTTGATTACTACTAACTATATCTTCCTGCTGTGACTGTTACAGTTACAGTCATGTGCAAACGCCTCTGTGTGTGTGTGTGTGTGTGTGTGTGTGTGTGTGTGTGTGTGTGACATGGGATGGTGTGCTGCTTCATTCTCAGAACTGGAAGGTATATATTTCAATTGCTTGTTATATATTAAAATTGTTGTCATAGCAAGGGAAAGTAGTAACCCACGAATGTAAACCTCATAAATCAGATGCCAACAGAACTCACACATTTAGATGCCTAAAGATTCTTTCTTTTTCAAGTCTCTCTTTTTTTATGTTGGATGCATGAATACAGTGAATTTACAACATTTTCATCCCCTAGTCCCAAATCCCATCCCTCCTTGCAATCCCTTTACCTCCCCTGCCTGATTCCTTCCTATTTTCCAATCTTTTCACTTGTGCGGTCCACAGTGTTTCATCTGGTTTGTCTTTGCTGATGACATATGCCTGACATGATTCACAATCTAGCAAGTATCATAGATCAGTGGGTTTACCACTGAGGAAAGCATCTTCCTTTTCTTTCCTATCAACATTAGTCCTAATCAGTCTCTCAGAGACGTGTGGAGCTTCTTGAGATCTTTCTGCTTTCATGGTGAGGTATCATTTCCGTCTAGCATATACTTAATAGGTTCACTCTTGAATCTATTAGATTGATGGCTCATGGATTAAACAGAAAGTAAAAGTCCCGAGTTTGGGTCCTGGATCCACAAAAATGCCACGGCAGTGGTCTTCCCTTTGGGCTCTAGAAGGTAGAATCTGGGAAACTCCAGAACAAAGCAAAGACCAGATAGTACAATACAGGTTGATTTCTGAAAAAGAAAAAAAAAACCTCATTTTCTGATTTCCCTATGGTCTTCATTCTATAATTTTAGGGTTAATTAATTAAAAAAATTCTTTCTACGTAGAAAGCCACCACAATATAGTATTTTCCAAATGCTAAAAGAAAAGAGTTGCCCCCTCTAGAATCCCATCTGCCACAGCTAAATATGGGTGCTACTTAACAGTTGAGGGTTCAGAGCTCTCAGGACATTTGTTAGGAATTAGTGGTGAAATTTGTCCTGAATAAGCTTACAGGATGATTGTCTAGTTGATGAGGAAGGCCCAGAGGATGGTGGATGGACTAGGCCCTGGTCATGTGAATAAGATGGAGATTCAGAAACCTGGCCTCCTTTGGTATGCTTAGCCAGACATGCTGCTTTGGAAGTGAAGATTGTCCCTCTCTCAGCTGTCCTGTGGATTTGGTGTGGCCAGTTCTCTTGGTCCTTGGTGTTGGTGTGGGCTCTGCTACCAAGCTGGGCAAGGAACTGTACTTAGAATATTGTAAGCCAAAAAATCAAACAAGCAAAAAAACACCTCTTTTTCCCTTTAAAGAACATGTAATTTTTAAATTAATTTTTTAGAATTTATTCAATTGTGCATGTATGCATGTGTTGCGCGTGAATATGTGTGTGTAGAACCATGGACGAATTCGGGAACCACCATGGACTGCCTCCACCTCCTCCTTTTTACTCTGCCAGGACCAGAAACCCCTGAGCCACCTCTCCAGCCCCAAGAATATGTAATTTTTTATGATAGAAATAAGGATAATAATTGCACATTTCCTACATGACTACTATGTGGAGATGATGACAGAACCCAGTGAGAGCTTACTGCACACTCTGCTAGAAAGACGTTTAATCTCCCATGCACGGTATTGGAACCTGTCGGTGTGGCTTGTTTCCCTATATCGACACAATCTCCATCACTCTTTCAGACAAGAGATTCTTATGTAAAAAATCAACACCTGCATTTTACAAGAGGCTTTTGGGCCTTTAAGTGTTACCAGTCAAGCTGAAGTTTAATTTGACAGAGTTCCATGGTAATTTTAAATACTCACAATTTCCTAAAGATCCAAGAAGGCATAGATTTTCATCAGCTCCAAGTCCAGCACTGAAGAACAATGAAAGGCAGCATGAAACTCACCCTGGGCTTCAGCATCATGCCTTCACAAGCTTGCTCTTATGAATTTATAGCTTCTGATAATTGTTTGCCTTAATTAGGCTGTTGTAAGGGTTTACTGATAATATAACTAAGCCTGACAGGTAAAAGCCAGTAAGTCACATCTGGTTTCTTTTTAATGAGGAGAAAAGACAAGAGCTAGAAGACAGATAGGTGTGTGAATGCTGCTCCTCTACTTCCTTAGTAGGGCCTGAGTCTTGTTTTCCCACCTATGTCCATAAATATGAGGAGATCATGCACTGCACTCCATGACCCTTAGTCTCATTAGGTCCCAATTTCTTCCATATTTATATGTTCTTTTCTTTTCTTTTTCTTAAAATATTCTTATTATTTTCCAGTAAATCCAAATCACTAATGGATTTTGAGAAAAAAAACACAAGATTCATGTTTTAATAATACGTATTGTAGGGGCTGGACAGGTGGCTCAAGGGTTAAGCCTCTGCCTTGCAGGCAGAAGGTCCTGAGTTCAGATCCTAGACCCCACGTATAGACGCCTGGAGGAAGCGGGGGCGGCCTGCGTTTCTGTTCTGGTAGGGCAGAGTCTGTGAATCCTTGGGCAGAGTAAACGAAGAGGAGGTGGAGGTGGTCCATGGTGGTTCCCGAATTCATCTGTGGTTCTACACACACACACACACACACACACACACACACACAATTGAATAAAAATTTTTAAAAAATTAAAAAAATAGTATGTATTGTAGAGTGAAATTAACTTAATAAAAATGTTTATCATATGTCTATTTAGCTATTTGTTATCAATTTGTCTCTTATTATCTCTATCATGTATCTGTCATCTATGTATCTATCTTTGAATCCATCTATGTAGATATCCACCATCAATTAATTTAGTGTGTTTTAAATGAAGGATTGTCAAAAGTTTCTGTAAAAGACCAGTACTAGGCATTTTTGGCACTTTGGATATCATATGAATTTTTGGGGGGGAGACAAAGAAACATCTATTCACCAAAGATCAGGCGATTTCAGACCAGATAAAGTATTCTATTCGCGTCCACACTGGTGAACCAATGGCTTTGCTTAAGCTACTTACAAGCTCATAAGTGACTCAAAGGAAATTTCAGCACCCAGGAGTCCCTGGGGCAACTTAACAACAGCTGAACCACCAGGTGACATTCACAGTATGGACAGCTCACAAGGACTACACCATTGAACAGTCCCATAGGCAATTTTGAGCAGCTACATCACCAGAGGCCCAAACCATACAATTGTTTATCTGCTCTCTGATTGTCTTTCAGCCATCCACAGTAAGAATTTGATTGGTCCAGTTTAATTGATTACTCTTCTGTTGTACCAGATGGTAATGTTCATGTCCAACTTCAGGAAAGAGATACATAAAAATGATTAGTGGTGCTATTTTCCGTGGTTGTAAGGAGTTAGTCACAGATGTCCATAAAGAAACAGGCTTAGCTATGGTTCCATGAAATCTTATTTGTGGATGTGGGCACCTGAATTTCATATAGTTTTTCTACATTGAAAGTTACTCCTTCACTTGTCCTGAGTCCATGTGATGTAGAATAAGGAGACTAGCCGAACAGTGTCTTCTAGATGTGACAGGGTTGTTGCATCCATGGACTCACTGTAACTGTGTTTAGCTCAATAAGTTCTGCCAAAGATTTGCCCTATAAATATTTCATCATAAAAGAGGAAGTCCTCATGATATTCTACCCCTCCCTGACTGAGGGTGAATGCTAGCGGTGGGAAGGTGGGAAGGGGGGAAGGGGATCTACTCTCTTCAGCAATGCACACACTGATACATTATCTATGCTCCAGCAAGGGCCCAAGCACTTACTACATAGGCAACCTTGATGAAATTCAGTGTGCCACACTTACAAAAACATGCAAATAAAAGGAATAATGATTGGGGAGAAGAAAAATTTTAATGGGAAAAAGCTGGGATAAGATTAAATAATATGGGGTACAACAATTTCAATTCATTGTACAAATGTGTGAAATTGTTAGTGAATTAAATAAAATAAAATGACAGGTGTTAAATGAGAATGGGTTGAGGGTCACTTCTGAGCCCTGTGGTTTGTGCTGATTTTAAGGATAATATAGTCAAATCCTTGTCTACTTAGAAATAAATTAAAAGAGATGTGATTATTAGAATAGGCGGAGACAAATTATACAAAACTTGGAATAACAAGAGAACATTTTAAGGTGATTTGACCAATATATTGCTTTGTTTCCTTAAAAGCTGGAGAACTAACTGATACAAACAAAGACAGAGATTAATCTACATCGTTGTGTAGCATGGGAACCAAAGAAAAGAAATCTGACTACTCAGTACACATTGTCTGCTTTCAAGTATCAGATAAGGAAGGTTTTGATTTGGGCAATGGCTATGTGCATTGTGATAATGAATCAGAGCTTGGTATGTAAAGAAATTTAAGAACTAAAGTAGAGGACACAGCTAAATTAGTTAACTTTTAAGACAGTGACTGGTATAGAATGGGAAGGCAGAATGGATCACAAGTGTCAAAATTTGAAGTATATATCTGTCAGAACAAATGTTTGAGCAGACTTTATCACTTAGCTTTTGCGAAGAGATTTACAGGAGCATATCCTTAAACCATTGTTATTTTGTAATAGAGTAATCAAGTAGGGTAGTGGGATGCAGGAAGCCTGTAGAGACTGGGTTATGCAGTCTTCCTTGTAAGTGAGCGTAATAAGAAAAGCTCTCATAAAATCACAGGCAACTGAAATCCTGGTAGTTTAATAAAACACAGAATATATAAACACATTTATTATTCTTTGTTGTATTAGTATATAATGAGAGAAAAATGACTTTGTTCAGATACCATTTCTCTGGACATTTTTACAACACAATATTCAAGAATGTTTACCAAGTAAAACCACTTACCAATACGCTGAATCACAGAGAATTAAATAAGTCAACATTTTCACAGAGAAAACTCAATTTTCAAACTATCATATCTCATTCCCTTTCAGGACTAGCTACCCCATTCATGGCTCTTCTTTGTGAACTTTTTTTATCCATCAATTAGGGAGAAGTGTTTTGCCTTCACAAAGCAGGAGGAACTGTATCCCGGGGCTATGAAGTTCTAACCTCTTATTTTTTTCCCCCAGTTCTTTAAAGAAAGTGTTCCCCTAAGCACAGACTGAGTTTAAATTACCCATTTGTTGTTTTCCCAGAGGTTGTGAGGTATTATGTAGCGTGCTAAATCTATCCGTTTTTATAGAGTAGTTGACAGGTGAGTCTATGGGAAGAAGTTGGGATCCTTGTGAGTTGTTCTGTAATGTGAGTGACTACCCCCTATTGCACATTTTAACCTGAAAAGCAAAAACATTTTCTGTTTATAGTCACAGAATAATAGCCATATGTGCCATGTGATATGCCATGCCTTTATGCCCTATCTACGGATCACTGGGATTGTACTGTGGCTGGCACAGCAAAAGCCTTTCTAGTCTTTGCATGTAGAGTAGCTGGGAGGTTGATTAGTCTTAGTTACAGTGAAAATCCAGTAAAAATATGTTACATATTTGCCTTAAGGACTTCTTCAGCTAAAGCCTATAAGTACATGGTAAACCTATAAGTACATCTTTGGGGGAAATTGTATAAGGTAAAGGGTGTTCATAGCTGCAAGGAAAATCACAGCCTTAATGTTCTTTGTGATGTTTCAAATATTGTGGGAAGGCTTAGGTTTTTTTAGCTATTTAGTTCAAGGAATTAATCTCAATTACAGTTGAATGACTGGTATTATTTCTGTCTTGGCATACAGCAAGCATCCAGCTTTTTAAAAATTTATTTTAGTGTGTGTGGGGGGGGCATTATGTGTCTCTGTGGAGGACCAAGGGTGACTTTGGGTGACTTCAGGAATTATTTCTACCTCCTTCTTGCTTGGCTCTGGGATTTCCCAGGCTCCACCCACCAAAGCCAGAAATGTGCTTCTGCCTGGCATTTTTTATATGGGACCTGAAATCCAAACTTAGGACTTTCTGCTTGCAAGGCAGAGTCTTAACCCCTGAGCCATCTCTCCAGTCCCACATTCAACTATTTTTAAGATAGCAACATAATGGATGATTGAATGAATATTTACTCCAAGAGGAAAGGATAAGATATTTTCTGCATGATTTTCCAGAATAGAAATCTAGATTACTTACATAATTCTACCATGAACTATTCAACTTTGTATCTTTTATTTTATATTGTTTTATTTTGTATTGTTATGGGAAATGTTTTCCTTGGTCATTAGTTAACCATACATACAGAAAATCCATAACCAGTATGAGTTTATTCCCTTTACCCTTGACTAGCTAACAAGATTTCACAATTTGCAACTGCTATCCATTCTCGACAGAAATAAAATACACTTGATCACATACTTTCTTAAATGTGATAAGTTTTCAAGGAAGCTGATAATCTACCTCAATCTTTTGCACTTTTTCCTTTCACCTTTTTATTGTATTCACAATTTTCAAAAGGAAGTAATTCAGGCTTTTTACAAGCTTTCAGATATCAAATGTACTTCCCATCGTATTTCAGAATATGTGAGGTTTTCCTAAAAAATATAGAAATAACAATTCCAAAATGGTACTACATGCATTCCTCTTATTCCTACATCAATAGTAACTTCCTTTTGTAGTTTCATTAGGTAGCTGGTGTAAGTTTTCAACTTTTAGAAATGTTAAAAATGAGACACTTTTAAGATTCTGTGTTACAAAGTCATAAGCAAAATTGTTATCAAATTCCTAGTTAAAATGATATTATTATGCAAATCTCAAAATGGGAGATACCTTTAAATAAACTCTTTATACCCTTCATAAACTCATTGATATGACTTTAAGTAGTTTATGTTCTGTGATGTTGTCTTCATAGGTATAAGTCTATGGTTCAGGTGAGGAAAAGTTCCTTTGGGAATGTTGACTTAATTCCTGTTCTGAAATAATTTTTGATGATATTCAGTGATCACAGGAGTCACAGATTTAATACTATCCCTTAGTTCTTCATGGGTGTGTTTTTGCATGCATACACTTGTCAATGCCAATTGTCTTTCTTAGTTGCTCACCACTGTTTTTGTTATTGTTGTTTTTTTTTTTTTTTTCAGACATGATCTCTCACTGAGCTAGAGCTCCCTCAGTCTTCTAGATTGACAGGACACTGAGCATCAGGTATCTTCCTGTCTCCAACTTCCCAGTGCTGTGATTACAGGGCCCCACCATCATGTCTGCCATCTTGAATATATCTATTTCTGTTGTTATGCCTAGATCGCAAAGTCCAAAGAAACCCACCGAAGTCATCCACTGATCCAAAAACAAAGGAGTCTTTATTAAAATTCAAGCCTAGGCCTGGGACCCCCACCTCTTAGCGCAGTGAGAGTGAGCAACCCTGAGGCAGCAGGGTTTAGGAGTTTTATAGTGTCATCACAAGCAGAGACTGAGGAATTTGCACGTAGTCCACATAGCCTTCCTCAAACCCCCTGAGTTATAGTGACTGATGGCACTCTGCTCTTCCTAGTATGTGCTGGGGGCGGGGGGCTGGCACCAAGGAGTCTGCAGTTTCTTCAAGGACTGGCCATAGGTTAGGGTTATCTGACCTTCCAGCCATTTGTCTGCCTTCTGGGACCAGGCATGGCCATCTGGTTCTGCCCAGGCTTATCTGGAATTCCTAGGTAAATTGTAGATTCTTAAGAGCACTAGAGGAGAGGGGCTTGTAACTTTAACTTTTTCACATTGGGTCTCATATTCCCCTCTTTCTCAAGGCACATTCTGAGGCCCAATCATGGGCCTGAAGTGGAATATTCTTCTTGTCCATAGGTTAATTATTTGTTTGATATTGAGAGCTCATCTCCATATCCTTCTACTTTATCTCTGAGAGGACTGGAGTCATTTCTTCAGCAGGAGTATTCCTTCATAGTGATCCCAGCAATGGGGGATGGCCTTTAGAAATTACAAAGACCTTCAAAGATCTTGAGAGATCCATCCCAGCATGGCTGCTCTAATCCTGCCTCATTCCCCCATAAACCTATTTGAGGACTCAGACTGCTCTGGGGATCAAGGGCGATGACCCGCTCTGGCTGCTTCCTGCTGAGTTGGGTCAAAGGAAATAAGAGCTGTCTGATGTCCTCATCTATGAAGTACTGGGATGGTCTAGAGATTTTTGACAGATGGCTTTATTACTTTAAGGTCCGTCTAAAAGAGACAAAACACAGGTTAAACTTCCAAGATCTACACAAGGATTAAACCATGTAACTGGGAAGGCACATGGTATAAACCAAATAAGCTCAACAATCTTACTGTAGGTACAGGCAAGAGTTAGTAAGGAAAATCATGTTTGTAAGGTGCAAAAGCCAAGAGCTGTAAGTAATTTACATATTGGAGAGCTTTTTTCCTCTGGCTATTGTAAATCTCCAAGATCACATTTTAAAACCTGTCCAAAGCAATGTGAACTGTCTGATTAGTCTTCCTTTTTGGGTTCTGGAAAACAAAGCAACACAAGTCCTTTTAAGATGACACATATAGGGGACATTATTTCCTGACATGGAAAGTTCTATAGGTCTGGAAGCATTATCTCGTCTTTAGGGTAGGACCACTCCTCAGATCTAAATGAAAAGCCAGCATAGATTTGTTGTCAGAACTAGTCTGCCTAACACCTGGAGTTTTGCTGTTTTTCCTGGTTTAACTCCTTAAGTTTGTTATTGTGTTTTCTCTCTGTCAAGCACTGAGTTTAACTTCAGGCAAGCTTTTAGGGTGAGGGCAGAACTTATTAAACATGTCTGATTTCAGCTCTACAGCACAAACTGTCTTTCTTAGGTTCCACAGGCCAGAGCTGCAGTCTCGAGATCAGGACTCCACCAGACCAAGTGAGGCAAGGAGTCATAGGAATGGAGAACAGAAACAACTCTCTTGGCTTAGTGAATCTGGACCCGTTTACTGAAATTTTGTAATAGCTTTTGTACTAGAAAATTTTAGGGCAAAAAATGTGTTGCTACACCTGCAAACAGAGGAAAAGAAACATAGACCCTCCCAGTCCCTTATGCTCAGTAAGAATAAACAATTTTTAAGTAGCTAACCCATTGTTTGAGGGAAAAGACATAAACAGATTCTATTTTTCCATTATTTCCAAATCTATCTATTTTATAATGTTTCACCAGATAGCCATGGGACTGAGCCCACATTGTTGTTATTGTTTTAACAGAGACTGCATTTTTAAAATACACCGAGGAGGACTGAGCTCCTTTTGACTTCAATAAGGAATATGTTTTTCATTACAATTAACTATATGTGTACCCAACATTCCATAAGTTCCAGTGTGAGCTTTTGCTGTTGTCCTGTCTGAGTTGGTCCTCTCAGTCAGACAGGTTGACATCAGCACCAGGCTTGGTAGCAGGTTCTAGCTTGGGAAAGTTGCATGCAGTCCATACAGACAATATAGGCCTACCTGGCCTGTTCCTCCCATGATAGCATAAATTAAAATCCAAGAGGGATCAAATATCCTTTTAAAGTTCTAGTGAACAGATAGCATAGTCTCATACTTCTCGGATTTCTGAGTTAGTTCATAGGTGGGAATTTTACCTGTTGTGGCCAGATTCTGGGGTCCCAAAAATCAGCAAGGAGCCAATACTGCTGCAATTCGCATGAGGGCTTATTTGTAGGTTCGAACCTGGGCTCATGTCTGACTGACACCAGCATGGTGGTATTGAGCCAGAAAAAGCATGACCCTTTGTCTGGGCAAAGTTTTTATAGCTTACTAGCAAAAGGATAGGGCTTCCAACTTAGTAGTTACATGATTGGCTGACAGCCAACAGTTTTGGAGTGCAGATTGGCCCACCACCCTGTCCATCCATGAGCAGTTTGAATTGTATCCTGTTTTACCCACAACACTGGGGACAGCCCATAGACCTCTAGGTAAGGGGAGGAAAAGGGGGTGGGCAATTCCAGTCTAGCAGAAATATTGGTCAGCTAGACATGTGGGCCACATTCCAAATTCCTAGCCTGTCTATAGTTAGAGCTAATGGCCACTCTGACTAGATCACATGAGAGCTCCACTGGGCCTCATAAGAAAGCTATATACTTGTGGAGAAACATACTTAAAAAGAACTAAAAGAAAATCAAATTTGGGTTCTAGGTTTCCTCATTACCCATCTATGTTTTAAAACTCTTGAAGTTGCTCTCTAATTTTTTTAAAATCAGTGTATACATTCTGGCTAACAAGTCTACTTATTATTGTGTGTGACTAGGTATAAAATCTCTAGTTGCAATTTGATTTAAAGTTAAAAGCAAGCTTTTTCTGTAGATCAGAGAGCAGGAAGCTAGTCCCAAAAACCTAAGAACAGGTAGAAGGCATACTCAATTTCCAGAAGAATTCTTCCTGCCAGAGACAAAACTTAAATTATCTAGGGAGAAATTCCTAGCGCCTGCCCATGGCTATTATTGTGACATTCCCCAGAGAACAGGCTTTAGACCTGAACTGGACAGAAACACCAAGGCCTGACAATTCCCATATTTTACTTATTTTTCTTATTTATTTTAAATAATGCCACGTCCTTTTTTCCAAAAGATGGTTTATTTGAATCCATCTTATCCAAACTGAGACCTAGTCTACCAGATTGGTCAGATTAGGATGCAACATTTAGGGTCTTTAAACTGCAGACTTTTGTTACATGCTACCTGGATTCCGCTATTTTCTGTAATCTATGATTTTCTTTTTTAACATCTTTGGTGCGTCTAAAACCAGAACCATGAGGATGACTTTATAACAGTGTTAAAATATTTTATTCTGTTAAGCGTGAGTCTAGAATATTTAGGCATCCAGGCATGTAAACAAAAAAATGCCCAAAAAACATTACTATTAAATATGTAAGGAACCTTGGTAGTTACTTTGTGACTGGTGAACTTGCTGTCACTTTCCTGATCATTAACATTTTAGCAAAATCGAAGATTGACAAAAGCCTGGGAAGGAAGTTGAGCACTAAAATTTTGTGCATTAACACAAAATCTTGTCCATTAACATAGAAACAAAGAGGCTTCCCATTTCTATGCTAAACCCAAGGTTCTCATGAGATGCTCAGCCTGGCATTTTGGGGCTTTCTTTTGCTGGATATCAGTAGTAAACTCCTTTTCCCATTAGAGGGAAGCTAAGAGCTTCAGGCCATTTCATTGGTCCCTGGAAGAGAGCTTGATCCCTGGGCCCTGGGGTTCAGGGGGCAATCCTTCCTCCAGTGGAGATCCCCGTAGTTAGGACATAGACTATGTGGAAGCTTCCTGTGCTTACAACCGTCTTAAAGTGCCCAGTCTGGTCATATTCAAAGCATCTTCCCCATTTTTCCCCTGTCAGAAGGGGTCCTGGATTGATCTTCTTGGGCGTGCCTGTTAGTAATCTATTTATCCTCTTAGGCAAATGTCAAGTTCTGATTTCTTTGCTTCCTGGTTCTTTCTCTTTTCTTTCCTTTCTCTATATTAAGTCCTAGGTCATCTGCCCTATTTTAAAGTCCTTAAAATGGTCCAAAAATAAGTTTAAAGGGGTTATCTGCATCTGTCCCATTTCATCTGTCAGTGGGGCTATAAGACAATGCAGAACAAAAAGAAAGGACAAACAGAAACAAAGGATTCTACCTCCAAGACAGAAATGAAAGTTTCCTGACTGGACTATTTAATCACAGTGTTCCAACCTCTCTCTTGCAGATTAGGATGCTATCCTCCAGATGGGTGCCTATTTCTCTTTAATAGATGAGGAACTTGTCCTCCAGATGGAGTTTGGCTGATGTGGAAGCTAGATGAAATTCCTGTTCCACGTTACTCTTTTGAAGGCATTTCTATTGTGAGACAAACCTTTTCCTGAGCTATAACTGGTACTTTTGGTACAGATCTGTATAGTCTCTTAACTTTCTGTCATTTGTTTGCCATTGTTTGTCTAGATGGATGGTATTATAACTTAAAGATCTTCCTGGGGTCATCTCTTGTCTAAGATGTATACAGGGCATGTCTGAGAATATACTACAAGCTGACGCTCTTTCAGGTTGATAGGATTATGCATTTATATTTTCTAGTTAGTCCCTGGACACAGGAAGGGGAAATCTCTCTTTTTGCTTCAGTTTAATGGACTTGGACTTGGGGAGAGGACACATGGCTCAGCAGAGTTCTGTCAATCATTATATAAACCCAACCATTGACTGAGGTCAGTGCTGTACGCAGCCTGTGGTTGGGGAAGCCAGGGCTCCACCCGACGATACTAACTCCTGGCGTGGTCAGAGGGGTCAGGGCCCCATTTGATGCCACTAATGTGATGTACTAAAGGAGAGAGTCTATGGTCCACACATGCCTGAAGCTTCCTTCATTTCTTATGTTATTCAAACTGTATGGTCATTGTTTCAGACATGAAGCACTTTTCTTCAAAGCAAACATTTCTAGGAATTTCCTTTCATTGACTAACAAGAGCTAAAGTCACATTGATCCCCACCACACAACGCAGACAGACGAAGGATGGGAATCCCTCCAAGAGAGGTCATTCAAGTACCAGCTTGGCCACACTCTTTCCAGAGTCATCGGTGAAAACTTAGCCACAGTGGGTTCAGCAATTTTGTGACTTGCTATTGGATTCTAATCCGATCCCACCCTAGACCATATGTTATCACCATGGAAATGCAGAACTGGCCCAATCGAATACAGTGGCTTTAAGAGATTTTAGGGATCTCGCCGTGGGACTACAAACTCAAGCACAGAGGCTTGACAGGTTTCCCACCAACATTCACTCACACATTCACACAGAGGTTAAAGACATTCCCTCCCCCATTTCAAAGTGCCCTTTTCTTCCCCCTCACGGAGAATCCTGTTCCAAAAGGTGAGCAGGGATTGGTTTACAGCTGGCCTTGAGTCTGTTCCAAGATGCAGCTGAGGCAGGGGCTCAGCTTCTCCTGTTGGTCTGACCCTGAGCAGAGTCCTGCTCTCAGGAAACTCATCTCCCAGGAAGCAGATGAAGGCCCTGCCAGGGCTGCTGCAGGTCCTAGTAACCAAATTCCTATTTAATCAAAACAGACAATTGAAATACATTTGAATACATGAAGCTTAATTCTTAATTTCTAATTTCTGAGGCTCAATGTCTTTTCTTTTGTAATATGGAAGAAGCATAATATTTCCTTTAACCATCATTTCTAATTTTCAGTCTTTTCATAAACCTAACATTCCAAAAACTTTCATAATATACTTTAACATTCTTTTAAGTAACCAACTCATAAACATCCTGCATATATTTTAACTTTCTAAGTAAGAAATCTCATCCCATAAACTTTTTTTAAACCTTCTGCACATCTAAGTACCATACATATTTTTTTCATATTTTTCTTTTTCTTACTTGATGGTTCCCTGCTGTTTTCACATTAGATATCCTTTAAGAAATGTCCTATAAAAGAGGCAATAACAGTAGACTTCATCTTTAAAAAAAAACATTATATCTGAATTAAGTTAGCAAGATTGTAGCAGAACACAGGAGTACACCTGGAATTAGAAAGCAGTTTTGTCCCCAAGGAAGGGAGCTCATACATACCAGGAGAATGAAGAAATTCCAATGAATTTCTCAGAAATCAGTTTTCCATGTTGGCTGCTAGATATGTTCATGTTACATATGGGAAAACAAACTTTTAAAGGAATTACAAAAGTGATGTTATCAGATCCTAGGTAAAAACACAATACCACCTTTTGTGAAGTTTCATAAAAATCAAGATAAAACAAGATATTTTAGTCAGTACGTACTCAGGCCCTTTTAATGTTATCAAAATGATTTATTCTTAAGTGTGCACGTGCATTTAAATTGAGCATGCCAAATAATAAACAGAATCAAAAACCAAAATGTGATTATAAGCACATAATAAAATTTGAAGTGGCCACAGCTTTGTTATTTTGAAATATCAAACACACATTATAGCAAATGTAGGAAACCAAGCAAGTTAGAACTTTTTAAAGTAATGCTTTATCATCACAGGCAACAACAAACAGTTATTATGGTCCCTCCAGTGCAGGGGCCAGAGGCTTAAATCTAGCTTCTTTAAAACAAACATCTGCTGCCCTAGAAAGTGGGCCATTCATCAGAACAGGGGGTGGTAAACTTCCCTTTCCTTATCTCAACACTCAGATTTTTTTTTTTTTTCCTAATGTCCTAGTGACAGGTCTAAGGGACTGGAAACAGACTGTCCCATTGTTTTGTCTGTCTGAGTCCACACAAGCAACAGAGAAAACATACAGACAACACAAAAATTACCTGACAGTGACCACTTCCCAATTTACCACATACCCAAGGGCTCCCCAAGACATCTCCTGAGGCCTCGCAGCAGCCATGACTATGGGGCGTATCTGCCAGCCACCTCTGGCTGCTGTTTCCGATTCTGAACAGAAGCCTGAAAGGTCAGACAAAGCACTCACAAACAGAGTTTACCTGACGGTGGCCACTTCCTGACTTACCGATTTACCCAAAGTCACCCCAAGACGTCTCTTGAGGGCCTGCAGCCGTGGCTATAAGTGCATCCACCAGCCACATCTGGCTGCTTTTTCTAAAATACCGAACAGAAGCCTGAAAGCTCAGACCAAACAATCGCAGAGTTTCCTCAATTCCAAACAGAAGCCTGAATATTCAGACAAACACTTACAAACAAAGGCAGTTCCTACCTGCCAGCCCAGAGCCCTCCTTCAAGCTGGAATTCGAAACACATAACAGAAAAAACACAGAGACAGACAGAGACAGAGTGCACTCACCAGCCGGCTTTCAGACTCTTCGGGGTGAGGTTCAGGGGTCTCTGGACTTCCCAGCCAACACACCAACTGTTATGCAAGAAACCCACTGAAGTCATCCACCAATGCAAAAACAAAGGAGGTCTTTATTAAAATTCAAGCCTAGGCCTGGGACCCCCACCTCTCAGCTCAGTGAGAATGAGCGACACTGAGGCAGAAGGGTTTAGGGGTTTTATAGTGTTATCACAAGCAGAGACTGAGGAATTCGCATGTAGTCCATGTAGCCTTCCTCAAACCCCCTGAGTTATGGTGACTGATGGCACTCTGCTCTTCCTAGTATGTGCTGGGGGCGGGGGGCTGGCACCAAGGGGTCTGCAGTTTCTTCAAGGACTGGCCATAGGTTAGTGGTTATCTGACCTTCCAGCCATTTGGCTGCCTTCTGGGACCAGGCATGGCCATCTGGTTCTGCCCAGGCTTATCTGGAATTCTTAGGTAAATTGTAGATTCTTAAGAGCACTAGAGGAGAGGGGCTTGTAACTTTAACTTTTTCACATAGGGTCTCACAATGTGTTTATGTTTGCATGTGTGTGTGTGTGTGTGTGTGTGTGTGTGAGACAGAGAGAGAGAGAGAGAGACAGGGACAGAGACAGAGAACATGTCAAGGCATGCCTATGGAGGTCAGTGGACAATTACAAGACTTTATGTCATGTCTTCAAGTTTTTTTTGCAGTTGCCTTGGCCCATTTGCCTGCTTACTCTGGCTTGTATACTTCTGTGTGGGTTCCAAAATGTGACAAGTTACCTCACTTAACACCATGCCACTGGTATGTGGAGTTCGCTTTACTCATCCAGCTGTAGACCCAAAGATTCCACTATTCTATGTGAAAAAATGGAATTAGCCACCGTGCCCATCCACAGATGGGCACGAGTGGATAATGAAAATGTGGTACATGTTGTGGATAGCTATATTATGTTAGGCAGAATTATGAATCTTAATGTTTTTATTTGGAGATTTTTTAATAGCCTAAGGAAATGTGATTTGATGCCAAGTTGACAAGGGGTAAACTTGTGATAGTTAAGCCTGGGTGTCAACTTGACACACCTGGTATTAACTAAGATGGGCTGAGACCACCTCTGGAAAGAATCAACTGAGATCACTTGATAGGATTGTACCCGCCTGAGATCCTATCACAATCTTCAAAACTCTCATAAGATCCTTCTAGTACTGCATCATATAAAAAGAAGCCACCAAAGAGAACAGATGCCTGTGCTAGGAATCGCTCTTCTTTCTGGCCGCCTCCTTTTTACGACCCTCTAGCCTTCCAACCCACCAAGTCGGCTAGACTAAAGACTCTAGGAATTCTTCAGCATTCAGCCATCACCCACTTAACTACTGAACTGAGCAGCTACCTCGGCTACTGGCAGCCATCGTTGGACTACCTCGGCCAAACCATAAGCTGACTCAATACATTCCCTATATTATATTCATTGTGTTGATTCTGCATCTCTAGAGAACCTAACTAATACAACCATCAATTCTAAGATGTTAAAAAAAAAAAGTGTGGTATATATACGTGATGGAGAATTTCTGCCTTTTTTATGTAGTGATTGAGACTCAAACTCAGGATCCCATGCTTTAGCAGTCAGCATTTTACCAAGCAAGCTGTCTTTCCAGTCCTTACTCCTTCATTCTTTTTCATGTTTATTTTCTATTTTGTCTAGGTAGATCTTTGACAATAATTTCTCCCCTAATTTTTTATTCACTTTACATTTTCATATTTTCTTTCATTGTCTCACATCAAATTGTCCCTTAGAACTCCTTTATTAGAACAGTCCTTTCCTATTTCACATGCAGTAGATCAATTTCTATAATTCGGCATCCTTTTCCATTATTTATTTATTTATTTATTTATTTATTTATTTATTTATTTATTTATCTGTATATCTATGTATTTGTGTGTGTGTGTGCATAAAGGGGCACATGAGTGTGTGTGCCTGCAGAACCCCAAGGGTGACATTAGGAAACATCTTGGATTGTTCTGCATCCTTATTGCCTTTGTCTACAGTTTCTAGACTGCTTCCACTGTTAGAACTGCATGCCACTGACATATATGCCTGGCATTTTTTTAACATAGAATCCAAGGATCTGAACTCAGATCCTTTGGTTTGTAAACTATGTATTTATTCAGAGTCCACATGCTGGTACTCTAACTAGCCAACAAAACCTGAACATTAAAAGTTGCCTCAACTTCTGATTTTTCTGTATTTTAGGAAGAATCTTTCTTTTGTGACTACTTCTTACTAAAAACCACATGAGAACATGGTCATGTTAACCTTGACAAGAGCTTATTCTTTATATGAAGAGGCTCCAAACTTATGGAGCAAAAGGAAGAGTAATGAGAGGAGAATAGTTAAGGGGATGGAGGAAGATAGGTATTTAGACCTTAATAACAGTGTGGGAATTTGCAGTAGCAAGAGAGAGGACACCCCAATGGGCACCTCATGTTCCCATTCTCTGGATATTTGGTTGGTTATGCCATTCTTTTCCCCCACAATATCCTTCTTCATTATATCTATCTGTCAGCCTCTATTCGAATCTAGGGTTTTTAGGTCATTTTGTTCAATATTTGTTTTTCATTTGATTGCACGTCTGTGGTTGTGAAAGCACATATTAGTACAAGATGTCTTATATTTTATTAAATTTATGATTTTTCTATTAACACTGCATTTGACAAAAATTAAGTGCTGAAGGTATATTTGTCTTGCTGTTATCATGAGAAAAAGTGTTATTAAGCACAACAAAAATTTAGTTCATAGGCTGAATTTTAGTTTGACCTAGCTTTTTCTTCTATGTACACATATGTGCCAGTAGTTGCTAGTGGGATTCTTTTTCTTCAGTTATTATTTTAATTTTACAAACTTACAGAGCATAATATGATTATTTGATAGATGTGAACAGTGTGAAATGACCATATCAAAGTAGCAAGCTTTATCACCTCATGAAATACTTTTTCTCTTTTTGATTAATATACAATAATTATAGATATTAATGGGGTACATTGCAGTATTTCAAGACACATATATACCATGTAATGATTAAATTGGATGACTAATATCTCTATCTTCTTTTCATTACTTTTTGTTTGGAGACTTTGATTGAGTTGTTCTACTTATTAACAAAATATGAAATAGATCATTGTGAATAATATGTCCATCCTCCCAGCTGCTCATAGAACACTAGAATTTATCATTTCCATTTAGGCGCATTACATTTCAGTTGCATATCCCCTCTCTCTCCTTTAGTATCACCTTCTCAATCTTTAATAATTTTTGCTATACATTCTAATCAATTTAAAAAATATATGCATAATCAGAAAGAGAAACTGTTATTCGTTTAGTATATAAACACATAATTCACAACATAATTGTGAATTTCTATGTAAGTTCTGTGGTGCCTTATAGACAGAAATAAGCTTGAGGATCTCTACCGAAAATGTTATGACTTATTAGTTTAATATGTTGTCTGTTATTAAGAAGTTTCCACTTAATCACACTTGAGAATTCAATTGTGGTGAATATCAGCAATCTGAAGCTTCAGTTTTTGCCAAGCTTTTATGTCCATGTTTTCTTTTCTTTTATTCTTTTTTCAAACTGTGACTAACACTTGCTTCACAGTTAAAATTAGGGAAAAGCTGATTTTTACTGATTTATTCACTGAAGTATTTTGGACCTATAGAAATAGAAATACATTGACTTTAATATTTATTGAGTGCATGCAATGTATTAGCTGCTTCACGTATATTGCTTCACTTAATCTTTAGTACTTGCCTATGAATTATTCATCCCATTTTAGGGATGGAATTAAGTATCAGAGCAATAAAGTAACAGCACCAGTTTATAGTTCAAGAAAGTAATAGTAGTATGTTTGGCAGCTTGGTCTAACATTCAACTATCTGGACCCATTTAAAGCAAGTGGATATGTAAAGTGAAGGTGTCATGGTTATGCCATTTCAGATTATGCCAACTTGGCATGCTGATTCTTTCCAGTTGAGGTCACTTGTGCTAGCTTTAGAAAGAACCCCTGGTCTTTGTCTATATGTAGCATTGTTGTACTTTTGGAAAGGCTTCCTTCAGGTTCTGATGTAGGGGAACAGCCTTGACTGCAAGAAACTGACAGTTGAGTGCAATAAACCTTAACACATGAAGTAAGTAATCATTATCATCACCAGCTTCTACCATGACCATGCACAATGTCTTTTGGCAGCTTTTCTGGAACTTATTATCCTTGACCAAATATTCCTGGGCCCTGTAATTCCTTCCCAAGCTTATTGCTCTTTCTAAGAGGTACAAAGATTGTACTAGTAGAGACCTTGCTCATGTGACTACTGTGTCATGGTAGGTGGCATAAACTAGAGAAACTATGATGAGAAGCCTGACATGCCACAGTGCCTGCCAATCTCCTGAAGTCTAACATCCATGAACTGATACTATGGAAAACCTCCAATAGGCAGGATCTGGGGACTCAATTGAGGACAACCTCCCCAGGGCAAGGTCTGAGTGCTCAGTTGTGGATAGCCTTCAGGGAGAAAGGATCAGGGAACTCAACCCTGGACTCCTGTGAGCAGCATCCATATGTGCTTACTATGGATTGTCTCCTGGAACTGGGTTGGTGAGGTCACAGGGTGGATGGCTTCCCCTGTCCAGGTTCCATGCTCTTGCATGTCTAGGCAGTCTTCTGTGGGCTCAGTTCCCTGAGATCAACCATAGATGACCTCTGGAGGATGAGCACCAAGTGCTCCCACTGTGAGCATCCACAGCCTCACAGGAGACAGACAAAACTGCTGTTCTTTTGCTTTATCAGAGTTTCTAACAACTATCTACATCCTCTATGTATTTTTTATTGCTCATATTTAAAGGGAATAAAAAGGAGGACATGAAATCATGAAGTCACGAGGACCATGCTGTCAGAATGTCCAGAAGGAATACAAAGGGGGTTGGGGGACAGATAGAATCAAAATGCATTTTACAATTGCAAATAAAGGAAAGAATTTTTAAGTTCAAAAGCATTATGTTTAGATAATTTCTTTGGATTTTCTTTCTCTTATGAAGATACTAACTCACATGTAAATTTAATAAAACTGTTATATTTTCTCTCCTGAACTAGTTCTTTTATTAATTTGTTTCCCAGAACTAAAGGAGTAGAGAGGTTGTTTTTCCGTTTTAATGGAAGCATGAAAACTGGAGAGATGGCTCAGGGGTTAAGACTGCCTTGCAAGCAGCAGGTTTCTAGTTCGGATCCCAGGTCCCATATAAAAATGCCAGGCAAATATGATAGTGGCCTACACTTTCCACACTAGTAGGGTGAGGCTGGGAAATCCTAGAGCAAAGCAAGAAGAAGGAAGAAGCACTCCAGGATGATTTGTGAAGTCACCCTTGGTCCTCTACAGAGACATATAGTGCCCTTTGATAAACACACACACACACACACACACACACACACACACACACACACACACACAAGCACACACACACGCATAAAATATTAATGGGAACATGAATGCAGAATGGGTTGTTATTTGTATGAAAATGTGCATGATAATAAACTGCAAAAGTTTTTTTCACATTATGCATAATATATCATGGGCAAAAGTGATTATGTTAGAATGTATAGATCTAGTTTTTAAGTGATAGGACTGGATTAACTGAATTTTTCATGTTCTTTAATCTCTAAAAATTCTAAATCTTCATTGTCAACAACCAAAACCTTTGGTTATTGCAGAAGGTAGAATAAATGGTTTCTTTAGAGGTTAAGACACAACCTAACTTGGATGATTAAGGCAAGATGAATGACCTTCCTCTTTTCTATTGACTTCTGTCTCTTGACTTTGATTAACACAACACTAACTCAACAACCAGGTGAAAATTTGAGAGTAAAATAAATCATAAAGATTCTGGGTACATTACAGAAATATCTAAATTAAGCTATTTTTGCACTCTTCTCCTGGATTAATTTGTAGTTTTCATTTTACAAATACATTGGCTAAAATGCCCAGGGTTATTTGAAGTTGCCAAGCACTCCCAGCAGTTCTCACAAGTGAATGCAATGGCTTGAGACATCTCTTTGTTTTAAACTTCCTTTTTTGCTCCTCCTTTTGTCTTTTGAGAGTATTATGTATCTAAGTGACAGGACTTTTAGAAATATTTAGGAAGATAAACATTCTGTCTGTGTTTGGTACAACAGAAGGATCCATGCATCATTTTCAAATCCCCATGCACCTGTCTGGTTCAGGGGAGGACAATAATCCTGCCTGGACTCTGTGACTGATTTCTGCCCAGGACATCATTATTGCTGATCTCTTGTCATTGGTTTATGGATGTCACCTATGATACTGGTCTAAGAGTGAGGTTGCTGTGGCAAGACCACAGATCATTATATGTTATTATTTACTTGCAAGATGAGTAGCACAATGTTAAAATTCAGGACAGCTCCTGAAAATAATTTTCAAAGAAATATATACTCAACCATTTTCTGCATGATTACCACATTAATAAATCAAATGTAATATCACTATTTTAAAAATAATTCTTAATATTTCAAACACCTCTAAGGATCACATTTCAAAAATCATAGTGAATTCTTCATTAGCTAGAAAATAGAAATCTG
Organism: Typhlomys cinereus; assembly: GCA_023101885.1. NCBI lineage: Eukaryota > Metazoa > Chordata > Mammalia > Rodentia > Platacanthomyidae > Typhlomys > Typhlomys cinereus. The sequence goes on along the minus strand of JALPQD010000232.1, from coordinate 1,670,759 downwards.
GAAAAACCTGTCTGTTACATTCCTAATTAAAATGTAAGACATCAAGAGACCAATTGCCCTTGTTCTCCTGAGAAATACAATTGACTATCTTTTTGTTCTTTATTCTCAGTGAATTGATCAAATTGGGATTAAAGTACTTGCCTGATCATTACATGTATGCCACTTGAATTCTGCAGGGATATTCACTCACAGTTCATTTGTAGGGAGTTGGATGGATCTGGGTACCTGCCATCAGTTTTGCAGATCCCTCACATGGAGCGCCTACCTGAAGGACATTAGCTGTGGAGTTGGAAATATTCACTCACCATTCAAGGAGCTAATTTGCAATATTGCATGGCATTTTTCCGAACTTCTAACTCTGCCCTTTAGGTATTCTTAAGCTTTTTCCTTCAGAAAAGTTGTATAAATTAATATCATTGGCTTTAAAGAGTAGCCACTGAACAAAAATCTTTTTCCACCTTCATCTTCCCTTGCATAGACTCAGAGATTTGTCTTTGCCCTTGCCTGACAAAAAAAGCCTTCCTGCACCCCGCCCCACTACTGCTTCACTGAATAGCAACTGATCGCCTTTCCTTGACATCTTTTCCTCTTCAAATGCGTTCTATATTAAAATTCTGCTTTATACAACCTTTGCTTGGCTCTGCATATGAAATACTAAAATATCATCCGTTTTAATGAAATAGTCAAACTAGTACTTGAAGAATTTATATTTATGGCCCATAGACTACCTAACCTCCAACATGAGCTAGGTGATGCATTTCTAGGAACTTCAAATTAATCCTTTTCATTACAGGAGTAGGTACCCATGAAAATGAATAGAAATTGCTGATCTCATTAAAGGCTGAATTGAAACCAATTCTTATGGTGGCAGTAGCTACAACCTATGATAATTTCCCTAGCTGCTATATGTGTTAAGTCCTATAATTACTTTTTAAAAAATCTAAATAGCATAATTTTAGGTTGTATTGTATTTTTTATGTGTATATTTGTGTGCATGTTGGGGACTAAGTATAGAAATGTATTTAAATAAGCTTGAATTTTAATTGGATTGGTTTGGTTTTTTATATGCAAAGGGGTTTATATATGTCTTTTTACTGACATGCTTTTCCCCTGTAATTCTTTTTGATTCTCATTCTCATTTTGAGAGACTGATCCTTAGATTATGACTCTCGTTATAAATGCATACTATGCTAGAGGGCTATTTTTGTGCTCACAGACTCAAATCATTCTGGGAGCTTAATTTCTCTTCTCTGGTTTGAAACAAATTTTTTAAATTTAAAAAAGATGAAGTCATTTGTCCTTGCCCTAAGGCCTTGATTTAAGGTTTAGACGGAAGGTTAAATATCAAAACTTTAATATAAATCAAGTGCTTGCATTTCTGAATAAAGGTCTGGTACCATCTGCACAGGGCATTGATTCTCCTAGCTAGAGGGCTGGAAAGTCTGTTTACAAAAGAATACACAATTTAGACAGAACAAATGCCCTTCTATCAAATAGAAGAAGAGAGTCATGTTCATTTGTCATTATGAGCATGCCATTTCCTTTTTGGTAAGTTAATGCCCTTCCTTAAAAGGAGATTAGTTCTGTGAAGTAAAGAAATTGGAGCTGGCAGGCAGCATCCAGGAGTAGATACAGATTTGAAATTCTTTAAAAGCCTGTGAGTTCAGACCAATTCAGAATCTCTTAAGAACATCACCAGAGAATACAGGCAGATCTACGTTCACCTATTAGAATTATTTCAGAATCATGAACACATAACTTTTCACAGTAACAGTCTGAATGTAAATAGACACTCACTCTCAATAGACACTGTGAGCACTTGTTGGTTAATGCAGCAAGAAAGCAAGCATGAAGACCACAAGGAAAAGGAATTAATGTTAAGTATGACAGCAAAGGGCATACCTTGATTTTAGTTAACATCTATCTGCAACAAGAAAATGACCACAGTTTCTTTAATAACATATCCTCAGAATTAGATACAATGGATAATTATCATGGTAGAGAATTTAAAGTCAGCCTTTGATTCCTTTCATAGATGAATCATACACTATGAACACAAGGATAATAATAGGCCAAAGAGCATTTAAATATTTATGTAGATTCTATTTCAATTCATGTTAGAAAACTTTTTAACTCTTGTTAAAAGGATGCTTCTTGGTCACCACAATTTCTAGGACTTAAAAAATGAACATGTTAGCATAGAAAATATCCCAATCACATTACCTCTTTAAAGATAGTTCTATTAAGCCTAACTTATAAGTCACAATCATGGAATAAACTGAAAGCAACAAACATGCACGATAGATTAACTGAAGATTGTTTTGGATACTTCAATGAAGACTATAACTCTAATATTATGCTAAAGATATTTTAATAGTCCCTTAATGACTTTGAAACCCTGTATATCTATAGTCATGTATAATCTTCACTAACAGATCTGCAATTTTAGGTGGATTCATGTTGTTAAAATAACTGTGTATAGGACAAATGCTGATTATTAGGTTAATTTATTTCATCCCAACATGGACATAGACTTCCAGTGAATAATGAAGCACATTATTATAATTACATCCACTTTACTGATATGATAGGTAATTTTGATAGGATTAGAGGTAGTATAAGAATATCTAAAGAGGTATATTCTTACTGATGGCAAAGCATTTTAAAACAGAAAGCCACTTGAAAGGATTGATGCATTATTAAATTTTGAAAAGAAAAATACTGTTAGATTTGACTCCATTCTGACTTTAACACAAACTAGCCAGTAGTTTGAGTACATGACTGTAATGTTTTACCTTCTATATCCATAAAATAACAGCAGTGTGTCTTGCAGCACTTGGTAGATGCAGGTGTGGATGAAGACAATATGTGTGACTCTATATTTCAATATCATACTTACGTTTACATTCCCATGCTCTGGTAGATGAGAGAAAGGTCAATGTACAAGTGTTCTTATCCCAAAACATTTCCTGGGTTTTCATTTCAGACAGAGATGCCAATCAGTACAATTGGTAGAATTTCACAACATGCAACCTTCTGATTTGTCATATTTAATGAGATGATTAGAGTCAGTGGGCAAAGAAAATACATGCAGTGTCTTAGAGTTCTATTGGACTTACTGATGCAGTTCAGCTTTTACATACCTAACTCAAAATCTTCTCATGATGACCTTTCATTTTGTCTTCAAATCGCTAGTAAACCCAGGGTGGATCTGATAGATCTTATGTGATTCAATCTGCACTATGCTCTGAGTTTGGAATCACTATATGAAGACCTTACTTAATGGATGGGTCCCACATCACCTAGCTGCTGTCTATGATGGGTGGTATTTTCTGAAAATATATCTGAATATGTTTTATCTTCTAGAGTGTTTAACACTCTCTTCATTTTGATATTTCAAGGATATAGAAATAGTATTTCCTTTTCCCCACCCATAGCCCGGGATGTGCACAGTCCAGCTGGGACTTACCAGGACCTAGGTAAGCTTCGCCTCTGCCCAACCCCAGAAGCCAAGGCGAAATAATTCAGTTCAGTGAAAAACGCACAGAAATTGAAAGAAGATCTTAAGAGTTAAAACAACAATGCCAAAGTCAAAGTGCAAATCCATGAGAAACAACACCCAAGTAAATAAATCTCTCACTGAATGAATTAATCCCATAATGATAGACACCAACCAGAACAAACCCATAGAAAATAGCCAAGAAAGCCTGAGCCAGGATAACGACTTTCAAAACATGATCATTACCATGTTCAATACTATGAAAGAGGAAATCCGGGAGGAATTAAATAACTGCATCAAGCACTTTGAAGAGGAACACAGCAGACACTTGGAGGAGTTGAGAAAAACAGTTCAAGAAACAAAAACAGGCATAGAGCAGTTAAAACAGACTCAGGCAGAGTTTAAAACTGAACTAAAAGACAAGTTATCTTCAACCCAGAACTCAACAGAGAGTTTTATCAGCAGAAGTAATGAAGCAGAAAACAGAATTTCAGACCTTGAAGCCAAAGTGGGAGTATGAATCAGCTCAATGGAAGAGGTTGTTAAAGCCAAAAAGATACTCGAGAGAAATATTCAAAAGTTATGGGACACTCTGAAGAAGCCTAACATGCACATTCATGGAATACCAGAGTAAGAATCTCAAAATACCACACCTGAGGAAATTTTTCAAACGATCATCAAGGAAAACTTTCCTTATCTAAAAAAAGAGAGGCCCATGCATATACAAGAGGCATTCCACATCCCAAACAGATATGACCAAAATACAATCTCACCATGGCAAATAATAGTTAAAACACTCCACATTCAAGGTAAAGAAATGATGCTGAGAGCTTCAAGGGAAAAAAAAAAGTCACTTTTAAAGATAAACCTATTAAAATAACAAATGACTTCTCAGTCAAAACAGAAAAAGCGAGAAGAGCTTGGAGAGACATACTTCAAGTATTGAATGAGCAAAAATGTCAACCCAGGCTGATATACCCTACAAAACTATCCATCATGATTGACAGAGAAAGAAAAATCTTCCAGCACAAAGACAACTTGAAGGGATATATGTCCAGCAAACCAAGCCTCCAAAAAATGCTAGAAATGATACTCAAGCATGAAGAAAAAAACAGGCATATCTGGGAGAACAGAAGGGAAATATAACACCATTAAAAGTGAAGCAATATACTTACAAAAACCACTAAACATAATAAATGTCTGGAATTCAAAATAGTTTCTCCATTATAACACTAAATGTTAATGGAATTAGCTCACCAATCAAGAGACACAGATTACAAACTTGGATTAAAAATCACAATCCATCAATCTGCTGCCTGCAGGAAACCCATCTCACCACAAAAGATAGGCACTTCCTAAAAATAAAAGTCTGGTCCAAAATTCTGCAAGCTAATGGAAGCAGAAAACAGGCAGGATTAGCCATTATGCTATTGGACAAAGTGGACTTCAAACAAAAAAAAATCATAAGAGACACAGATAGATACTACATTTTAGTCACAGGTACAATTCACTAGGAAGACTTCACAATACTAAACATATATACACCCAATATGCACGCCCCCACTTTCATTAAGCAAACCCTACAATGTCTAAAGCGAGAAATCAATCCCAAAACGATAATTCTTGGGGATTATAACACTGCCCTTTCAACATGGGACAGATCAATAGGTAAACAATTAACAGAGACACTTTGGAGCTAACCAAACCCTTATTGAAATGGACCTTACAAATCTCTATCAAACTTTTCATCCACGCACCAAAGTATACACATTTTTCTCAGCAGCATACAGAACTTTCTCCAAAATAGATCACATATTGGGCCGCAAATCGAATATCCACAAATATGGGAAAGTTGAAATTCTAGCCTGTACCCTTATCAGACCACCACGGCCTACAGCTTGACATCCACCACACAACAAACAACAGAAAACACACTAACTCCTGGAAACTTAACACTATGATGCTGAATGAGAATGATGCTGGATTCAGGAAGAAATTACAAATGTATTAAAGATTTTCTGAAAGTGAACGATAATGAAAATACAACTTACCAATATCTCTGGGACACAATAAAAGCTGTCCTAAGAGTTAAGTTCATAGCTCTTAATGCTTACATCAAAAAAATGGAAACATCAGAAATAAATAACAATACAGCTAAAAGCTTTAGAGACACGAGAACAATCTGATCCCAAAAGCAGTAGAAGGGAGGAAATTAGCAGAATAAGGGGAGAAATATCTGAAATCGAGATTAGGAAAACGATAGAGAAAATCAACCAGTCAAAAAGCTGGTTTTTTGAAAAAATCAATAAGATTGATACACCCCTAGCTGAATTAACCAAAAGCAAGAGACAGAAAGCCCAAATTTACAAAATTAGAAATGAAAATGGAGTTATCACTTCTGATACCCAAGAAATCCAGAGAATTATAACGTCATATTTCAAAAACTTATACTCTTATACTTATACAGCACAAAAGAGATGGATGAATTCCTAAGTAAACACTACTTACCTAAATTGAATCAGGAAGTTGTGAATTGTTTAAATAGTCCTATAACATATATAAGGAAATTGAAGTATTCTCAAATCTTCCCAGCAAAAACTGTCCTGGACGAGATGGATTCAGCACAGAGTTCTACCAGACATTTAAGGAGCTAATAACACCAATACTCCTTAAACTGTTCCATCAAATAGCAAAGGAAGGAACACTACCAAATTCCTTCTATGAACTAATATTGTCTTAATCACAAAACCTAATAAAGATACATTTAAAAAAGAAAACTTTAGGCCAGTCTCTCTGATGAACACAGATGCAAAGATTTTCAATAAAGTCTTAGCAAATCGGATTCAAAAACATATCAAAAAGATCATTCATGGGGATCAAGTAGGCTTTATCCCAGGCACACAAGGTTGGTTCAACATACACAAATCAATAAATGTAATTCACCATATAAACCAGTCCAAAGTTCAAGACCACATGATACTCTCGATAGATGCAGAAAAAGCTTTTGATAATATCCAACAGCCCTTTATGATCAAAACCCTAGAGAAGGTTGGAATGGAAGGAACCTTTATCAATATAATAAAACCTGTATACAACAAGCCAATAGCAAGGATTATACTCAATGGGGAAAAACTTGAAGCATTCCTGCTTCGATCAGGAACTAGACAAGGCTGTCCACTCTCACTACTTCTATTCAATATTGTACTTGAAGTCTTAGTTGAAGCCATAAGACAAGAAAGGGACATAAAAGGGATTCAAATCGGCAAGGAAGAAGTCAAGTTATCTCTATTTGCAGATGACATGATCCTATACCTGAGTGATCCCAAAAACTCCACCAGGAAGCTCCTGGAACTAATTGAAAAGTTCAGCAGGGTGGCAGGATACAAAACAAATGTACAAAAATCAGTGGCCTTCCTATATGCCCAGAATGAAAGAAGTGAAAAAACCCTGAGAGAAATAATCCTATTTACTATAGCCCCTAAAAAAATGAAATATATTGGGATAAACCTAACCAAGGAAGTAAGAGACCTTTAGGATGAAAACTTTAAAACCCTAAAGAAAGAAATTGCAGAAGACACCAGAAGGTAGAAAGACTTCCCATGTTCCTGGATTGGCAGAATCAACATCATAAAAATGACTATCTTACCAAAGGCAATATACAGATTCAATGCTATACCAATTAAAATCCCAAAGCAATTCTTTAAAGAAATTGACCAAACAATCTCAAAATTCATATGGAGGCACAAAAGACCCAGGATAGCAAAAACAATCCTGAGTAATAAAAACACGGCTGGAGGTATGACCATACCAAATCTGTTTGTACTACAAATCCATAATTGCAAAAACAGCCTGATATTGGCTCCAAAATAGAAACATAGATCAATGGATAAGGGTTGAAGATCCAGATATAAGCCCACACAATTACAGCCATCTGGTCTCTGACAAAGGGGCCCAAAAAATCCAATGGAAAAAGAACTGCATCTTCAACAAATGGTGCTGACAAAACTGGATATCCACATGCAGAAGATTAAAAGTGGACCCATACTTGTCACCATGTACAAGAATTAACTCCAAATGGATCAAAGACCTCGATATAAGGCCAGAGACTATTAAAATCATAGTTGAAAGGGTAGGGAACTCCCTCGAGCTGATTGAACTAGGCCAACAGTTCCTGAATGGACATCCAATAGCACAGTCACTACAACCAACACTCAACAGATGGGATCTTGTGAAATTAAAGAGCTTCTGTTCAGATAAAGAGATTGTAACTGAAGCAGAAAGGCAACCCACAGAATGGGAGAAAATCTTCACTAACCACATATCTGATAGAGCTCTATTATCCAGAGTGCACAAAGAACTTAGAAAACTAAACACCAAGGAAACAAATGGGCCAATTAACAAATGGGCCTTGGAACTTAAAAGAAATTTTTCCAAGGAGGAAATTAAAATGTCTAACAAAGGGCTGGAGAGGTGGCTCAGGGGTTAAGCCTCTGCCTTGCAGGTGGAAGGTCCTGAGTTTGTGATCCTAGACCCCATGTATAGACGCCAGGCAGAAGCAGGGATGGCCTGCGTTTCCGGTCCTGGTAGGGCAGAGCCTGTGAATCCTGGGACAGAGTAAACAAGAAAGAGGTTCCTGAGTTCGTCCATGGTTCTGCGCACACATACATGCATACACGCACACACACATACACGTGCACAATTGAATAAATAATAATAAAAAAATTTTAAAAAATAAAAAAATAAAGAAAAATATCTAACAAATATCTTAAAAAATGCTCTGTATCCTTAACCATCAGGGAAATGCAAATCAAAAACTTCCTTGAGATATCATCTCACCCCTGTCACGATGGCAAAAATCCACAATACAAATAACAACAAATACTGGAGAGGATGTGGAGCGAGAGGAACTCTCCTACATTGCTGGTGGGAATGCAGGCTCATGCAACCACTCTGGTGAACCTTCTGGCGATTCTTAAAGAAGTTAGAGATTGAAATGCCATATGACCCTGCTATACTACTTTTGAGAATAACCCCCATACAGCAAAAATTCACCTTGTTATCACAAGCACGACCATGTTCATAGCAGCACTGTTTACAATAGCAAAGTCATGGAATCATCCCAAATGTCCAACACTTGACGAGTGGATAAGAAAAATGTGGTACATTTATACAATGGAATACTACTTAGCCATCAAAAATGATGAATTAATGGAATTTGCCGGAAAATGGATGGAATTAGAAACAATTATATTGAGTGAAGTATCCCAGACATGGAAAATTAAGCACCGTATGTACTCTCTAATAAATAGATCCTAGTACCAAACCCATTTAGAGTCACTCAAAGACAAATCTCTATAATACTTACAGTAATTGTAAAGATTATAAACAGGAGGGATGGGGAAGGAGGGCCCCACCAGAAACAGAGGGGACCATGTTACAGCAGAGAAAATAGGCAACTATCAAGGACTGCAAGTAAGAAATGAGGCATCTGATTAAGTTCACAGACTTTCCTTCCTGGTCATTTCCAACTGATGGGGTACGATCTTACTAGAAGGGGAGGGCATATAGGCTGCCAGATAGAAGGTAACCATTTTGCAAATGGGTGGCTGACCCCTCTCTCACCGCGGTCTCCTACTTCTATTCCATCTACCTTTGAATATACTCTTATAACAAGAGTCTAATTTAACAGGTTTTTAATCTCTGGCCAGGGGGTGACATCTAATACCCATAATGATGGAACCAAGGGCATTGCAGGAACAGCAAAACTGGAAAAAAAAATCATCCTCAAACCATAATTCAGAACATCAGAGACTCTATAACAACCACCTGGAATCAGGCTTGCCTAATCTCTCCCCATCCTGAAGCTCAGGGAAATTTGCAGAAGAGGGGGCGGTAAGATTGTAAGAGTACAAGGATGGGAGGAGTCATGATATACAAGATACTCCACACAAGTTATGGCCAAAGAAATTTTAAGAGGACTCTGCATGATCTGTGCAATGACCAACATATCGTTGACCCCTCAAATTCTAGCATGGACTAAAGGCACTAGGATCCTTAGAAACAAGGGATTAACAGTCAAAATACTGCTCCTATACTTAAGGGGAACATAAGAAAGAGTTCTAGGAAATGCCACTGAGTCCTTACACCTCATCAGAGAGGAGGACCCAGAGGAAAGTTTGATATACTCATTAAAGGATGTTTCAGAGAGTGGGGGAGGGGGCACTGGGAGAAAGGGAGGGAGGGTGGAAAGGAAGGGACAAAACGGGGAGGGAACAGGGAGGTCTAGGGAGGGTGGAGGGAGGGAGGGATTGGTGGAATTTAGGAAAACTTTGAATACATTGCTAGACACATAGAAACATACAATTGTGGTTATTAAAAGTGCCATAAAAGTGAGAACAGGGATAGGTAAGTCAAAGTTCAGAAATCTGTAAGCATGGAGGGTAAATGAAGATCTACAGTACATCATAAAGTCAGTGAATCATATTCTATTGCTTACTGAAAATTTTTTTTTATTAAAAATTTAATTATACATTTTAAAATTTTTTACCAGTTCCCTCCCTCCCCCCTCCCCTTCCCCCAGTGTCTCCCCCCCAATTCCCAGAGAGTCCTTTATTGTGTGCGCCTAACTCTCCACTGGGTCCTCCTCTCCGATGACATATAAGGACCCAGTGGCATTTCCATAAGCCCTTTCTCTTGTTCCCCTTAAGCATAAGATCACTACTATGGCTGTCAATCCCTTGCCTCCAGGGGTCTCGGTGCCCTTAACAGATGCTAGACTTTATGAGGGCAACAGTGCGCTGGACATTGCGTAGGGCATGCAAAGTTCCATTATGAATGCTTTGGCCCCAACTATTGTTGAGAATCTTGCAAATCGTTGCTCCTCCCATCCTTTTGCTCTTACAATCTTACCGCCCCCTCTTCCGCAAATGTCCCTGAGCTCCAGGATGGGGAGAGATTAGGCTGTCCTAGTTCTATGTGATTGATATAGAGTCTCTGAAGTTCTGGATTGTGGTTTGTTGATTTTCTTTTGCAGTTTTGCTGCTCCTGCAATTCCCTTCACTCCATTCTGCTGGGCACTGTATGTCACCCCCTGGCCAGAGACAAAAAGCTGTTAAACTGGAGTCTTGTTGTAATAGCACATTCAAGGGTAGATGTAATAAGAGTAGGAAACCTCACTGAGGGAGGGGTCCATCACCCATTTGCAAAATGATTACTTTTTATCTGCTAGACTATATGCCCTCCCCTTCTGGTGAGATCAGGAAAGAACGTCTGTGAACTTAACCAGGTGTCTCATTACTTACTTGCAGACCTTGATGGAGGCCTATTTTCTCTGCTGTAACATGGTCTCCTCTCTCCTTGTTTCTGGTGTGGCCCTCCTAACCCATCTCTCTTGTTCATCATCCTTGCAATTACTGTGTTACATAGGTTTACTTTTGAGTGTCCCAATGTGGGCTGGGTAAGTTTGGTACTAGGAGCCACCTATTAGGGAGTACATACGGCGCTTAATTTTCTGGGTTTGGGATACTTCACTTAATATAATTCTTTCTAATGACATCCATTTCCCAGCAAATTCCAGTAATTCATCATTTTTGATGGCTGAGTAGTACTCCATTGTATAGATGTACCACTGTTTCCTTATCCACTCGTCAACTGTTGGACATTTGGGCTGATTCCATGACTTTGCTATTGTAAACAGTGCTGCTATGAACATGGTCGAGCTTGTGCTATCGAGGCGAACCTCTGCTGCTTGGGGGGTTATTCCCAAAAGTGGGATAGCAGGGTCATATGGCATTTCAATCTTTAATTTCTTTAAGAATCTCCAGACGGCTCGCCAGAGGGGCTGTATGAGCCTGCATTCCCACCAACAATGTAGGAGAGTTCCCCTCTCTCCACATCCTCTCCAGCATTTATCATTGTTTGTACTGTGGATTTTTGCCATCCTGACCGGGGTGAGATGATATCTCAGGGAAGTTTTGATTTGCATTTCCCTGATGGCGAAGGAAGTGGAGCATTTTTTAAGATAATTGTTAGACATTTTAATTTCATCCCTGGTAAAGTTTCTTTTAAGTTCCAGGGCCCATTTTTTAATTGGGCCAGTGTTTTCCTTGGAGTTTAATTTTCTAAGTTCTTTGAGCACTCTGGACAGTAGAGCTCTGTCAGATATGTGGTTAGTGAAGATTTTCTCCCATTCTGTGGGTTGCCTTTGAGCTCGTGTGACAATCTCTTTATCTGAACAGAAGCTCTTTAATTTCACAAGATCCCAACTGTTGAGAGTTGGTAGCAGTGACTGTGCCATTGGATGTCTGTTTAGGAAGTGTTGGCCTAGCCCAATCAGCTCGAGGGAGTTCCCTATCCTTTCAACTATGGTTTTTAAAGTCTCTGGCCTGATATCAAGGTCCTTGATCCATTTGGAATTAAGTCTTGTACATGGTGACAAGTACGGGTCCAGCTTTAATCTTCTGCATGTGGAGATCCAGTTTTGCCAGCACCATTTGTTGAAGATGCTGTTCTTTTTCCATTGGATTCTTTGGGCCCTTTTGTCAAAGACCAAATGACTGTAACTTTGTGGGCTTATATCTGGGTCTTCAATCCTTATCCATTGATCTGTGTGTCTATTTTGGAGCCAGTACCAGGCTGTCTTGATAACTATGGATTTGTAGTATAGACTTAGGTTTGGTATGGTAATACCTCCAGCTGTGTTTTTGTTACTCAGGATTGTTTTTGCTATCCTGGGTCTTTTGTGCCTCCATATGAACTTTGAGATTGTTTGGTCAACTTCTTTGAAGAATTGCTTTGGGATTTTAGTTGGTATAGCATTGAATCTGTATATTGCCATTGGTAGGATGGTCATTTTTACAATGTTGATTCTGCCAATCCAGGAACAAGGGAGGTCTTTCCACCTTCTGATGTCTTCTGCGATTTCTTTCTTTAGGGTTTTAAAGTTTTCATTGTAAAGGTCTTTTACCTCCTTAGTTAGGTTTATACCAAGGTATTTCATTTTTTTAGGGGTTATAGTAATTGGCATGGTTTCTCTCAAGGCTTTTTCACTTCTTTCATTCTGGGCATATAGGAAGGCCTCTGATTTTTGCACATTTATTTTGTATCCTGCCACCCTGCTGAACTTCTCAATTAGTTCCAGGAGCTTCCTGGTGGAGTTTTTGGGATCACTCAGGTATAAGATCATGTCATCTGCAAATAGAGATAGCTTGACTTCTTCCTTGCCAATTTGAATCCCTCTTATGTCCCTTTCTTGTCTTATGGCTTCGGCTAAGACTTCAAGTACAATATTGAATAGAAGTGGTGAGAGTGGACAGCCTTGTCTTGTTCCTGATCGAAGTGGGAATGCTTCCAATTGTTCCCCATTGAGCATAATCCTTGCTGTGGGCTTGTTGTATACAGCTTTAATTATATTGATAAAGGTTCCTTCCATTCCTACTGTCTCCAGCGTTTTGATCATAAAAGGCTGTTGGATCTTGTCAAAAGCTTTTTCTGCGTCTATCGAGAGTATCATGTGGTCTTGGACTTTGGACTGGTTTACATGATGAATTACATTTATTGATTTGCGTATGTTGAACCAACCTTGTGTGCCAGGGATGAAGCCTACTTGGTCCCCATGAATGATCTTTTTAATATGTTTTTGAATCCGATTTGCTAAGACTTTGTTGAGAATCTTTGCATCTGTGTTCATCAGGGAGATCGGCCTATAGTTTTCTTTTTTAAGTGAATCTTTATTAGGTTTTGGGATTAAAACGATATTAGCTTCATAGAAGGAATTTGGTAGTGTTCCTTCTTTTGCTATTTGATGGAAAAGTTTAAAGAGTATTGGTGTTATTAACTCCTTAAATGTCTTGTAGAACTCTGTGCTGAATCCATCTGGTCCAGGACATTTTTTGGTGGGAAGATTCGAGATTACTTCCTCAATTTCCTTATATGTTATAGGACTATTTAAATAATTCACAACTTCCTGATTCAATTTAGGTAAGTTGTGTTTACTTAGAAATTCATCCATCTCTTTTGTGTTGTCAAACTTCACAGAGTATAAGTTTTTGAAATATGATGTTATAATTCTCTGGATTTCTTGGGTATCCGTAGTGATAACTCCATATTCATTTCTAATTTTGTTAATTTGGGTTTTCTCTCTCTTGCTTTTGGTTAGTTTAGCTAGGGGTGTATCAATCTTGTTGATTTTTTCAAAGAACCAGCTTTTTGATTGGTTGATTTTTTCTATCGTTTTCTTAGTCTCGATTTCAGATATTTCTCCCCTTATTTTGCTAATCTCTTCTCTTCTACTGCTTTTGGGATCAGATTGCTCTAGTTTCTCTAAAGCTTTAAGCTGCATTGTTAAGTTGTTTATTTCTGATGTTTCCATTTTTTTGACGTGGGCATTAAGAGCTATGAACTTACCTCTTAGAACAGCTTTCATTATGTCCCAGAGATTTTGGTAAGTTGTATTTTCGTTATCATTCACTTTCAGGAAATCTTGAATTTCCTTTTTAATTTCTTCCTGAATCCAGTTCTCATTCAGCATCATAGTGTTAAGTTTCCAGGAGTTAGTGTATTTTCTCTTGTTTGATGTGTTGTGGATGTCCAGCTTTAGGCCGTGTTGGTCTGATAGGGCACAGGTTAGAATTTCAACTTTCTTGTATATGTGTAGATTCATTTTGTGGCCCAATATGTGATCTATTTTGGAGAAAGTTCCATGTGCTGCTGAGAAAAATGTGTATTCTTTGGTGCGTGGGTGAAAAGTTCGATAGAGATCTGTGAGGTCCATTTCTTTCAGGGTTTGATTAAGTTCCAAAGTGTCTCTGTTAAGCTTTTGACCTGTTGATCTATCCCATGTAGAGAGGGCGGTGTTGAAGTCCCCAAGAATTATCGTTTGGGGGTTGATTTCTTGCTTTAGACGCTGTAGGGTTTTCTTAATGAATGTGGAGGGGCCCGTATTGGGTGCATATATGTTCAGTATTGTGAAATCTTCCTGGTGAATTGTACCTCTGACTAAAATGTAGTATCCATCCGTGTCTCTTATAATTTTCTTTGGTTTGAAATCCACTTTGTCTGATAGCATAATGGCTACCCCTGCCTGTTTTCTGCTTCCATTTGCTTGTAGAATTGTTGACCAGCCTTTTATTTTTAGAGCGTGCCTATCTTTTGTGGTGAGATGGGTTTCCTGCAGGCAACAGATTGATGGATTGTGATTTTTAATCCAAGTTTGTAATCTGTGTCTCTTGATCGGTGAATTAAGTCCATTAACATTTAGTGTTATAATGGAGAAACTATTGTTAATTCCAGACATTTATTATGTTTAGTAGCTTTTATAAGTATATTGTTTCGCTTTTAATGGTGTTATATTTGCCTTCTGTTCTCCTGGATATGCCTGTTTTTTTCTTCACGCTTGAGTATCATTTCTAGCAGTTTTTGAAGGCCTGGTTTGGTGGCCATGTATCCCTTAAAGTTGTCTTTGTGCTGGAAAATTTTTCTTTCTCCCTCGATCATGACTGATAGTTTTGCAGGGTAAATCAGCCTGGGTTGACATTTTTGCTCATTCAATACTTGAAGTATGTCTCTCCAAGCTCTTCTTGCTTTTACTGTTTCGACTGAGAAGTCGTTTGTTATTTTAATAGGTTTGCCTTTAAAAGTGACTTGTTTTTTCTCCCTTGAAGCTCTCAGCACCAGTTCTTTATCTTGAATGTGGAGTGTTTTAACTATTATTTGCCGTGGTGTGCTTCTAGTTTGGTCGTATCTGTTTGGGGTGCGGAATGCCTCTTGTATATGAATGGGCCTCTCTTTTTTTAGATGAGGAAAGTTTTCCTTGATGATCGTTTGAAAAATTTCCTCAGGGGTGGTATTTTGAGATTCTTGCTCCGGTATTCCATGAATACGCATGTTAGGCTTCTTCAGGGTGTCCCATATCTCTTGGATATTTCTCTCAAGTATCTTTTTGGCTTTAACAACCTCTTCCATTGAGCTGGTTAGTACTCCCACTTTATCTTCAAGGTCTGAAATTCTGTTTTCTGCTTCATTAGTTCTGTTGATAAGACTCTCTGTGGCGTTCTGGGTTGAAGATAACTTGTCTTTTAGCTCAGTTTTAAACTGTGCTTGAGTTTGTTTTAACTGCTCTATGCCACTTTTTGTTTCTTGCACTGTTTTTCTCAACTCCTCCAGATGTCTGTTGTGTTCCTCTTCAAAGCGATTGATTCGATTATGTAATTCCTCCCGGATTTCCTCTTTCATAGTATTGAACATGGTAATGATCATATTTTGAAAGTCGTTATCCTGGGTCAGGCTTTCTTGGCCTTTTTCCGCGGGTTTGTTCTTGTTGGAGTCTAACATTATGGGATTAATTTCTTCAGTGGGAAATTTGTTTACTTGAGTGTTGCTTCTCATGGATTTGCACTTTGACTTTGGCATTGTCATTTTAACTCTTAAGATCTCTCAATTTCACTAAACTGAATTATTTGGCCTGGGGTACTGGTGGGCGGGGCCTGAACGGGGACTTACTTAGGGCGCGGGGTGAGGCCCGGGTGGACCGCGTGCTTGTCCTGACTGGCGGAGCGGGGTGGGGCGAAAAGGGAGGATGGGCGCGTTGGCGTGGAGCTATTTAACCCGAGGGCAGCTGGGGCGGGGCCAGGGCGCAGGGGGAGGTCCTCCTCGTTCCCTCGGCCCCAGCGCGGCTCCGGCTGGATGGCGGGAGTCGGAGCCTGGTCCCTGTGGGCTGACCTGGGGTCCTAGAGCGCGCGTTGAGGTCCGGCTGGATCTCGCCTACCTGCTTACTGAAAATTTTTAAGCCTACACATTTTGGTACTTTTTTGTTTCCTTGTATGTGAATACATGTTCACGCAGAGGTCTGAGGATGATACTGGGAATTATCTTCAATTGCTCTTCAACCTATGTAGCTAGTCACATTATATGACTCTGCACCTATATGGCTTGTCAGGCTGCCCAGTATGCTCTAGGGAGTCTCAGGCTTCCCATTTTGAGACTACAATTACAGGCAGCTGCCCTCCCCCAGCACTTTATTTGCTAGGCAATGTCTTTAAGTGCTGAGTCATCTCTCCAGGCCACTTTTGGTATGTTTATTATAGAGTCAATGTTAATTAAAAATGTAGATATGTCACAACTTATCTATAATATTAATTTCAATATAATCTGTATATTGAAACATGCTGTGATCTTTCAGAATAAAATATGTATTAAAACAAAATAGTAGTTTCCTATTTCCTTTTTCACAATGACAAAAAATCAATGAAAACATAATGTTCACATTATTCATCGCCTTAGTAAATAAAAATTAATGGTTAGCTCATTGCAATTTGTAAAGTTGAGATGTAGTAGCTTTTCTCTGTAGAAGAAATTCTTGAAATGGTTTGGGATCAATACAAATTCTCTATTCAGTCCACTATTAACATCCAGTAGCAAGGATTCAATCTTGACGTAGTAGAGCTTAACCACATTATTTTCTGTCACTGGGCATCATGATTTTATGTTCCAAATATACCAAAATGAATGAATTTGACATTAATGTTTCGCAAATGAGTGATTTCTACCTCAAAGAACTATCAATAGGTCCCTTGTTATTTTTGGGTTTTTATTTTCTTGTTCAATTTCACATTCAAAGTTGAGGTTTTAGTCTTTACTTTTTATTTGGAAGTTATTAGCACCTTTACTCTGCCTATGAGAACGTTTTTCTCAACATTGATATATACATATACTGATTATGTCTGTTTCCTCCTCTACTTCCAACTTTCCTCAATTTCCACAGTGGAAAGTCATGTTCTATAAATATGCAGATTGTGAGAAAGGTGAAACTATGAAACAAGGAAAATAGGTGATGCACTTTAAATTGAAGTTTGAAGTTTGAAGTTGAAAGGTTGCTACCATAAATAAAGAAAGCAGCATTAACAGTTTAAGAAGGAATAACTGAAACACAAGTTGGTGATACTCATCTAATAAAACACATAAATTATCTTGTAATAATTTCTTTGTGGGGCTGGAGAGGTGGCTCAGGGGTTAAGCCTCTACCTTGCAGGTGGAAGGTCCTGAGTTCGGATCCTAGACTCCACGTATAGACGCCGGGCGGAAGCGGGGGGCAGCCTGCGTTTCTGGTCCTGGTAGGGCGGAGCCTGTGAATCCCCGGGCAGAGTAAACAAGGAGGAGGTGGAGGCGTCCATGGTGGTTCCCGAATTTGTCTGTGGTTCTACACACACATACATACATACACACATGCACACATATGCATACACGCACAATTGAATAAATAATAAAAAAATTAAAAAAATAATTTCTTTGTAAGTCTGTGGAATAGTTGCATATGACTCCATTTGCAAACATTCTTATTAGTACAACTGTTGAAAGCTAGTGTTTCCATGACATATATACATCCATAAATTATGGTGATGATTGTTTCTCTACTGAACAGTTACCACAATTAATTTTTACCTTGGCCTCACATAATACATTGGATTATCTAATTTTGCCAATAGAAATAATCCATAGCTAATAAACACCATTTGAATTACCTTCATAGATTCCATTGTTGATATTTACTATGGACTTTGCAAGATGATGAAGTAATTTCATTTTCAATATCATTATTGGTAAAAATTTTCTGTTAAATGCAATAAGTTAAAGAAGTAAAATGAGTCTTCGTGGGAAATGTGAGCATGAAGAGAAAGGAAGCAACAGTAAAGTTTGGTGCATACATATTCTAAACACAAGTAAAGAGAAATTCAGGACACTATTCAACTTCAGAGTAGCTGAGAAATGATTTATTTTCTTGCTTTTAAAAAAGACCCAATCTGGAATCCTGTGTGGATGTATTATTATTTTAATGCAATGGTATTGTAGCAACAGAACCGTGTAATACTATGGTAATCCTGTAGAAAATGTGGAGAATTGTTCTGAGTCAGATGCTGCCAAGGTTATTCAGTGAGGAAATCATTTTACACTGGATGCAGAGATGCCAAGCTGCAAAAATTAATATTTTCAAATCACCCCGTGTAACTTGGAGAAAATAAAACAGTAAAAGAGATATTTCTGTTAATAGACAATGTTTGATAGAAATTCTTTCTTGAAACAACCTATAAATCAAGAATATGGTATAACGTTTCATATTTCCAACATTCTAGACGGAAAGGCCAGTATTTTTTTTTTCACAAGTGTGCAGAGCTTATGAAACTGGACTGTTTACTATGAAGGCTACACCATTACTTCTTTTATACTATTGGAAATCTTCTTTGTAGGAATACAGGTGTGTCAAGTATACTGACTGCTCATCACATGACTATACTCTCTGCTTAGAAGAGACTCTAAAACTGGTCATTTTTCAGGAGCCTGCATGAAAGATGTCACAGAACTGTGGTGAAGAAATAACTAATTATAAAAGATTCATACGCTGTTCAACTGAAGTGAATGTTCACATTATTTTAGTGGAAGTGTCTCATTTGGTATTGAAGAGTTTGAAATACACAGGTGCGCTGACAGATATCCATGTCCTTGGAACATTTGGACATCTTACCCTGTCCTTACTGTTGTGTCTATGTTCTTCCACTATTTTACCTTGTCTTTGTTCTGGATTGAAACTTTCTCATCTAACTTTTACTTCTCCTTCCTTGTATGCTATCACTAGAACTGTGAGAACCCTTAGGAAATCAGTCAGGGGAATGTGGTAATTGTTTTCCTCATTGCTATGGGAGAATGTTTGAGCAAAGTAATTTAAGAAAGGAATTATTTTGGTGTCAGATGGAGAAAGGACAGTCAGGAAAAAGAAAACAGATAGCAAGGATGAAGGCTTCTGCCTAACCTGCTGTCTTCTTTTTAATCAGACCTGAGCCTAGATCATGAGAGGGTGTTGACCTCTGCCCACAGGTCTCTCCACATCAATTAATCTAATCTAGGTAATCTGTCGCTGACATCCCTGGAATTGAAATTGCTTCCTAGGTGATCCTAGGTCCCATCAAGTTGACAATCTGAAGTAAACAATCACAAGAATTTTAGATGGAAATGCCTTGAGTATATGTCTAATTAGCCAGCTGCCTTCCCATGATTTCCGGAATATAAGAAGGTGGGCAATGGAACTCATGCTAGGCATGCCAACTCTTGATATCTTATATGTTTGTTGGTCAACTACCAAATGACTTAGGTGTAATCTAACTCCTTGACATCTTCTGATAACACTTTAAAGAGAAACAAACTCTTTTTTGTTGTTGTTTAGTAGATGTAACCTTTAGGAAGCTGTAAATTCAAAGATTTCTTCTGATGGGGTATCTGAAGGAAAGGAGAGGAGTGAAAAACTAGGATTATTTACTGGAAAGGAAATGTTGATACAAATGTGTACAAACACTGAGGTATCTCATTTAAAAATATTTTGCTATAAATAACAATATTTAATGCTTATTTAATTTTTCCTATATTAGTAATTTCCAAGCATTTCTGTGCGTGAACATAGTTGTCTAACTTTGACCAAGATATTGTACCGCCTGTGTGCTCTTACTTATAAGCTGTTACCTGAATCTTCATGCACAAGTCAAAAACAGGAAAATGCGCAAATCTAATTAGCAAAGTGTTCAACCTCATGGAGGGTTTCCAACAGTAGTAGGAAAGTGACACATAATATCAGCTCTGTTCTGTTATGATAAACACTGTCTATTATGAATGAGTTGAATCTTCACTTTTGCTTCATTCCTTTGTCTATTCAACAGTTGGAAGTCATTATTTGACCTTCATTCATAACTCTGGTGAACTGATTCACTCTACTGGAGATGCTTGTGGCTGAGAATTGGATAGACAATTCCAGAAAAGTGTAATTCATGCTGCAGCTCGTTTGTTATATATAATGAGGTAATGGAATATATGAAACTGGTCTCTCATTTTTATGGAGAATGTTGTGGCACTGGGATCCATAACATGCGTGAAATGCTTATATACCATTTAAACAGGCTGTTGAAAAATAACATTGGTTGACCTAAGAAAGTCCTAGAAGGTATTCTCAGCCCTTGTTTTTATTGTGAATATTCCTTTCAGCCATATTGGACAAATCTTTCAGGAGCTTCTCTGCAGTTATGGCTGGTTTAGGTCTTAAAGTGCTATCCAGGTGGCTGGAAAGATGGTCACAAATCTAAGACAAACACATTACCCAACACTTCTTGTGATCTCACCTAGCAAGCCTTTATGAATGTGAAGCTTTTTCATTTTCGCAACTGAGTCCCTCAAACCTATTATTAGCATATGATTTACAAGAGTATGTTTTCTTTAATAGCAACACCGCGGAAACAAAACCCATTTGTTCAACCCAAGAGGTTTGAGAGCACATTATAAGCACAGGGTAGTCAGAATAAACACTGATCCAAGAACACAGCCTATCACTGTTTCTAACTGGAGAAAACATCTGGTTAGTACCAGAAGACTGAGTAAAATTGTTGATCACAGCACATCATTGTTATAAATATAATTATCTAAAGCACTCAAAGTCTGCTTAAGGCAGTGAACAGTGTTGTGAGCTTGGCAAGGACACCAGACAGCTGACTGACTTTAAACCTTAGCAGCGACTACGCTGGAGGCTGCTGGGGCTTTTCCTGTTTCCTTTCAACTGAATGCGGGATTACTGAAGCTGCATTATATCCTCCTCATTTTTAGCTCTATTGCACCAATTATGCAGCATCAAGGCTTATAGGAGCTTACATTGAGTTTCAGATAAATTGAAGAAGCCAGTCTATATTCTTCGTGATAAAAATAGTCATTAATTACTGAGACTTGCAAACCGCTTAGCGGCTTCCTTAATGTGGCCCATCAGGTGCTTCTGCTCATTCTATAGCTAATCAGCAAAAGAGAAGAAAATTCCTCAGGAAGAAGATGATCGTTGCTGGCTCAACCAGAAAGCCAAGGTTAAAAATAAACCTAAAGTGTACCAAAAATCTAAGCCAATATGCATACACTAGTAAAATACTGCCTTTCCATTTCAATCAAAGTTGATTAGGGGGAAAAAACTATGATACTATGTGGTGGAGAACTTAATTATCAGGGACTTGCTTTTCTTTGCCTGACAAAGAACAATGAGTTCAGGTGCCTGTTAAGGAGTTGAATGCATGAAACACACATGAAGATAGTAAATGGGGTTAGGTAATTATCAATTTACAAAGTGAACTATCATTGGAACCCTGAAAACATTACATTGCAGAAGAAAACCAGCTAGCAAAGCTTTTGCTGCAGCTAACAATGGACGGTATCAGCTGCAGACGGATAGCTTGGTTCACTGGTGGGATTTCAGGGTAATTAAATTAAACATCATACTCTGTGTTTGAATTTTTATTGATGACCTTGTATTTAACTGGCATAAATGGCCACAAGGCACTCAGAATCACAGATAGTAAAGATCAGTATGAAGGACTGTAATCAATTTCTCTTGGCAGAAAAAAACAAAGATGCATGACTTTTGTTTCTAAATGTACCCTACAGGTTGGAATATAAACACATTGAGGGCTTCTTTTCCTAACATACATATTTCATAAGTAAAAGCCATGCTTTCAGGAATGCCATGCTAACATATTTCATGCATTTTGATATGACAAATATTTGTGAATGGGAGCACAGTTATTCAAAGGAATGGGCAAAGAAAATTGGAGTGATGGTATATCGGCTAAGTTGATTTTTATAAAAGCCTTGTAGAGCGCTTTAAAAATGAACAGTGTGTGCAAGGGGGAAAAAATCTACAAGAGAAATTACAAGTGGGTTTCACTACATTAGATGCTTGAGATTGCTTATTAAATACATAACTTGTTTTTCTGCTATACCAGTCATTTTACATAAGTGTGTTATTTGAATCCCATTTATAATGTGTAACTGTAGCATGCTTCGATGGTGCCGCAGGGAATATTTGTGATGATTTGAATATTTGGTTAAAATCTTTGGAAAAGTTCCAGAAGCAGTTACATCCTTGTGGCGGCTGTGGGCAAGCACTTCTGAGTTTGCTGCTCTTGGGAAGTGGAAGGTGCTAATGGTGATGGTGGGGTAAGAGCCTTCTAGACATAAGGCAAACAATAAATCTCTATTCTCTTTTTCTACCCCAGGATTTATGAATTAGCAGTCTTGGTTTTAAGAAGTAGCTTTGCATTTTATGGCTTCTTGGGAATAATGTTGTTTTAGAATATGTTTGTTAAATGTAGAGCTATTAATGTACATTTGTATGCATGTCTGCTTATTTTAATCACCAGTAATTATTGTGGTTAGAACCAATGGTATAGTATAAATGTCTTTAGAGTAAAATTCTATCACACAGAAATGTCAAGGAGGCATGCAAGGACTGAGAGGAAGCAGGATAAAAGGTGGTAAGTTTGTTAGAAGCAAACAAATAGAATAGCTGTTCCTGCATATTCTAGTCTAGAGCGCATTATTTATTTTTATGAGAGAGAGAAAAGAAGAAGAAAGAAGAAGAAGAGAAATAAGAGGAGGAGAAAGAGGAGAACGAGAAGGCCATGACAAGAAGACAAGGAGCACGAGGAGGAGGAAGAGGAAGAGGAGGAGGAGAAGAACAAGAGCCACAGTGTGTGGAGTCGAAAGAGGACATTTTGAACTTGGTTTGGTCCTTTCACCATGTGGGCTCTGGAGATCAAACTCAGGTCATCAGGTTTGCATATAGTTACGTTGGCCAGCTGAGCCATCTTGCAGACCCCAGAAAAAATTATAATCCACTCTGGAGAATTTAAAAGCAAAACAATGCATAGCAAAACATGGAATTAGATATTTTTTCCTTTCATTTAAAAACTTGAATGGAAAGACTGACCTCTCTTACGTCTATCTATCTGTTTGTCTATCTATCTATTTATCTATCTATCTATCTATCTATCTATCTATCTATCTATCTATCTATCATCTGTCTGTCTGTCCATCCATCTATCCATCCATCCATCCATCCATGAATCCATCCATCCATCCATCCATTTATCTATCTATATCATCAATTTTTCTATTATATAATCTATATAGCTTTTAGACTTGGCACTTGATTTATTAAAAAAAGACAAAGTAATCTCCAAGATGAAGACAGAAATAGAATTCAGACTGATAGGAAACATTTAGACATTTCAGTATTGTTCGCTTTTGAACTGCTTTTCTGTGTCTTGAACAATTTAAAAGCCTTCATAGGAACAAACACTTAATGGAAAAGAAACAATCTTATTTTTTTCATAGAACTAATAGGTTTACAAAACCTTCTTTCTTTTAACATTGCCACACTTTGGAGGGCAGGACCTAGATGAGATGGGCCCTTTTGCATCACTGCCTTCTCCAATGTGTCTCTGCTGCCTTCCTATCAGGCTTTAGCTTCATCTAAGTTTTTCCAGTGGTACCTACCCTCTTTAGGATGCCAGTACTACTTCGGTTCCAACACAGGGAGGAACTTCAAAATAAAGGGAAAGAAGAAAATTTTTGATTTGGTCAGTATCACTTTAGAGTCCATCGTACTCATGATTCTGGCAGCATTAGACTTAAGTACTTAACAAGAATGGACAACCCTTGTGCAGAGGAACACGGAGTGAGAAAAGTAGAGAAAAACAAAACAAAACAAAATGAAAAGCCTAGAGCACTCCACTTAGTTCCCAGTAACAATTAGAGATATAGTAGAAGTAACAGGCATGTAGCACTTCCTGATAAAATGTTGGAAGAGAGGTCTCAAAGGCCCCCAAACTATATAGGCTTTTGCTATTGCTTTTGGTTGCCCTTAAAAAAAACCTGTTAGTAAGACCCTATTACTAAAGATCCAAAACAAGTGGATCACAGGACATGGCAAAATATATCAAATGGAACTCACCTGAGAACTTCCTCTTTGCTGGATAGCTTATACAGTAAAAAAGAATACTGTAGAAGCTATTGGGGGAGAAAAATAACCACAGGCCTCATAATTCAAGAGATCTTAAAGTTGCAATAAAAATCACCATGGCAACAGGTGGCCACCAATGTAATATTGGCATGAGTTTCAAAGAGACGACCAACAGCTTTCTGATCGAACCTAAGACCCACTTGTCAGAACGGAACAGTAGAACAAGAACCTAAAAAGATGGAAGGAAATAGATCAATAGGGAAAACAGCCAATGAACATATAGGTAGGAAGACAGTACACCAAATTGCTCTGTAACTATTTGAAGAGCATTTATCACCCAATCTAGAAATCTTCTACAAGGGAACACTTCAAAACTCTGAAAGAATAGAGTCTAGGCCACTAGAAGAGCAGTAAAATGAATGACAATGGCCACTCAATGGCAGATTACTGGCAACCTGAAAATATTCTCTCAGAATCAGACTATCCTAATTTTTCCCCATCCTAAGGTTTTGGGAAACTTGCAGGAAAGGGAGGGGTAAAATTGTAAGGTCCTAAAGATGGGGAGGTCCACTGTTGGACAAGACATTCCACTTAAGGAAAGGATGCTGCATCTAGGAACTCACAGTAGTGAGACTTGTCCTTCCCAGACCTGCATAATGACTGAAATACCAACAAGCCCTAATAGACTATGAGGAACTGAAGAGAGATAAGAAAATACAGGGAAAGCTTAGGGACTAGAGCTGGATGAGTGAAGGGAAATGCCCCTTTAGTAGGGTGTCCCAAGGAAGGGCAACTTGGTATGCACAGAGGCCTGAACCCCCACAAGAATAGACAAGCCATAGGGAATTCTGGGGTCCATAGAAGCAACCAGGTAGGAGGGTGGGAGGGAATGGAATGGATTATGATGGGAAGGGAGGGGAATGGAAGGGAAGGGTATGGAAGGAAACAGGGATTAGTATTCAATATGCTTGTAAAACTAAAAAAGAAAAAGAAAAAAAAAGAAAAAAAGTACTTAAAAATAGAAAGCCACAGTTAACAATTGCCTTACCACCAGAGTTTGAAACATAAGTGAGGAACAGAACTTCTATCTTAGCTCAGCAAAGGTTCTGTTTTTATAGTTGGAATCAAGATCTCTGTGATATCACATACTGAAAAGTTTACTCACCTGGTAGATTTCTCTCTTCATTGTACTCATAGATCATTTGTGTCAT
Source organism: Typhlomys cinereus (assembly GCA_023101885.1). Lineage (NCBI taxonomy): Eukaryota > Metazoa > Chordata > Mammalia > Rodentia > Platacanthomyidae > Typhlomys > Typhlomys cinereus. The sequence goes on along the minus strand of JALPQD010000232.1, from coordinate 1,645,240 downwards.
AGTTAAGCACAGGTGTCAACTTGACAGTTGAGGGTTTAAGCTCTGGGCACATTTGTAGAGAACTATTGGCTGAGTTAAGCCCAGAGCAAACCTGAAGGAGATTGTCTACATGATGGGGAAAGCCCAGACCATGGTGGGTGGAACTAGGCTCTGGAATAAAATACAGAGAGCTGGTTGAGAAAGAGGCATCCTTGTGTACACTTGGTGAGACATGCTGGTCTGGAAAGGAAGGATTGTCCCTTTTGCAGGTGTTACGTGGATATGGTACGGCCAGTCCCCTCAGCCCTGGTGTTGGTGTGAGCTCTCCTGTGAAGCTAGACTAAGAGCATTAACTGGACAATTGTAAGAGAATACACCCCTTGTTCCCTTAAGTGGTTTTGTCATAATTTTATTAGCAACCATGCAGGTGAACTGCAACAGAATTTGGTACTAGAGAAGTAGGGTGGTGCCAATAAATCTGACTGTGTGGATTTTTCAGCTTTTGAATGGTTTTGTTGGACAAAGTTTGAACTGTTTGACAATTTTGAGTGTGAGTTTAATGGGCCATTTGGATAATGCCAGTATTGAGAGAGTTGTGAATTATTTGGGCCCAGTTTGTGATGAAGGGAATAAGCACTTTGGTGAAGTTGAATTTAAAGGTGATAGACTGGTTTGCTTGATAGAGGAGAGTTGTGTTGATGGCCATAAAGCTTTGGATGTGAAAAGGGCAAGCACCAGAATAGCTTCTCTTGTTGGAAAAATGAGCATCAGTGAAGGATAACCTCGTGATAACCTCGTGATCTTCACTACAACAGTGGAAGACAGGAAAACTACTCTATGGCAAATGGAAAACTAAGATTCTTTCAGGGGCCAAAAGAATAAGCTAAAGCTGTTTCTTGCCCTTTGAAAATTTTAGCTACTTAGAAAAGGACTTTTCCAGAGTCAGCATACAAAAGTTGGTACAGTTGTGGTTTGAGTGGACCAAGTTACATTTCAACCTTGCTGTGGAATCTGTCAGTATCCCCCAAATTGGGATGCTTTTAAGGGGTTCATGGAGAGCAGCTGAGCCTATTCACTAAGTAGCAGATTTGGAGTTTCTGTAAAGAAAAATGAAGCTTATAGCTGTAGACGTGAACCCGGACTATTATTGGAGATGCCAGAACCATGGGATGTACGGTGAGGATGGCTGTGAGTGGAGATTAAGCCTAGTTCAGAGGACCTCTACAACTACAACTTTGAGCTGCAAACAGGGACTGGGAATGCTTAGAATCTTAGAGCCACTGTGACTATATGAGGAACAACAGAAGATAGACATTGCAGTATAGGATGAGGTATTTGATTTGTCCAACTTTGGTCTTAATTTGATCTTTTCTCATTGTCCTAATGCTTCTATTTCGATGTTTTATCTGTGTTGGCATATTTAACTTATTTTGACTTGATAGATTACTACAGCCAAAAGATGTGGGATATTTTAGTAAAAGGCGAAAGATTTATACGATCTGAAGAGAAACCAGAGTATAAGATGTGGGATATTTAAAGAAAGACGTTCGGTTCCAGCATTTTAATAACTGAACTAAATGATTGACATTTTAAATTGGATTACAGAAACTTTTATTTTGGACTTTTAGAATTAATAAAATTAAGTTTATTTGTATTATAAATAACTTTTAACATCTATGAGAACAAGGATGGAAGGTTACAGTTTAAAGTGCTATGTTATTGTGTCAAATTAACAAGGGGTAGAGTTTCCTAGTTAGGTACAGGTGTCAACTTTATGGTTGGTTTGAGGTCTGGGCACATTTGTAGAGAATTAGTGGTTGAGTGAAGCCCAAAGCAAACCTGAAGGATATTGTCCAGATGATGGAGAAGGCCCAGACCATGGTGGGTGGAACTAGGCTCTGAAATAAAATACAGAGAGCTGGTTGAGAGAGAAGCATCCTTGTATATACTTGGTCAGACATGCTGGTCTGGAAAGTAAGGATCATCCCTTTCCCAGCTGTTTCATGAATATGGATGGTGTGGCCAGTTCCTTCAGCCCTGGTGTTGGTGTGAGCTCTCCTGTGAAGCTGGACTAAGAACTACAATGGGACAATTGTAAGAGAATAAAACCCTTGTTCCCTTAAGCGGTTTTGTCATAATTTTATCAGCAACCATGTGGGCAAACTGCAAAAATTTGTACCCAGAACTTAAACACCAATTCAAACTGAAGTAAGTAAAAGTACAAGCGGTGTTGCTTCACAAGAACACATAGATCTGAACCCAATTTCATCTGTAGATGACTCTTTACTTATATCATACATGGTTGTCCTTTATGATTTAGAAATCATAGGTTATAGCATTCCCAGTCTGTACTGCCTTCAGAGAAAAAAAAAGTTCCAAAAATGCAATCCCTTGAAAATCAGCTAAAAAGTAGCTTATGCTTCCTTGTGTTTTTTTTTTGGGGGGGGGGTGAAGAGTACTTCTAATCTTTCTACTGAAGAATTTACCCATCCATCTTCCTTATCCAGAGTAACAAGGAGAAAAGACAAATGTAGGTGATCAAATCATGGTTTCCATGGTTCACATCTTTGGTTAGTTTAGACTGTCAGACACTGCCTGTCCTTTAAGAGAGATTGACTCCTATCTGTGCAAGATGGATAGCCTCCCATCTTCACATATTTTATTGATCACTTTAAATTCTATACTAATATGACGATTGCTATTTTTGACTGGCATGAACTATAAAATTTGAGACTGTAAGTGATTTGGGAAATGGCTCAGTGGTTGTTATAAAAGGGCTATGATTGAAATTTTGATCACTAAATCATAAGATTACTGGGTGGTTTTAGAAACCTACCCCTAGTTCCAAGAAGGGACTTGGAATCTCCAGATCCAGTTGGTTAGCCAGATTAGTTCTGTAGATGAGCTATGGATTTAATTAGAGACCCCACGTTAATTAAAAATCTAATTTGAAGACCACAACTGAAAATGATAATATGGAAGATCAATCCAAAATGATTGCAGATACCAATCTTAGGCCTTCATACATACATGCACGTACTTGCATGCACACACACACACACACACACACACACACACACACACACACACATTCATAGTTGTGACCAGATTGTATAATATGATGATAGTTAATCTTCATTGACTACCTGACTGGATTTAGAACCCATCAAAAAATCCTGTTGATATTTCCAGATATGATTAACTGAGGTGGAAAAACATATCCTGAATTTGGGTAGCTATCTTCTATTGTCTGGTGTTGCAGGCTGAATTAAAAACGAAAAAGGAGTGAGTACCAGAATTTACTTCCCTCCATTTGTGACTATATCAGCTGCCTTATACTTGTGGCCGTATTTAGATTTTGCTCATCACCAAGACTTCTCCACTATGACAGACTGTAAATACAAACTGTGAGTCACAATAATACGTCATAATTTAAGTTGCTTTTGTCAGGTACTCTGTCACAGAGCAATTCACAAACATACCTTGAATGATATGTGATAAAGGTGATGTTCACAAAACTTCATTCATAATGAAAGTAAAATAAAAAAGAAAAAAAATTGTAGCCCAATCTCACATTAATAAGCAAAAAATGCAAATATTCTCTACAAAATGTTTGCAAATAGAACAGGAAATCATATAAAGAAGATCACTTAGCATTGTCCAGTTGGATTAATTCCAGGCATGCAGGGATGGTTCAACATAGTCAAATTGATAAATGTAACTAAATACATAAATGGGTTTGCAATTTGCTTAATTTTAGCCTTTGACTTCTTCAGAGTAGATCCTGGTATACATGAGATGTAATAAATTCCTTGACTCAATTCTTGCTCCTGCTCATCATTACTTCTTAACTGAAACATACAGCATTATGATTCACCACCCATCTTGGCAGACTGATATTTTTGTAGACCTATGCAATTATTTCAGTTACTTACTGAACTCCTTTTTCTGTTCCTTGAAGCAAATCTATAAAATTAGTCCCCTCATTCACTATGTCAAACAGACATGTGTTTTCCTAGGTGACCCTTCTCATGCCAGCTTTTATAAATCTCTCAAATAATATATAGTGTGCCTGATGTGGAGATCTAGGTTGACAGAAACAACAGTAAAGTGATTATGCATGTCTAGTGAGCAATGAGCACCACAGTGTTTGGGGGCATTGGTATTCTCTGAGTGATAGCTAATTCTGATCATTTTTTATTCCTTTGTTATTTGCCTCAAAAAGTGGCACCTGACTGGTCTGGCTCAGATCACGTGTCATCTGACCAGCTAGCTTATGACTTGCTGTTCTTTACTATAGCTAAGACACTAAGGAAAACTACCTGTGCTTGTTAGCTACTGATGCCAACTTGACAATTGAAAGCAGAACTTTGGGTACATCTGTGAAGAGTTTGTAGTTAAGGTATGCCATAAGCAAGACTGAAACAAGACCTAGTTGACGTGGAAAATCCCAGTTCATGGTGGGTAATGTCATCCCTGTGTATGTAGATAATACAGACTTCAAAGTGGTTCAGCACTTTGGTATACTTTGTCAAACCTGTAGTCTATTACGTGAGCTTTACACCTCTCTAAGATGTGAATATGGTACGGCCAGTTTCTTAAGTTCTTGTGTTGGCATGAACTCTCCTGCTAAACTGTACTGTGAACTGCAATGGATAATCAAATGCAAAAAACTCTTTGTTTCCCTAAGATGTTTGGTTCTGAGTTTATTGGCAGCATTCCGACACAATGCAGCATCATACTTCAAAAGATTGCCAGGGTTACATTAGAGAAAATTCAATCTGGTAATTAATCGAGAATCTCTATAAACTTTGGAACATATTTTTCTGGTTTATTGAAACCACAGAAAGGGATCAATAATTTTGTTCACACATGTAAAAATACAACTTTTCATTGGTAGTGACTTCAATAGTGAAAAGAATTGAGCATTGGTCTCAATCTTTTTCCTTCTCTTCTTCACTTCATATATTCCTAGATTTTATAACTACAAATATAATGCATTACACAGGGATATTGCATTAGCAGACAATGTTGGTAGATTGGAAGAGCTGGAAAAATTTTCCTTTAGTGTAAAAATTCCAGTTTGTTAAAATTACAAACAAATTTCAATGAATCAAGTGTGTGTGATATTTGCATGTATATGCTATATGTGTATGTATTTGTGTGCACATGTATTTGGATGCCTAATATCTATATTGGATGTCTTTCTCAAGTGCTGTCCATGCTATTTTTTGAGATAGAAATCTCACTGAACTGTGCTGATTGTTTTAATTGTCCAACTAGTGAGATCCAGATATTTGTCTATTTCTATCTCCACACCCCTCAAATTTCTTAGGTTACAGATGCACACCATTGCACACAAACTTTTTTGCATGGGTAATGAAGATTTCAACTCATGTCATTAGTCATGTGCACAACTTTACTGATTGATATGTCTTCTTAACCCCAACGAAGCATTTTTATTCAGATTAGTCATAAATTATGTTGAATTCCGTAAGTATTCCTTCATCAGCCAGAGTCAAATTATTGCTTTTATATGTTGCAGTTTTCTCTCAATGAAATAGTATTTTCCTAGATTTCAGTCCTAATGCCTACAATTACATACTTTAAAAGGAGACATTGATATCAGAATATATGTAATGTTTTAACATCTCTGAAAAGACATTGCAGAGATATCCACTAGAACTTACACAGTGGCATATGGAATGCCAGAGTTTTGTTTGCTTCTGTCTCTTCCCTGTCAGTGCAATTCTCTTCACTCCTCTCAGTGAAACACGTCTTCCTTTCTGAACACAATTTTGGTTCCCAACTGTGTTAAGTAATTTATCTCCAGTTGTTGTCCCAAATCCTGCATCAAATTACCTAAGTTGTCAGTCAGGTTTCCACATATTGATTCAGCAATCTCAGACTCATGTCCTGCCCAACTCCAGCAGAGGGTTGATTGCTTTACTCCAAAATCCTTTGAAAAGCTAAATTGTTAACAATACAAATTCACTGGAAATTGGGATAACTCTTCGCCTTAGCTTCAATCTCTTCACCTTGAGCCCTGGGCATTTAGAACTCATCTGTTGGCAGCAGGGTGGGGAATTGGAAAGGTAAGTGGTAATGGAGTTACTGTCAGGAGCCAAAGGAGGAGTTAGGTGTTCACTTACTCCAGCAGTGAGAGCTGATGTTCAGATGTTCACCTGCCCAAGAAATCTACACTGATGGCAGGGCCTGGTATGTGTCACCCACATTCCAGAGTCTCTGTATATTTTTGGATAAATGACTACAGAGAAAGCCAAAAGCTAAGTGGTTCCAGAGAGGAAAAAACTATTTACTTTAACTTGAACCTTTGCTTAGATCTAGTTCCTAAAGAAGAGAAACATTTTCTTATAATGTCAATTAGAAACTTTGTTCCATGGATTATTTCCATAATAGCTAATAAAATCACATCTGATTGCAAATACCATACTTTCATAAGATGACACTAAAGCCTTAAACAGTCTAGAGTGCTTTTTACTTAATGTTCAATTTGTAGCTAATATACTTTAGGAGTTAAGTGCTAGTGTTTAACCTGTTAAGAGATTCTAAGTTAACTTGGGTGTTTTAACAAAGAGCTGTTTTGAAAGCATATTATAAGTGAGCAGGTGTTTAAGAGAGAGGATCATCATGTAAAGTACTTGACAGGAAAACAGTCATCTTTGGAAATGACATTTAAGCATTCGAGTCTCTATAGAAGTTCTGTGTGAAGGAAAGCAAGGAAGAACAGATCAGTTGCATTGCCCTTCATATTATCATGATACTAATCCTGTGGTTGAAAGAGAGAGTTCACATGTAGAATCTTTATATTCATCTTTAAATTTTATTTTCCATTTTAACCTAAATTTTACCAGTTCTCCTTCTTACCACAAAACTTTAAAGCAGAAGTTTACAGATGTTGGATCAATTTACCTTCTCTTATCTATTTTAATCCATATGCTGAACTCATAACATGACAAAAATGTTTCCTCAGGGCCTCCACTGACCTCTGACTTGTACAAATCCAACTTCTAATTATAAATCTTATCTGAGCTAGCATTTAAGAGGATTTCAACAGGATTGGTCATTTCTTCCTTTTAAAATGTATTGTTCATGTGACTGTGACCTACATTCTCTGTTAGTTTTCTTTCCTCACTGTCTGGCTCATGTGCAACAACTCTTCATTTTCCTGAAGTTTTAATGTTGCAAGCTGCTCTGGTTTGTGGAATGTTTCCCACAGCTTCATGTGTTTAAACATTTGCCCTTGCATTTCTGTGATATTGCTTTGGACATGAGCTATACAGCTGATATACACAGAACTGCAGACATAGAGCTTGAGGGTTTAAAATTAGCTCTGCTGTCTGGAGCTCTTCTCTTCTGAGTACAGGAGTGTTGAGTCTGCCCCCTCATGGCTGGAATGTCACAGAGTTATTCCAACTACCATTCCTTATTCACCATGATGAACTGCATCCTCTGAACTATGAGGCTGAATAAATCTTTCCTTTCTTAAGCTTTTCCACTCCTATATTCTTCATAGTAACAAGAAAAATAACACAAGAGTCTATGGACCTCTTCTTTCTTTTCTACATCCATCCACTCATGAGCTTTTCTGATTTTATGGTTTCTATCATTGAACAAATATGATGTTTTTGTACTGAATGGTCAATATAATAGTAATTAGTTTGGTTACATTTTGCTATGCACATGGAATATCTCAGTCAATTCATATTCATTATCTATTTTTCAAGTATGAAAATTATCCCACATAGCTCAAGTATAGCAGAGGCCATATATTTAAGATTGAGTGCTGTGATATAATATTGAACTAAAGATACAGAAAACTAAGGGTAATTAAAATAACAGTATTTTGAGTAGATTGAGAAATGATTCAGTTTGGAAAGAGTTCTCTGTGAAAGATTGAGGACTTGAGTTCAAGCTCCATTCAAAAAAGCTGGGTGCTGTGATGCATGTCTATAATCCTAGCTGAGAAAGTAGTGATGGGTGAATCTGTGGATCCTGATGATTATCAGTATAAACAATTGGTAAGTTATAAGCTCAGTGACAGACTGTTTCAACAATAACGTGAAGACATTGACCTTTGATCTCTACATTCTTGGGGATATGCACACTTGCAAGTGCATACACACACACACAAGCACATACAAACAAAACACAAATATACAAACACAAAATTTTGTCTAAGTACTTGAAAACTTTGTCAGATATTCTATTTTCTACCTTCCTCGGCATTCCTGACATTCCTCCTCATCAGCATTGTCTTCCTATGCATGCTTGAGATTAGGAATCTAATGCTGGCAATTCTGAGGAAAAGTCTTATGTGCCATTTGTTTGCCAAAAGAAATGTTTGTCTCCTTGCAACCTGTCCACAATTAGGGTAAAGTAGGTGGCTTTACACCTCCTGGAAGGAACATAAGTAGATTGTAACATATGGTGTAAATTTGCTGACAGAAAATAGTACCAGAGAACTCTTGTTTTTTCTCTACAGAGCTATTGGATAGATGAGAGGGAGTGGGTGATTGATTGTTGAAGAAAAAGTTAAAGTGAATAAAAATAGATTTATTTTTCTTTTGCAGTACCCTCTATAGAACTCTTAAACGAGACTTCAGCATGGGTGGTACAGAAGAATAGAAATAGATATTCTAATTGGGTAAAAGAGATGGGGAGAAAGAAAAGGAGAAAAAGAGAGAGAAAGAGGAGAAGAAAAAATGGAAACATTGGAGATATGGAGGTAGTGGTAATTTTGTGTGGATGTAAAGGGTAGATAAGGATGTTCCTCAGTGATTTTGGAAGAATTCTGGGGGCTAATATTGTTCAGAGTTGAGTTTATATTCTGGAGAATGAATGGAGACACTTAATTGCATGAGGCAACTTACTCACATAGTCAAACTTAAGATGAAAATGAGGCTGTTATGTGGCATTCTCCCTCTGGGCAAACCCTCCTGCCATCTCAGCTTTTGTCCTCAGTCTAGCCTAAAAAGGATATTATGTAGTAACTTGAAGCATCACATCCTAAAGGAAGTCTCACCAAGTAAACAATTCTTTAGGTTTAGGAAGTTCCTGAAACTAACAAGCTTCAGGGTGGACTCCCTTCAGTTTGAGGAAAACAGTAAATAAATAACAGCTTGCAGCTCTGAGCATTTGAAGCACTCTGAAGTAGATCAAGGAGCCTAAAGGAAATGAAATGGCCTAGAAGCCTGGAAGATATTCTCTTAGGAAGCTGCAGTGTCTCACCAATACTAGGGTGGGATTTCTGATATTGTAGCTGCTTTTAAATTGTTCTCGCTCCTGTATGTATCCTCATTCCCTACTCCTGTAACTAACTCCAATGAACTTGTTAGTAAAATTGGATCTTGACATAATCTTACTTTGCTCTGTCATCAAAATCCTATCTGGAGTGGACAAATGGTTGTGTGGTGTCTCCCCAGGATAGCTGTGCCAACAACAGTGGCAGAGAGCAATTAGCAAGAATCAAGGAAGAAATGAAGCAGCAAGGAGTGGTGAATTTGCTGGGCCCTCAAGAAAAGCACTTGCAGGGCAGGATGCAGGGCAACAAGAGAGCCTTGAAACCTCACCCTTTATAGGCTTACCTCTCTGCACTTGTAGGGTCTTTTGTGGGAGAAAAAGGTAGAAGATAGATAAAACTAAACATGGTAAAACTGAATTGGGAATAAGAAGAATTTGAGTAGGACCAACCCACAAGCACAATTGGATAAAGGCTTTAAGGCAATTTCAAACTAGATGCAAAACAAAATGTTGTCTGTGTATTTTCTCTTTTTCCATTCATGCTCAGAGCTATTATTGAAGTATCAATTTACTCCTGAAAAGAAGGGGTATGTTGTCAGTAATAATATTTACTAGAAAGATGTCTGTGAGGGATTGTGATAAGAATTACACTTCTGGCCTTTGTTCAGTGTTCCTCACACAGTTCTAAAATCTTTGAGTTTCTTAAATGCAATGGATGATCCTTTTCCTCCCCATACACGAGAAGTCAAGTATAAAAAAACTAATGATTTGTGATTCATCCCCAGAGAATGGGAGGCCTTCCCAGGTCAGACACAATCCTTTCTCATCTTTTTAATCCTTGAGCCTAGTATTTGTAAGTCCTCGATTAATTTTTATGCCTGAAGAAGAGAAACCGTATTATATTTTTCTGTATGTTGTCTGCATGCTAAGAACTAAATTTCACAAGTCAAGGTAGTTTAAAAAAAGATTGTTCTACATTTATTACATAATTTTATATCAGATGGAATTTCTTCCTTGGCATGGATATATATCTGGTATTTATGGAAGAATTATTCTTAAAATGTTTGACAAATTTTAGGATTAATGTTTTTTGTTTGTTTGTTTGCTCTTTCTTTCTTTCTTTCTTTTTCTCTCTTTCACATCATGAAGTGTTTATTTTTCTGCTTTCCATTTTACTTAAATTATCAGTGTTTTATTTTTATTGATGATCTTTTGTGGTGCTCATTGATTCATCTTATGTGTATACTTTAAAAATAAAAGTATTAAGAAAGAAAATTTACTTAATATTTGTCAATCATATATTTAAATGTGAAATATAGAAAATTTCACCATGTTTTTAAATTAAATATTCCTCTATTTCTTGCCAATTTGGGGGCAGCAATGTAATTGCATTGCCTACATTATGGATAACAGGAAAGATTAGGTATGTAGCATCTTATTGTCTCTGACAGCATGATGAATTGTGACTTGAAGTGAACAAGTGCCTTTGTTCTAATTGTCTGTTTTTCATTAAAGCCAAGAACCACACTTGGATATTGGGGAACTACTCTTCCTTGTTGCTTTTAAGTTAGAGCTGTTCACACTGATGAATGTTCTCTGCCTAAATATTGTGCGGGTAGCTCTTTGTTTATGTTCTACCCTTTTTATCATTTCAAGGCTCAAGCTGATGCAGATCAATCAATATTTGAGACTAAAAAAAAAATTGCCAGAGAAAGTAATTTCAGGAAACAGAACGCATTTTCTTGTTTTCTACAGAAGGGAAAGAATAAGATGAACGAATACAACTTGATGTTGTATTGCACTTTTTTGCTGTGTACATATTTGCATATTTTATATACCTGCAAGGGTGAATATGGTTAATTAATTCTGTGCTCTTCAAGTTTCCTTTAAAAATAATAGAGAAGCTACTTTGCTTTTACATTAAGAGTGGTGAGCAATGACTTTTTATATAATAGCAGACAACCACAAATGGGTTTTGACTTTTGGGAAATGGCAAAGGTCAGCAATATTCTCTTCTAGAAGGGGCCCACAGGAAGGACATGCAGGATCAGGTGCTGCGTATCCTATGGTGAACAGCTTACAGATTCACATTGCTTGAGTTAGCCGCAATGTTCCCAGTTTGCAAGAAATAGAAACTCTGTGGGTCTATTCAGTTTGTACAGATATTGGTGAGATGATGAGGGAAAAACACAGAAGAAAGAAATGAAGTCTTCAGTCACTAGCAAGAAGGAAACAAGGCTGGGGAGAACTGAGATGGTGAAGTGTGGATAGTGAAGGAAGGGAACAGGAAAATATCATTCAAAATAAAAGCTCTAAAGATCAGAGGAATGAGGATCTTAGAGAGTAGTTTAGTATAGTTGCTGTTTGTGTAAAAGAGGGAACTTAATACAGATTTAGGAATATTCCAAACATTAGCAACATGATGATGGGTGGAGGTCAGAATATCAAAGACTAAAAATACTAAGGGTAAACAAAGAGATATAACCATCTAACCATCAAGCATAAATAACTTAAACAAATATGACTGCCTATTTAGTGAAAAATGCAAGGGAATTTTGAGTAAATCACATTTAAAATTTAAATTTATTCATTCTGTTGGGTATAGATTCTGGGAAGATACACTGATAGACTATGTTTATTATTCTGAGCTACCCTATCTTCTGATAGACATGGATGTTCTAAGTGCATAGGTATATGACACTCCAATGACATATAGGCATTGTAGTTCTTTTTGGTTCCGTTTCTAGTTGTTCTGTTTCTATTCTGGTCCATAATATGAATTAGAGCTATTAATTGCTATAATTTCAAAACAATGTTGGCTGTTACTAGAAGAAAAACATTACGCTTATCATTTTCATCCTACCATCACTGGAGGCAGAGTACTATGAAAGCAGTCTCTCACTGTGACCAGTGGAGATCATTATCATAACTGATAACTTAGTTTTTCTGTTAAACTATTGAGACTTCTGAAAGAGAAACTCTTAATTTTCTAATGTTAAATTTAATAATGTGCCTGAAGAAATAGGTGCTACCAATATTGTTTCAAATGTAACCACTAACATTTTTAATGCCTTTTAGTAATGATAATTTAAAGCATCAGATTTTTCTTTACTTGGTAAGTGGTATAGTATATTTTTACTATCCCGAGCTTTTTGGAAGATTCCATCAAAAGTTGGACAATTATTAAAATGATATGGGCTAGCAGACAAAGCCCAAACATTCCAGGATATTTATGATGTTTTAAGAGTGATCCCCATTGAAATAACTCCGAGTCCCTAGACTACATGACATTTAAACATATGTGGCCAAACAGGGTGGACTCCAAGGTATTGCCAGAAAACTAATAACAGGAGCTAATGGACTGCAATGCTCAGAAATATTTCACAACTTATTAAGTAAAATTTCCCAGTCTTTCTGATTCCACCTGAAAATAAGAAGGCTTATCAATATTTTTGTCTCTTTGCATTTTGGAAAAAGTGCCTTCTATACTTGGGAATTTAACTAAAATTTCTCTCAATAGCAAATTTGTTATCAAACACATCTAACAATGTGCCATCCTCTAAAGTTTCCCTAGATGTAAGAAAAGTCCAATTGTTTCAGATGCCAAATTCTGAATTTCAGAAACCAATTTTTGTAGCTGTTTAAAGCTTTAGAAAAAAAAAAGAAAAATCAAAAACAGAAACAGAAGCAAAACATACACAAAAATACCCATTAATTTTCACTTGCCTCTTGACTACTGGACTTGGAAACTTTATTCTGATATTAAGCAACAGCTGGTAGCTTGTGAGTAAGCCCTAATAAAAGCAAGTCATTTTTATTAAATAGAAGAGTTGGTGACTGTTTCCTGCTAAGCATCTTCATTGAACCGTAAATCCCATAAGAAAGGTAGGCCTAAAAATAATCAGATGAAAAATGTCCATGATACAGCAAATCAGCAGGTGGACTTGATTTATGAGTTTTAGTCAACTTTATAAACGGGCAACTCCCTACTCATTTCTCTCAATCTAGCTTACACATAGCTATATCCAGGCTGCTAATGCAGTAGAAGTCTGGTATATGAGGTTTACTACTATGGTTACTGATAAAAAGTAACAGTTCTACCAGGTGGTAGATCTTATAAAGTACCCAAACCACCTGTTAAACACAGCAAATAGTAATTATTGATAATTCACATACTATGCAATGGACTGAATGCCAGTTTTTCCATTCTTGGAACATCCCTTTAGAAATGGACTGAAACAAGTATCCGTATATATTTATCTTTACTCCTTAGATACAGTGTCTGGCATTGCATCACTCACAACTTAATTATTAAAAGCAAAAGGAAAGAGCTTTTAGTGATTGTACACCTCTGAAAGGGACAAACTCACCCATAGCTCAATCCAGCTTTTGCCAACAAACCATGCCTTTTACACCATGAAAGACTGTTTCTTCCCTCTGGAATTGTTATCTGAATAATATTCTCCCTTAAGGTGCTTGACTTTCAGTATTCTTGCACAGCAATACAAAGCATAACCAGTACAAATACAGTCATATCACTTTTTAAACTAAGTTTGTTGTACCCTGGAGTGATGGAGTACTAAGCCAGGAGCATCAGGAGTGCACCCATCACAATCTTCAATATTTTGTAAACTCCCATATGTTAAACTATGACATATGCATGGAGTATTTATTTATCCTGTGACTTGTGGATATTGTGCAAATTGTTCTGATTGTAGAATCTCTAGGGAGTCATGGCTACATCTGTGGGTAATGACAACTTTTAATTGAACAACTATTGTGTATGTCACAAGTTGATGTTTTTAAGGGTGATTCCTATGCTCTTCTAGAACTATCTTTTAAAATATGTTATATAAGTTAACAAACAAAAAGACACCACATAATTTGTTTGGGTATGAATATTACAGAACTCTAAAGGTCCACATTGTGCCTTCTTCAGGAATGACTGCCTCACGATTTGTTTCAATTAGTGACATTCTATTTGTCCTACCAACAGGAGAAATTTCTGATATTCAAGAATCACACTGATCCAGAACCCATGATCTTTGCTGATATTTTATAATGCACTGAGTCCAGGGTTGGCTAAAAGGGAAAGAAACTTGCAAGGTGCTTGTCTTATTCCATTCATTCATTCTGATAACTTAGCAAAGCATTGGCAGAAGTTGTTTTGAATCAGTTCAACAGTAAAAGAGTCAGATAACAGGTGCTGAACACAGAGGAGCATCAGCTGTGCTTACCCACTCAGGGTTTGGACTCAACACCAAGCAAGAGCAGAGCCTTGCTCTCAACTACATGTAAGTTTCTTCAGTAAACCTTTTTTTCTGTTACATGCACAGTTATGGTGCCTTTGTGTATGTGTGCTTATGGTTGACAATTGCAGAAAGAACATATAGTTATTATTTCCACCCATGAACTCCTGTTTATCTGATTGGTAGAGAGGAAGATCTATGAAGAAACCATGAGAAACCATAAGATTTGTCCACATTATTTCAAGTAGATACAGATGATTTACCACCCATGCATATGTAATGCATAACTTAAAAGGTTTCAAATGTAAGTGTAAATACATTGTAATAGGCCTATGCCTTAGAAGACAGAGAAAAATATTACAAGTCCTTTAGTGCGTGTAGGTAACTCTGCTTCTATTACCATTAGATTATAACTATAAAATCCATATATGAAATACAATAAATCACAGTGCACAAGAGTTTCAGCTTGGTGAGCAATGTTTCCAATAAAAGCAATCTCACATAGTGGAAAGAAGTGTACGTGAGTTTTCTTTCAAAAAGATTTCCATAAAGATAACATATTGCTGCAGATCATCCAAGCTTATATTTACAACTACAAATCTCATGTTGTATGGTTGTTGTGAGCCCAATAATGAAACTGATGTTTCCACATGCCATTGAATAGAACGCTTATGAAAGCAGAACAATTTTGTGAGTTAGAAAACTTTGTTTCTCTTGAGAGAGCAAAATTCATGGTAAATGATAAATGGCTTATGGTGATTCTCAACTTGCATGTACTGGCATGTTTAGAAACAGCAAGCACAAGTGGGAAGTTCCAAAACAATTCCTTATCAGTAGTGATAGACAGGGGAAGCTGGAAACTAGTTGATGGGAAAGACGGAGGAGAAAGATTCTTTGAAAAACCAACTATCTCGAAAGATGCTAGTTCAGAACCCAGTCAGGTAAAGAACTGAATGTCTTAGAGACAGCTGTGACAGGCATAGCGGCTCCTCACTTTAGACACTTTGAAAGAAGTGAATTTGAAAGAAGTGAAATAGTAATACTCCTCACTATTGGACTTATTAAAAATACATTCAGAGAAAATGATTATTCTTAATATGGAAAATCAGAAATAGTCACAGATAATGTGACTCATGAATCTTCAGAAAGAAACAGAGTAAAGAAGATAGCTAGAGTTTTATCTTAGAAAAAATTGAACACTTCTTCAATCTTATGAAAATTACTAAAAATTTTAGTGGTGTAACTTCTGATACAATTAATGGAAAGACTGTGAGGTACAATGGCCAATGTCATCTAAGAGGAATGGAACTGAATCTAAGGCAAAGAGAAGGAATAAAAATGATGATGGATTTAGTCTGTCAACTTTTAAAGCCTGAGTCAATCTATTCCATCAGAAAATCACATAGCTACTTTAATATGATGATGTTTGTGATAATGACCTAGTCCAATTGTCATGAATGCTATATGGGTACCTATGCAATAATTATGGTCTCAAGTTAACCTAGATAGCCACACTTTTCAAAATCAAAAAAAATATGTGTTCATGTCATTTTTAAATACTATCAAAATGTGATCAAATAGTTCCCGATCACCCTCCCAAAAATAGAATAACAAGAAAACGGAAGAAACTGCTTTAGAATTTAATGAAGCTTATTAATTAATTATCTGATATGTCTAGAACATAAATTTTAGAAAAATTTTGGCATAGATTACTTTAAAAATTACATATAATTAATCACAGGTTTTGGCATGTAACTAAAGTTGTGTGTTTTTATCACCAAACTATTAATTTCATCATCACAAAGGTCTTTTAGCTGACCCTTTCTCCCATCTCTCAGCACATTTGATTCATTTGCCAATGAACAATTAGTTGTATTCTACCTCTGGGTTATTGTAATGGAATATATTTTTGAGCAATGAGCAACTGTTTTCTATAAAGGCTATGCTATATTATTTTTCAAAACTGTCAAAGTTATAAGAACATCAAAAATAAGACTCTGCTTTGATGAGTGGTGTGTGTGTGTGTGTGTGTGTGTGTGTGTGTGTGTGTGTGTGTATGTGTGTGTGTGTGTGTGTGTGTTTATGCATGGGTAAGCGTGCCTATGTGCTGTATATGCAGAGGCAAGTTGAAGTAATGATAGCTAGTCTTTCATTATCATTCTCCTTTTTAGTTCCTTGAGACAAGGTCTCTCACTGAGCCAGAAACTTGTGCGTTTTTTTCTTTCTATGCTATTTGGGCTTTCTGTTATGTTGTTGCTGACTTGTTGAAGTTATCTGGATTTTAAGTATTTATCAGATACATAAATGACAGTGTTCCTTCATTTTTTATTCTTTTTATTTTCTTTGACTCACATGTTCATCTTTCTTAAAAGTTTGATATAGTCCAATTTTTCTTTTTTTGTGACTATTGTTAGTGCTTTTGATTGTATATATGGAACTCTATTGTCAAATTGTAGGTCACAAGAATTTCTCAATTATTCAAAGAATTTTATGGTATTGATTTTTCATTTTTTTGTCATTTTGATCATTTTCAGTTGACTCTTAAATATATTGTGAAGTAGGCATTGACAGTAAATGTTTGCATGTGAAAAATCAAGTATTAAATACAATCTATTTAATACACAATTCTTTACCTTTTAAATGAACTTAGGTAGTTTGCCAATAATCAAATAGTCTCAGAGGTATGGATTAGTGTCTGTATTCTGAATTCCATTTTATGAATTTGTATGTCTATCTTTATGTCATTTACAAAAATTTTGATTTTTGGAACTTTGTAGTAAATTTGAATTTAGCTTACATGAATACTGCAGCTTTGCTTGTTTCAGCTGTAAGGCCTTTTACGATTCCATTTGTATGTGAATATGAGGATTATAATGAATATGAATGCCTAAACATATCAGTTAAAAGATAGAGATTTCCACATTGTATGAAATATATGCATTCGTGAGTTAAGCATTGTAGGCTTTATTATTAAAGACATCATTAGGCCATAAGGCAAAATTTAGTAAAAGGATTAAAATAATTAAATTATTTGCAGCTTGAGGAGACTGCATAGCCACCTCAATGCCAGTCCTGATTCGCCAAAGAGGAAGACATGGTCCTGTTCAGCCCATCTGGATCCATTCTCTCTATTGAGCAACACCCATCCCTTTTGACTGCAAGAAAAATCAAGCAGAAAATCAGCAACTGGAGGAAAACTAGAGAATAGAAACATGTGGAAATTGTTAGAACAGTATTAAATGACCAATGTTTCTAAGAAGTAAAGAGAAAAATTAGACAATATACCAAGATGAATGAGAAGGAAAACACAAGTACCTACAGATGGAGTATAGCTAAAATGAAGAAAATGTACACAAAGAATTTCTCTCAAGATTTGTTTTATCTTTTGTTTTGTATTGGTGTTCCACTTTTTAAAATTTTTGATTATGTGCAAGAAGTGGTGTAGAGAGATGCCATATTTAGTTGTTTTCCTAGTAACACCTTAAGATCCCAAATAGAATATCTATATAACCCTTTGAATTGATTCAGTTTCAGTTTTATATATATGCAAATATATGTATTGTCTGTTTATTATTTTCTATTAGTTTATTTTCACACTTAGATTTGCTTGAAAACTATGAATTAAGAAACAGACGAGGAGCAGGCAACATAGCTCAGTAGGTAAGACGCCTACTCACAAACCTGATTTTTGAGTTCAATTACCCAGAATCCTATGTGGTGGAAGAGATCTGACCTCTGATTTTTATTCTCCATCCAGAGTATATGTTACATTTTGTCTGTAGGTTGCTGATAAATTCATGATCCAGCAACTTAGAGAGCAAAGGGGTTAATTCTTTCCTATGATTCTCAGTTGTAGTTCATAGTCTAGTTTGGCAGGGGAGTTCATATGGACATCAGGAAAGTTCATATGGAACTGATCACATTATATGAAAGGGATTGCTGAGACAGGGACAACCCTTCTCACTTGCCAGACTTTATTTATTTTTAAGTATGCCAAACCACTGAACCGCCTCATTCTATCTTGTTCACTTTCCCAGGGAGTGCTTCGGCCTGTGATGGGCTGGGTTTTCTCTTGTCAATTAGACACTCTCCTGCAGGCTTCATCAGGGCTTGCCTTATCTATGAGTTCTTCGCAGATGAGAACTCAGCTTCTAGTTGTTAAGCTGGCACCTGTTTCTAAATAGTGCAGCATTCGTGTTCTCTTCCCCATTTCACCCTTGTTTCTTTGCCCCATCTCTTTCTGCACATTTTCTCTCACTTTTCCCTTGCTTTCCTTAGTCGCTATCAAATAGTCTTTTTAAAAAATGTTTAAAAATAATGCAGGTCAATTCTGTCCTGAGTTTTGTCCTTGGCTACTGTCTTTAACAAAGACACTGCATCCAGACCCTATTGCCCTTATCCTCACGTGTACCAACCGCTAACCTGTTCTCCCTTCCCTTGTCTTGTTACTCAGTGTAACTATACATTGTGTGATATGTTGGAAAGGCTTTTTCATTTCGCCAAGTTCTCTTTAGTACCACACAGGCTGCTATGTTTATTATTTACTTTTCCTTTTTGTTACAGAGTGGCTGGTACTCTTGGTATGGATTTAAAAATTTTAACTATCTTTAGAAGAGTGTTTAGGTTGCTTACAGTTTGGGATTCCTAAGCATAAAGTTGCAATGAATTTTCTTGTGCATATTGTTGTATGAACGCATGTCTTCATTTTTCTGGAATAATTACCCAAAGGCTACAATGCTGGCTTGTGTGGGAAGGACCTACTTACATTTTCACAAGAGTGCTGAACATCTTACCATAGTGATGGCACTTTTCTACATCCCTAACTACAGTAGATGAGGGGATTGTTCTTATAAAGAAAGTTTTAGGTGACGCTGCTTCTAAGACTGAAAAGGATCTGTGGAAGGAAAGGAAAACAAAATACCAAACCATCAAACCAGGCCAAACAACAGCAGCAGCAACAACAACTACGAGAAAGAGAAAAGCAACCTATATAAATCTCTAGCACTCTGTAATTTATAGTGAATGAGATTTCCCAGTTCCCTTGGTTTAAAAATACTTTTCCTGGGAGATTTTGCTATCTGTCCCCTTTGCTCAATTCTGGGGACATCCATCCAATAACACTCACTGAGCTTTACTGGCAGTACATGCACTAGTTTGTGAATATAAAGTGGTAAATATATTGACTCATGAGTATGCTGGACCTTGTTTGATCTGCCTGTCATTTTTACTTCTCTTTGTCTTTTTAGTCTGCCCAAAGTTTTAGTTATTATCCCTACAAGGTAGAAATCATTGTGTGCCTATTTCATCTTGCCTGTTAGCAGAATCATTTCACACAGCTTTGTGAATTGTCAAACTGTTGGTATATTTTCAAATAAATTATTGCTCAGCCTTTCCTTCAGACCTTTAGTCTCTTTCTAGGCAGCTGGAAGAGGTATTTGTGAATGTTCTAAAGTGAACAGTAGCTGAAGGATGATTGACTTCTGAGTGATACGTGTCACCCAGCCAATGATTGAATAGATGAGAATACAGCTTCTGACATGAAGTTGATGAATGGCAAAGAATATGTGCACTGACTTGCAACCAGGGCACATCTGGAATTCTGTGGCTAGGATGCCCACTGCAGCACTAAAGGGTTCTGTGTTCTCCAAAGGGAGTTGATTAGGTGAAAAGCTTGCTGTGTAAATCCTTTTTTTCCCCTTTTATTTTAAGGTAAACTTGCTTTCTATTTTTGTTTCCTCTGGTGTCTTTCCATTTAGCTGATCTTTGGGCAGAGAAAATCACTGCAGTTCAGAAAGTTATGAGTCTAATTTGTGATATATTTGGATGTCTACATTCCTTCTGGGAATCTAGTCTTTCCCCAGGAGAGATAATTAACCTTTGAAAGTAGCCCCTTATGTAGTTTCACCGGGTGGTTTGTTTTAAGGATTGATTTATCTCATTTGCCTTCTGTTTAATCACTGTAGGCTGCAGTTAATACTGCTAAGCAGGTGGAAAAAGGCTACCCTTGCAGGGACACTTGGACTGCGGGAATCCTAAGTAGTGCATTTTAGTGTTCATTACTTGGGCACCTGGTAGGGATAGCTCCAGTTTTCTCTTTGCACCTATCATGTCTTTCTGAATAATAATTATAAAATGGATTTTCTTTCTCTGTTATTCTGCAGAATACAAAGAACTTTAGCCTGCAAAGGATTATGTTTGAATGCAGGTGTACCATGTGTTAATTATGTTATTTATTGCAATATATTATTACAGCACCTTAGATTTCTCATCTAAAATGTTCTTAGCTATTAGTAAGAATTTTATTCCAAACCTTAAATTTTCCATATATAATGAGTATGCATAATTTAATATGTAAACAAGGTATGAGTGATTCAAAAGACTTTACAAACCACACAAAACACAATGGTGCATTGCTTTTAAAGGAATAATACATGTTTACAGAGCAAGTATGTTTTTTCAAAGCAGAAAAGGATAGATCAGAAACATACATGAAATCTCAGGTATATGAGGTGGACTATTTAAATTATTCTAGTTTACATTCCTCCTAGTAACATTTCTTGGTAGACTTCAGAAGCTAAGTTAGCTTTGTGTTTTAGTTTATAATTGTGGTTTTCAGGCTCTCTTTGAGGACCTAAGTGTCTTGTGTTCCCTCTTCTGGAATCTACATATAAATTGCTGTGTCCTGTCAATTTAGTGTAGTCAAATACATTTCAAAGACAAAGATCATACTGTTTAAAAAGGGACAGAGGACAATTATATTTGACAAACAATTTTCAAATGACCTGAAAATGCCTTTAGATTAAAAAAAAAGATTCTTTTATACTCTGATTTGCTTGGAAGTGTTTGTTTAATTGAAACTTATGGAATAATTTCACTTTAATTCAGAACTGATTAAAAAAGTTGGAAAGTATCAATGCAGGTTTTTGACATTTGCCTTTTTGCTTACTGGGATGAACACTCCCAAAAGAATTACCAGGTTTATAGTGAACACATTAGGACTGGTTACAACTCACAGTAAAATAATTTAAGCAATTTTGACAAATAACCAGGAGATATTACTGCATTTAATTTGGAAAGAATGCTGACTTACTGCTGAAAACACTCAGCATAACTGTAGATATTGAATGTCTAATATTGAACATAGAAAATACTTATTTCTTTACTGAATTTGTAAAAATACTGACCAAGATTCATGTCATTCTGACAATTTCATGCAGGTATGTTGAAATTTAAGTGTCATTTAGAAGTCATGTAAATAATTAACCCTGAAAAGTAGCTGCCCCCAAATTACAGATTTTTTGGAAATGAACTTAATTGATTTTATATTTAAAAAATCGTAGTTAATTTATTATTAATGACGATTTATAATTTGACAAGGTTAGAAAACAGATAGAAAATTTTAGTACATCTGTAGTTTCCAATCTGTGTCCCAATTTTCTGATTTGGAGATTCACTTGATGTCTCACCACTCATCTAAAGCGTCCTTCTTATTTCTTACACAGAGTATTTTAAATTAAAAAATCCTATGTTTTTTTTTTAGAATAATTCAGAAGATTAAAGTAATTTTTGCAAATTGGTTCTCCATATAAAACACATAAAAGAAACACTTTTTTCCTGAATAGAATTGGAACAGTTTTAATGTTCTCTTCCTGAGAATAAATAACTTGTAAAGATAGGGCAGTGCCTTCAAAGCTTCTGTTTCTTTAAAAGAGGTCCCATAACACAACAACCTCTGTTCTTTCAAGTGGAAAGGTTTTACCAGGTTTGAATTAATTCATAAGCGCTCTTGGAGATTAGTAAAAAGGCCACCTTTCACCCCTGTAAAAGAAAGAAAAAAATAATTTTTCCCCAAGCTTAGAAAAGATGAATAATAGGCTCTTAAATCCCCAAGCAGGGTTCAGTGTTTGATTTTATAAATCCAGTAGATAAGGGTCAGGTCATTTTTATAATATCATACCACCACAACACACACACTAGCACACATACTCTCTTGCACATATCCATACACTTTCACACTGCATTCCTATGAAAAATCATCAAACAGAAAATGTTTCTTGCTCGTATTCACATTTATTATATATTAAAACCAGTACATGCAAGTTATCCACAAGTTAGCAGTAATAGAAAATGTTATTTAGAATGACAGATGTGAAAGCATCCTTTCCTGGTTCATGTATTGGTTTAAAATGTACTATTTGACTTGGAACATAACATTTAACCTCTTCTAACCAGAAATTTTTGTTTCACCAAAAAAAAAGGACAATATAATGGTACATGACTTGGATGGTTTAGGTGAATAAATACCTTCTGAAGGTGGTACTCTTGAAATGTGAAACCTTTAAGAGGTGGAGCACACTGTATAAATAGGTCATTTCCTCTCAAGTATGTCCTTAAAGGCATCCTAAGATCATGATTCCCCTCCTGCCTTTCTCCTTTCCTTAGCAGTAAGCGAGACTGTTTTCTCAGCAAACTTGTGCTGGGATACACTGTGTAGTCACAGGCCCAGCAGAATTCAATGGTGTTGATAATCACCAGGTCATTATCTTTATCACTGTGATCATTATTATTATATTCGGAAATTTAGTTCCATTTCATTTTGCTGACCTTTTATCCGAATGAGTTTCTGTTATTCTTATACTAAGTAGGATGAGTTGTAATCCTTGTGAATTGTGTTTGGATATTTAATACCTTGCTTTTCAGAAAGAGAATCAAAGCTAATTGTAAAATAATGTTCATATTGTTTCTCTTGATAATAACAAATAAATATATTTGTATTTATTGTCAAATGTCTACCTTGTAAAATCATTCAAAATACTTTAAGAAACTTTAAATTAAAAAAAATTTTAAAGTTCATAAGATACCTTTAAGTTCTCTAAGCACTTTTTTCACTGAAAAAGTCCTGCTTTTTATATAAAGTTTACTGTATTTTAAGCATAATGTTATTTTTCTAGTATGTTGGAACACTGATACTCTCCTGGTGAAATATAAATAGAAACAACCCTTCAGATAAATGCCCTAGCAGGTGCACACTTGGGTGAGACAGAAATGAGTCATGCACCAGTGGTATGTATGAAAATATTTATTGCAACATTATTCAAAATAGCTTCCAAAGTGAGATGAACTATAATTGCTTTATACCTGGAATGAATAATTTAGTAGCAATGTAAGTTATACAATTAGCAGACACCACAATCAAATACGTAAATCTCTGCATGTTATAGCAGGAATGATTTCATATACATAAAGTTGACATATAAAGAAATAGATCTTGAAATGTATGGTGAATGGTTGTGTTTTTGAGTTGTGAAGAGTGGCTGGCCACATGGTAATGGAATCTGGAACAGCCTTTACATTTAGGAAAATTAACTAGAGTTCAGAATACAGAAAGTGTGTGTGTGTGTGTGTGTGTGTGTGTGTGTGTGTGTGTGTGTGTGTATTTCTGTATATATGTGCTTGTGTGTGTGTTTGTATGTGTGTATGTTTGTATGTGTGGTGCATGCATATGTTACATGTGTGTTTGTGTGTGTGTGCGGTGTCTGTGTATGTGTTTGAAAATCTATCATTGAGCTCCAAACTACAAGTGAACGTGATTCACTATATGTAGTTAATTCTTTCATAGGAAAGAGAGAAGGAGAAACACGGTGGGGAGACAGGAAAGAAAAAATAGATAATTATTTTTTGCATGTGTATGTAGCTTATGTTTCTATTTTAGCCCCCCTCTTTACTTCCCTTGGCATTGATTATTCTTAAAATTTTCTACTTTTTGAGTCTACCAATGAGTTTTTCTGATTAATCTGACTTCACTGACCAACCTTACAATATCTTCAATTTTTGAGGAAAAAAATGACATCCAATTTATATTTTTCATTCCTTAACAAATATTTAGCTGTACATTTTTACTTTCTATGGGCATAAATTGGCCAGAAACAAAACATAGATCATCACAGTACATGGTTCTTGGCATTCATCATATCCTGTGCATTCTTGGAATGCCATTTTTAGGTTACTGAGCTTTTTTTTTTTTTTCTGGTAAATGTACACTTTTTGGACTTGAGCGAGTTTCATTACCAAGTCTAATTGAAGATACTGCTCTCTGTAATCCTTGGTCCTTCCTGTTGGGTCCGCCCAGGATTTGCCCCTGGACATAGCTGAGCACACGGGGGGGGGGGAAGAAGGGGGGAGACTAAAGATGGCACTGAGGGCTAGTGTCTTGGGAGTAACCTGATCACATTACAGAGAGCCCTAATTGGCTTTTAGGTATTGACCTGCCCTCTGTGCTGAGTGGCATTGAATTTGACCATTACCTTTTGACACAATTGGATGCCCGTTTCATGCTCTGTGGTCCTTTGTCTATATAAGTCATTTGTTACCCCCCCCCAATAAACTGAGATTTGCCTCAGACAAGCTTCCTGTCCCATTACCGAGTCTCTGGGAAACTGAGGCAGAGGCGGGGACAGCTGACCTCGCCTTTCTTTGTCACCGCAGCAGGCTGTGCAGTCCTGTGAATGAATGTGTGAGTGGGCTGAAACATGCCACGCCCGGGGTGAGTGGACACCGCACCTTCCTACTTACAGACTATGTTTGCACCATCAATGTATTGGTTGTCATTGATTAGCCTTCTATTTCTGATGAGAGAAAGGGATGCAGATAGTTCTTATCACATAGTATTTTTTGCCAGATTCCCTTTCAAGTTGGAGTCCTCAGCCCCCTCTCCCTTACATGCTTTATTTTCTCAGCCTTAGCCATTGATCCTCCACTCCTTTTCTTTCAATGCTTACACATTTGTCCAAGATGGTTGTGATAGACATTCAGTTTGTAGTAAATCAAATAGAAATTTTCTGTACCTGAACTGGAAAGATTACCTGAATTTCAAATGAATACATACAGTGACATTGCCAAGAATCAAAAGGACCCCGAGAGTCCCCTGGTGAATCCTTCCACCTGTACAGATGTGAATTATTCCTCTAAGCAGAACCTCATGTGATCTTTGAGTTCTATAAACTTTATTTCCTCAGAGCACATGTATTTGTTTTGCATGGGAGGGAATTTGTCTTGAGAGATGCCCATGGAATTAGTAAATCCATCTCTGCTCGTCACTTGCTTACACCGTTCCTAAACTTTTCATCTTCGATACCATAACTTTTTTCTTTCATGTGTTTCAGTGTAGTTTTTTAAATGATTTGAATTTAAAACACCAAGAGAGACAGTAGAGTTGTTTCCTTTTGCTGGGGAGCAAACCCAGATTGTTTTTTCATGCATAGACACTATCAGACACATTCAGTCATCCTCACTCTGCTGTGCCTTCTTTCCTTGATGGGCCTTTTCATATTCTATGGAGATCTGGCCTCATCATATTACAGCTACTCTGCTCAAATGGGCAGATAATCCAAAGCTCCTAGAAGGGAGTTTTCCCACATCAAGGTTCTTAGTCGATGATTCTTTTTATGATAATCTGACTATCCAGTTCACAACCAACATGGCAGAAGTCTGTAGTAGCAGGTTGAAGACCCAGCTCTGGGATATTGCCTTCAAAAGTACCCTTGTTAGTCTTCCTTCTCTCTTTCAGTGACCTTTGCTGTGTATACCTGCTTAATCACAAACAAAAATAATCTTCTTCCTAGGGTCTGCTTCAAGAAACCTGACCCCAAATAGTGAGTCACATGGCTAACATTTAGTCACTCTTAACAAGAATTTGGAAAGAGAATTTAATAAAACTCTGCAAAATTTACACTCCATGACTGGTGCTGTGTATACTAACAATAATTATGTGGGCTATCTTCTCAATGTGGCCATGGGTGCAAACAGCTGCTTGGATACAACTATTTTAACTTGTTCACTCTTAATAGTGGTCCTAGTTCCCCCTTTATTCAAAGGCGCTGGAAACTTTTCTTTTTTACTATCACAAAGGATTCTCGAATAGCAACTTTTGCATACTTCATATTTCTTTATAGGATTACAGTCTAGCTGCCATCAATCAGAACCAAAGAGATGTTACCACATTAGTTATGCATAAGGTAGTTTCGTCACTGTGCACACTGAGAGCTGCAGCTCGTCTGCACAGGGCACCCAGCTGGGACAAGAAGCTTGCTGGCCCATAGCAGCAGTCCATTGCGGCCCAGAAACTAGCCAGAGTGTGACGACACTTAAGCTAGTGACTTCTGGAATTTTCTGAATCTGCAAGGGAAGCTCCTATTTCCTTTGGATCTTATGGTGTCCCTCCTGCACCCTCTATTGACCAAACTTGACATGTGCTGGCTGACATGTGGAAATGCCACAGAGTACAGATTCATCCAGTCAAAGTAAGTGTCAAGATGTGTGGTTTGGAACTGAGAGGAATGAAGTGGCAGCAATTCTCTTTTTTTTTCTGTTTCTCTCTCTCTCTCTCTCACTCACACACACACACACACACACACACACACACACACACATTTCTGTGTCATATTTAAAAGAGAACATCTATTCCGCTAAGTTATAATGAACTAGATGTAGAGAGCTCTGTTCTCATAAAACATACGGCTGTTTTGCAGAATCATTGGGATACAAATGTAAAATTGCAGTGTGTTATGTAGAAACAAAGAATACTGTGTAATTTTTTCCAGTTAAGTAATGGGACTTCATGCTTGATTCACTTTTTCCTACAGTTGACTGTTTATTTTATTTTAAAATACTTTATTTATGCATTTGAGAGTGGGGGGAAGTGTGTGTGTATCTCTGTATATGTGTGGCAATCAGAAGAAAATTTTCAAAAATCAATTTTTTCATTTCCACTATGGATAATTCAATAATTGGGCTATGATCTCTAGGTTTGTACATAGGTAAGTTTACCTACTAAGTCACATGTTTATTGCTAATTTTAGAAATTTTATCTAGTATTATTGTTGTTGTTGTTATGTGGACATATGCATATTATAGAATCTATGTGGGAGCCAGAGACAACTTTATGAAGTCAATTTTTTCTCCTTCCACCTTTACATTTGAATGATGGAAATAGAATATATGAGGAACACATTGGAGTTTTAGCACTCACAGATAAAGTTAGCACATCACCATTATATTGATCAACTCCAGATTTATCTGCAGATACAACAAAAAAAAATTCCAAGAACAATTTCCAACTTTAGGAAGCCAAAAGAATCAGTTCACAAGATTTTTCCCCCAAAAAAATGTCCCTGGAGAAAAGTGCTGGATCAAAGAGAAAGTATTTATAGTAGTACTCAAGAAGACAGTATTAGCACTAAAAAGTAGATGTTAGGAAAACCTTAAAAGAGGTACATGTGCAAGAATAGAAGCAGGATCACAAGGGATGGATTGGCTGCTCTACTTCATAAAAGTGACAGAGAAGCAACTGCTTGAGAGAGTTAGTCTGAGTTAATGGACATAAAAGGCTGCAGATATTAAGTACAGGTGTAGTTCATGCAGCCAGAGTTTTTCCATGAAACCTCCCTGTACATAACACACGAATGCTGATTGCTGCATCTCTTCTAGGCAGTGAATTTGCTAAGTGACCAAGGTGGGCCATCACCTCTCAAGAGCTGGGATTGCAGGTGTGCATCAGCATGCTCAGCTGACTGTTTCAATTTGTCTTCTCAAACTCTCACTGTGGCTGTCCTGCTGATGGAGATACTATTTTCTTTTTCCGTCCTACCTTGCCAGCATAAATTTGATCTCATTTCCACCTATGATTTAAGCATGAGTTTGGGGGGGGCCTTCATTCTTCCTGCCAATTTATGAACCAGAGTAAATGGTTTGCAAGGAGGTTGAGGTTTAATGGGTATTTTTATTATCTTAGAAAAAAAGGAAATTAATAGTTGCATTTTAGCATCTGTGTATTTACCCATGGGACAGCTTTTAATTTTTACTCATGCCAGTATAGGAACAGTACATAATTACAAAAAAAATCATTTGATAGTGTAGTTTGAAGGCAAATACAATCTAAGTATTGGAAAAAGCATAAAACTTGGAATTTGATTAAGAAGTGGCTGTCTTAAGTGACACTCCAGTGCCTTGGGCTGGAGTTTCAAAAAGTTGGCAAGGGAATTGAGTCCCTTGGCTCTCAGGCTTATGATGGCGAGAATAAAGCTATTTTTATTCTCTAGGCAACAGCTTTCCTCTGCCAACTTTCCCAAGACTCATACAATGAGAGCATCCATCCCAAAGCGATTAATGCAAATTTAGTAATTGTGCACATGGATCATTTCTCTGCCACTCGTTTTATCCAGAAAAACGTGGCTTTCTCTCCATGCACACATTGCTCATGTTTGGTGCCATTCACCTGTTGCTGGGGGCATGGGACAAATTACCTCTTTGTGTGAATCTGCGGGAAGAAGAAATTATCACATTTGTGGCTGGCGCCCACGACTAAACCAAGCATGTAATTATTTGAATCAGAATGATTGTACGCACAAAGTCAGATTATTCTTGGATATCAGAAGGAGAGCATGTGAGGTCTGATCCACAGCTGGACAATTTCCCAAAGGGAGCATGGGTGGGCGGACACAGGCTTCTGCTTAAAAAGATAAATTTTTGGAAGAAAAGACAAATTTCAGTAGAAGCCAATGAGACCTCAGGGGTTCTGGCTTTTGTGAAATTTTAAGTGAAGTGAGTGCAAGTGCGAGGTTTTCAGTTGAGAGCCCTGGGGAAGTTAATCACAAAAAGAAGTATTGTGTTGCCAGTCTCACAGTGTGGCCTCCCCCAAAGCACTTCACACAAGAACCTCAAACTTAATCAACCAACAAGGCTCAGAGGAGTAAGCTAGAAAGCCCCTCAGGCTTGTGATATCCCTTTCAAGCTTCCAGGAGGCATTGATGCCTGCCTAATAGGGCCTTTCTGGAAAGAACCAGCTCCTGTTCAAGGATACCAATCAGCCCTAAGCTGTGTTCAGTCTGAGCTTTAAATTGACAGTGCAAGGCAGAGAAGCCAGAGTAAGGTATGGGCCTTTTCCTCAGAAGCCATTTGCCGGTTAAACATCCCACTGCTTGCTGACACTCCCATTTACTAACCAGAGAGGTTACAGGCTCCCTCTGCACTCCTTCTGCAGTGTGGCGCTGTCTGGGGAATTTTTCTTCTGCACCACAGGTCGTCACACAGGTTTCCTGAGACAAGCACAATCTTCTAAATGCCAGTAAATGGGGGTGGATTAAAAACACATACCTTTTCTTCAGGAGAATTGAAAGAAACCTACACACATTGCACATGGTTAATTATATGTGTCTCCCCAAAAGGCATGATACACAGAGCCAGGCGCTCTCACATATTCATTTCTCAAATGGCACTGGAGTTGTTGGAAGCCTTACGTTTAAGGAAGTTTTGTCTGTAGTTGTCCTCTTCTCACCTGGAATGAACTGAAACAAGAATAGCAATATGAACAAGAAAAACGCTTCACGTAAAAAGAGAAGTTTTTAGTCGATAGCATCATGGGACAGTGTGAAGGGCATGGGAGTAGGTGAAAATCATGAACTACTGAGTGTCCATTGTGACTCATTTTACCTGGTCATTACATTCTATCCATCCTGCATCTACCATCCACACTTAGGTGTTTAACAATGCAAGCAATTCTTTTCTGGACAAATGAAAATTAGCTTTGTCTGGCAGAATGCAACATTATTTTGCCACATGATTATCTGTCAGATTTTCATCTTGAAAATTTATTTGAGCATCTTTTTTAAAAATTTTTTATTATTTATTCAATTGTGTGTGTGCGTGCGTGTGTGTGTGTGTGTGTGTGTGTGTGTGTGTGTGTAGAACCACGGGCGAACTCGGGAACCGCCATGGACTGCCTCCACCTCCGCCGTACCAGGACCAGGAACGCAGACTGCCGCGGCTTCCGCCTGACATCTATACGTGGGGTCTAGAATCCGAACTCAGGACTTTCTGCCTGCAAGGCAGAGGCTTAACCCCTGAGCCACCTCTCCAGCCCCCTATTTGAGCATCTTTAATTGTGTCCTTGTGGATATTTGAATATCCTTTGAACCAGCTGTACAGTCTTGTTGATACACTCATTAAGTTCAATAATTTAGTTGGCAGATGTGCATTTTGTATGTTTACTTGAGTTTTATTTTTTGAGTATTTGTATGTTTTTTTTATTAAAAATTTAATTATTTTAAAATTTTTTACCAGTTCCCTCCCTCCCCCCTCCTCCCCCTCCCCTTCCCCCAGTGCCTCCCCCCCAATTCCCAGAGAGTCCTTTATTGTATACGCCTAACTCTCCATTGGGTCCTCCTCTCCGATGACATATAAGGACCCAGTGGCATTTCCATAAGCCCTTTCTCTTGTTCCCCTTAAGCATAAGATCACTACTATGGCTGTCAATCCCTTGCCTCCAGGGGTCTCGGTGCCCTTAACAGATGCTAGACTTTATGAGGGCAACAGTGCGCTGGACATTGCGCAGGGCATGCAAAGTCCCATTACGATTGCTTTGGCCCCAACTATTGTTGAGAATCTTGCAAATCGTTGCTCCTCCCATCCTTTTGCTCTTACAATCTTACCGCCCCCTCTTCCACAAATGTCCCTGAGCTCCAGGATGGGGAGAGATTAGGCTGTCCTAGTTCTATGTGATTGATATAGTCTCTGAAGTTCTGGATTGTGGTTTGTTGATTTTCTTTTGCAGTTTTGCTGCTCCTGCAATTCCCTTCACTCCATTCTGCTGGGCACTGTATGTCACCCCCTGGCCAGAGACAAAAAGCTGTTAAACTGGAGTCTTGTTGTAATAGCACATTCAAGGGTAGATGTAATAAGAGTAGGAAACCTCCCTGAGGGAGGGGTCCATCACCCATTTGCAAAATGATTACTTTTTATCTGCTAGACTATATGCCCTCCCCTTCTGGTGAGATCAGGAAAGAACGTCTGTGAACTTAACCAGGTTTCTCATTACTTACTTGCAGACCTTGATGGAGGCCTATTTTCTCTGCTGTAACATGGTCTCTTCTCTCCTTGTTTCTGGTGTGGCCCTCCTAACCCATCTCTCTTGTTCATAATCCTTGCAATTACTGTGTTTCATAGGTTTACTTTTGAGTGTCTCAATGTGGGCTGGGTGAGTTTGGTACTAGGAGCCACCTATTAGGGAGTACATACGGCGCTTAACTTTCTGGGTTTGGGATACTTCGCTTAATATAATTGTTTCTAATGACATCCATTTCCCAGCAAATTCCAGTAATTCATCATTTTTGATGGCTGAGTAGTACTCCATTGTATAGATGTACCACTGTTTCCTTATCCACTCGTCAACTGTTGGACATTTAGGTTGATTCCATGACTTTGCTATTGTAAACAGTGCTGCTATGAACATGGTCGAGCTTGTGCTATCGAGGCGAACCTCTGCTGCATGGGGGGTTATTCCCAAAAGTGGGATAACAGGGTCATATGGCATTTCAATCTTTAATTTCTTTAAGAATCTCCAGACGGCTCACCAGAGTGGCTGTATGAGCCTGCATTCCCACCAACAATGTAGGAGAGTTCCCCTCTCTCCACATCCTCTCCAGCATTTGTTGTTGTTTGTATTGTGGATTTTTGCCATCCTGACCAGGGTGAGATGATATCTCAGGGAAGTTTTGATTTGCATTTCCCTGATGGCGAAGGAAGTGGAGCATTTTTTAAGTTAATTGTTAGACATTTTAATTTCATCCCTGGTAAAGTTTCTTTGAAGTTCCAGGGCCCATTTTTTAATTGGGCCAGTGTTTTCCTTGGAGTTTAGTTTTCTAAGTTCTTTGTGTACTCTGGACAGTAGAGCTCTGTCAGATATGTGGTTAGTGAAGATTTTCTCCCATTCTGTGGGTTGCCTTTGAGCTCGTGTGACAATCTCTTTATCTGAACAGAAGCTCTTTAATTTCACAAGATCCCAACTGTTGAGAGTTGGTAGCAGTGATTGTGCCATTGGATGTCTGTTTAGGAAGTGTTGGCCTAGCCCAATCAGCTCGAGGGAGTTCCCTATCCTTTCAACTATGGTTTTTAAAGTCTCTGGCCTGATATCAAGGTCCCTTTCATTGTAAAAATGACCATCCTACCAAAGGCAATATACAGATTCAATGCTATACCAATCAAAATCCCAAAGCAATTCTTCAAAGAAGTTGACCAAATAATCTCAAAGTTCATATGGAGACACAAAAGACCCAGGATAGCAAAAACAATCCTGAGTAACAAAAACACAGCTGGAGGTATTACCATACCAAACCTAAGTCTATACTACAAATCCATAGTTATAAAGACAGCCTGATACTGGCTCCAAAATAGACACACAGATCAATGGATAAGGATTGAAGACCCAGATATAAGCCCACAAATTTACAGCCATTTGGTCTTTGACAAAGGGGCCCAAAGAATCCAATGGAAAAAGAACAGCATCTTCAACAAATGGTGCTGGCAAAACTGGATCTCCACATGCAGAAGATTAAAGCTGGACCCGTACTTGTCACCATGTACAAGACTTAATTCCAAATGGATCTAGTATTTATATGTTTATGCACATACATCTGCATGTTTGCATGTGTAGGTGCATATATGTGATGCATGTGCAAATGCTTGCAGAGGTTATAGGCTTTTTATTTATTTTCTTATAATTTGTCTTTTTTATTGAGAAGGGGTTCTCACTGATTTTTGAACTCTCAGATTATATAAGGCCGACTGACGAGCAAGCTCTAGTAACCCACTGATGTCACCTCTAATGTGCTGGGTTTGCAATGGTGTACCATCTCCCCTAGCCTTTTTTTTACATAGGTTCTGTGGATCAAACTTGGGTCCTTATGTTTATATAGCAAATGCTCTACTGAGCTATCTCCTTAGCTCTACTTATAACACTTGAAAACTACATCCTTTGCTAGCATCAATGCAAACCTGCATTATTCTTTTTGGTTTGTACTGATCTAAAATGCTGTCTGTCTTGAAACTATTTCAAATTCATCCCAAGTAGAAGACATGGTTTTTGACAGGAAAGTTTAAAGACTAGGTAGAAGAGACATGGGGTCCGATTGTTTTTTCCCTTTAGCCCTTCAGGATGAAAGTAGTGATTTAGGCAGGAAACTCCATGATAATCTCTAATCGCCTACTATCCCTTGATGCAACTTGCTTGTAACAAATGTTATCATATAACAAAAGAAAATCAAATGCATTTAGGAGATCATTGATCTTTCTAGGATATGCCTGCCTTTTTATAGCTTACATATCTTTTAGTGTGAGCTAAAGTCTAAGAGTCAAGGAAAAGCTTGAGCTTAGCTAATACACTGTAGACCACATTTTTGAAGTCCATAAAATATCCTAGTATTCACTTGCTTGAGGCTTATGCTGAGGTCTTCAGTTTAAGATTCAAGAATGTTTGGGAACATAGCTCTCAAGAACACTTTTTTCTTCATCCCTTTTGCTAATATTTTTTATTTTAATAAGCCAAATGCATTACTTTTAAAACAAAATTGTCTGAGAGGATGATGACACCTGGGTTTTTAAGTAGTACCTGATGTTCCCTCAAGCTCTTAGCTACGTAAGGAAGTGTCCCGGAATATGACATCATTTGTCATTGGGTTTTGAATTCTGGTTTAGTATCAAGCCCTGGTGAGAAAGTCAGAACACAAGAAGGATCACTCACTAGAATTCTGTACCATGAGTGTGCTACCCACAGAGCTTCATTTTTAATACTAAAGGTGCCTGGCCAAAATACTGGGGTGTTCTCCTGAAGCCTTTCTTTGGGCTGGCTGTAACATTCAAGACTTTGTAAATTATAACCTAAAATGGATCAACATCCAAATCTTATATGCACCATACTACACAACAATGAAAGTAGAGTACTTTTGTTCTAGAACATAACCCCATGAACCCCCATCTGTGTCTATATGGACCTTTTATTCATCTTTTAGCACAGTGCTTCTAAAGCTCTTGTGTGGTAAATATTCAATCATACTCTAACATTAAAAACTTAAAAAGTGCCACAAATATAAAATATTAAAGGATTTTAATGTATATGCTCCCATGTATTACTATTATTACCAAAACACATTTTTAAAGTGTTCTGAAAGCTTGCAACCTGTTTACATTTCTGTTCTTATGTCAGAGACCAGCACTTCAACTAGCTCAAGGCAGTAGTCTGAAGGTCTATCAACAGCCCAGTACAAGTTTTTTTCAATAGTGTCATTTGCTCAATTATATTGCTCTAAATATCTTTAATAAAAGTGAAATGAATTTATTGCAAAGTTATGATTCAGTGGCTTTACTTTTTTGCAATAATTGATCTAATTTCTATGTTTTAGAATTTTCAAATCACTATATTTTCAAGAGAAATTCTGTACCCAGCTTCAGTGCTAAGTATTCAAGTAAATATTTGGTGTATTCCAACTTTCTCATGTGATCTGTTTGAAATACTCTTTAAGCTGATATCGAGGACATATTTTGGTTTTTCCCCTATGTTTTTCTGTACTGTTAATTCTACAAGAGCATTATGTGCTTCAGAGGTGACTGCAAGAGCTTTCTAGGAGAATCGCTTCTCTGTATTTAAATACTTCTTACCTAGGGTCTGGATTCATCTGATGAAAAATACTCTACTTCTACTTCTACTAACACAATCTGCTCTGCTGGCTCTTTGCACTCTAAGCCAGATGGACATGTCTTCCACTTATTTTATACTTCCCACTATACAAGCCTGCCAAACTAAAGGCTTCACAGTCTTCCTCCTTTGATTATTTGATATTCTCATGAACCAGAGTCTGGCACTTCCTTAAGATTCCACTTTTCTGTTTCTCACTTGTATCTTCCATGCCCGTTGATTATATCATAGCTTTGAGAATTGTCTCAATCCTGCAAATGTCCAATAGCCTTCCTATGTCTTTTCATTACACAACACTCAATAGGAGCTAGGATTTGCCTTCCTTTGGATGACCTATTTTCACCAATAAATACTTTTTAATTGTTTTAGAAATTTCTTTAATAATTTTTTCATCAATGAAGCTCATACAATAAATACAACATAATGGATATTGGGTTATTTTAAACATAAAAAGTTCAACTCTCTAGAGTAGCTTTTTTGCATGACAGTTTTAATTTTCTGATTCTTTAACAGTGTCCTACTGTATAATCCATGATGAATTTGAATTTTTGAACTTCTTGATTTAGCTTTCCATGTGCCAGGATTACAATACTTACCAACTATAGGTGGCTAGAATGGTATTTTGTTCATTTTTTCATAAATGTCCAAAGTTTTCACGCTTTTATGTATTAATGGCTCAACTGATGACAAAATAAAGATATAAATGGCTCATGTGAATAAGTTCAGATAAAACATTTTTAGGTATGTAAGTTTGATCTATATAAATAAAAACATTACTGTAGGATCAATCATTATGTTAAGATAAAAGAGCTCTTATGCAACACATGACAGATTAATAATAGCAAAACACAAAATTTATTTGTGTCTAAGTTTACATGACCATAAAGTGAAAAAAAAAAGTCAAAGAAACAAGGGAAAGAGCATGCCTTAAGTTCAAGTATGATAGACAGTGGACAGATGGTAGAAGCAACTAAGTCAGAAGGGTATGGAGGGTGTGATAGAATGATACAAACTGAAGGAATTTAGCAAAGACTCTTCAGTAGATTTTTCCGGGCCTCTCTGTGTATTCAAGAACTTTTCGTGCCTCTTAACTATAGGAAGGATAATTCTGGGATGAAGACTTTTTTTTGATAGATAATTTTCAGTAGATTCCGTTGCCTATTTAAAGACAGAAAAGGAAGAGAAAATGGAAATGATTTTCCTACTAGTGGTACAATCTCAAATGCCAGGAAGTCATATTTTAGGGTAACATATCTCACACCATTATTAGCAATGGTTCATTTGGTTACAGACAATTGAGTTAAAATATTGTTTTTAAATGCTGATGTTCAAATCTGAGGCCACTTTACAGAATAAGTTTTAAGATAACAATTTTACTCTTTTATAATTGAATAGAAGTAAACTATATCTCATGAATCATTTAGCTAGCAACACTACTAAAAGTGTTTGATCTTGAAAGTGATTGACAAGCCATGGAAGTTTCCTACAAATTGCAAATTTTATATGCAAATTGATATTCTCAAATATCAATTTGGATTATTGGAGACCTGTTCTTCAAATTATAGTGGTCTGTATTTTTAAAAAGCAGCTTAACATGTTTGTAGTGTGTTTTTGGAAGTTGTTAGAATAGTTTTGGGAAGGTTCTAAAGGTTATTTTGTGACAGTTATTAGTAAGATATGTTAGCCTGAGGATGACATTTTTCTTTCAAGAATACAGTAAAGCTAATCAGATAACAAAGTTCACTATCTGGTGAGAAGCAAACACGATATCATAGCCATCAAAATGAAATGTAGTCCTGTGAGAGGATTGTTCAGGAAAATGTGGAGGACTAAATATTTTAAAGAAAAATCTCTGAAAGGTGAAAAGAACTTGCCTAGTAGAATATACCTAAGAAAGGGCCAATACTTTTAAAGAAAAATCTCTGAAAGGTGAAAAGAACTTGCCTAATAGAATATACCTAAGAAAAGGCCAATACTTTTATACAAGTATGCTATGGGAAAACTTGGAAATATGGCAAATAACTATACCACTTTTAATGGAATATTCCAATTTTTGCAGAGATTGGAATATTGTGTGGATAAGTAATTGAGCCACCACTTTATTCATGTTAATTAAAGTAGACTTATTTCCTTTATCCTGAATTTTGAAATGTTAACTATATTTAAAACAGTACTTGCTCTTTCTTTAGGTAATAGACCAAGGTGCTATAGAATACTGTATAAAATATTACTCACAAAAGATAAGCAATAATTTCTTTCATACAACAATGCACAGGGATGAAGGAAATTAAAATCAGATAACTTAGTTTCGTGTTCATGAGCTGCCCCACCATGCTTTCTTACCAAGGTACCAGTCTTATATTCATTGACAAAGTTGGCCCACACAAAAGTTTATCCCATAGGAAAGAAGAAACACAAGGAAGTAGAAGGAATGTGCTTTCACAGTAAGTAAATGCATCTTCTATCACCATTTACACTCTTTTGCAAGAGTTATATGCATCACCTGCTTAGTTCCAAGAGAGGCTGGAAAATGTGGTCTCTCAATGAATGGAGAATGGCTTTTAGGCTGGTGAGAACTGCTCAGCTAAACATGAAGATGAGGAAACTAAATGTGAAGTGACATGACTCAGCCACACACACACATTATTAAATTAAATAGAATTTAAAATAAATAAGTCTCAGTATTTTTTGTGATTTTCATGTATTTTGGGAACATGGAAAAACACAAGTTAGTATGTTTTCCCTTTTTAAAAAGTACTGTTCATATTATTTGGTGTGGGTTTTGTTATTTAATATATTTTAGAAATACCAGCCCAGAGCATCCTGTTTTCCCTTCCTCAGAAGGAACCAGGGCCCCTAGGGCCCCGTATCTTCCCTAACTTGTCCACCACCAGGCAGATCCCAGCAGGACCTGGGCCGCCAGGATAGATAACAACGTGAAGCTGGGCACTGAGGGGCTGGTCAGTCCACACAGCAGCCTGGGTCACAGTGGCCTGCCCCAGAGCCCCGCCTGGATAAAAAACAGCAGCAACCCCAGGCCCTGTGCCTAGCTCACCCACCACTGCCCCCCAAAATGCTTCCAGCTGCAGGATGCCCAATAATGCAGGGAACCCGTCCAACTCTGCCCCCCCCAAGATCCCCAAGAACAGCCTTATCTTAATCAATCAAGTCCAACTCAGTCATAAATGTCAAGAAGCCTGAGCCCACCACAGTGGGCATTCCCCCTCCCGCGACTGCCGCAGTCCCTCAACCACGCAGTGGTCCTCCGGGAAAGGGGGTGCCACCTCCGGGCTTCAGATGGTAACGAGAAGGCCAGCGTGAGTCAGAAAGCACTCAGTATAGATGTCATTGCACGTGTCCAGGGACTGCTAAGAACAGGAAGGGGCAGAGATTGTGGCTCAGCGGGTAGAGCTGGGATTGGCATGCAGAAAGCCCTTAATTCAGTTCTCATCACCATGGGAGCCAGGCATGGGGTACATGCCTGTCATCACTGCACTGGTGAGTGGAGGCAGGAGGATTCTGAGTTCAGGGTTATCTTTGGCTAAGCAGATAGTTGGAGGCCATTCTGGGGAACATTAAGACACTCGTCTCTGTTAATAATAATGATGTTCTCAGATATGTTGAAGATGTTAGCATGTTGGCCTGAGAAGCTGGCTCACAGGTTAAAAGCCTTTGCCTCAGAAGCAGAAAGGGATCCCTCGATCCCACTGTAAAAATGCCAGTCAACATGGTGGCAGCCTGCAATTCTGGCCCTGGAAGACAGAGCATGGGAAACTCAGAGCAAATCGCTAGGAGGTAAAGACATCTAGGAAGGATGATTGC
Source organism: Typhlomys cinereus (assembly GCA_023101885.1). NCBI lineage: Eukaryota > Metazoa > Chordata > Mammalia > Rodentia > Platacanthomyidae > Typhlomys > Typhlomys cinereus. The sequence goes on along the minus strand of JALPQD010000232.1, from coordinate 1,606,405 downwards.
TCGATGTCACCCTTTGGCTTTCACAGGCACACAGTCAAGCGCCCGCTGGCGCGCACGCGCGCGTACACACACACACACACACACACAAATACACATGCATGCACACACAAAAGAAAATGTTAGCCTTTCCACTTGTGACTTTTCTTTTTGTTTAAGCAACTAGCAAGATGGTTTGTGTTCTCTTTTTCTGTCTTGGAGATCAAATACGTCTCACCTAGTGGTGTCCTCGTTAGAACAGGCCACATGTCCCCTGTGGCTCAGCGGGTAGACCCACAGTTGGCCCCTGGCCTGGGAGCAGCAGTGAGCTCTGGGGACACCCCATGGACCACGCACAGTCCCACTCACCTGGGGAAGGTGTTAATAGTGTTGATTTGGAAGATGGTTTGCTTTTGATTACAGACCTTCCTCAGTCGCCCCCGCCCCTCATCCCCTGGCTGGCTTCAAAGCCTGAGATTCTCCTATCTCAGCTTCCTGAGTGTTGGGAGACACGTGGCTGTGTCCCCTGTTCCCGGAGCCCTGGAAAGCCCGTTTGAAATGTCTCATCACAGTTGAAAATTGCTTTTTAGTTGTATTCCCTTTATTATAACCTTGTGTGAGTCCCAATGTGTGGAGGTCAGAAGACAGCTCTGTGGGGTGACCTTTCCTTCCACCTTGCCATAGGTTCTGGGATGGTCCCGGGGTGGGGAGGGGTTTGGGGAGGGCGTTTCAGGATGCCCTGCAAGTGCCTTGACCCACCAAGCCATCTCACTGACTCTGGAACTTTGGGAGAGTTAAGGGTGTGTGTGTGGGGGGGGGGGTTCATTTCTGCTTGTGATTGTTTTGCTTCTGGCGGGAATTTGAGGCACAGTCGATTCCTCCTGCCCTACCCAGTCTTCAGTGCAGAGATTTCAGGTGCCCGCCCACATTCTCCACCTGGGCACAGTTTCTAATAGAGTGGGTTAGACTTCGCAATCATTTTGCCAATGAGGAAGCAGAGACCATCCTGCCCACAGACAGCCCCCATAGGCGCCAGAGCCATCGACCTGAGGGTGGACGGGTGATCCAACCACAGGGACTTGGTTTTCACATTTGCCTCAAATTTTTTTAACAAAAATTTTTTTTATTTTTAAGGCAAGTCAAAGTAATATCAAATTTGAATGTATTTATTTCAGTAATTATGATGTATAATTTTATAGAAAATTAATAATTTAGTGTTCAAAGTAGAGTAATAAACAGAAAACTGATTTATGAATTTCTGTCATTTTCTGTTCCAAAATATTGTTTCATCTTGCATCATTATATGCATAAATTTAGGAAGTCTATGATGTCCTCCAACAATAGGTATATTCATGTTGACTGTAAACAAAATATTCATTTTATTCTAGAGTCTCCAAGTGTAGTTTAGAAGCTCATGGTATTCTATTGTCATGAGAAGTCTTGTCCTATGAGTATGCCTTGCTTTCTCATTTGAAGACTAGCAAGTTAAGTTGAGTAGTATAATTATCATGACAAATATTTTGAGATCATTCATATTGTTACATTAGTAGTTCTATTTTACTGCTGAGTATTCTTTTACTTTTGTGGCTATAGCATTACATTGTCAATACAAAAGTTGTGTAATAGAGACAGAGTTTTACCTGAAACCCATTCTTAGAGAACAACAGTTTGGATTATAACCTTTGCAATAAAATGCTGTGCTTGAATACCCTCTCATGGATATTTTTCTCCCTTCCAAAAAAATCATAGTATATATAGTTTTTGTAAGATGCTTTAGCATTTAATAATGTCGTGAAATCCTTTCTACTTTAAGTTTTTTATCATATTTCAAATATTTGATAGGTAGTAATTGCTTTCACCTTACTATTCCTAAAATATCACAATCAAGATCTATGTGAACATAATGCATTTTCCCATATTTTTTGCTTTGATGTTAATTTTTGATTTATACTGTAACTGTTAGCTTTATTAAACATTGCAGAATTGGGGTAATTGAGTTTTAACTGTTAGTTTGCTGGAGTTCAACATTTTTGACTGGCTTATGACTTTTTCTTTTTCATTGCTATATGAATGTCGAGGTGCATACCCATGTCTATGTGTTCTCATGTGTGTTCATGTATTGTGGAAGACTATGGTTGATTAATTAATCATCCTGGATCCCTGGTTCACCTAATTATTTGTGAGACAGGGTTTTTGATCAAACCTAGAGTGGACACTAGGATTAGTCAGCCTAGCTAGTTGCCCTGGGAATTCCCATTCTCCACCTGTGTATTATGTTCTTTCCCTTCTTTCATAACATGGCATCCATTTGGACTTTGTCCGTGGTGTAACCCTAAAGGACCAGTAAGGTTCTCTCCCTGTTTCGTAGTAACAGGAAGCATTTCATACTACAGTGAGACTCATTAAGGCTCTGGAGATCCTAAAATTAAGCATTCTACCTCGGGGATTACTCATTAAGAGTTAAGGTGTTTCTGAAGCAAGAAGATTCAGGGATTCTTCCTCAAGGTATAGTGGTTGCCAACTGCTAGGGGAGACTATCTGTTAAACAAGCAGTCTTGAGGAGACTCCGAGGAGGCCAGAAGCCATGAATGAATTGTCTTTCACCAACCAAACTGGCTGCAAGTCACGCAGAAAGCTCCAGGGTTACAGTTTTCATGAGTCTAACCATTGCTGGATGGGCATTTCAGTACTGTCGTTGCCTTAGAGCTGCCCATGCTCCTATAAGTAACCCTCACCAATTCTATGATAAGTGACCCCAATAACTCATTGCTTTACCAAGTTGGACTTATCTGAAATTAATAGACAGACATTTCTGTTATATCTCTGCATAAAAACATCGCACAGCATTTTCTTCTGAATGAATGGCAGGCTTCTACACACATCAAGCACTTTCTTTGGATCTGGGGATCTGAATTTTAGTTCTTTTGCTTGCATGGAAGTGTTTTAACTGCAGAACCATCTCTCTAGCCCCTTCATGACTACATTCAACAATACTGAGGAAGAAGCTGCAGGTGTTCAATAAGTTTCACACACATACAAACCTATCTACATGTCATCAAAAAACCTTTGTGAGTAATTGAAAATCAAATATACTTTTTTCATTTTTAGAAAAAATATTCAGGCTATTTAAATCTGCTTCTGGTTAACTGTAGCTAATGGAACATGACATGAGTGGAACCTGGCACAAGTCCCTTGGGCAAGAAGCTACAGACACGTGGAACACCAAGAAACCCAGTCAGTTCTCAGTCAGCGACAATTACACTGACACCTCCAAAAAATAGCATTAGAGTTACTTGACAGCTGGATCGCATGAAGAATTATCAAAAATGCTGTGTGCTAGGTTCATGCCTAAGGCAGATGACCTGGTTGACAAGCTTGCCCAAGCTAACTATATTAATGCTTCAGATCAGTGTAAGAGGAACTAGCAGCAGTTCTTCTTAACTAATCATGTTAAAATTGTTGGCAGATTCATGGCCTGCTTTTCAGCGGCACTATTCATCAGTAGGGTGAGGAGAGACATTCATGCAAATTGGTTGGATTGCATGCATCTTCTTTCTTTAGGGAGCTTTAAGAATTTCTGAACTTTATTTACTGTTCTTTTCTTTGTAAATTGCAGGTTATTTCTCTGAAAAAGAAAAGTTTCCAGTCACAGCTAATCTCTTTTTTATTGAAAAGAAAGAAAAAGCTGGAAAGTGTATCTGTCTGTTTTGAGGATTATGCTATGCAAGTTGTGTGCTATATATCTGGGTCACAGACTTTTGAGAAGAGCACATTAAGGTTAAGTCAAATTTAGAAGCCAGTGCTATTAGAATATAGTCAGCATGAAAATAAATCTTCAAACAACAGTTAAACCTTGTAGTAAGATTGTGACTATGAAGTTTATGTTAGGAATTGATTGGGTGCTTGTTTATATCTTATAGCAGTGTATTTTAATCACCTTTGCTTCTGTTAATAATTGGATTTTGGAATAATCTACAGATTGCCTTATAAGGTGTTTTCAAAATGCCTAAAATACATGTCTGTACATGACTTTGCTATATTAGGATTTGGTCTTGTTTCCTCATTTCTTCCTCATTTCTCATTACTTCTTCCTCATTTCAACCTTACCTGTCTAAAGTAAAAATAGCAACCTTATCAATGATATTATAGAGATATTAAAATCCAGAAGTAGCTTACATGGCTACTTATGTAAGTCTCTGTACCACATTTCTCTTTGGATAGGACAAGAATAAGTTTTCATGAAATTATGGACACCTACCTTAAGCCTATTAACCTGATTCTGAAATTCCTGCATTCACTATTGGAGATACCTTTATGTCAGAATTTTGAAGCCTTTCTCATGTGAGCCAGAAGCCATGGCATGCACTATTTCAATTGATCTAGTTTGTCTAGCCTGGTCACATGATAAATAAGATATAACATTGCTGTTCCAAGTGCATAAGTCCCAATCTTGCCACTAGGTGACACAGTAGATGCAGATTTTCAGTAACATTTAACATTTAAGTTCAGTGAAACAAACAGCTGTGACACTGGGCACTTTTAGTTTGCTAAGGGAACTCTAAGTACAAGTGTGGTGAGAGAACGGCAGCCTGGGAGGGTTTATGTAGACGTGTTCACTGCAGTGTTTATACCTTAGCATCTTGGAACAGGTATAAAAAATAGCTGATGAAGAAAATACTGATTTTCATTTTTTTTCCTGCAAGTCAATAGTGATTCCAATGAGAAACAAAAAAACAACACAACTGATACTGATTTAGAATATGCTCTTGAGCGTGAATATTCTTCTTTGCCAAACATGATGAGAGCTAAAGGCAAAAATATCTAAAGCACAGTACATGTGACTGTGGATTCTATCAGGGATTCCTTGGGGATGGTGCTAATACCGCCCTTAATCACTTGATTCTCATAAAGCCTGCTCTTTACAATCAGTGGAGTGTGTCTGTGTTTGTTACTAGCTCCTTTTATTTTTAATTTTTCTTTAAAATGTTTATGATTTAAAGGAATTTCAAGAATTCCCATAAATAAGAAATATCTGCAAAATAAAGGACAGAATATATTCAACACACTTTCTGTTTTATTTATATCATGTCCTCCCATTCCTACATGATCAAGATTAATTATTATGATTTTTATACATCGCCCAAGTTGCTTCTGGGTCTAGTTTTGAATTAGCTATGAATGTGGAATGTAAGCTTGTTTTGGAGTCCCTGAGATGCACATTTGCTTGTGTGTGTATGTGTATGTATATGTGTGTGTGTGTGTGTGTGTGTGTGTGTGTGTGTGTGTGTGTGTGTTTTGTTAGCATGGTTTGTTCATGTGAGTGCAAACACATCCCATGGTCTGCTTGTAGAGGTGGAGGGCATTCTTAGGTATTGTTTCTTTTGTCTTGTTCGAGACTGGGTCTCTTTACTACTACTTCAATAACTTGGGTCTTGGCCCATCAGATTTTGGAGATTCTCTGGTCTTTGTCGTGTTTCCCAAAGATAGTCTTCCAATCTCAGACTCTTACCCCACTGTGTCCAGTCTTTACATGGGATCTGGAAATCCAAAGTCTTATTGTTTGTACAGCAAGAGTCTTACATACTTGCAGCCCAAATTTATTTTTTCAGAGTAGATGATCCATGGGTAAATATTCATGAAACTTCTTGGTCTATGTACAGGGTTTTGCCTCCCATGCTATCCTGGATATGTCGTTTATTGAATTCCATTTGTTTTCTCTAGTCTTTATAATCTGAGACAAAACCTTCAGAAATAAGGGTAATAGTCTATTTTGATAAGAATTGACACCATGGTTTCTGGTAGTCAGTAACTATATGGTAATTATGAATAAAAAGTAGTTACACTTAGAGCAGAATCCTAAGTACTAGTGGCAGATAACATTTATTAGAGCCTTAACTGTGCTATGTCCAGAGTTAATGTATGAGAATGTTCTCATTTGCAATCCCCTAAGGTATAGTTAAGGGTAACTATCATACTTTTCTTATTCAGTCTCATAATTTTAAACATCATGATGTCCAAAGGTAAATCTTTAAGCTGATGTTCTCTCCTAATATTCAGATTTTTGTATTCATTTCCTGACTGATATAGCCTGAATATCTAACATGCATCTAAAAACTTACATGTTCATGATAGAATTCCTCACCATCCTTTCAGATTAGTTCCTTTACTGATTCTTTCTCTAATGGGTAAAATATTAACAGTAACTTTTTATTCTTCTCTCTCATATACTAAAACTAATCACTAACAAATCCCACAGTGTGCATCTTCAAAATATAATAACCATTGTTCATCGCCATTGCTTATAGTCTTGCTGTAATTACAACAGGTCTCATGTTCATCTCACTCATCTAGTTATCACAGCATACTAATTGGATACCAAGCTCTGTTAAATATTGTCAAGTGGAATCTGTACAATATACTCCATTGACCTTTACTTGAGTGAGATTCAAGTGAAAGTCCCTAGAATGTTCTACAAGATTCCAAAAAATCCACATTAATGCTATATCATCAGTTTACTCTCCTCATTTCCTTATCCCTCTTGTCTTCTCTGCTGTAATGATTCTTGATTGCTGAGACAGACTGTACTTGCTTTCTTGGTATTATTGGAACTAGCGTGGTATTAGTATTGCTCTGTACAAATGATTCTCAGGTCTTGCTCCATAACTTCATGTAGACATTAGTTTACCTCACATACGAAGAGTAATCTCTCCTTACTGATAGAAACCCATACCTGATATTTCTACATACATTGTTGAAGCTTCTCCTCACACTGTTCCTAATAATTTGGTCTTCATGGTACTTATTAACATGTAATAAACTTTTATTCATCTACTGACTTAACTTATTGTTCATCTCTTCTGAGGATATAAATTCATAGGGGCCCTGAACTTTGGGTTTACTCACATTGACTTGTACATTACAGAACCTTAGTAAATATTCAATTAAGGGGAAAATAATAAGTGTTCATTAGACAATCTACATTAAAGAGATGAATACTGTCATTTGTATTTTTTCTCCCCTATCCCAGCCTCCTCCCAAGAGACTGAGGCTCTTTAAAAACAAGTGTCTCTGCAGGATTTCAACTACATATTCAGAAGGCAGAGAAGAACTGGTAAGTTGTAGCTACATGAAATTTTCACCTTTCAGTGATGATGATGAGAGTCAAGGATTATTACCATCACCATCACTTTAGAAATCTTTGAAGTTGTTTGCATGCAATTGATTTAAATTTTAGGAGGAAACATTCACTGGTCTACATCCTGAAAGAGATGTTCTCACTGTATCCTGTCTTTCCCAGAGAGTTGTAGCCTCAGGCAAGATGGAGAACTAAAAGAATATGAATATTCCTGGATTTCACCTGCTTACTTCTTCATAGCATACATGGATATCAGATAAGTAACAACATCCAAGACATTTTCATTTATGCAAAATATTTTTAGTCTTTATGTTAAACTCCATGTGTCACGGGTTGAGTGTGAGTTGCCCTCCACTGCCTCATGTGCCTGAATCCTTAGCTGATGTTAATGTCTAGGAAGGCTATGTCACTTTTGGAGATGGAGCCTTGCTGGAAGAAGGCAGGTCACAGGGGCAGGTCTTGAAGTTTGATAGCCCAGGTCTGTTTCCTCAGAGTTTTCTCTTGCTCACTCTGCCTTCCCATGCTTCTGCTCCTGACTCTGACTACTGCCATGCCTTCTGTTATTTGATTCCCACCGTAGTGGAGTATATCTCCTCTGGAATCATAAGCCAAATGAATCTCCCTTTCTCCCCTTAAATTATGTATGAGTACTGTCTGCCAGAAGCAAAAAAAATCACTGCAATACCATGGAAGGTTATAATTAAAAATTTGTACACACCACCATTTTGAGTGTGGGCGAGTGTATGTGGGTCAGGACACTGCAATGGAGTAAAGTTAGACAGCATAAAGTCATCTACTTACTGGAGGCAGATTTAGGTCATCTAATTTATTTTCCTGTTCTTGCTGTTTGTATCATAAACTAATTTAGATTTTCTTTCCTTATAGTGCTGAGGTATTTGTCTGAAGGTCAGAGAAAGATAGTTTAATGTCACTTGACTGTGTGTGTGTAAGTGTGCACACATGCATAATATGTGCATATGTGTGTGATTTTCACTCCCAATAGTGTTGAGATATTTACCTGAATATCAAAGTCCTTTACCTTAAAAAACTCATAACTATCTGAAATAAAATAAATATTTCAAGAAATTATTTATATAGTTCTTTTATATACAAACACAAGGTCATTATAGGAATTATTTGAAACACTTTAAAATTTAACAACCTATGGTGGGTATCACTCTAATGAATTCATAGGATGCTGCTTTAGTAATTTTTTATTTTAAGGATATATACTAGAATATGTGTTATTTACACTTTAAGGTATGTTTGAAATAAAAAGTGATAATGGTAAAAAATAAAGTAGAGGTTTGGATTTCCTGAAAGGTAAATCTAACTGATATAAACTTAAAAGCTTAGAATGGACAACTCAACTATTATTACTATGAAATACAAGGATGTACATTTTCAATATATTTAATATTATAAATAATAATATAATTGAAAGACATTAATTTGAGAATGTACTTTAATTGACAGTCATTTTCTCAAACTTTTAAATTCTTTTTCCAGTCAGCTATCTAGATTCTTTTTGTTATACTCAGATGTCTCTATACTTTTTACAGTACAAGACTAATAAAAAAAATGAGTTGCTAGAACAATGATGAGAAAATAGAAACTTAATAATGAAAGAATTATGCCTCATTTTTCATATCCATAAAACTCCACAAAACAATGCCTAAGGGAGATCTGTGCGCAAAAGAGCATCTGCATGCATCACGGCTATTATTATGTTCCACACAGTATATATTTATGTAACAATGTCATGCAAATATATAAATATGCATATTCATCTGTCTATATTTTTATGGAAGAACATATTTGGATGTTTAATTATCCTATAAGTGATACCTTGGAAATACATAGATACAAAAGTAATTGTAATTAGGATTTTGAAATCTTATAAAAACCTTAGATGAGCAGAAAAAATAATAAATGTGGATGTGATGATATAGTTTTTAATAGAAAAGCAAGTCACCCAACTACCAACATTTGAAAATTAACTGTTGAAATAAAGTATACATGCACATTTAGATGTGCATCATTTTTTGTGGCAGAGGAAAACTTAAATATGAAAAAATAAAAGATGAAAACTTCAATTGCTGTGTGTAGGTAATGCCATTATATACCTGTGGCACTGATGACTATAGACATCTTTGATGATTGTTAGCAGTTAAAATTTCTTTCCTTTCCTTCAAGCAAAATGCAATTTGTATACATGTTATAAAGAATTTCAAAGGAGTTAATTTCCATTAGCCCATTTATGTTTGTTGTGGCTAGTAAAGTCTTATTTGGCAGAATGACATTCAGTTAACTAATGGACTCATAATTTTCTTGGGACTTGAGTGATACATATGGCTTGCCTAAAATAGTATGTTCGTTTTGTTCTAGTTGGGTTGGCTCTCTACTAGAAACAGTGTTTATTAAGTAAGGAGCTATCCAAAATAACATTTCCTTTCTATCTCAGGATAGCACTGTAAATTTCATGTGTTATTTGGTCTATTAAACAAATATTTTCATGAGCTCATCAAGCTCTTGACTTATACCTCTGAATGATGGCAATGTTACTCTGAGAACAAATCCTCTTTGTATATTTATGATGAAATTAGAGCCCAGAAGGCAGATACAATCATTCTTTGAACTGTACAACAAATCCTGCTGCATTTGGCAGAGGTAATGAAATGCATCTTAATAGACTTAAATATGCAGCTTTAATAAGTACCAGCCAAATATAACCATTTCCTTGGTGTGATCAGGTGGGCTTTTAACATTAATCTTTGCTTCTCGGGTTAGCTCTTGTTTATTTTTCCTATCTACACGGTAGGAAACATAAAGTAGTAACTGAACTGGGAATGTGTTGATGTTCGGAATTATTGCTGTAAGGAAATAAAGAGGATTTGTTTGTGTTGGTCAAATAAATACTTAATGAAAAAACATATGATGCTTAGGTTTTGAAATCTATAATTAGTTTCAGAGGTGAAAACCCTCCTTTTCTGATTTTTCCATAGTCTTGGGAAGAGAATAAAGAAGCACAATTTGTGTTCCAAGGGGGTTTTTATGTTTACATGTAATTATAGAAAGTTCCACCTGTCATGACAACGCCATCTATGGACAGACATCTATCTTAACAAGTGTTTCTTTTCAAAAAATCCTGACAGTGGGGAATATACATACTTAAGTTTTGCAATTTTTCTAAAGAGTTTTAGCATTTCAGATGGCATCACTACTTAAAAAATTCCTCCCTTAGACCACGGCAGACTGTGGGTAATTTCAGAATTAGCATTTAAGCTTCACTCAGCTATTCCAAATGGAACACTTTATTGGAGAAGGAAGAAATCCTTTCTGTGCTCCAAAAATGCAGGGAGCAGAAGGTTTTGGTGGGAAGTTCTATATGACTATTTGTTCTAAATAGCACTCGAAATGCCTAAACACAATAGCATAAATAAAAATAAACTCCCTTCAGCAAAGCAAGAGCAACGTGCTCATCACACCTGGCTCCATCCTCATCACAGCTGATGTGTACAGGAATGATTAGAAATCATATAGATACTGATGAGTAGTGAGGGGAAGTCACTTAAAATTCTGCTGCACCTTGTGCTCAAAATATCTCCAGCAGCTTATAGTCACTTTTTACAAACAATTTAGGAAACCATGCTTTTTCACCCTGAAAAAGCTTAATTTTATGAATATTTTAGATATATTTAGCCAGATTTGAAGTTATAAAAATGCAAAGGGGCTGGAGAGGTGGCTCAGGGGTTAAGCCTCCGCCTTGAAGGCGGAAGGTCATGAGTTCGGATCCTAGACCCCACGTATAGACGCCAGGCGGAAGCGGGGGCGGCCTGCGTTTCTGGGTCCTGGTAGGGCGGAGCCTGTGAATCCCGGGGCAGAGTAAACAAGGAGGAGGGGCCCATGGTGGTTCCGAATTCGTCCGTGGTTCTACACACACATACACGCATACACGCACACACATACATACACGCACACACACACGTACACGATTGAATAAATAATAAAAAAAATTTAAAAATGCAAACAAAATGGGCTGGAGAGGTGGCTCAGAGGTTAAGCCTCCGCCTTGCAGGCGGAAGGTCCTGAGTTCGGATCCCAGATCCCACGTATAGACGCCAGGCGGAAGCGGGGCGGCCTGTGCTTCTGGTCCTGGTAGGGCGGAGCCTGTGAATCCCGGGGCAGAAGGAGATGGAGGAGTCCATGGTGGTTCGCAAATTCGTCCGTGGTTCTACACATACACAGACACATGCACACACAGACACACACACGCGCACGCACATACACACACACATGCAACCAGTTGAATAAATAATAATAATAAAAAAATTTTAAAAAAATGCAAACAAAACACTTTCCTTCTTTATTGCATAACAGGAGGAACCAGAAAGAGCAGCAAAGAAAAACAAAAGATTAAAATGCATTTCCTGGAAAGTATGCCTTTCATAAGAGAACAGATGACTGTCATATTAATGAATGCTTTTAAAGTCTCATGCTAATAATGGGAATGTGAGCCTGGCTTTTAATGGTATTGCTAAATTATTGCAACAGTATTCTGTGCCTATAAAATCACAACTCAGCACAAACAAGTCAGCTTGTAAGTTAATTTTAAAGCTATCCTTTGTTAAAAATAGAATGGCACCATCATCTGCTAGGAGTTAAAGTATTAAACACAAATACTTGCAAGAAGGAAAGCACATATAGATTTCTGTTAAAATGTCTTCAGACACAAAATTAATTTATAACCAGGTACAATATTTGCATCAGAGTTTTATCATTTTGATCAATAAATGATAAAAATGTATGAAGAATAATCCATGGGTCAATCACCTAAGCAATACATGTTCGTAAAAATTTGCATCTATAAATAATCAACACTATTTTCCTCCTTAGTGATGCCATAATGATGCATCATCAATGTCTTTAGATTTCTAGGAAGGCGCATTTTGGGGGGGAGGCAGGCGTGGGTGTGTATAGGTGTAAATGCGTGTAGAAGGCACTGTGTGTGTCTGGGGAGGCCCATGTTGACTTCAGGAATCATTTTTCTTTGCTCTGGGCTTTTGCTTATAAATTTTATTTGTTCATTCATTCACTCCATTCATTCATTCATGTATTACTTTGTGTGTGTATGTGTGTGTGTGTGTGTGTGTGTGTGTATCAGAGGACACTGTATGTCCCTGTAAAGGGCCAAGGGTGACTTTGATAATCCCCTGATGGCTTCTACCTACTTTTTTGCTTCTCTCTGGGATTTTGAAGGCTCTGGCCAGAAGTGCAGGCCGCTGCCATTCTGTTTGTGAGACAGACTCTTCACCCCTGAGCCATCTCTCCAGCCACACTTCCTAGACTAACAATCTTCTGCTGTTGAACATGGTTCTAGAGATTATAATGTGTAGGTGCCCTCTGAAAGAAGGTTGAGGTTAGGAGCCATCTTGACCAGGGGATTTCAATTAAGCATAGGAACACTACTGTGGCTGTCAATCCCTTGTCTCCAAGGATCTTGGTGCCTTTAGCAGATGCTAGACTTTGTGAGGTCAATAGTGTGTTGGACATTGCATCGGGCATGCAATGTCCAATTATGATTGCTTCAGCCCTAACTTGTGTGGAGTATCTTGCAAATCATTGCTCCTCCCATCCTTTTGCTCTTACACTCTTACCGCCCCCTCTTCCACAAATGTCCCTGAGCTTCAGGATGGGGAGAGATTAGTCTGGCCTAGTTCTAGGTGGTTGATATAGAGTCTCTGAAGTTCTGGATTGTGGTTCGTTGATTTTCTTTTGCAGTTTTGTTGCTCCTGTAATGCCCTTCACTCCATAGTGACGGGCACTGTATGTCACCCCCTGGCCAGAGACAGAAAGCTGTTAAACTGGAATCTTATTATAAGAGCACATTTAAGGGTAGATGTAATACTTATACCCAAAATTGGAATCGCAGGGTCATATGGCGTTAGGCAATGGGAGGGGTCAATCACCCATTTGCAAAATGGTTACTTTTTAATCTGATGGACTATATGCCCTCCCCTTCTGGTGAATTCATATCTCCTTAGTTGTAAAAACTGCTAAGTAACACACAGACTGGTATGTTGTATCCAAAATATGATCATTTGTCTTTCATTCTTCTGACCTTTTTATTATGTATACTGGATACTATGTCCTGTCTTTGTTTTCTCTGATTTATAATGACTTCTAAGTTACTCAAAGATAAGTATTTTCACCCGCATAAATATGGTTTTCATGTCTTTTACCTTACGGCTTGGAGGCAATGATGCTATAATTTTTTTTCTAATCTTGTAGGTTACTTTATTCAGTGTCTTTCATGATTTTTATTTTATTTTTTATTTATTCAATTGTGCATGTGTGTGTGTGTGTGTGTGTGTGTGTGTGTGTGTGTGTGTGTAGAACGACGGGCAAATTCGGGAATCACCATGGACGCCTCCACCTCCTCCTTGTTTACTCTGCCCAGGGATTCACAGGCTCTGCTCTACCAGGACCAGAAATGCAGGCTGCCCCCGCTTCCGCCTGGCGTCTATACATGGGGTCTAAAATCTGAACTCAGGACCTTCTGCCTGCAAGGCAGAGGCTTAACCGCTGAGCCACATCTCCAGTCCCGTCTTTCATGATTTTTGATGGGCTCAGGATCATGGACTCAAAAAAAATTGCCATATGCCATTTATGGTCTTTCCTATGGATGTATTTAAAAAAGTTCTTTTATATAATGCTAAATGGAGAGTTTTCCCCAGAGATTATTCATGCTATACTTAAATAATATCCACATAACAATATTTATCACATTAGCAAATAGTATAACTACTTTTGGAGTTTTTTAAATAATTTTGACAATATAATATTAAATCAAATTAATCAGGTACTTTGTGGTAGAACTTTTCATAATCTTCATGATTCATGAGTTTTGTGAATTTCTAGAAACTACTTTTTCATGGATTACCATGTTGTATTTTGTAAATGAGCTTGGAGAAAACTTTGTGTAATATTTTTCTGTGTGTTCAACTCCTACACATAACACAGAAGAGACTGAAGTGATGCTTTTTTATCCAGCTTGCTTTTATATCTCTGGATTAAAGGGAATATTCTTGAAATGAAACAAGATGGAAAAGTAATCCCATAATATAGAGCATTGCATTCTATTTTGGAGCTATGATCTCATGTCTTTCTTCAGCAACCTCCACATATACCTTTATATCCTTTCTTCTTCAATCAGTCCTTACATCAGTCCTTACAAATCTGGCCTTTTCAAGTAGAATGTAGATATCTTTGAGAAGTTTATGTAATTCACTCTTTTTTCCTTCTTCTCAACTGCAGGATTTATTAAGCGCAAAATAAAAATCAAAGTTTAAAACTCAATGTTATTACATGTCACTAACACTAAAGATAAACAAGAATTATGTAGTTATTAGGTCACATATTTCTTTATGTAAAACCTCTTTCTAGTTCTTTCTTATATTTAGTGCTCACACAGATTTCATAAGTCTAAATTGAGATTTTGGGGAAGGAAACAGAGCCGTATTTTATAATTATTGTAATGTAAGCCTCCTAAAATGATCATTTAAAGTTTTTCCCTGTGTCGTATAAAAAACATGGGCACATGGGCAAACAACAGAAGTAATTATTTTAAGCATTGAAAACATTTTAGCAGAGAACTGGGCAGAGAACACCATAGCAGAGATTCTCTGGAGATGAGGAATTCAGAAAGTGAGCTTACATTCACTTCTGTCTTCTATCGAGAGTTACTTTTTCAAACTTCATATAAGAATGTTGATCCAAACTAGAAGACAATTTTCCCATTGGTTGTAATAATGGTCTCAATGTTCTGAGGATAATAATGTGCTCACTGTGAATCTGAGGTCAGCTCCGAGGAAGAGAATACATTTCCAACACTACAGAACTGCTCAATATTCCAGATATTTTACCAGATAGACATGTAGCTAACACGTGTTCTAAATATTTATGTTTACATCCATAGACTATCACCTCTCTCAGTCTTGGCTAATGTAGCATGCTACAACCTACCTTTGACTCCATTATTTACTAATCTGAAGTATCTGTTTTTCCTGTTTCATGTTTCACTTCCTTTTTGAAGGTTATTCTTCTTAAAGCTTGGTTGTTAGATTTGAATACTTGTTACTTTTCACAAACAAAATAATTGACCACAATTATGCCTTGTCCGACATATTTACACTTATTTGTTTCTCATAAATCATTGAAACTTTAATTGATATAACAGATTTAATCAACATAGTTAGATTAAAAATGGCTAAGGAGTTGAGTGATTTCTCTATACCTTTTCTAGGAAGTAGCATGGAATGTGTGAATGGAGCTTGTCAATGGAATATCAAATTTTAAAAAGTGTTTATTGGGAGTAAAGTAATACTGTCTTATGGTATGAACTTGAAAAGAATCTTTTCAAGTATACACAAAAGGTAGTTACCTCAGGATCTCAATACAATTGAGGCTTCAGAGACAAAACTAAAGAAGACTGTGGGTGTTAAGATGCTTCATATTGGCTTGTTGGAAGCAGCTATCTCAATTTACTGGCATGCACATACAAGTGCACGTGAGAAAGAGAGAGAGTGTGTGTGTGTGTGTGTGTGTGTGTGTGTGTGTGTGTGTACTTGGGTATACATACGTACTATTCATGCACTAGTTTTAAATAGTGTCTTTCAAATAAAACAATTTAATGCTAATTGGCTTTGTCCAATTTATCAGTGAAGAAATAGTTATATTTATTTCAGATTGAGAACAGTTTCAAGTCTCTGGTTTTCTTCACTCATGTGATTTTGCTATACTTTGTTGTCTCTGATAACAGTATTCTTGGCAAGAAGACCAATATGTATTTGTATTACCAGGATAATTGTCTTAATAAATTCTCTGCAGTGGAGAGACTGAGGACTTTCCTTTGACAGCATATTAAATTATATTCAGGAAAGTGAGTTTTAATTTTATAAAGTGATGGAATTTTAAATCATGAATTGATCATAAATCATATTTCTTCTTTATATCCTCAAAGACATGTATTCTACCATGTTATCTGAAGAATTTGGTAAAAATTCTCCTTCCTTGATATCTCAGCATGGTTCTGGAATATATAAAGACACTATAGATCTATAGTTTCATACAATCAAATTTGAATTATGAATATCAAATTGAATTTCCAATTATGATCCCTTGCTTGCATTATTATTTTTCTCATTGTCAAGAGATTCTTAATGAGGATTCTTAGTGATTTGAAAAACTTATCCTGTAGTCTAAAGAGAAGAGTTTTGTCCAGCTTAGTTTGGTTAGTCAATTTGTCAAAACAAAGAGGTTCTCCAACAATTAGGGACAGTCATAGCTGTCATTCTACCAGAGACCTTATCTCTGATTCATGGTCACCAGTACAAAATTCCAAGTGATAGTGGTTTCATTTCTCAATGTCTGCATTGATGTTAATGTTACTGAATGTCTTCTCAAGCTGGTACATCTTTCCAGTCTGTTTCCATTATGTTACCATTATCACTGTTAAATTATAGGAAATGCACACATTGTTGTGGGTGGGGAATTCAAAGGGTCACTTTATTTAGCATAAAAAAGAGTATCTATCCTGATGGCTGGTATTACTGTTTCTGACCAATGGTGATCATATTTGTATTAACCCTTGCTGTGTGCCCATCTCTTGGAGTATTCTTTAGAATATTATAAACCAAGTGCTTGGCTTGGAGATAGTTTGATCAACTTATTTTTCCTTCTTAACATTTGCCTCTCACTATATATCCTTCCTATGAGTCTTTGTGAACAGTTTAGATTTCTCTCAAGGGATTAGTTATGGTTTCTGCCCATAATTCTTGCAGCATCTGGGCATCTTCTCTGTTTTCAAGGGGAACACCCATTGTTACAAAACAAATAATGGTAAAGCTTTGTCTTACTGTTTTATTAGATGACAGGGATTACACGGTCAAATGAACTCTTTTTATTCTTAACCCTCATCTAAATTTGCTTTATGACTGGAGATTTGAGATACATTTTAAGGAGTGAAGTTATCTTTTCAATAATTCCATTGAACATATAGTATGGAACAAAACCTGTGTTTTAAAAATTATCCTCATGTTGGAAGTAGAAAGCAATGGTGTCTGGTATTTTCTTTTACTGATGATAGATCATTCATTTTATTTACATTTTAAAAATATGGTTGGATTGAAGAATTTCAATCAGAAAAATCATTAGGTGTTCTTTTATATTTTGGTACATTAGATTCCTCATCAGAAATATAGACTTGAAAATGTTTATATGCTAGTTTTATTTTAAGATTTCACTAAGACATCTTATGTAGTACCTTTCAAAGATAAATCATAAATAATAGTTTTAATTAGTATCTCATAACTTTCCTTAAAACTTCTTCCTTTACATGGAAAATACTTAACTAGGAGTTATTAAAATACAAATCCACAGGATCACACTGCTTAGGCAGGTTGTACAAATGATCTGGTTAGAACGCTCCCATAACAAAAGGGGACATATAGAATGTGGCAGCTTTACTTTTTGAAAATAAACATGCTATATTATCAAATGCACAAGGATTGGGCTTCCACTGGAATTCCTATGGCATACCTCTGGGCAGATTATTGGGAAATCAAATACTTTTCAGTCATTTTCTATCCCATGGTATTAGGAAACTAATTTATTTCTCTTCCTCAATTTTTTATTATAAAACATCAGATGATTACAAAGACATTTTAATCAGATTGCTGTCAAGTTGAATCAAATACCACAAAGTACTAAGTGTTTTACAATTATTTTCACAAGTTTTAAATTACAATTGCACCTGATTATGAAAGCCAACACAAATGACTAGTGATATTTTGTATCATGTTCATATCTTCTTGGCCATGTGTACATTCAATAGGTGTGTTGCCCGGTTTTTTCAGTTACTTCTCTATTACTAGTCTTGCTGCATGAAGAAGAGATACTAGAACCATATCGAAGTCTGTTTTGGAGAATTAATTATGAAGAAAGAAATGCTTCATTTATATTACCTCTGTTCACATTATTCCCTACAATAATCATCTTGTTTAGAGGGATTATTTTGATTTCTGAGAGATATTGATAGGAGAAAAAGTTCCAGTGACTTATGGGAACATATATTACAGGGACATCAATTGAGGGGATTCTTCACATTCCCAGTATATTATTATTGAAAAGTAACCATTCAGAGATGGGCATTTAAAACAGCTCTAATGTGATGTTTAGTTTCCCCAGGTTGATTAATACTAATATTGAATGGAAAATGAAATATGACTAAAGGATTACTAACATATAATTTCCTTAAAAATTCATGCTATGCCTACATTTTATGTCATTTCCAATATAATTGCATAAATATTGCAATGCTTGCCGAGATGAGGCAGGGGGATTGCTATATATTTCATTAGAAGACAGTTTTAGAAAGGTTCCCCGCAAAGTAACATAAACAAAAAGTAAACTCTCATTGAGCTATTATTTAAATTAAATGTATAGGTAAAGAGAAAATAGTGATAATATGAAAATATAAATATGAGCATACTTAGATATAGACACGTGTCCCAATGAAGTCTTACTTGATAACAAGGGAAGTTTTGGCTGATGGTATTTCAGATGCTACTGACTGGAAGTAATAAACCTGAAACTACTAAAAGATAAAGTGACTCCTAAAGTTTATATAACTTGCTAGGCTTTGATATTCACCTCTTGATTCCATTAAGTCCTAGTGCTTAGTTCATTAAACCATGCTGCCTTCATTTAGAACCTATTACCTGGCCTTTTACATGCCTAGAATTCAGTGTTTAAAGTAACAAGGTTCATTTGAATTGAATAGGTATCTGTCTGGAAAGGTGCATACATATTTGCATGAGGTGTCTTTTTCTTAATCTTACCATACATTTTAACTTTACATATTAATAATTATCTTATAGAACTAAGATTTTTTTCTGTGTTGCTAAAAAGCTGTTTTCCCCATGATTTTCCTAGACCGATTGAAGTAGATTTTGCAGTCTGCGTAGGCTGAACTGCTATCTCTTAAATCATTGTGCCTGGTAAAGGAAAGAGGTTAATAAGGCATGGGTCATTACAATTGTAGACCTATCCTAATTTATACTAATGACTAACAAGCCTCATAGCAAATAAGAGTCTGTGAATTGGAAAATGAAATGGCTTGATTAGAAACAATGGATTTCTTGTGATTTAGACTCACATGAAGAGAATAATAATTTTGGTGTCATCTATCTCTGATAGAGAAATCGTCAATACTACAAACAGACTATTCTGTGTGAACAGCTTTTATGAATAAGACTATTCAAAGACTCATGATAAATCAGGTCCTATTATAGTGAACTCTAAAGAATCTGGCTGTTATATTACAATTTTGATGAAATATTTTTCAAATAAAGGGTAATCAGCTGTAGTATTTAGTTTTATAGGAAATGTTATTGAAATAGTTTCTGTCATAATAGGATTTGACCTATGAAATTCAGTTTAGCTATTTTCCTTAGCAATCTTCACATGCATATTCTTGATAAAATTTCCTTTCTATTAAGAAATATTCAGATATGGCAAAATCCATGTGATTAAAGGTAACCTGAGGCTTCAAAGTAGTTCCTGAAATTATCCCTTGCTTCGAGCACTCCAGAAGGACCGAGCTGCCAGGGGTCTTAGAACCAGTTAAAAGTAAGGTTGAGAAACTCATGCTTCTGTCTGAGAAAATAAGTACATCGATTACATTTGCTTTTCCTGGCTTCAAAGACACCTTTTCCTTATGAACTGATATATTTTAAAATTGTATGCATGGGCACTGTATTAGTTAGGGTTCTCTAGAGTCACAGAATTCACAGAACGAATATATATATATATATATATATGAAATTTATTGAGTTGGCTTACAGATATGGCCGATGTAGTCCAGCGAAGGTTGTCAGTAGCTGAGGTAATTCCAACGATGGCTGCCAACAGCTAGTTGCTCAGTTTGGTAGTCAAGTAGGTGCTGGCTAAAGGCTGGAGAACTCCTAGAGTCTTGGAAGGTCAAAGGAACCCGGCGGCCGGAAGGAAGAACGATTCCTAGCACAGCTGCAAGAAGGGATCTGTTCTCCTTGGTGGCTCCTTTTTATATGATGCAGTATTGGGAGAATCCTTTGAGAGCTTTGGAGTTCTGATAGGATCTAGGGTGTGTACTATCCTTTCAAGTAGTCTCAGTTGATCCTTTTCCAGAGGTGGTCTCAGCCCAGCTTAGTTAATACCCTGTGTGTCAAGTTCACACCCAGGCTTAACTATCACAAGTCCACCCCTTGTCAACTTGACACCAAATCACATTTCCTTAGGCCATTAAAAATTCTCCAAATAAAACAGTAAGATTCATAGTTCCGCCTAACATAATATAGCTATCCACGTACAACCGCACACGCATTATTTTTTCCAAGATCAATGACAATGCCCTTTGAGAAATGCTTAGTCTTAGTGTCCCATAACACAATATCGTAATGCAGATTACAGCATTTCATCTCATAACTAAAGATTAACATTATATTACATTACATAAATATCTTTTTAGAGTATGTGCACATGCACAAGTTTATTCTTGACAGTCTAGACCAGAAGCACTCATGGGAATTATAATCCTCATTTCTGTAAGTGGTTACGTGGCCTTAGGTGGTATTTATAACTACCTTCTACTACCCATTCTGTATTTCCTCCACCTTCAGCAAGTACTTCTGCAGGTCTTGGCTCTTTACCTGGAGGGGTTATCCATACCTTCATTCCTGAAGGATCTGGACCATTTACTGTCTTTCCTCTGTTGGGTTGCTGTAAATTCCCATTGACCTTAATCACAGGACATGGTAATACCAAGAGACGCCCTAGTGGGTCTCCTATACTCCAGACATATTCTTCCTTACCACCATTGTGGAGAACCAGTCCAATTTCTCCTTGGTGGTCTGGGTCAATCACCCCTCCTAATACTGTTATTTCTTTCTTCACCTGTTGGCTCAAGGGCATCAGAAGTCCAAAATAACCAGGAGGAAGCCTTAGCTTCCAGTTCAAAGGAATAGTTGCTGTGTCTCCTGGCAGAAGCATTCCCTGCTTTGGACTCAAAACTGCACATGCACAGTGTTTGCATTTTGTAAGGGATGTCACAAAGTATTGATTTTTTAAAATTTTTTTTATTTATTCAATTGTGCGTGTGTGCGTATGTATGTGTGTGCGCGCATGTGTGTCTGTGTGTGTGTAGAACCACGGACGAATTCGCAAACCACCATGGACGCCTCCACTTCCTCCGCCTCTGGATTCACAGGCTCCGCCCTACCAGGACCAGAAATGCAGGCCGCCCCCGCTTCCGCCTGGCGTCTATACATGGGATCTGGGATCCGAACTCAGGACCTTCCGCCTGCAAGGCAGAGGCTTAACCCCTGAGCCACCTCTCCAGCCTCACAAAATATTGATTTTTAAGATTGTTTGAGCTCCTCATTAATATAAGCTCTTATTTTACCAGATGAAACACATCACATTGAAGAAATTTTCTTCTAAATTTGGTAATGAATGATAAATGCAAACAAGTATTGAAAGGGAAGACCCTTCTAAATTGTAATGTAACAAATCATTAATTCTTATTCTTACAGTATTAGATTGGTTTCTGTGAAGAGAAGATGGTAGGTAGATTCCAGTTTTGGCATCTGTATTATTCTTGGCTTAGCAAAGAAGTATCATAGTTATGTTGCTTAAGTAATAATTACATGAGACCTTTTTTACATGAACTTTCAGGTTTATGAACTGACATGATCTGAGATGTGTCAGGATTTATGTTAACAGCTTTTTCAAAAATTTTTATTTCCAGTGTGATTCAGAGACTGTGAATATTGTAGCATGTGATGCTATTTTTGGTAGAAAAGGGCTGAGGTCCTGAGTAAGTGGTGTGAGAAGCTGTGGATTATTTAACAATAATGCATTCCCTACAATCACATATAGAAAAAGAAGACCTACAGTGGAAAAACTCAGAATTCAAAATATTGTTGTGAAGAGAGTCTTTTTGAAACCAGATTTCTTGGGGCTCTTGTATTCCAGAGCCAAAGATTGAAACCAGAACACATTGAGAGGTTAAAGAGGGATTTTGTTGCAAAGGACAGAAAAGGGAAATTAAAAAACCTCTTGGACGCTCAGTCAGAAGTAGGCATGGGAGACTCTTAGAGCAGAGAATACAGCCTAAATCATGGTGAGAGGACAAACTACTACCTCATGACTGCATGGCCAGAGAGCTGGAAGGAGAGAGGATGGGTAGTGCTAATACATCCTTTTATAGTCCTGAGCATTGCTAAGGAGTGTCCTGGAGTTACTATGCAAGTGAGGTAAAGAGAATGGGTGGAGCCATTCTTTTATAGTCTTGGACATTGCTAAAGAATCAAGTTACTAGGGAAGTGATGTTAAAGATTGGAGGGTGGTGGGCATGGTTTCCACAGGACCAGACTTTTCTAAACTACCCTAGCTGTCCAATAGAAATTATTCCATTATTTCCACACAGATTACAAAAGGGTTTTCTGAAAAATGAGTTACCGTTATTCTTGGGCAGACAAAACAATCACAGTTAATGAAATGTTGAATGGATATGTACACAGATATGGATTCAGAGAGATCAAAGGAAAGAAACAAGAGTGAGTTTTGTAGCACCTCTTGACAGAAATCACTAATCACACTCACTGTGGTAGATTGGGGTATGGTGAGGTGGAGTGAAAAGGGATTAGCTGAATGTACATTTTATATAGTATCAGATTTGACTACCGCTTGTAGAGTAACTAATTAAAAAGTAACAATGACAACTGAAAATGCTTCTCACATAAGCTGATTGTTTGCAATAGGAACGTGTAGGAAGGCATATCTGTAAATATTACACAAAAGCAATAACCAGAGGCAAGGCTCTTTCAGGATATGTTGAGTTGGATGGGGGGGCACTTCTGAAAAAATCACAAGTCTCACCTGGAAAGAATAAGAGGGAGACGAATATGAGTGACCAATTGCCAGGGATCATAGATTTAGTTGTCCCAAACTCCATGTTCTGCTGTGGCAAAAACTTCTTGGGGTTTTAATGATATGGGGTCCCTCTGGGGTTCTCTATGTATCCAGGCTCTTGTGTTAGAGAGTCAAAAGATTGAAATGAAAACATGCATAGAGGATTAAGGCAGTTTATTAGAGGAGGGAAAGAACAGAACTCACAGACCATAATCTATGAAGGGCAAGAGTGCCTTAGAAAATTCGTGAACTGCAGTCATTGAATCCATGAGGAGCAAAGAGCTGTGAAAGAACTCACTGGACTCCAGACCTGGAGTGCCAAGTGTGGCAAGGGTGACAAAGATGACTGTTAGGATCTGGAATATTTATATCCTTAGGCCTAGGAAAAGTGGCTTTTCCTCATTGATTAGCTCCAGTTTCTGCAAATCAGTCCACATCTGTCTTCTCAGTCCCTGCAGCTTCATTTCAGAATCTTACTGCCATAGTTTGTTTTGCTAAATCTAGTTTAATCAAAAGGCAAATACTGAGAAGTTTCAGAATGTGGCATTAAAAATTATTATAACCATTGTGAAAATCAAGGAGATATACAAGTAATCTTAATTTTAACCTTCATCTCCTCTACGGGTCACAACCTTTTGGTAGTTTGCACGTAATTATATGTTTTGTCCGCTGGATATTTATGTTCTATAAATAAACCATGGACAACTTGTTAACTCTTTGACCAATTTTTGTTTCATGTTTCTTCAATCTCTTTTTATTGTTCTTGATTATGTTGTTCCTATATAATCTTTGTTTATAACATACACATAGTCTGCCATTCTTCTACAACTGTCTAACTTTAGTTCTCTTTTTAGTTTTGCATGTTCCCTGACAATTTTCACTTTTTAAAAATCATTTATTTATTTATTGACTGACTATTTGTATATGTGTTTCTGTGTGTTCTTTGTGTGTCTGTGTGTCTCAGAGAGTACTGTGTGTACCTGTAGAGTCCCAAGGGTGATCCTGAATTGCTTCTACCTCCTCTTTGCTTTACTCTGGTATTTCCAAGTCTCCATCTGGTTGTTATCCAAGATCTGAGCTTAGGTCCTGCTTGCAAGGCAGACCCCTTCAGTCCTACCATCAATATTTAAATGGATTTTCAATTTATAATTATCTGGATCTCCTCAAATTCCAAGAGACTGTAAAAATTGTACATTCTGCATTCTTGTACACTAGATGAAAAACCCTCAGTGTTCTCCATTGGTGAGACATGTTGACTGTGTAAATGTTAAAAATTGATTTCACTTCTCACATTCGATGAATTATAGATATACATATAACACATATATAAAACTGAGAGTATGATCATATGATAATAGCAACCAATTAAATATTCTTTTATTTCCTTGACCTCTAATAACCATTCTTTGCTGCTGTGGCCACTGATAATTAACCACTATATTAACTTCACGCTGGCCAGAGATGCCATCAGTGCAGTCAATTCTCACCTGGAGAATGAAGAGCTTTTATTTATACTTAATTATTTCCCTGTCAACAGATGGAAAAAGAAGAGCAACAGAGATTATTTTGGATTGGACAAAACATTCCACTAAAGTGACATTATTATGAAAATGAATCTCCTTCATTTCTCTTCCTCCAATCTTGTTGCCACAGGCTTACTTGGCATAGAACAGAAGAGACCATGTTAGTTAATGTTGACTATCTTTGCATGACTTTAATCCTGATGACTCATTAAGGGTTTGTAATCAAGTTCCCACCACCTCCACAGTGCCCTCAAAGCACATACTTTTAATTGTGTGACCACAGACAAATCAGGTCATTTCTCAGGGTTAAGTTTTCAGTGTTTAAAGTGAGATGACTGGATGAAATGATTTCTTAAAAAAAAATTCTCAGAGAGCTCACTTGTTACTTGTATGTAGTCTCTTGCAGCAATGTGTGAGTGTAAATCTTCTTAGAAACCCCAAGCTGATTAAACAACATGATTAAATAATGTAAACCATGTAAGCAACTTATCTTGGCTATACAATGCTTATGTTCACATCTGTTTAGTTACTGCATGGTTTGATGTGTGTGAGCATATATGTGCAGTTATATTCAAGTGATTCTGATGGATTATAATGATTCAATAGGTAGGGAATAAATTGCAGATAGGAGATATCAATGGAACATAAATAGGAAAGTCATATGTGAATTTCAATGTAGAAATTTCCCTTTTTATATTTATTTATTATTTTTCTGTGTGTGTGTGTGTGTGTGTGTGTGTGTGTGTGTGTGTGTGTGTCAGAGGGCACTGCAGTGTCCCTGTGGAGGACCAAGGGCAACCTCAGGAATCATCCTGGATTGCTTCTACTTCCTTTTCGCTTCACTCTGGGATTTCCCAGGTCCACCCACCAGGGCTGGAAGTGTAGGCCTCCACTTTTTTTTTTTTTTTTTCTTAACGTGGGACCTGGGATCTGAACTCAGGATCTATTTGGGAGACAGAGTCTTAACCCCTGAGCCATCTCTCCAGCCCTTCCTTTTTATTTTCAAACTAACCTTAAGAAGCAGGCATTTCATTGGGCACAATATTTGGATTGTGGTCTTATCAAACTCTGGTACCATCTAATAAACATGTCTAAAAGGGGAAATAGTTTGAGAGTGACTATCAAAAAATCTATTATCTTTGGTCTAAAGGTATCTCTGGAAAAATACATGTATATAGTAATTTGTGGTGTGTGTGTATGTGTGTGTGTGTGTGTGTGTGTGTGTTTATGGATGTCAGAGGGATCTCAGGTGTTGGTCATTGCCTTCCACCATGTTTGAGTGAAGGTCTGTGTATGCCAGGCTGGCTAGCCATGGCTTCTTTCTCCCATTTCACTGAAGGCACACATTACGGTTCACTTTAAATGGACGCTGAAGTTCAGAATTCAGGGCCTTGTGCCTCTAAGGGAAGCTCTGTATCACATGCACCATCTCCTTAGCACTATAAATAACTTTTTAGTTGAACTTAATGGTTTCACTTGCATAGCAAATTGTAACCTGATTTGATGTATAAACAGAAAATAACCTGTTTGAAAAACTAGCAGAAACCCAGTCAAACATAAGTAGCCAATGCAATAACAGTCAAAATCATGCTCTTTCTTTCTTATTTTACATGTGTTCCCTGCACCAAATCAGTTCCTTTTCTGGCTATGTATACATCTTGACTTGAAGTAGAAACAGACATTCAGTACCAGTTGTGGGCCAGAATAATGACTCGCTTTGGTATCTCAAATATAGCCAGTTAAGATCTCCATAACTAGGTTTGTTTAATGTTATGTTCCAGCACCATGTATAACACAAAGAGAAAGTCTAATATGTGAGCTTTCATAGAGTGAAAGACCTGCTTAAATTGTAATACCACCCTGGGTTTTGAAATCCTTGGTTTCTTTCTGATTTTATTTTCTCAGATTCTATCTAGCCACATACTTATATGGATGAGTTCAAAAGATGATCCTGAATGTCAAAAGATTCCCTGTAATTCAAGAACACTTTAAGAGAAAGAGATTAAAATTGTGATAAGGAAGAATACCTTCTCTGTGACCAAAGTGGGGTGCACATTGGGGTGCTGTCAGATCCTAGATTCCTTTATCATGACTTTGTATGCATGCATAAAAACAGAGGGGTCACAGCTTTGCCTCCTCTCATGGTGATGGGGTAGATCCAGCTCATAGTGTTGTACATGAGAGGCAAGTATGTATCTTTGCTAATCTCTTCACCTTTGGCTATTCTATAAAGAACTGATTTATACTACAGATGCAAAGAGACAGTTATTGTTATAGAATGTACATATTCTTCAACTTCCATATGAGCATACAGTATGGAAATGATGCTAACAAGAGATATAATAATTCAGATATCTTAAAAATGTGGCTCCTTATATGGAAGATGTTTAGATTAGTACTATAACTAGTATGTTAAATAAATTATGATATCCACTTGGAAAGTCATTTAAAAGCTGTTATTGCATACATTATTGAATTGTATATTCTTATAAAAGTTTATTGAACAATATCACAGCTCCAAACAAAATAATCTTCATGGTCTAAAGTAACAGCTGTTTGAAAGTGACAATTCAAGTGGAATTATGAAGGTGACTTCCACTGTTACTGTTATTTTGATCTGTAGTGACAACCCGTTCCCATAGAATTGAATGTAAATCAAAATTTAAAAAAATGAAAGCAATACTCATGGCTTTCAATAATAAATAGTGAGGATGAGATGATAATGGGGACTTCTCACTGCCTTTCTTGCTAGTGTGTACTCAAATGGAAAGGAAAAGATGTCTAGTTCATGGCTCACACTTTCATGAAACACAGTTATGTTCACACCTTTTGAAAAAGAATATTTGATGTGTCTTTAGAATGAGGTATTTCAGTTTATGATGTGACACTTCACAACATGGAACTTCAGGGGAAAACTCTGCATTTTGATATAACTTAGATTCATGAAAAGAGTATCAGCTGTGTAACTTTAATGAAAGAAATAGATCACCCTAAAGTAATCATCAGTTTCATCTATATTTGAGTTTTGAAAGCTAATTCCTCAGATCAGTTTAAAATGTTTGAATATGAGGCAACATGTCAGTTCAGTTGGATGCTGAAGTTAACAGGCTTTGAATGTATAATAAGAAGCAATTGTTTAGATTTCTTTTAGTGCCTGTGCACCCCTGGAGAATACAGCTTTATTCTCTAAAATATATGTTCTTTAAAATCTGAGGTGATGATATGCCTGACCTCTCTAGTCTGTTCTGAGGCTGTGGAGGACACCCGGCTTAGATCATCCACCTGTGTTAGGACCTCAGTCATCTGTATGCCCACCTCTCAGTGTGCTATCCCCTCCCTCTCTCCACAGTCTATAGTCACATTCTAACCCAGAAAGCATTGCACTGCTCTGCTCTCTCTCCTGCTTTCTCTTCTTCCTCTTCTCTCTCTCTCTTTCTCTCTCACTCTCTCTCTCTTTCTCTCCCTATCTCTCTTTTTTATTTAGCTTTCTGGGTTAATCATAAAGTCTAGAGATTTCCATATCTATAAGTTTTGAAGAAATGTGCTTTTGAATAATGTGCTTTTGTATAAATTTTCTTCTTATTTTACTTGCTTTTGTTCCAGTATATTTTTCCCTAGTTACTCATTATTATGGTCGCTTACTAGAACTTATAATGTGAAAGAGTCTAATGTCTCTAAGGACACTGCTGCTAGGCTTTTCCTACCCTGTCTAGGATATACTCCAGTCAGACTTGGTCTCATACCTTTTTTTTTTTTTTTTAACTCCGGTTTAAATTTCTTTGTCCCTGATAATAATCATTCTCCTGTACAAATTTTCAGCTACCTTGACCATTTATCACATTCTCTTATGTAAGAGAGATTCTCTTTTGAACTTTTTGCATGTTTTTATGCCCTTGAAGCTGAGCAGATCTGCATATAAATCTGCTACCATTTATCTGGTCTCATTTTGTGTCTCAGACTAAAAGTAAGATACTGCTACTTTGCATTGTCATTTCATTCCCATGAGACTCTTTAAACATCAACAACTACTCTCCTACCTCTTTGTAAATGTACAGATCTACTTCCTAGTACATTGGGAAAATAAGAGTGATTGGTGGAGCATCATCATACATGTTTCCTATACTATCAACTGATGTTTCCTATACCATCAACTAGTAAGTACGTGTGTGCACATCTAACCAGGTGTCAACAGCTATGAGGGATAGACTGTTTCTGATTTGCTCTCATCACTCCCTCTGACACTTGAACTTTATATCCTCTCACATATCTCAGTTCATTACTCTGGCAATCTTTCTCTGCTATCATTTTTCTTTCCTCACCTGATCTTTCCCATGAACATACAGTATTCCCATGAAGATGTATGTTCCCATGAACATATAGTATTATTCACAGCATCTTAAAATATTTCCCTTGGGGCTGGAGAGATGGGTTAAGATTGTGCCTCACAAGCAGAAGGTCCTGAGTTTGGATCCCAGGTCCCATGAAAAAAAACGCCAGGCAAAAATGGTGACAGCCTGCACTTCCAGTCCTGGTGGGCGGAGCCTGGGAAATCCTGGAGCAAAGCAAGAAGGAGCAAGAAGCAATCCAGGATGATTCCTGAAGTCACCCTTGGTCCTCTACAAAGACACATGTGCTCCCCCCCACATACACACACAATGAATGAATAAATAAAAAATAAAGTTAAAAAAAATTCTCTTGATCCTGCATGTTTTCCCATTGAGTATTCCATTTACCTATTTTGCTTTATTGCAATATTTGCATATAGATTTTAAAACATAGTTTTCACATAAATAATTTCTTGCTAAACTTGCTGGAAACCACTTCAATTTATTTTTTGTCTTTAATATTTCAAAATACTCTGTCCAAGATTGCCTATGTTTCATGGTATAAGGAACAATCCATCTTCTTCTTGCTTCATTAACCAATCACATTTCTTCTTACCTTATATACCTTTTTCATCTTTTAGTTTCCTTTGTCCATCTTATTTTTGTCATCTAAATGCTGGATTCTGTTACAGATACAAATTTGAATTGCTGATCTGTAAGCACTTTTCCATTATATTCAGTTTTGTAGCATTAAGTATAGTTTCATATATCTCTAGTTTATGCTTCCATTTTGAATTCAGTGATTAATCAAAATGCCTTTTAATAACCCAGTTAAATATCTAGTAGACACAGTATCTAAAATCATTTGGAATAGGTTGCACCCAATGTATCATTTTCCTCTCAGACTTAATCCTCATTCTTTCTACTGTGTATCAGTCTTGACTATTTAATATTCCTGACATTCACTTCAAATAATTTTCTCTACCAAACGCTGTAACCAACCCATTAGAATACATTCAACATATGTTTCTAGATACTTCATTGTCTTTATTCTGGTCAGCCAAGCACCATCTCTCTTGTAGATTTCCAGTGACTTCCTAATTGGTTTCCCCTTATCACTCCTTTGCTACTCATATTTTGTATTAGTTGTTTTTCATGCTGCTGAACAAAAATGTCTGACAAAAGCACCTCAAGAAAGTGTTTTTCTATCAACTCTGGATAGATATATCCACCTCAATTAATTTAGTCAAGATTATTCACCTCAGATGTAGACAGAGTTCCATACTGTAGGTGTCTACAGATGTCATCAAGTTGACAATTAGATGAACCACAATGCACTCCACCATTACCCTAGTTTCTATTGCATAGCAGCTAGGATGAAGGAGTAGTACTCTGTCAAGACAGACCTTTGTCAATGTATTCAATGACTTTTCTTCATACTCAGATAAAATCTACATCTGCCCAAAGCCTTTGAGATTACCCATACTCCTATTCTCTGATGTCACTGTCTAAGTCATTTCTCTTAACTCACTCTACTTATGGCTTCCTTGCCATTTCAAAATTACAGGCATAATTTCTCCTGAGTGATTTTTTAATGGGTAAGAAATTTATAAGTTCATTGATAATTTATGCTTACTTCTATAAATACTGGAGAATAATTTTACATGAAGGAGCAAATCAAATATGCACCTTGGAAAATGAGCGGTTTGTTAAAATTATGTAGGATGGATTGAAGACGGGAAATACTGAATACATTTAGTGAGATTTAGTGGTTTTTTGAGGTTACAAAATTTTAGAAGTTAGACAAGGTAAATTTGAAGAAACTTTTCAAAAGAGATCAGAAAAGCTTAATCTGGCTAAATTAAGAAAGAGGAAAAAGAGAGATAAGAAAGCCTCTGGTTGTAGCCAAAAATGTCTAAAGCAGAACACTGCAGACAAGGTAGACAAGCACTAATTTACTAAGGCAGCAACAACAAAGGCCTATAGACTGAGCAGCTATTAAACCACAGGAATTCATTTCTCAAACTTCTGAAGAGACATCAGAACATGGTATCATCTTGCTCGTTTTCATGAAGACACTTTTCTAGGTTTCATACTCTTGTTGTAAAAAAAAGAGTGTTCTAGCTCTTTCTCATTTTCTTAAATATGCACTAAGCCCATTCTTGAGGGTCCCACCACATAAGTTATCTACTTTCCTGTAGCCCTATCTCTTTTATTATCAGTTGCTGGGGATATCATTTTAATGAAAGGTCCTTTTTATTATTTTCATTTTCATTCACAGATACAATGCATTATGATTAAATTCTCCCCTTGTTATTCTCTTATCCTCTTACTACTATTTCTAATGTCCTTCATCTCCTTAACTAGTTCCCTTGTTTCTTTTATGGCTCTTTTGTGCAGGTGTGAGGGACAAAACCTTTCTTGACAATAAAGACAACGCTCTCTAATGTGCATGTCACTATATTCTGGTTCTAGTTTGTATTCAGGACTTGGAGACTGATAAAATAAAACCTGATGAAAACCATCTCCAGGCTAGCATAAGGTTCTCTGTTTAGACTCTGACTAATATTTGTAAAGCAGAGAATCTGTGCTCAAAGAAATCGTATCTTACAAGTAAATTGTCACTTCAATCAGATAACATTATGGCCTAATTGACTGAATAGAAGAACAAAGAATCAGTCTCTCAGAATCCAAAGTGTTCAATTTGAAAGAAGAAATATTTCTTAAGTGTAAGCTTCTGCCTAATATTTAAGAAGTAATAAAATACTTTTTTATGCCACATCTTCAGATAACTCTCTCTGAACCTGGTCCCTTGATGATTGTTACTGGCTTTAATGTTTCTGTGCTGGACTCTGTGCACTGCTGAAAGAGTGGATTCTGTCTATCTCACACTTACTGATCTAGTTGCCTTTTTACGTACAAGACTCTGATCTCAGTCCCCAGCTGCCATGTCCACATGCCCTCTGGAGAAATCTGGCACAAGTTCATTTATAGATCACTGGAAGGAGCTACTTTATAGACCCAGCTATGTATGTCAGATATCTTCCCACTTTCATTGACACTAACAGTCTTTAGACAGGGTCTCAGGATTATGTCATCTGTGCAAACTGTCATTTCTGATGAGTACAGTTTTGAAGCTTTAAACAACAGCACTTACATGCACTGCCCATGGTCCCTTATGACCTGAAGAATCAATGATGTTACCTAGATAGTTTATTTGAAGACAGTTTTATTGATGCTGTGCAACCTTAATACTGTGTAAATGACAGATAATTCTTTTGAATCAAAATTATTTTTTTCATAGAACATCACATGGGCTCTTGGTCTCTCTCCTTGCATTTCTATGTGAATAAATGCATAGAAGTTTACATAATGTAAGTTAACTTTCAAAAAATATATCTGCTACCATGGAGATGTAGGTAGTACAATGACAGAACCTTTTTTATTGAGATTTTGTTTTTAACTCTTGCAATAATATACATTTACTATTATTATTGCTGTCATTATTATATTTATCATTTTATCAGTTTTAATAATAATTCTATTTATTATTTTTCTATGAGAGGCATGATATTTTGTAGTTCAAAAGTAAAATTATTGATCAGGAACTAATAGGTGCTATACACTGATATGTGGATAGTAATATGTTTTATAAATTAGATTGATAAATTGATTAATAACCTGAATTAAGTATATCTGACTAACTTTGTGTAGGAATATGCATGGATGTGAGCATGCATGTTTACATGGGGTGTGTGTTTGAATATGTGAAGAACCAAGGCTGATATTGGAAGCCATCCTCACTGCTCTTTCACCTTATATTTTTGGGGAAAAGTCCCCAATCAAACCAAGATCTCACCTGTAAGGCTAGTCATATTAGTCAGCTTGCACTGAGGAGTCCCACTTCTATGTTTTTGGAGACTGGAAACATAGGTGGGTCTCCACAACTATCTGGCATTTTACATGAGCATGGAACCAACTTCTGTTTGTGTAGCAAGTGCTTTAACTGCTGACTCATCTCCATTGTGTCTTCCCAGTCTTATTATAGATAGACATACTTATTTTTTCCCCAAGTAACAGGAATTAGAAATTTAGGGCATTAAGAACTGGGAATCTCATGGAGGAGGAAAATTCTATGATTTATGATTCAGCCATGACTAACTATATGGAATAGATGTTGAATAGGAGAGGAGAGAGCTCCTGTACTCCAAGGTTTGCCCACCAGAGTGAGTGGGTCATTTGCACTTTATAAGTGCCTGGCACTAGCTAGTGCAGGCATCCTAGATGGGACCAGTGCTTGCTCATCAAAAAGACTTGAAAGAAGGAGAGAAATTAGTTGGATGTGGATGGGATAGGCAAATGGAGATAGATGGTGGGTGATAAAAATGTCTAAATTCATTGTTAATATAATTAAAAATAAAGAAATGAGATCAATTTATTGTGACAGTGATTGCTTGAATTTGAGATTCATATATTTGTGTATGGAAAGCCTCCATGTAGTCTGAAGTTGTAAGGAGATTCACCCTGTCTCCAAGGTATGTTAGTAATGTGTAGATTGTAGTAATACTTGGAAAATTGTATGTTATTTTCTGTAGTATTGATAGTTAATTGTGTTTGTAGATATATAATGCTTTTATTATCTTGGATGTATCATGGACAAATTTGACATGAATTTTATTTTAAAAATAATTCACTTAACAAATTATTAGATAAAAATAAATAATTATGGGTGCTGTGGTCTCTAAAACTTACGTTAAATATAATTGCCTTTATGGAAATATTAAGGAAGACTTTGTGGAGATGATTATGTAGATCATTAACTACATGAAAGGGATTAAAGCTGTTATTACACTGTTTTGACATAGGTAGGATCAAAATTGGAAAATACACAATATTCCTAATTTATAGTATTTTCTAGAACACATTATAAATTAGTTTACCCCAGAAAATGAGGACAGAACAGCTTTTTAGCTATCTACTACCTACTGATTTGTTTGATT
Source organism: Typhlomys cinereus (assembly GCA_023101885.1). Lineage (NCBI taxonomy): Eukaryota > Metazoa > Chordata > Mammalia > Rodentia > Platacanthomyidae > Typhlomys > Typhlomys cinereus. The sequence goes on along the minus strand of JALPQD010000232.1, from coordinate 1,572,435 downwards.
GTCTATGTGTTACTTGTCGATGTAAGAATGAATGCACAGTTTTCTAACTGTATTTTGTTTCCAAATGAACTTCCAGTTCATGTAAAATGCTCTGTCACATCATTTCAATGGGTGTGAAGGAACCATATCTGCTTAATCTTGCTGGTTTACAAATGTTAACAATCAAAAAACTGGTATCTGCAAATAGTTTATGCATTAAGATCTTACTTGCCTCCAAATGCCACCCAAATAGGAGGACTGTTTAAGGATTTGTAATATTTTGAAAAATAAATCTTTTATGTGAAATGTAGCACTTCTAAAAGTGAAAATGTTGCTGAAAATTTCCTTATATTGCTTAAATATATGGAACTTCAAAGCAGCTGGATATTGCAAATAGCATCGCATAAATTATATAAACTTGAATACAGCAGATTTGAAATGAGTAGGAAGAGCAGCTATCATTGGCTTTTCAAAGGAAGTGTTGCTGTTTGACAAAATATCATGTACTTCCCCCAAACATATGCTAATTTATAAAATTTGGATCTACTCCTCATGGACTACATTTCCAAGAAGCATTAGCAGCAATCATTCAGGGAAATTGTAGTGATATATCAGCAACTAGTACAATTTTGAGTTAGGGATTTACAATTAAAATATGATGACTAGTGCTTCTAATAGCGAATAGTAGAGTGAAATATGCATTGAATCATAAACAAATCTTAGATTTTAAACTTTTGAGAGGGTCTTAGATATCGATAAAGTAGTTTTCAATGAAATGGAGTTTTATCTCTTCCAGTTTGGAGATATTAATGGTATGAATTCTGCAATGATCTTGTCACAAAACTATTTATCTGACATAACTTTGACCTAAATTCCAAGTATCTAGGTTCTGTTTAAGCCAATACTATTTTTATAAAATGATTAATTTTTCTTCTTTATTCAACAGAAAGCTTTATGTGAAGAAAGCTATCTGCTACCTACTGATTTGTTTGATTTTCTATGTGTTACTTGTCGATGTAAGAATGAATGCACAGTTTTCTAACTGTATTTTGTTTCCAAATGAACTTCCAGTGAAGAAAGTATGTTAAGAAAGACTTTAACTAAATAAACTATTGACTTTTTTAAAATGGTAGTTAAAATTTCTGGCTTAAGAGTTTCTGGACAAAAAACTTACATATTGTGTCTATTAGTCTTTTGAAAAAAGAATAAGTAAAAGTATTTGGCTCGGTTTACTTTCTCCTTTCAAGATTTTTATCTCATCACTTATATTTTTGTTTATATATACATATAATTTTTGATTATTTATTCAAGTTAATATGCAATACTATGATAGCAGATTAAAGCAATGGACTTTCTTCATCTTGAAAGGTAGCTGATGCATGAGTCACTTAAAACATATACTAGAGCAAAATAGAGTAGGAGAAACTGTCATGAAAGCACATGTAACAACTCTTGGCAATTTCTACTTGCATGTGAGATAATGTGATTCAAGTGAGATGTGCCTGCTGCAATTAATAGCTAATGCTTTTGAAGACTTTATTAGCTTTGAAAGGTGACAGAGACAATGGATGTGGGAGTGGGGAACCATATTCGAGAAATGCTAAGGATATATAGCTTGGAGGGGAGAAAGTTCTAGAAGTAGGTATGAGAGTGGTCTTGAAACAGTTGAAGAACTTCACTATGGAAGGATGATTAAACTGTAGCAAGTGGTTTAGACTATTTGTCATTGGCAGACCTTTTAACATAGAGACGATATTTCAACACAATGATTGCAATCCTTAAAAATCAAAATTAAGTTAGTATTGTATGACCTGAGTTTTGAAAATGCCCATAGGTGACCTTGATGTTATCTGTGCTCAACAGCAGTAGTGAAAACTCTGAAAAGTGATATTGAGGTGAAGAAATCTAATTGGGTCTTGGGGATTTGGAAGACTCAAGAGGGTTAGAACTTTTTAGAAGCTGTGCTAAGCATGAATTTAGAAACCTAAAATCTTGGTGTGTATATATAATCTCTTCATGCCTGTACTGAAGATCTAAAGGACAGTATTTGGAACTTATTCATTTGAAGGCTTTGAAGGACAGATGACAAGCCTATTAAATCTATTAAGTGAAAATTATTACACTACTGACTACAGATTCTCAGAGCCTCTGTAATTGTCACAGTAGTTTAGGAAATTCTCTAAATATGCCATTGTGATGATATTCATGACCACTGCAACCAATGTGAAATTTGTGCATAGAAGATAATATTAAGGTTTATATATTTCCCTACATGTTTTATTAATGGAAAATTTACTTATAATCTCTGTATTAGACCTATCTTTTATTCCTGATAGTTTAGGATATGTAATTTACATGATAATAATGGTTCTCAAAGCCCACTGTTGATGACATATAGTAGAAGGCTCAGTTATTGAGGATGTATTTCAGCTGATAGTCATTTCTGACAAGTTTTGAAGAATGAGACTGATAGAAAAATAAATACGTGGAAAAAATGGTCAGGCATGAAAAGAATGCCTGAAACAACATCAAGGTTGTATACAAACCACAGAATTGTCTTCATATGAACCTCTTAGATTACATCAATGATTCTTCAGTTCAGGAAATTATGATCCTCAGAGAATGGAGCAATAGATATAATGGCTGATTTTTTTTTTTTGAGCATCCAAGCTATTATCTTCAAAGAGAACAGCTAAAGTCCATGAAACAATTCAAAATCTTTATAAATAGACCTTTTGGCCTCATAAGAAGTAGATTTAATATTTGCCTTGCACTGCAATAATTTGTAACGTAGCTTCCTTGAGACACATTCAACAACAGCTTGGGACTGATGGTGGATGTCGCAGAACATCCATTTTTATAAATCTGACAGAGCATGTTTACTTATTTCTAGAGAAGAAAGAGAAGGATGTGTCCCAAGGAAAGAGTACTATTTTTTTGCTGCCACATGGTGTCAATGGCTACATTTGTGGAAACTAATGAAATAAATGTAAATAAAGCAAATGAATAAGACTATTATGTTGTAGCAATAGCTGGTTGCATTTGAAGCATCATTGGAAGGGAACTATATAAGATATTGGAAGACATACTTGTTTACAATATAAAATGACAATTGAAAACTATCAAAATCTTCTTTGAATTCTCTTACTAATTTCTTTTTGCTTTAATCATTGAAAACTTATACTTGTCATTTATGGAGCCCTCTGAAGAGTAAACATCAGCAATAGATTCCTTTTTTTATTTCAAAAAGTGCATTAACTTTACCAAGTTTCTTCTCTAGACTGAAGTCAGTGGCTTCCTATAAAGATAGGGCTGCTATCCATTACATGGGCAGAGGAGGTGGAGAGCTGATCAGGGTGACCAAATCCTACATTCTAGGAAGATAATTTTAAGAAAGAGTTTCTAAATTGTGTTTTGTGTTTTAATTCTTCCATTCCAGGAACTCATAAAGGCAAAGTAAACATGGCATCAACAGACTGGTTCGTACATACATTCTCCCAAGCCAGGTGCTGGAATCTATGGGAAATGAAGAAAAACACAATTTTTGTTGCTGTTTTAAAGAAGCAATCCTCAAGTCTCACTCCTTTCCCTTACCCTGTAGCTTTAGTCTAGAGCAGATGGAGACAGAATAGACGCAGGACACTGATCAGGCCGATTTCCTCATGTGCTCTTAACTGCTGTTCTGTAGTTTTAAATATTACCACTAACATTCAAATTTCTAGAGGTTAAAAAAATTGCTGATCTCATTTTAACTTAGTCATACTATTACATTTGGAATGACTAGTAACTGCATATGGCCAGTGGATATTGTGTCAGAGAGAATAGAGACAACGAACTACTTTCACTGTAGAAAGCTTAAGGGACAGCTGTGAAAGTTATCCTAGAACAGGTACAAAAACTGACTTTTACTGAAGAATGTTATGTGAGTATCAAGAGTCCAAGGTTTGTATGAGCTTACCACAATTTTGCATTTTCTGGAACAAATTGTTTTTATTTTTGAATTCAATTTACTCCTTTTCCAATGAGTTTTATGAAAATTCACAAGGTCTGTTCAACAGTGATGTTGAATTAAAAGGGCTGGTTGTCTTACATAATACAGCCAAAAGTCAACTGGTTCTCCTTAGAACATATTTATATTCTTAAAGTTTCTGAATACACATTGCAATCTTAACGAAAAATTGACAGAAGGACAAAAAACAAAAAAAAAACAGCAACAACAACAGAACTTTGATTCTGTCAAAGTTCTGACTTATTCACCTTCTAATAACAAATAAACAAACTCTCAGACATGTAGCCCTTGATAATAGCTATTGCCCAATACTTAAACATGCAGAGGTAAAAGAGTTTTCATAATCCGCATTATCGACCTTATCAGCCAGTCTTAACAAGGTCATTTGAATTGTAAATATTAAGTTTGCTTTGGTAGCTATGACTAAAATGAAAGTTTAAAAGGATGCCATAGTTACATTTGTGATTTTATTGAGAGTTGTTTTCACTGGGGAACTCAGCCTGTCGGATTAAATGGTAAAGAGACCTTTTATTGCAAGAGCCCTGACAGTTATCCCCTTAGCAAAGTTTGCTTTTGTGATAATTACACCTACTCTTGTTTACCAAATGATTCGCTGTTCAGTGCTGCTTTTAACCTTGACTGGTCTCCTTTTGATGATTATTTTCCACTATGATGAGATGTTCAGAAATACATTGCAAATTTTGTATTGCTCTTTTTCAAGTGATATTTACACTTGGTTTTACTGTGAGTAGATTTCCAAAGTTCATTTTAGAGAGCAGATAAAGGAGGACTGAGTAGCATCTATGTGTATTCTTTTTTTTTTTTCTATGTGTATTCTTTATGCAAGAGAATCAATCAATGTATGGTGCTGGGTGAACTATCACACGATTTCCGCGCTTCCCTCCATTTCTCCTACTTATCATCAGGCCCCATAGCCTCATGAAAGAAAGCCGAACAGATTTAAAGAACAATGAATTAAAAAAATCAAATATTGTAACCTACACCAGGATTGGCCTTATCAGGCTGGTTTTTCATAGAACAATAAGGACCACATAAATTGGACCACTGAGTTGATAAAATTGACTAATGTAATTTAGGCTCATGATTTCTATGCACCAATTATTTAACTGTAATGCTTGATAATGCTCATCAACTCTTTCAAATTCTAACTAGAAGGTCTTATGATATACTCAGTGGTTGATCTTCCTTGGGGGTTGGGACTAAGAGATTTCATGTGAGTGTATATTGTATATCTGAGAGCCCTGTGTGTGCATGTGGAGCCCAAGGATGACTTTGGGCTCATCCTGAATTGCTTCTACCTCCTTTTTGCTTCACTCTGTGATTTCTCAGGTTCCATCTTTCAGAATGGGATGTACAGGTCATAGCCATTTCCACATGGCATTTTTACATGGGATCTGGGATTTGAACTCAGGTCCTTCTGTTTGTGATTCTTAACTACTGTGCCATCTTTCCAGCCCCTTAGAAACTTCTATATGATAGGGTTGAAACAGTAGAACAGATGAAAAAGAGAATCAAGATATTCTGAAATATAAGTTTGGTACCACCGTATGACTTGAAGCAACCGGAAGACAGGGAAAATATATCAGCCATTCAGTGGATGTTAATAGCAGGACAGTAGAGAAAACAGTTCAAAGACTGGTGGGATCTTGGGCCAAACTTAAAAGGAAAATCAAGCTGAGAGAAGACAGAAAAATTCCTATCAATTTAATGTCATAAGGAAGCCCATAACGCATAAGGGCCTACAAACAATTAACCCAACATGGTGTTGAAGGCCTCCTGTACCTTCAATAACCACCCACTGCCTCATCTTGTCAATACTGCATTTTGGTGTTTTTTGCACACTGACATTTGCCTTCTATTCCTCTTGCAGCTCCTGGTTTCCTCCTTGATCCATAGTCATCATATTGTGAGGTCTGTCACACTGCTTCTCTGAAACTGATCTCTTTGAAATCACTGAATGAATACATACAACATAAAATGTAAATACACAAGGAAAATGTAAAATTTCCCTGACTAGAGATCAATTTCACTTTTTGAAATATGCCTACTTCATTTAACTTCCTTCCTCTTTTTTCCTATTTGTCCATCTTTTCAGGCTCTTTCCTTTCTTTCTACGTGTCAGTATTTTTTTTTAATGTCTATTGTGGATTCAAGAACCACCATTACACCACATTATATTAGTGATACCCAATGCACTCTGCAAGACAATCTCCTTTTAAAAGATCATACAGAGCTTACCTAAACTTGAATTCATCTTCTTTTTATCTCCTGTTTATTGCTTTTCCATATTTTCTTTCATCCTACCTAGACAAGTCCAACTAAAAGTGAGACATCCCATCATTAACTTTAACTCAAGTCCTCTAATAGCCACAGATGGATTCCCATGACCTTCGATTCCACCATCTCAAATTTCACTTTTTTGTCTTCACTTCTTCCTTCCTTCCTTCCTTCCTTCCTTCCTTCCTTCCTTCCTTCCTTCCTTCCTTCCTTCCTTCCTTCCTTCCTTCCTTCCTTTCTTCTTGCCTGCCTTCCTGCCTTCCTTCCTTCCTTCCTTTCTTTTTCTTTCTTTCTTTTTTACTTAAATCAGTCATTCTTTTCCTTACCTTTCTTGAAATTTCTGCTGTAGGTCTCCCAAATGTTTCAGATAACATTCTATCTGCACTTTATCTAAGGTAAAGTTAACCTGATCTTTTAAGAAGGAGATTCTGATTTATTGACAATCTGATTCTTAAGACTCTTCAAAAATTCCTTACTGTTATCGAAAGTTCCTACTCTTTTTGATAGCTATTATGAATATTATGGAGAACTATTTCTCTATTTTTTGACTTATTCCTGGAAACAGGTCTCCCCCAAACCATGTTTGACAATGCCATTCTACCCATGGTCAAGACATTTTTTTCACTAAAAATCATGTAACAGAATAGATTAGAAAGAGTTCAAGCAAAAAAAAAAAAAAAAAAACCCGAAAAAACTAAAAAATAGCCTTGTATTACAAGTAGGAAATAGCCTTCCTTTTGCAGGAAGTTCAGGAGAGACAAGGCATGGAAACACATAAAGAGTGGAGACTATATGAGGAACTGGGAGGTTTCTCAGAGATGACCATGAAAATGCTGTGGAATGATAGCTTTGTCTATGTTTCTTTCCATGGCTGGGTGCTTGGAATGAGATTGAGATCTTCTAAGTGGTAGATTACCCTGGCCACTGAAGAGCAGATTTGATGTAGATGGACAAAGAAGAAAAGATAGCTTGGCTAGAAGGCTAGAAGAAAATACACTGACTGCCAGTCCTATGCCTTGAGTTAGAGTAGCAAATCAATGTTGTCCAGTGTAGATCTAGATGAAAATTAATGATTGTGATTAAAAGTCCAAGGTGATTGATGTAAACTAATCTATGAGCTAACAGGTTCTGTGTTTCTGTGTAGTGGCAGCTGTGTGAGATGCACTGTCAGATTTGGGTAATCACTGAATTGCTTAAAGACCCAGGACAATTCTGCATCTTACTAGCCTCCTCTGAATTCTGCTGTGCTGCCGACCACTCCTTCTTCACTACTTATCCTTCGGAAAGCAGCCAAATGCTGCAAAACAAGCTGTCTGTATTAAGGTGCAACTACTGGATTCATCTCAAAGACCTGCATATGTATCATGTGTGATTGCTTACATGTGCAGACAGCTTTGTTGGTTCTGATAGTCTGTGCATCTGCCCTCATGCTGAAGATATTCCTTGCCTCCTAGATACCTGTTATCATTAGCTTCAGAGTCCTACGAATTTTCACAAGCAAAGTTTCCAGACAACACAGCTCAGTGAGTATGTTCATTAGTGTTTCAATGAGGGGGTAAATTTTTATGAACAAGATGTGTATCAGTGCTGCTGTCCTGCTTAATTATAGGGACAAGAAATGGGCAGACACACTGATGCAGCATTCAAGAGAGAGAGAGAGAGGAAAAAAACAACTCTGGGATTATTACAGATGTCTGGATGATGTCCTCAGTTCCCCCATAGCTATTGAATCTCAGCTGTCTGCAATCAAGAACTGAGTCACAAAATGGCTTGCATTGTGTTGCTATTTCAGTTTGACAGACTGTCTTTAAGCATGGAAATTGCGAACAATTCACCAGGATTTTAAATTGCTATACAAAAAAAAAAAGGCCTGCATTTACATGCAGCTAGAACTTTAGCTGTAATAACACTACATATAATTCTATAAAAATATTTTAATAATTGTATGAATATTCAGTAAAGCCTCATTAAGTTGAAAGGCAAGGTGCAAACTCCCTTACCACAAGCAGATTTTAAATTAACTGTATTCAGATAAACCAATAATTTTATCAAAGGAAAGTAGGGCAATTACTTTGCAAAATATACAATTTAGAAAAAAAGATACCCGATTAATTAAGCACTTCTGAAAACAGCAGATATTTCAAACAACTTATTCTGCTGAAAATCCTATACTGTGATCTCATTTACCTGATACAAATATTCAAATCTGCAAATGTTTATGTTCTGTTAGCATGTGTGTCTGCATGCCAGTAAATCTATACACTTGTTTATTTCTCTCATTGGCACACATTAGTATACATAAGTAGATTTTAATACACTTTGCCTGGGTATATGAGAATATGTATCTTGGTTATTTTTAGGATTTGGAGTGCCCCTGCCCCTATTCTTCCTGGAATAATTTTGGGGATACCTGAGAGGGGAAATCCAATTGCTTGAGAAAATCAGTCTTCTCATTAAAATGAAATGTGTTTACCATAGGAAAAGATTTACACATGCTATTTAAAAGACCACTGAAGTCTTTAGAAAGACAGTAACTCCTTAGATTCCTATATAGAAAGTCTCCAGGAAGACAAGTTTAACATCTTCTAATCTGACTCTATGGAATCCCTAATTTTTTTTTCCCCTCGTTTCTTTTTGTTTTCCAACCCAATGACAAAAAGGAGACCAAAATGTGTAGGAGGAATGGACCAGGCAGGCGTGTATTGTCTGTATGGGCCCCATGCAGGAACGCAACTTCCCCAAGCTAGAACCTGCTGCCTTGTCTGGTGCCTGACATCAAACCGCCTGGCTGAGAGGACCAACCCGGACAGGACAATGCAGCCAAAAGTCACATGATGTGATGTTGGGTGGGGTATATAAGCAGCCCGATGTTTACAATAAACACAATAAACAAGCCTGCAAGCCTGCTTTGCCACTCCCCTGACTTCTGGAGTCTGTGACTTGACTTCCAGCCTGCTTACCCCCGACCCCAAGGGTCTCCGTAGGTCCCCGAGACTGCTACAAAAGTGGACTTAATTAACTGTTTTTTCCTTTTCATAATTCAAAAAACACAGTTTGGGAGTTGCATTTCTTTTATTTGAGTTTTTTTTTTTTTTTTTTTTTTTTTTTCTTGATTGCTTTGCCAAGTGACTAACTAGAATTTTTTTTTTCTTTTCCCTTTCATTTGCGATTTCTTTCCTCTATCCAAGGACAGATGAAATAAATCTAAAGTTGTCTCTCTCAAGAATTACCTAAAGTAAGTAAATAAATAAACAAACAAACAAATAAATAAATAAATAATAAAGTAAAACAAACTCAGACTGATAATTAGGCAACTCACTGAATAGGTTGTTGAACCAGCTAGAGTGGGAAAGAAATTATTCAAGTTCTAAACCTTTCTACTTGCAAATTAGCTACAATCAATTGCCTTTTAAGCTTCACACCACCTTGATTGATTTTAAAATGAATAGCACTTTGTGTTCACATCTATGGTGAGCTGTGAAGGGCTAGACTATGGGAATTTTTTCTACCATAGTTTTCATTAAATTTTCAGTAGAGCTACTGCTTCTTAGCACGAAATGAACTTTATTGAATTATATATTCTAGTTTCTTGGTTTATTTTTGGGTTGTTGGTGGTGAAATATAGTTTTCAGATTTCATTTTGCTTAAAATATCTTTATCCACTTTCGGCACCCATTATAGCTTTTGTTAATTCATTTGATTGAAAAGAAGTATTTTTATAATTTTAGGTTAGAAATGAACTCTGAAGGGATATAACTATGTTATAAGAAACTGAGTGGAAGCATAAAATTTATTTGAACTTAGGTTAGTAAAATGGGGGAACCACTGGTTTTGGAACCAATACATGGAAATTGGATCTCTGATGTGGGAATCCATATTTGTAACCAGAAACAAGCTGAGAATCATCTACTTTGGCAGCTTCCTTTAGAAAATGTTTTTTTCTTTAGGATTAAGTTTTGGACATTATAGAAAATAGGACCAAGCAGCTCCCATTCTGGCTGAAAGAAGTGTGCAAAGAAGTGGTAGAAGGAATGTGGGAATGAGTGGTGGGGAGGGGCACTGAGAATTAGTGTCTCCTGAGCTCTGTAATTGTACTTATATACTCACTGCAGCTGAGGTTAACTGCAAAAAACTTGCACAAGGTTGGGCTGATCAGCATGTCATCAAGACATGAAAGGCACGTGGTGCTCCACCCCTCCAAGAGGGGTGTCTGTTAAAAGCCCAAGATGACTGGGGGAAAGGGTTTCACTTTCTTCTGGTGGTGGTGTGGGAACTGATAAACTGTGCTGAAATAAATAACCCCCCACACTAGCTCATGCAAGCATCACTAAAGCCAGTGATCCACACATACGAACAGAGAGTGTAAAAGTACTAAGGGGCTTGTGAAGAAGAAGGTATTCAGTAGGAGCAGAGAAGTATAGAATAGGTGTAAAAATTGCTAAAATCCATTGTATTCATGTATCAAACTGGAAAGAATGAAAAATAAACATGAACGAACAGTGCTAGACACAGAAAAGACAATAAATAAGTGCTATTTTTCTTTCTAAAATGCAAAAAGGACATAATATATTGAGTAGTTAATGTGTTTATTGGCTCCCTGGCCCTCCTCCTTTCTGATAGCTTTTATTTTCCTGTGCACTCAGTTTTTAACAGAAAGCATGGAATATATAAATAACTATACTGCCTGGAATATGTACTGTAAATAAGAATTGGAGAATTGTGTATTATACTAGCAGGATTTAGTGATAATTATGATTAGAGCAGACACAGTAATTAAAAATTACAGGAAATATGCAAGAAATCATATTCTTATATAAATATATAAAAATGTTAGAATTCTATAAGCTAAATATAAAGATTGACATTTTATGTCTAGGCACAAATAAAAAAATAATGATTTACAAGATAGATATTTATAGAGTTGAAGATATGTCTGTTTTGTTAGAATTTAATGGACAGTGATTTTTTTAGATTAAAACTCATCAAAAAGTTAGATGGGCCTCATTTTAAACATGTTGTATTATTTCTAATGATTGCTCACTTATAAATAGTGATAGTTTATTTTATTTTAAAACACTTTCATGAGTGAACTGGAATTTCATTTGTAAAAATTGGGGGAGAACACACTGATATTTAGTCTTTAGTTTGAGGAAGCCCTCCTTGTTAAATGTTTGCTCTGTAAACAGCAACGGTGTTTGCCTATGTGCAAGGATTTGTGCACAATAGCAGTGAAGCCCATTTTGATTTTGATAATTGATAGCCTATGTTTTACATGACCTTCACATTTATTAAGACCTACTGTGTCTGCTCCACTCCCCATAAAAATCCACATCAGACATCTATGGGAGCCAGTCAAGTTCTCTTTAAAGACATAATTTTGCCAGATCTTATATCCTCCCAGAAATCTCTTTTTGCTCTTGTTATACTAACTGGTATAAGGATACATTAAACTGTATTCAATATAGTCTTACTTCGATGTTGTCCTGAGTGAGGCCAGTTAATTACAGCTTGTACCCAAAGGAAAGATTAGCCCTATATAGTTACATAGCTGCACTTTATCATTGCTTGTTAAATAATTATGTCTGTTTTAGAACAATGTGATACCTTAAGATATATTTATATTTATGCAGTATATTCAGTTATAAATGAGTATTTATGATGCAAGTTTTTAGATCAAAAATAAGAACAATCAATAGCTTTGGAAATGTCTAACCAAGATAGTCTTTGCTCACTGCATTATATCCACAGAAGACTGATGAACAGCACACAGGGCCTCCATCCCTCCATGCAGAAATTCTGGTGCTCACTCTGTTCTCTCTGCTCCCTGACATCCTCTGTTGGACAGCACTAGCTGGGCTCAACATTTTCCCTATCCTCCTAACCCCTTTTCCCTTTCAAAAGAAGTCTGGTATATAAATAGTGTGAAAGATAAGGTGAGAGTGGGTGAAACAGTTATTTATTTATTTGTTTACTTTTCTTGGCCAGGAGAATTGTGCCAATTTTGCACAATCCTCTTTTCCTATGGAGCATAGTGCATTTTATCAAATCATCTATGGTTATATTTTTGTCTCAATTGCAGCTGTGTGTCCTAGAAATTGAGGTTCACAATGTCAGAGAACCATGGTGGACAAGACAACACTTGTATTTTTGGTCATGGTGTTTCTTTGTTAAATTTTGCCTATTTGTTCTGCTATGTCCTGTACTGCCGTGAGCCAGTGTTGCTCTGCTTGACAGAAATACTCATTCTTAGCTTGGCCAAAATGAGCTTTTAAGATCTCACAAGAATGTGTGCACGGCAGCTTTTTTATGCAAGTGACCTAATATAAACTCACACCCAGGTTGTGTAATTCCTTTTAATAACTTAACTTTTCTTCAGTTTTATACTCAATAGTGAAATTTGTTAAACATTTAGGATCAGTCTTAATAGATCTATTGATATGTAATAGACATCCAAAAAATTGTTTCAGCGTATGTAGCCTGTGATACTACTACTTCAATTAAGACTGGGACTATCAAAATTTCACTAAAAATGAGTGATCATTGACAGTTAAGGGCTGTCAGGAGTGGGCATTCCATTTTCTTCTGTGTTGTAACCAAGTTGTGTCTGTTCCAGTAGATAACCTCAAAACCATGCTTGGGCAAGAAACTCAAATGAAATACAGTGGTCACATACAAAGAGATGACACAAAAATAGGAGGGCCTATCTAGATAGCCAGCTTGCTCTGGGGATGTCCAGTGTCTGCCTTCTCAGGCTGGAATTAGATAAGAGGTGAACTGCTGTACCCACTTATAATTTTTATTTTTCTTGTAGGAAAGAAGGATTCAGAGGGTGAGGGAATGAAAAGGGTGTGGACATGACTAAAATGAATTTGTAAATGTGTGAAACTGTCAGGAATTAAAGAAAATAAGATACCAAATGTAGCTTGGTTGTAGGTTGTAGGTTGATCCAGTCTTGTGTTTGTGCCCTATCTGGAGAAACAATTGATCTGGCTTCCCTCACTGTGGGCGGGTTTTCATTGTGTGGAGTTTTGTTAATTAAATCACAAAACAAATACTGTCATGTTCAGCAAAGCAACATTCAGTCAGATAACACTGCATATATTATAATATATTGTTCCCATAAGATTATAATGGAACTAAATTATAACTTGCTTAGTAATATCATGACCAGTGTAATATCATTGAGCAATGCATCACTCATGTGTTATATATGAAAGACCCCCAGTTTTTCACTCAGGAACGAGGCCACCAAGAGAGAGACCAAGACCCTTCTCGCTGAAAATGCATGAGGCTTTATTTAACGAAGTGCTGGGGAGCTCCAGCAACCTCTCTCGCAGGAGAGACTGAAGTGGCCCTGAGCAACTTGGGCAAGGGGTTTTTAAGGGGTCTTGGGGTGGGAGGTCGCTTAGCTGGGGAATTTTCCATGACCTTTACAGTCATTGGTCAGCAAGAGCTCAGGTGGGGTTGGCTCTTAGTGATCTTTCCAGTCCACATGCTTAACCACAGGCTGTTCATTCTGGGTGACAATTATTGATGGAATTCCCCTTTGTTCAAACTTTTTTTTCTAGAACTGAAGGGCTTGAGGTCACAAGGGGTGGGGAAATATCTGCAAATAGCTCTAGGTTGTACATAGTTTTAAGCAATAGCTAGCAATGGATATGCTTGGATGGCTATAAACAATGGCTAACAACAGCTATGCCTGAATGACTATAGGCAATGGCCATCTTCTATTGTGAAGTTTCTTTTAGGATGAGGGTCTCAGGGTCCCACAATATACATATTAATTATTTTAATAATCTACTTCCTCTATTGATAAAATGAATTTAATGTAAACAGAATTTGGTTTTCTGCCGGAATATCCTCATACAGCTTTGAAAAACATCAAGAAGGTCATGGTGTGAGATGTACTGTGGAACTGAGGTTAGTGTAGTGAGAAAGAAAAACTACTGTAAACAAGCTGACTCTGAGAGCATACTATCCCCAGAAAACCCATAGAAAGGCCCAACTAAGAGACAAAGGAGGGAGACTTGCACAAACAAAGCTGTCAAAAAACAAAAGCAAAAACAAAAACCCAGATGTCCAGTGTCTTAGATAAGGGGTGGAGAAGGGACTGCACAAACAAGACCTTAAGGTTCCAGAGTCCAGGTGACTAGATAAGTAACTGAGTCAAGGAGATTTATGATTACTGTGTGGAGGCCGGTGGTGATTGATAAAATTCTTAAGGTTTCCAGTTTCCTGCTTAACGAAAATGTAACTTGTGACCAATCCCCTTAAGCCCTGTAGAAGAAGCCCCCAGACCCATTTCAAATTGTATAACCCCCCCAACTCAAGCCAGGGCTCCACTTTGTCTACTGCGTTGGGTACTGTGTGAGCCCTTGCTTAAGCTCGTAATTAATAAAATCCCTCTTGTACTTGCAATGGAACCAGTTCTTGGGTGTTCTTCAGAAATTCGGACTTTGGGCACAACAGTAGGAGTAATTTAAGATGTTTTTAGTAAGATGAAATCATCTAGCATGAAATTTCTCAGAATACATCTCTGTTGTTAAGTGGCAAATGACTGTTGTTCTGGCTTCTTTCACTTGAGACTTATCAATAATTTTACATAAATAGCTTGTTTCTTTTCATTTCAAAGTTATATTCTGTCATGTGGTAATACCAGTTTAATTGGCTACTCACTTAATAGTTATTTCCAATCTTTTTCTATTAAAGATAAAGCAAGGCTTATGAGATGGTTCAGTGTACAAAGAAACTCGTGGAACAAGTATAATAGCCTGAGTTCAATTTTCAGAATCCATGTGACGTTTAAAGGAGAGAAGTGACTTCACAAAGTTTTCTTCTGACCTCCACAACCATGTGTATCCCCCACTCATATCACACATCCAATAATAAAATAAATAATGACAGCAAAGCAGTTGTAAACACTAATGTATAAGTTTTTTTGTGATTTTAAAATTGTGTTATGAGGGGGTCTTGTGACCAGAACACTTACTCACAACCTCGATGGGTACCAGGGGGATCAGCAAGAATTAAATCAGATTGGGTCAAGAGGGGATCTTGGAAAAGCTGAAAGCCAAGTCAAGTTTATTATGGAACCTAATCCCTTATATACCATGAAATAGGGGGTGAAGTCTGTACACTGCTCAGAGTGATGACATCAATAGTGACAAATTGCAGGTGCAAAGTCCACCAACAGGTGGAGCCACTACCAACAACACAGCCCTGCCAATCCTTAGGCATATTAATAGGCCCTAATGGATCCATACAGGGTGGAGAAAGAAGAGGCTGCTGATAGGTCAGGAACATGATGATACAATTACATTGATAAAACTCTATGCCCCTCCTTTAGGTATGCTAATCAATCCTTCCAAAAAACAGGAAGGAATATGTAAAAAATATTCTGCCCTTGAACCCAGTTCCAGACAGGACAAGATCCATCCCTGCCCCTTGCGGGAAGGTCAACAGGAGTCACCCTAGGACTATATCTGCATAGGCTGGAATCTATGCTGATTTAGGCACCCAACTATGCTGGAATAGGAGGCACACTGCAACTGACACTGGGAGGGACGCCCTTGGCATTAGTCTTCAAGAAATGGAGATCTTGGGCTTGAGCATTCCCTACAGTGCTATACAATTTTCAGACACAGATTATTATTTTTGTTATTTTGATAATCCATATTTAAGCTCAGACCACTAGAAGCCACTCATTTTCTGTAGTGAAACTTATTAAAAGTTTCTTTCTTCTTTTTTTTTTTTACATTTTTTATTATTATTTCCGCTCATACAAACTTAATAGGTAGACCAGTTCCTCCCCCCCCCAACCCCTGCTCCCCCTCCCTCCCTCCCCATCTCCCAGTGCCTCCCCCCCAATTCCCAGAGAGTCCTTTATTGTGTATGCCTAACTCTCGTCTTGGTCCTCCTTTCCGATGACGGACAAGGACCCAGTGGTATTTCCCTGAACCCTTTCTCGTGTTCCCCTTAAGCACAGGAACACTACTGTGGCCATCAATCCCTTGCCTCCAAGGATCTTGGTGCCTTTAGCCGATGTTAGACTTTGTGAGGCCAATAGTGTGATGGACATGGCTCAGGGCATGCAAAGTCCTATTATGATTGCTTCAGCCCTAACTAGTGTGGAGACTCTTCAAATCATTGCTCCCCCCATCCTTTTGCTCTTACAATCTTACCGCCCCCTTTTCCGCAAATGTCCCTGAGCTTCAGGATGGGGGGAGATTAGGCTGGCTTAGTTCTATGTGGATGATATAGAGTCTCTGAAGTTCTGGATTGTGGTTTGTTGATTTTCTTTTGCAGTTTTGCTGCTCCTGCAATGCCCTTCACTCCATCCTGATGGGCACTGTATGTCACCTCCTGGTCAGAGACAAAAAACTGTTAAACTGGATCTTGTTATAATAGCACATTCAAGGGTAGATGTAATAAAAGCAGGAAACCTCGGTGAGGGAGGGATCAGTCACCCATTTGCAAAATGATCATTTTTCATCTGCCAGACTATATGTACTCCCCTTCTGGTGAGATCATACCCCCTCAGTTGTACATGATCAGGAACGAACTCTGTGAACTTAACCAGGTGTCACATTACTTACTTGCATTCCTTGGAGGCCGATTTTCTCTGCTGTAACATGGTCCCCTCTCTCCTTGTATCTGGTGTGGCCCTCCAACCCCATCCCTCCTGTTCACAATCCTTGCAATTACCGTATTACATAGGTTTACCCTTGAGTGTCTCAGTGTGGGCTGGGTGAGTTGGTACTAGGAGCCACCTATTAGGGAGTACAGACGGCGCTTAACTTTCTGGGTTTGGGATACTTCGCTTAATATAATTGTTTCTAATGACATCCATTTCCCAGCAAATTCCAGTAATTCATCATTTTCGATGGCTGAGTGGTACTCCATTGTATAGATGTACCACTGTTTCCTTATCCACTTGTCAACTGTTGGACATTTAGGTTGATTCCATGACTTTGCTATTGTAAACAGTGCTGCTATAAACATGGTCGTGCTTGTGCTATCAAGGCGAACCTCTGCTGCATGGGGGGTTATTCCCAAAAGTGGAATAGCAGGGTCATATGGCATTTCAATCTTTAATTTCTTTAAGAATCTCCAGACGGCTTGCCAGAGTGGCTGTATGAGTCTGCATTCCCACCAGCAATGTAGCAGAGTTCCCCTCTCTCCACATCCTTTCCAGCACTTGTTGTTGTTTGTATTGTGGATTTTTGCCATCCTGACCGGGGTGAGATGATATCTCAGGGAAGTTTTGATTTGCATTTCCCTGATGGCTAAAGAAGTGGAGCATTTTTTAAGATATTTGTTAGACATTTTAATTTCATCTCTGATAAAATTTCTTTTAAGTTCCAGGGCCCATTTTTTAATTGGGCCATTGGTTTCCTTGGAAAAGTTTCTTTTTTCTTGAATGAAATGATTTGAATGACTAAATATCAATACAGGTGTGAATTTTACTTTCTAGAAACACTAATTTTAAAGGTAGTTTTACATTTTTCATTCTTATTATCTGGATATGAATTTAAAATGATTTGCAAACATTTTTTCCTGGGTTGGATTTGTAGTTTATTTTTTAGGAGTACTTCTGGAGAAGTACTTAATATTGTTGAATTCTAAATATATATATCTGAACAGGTAATAAATTAATTTTTGTTTTTGTAACTTTATCAAAAACCTGTAGATAATGCTTGTGTAGAAAAACTTCAGTACCCTCTAATATGACTTATTTTCTTTAAATGACAACCACATTGCTTGTTCATTTTTAATAAATTTTATATTTTAGTATATGCTATAAATGTTGTAACATCATTAGTTTTAATTTTACCAATTATCTTTTATTGCTTAAATAATCATAAATGTCATTTATAAATTACCACTTATTTTACGTTCCATTCCCTTCATTTGCCTACGAATATTTTTAAATACAATTCTTAATTTTTGCTGGTTTGATTAACTTTAATATATGTATTTATATGGATAGTACTTCAGTGTTCTATCTAGTAATTTGGAGCATAAAATCTTGCTGGATATTGACACTAATTTAGCGTTTATTTTTGCTGTGTGGTTATTATGGTCATGAATTCTTCCAATTTGTATATCTGACAAATGAAACCTTTATTTCACCTCTGTCTATGAAAATATGTATTTGACAAGATTAAATTTTTGGTTGTCAGACCTTTGCTTGTACCTTTTCTCAGGAGATAAAAGATCTTTTGGCATAAGATGTTTTTGACAAGAAATTTGCTGTCATCCCATTGTAAGTTGTCAGCATTCAAAGTAATTTCCATTTCTGGAAATTAAAATCATCATCATCATCATGTGTGTGTATATGTGTGTGCTTTCTGTGTGCATGTTGATACTTGAGTTGGATTTTGGAATTCATCCTGCATCACCTCATTTCTTTAAAGACAGCATTTCTAATCAAAACCAGAGCTCAGTAATGCCACCTGTCTGAATATACAGCTTGCTTTGGGGATTTCTAGCATCTGCCTTCCCAGAGTGAAATTAGATTAGCTGTAGCCACATCCACTCAGAAGTTTTGCTTGGGATCTAGGCATCCAAACTTCAGTCCTTTTGCTTATATGGCAAGGACTTTAACCACTGACCCATCTCCCCATGCATTCTGCTTTGTTGTTAAGGCTTCTTTTTGGTTATTATTTCTGAGGAGAACTCTTACCAGATGGAAGATGATTGTTTTGTCTAAGATATCGTCAAAGATACTCTGAAAGATCAATAGAAGTTTCCTTGTAATGCAGTAAATTAAAACCAAATTGTGTGTGTGTGTGTATGTGTGTGTGTGTGTATGTGTGTGTGTGTGTATGTGTGTGTGTGTATGTGTGTATGTGTGTATGTGTGTTTTTTTTGCATGTGCGCATTTGTGGGTGTGTGTATATGTGTGTAAGGACAACAGAAAGCATCTTCAGTCGGATGCACTCTTCCTTGTCCTATGACCTGTTAAAGAAATCTTTGCTTTACTTGTGACTCGAATGGCTTTTCTTTTATGTCCTTAGCTATTCTTGAGATTTTTCACATTATAACGTAAAGCGAATGCTCCGAAATTCATTCGTGGTTGATTAATGGACACTTACATTCATTTTAATTCTTTCCACTATATAGTTGCTGTGGACTTCCTTATACTTACACAGTTCATTCTCTAAGCTAAATTCCCTTTGGAAGTGCTGGAGAAATGATAATGACACTAAAAGTTTTAAGAGGATGGTTAATTTATCATGCAAAAAGTTAATCCAGTTTAAAGTTATTATTAGGCTTCACCAGTGTTACAGATTAAGTGGAGTTTTGTATTGCGTTTTAAGCATGGGCATAATTTTATGTGCTATTTACAAATGGCAACAGGATCTTGGTTTCTGTCTGTATTGTTTTATCCCAGGCTGATTGAACAATTTATACACACACACACACACACACACACACACACACACACACACACACAACACATTTTATGCAGTAAAATGCAATTACAGAAAAATAATGGAAAGTATGGAAACTCCATTGTCGCTATCTGATAGTGAAAGATTTGAAAAAAAAAAAAGAATCTTTGATTGTCAGTAACATTTCAAAACTTCTTCAGAACAACACTAGCATTTGTGATGTTTGTTTTTTTTTTTTTTTTCCTCCTCGACATCATTGACCTACATAGGCCACTGGCCTGAGCTTAAGCGGGGAAAAAAAAATGTTTTATCACCAAAGCCAATGATAGCTTTTGACATCTGTGCTAGATCCATTTCCTACCTGCTGTGCTTAATTTCAGAATTCAGTTCTATCATTAAAATAAGAACCTTGTTGGCTCTTCCATCAATGTGCCATGTTACATCAATCTTTTTTGAGAATCATGTACAATTTTAGGTGCTCTCCTGGATTTTTTTGTAATTCCAGATCTTGCAGCCCTGCTGTACGAATTGATCTTGCACATTGTAGGATGACATGTGACCCATGGAAATGTATTATTTCTTGCTTCTTTTCTTCGGTCTCAAGCCCTGAAATGACCTGTTTCTCCTCTGTCTTTGATGGCATCACTTGTGATTCCTCCCTCATCTCATAAAGACTATCCTTCCATGGGAGACAATTGGTCCTTTGTTTTGTGAAGATACCTTGTCCACCAAAGCCCGCTGTCCAGGCAAAGGAGGTCTGGGTATGCAGATTATGTACACTTTTGGCACCATTGCCCATTCTGTGCTGTCTCTTGAATTTAACTTTAGGCTGTAGCAGAAAATATCAACTTAGAAGCTCATTATCACATTACTTGAACACTCTTTATACCAACATCCTTAGGAACCTGTTGCCGCTACAATTACTGATGAGATTGAATTTTGATAGTACTCAGAGGCATAGGACAGATACGTCTATGCTGTCTGATGTATGATATATATACAGACTGATCTGAGAGGAGAGTAACTGGGAGATTCCAGTTGCTGAAAAGAAGAGGTACTGAGTCCCTTTAGAGAGAGAGAAGCAATATTCTCTCTTGCTGAGTTGGCTTCACAGCCATTCCTAACAAGTGCACTTTTCATTTTTCATTACTTTATACTTTGTTAGTCATATAGGAAACACATGTGTCACGCTCTATCTCAACTTTTCTCTCAAACAGTAGTAGCTCTATCTATTCTATTGCATAACACAGAAATAAATCTTAGCTATTATGGTATATTCACCAAAGGACTAAACTCTGATCATTTTACCTTCCCAAATGGATCTCATCATCTTGTCTTTTCCAATTCTGTTGACTAAAACTTGGCTCAGGGAACCTTGTGCAAGAGGAGGAAGTAAGACGGTAAGAGCCTAAGGGTGTAAAGATGTAAGGCCAGAGCATAGCGTCTGTCTTAAGAGCAGAATGTAGCATTGTTTGCTTACACTAGTCCTTCATGATCGCTGGCCTATTAATATTTTACCACGAAATAGAGAGGATCTAAGGAGATAAGACTTGTGACTGGTGGCATTCAAGGGAAAGAGAGAGAGAGAGAGAGAGAGAGAGAGAGAGAGAGAGAGAGACCTTCTTTACTTAAAGGTTAACCCACTGGTGGATTGTGCATGCCCCAGCAGTACAAACTCATGTGTCTTGGATGAGGCTGGATGAATCACATATGTAGAGGGACATGGAGCAGGAGAGAAACCAGCTGGACAGGAAATATTGTGCGGTTGGATAAGAGGGGTTAGAGGTTGGATGAGGGGATGAAAATATTCAAATTCATTGTATTTTAATATGAAAGTTCCAAGCAATAAAAAATAAAAAGTTGTCTGAATTTCTGCAGTCAACTTTTTCATGTATCTCCCGTGACCCTGGAGAGATTTCTATAAAGAACAGTTTTCTTACTTCCTTTAACACTGGGCTGCCCCTTCACATGCCAGTGGGTTTTTGAATAGAATAGCATGTGTGTAAACCTTGCTGTGTGATTCCAACACATGAATCATGTAAAATACACCATTTAGACAAGGATTTCACAGCATCCTGTTTTATGCATTTAAATTTTGCACTCCGTGATGGTGCAGATACTCTTTTAGGTTCACTGAAGGAAACCATGGCGCAGAAAAAGCAAATAAGGCCTACAAGATCCTAAACCTCACTCCTAGCAGCAGCAAGAGGCAAACTGAGGATGTCTTGGTTCCCAGACTTACACCCCTAAACACAATACAGTTCTTCTTCAAGATGGAGTCCTGGTTTCTCACATCTATGTCTGTTCAATTATTGGTGAATTTTATAGATCACTTTCTATTTCCTCGTCTCCAGTCTTCCAATGTTTTAACATTTCCCTTGTGTTTTCCTTAGTATTATTTCAGGAAGGACTAATTAATTTACATGTAAGGGAAGCATACAAATTTTTAAACCTAGAATGTTACACAGGTTGCATAGATCCTGATAAGCAAAGCAGTAAAATAAGGTAAATTTTATCTACCTATGTAACTTAGATATAAAGCCACCTGAAATGAATGGGAACTTTAGGGAACATCCTAATGGGAAAAAGGAAATGGCAAAACACACAAGACATTTGAATTTTGTAAGGAGGCACAAGTCCTTTCTCTAGTAAGGTTTGACTTTACTATTAGCCAAACACATAGATTAAAATGGAAGTATTCCTAGGAAAAGTAAATCATTGGCTTAAATTCTTTAATAGCTGAGTTATGGATAATGAGAGTAGGAGTGATACATGATGTAAATCAGGGAAGCAGTGCTATGGATTATCTGAAACAAATTTGAAGAAATAGGATACTTGAAACTACAATTTTATGAATGAAAAAGAAAAGACTTTCACTGCTATGAAATTTGTTAGAAGGGGTTGATTTGTGTATTAGCCTGTTTATAATTGTATAAGCATTTATTTTTTTCTTTTTATTGTCTTTTTATAATTCCATTCACACAGTAGAAGTTAAATAAATTGATACATTTGTTAACATGTGTCTTTAAAGTAGCAATGTAGTAAAGAACAATACATGTATTAATTTGACAGTTATACAGTATATATTGTCAAATTATAAAAAATGCACAAAATTGCACTTATATAGAAAAGAAATATAAATTATATAAATATAGTTATAGATATAAATCTATATTTATAAATAATTAATAAGGATAATGAGTATATATTATATATATAATTTCTTAGAGATGTTCATCATAGAGTTACTCATGGTTTTCTCAGCTAGAGGTTTTCAAATGATTTTTGTCATATGGCTGTCCCATTAATGTTACTGTCATGGGGTATCTGCTCTTCGAGATCTGGAAATACAAATCCTTCCCAGAATTCTTGAGCTGAAACCTACAGAAGGACCATACATTAAAGTTGGAGTTGGGCTGGAGAGATGGCTCAGGGGTCAAGCCTCTGTCTTACAAGCTGATAGACTTATTTGGATTCCGGATCCCATATTAAAATGAAGGGCAAAAATAGCAACAGCCTGTACTTTCTGTTCTGGAAGGTAGAGCCTATGAAATACCAGAGCAAAACAGAAAGGAGGTAGAATCAACCCTGGGCAATTCCCGAAATCACCCTTTAACCTCCACAGGCACAGAGTGTCCTCTGAGGCACACACACACACACACACACACACACTCTTACACAAGCAATTTTTCTGAGCAATTCTCTAGTTGTTTGCTATTTGATAGCATATAAAGGAACAATAAACCAGTAAAAGACCTTATCACAGGTTTTCTACAGAGTTGTATTTTGCAAGAGATTCTTTTCATCATTATTGCTAGTGTGATGGTCATCATTCTATGCTTGAAGAAATAGAATAGATTTGGTCAGATCTGAGAGTCTTGATGAATTGGCACTGTTGTCCCTAAAGTGTTCACTTAAATGAAAATCTCTTCCTGGGCAGAAAAATAAGAACTGAATCTGTTCCTCATAAATTTGATACATTTGTGAATGATGCCTTCCTAAGTTGGGACTGGAATTCCTATTTTCCTTTCATAAGAAAATAGATGAAGGCGGCATCAATTTTCTGAGAATCAGCTAACTTTCTTCCTCCTCCTCTTCTTTTTTCTTCCTCCTCTTCTTTTTTGTTATGAATTTCATGAGTGTGTTCCCTTTCTGAGAAATTCCATCTTCATAGCAGACAAAAATAATCAAATGGTTGTGGGAGAAACTGCATAATTTTCTTCATTCTCACAACCAAAAGGTAGAACATCCTTACTTTAAAAGTTCTGTATGGAGGTCAATTTCTGTAGGAGACTTCAAAATAATGTCTGCTCATCAACCTCTTTGTTACTCCAGTGGATTTTTTTTTTCCTACTAACTAAATGAATGGTATATTTACCCTGGATTTGCCCTGTGAAGCAGAGCCGGCTGAACATTCTGTGTGTCTCACCCACCACCTTAGCAGGTGGGAAGAAGTTGGAGGCAGTAGGTGTTGTTTTCTCAAGTGACTGCCAAGTGGGAGTATTGAAAGATGAGCAGTTCTCCTTGTGGTGTGTCCCTTGACTGGAACAATTTTGACAGTTGCCATGGAACACTGGTAAACTTTCTAATATATTTCTGACGACTGAGTAGGTTGTAAGAAAATACATCATCCCTAACAAATAAATGCCATTTACTGTGAATCTGCACCAGCAACAAAATCAAAAATAAGTTTCCTGGTATCCAAGGTAAATGTCTGGGGAAAGTGTGTACAGACTGGCCTTGTCAAGTCAGTCACTTAAAAAGCCAGATGCTTCTGGTATGAAAACTTGCCATTGAAACTCCGAGGAAAATAAAAATATATAGATCTCTTTTAAGGGAATTTTTATGTTGTGTTCTAGATTTCAATTGAAATGTTAAAATTTTAATTTTGAAGGGGAGCAATCCATCCTCCAACTGATGTAGAAATTTTTTTCTTTAAGATGAATTCCATCAACAAACTAACACACTGCAATTTCTTCCATCTTTAAAAACAAAATAAAAATTTATTTATTTTATACATATATTTATTTTATTTCCACTCATACAAACTTAACAGGTGCACCGGTCCCCTCCCTCCCTCCAACCTCCCACCGCCCTATGCCCCCCTCCACTTCCCCTTCCCTCCCCATCCTCCAGTGCCTCCCCCTCCCATCCCCGGAGCATCCTTTAATGTGCATGCCAGACTTTCCTCTGGGTCCTCCTCTCCGATGAGGTGCAAGGACCCAGTGGCATTTCCCAGAACCCTTTCCTGTGTTCCCCTTAAGCATAGGAACACTACAGTGGCTGTCAACCCCTTTCCTCCAAGGATCTTAGTGCCTTTAGCAAATGCTAGACTGTGGGGTCAATAATGTGTTGGACATTGCACAGGGCATGCAAAGTCCAATTATGATTGCTTCCGCCCTAACTTGTGTGGAGTATCTTGCATATCATTACTCCTCCCATCCTTGTGCTCTTACAATCTTACCGCCCCTCTTCTGCAAATTTCTCTGAGTTGCTGGATGGGGAGAGATTAGGCTGGCCTAGTTCCAGGTGGTTGATATATAGTCTATGAAATTCTGGATTATGGTTTGTTGATTTTGTTTTTCCAGTTTTGCTGCTCCTGCAATGCCCTTCACTCCATCCTGATGGGTATCAGATGTCACCCCCTGGCCAGGGATAAAAAGCTGTTAAACTAGAGTCTTGTTATAAGAGTATCTTCAAAGATAGATGTAATAAAAGTAGGAAACCTCAGTGAAGGAGGGTCAATCACCCATTTGCAAAATGGTTACTTTTTATCTGCCAGACTATATGCCTTCCCCTTCTGGTGAGATCATACCCCATCAGTTGTAAATGATCAGGAACGAAAGTCTGTGAACTTAACCAGATTTTTTAAAATTATTATTTATTCAATTGTGCACATACGCATGACAAAATACAAATTTATGAGTTTATCATTGCACATCTTACCCAGGTATTGAAAAATCACACTCTATTAAATAATGCACAATTATATGTTAATTAAAAATAAATATATATTTTAAAAATGAATTTTATAGTCAAGAAAAAAGTTAATAAAGACTGGACTTAGTGAATGAATTTGCTTTCAGTGACTCTGAATTTACATAGCTTGTTTTTTTAATACTGTAAACAATATCCCTCCTATTAGAAGTAATATTAAGATATGCACAATTTTAATGAATAGTTTATATGTGATATGCACACCTCCAGAGGCAATCTGAAAACTTTCCTCTAGGATGATTTCTTTTTTTTTTGGAGGTGAATTTTTTTAAGTTATTATTTCTGCTCATACAAACTTAACAGGAACACCTCCTCCCCATCCCCTTGGTCCCCCCTCCCCTTTCCCCTCCCTCCCCATCCTCCAGTGCTTCCCCCCCAATCTCCGGAGCATCCTTTAATGTGCATGCCAAACTCTCCTCTGAGTCCTCCTCTCTGATGAGGTGCAAAGACTCAGGGGCATTTCCCAGAACCCTTTCCTGTGTTCCCATTAAGCATAAGAACACTACTGTGGCTGTCAATTCCTTGCCTCCAAGGATCCTAGTGCCTTTAGCAAATGCTAGACTTTGTGGAGTCAATAATGTGTTGGACATAGCGCAGGTCATGCAAAGTCCTATTATGATTGCTTTGGCCCTAACTTGTGTGGAGTATCTTGCATATCATTACTCCTCCCATCCTTCTGCTCTACAATCTTACCTCCCCATCTTCTGTAAATTTCCCTGAGCTTCAGGATGGGGAGAGATTAGGCTGGCCCAGTTCCAGGTGGTTGATATAGAGTCTCTGATGTTCTGAATTATGGTTTGTTGATTTTTTTTTTCAGTTTTGCTGCTCCTGCAATGCCCTTGGCTCCATCCTGATGGGTATTGGTTGTCACCCTCTGACCAGAGATAAAAACCTATTAAATTAGAGTCTTGTAATAAGAGTATATTCAAAGTAGATGGAATTAAGGTAGGAGACCTCGGTGACAGAGGGGTCAATCACCCATTTGCAAAATGGTTACTTTCTATCTGCCAGACTATATGCCCTCCCCTTCTGGTGAGATCATACCCCATCAGTTGCAAATGATCAGGAAGGAAAGTCTGTGAACTTAACCAGATGTCTCATTACTTACTTGCAGTCCTTGATGGTGGCCTATTTTCTCTGCTGTAACATGGTCCCCTCTCTCCTTGTTTCTGGTGGGGCCCTCTTTCCCCATTCGCCCTGTTTACAATCTTTGCAATTACTGTAGATATTACAGAGATTTGTCTTTGAATGTTTCTACGTGAGTTTGGTACTGGGATCTACCTATTAGGGAGTACATACAGCACTTAATTTTCTGGGTCTGGGATACTTCACTCAATATAATTGCTTCTAATTCCATCCATTTCCCGGAAAATTGCATTAATTCATCATTATTGATGGCTGAGTAGTATTCCATTTTATAAATGTACCACATTTTCCTTATCCACTCGTCAAGTGTTGGACATTTGGGTTGATTCCATGACTTTGCTATTGTAAACAGTGCTGCTATGAACATGATCGTGCTTGTGCTATCGAGGTGAATTTTTGCTGTATGGGGGGTTACTCCCAAAAGTGGTATAGCAGGGTCATATGACATTTCAATCTTTAGCTTCTTTAAGAATCGCCAGATGGCTCGCCAGAGTGGTTGTATGAGCCTGCATTCCTATCAGCAATGTAGGAGAATTCCCCTCTCTCCACATCCTCTCTAGCACTTTAGGTTGTTTGTATTGTGGATTTTTGCCACCCCAAGATGATTTCTAAACATGCGTATTTGCAAGAAAAGTACTTATTCTTATTTGAACCACAGATTGAACTCTCTCTTGTGTTTTATATTATGATATTTTCATTAAATACTAAAAGGCTGTGATCATTCCTTTGGATGACATGGAAGAGATACTGGTAAATAAGTTCTTTATTTTTCTGTAATTTTGATTATTTTAACATTTCTAATAAAGAATTTCCAATGTGTGATCTGTTCAAATTAAGAAGACAAGCAAATTGCCAAAGAGAGAATTAAAAGAAAATTCCAGAAAATATGAGTCAGACTCTATAATATATAGCAGTTCTATTACATGACATAAGTCCCATCTGTAAGTAATGTTTGCACTGATTTGAATGAGTGCCGCTTGAGGTACATATGCTAAAGGCTTTATCCTGGATGGTGTGATAGGGAATGGGTGGAACCTTTAAAGGGTGGAACCTATTGGATGTCTTTCAAATATAACCTCCTGTCCTTGAGATGACACATGGCACAATGAGCTAGATAAACTTTTCTTTCTTATAGGTGACTCCTTTGGGTATTTATTCATGGTCCTATGAAACTGAATGATACAGCTAGCAAAGCACAGGGCAGTGATTGGACAGCTTTCTTTAAGATAACTTATAATTCAAAATAAAAGTTAAATATCTGTTACATCATGGAAAATAATACCATATGATACTTTTTATAATTAAGATTAAATTCTTTTCTGAAAAGAACAATAATGTGTTTAATATATTAATACATAGGTGGTGGCTTTCTGGTTATGATTTAAACCTTAGTGTTGTTTGTTACTCATAAACTTTTGTTTTATCTATCTATCTATCTATCTATCTATCTATCTATCTATCTATCTATCTATCATCTATCTATCTATTCTAAAATGACCATATCAGAGGATGGGGAAGTAGCTTTGGGAAAGTTCTTGCTATACAAGACAGAGGACCTGTGTTTTATCTTCAGAA
The DNA here is from genome assembly GCA_023101885.1 of Typhlomys cinereus. Taxonomy (NCBI): domain Eukaryota; kingdom Metazoa; phylum Chordata; class Mammalia; order Rodentia; family Platacanthomyidae; genus Typhlomys; species Typhlomys cinereus. Next base: position 1,544,034 of record JALPQD010000232.1, on the reverse strand, counting down.
CCCATGAACAAAAGTTGACTGCGGTGTTGCCTAAGGATGGTGGGGACAGGTGAGTCCCTGGGGGTCATCTGCCAGTAAAGTGCACTAGGCATTCTCTCCAGACCAGAGACAGAGAGCAAAAACAAACAAAATATCCTGAAAACAAAAATATGTGGGTGGTACCTGAGTGGCACAACCTAAGGTTGTCCTTTGGTACACACCCACCTCTCCTTCCCACTCCCCAACATCCCCCCCCAACATCCACACACACACCACATCCACCCAACCACTCACCCACCTTTTCACACACACTTCCACTTCCCTCCTACTCTTACAATCCCCATAAATGACCACATCCACCACAAACACGGACATCCACACATTCCCCACCCATATCGCTCACACAACAATTAATTAAAAGATCAGATAATGGTTATAGAACTATGCCTGGAATATGCAGAATTTGACATAAATATTATCCATGAATATACAAGTTCTAAAATGTATAAAACTCAACACTTTGCTACGAACAGATGGTGAAACTGATTTTCTTTTACTATATTTCCATGTCTGCCATAAGAACCTTCTTAGAAGACCAGGTGCACCGATGCATTTGTATTCTGCAGAAGGGTGCAAGAGACGGGGTTAAGTGAGGACTTCGTAGCATTCCTTTGGCCATGTGCTGCACAAGGGATGGGTGCCCAGTGGGCAGGGCACTGTCATTCTTATCCTTATATGAACCCAAGACCCCCTAGTACATAAAAGAGTATAAAAATCATGGGTTAAGGTTTATATTTCATGTGATTCATCTTTGCTTTTTTCCCACCAAGAAAAAAAAATACTTTCCACCTTTCCTATCCAAAAATGTCAGACCTCTCAAAACTTTGTCAACTAGTGAAATTCAGTCCCAGGTCACCTACTTTAGTAACATTACATCGACGTAAAAATAGTTTTAGCTTTGCTATCATTTTCAATGGCCTACAGGATCCTCAAAAATTTTTAGAGGAAATACTGAATTTTTCACACTAACAGTTTCAAATAACAGAATAATACGTCTGTCTGTTCTCTTTTCTCTCTCATAGTCTGTGCTTTTGAAATCTACCTGCTGTTTAAATTCCATAGCCTACCACTCTGATATTAACCCTAAGCCCCAAACGCCACAGGATTTACCAAACAGACAGACAATGTCCTATTAACTTGCTCTCTGGCTTCCTTTCTCCACATCGCTCAAATATGAGCTTGTAATTTTCTGTGGTGGGGCACTTGTGGGTAATAGCTTGCACCATCTAATTGAATGAGGGGTTTAGAGAACATTAAGCACTTAGAGGAAAATTGCGCTGGGATACAAGCCCTTTCTGCTCTGTCAGCTAGCCTTTGGGCCCCTAATCAATAGGTTGATCAACAACTGTAGGGGAGACACAGGGCGACAGGAAAACTGTGTAATGAGGAGGGAAACAAAGAAAACCACTGCCTTTCAAAGGGAAATAGAGTTAGCAAGTCAAGAGAGGAGATGAAAATCACCAATTTAACTTTCTGGAGCATTTATAAAATGCCTACTGTGTGTACACACTGAGCTATGGAAATGAAGATGGAGTAGCATTTAGCATTGGAATGTCCTGCAACAGACTACAATGGAGGAAGATTCACAAAATGTTTCATGTTATTTGTTCTTACAATGTGACAGCACAAAACAGAAATTCCTGGTGTGCCACTAACTAAATTCACTTTTTTGTTTGCTTTTGGTTGAGTGTAAATAAGCTGCAATGCTCACTAATTTAAATAAAAATTGATATATAGGACAAAGAGAATATATTTACAGATAGATATATCTATCTATATATGTGTGTGTATTGATATACATATATATGTAGATAAATATATTGATATATAGGACAAAGAGAATGGGAATATCTAGGCTTCAGAATAAACTACTGATACTGTTCACAGGTTACTTAAAATCCCGTAGCATATGAAACCTTTATTCTCTGGCAAATGACTGGAGAGTACTTTTTTTTTTTTTCAAAAGGAAGAAAAGGAGGAATGATGAAAAAAAAAAAAAACTGAGATAGCTACAAAAAAAAAGGAAATCTTCCATCCCACAAATGGTAAGAAAAACAAAAATACTTTCCTTTTTTGTCTTTCATCACACGCAAGCCTACATACAGCCTGTGTTGGTGGCAGATGAAATATTAAAAGCAAATTTCAATAAGTGAGTCTCAGAGAAGGATTTACAAAGCTCAGGGGATTTGAGTGGGACTGTTCAGCGCTGGGAATTCCACAGCTTGGGAGCACAGCAGGTGAATGCTCTGCTGCCCATGGAGGAGAGGCCTGACAAGGGGGTTGATGAATTTGAGATTTATTATTAGAAAGCGAGGACCCAGGGTATGTGTAAATGGAGGCCAATTCTGATAGGAATGAAAGGGAAGTTCCACAGAGGTAATGAAAAACTAGGAGCCAAATTTGAAAGTCAGTGTACTGACTGATAGCCATTGAGTGTAAATCTGCCGTAAGTGAAGTAATGTGATTGAATTTATTGCTATGAGTAAATGCGTGGGTTATGTTGAGTTGAACAGTGGTGTGCTTTGTGAGGGAGAGATTTTTAGAGAGTTCCAATATTAACATAATCTAGAAGTCATAACAGCATGCATTAGGATAGTAAAAGCAGCACAAATACTTTACAAATAATAGCAGATTAACTGATTTAAACCCTTGGAATAGCTCAATGAAAATATTTCCCTTTGATAAAAGCTTTTAGACAGTTAACTGTAAGTGATTTGGGAGAACAAAGAGTAATGTGGAAATAAAAGTTTTATACAGCAATAGCAGGACCTTCATAAACGCCATTTACAGAGAAAATGGCAAATGTGTGAAGCAGCTAGAAGCACACATTAATGCCCACTGTAGAAGGTAAAGGGGAGTGTGTGAAAGCGGCTGGCTAGATATTACACACATAATTGGTTCTTATAATGAAGGGTAGGTTTCAATTCTGAACAAAGGCTAATCTTCCAAATGGAAAAATTGCACTGGACAACTATTACCCTTCCATCTGATCTTCTTTTCTGCTTCTCCAATTTCCTGAGACTATAATATTTTTGAAATACATTCAAGTATGTGTGAGTAAAGAGGTTCATTGTTTCAGTGATTGATTTCATGCTTTTAGTTTCAGTATTAAATAGTAAATATTGAACATTTGTACTGTCCCAAATATTCCGATGTTCTCGAAATGCTCCTGTGAACTGATGCCAAAATTATTTGTTTTTGTGAAGCCTATAGTTAAGTGAGAAGAGAAAGATAAAACTACACAAACCTAAGAATATTGCATCACATTTGGACAAAGGAAGATTCCTTTGGAAGATAAGCGAGGTTATAAGGATTAGAGTACAGGGGTCAAGGGAAGTAAGACTTAAACATTAGTTATTAGGTATGAGTGAAAGTTGAGGACATGTTTGACATGTATATTTCTGGGCGGAACAAGCAGCACAAGGTACAAGAGAGGTAGAAAGGAGAATTGAATTGCACAGGACAGATGGGAGGGCAAATTGAGCCAGAGACAAGTTTTCTATGGCCTTGAAAATTGCACACTGTATTTCTGCAGAAAGTACATTGGGTTTTATTCTAGATGTGAAGATTTGTGTCAGCTGTCAACCTGAAGCTTGGGAACTGAGCCTCTTGGGCAGACTTATAAGGAACTGTCTAGTTAAAGCAGGCCTCTGAGGCAGCCTATAGGAGACAGTTTTAATTTGGTGGAGGCAGAACGACCTTCCCATTGTGAGTGGCACCATATCCAACTGCTGTATAAGGAAGTGAGCTGAGCTCTGGTAGGCAGGCATTGGTTCTTGTCCTTTGCTTTGGCTGTGCTGTGGTCAATTCCTTCAGGTCCTGTGCTGATGGACTAAAATCTCAGGTTTTGAACTAAAATAAAACCTCCTGTTCCCCTAAGTTGGGTCAGATATTTATTATAAAACTTACTTATGAAACTAAAACAGGACACCTATGTAAAATTTTAGTAGAGGAATAATATGAACTAACTTGATTTTTTAAAATAATAATTCTGGTTGATGAGTTGATAATACAGTTTAGAGTAAAAAATCGGGGTCAATATTTATTGACATAAAATGTATTGCTCATTGTTGGTTGGTGTAGATAAAAGAGGGAAGGAATTCAGACAGTAAAATATGTGGAGAATGACTATGCTTTCAAAACAACTATTGGTTTAACCTGTGATTCTTATATAAATCAGTGTAAAGCAAAATATGAAAGAGCATATTAGGGAGATACTTTGTAAGACCTTTATCCTGTGACCATTAGTCAGTGTGTCTCAGCCATGGAAATTTTCAAGCTAGGAGGTAGCCGATGGAGCACCTCTGGGAGCCTGACTCTTGGGTCACAAGGTGCCAGCAAGGAGCTAGTCAAGAAATTTCATGATCATAAACCCTCAGGCTCAAAGTCACCACAGATGTCTGATTTCAAGGCAAGATCTTTCCTTTAGGAACATCTGTTATCTGTTTGCAGTGTTGATACCTGCTGAAATAATCTTCAGGGCCCAATGGGAAAACAATTGGTGTAGGCAGAATTAGTATCACAGTCCTTGTATAAGAGGGGAATGAAAATGCATTCTGTGACCACTCTTCAGAGACAGCACCTTGGTGCCTCAGACGAGACTCATGTGTTATTCCATGACATTGATGAAATCCATCCTAAAAACCAAGTGTGAGACAGTATCTTTTAAGGGATTTCAAATGGGTTTTTCTTTGAAACACCAAAAGCCAATGAGCTGATCCGCAAGGGGAAAATGATGTGGATATTCAGATTTTTTCATTCACTTCCAAAGCCAAATACTCAAAATTTCTGTTTCTTGGGAGCAAAAAGCTGATTTTTTAAGGAGGGTATTAAGATTAGCTTGCATGTTGGCAGTAGAATTGAAGATACTAAGTGATAAAATGCTATAGCACTGTAAGATATTCCATATCGAGAGTGTGTGAGATGATGGACAGAAGCAACAAAAGAATACAAATAAACAAGTAGAACTAACTAGACAAAAGTTCATGATTTTTTCTTGAAAAAAGGACTAGCTGATCTATGCTGATGCCAATTCCTTTCCGAGGGCCTCCTCATGGACCCTTATTCATCTACTTGAAAAGTGAAGGTCAGTAGCTTTCCTTTCTCTTGTCTTTTGTTGGTAAAGCAATTTGTTTTAGGTTTGGGGGCTGTGATACCTACAAGTCAAATATGTACCTCCGCTAGTGTAGCATGCCCCTTGCCTTAACCAGACAGCATGCAAGAGTACAAAGTACCAGGGTTGCAGCCACTTCATGTAACAGGAAGTGGGCCGCGGGATGTCAAGCTCTTCTTCAGGCTGCTGTGTGAGTCTGCATGGTGGAAAATGTGTCACTAGAACGTGTGCATTCTTACTCAAGTGATGAGAAAAAAAGGATACAAGCATCATGACTAGAGCTCACATTTTTCTATGACGTTAAGAGCTTGAAGAGGCATTTCTTTTTTTCATTCTTATTACCTTAGCTCAAAGTGAACAGTGTTTACATATTTGCAGTGCTCTTGAGAATTGTTCTAAACTTAAAAAGGATGAAAAGATGTCTGTCATCCATTGTCCTTATCTACAATCACTTATTAAATGTCAATCTATGATCATTGTGAATTATCAATAATTCATAATTATTACCTATTATCTAATTTCTATCATGTATCTGCATTTCAGCTGTCATCCGTGTGTCATCTCTTATCTCATCTCACAGATGAGATGTCAAATATTTAGAATATCAAAACTTAAAAATAAATATCTGTATAATCATTGAGTCTATTAAAAATAATGAAGACATAATTCCCCACGATGTAAACTTGTTAGAGAGAGAAAGCATAGCTCATTTTTTTAATAAGAAAATTTGTAGACATACACAAAGGAAGTTTTCTGAAGGCTGAAAATCTGCCAGCATTATGTGCAGATTTATGGAGTACAAAAGACATGAAACAGAGAACTTTTCTTTTCAGTCCCATGAAAGGCAGTTGAGCACATCTTGAAGGAGGTGGATTTCATTAAAAGGATGCTTAGGTTAATTTTTGAGGCAGGTGTTTAAGTTGCCCTGGGTCAGTATGGGCTTGACCACACATTGTGAAATCACAGACTTTTGCTTCTTATCAGCTAATTGTATTTTAAAGTAAATTTTTTAAAAAATTTTTTATTATTTATTATTTATTCAATTGTGCATGTATGCATGTGTGCGCATGTGTATATGTGTTTGTGTGTGTGTGTGTAGAACCACGGAGGAATTCAGGAACCACCATGGACCACCTCCACCTCCTTGTTTACTCTGCCTTGGGATTCACAGGCTCGGCCCTACCAGGACCAGAAACGCAGGCCGTCCCTGTCTCCGCCCGGCATCTATACGTGGGGTCTAGGATCCGAACTCAGGACCTTCCGTCTGCAAGGCAGAGGCTTAACCCCTGAGCCACGTCTTCAGCCCCTAAATATTATAGTGGACAGGAGACCCTCTCTGCTTTAATCAGATGAAGAATCATTCATAATTTTACCTTTATGCAAGGTTCATTTAAATCTAAGTGGTCCAAAATATAAAAATTATATTTTCAGTATATATCATTATATTATTATTTTACATTATATTTTATATTAACAGCAAAATAAAAAATTATTAAAATAACATATTTATACTATGGATGCATAAGAGGCATTGTAATTAATTTTGGTATCTATTCCAAGTTGTCATTGTTTATTATTTTAGCAATGAATAACATCTTTGTTCCTCCTCTGTTTTGTACAATTTTGAAATATTTTCAACTCTTTCAGTTTAATCAGTAATTATTGCAAGTGATTTTATTTAGATCTATGTGTTGCCACCACAGATTTTTTTGTCATTCTTCTACTTTATTCTTTTTTAACATTTTTATTATTATTTCTGCTCATACAAACTTAATAGGTACACCACTTCCCTCCCTCCCTCCTCCTCCCCCTGAACTCCCCCTCCCCTTCCCTCTCCCTCCCCATCACCCAGTGCCTCCCACCCCCCTCTCTGATGACATACAAGGACCCAGTGGCATTTCTCTGAACCCTTTCCTGTGTTCCTCTTAAGCATAGGAACACTACTGTGGCTGTCAATCCCTTGTCTCCAAGGATCTTGGTGCCTTTAGCAGATGCTAGACTTTGTGAGGTCAATAGTGTGTTGGACATTGCGCAGGGCATGCAAAGTCCAATTATGATTGCTTCAGCCCTAACTTGTGTGGAGTATCTTGCAAATCATTGCTCCTCTCATCCTTTGCTTTTACAATCTTATCGCCCCCTCTTCCGCAAATTTCCCTGAGCTTCAGGATGGGGAGAGATTAGTCTGGCCTAGTTCTAAGTGGTTCATATAGAGTCTCTGAAGTTCTGGATTGGCCACCACAGATTTTTAATATTTTAATCTAAAAATCATTCAATTTGTTATTTTTGCTCTTGTAATTCTTTTCTTGAATATTTGGATTTGACAGTTTTTTTTTTTTTTGGAGTAAAATCAAATAGTTTCCTAATCACACAAATCTACAAATACATGAAGCCTAATTAAAATTTTGTAATGAGTTTTTAACAAAACAGAAGCTGCTAGGCAATGTGAAAAAATGTGATGGTATTGCACAAATACAGTTTGCTATCTCCTGTATGCAGCAGAGATGCACAGATGCGAACTAGCAAAATGCCAGCCATTCAAGTCACGTGCCTAATGTGAAGTGTGGTCATTCCCACCAGCTTCAACGTGACATGGTGTTTGAATGAAGAGTGAGTCAGTTCAGTGTGCATCTAACTTCTATTCTTCATGATATAACCAAGCTAACATCACAAATTATCTTAAGCGACTAAGTAATTATTACAATTGTTTCTTATAATGTCAGTTCTAAAGAAAGTCTCTTAAAATGTATTGTTAAAGAAATTTTCCTCAAATGCTTTGGTAATATAATGTCTCCATAAAAGTTTTGCTAAAATTCCTTATTCTTTTAGTCTTAATTGGAGAACAGTTAAAGTCCTAATTATTTAAATCTTGGCCTTTTTTTCTGACAAATTCTTAAAGCTATTCACATTTATCAAAATTAGGGGAATTAAGCCCAATTTAGAAAAGTCAAGGAGGAATTAATTTTAAAAAGTCTTAAAATTTTAAATCTGTGATAGTTACAATTCTCAAATTTACTGAAAATTGTTTTAAAGGAAAGTTTATTTTTCATGATAGGACAGTCAATAAAATTTGAAACTTTATGAAAAATTATGTAAATGAGTTTTCAAATTTCTGTTAGACAAACAGTTGTCTAATTCTCTGTGAAGGAAAGAACTTCACTTTTCCCCTCTGGACTTCCAAAAATCCAAAGTTACCTTATTCTAAGAGGAATAAAGCAGCGAAAGAGTAGTACTGGGAGTGGGGAGTTGGCTAGTGGTCACAGCACGCATGGGGAATGGTTTTCATATACCCAGATCTCATGGAAGGCTTGCAAAACATGGCACATGCCTGGAATCTCAGCACTTGGGAGATACAGTATCACAGAGGTGAGCTGGCTAGATATACAAATGAATCTGTGAGCTCTGGGTTCAACTGAGATATCCTGCTTCAATAAATACAGCTGAGAGTGAGAGGGACTGAAGAAGGCATCTATGCCAAATTTGGGTCTCTACACAAAAACATTTTGCCTGACCCGCACAATGGCTGACATGTCACTGACTCCCCAAAGTATAGCATGTATCACAGAGGAGAAGACTCCAGGCAGTAGGATCCTTAGAGGCAAGGGATTAAATAGAGTTCCCATACTAACAGAGCCCAAGACCGAGTTCCCAGCTATACCACTGAGTCCTGAACCCTCACTAGGGTGAAGTTTGGCATTCACACAAAAGGATGCTCCAGGGGATGGGAGGGAGGAAGGGGGGAAGCACTGGAAGAGGGGGAGAGAGAAAGAGGGGGTGAAAGAAAGAAGGGAAGGGGAGAGAGTGCAAGGGGGATGACTGGAGAGGAGAGAGGGAGGAAGAGTACGGATACCCACTGAGCTTGTATGATTAGGAAAAAAAACGTGGGAGAAAAGAAAATACACAAATATGTATGCATCTACAAACACTTGGGTGCTCACAAGCATATGAATGCATATGCACACATTACACATAAGCACATGGAAAATAAGAAAAGGGAAAAATCATTAAATTGTTTACGTGCTGCATTGTCCAGTGGCATGCTACTAACATTTATCTTTTTCTTTCTCTTTCCTTTTCTCTCTCCTTCCTTCTTTCTTTTCTTCCTCCCTCCCTCCATCTCTCCTCTTTCCCTTCCTCCCTGCCTTCTTCCCTGGCTTTCTTCCTTCATTCACTCCTTCCTTCTTACTTATCTTCTTTTTCTCTCTCTTTCTTTCCTTTTTTCTTTCTTTCTTTCTCTTTCTTCCTTTCTTTTTCTTTTTTCTTTCTTTCTCTCTCTCTTTCTCTCTTTCTCTCTTTTTCTTTCTCTCTCTTTCTCTCTCTTTTTTCTTTTCTTTCTTCTCTCTCTTTCTTTCTTTCTTTTTTTCTTTCTTTTTTTCTTCTTTCTTTCTTTCTTTCTTTTCTTCTTTTTCTCTGTCTCAATTCCTCTCCTTCCTTGCTTCCCTCCTCCTTCCCTCCTTTTCTCCTTCCCTTCTTGCCTTTCTATTTGCTGCACCGAGGATTGAATCCAGTGTGTCCTCCAGTGCTCTGTCACTCAACTACAGACCCATTGCATCAGAAATGTTTCTGGTTCTGTCTTGCTAGAGGCCAAAATGCCAGAGTGGATGAGAACTCTTTTTCTGGTCTTCTTGTTATCTTTTTTCTACTCCATGAAAACTAAATGGTAGGGCATGAATGACATAAAGAGGCACCTGGATACCTTCTGGTTGAGCTGAATGGACTGATCAGCTCACCTCTATATGCCTCACCTCAATTTCTGTCATGCTGTTATAGTTTGGGTATGACAAACTATACACATGTTTTTGCATGTGTTTGCATCTTTAGGTGCTACTACTTTCACTAGTAATTTGCATTCTGCTCCTTGCCTTCATGATGTCTGTTGTGACTAGAGCTGCCTCCAGGTTCTGCCAGCAGGCTATTCCTTTTCTGCCATAATGAAGTGTATATCCCCTCTGAAACTGTAAGTCAAATAATATCTCCCTTTCTCCCTTAAGTTGCTTGAGATTTAGTGATGTCTCACAGCAGTAATGTGATTCATGTCATATAAAAATCCTCTTAATTACACTCACTTCAATGAGACCTTTCCTTACCAGACATTCACAATGACTGACATACGAACATACCCTCACAGACTAGCGAGGATCCTAGAAGGAATTCATCTAGGGCTAGAAAGGTTAAGGGAACACCCCTATCCGTGGGTCTGCCCTAGAAGGGCCACTTAGTCTGCCACAGAGACCTGAAACCACATTGGAGCAGATCATTTAGAAAGAACCCTTGAACCCATGCAAGTAGATAGATAGAATGGTGGGAGTGGAATAGATTGATGAAAGGAGGGGAGGAAAGAAAAGGAGGTGGGAAGTTTTCAAGATATTGATAATGGCGGCTTATAGGTAAAATATTTCCCTAGCCTGTGTGGTCCCACTCCTGCACTAAAAGCATGGTAGAAAATTTACTTTTATTATTTCAATTCTTGTTTGGGAATATGATTAACTCTTTAGAATATTGTTTTCCCTAAGTTTTGTAAGCATATGAACTTCAAATTTTAATATGTGGGTTTATTTGTATGTTTTTGGAAATAGCAATTCTGAAATTATTCTAGATCACAATATTAAATAGTACAGTTATTACAGGCACTAGGAATGGCATGATATTTCTATTTAAAGACTTTGGATACATGTGTAAATAAAAGTTTGGTAATATGTGGCACCCTTCATTTGTTGGTATTTCATTCAAGCAGCCTATTAGACTTCCTTGATCTTAATAAGGACGCCCCTTATTCTCTTTTATATCTTCCTTCATCCAATTTATGATTAGATTACAAGTTTTTTTTTTTCTGTTCTTCTCTGAAATTGACTCTTTTAGACTTCCTTTAACATTCTGGATATTAGTCCCTTCTTAGGTGTGTGGTGCTAACACTTTCCTTCATTTTGAAGTCTGTGTCTGCACTCTGGTGATTGTTTCCTTTTGTTAATTCTGTTATTCTGATGTAATGTATTGATGCTTTTCTTTTTCTGCATTATGCAGTTCTTGTCCCAACCTTGCCTATTCCAATGTCTTCAAGTGAAATATTCAAGAGTGAAATTTTGTACATACTATGTTTTTGGAAATACCATCCTATTTTAGCCACATCAGCATGAATAAGTTTATGAAGATGAAATTTTACATCATAGCTCTAGCAAAATAAAAAAGTTCCCCCTTTGCAACAGTTCATAAAAAGGGTGTCTGATTCAGAGTTTTAGTTACACCTCACACATAGATTCCAGGTATTTAGGAAAAGAGAGAGATGACCAAAAATAGAGAGAGAGAGAAAGAAAGAAAGAAAAAAAGAGAGAGAGAGAGTTTGTCTTGTACTAACTAAGAAATAGCAGTATAATCCGAAGACTTGTAACTTTTTTCAGTATTTTAGCTCATCCATTTTCAAAAATACTGTGCCTCTTGCCTCATAATTTATAGATACTACAGTGGCAATTTACTTTGCTAATAACTTTGAACAAAGATTAATGTTTCAGATATGAGAATTATATTGGAAAACTCTAAAAGCTTTTGAAGCACACTCTAGACTTTTATAAATAATAAACCTTTTCTCTAGGGGTCTTCATATTTTCTCTTACCTTGTAATAATTAACCACTGGGGTATCTACTTTGCTGGGTTTAACTACTGAGGAAACAGCTTTCTTTGTTTTAATGAAGATGTGATGCACATGAGAGGTAGCAGGTGTTTCAAAAAATCCTGGAATTTACAGGCATTAAGGAATGAAGTAGCTTAAGGGTGTTTAATATGAATATATGTAGCAAAAGTTATGCCTTTCAAGGTCATAAAATGGATTAGTGATTTATGAGATCAGTCTTTTCTCTAAGTGTGATCATTGCAAAAAATCATTTTTTCTGCAGGTGTAGAATCAAGAAAGTAATGTAGATGATAACATATCTAAAAATTCACTTATTCTCTTAAAAATCTTCTGTATGTAACAGGAGACTCATTATAACATCTAAAATCAGAAAAGTTCTTGAGATATTTCTTGATTTCAGATAAAATTTATATTTGAATGATATTATAAATAAATTAGGCTAGTTTTTGTAAAATATATCTAATAATGACAAGTGAGATTCATTAGAACTTTAGGAAGCTAGGTATATATTTTTTATTCTAATTATTTCATGAGATAGAGTTTAATATTGTCACATATTTCAGAACCCAATGTTATATGTCCATTTCAAAATGATAATATATCCCTGCAAATATGAGACAGATAAGATTTCGAATTCAAAATCAATATAACCTTTATAGCACAAGCATGTCTCAAAAAAGTAGAAAAAATAGGTTTAGACTATGAATGACTTTAAATTTCAATAGGTTTAAAAATTAAGTTAGTTTGTATACATTCATGGGATATGTTGCATATATATGCATGAATGAATACCAGCAAAATTACTGTGTGCTCATTCTATAACAGGCACTGTTCCAGATGAATGTATTATAATATTGGACTAAAAAAGATTCTCTGTTTTAATATGACCTAAGACTAGCAAGACCTGGCAGACTCACATGCATCAGTAATCTTAACTCTTTGAAAACAATGACATTATTAGAAAAATTGAGGTCTCTTGTGTCTTGGTTCTTAGTTCAATTTAAAAGAGAGCTGAAAACTCTAGGACTATTTTATCAGATTTGATTGAAAACAACAGAACAAACTTATAGATGTAAGTCTTGGCACCTGCCAGGAGGAGGAAGATAGAGAAGAGGAACAGAAATAGCTAGACAGACAGACAGACAGACAGACAGACAGACAGACAGACAGATAGATGCTGATTGAGTCAGCAGTGGAGACTGGCAGGAATGTGTAGAATATGGAGACCAGGGAACAGTGAGGAAGGTCAGAGTATCAGAGAAAGCATGTTTGAGCTGTTGCAAAAAGACATTGCAAGAAGGAAAAGAAAATAATATGCCTTTTGTGTTTATAACTGAAAAACTGGAGAGGTTTAGAGAACATAGTGAAGTTCTATAAATCTCTGTGGCAATGGAGGGGTTTCTGGGAATGCTAAGTATCTGATTAAGAGCAAAATTATTCCTCCCCTCCCTTTAGCATGTTCAGTTGAATCAGCTTTCCTGACCTGCAGTGAGATGCCCATGTCCAGGTGATTGACAAGACCAGCTGGTCTAACTCAAGGGAGGAAATAATAGCAGGCGTATTCAATCTTTGGCAGATTACAATATTATATCTCCACTCAAGGCTAGAGATAGAGGGGGCTGGAGAGGTGGCTCAGGGGTTAAGCCTCTGCCTTGCAGGCAGAAGGTCCTGAGTTCAGATCTTAGACCCCAGGTCCTGAGTTCAGATCTTAGACCCCCACTTATAGACGCCAGACTGAAGCGGGGGCGGCCTGCGCTTCTGGTTCTGGTAAGACGGAGCCTATGGATCCCAGAACAGAGTAAGCAAGGAGATGGAGGCGGTCCATGGTGGTTCCTGAGTTCGCCCATCGTTCTACACACACACACACACACACACTTGAATAAAAAAAAAAAAGCTAGAGATAGAAATCAGATTCCATGTTAGTGTTATTAAGGTGATGGGAGGTTGGTCCTGCAAATCTCTGTCCAAACATCCCCTCTCCGAAGAGATAGCCCTAAAATCCTTTAGAAAATGGGATGAAAATAGACCCACTATGAAAAAAAATCTAAAGTTCTTGCTTTGCAGCAGTTCATGAAAAGCAGTTCATGCAGCAGTTTAGGAAAAGAGAGAGATGACCAAAAATATATTTATCTTTTGGTGTTCCTGTACTCTGTCAGGCTGAGTCAGGACTAAGGCTATTTCTGCCTCCTGGTCCTCAGCAAGAACAGAAGTGTTGGTTTTGACATCCCAGTCCCCTAAAATGAATATTGGTTTCTATCTTCTGGAGGATCAAAATAGTAAAACCTGCCTACCTGGGCAGTTCAAATCCCATCTGGGCTATATAAGACCCTGTCCCCACTAAATGAATATCTATTTAGACCAGTATTTTTAAGAAAGGAACCCAAATGTACTTGAGAATTCTGTCCCTTCGAGAAGTTGAGATATCAGAATTTTGTCTTAAATAATGAATTGCCTCTCCTAGATCCTGTGGAGTGGGGAAGGCAGAAGGGGAGTTGAGGTCAGGCTGTGTGTAGTCACAGAAGTCTGACAAAGCCAAGGCCTGTATACCGATCAGGAATGGATTTTACAATAGTAGTACTTGTCAAGCATGAACATCCCTTAGGGTTTTTTTTTTCCCCTTTCTTCACTAACTCTGTGGTACTTAGTCCACTTAATAGGAAGTAATATAAGTGCTTCTCAACCCGCCTAGATGGTTTGACTGTGGTTAGGTGACATGGATGAGGAAAGAAAGGATTCCATAACTATGAATATTCTAGAGGAATAGAATCATGCTATTTACACTATATCTATCTATCTATATGGAGAAGGATTCATTTTTAGAAGTTGGCTCATGACTTTGGAGGCTGTACATTCATGAGTCATAGGTCAGGCAGACAGGCTGGAAATTCAGTAAAGAAGTTCATGTTACACCTTAGCTTGAGGGTGGTTTTCTGTTCTGACTACCACTCACAATGAACTCAGTCTTCTTGATCATACTTTATTCACTGATGGATCAAAATATTTATCTCACCTAAAAATGCTTTCATAGCAACATCTGGACCTGTATCTAAGATAAGGACCTGCCAAGTTACTATGTGTAGATTAGCCATTACTGAGGCCAAGAGAAAGAAAAATATAAAACAGCCAAGCCAATTGTGGCTTGGTTCCAGTGGCTAGTTTGGCACAGATGAGGTCTGTGGGTTATCTTGTATGGGTTATCTTGATCATGGAATGTAGTTCTGGTATATATAACTACTATATCCCTACACAGACACACACTCCATACTGCAACTATCGTATAATGATATAAATCAAAGCAACATATTTCTCAGGTACTTATGAAAGCAAATAAAACAGGTTTAGTGGCCTGAACATATTCACCTAGCAAAGAACATTTGTGAATAAGAGCACTTACAGCTAGCCTATCTCCAGGAGT
The DNA here is from genome assembly GCA_023101885.1 of Typhlomys cinereus. Taxonomy (NCBI): domain Eukaryota; kingdom Metazoa; phylum Chordata; class Mammalia; order Rodentia; family Platacanthomyidae; genus Typhlomys; species Typhlomys cinereus. The sequence goes on along the minus strand of JALPQD010000232.1, from coordinate 1,528,844 downwards.
GAAGAGATCAATGGTGTAGTGTACATGATCAAAAAGGTTAAGGACAGTAGAGTTAAGCCTACTTTGCTCAGAAGGATGTTGGAGATCCCTCAAAGAATGCAAATTTTATGTGAGGGCAGTTAGCGTCAATCTGACAGTGCTCTCCTGCCTGTGAAATTATTATTTTAAATCCTTTTGCTCTATTGTTGCAGTCTCTAATTTAGGAAGCTTGAGATTTAGACCTGTTAACTGATTTAGGTTAATGTTCTCTGTTTGGAGGAGGACCAGGGTTTTCCACAGGTTTGGGAAAGATCATAATGCTTCACAAAGAACACGCTTGTAAAATCATATAGGTAAGCTAAGGTGAAGGAAAATCCTACTTTACAGAAGTAAAGCAGCAGGTGTGAAGACATTATGCAGGAAGAATATTCAGGATATATTTAGCAGCACATTTGACTAACATTAAAGCAGAGTAACGAAGAGGAGGATTAGTTAGTGATAATTTCCAAGTCACTGGCTGAGAGACAGAAGTGGTCATAGTGTCAGATCTTGCAATTCAGAAGGCATACCAAAGTATGCTGGGGAATTTAGTGAAGGAGGTTTTGAAGAATCTCTGTGACAACAGGAGATAGTCAGCTTTTGGAAGTTGAAGGAAGATGTTGAAATAGACAACACTAGACAAAGTAAAAAGTTTTTAGTGACAGGCATAGATCAGGCTAAGCCATTCAAGTGTACTTTATAAATAAAATTATTTTTGAGCAATACTGTATGGATCTGCTTACATATTGTCAGTGACAACATCCTAATTAAATAGCAAAATGAATCATAGATATTGTCAATACGAAGGAGGCCCTATGGAACCCATACAGACAACATGTTTATGTTTTTTTTCATAAAAAAACAAAGACGAGTATGAAAAATTGCTTATGAAGAACACAGGAATAGGTGCATAAAAATGTTTGTCTGTCCACAAAGTGCTGACATGATGTGTGTAGTGTGAAGATAAGGCACTGAACATGTATGAAAAGTAAAAGAGAAAGGACAGAAGAAGTAGATCAAAACCCACAGATGTAATGTGAATAAAAGTCATTACCTCTTGTACATTTATTTTATATATAGTTCCACGTCTATTTTTTCCTAGTTATTAAATAATGAATGGAGATAGAAAAATGAAGGAAAATTCTTCTCATCTTCCACTTCTAAGTTTACTTATTCTTCGTTCTTTCTATCTTTCTTCCTCTTTCTCTCTCTCTCTCTCTCTCTCTCTCTCTCTCTCTCTCTCTCTCTCTCTGTGTGTGTCTCTCAGTGTGGAAGAAAAAATTATCTTGGGATAGATCCAAGTCACCAAAAAAGAATTAGGAGGAATTGAACATCCCCATGAGACTAGACCCCTCCCTGTATTGGCTGATCATGTGTTCTGCAGAAGGGTATCAATCACAAATTCTACTTTTCCTCCACTTTTTTGTGCCTTCCACTGTTTCTCTTTTATTTCATGCATTTGGGGTTTCCTCAGAGAGATAAGAAAAGAACAGCATTTTGCCTGGGAAATATCTTCTTTCCTCACAGGAGCTGTCTTCCAACAGTAACACAGATGTGCAGTCCATATTAAACACCTCGTTCACTTGTCACTGGTTTGAAAAGGGGCCCTAGATTTGACTAGAAGAGACACAGGCCAAATGAGCCTGATGCTTCCCTATGCCAGTCAGCAATGCAATTACAGGGATGGATATAGGGAAGGGCAAAGCGGTCACTAACCCAAGCTCATACGTATTACATCCTTGAAATATTCAACTGTAACTGGGACTGTTCTTCCTCCTATCAGCCAGAGACTGAATTATGGAATTGATATTTTTTTGAGGTTTCTGAGCACATTCTTTTTGTTGTTGCTGCTGTTAATGTTAATGTTTTCAAAATGGTCATTTATTTTTTATAATTATCAGGTGTTATTTAATTAATTCTGCAACAGTTGGTGTATTTCGATGACACTCACCCCACCCTCTCTTTTCCCTTGCCAGCATTGTAACCTATCCTTCCCTCTTACAAGTCCTCTTCCTACTTTCATGTTAACGTGTTTTCTTTCTGTTTTGTGAACCTCTGAATTGAACCAGCGTTGTCCATGCATGGAAAGTTATCCACTGGAGCCTGGGGTCTCATCAGTGCCTATATCACTGTTTCGGTTTCATACCTCATTGCTGTAATGGACACATAACCCCAACAGCTTATGTGAACAATGGGTCTTATTTAAGCTCACAATTCAGGTTACAGTCCAAAGTGGCAGGGGCGGTCTAAATATCAGCAGCCAAGGGGAAATGATCACAGTACATCTACAGTAAGGGCAGAGATTGAGGTTTTCTGTCAGCTTGCCAGCTTGTGAGCTCACAAACTAGTTCTGCTCAAATGGTTCTACCCATTATTGGCTGGGTCTTCCCTCATCAATTATGCGATGAAGACATACCCTTCAGGATTGCTCAGAGGCCAGCTTTAACCAGATAATTCTTCACTGGTGTGTACGAAGGTCCCTTTCTGGAGTGACAATTTGACAACACAGTCTAACCTCACTGGAGATAGATTCCTGCTCATCTGGCATCAATCAACATCAAATAGTTCCCCAAGGAGGGAAAGCCATGAGCTTATCCCCCCTGTTTCGTGACTGAGTGTCCATGGACCCAGACTTGTCAGTCCAAGAAGTACAGAAAGAATACAAGAGCCAGATGGTGGGTAGGAGGGATGTGAAACATGATCTTCCATGCATGCCATAGCTCTTGTAATCGTGATCTGAGCATAACTTTTGAAAGAGATGGTGCCTTAACTCTTCATGTTCCTTGATATGGTCTCAAAGACTCTATAATATTTTGGGTTCAAAACCCTCTGTAAATGTACTTTACAGAAGCAATAGGAAAACCGCCTTTCCTTTACCAATGAGTTTAAAAACGCTGTCATTTACTTCAACTGTTGAAAATGGATCTTTCTCCTTATTTAAGCGGTGGTGTTCTCTTTTGAAGCTGAAAAGCAATGAATTGTCAAAAACGGACATCTTGCCATGAATAAAGATGACAACTGAGCAAGTGACTCAAAAATGTGCCTGACGAGAAGGAAATCACTTGGGTATAGAGTTAATATATACTTCTTCCGTCATTTCGGGACACTGTGTGACTCAGATTGCAGTGGTTAAACAACACATATATGGGCAGGAGCTCTCGACATGTTCTATGATCCCAGATTGCCAAAAGGACTTTGTACATATATTGCTATTTGTGCGACTGTGAGTGGGTTCTCTAACAGCTTGGGTGCCATTTCATCTGCTTTATTTTGCAAAGGCTCCACTCTTTACCCTTAGGATCCTTTTCACAGCAGTAGTTAGAGATCACTCTTTTAAAAGTATGGTCTTTTGCACCAGAATTAAATGTCCTGTTCTGTCGCATTTATGTACTTTTTCAGAGATACAGTGTTATCAAAGAGCAAATCTTAGGATCAGAAATGGAATAGTTGTCAGGGAGAAAGATTCACAGGACATTTCATGCACAGAAAATCTTGTATCCTTTTCTACTTCCATCATAAGATAATCTTCAAGTTCTGTTTCCTTGTCCTTAAAAGTAAAACAGTGTGTTAAATTATTATTATTTATTTTTTACCTTAGTTACACAAGCTCAGTGAGTAGGTATTCTCATTCCCCCCCTTCCCCCTTCCTCTAGCTGCCTCCTTTTTTGCCCTCTCTCCCCCCCATCTCTCCCTCTCTTCTCTCTCCCTCCTCTTTTTTGGTGCTTCTCTCTTGCTTCCTCCTACCCTCCTGTCCATCAGCTTATATGGGCGCTGAAGTTCTGACCCAGTCGTCCATTCTAGTGAAGGTTCAGGACTCTATAATATGTCTTGGGTCAGGAATTATGCAAATCACATAAAGTCAAATCATATTGCTTCAAGTTCCTGGATGCTGCAATCGAGTCTTTAGTGGAGTATCTTGTCCAGCAGTGGTCTTCCACATCTTTAGGCTCTTACATTCTTGCTGCTTCCTCTTCTACAAAGTTCTCTGAACTGTAGGATGGGGAGCGATTTGACTTGTCTAGTTTTGGGTGAACATTGTAGGATCATTAGTATTCTGAATTATGGCTGGTTGTTGTTTTCAGTTTTGGGGTTCTTTCACTGCACATGGGCTGCATCCTGTTTGGGTTTTGAGGTCCTCTAACCAAAGATTAAAAAGATTGTTTAAAAACAGGGTCCTTATATAAGATGAGGCTTAAAAGTGTAGGGAAGAATTGAAGTAGGAGACAGTAGTTAGTGAGGTCAGCTTTCTGCTTGACTGCAGGCTACCATCTAACTGCAGGCCTCAATGCCCTCCATGACTGGGAAGATATGCCTAGCACTTCAAACCCATCCATCCCCATGTCAGTTGATTTGGGCTTACAGGCCTTTCATGACCATGGCCTAATTTCTCTATTGAACTGTGCTCCGTTCTCTCCTATCTCTTGAGGTCTCCTGTTATGGAGATTTTCCTTTAAGTATGTCATTAAGTGGGCTTGGAACTAAGATCCACTTATAAAGGAGAATATGTGAGTCTAACTTTCTGTGTCTGGGATACTTTCCTCAATATAATTTCTTTTAACTCCATTCATGTAATGGCAAATTTCATTAATTCATTTTTGTTGATGGCTGAGTAAGTAAGTATTCCATTGTATATATATATCACCTTTTCATTATCCATTCGTCAACTGTTTGGCATTTAGGTTGATTCTATGACTTTGCTAGTGCTGGAATGACCATGGATATACTCGTGTAACTATAGTAAAATGATTCATTTTGTGAGATTATTCCCAGTAGTGTTACTGCCAGGTCATATGGCATTTCAATCCTTAATTTTTTTGAAAACCATTATACTGATCTCCAGAGTTGTACAAGCCTGCATTCCTACCAGTAATGTATGAGGGTTCTATTCTCCCCACATCCTCTCCAATATTTGTTGTATGTATTTTGGATTTTTGCCAACTTGAGTGGGGTGAGATGATATTTCAGGATAGTTTTGATTTGCATTTCCCTAATGGCTAGGGAGGTGGAACATTTTTAAAAATATTTGTTTGACATTTCAATTTTATCCCTTGAAAAGTTTCTATTAAGTTTTGAGGCCCATTTTCTTTTCTTTTTCCCCTCACATTTTATTTTTTTTCCCTAATCTTACAAGGTCAATAGGTATCCCCATCCTCTCTCTACCTCCTCTTCCCAGTCATCTCTCCTTGCACTCTCTCCCCCTTTCCCTCTTCCTTTCACCCCTTCTCGTCCCCTCTCTCAGTGCCTCCCCCTTCCTCCCTCCCATCTCCTGGAGCTGTCTTTTGTGTGAATACCAAACCTTCCTCTGAGTCCTCCACCCTAATGAGGGTTCAGGACTCAGTGGCATACCCCAGAACCTCTTCTTGGGATCCCTGTTAGTATGGGAACTCTATCATGATTGTTTAATTCCTAGCCTCTAAGGATCCTACTGCCTGGAGCTTTCTCCCCTGTAATTCATGCTAGGCTTTGGGGTGGGGGGGAGTTGTTTATATGTCAGTCATTGTGCGGGTCAGGCAAAGCCCAATTCTAGCTGCTGCAGCCCTAACTTGCATGGAAAATCTTGCATGTGGTTGGTCCTCCTGATCTTTAGGCTCTTACAATCTGCCACCCCCTCTTCCACAAGCTTCCCTGAGCTTTAGGATGGGGAGAGATTTGACTGGTATGGTTCCAGGTGATTAATGTAGGGTCTTTGATGTTCTGAATTATGGTTGGTCTATTTATGTTCTTGGTGTTTAATTTTTTGAATTCATTGAGCACTGGATATATTAGAACTCTATTAGATACGTGGTTAGTGAAGATTTGTCTCCCATTCTGTGGGTTGTCTTTTTGCTTGGTTTACAATCTCTTTTGCTGAACTCTTTAATTTCATGAGATCCCATTTGTTGAATATTGGTTCTATTTCCTGGGCTATTGAGGTTCTGTTTAGAAAATGTTGGCTTAGCCCAATCAGCTTGAAGAGATTCCCTACTCTTTTGTCTAAGGTTTTTATAGTTTCTGGTCTAATAGTCAGGTGCTTGATCCATTTGGAGTTGATTTTTATGCATAATGACAAGTAGGGATCCAGTTTCAAACTTCTCCATGTGGATATCCAGTTTGGCTACCACCATTGGTTGAAGATGCTGTTCTTTTTCCATTGAGTTTTCTGAGCCACTATGTCAAAAATCAGGTGACTGTAAGTGTATAGACTCATGTCTAGGTCTTCAACCCTCATTCATTGATATATGTGTCTATTTTGGAGCCAGTACCATGACACTTTTATTACTGTGGATTTATAGTATAGATTAAGATTTGGTATGGTGATACCTCCAGCAGTATTATTGTCACTTAGGATTGTTTTTGCTTTCCTAGGCCTTTTGTGTTTCCATATGAATTTTGAAATTATTTGGTCAATTTCTATAAAGAATTGCATTTGAATTTTGATTGGTATAGCATTGAATCTGTATATTGCTTTTGGTAGGATGGTCATTTTTATGATGATAATTATGACTATCCAGGAGCATAGAAGGTCTTTCTACCTTCTGGTGTTTTCTGTAATTCCTTTCTTCAGGGTTTTAAAGTTTTCACTTCCATGGTTAGATTTATACCAAGCTATTTTATTTTTTATGAGCTGTGGTAAATGGGATTGCTTCTCTTAAACTTTCTCACTTTTTTTATCCTTAGTGTATAGGAAGGACACTGATTTTTTAAAATTAATTAATTAATTTAATTTTCCCTAACCATACAAAGCTCAATAGGTATCACAGTCCTCTCCTTCCCTCCACCCTTCCCTAGTTCACCTTGCACCTTCGCCCCCTTTTCCCCTTTCTTTCACCCCCCTCCCCTTCTCCCAGTGCTTCCCTCTTTCCTCCTCCCATCCCCTGGAGCATCCTTTTGTGTGAATGCCAAACTTCCCTCTGAGTTCTCCTCTCTTGTGAGGTGCCCAGAACCCTTTCTTGGGCTCCCTTTTAGTATGGGAACACTATTATGACAGTTGATCCCTTGCCTGTAAGAATCCTAGTGCCTGTAATCTATGCTAGACTTTGGGGGTCATTGACATGTCAGTCATTGTGGAGGAAAGACACTGATTTTGAACATTAATTTTGTAACTTGCCACTCTGCTGAACTTAAATATTAGTTCCTGGAGTTTCTTAGTGGAGTTTTAAGGATCTCTCAGGTATAGGATCATGTCATCTGCAAATAGGGATATCTTGTCCTTTTATTTTCTTCTCTTTTATCATGGATCTTGCTAAGACTTCAAGTATAATATTGCCTCATTCCTGATCAAAATGAGAATGCTTCAAATTTTTCCTTGTTTAGAATAATCCTTGCTATAGGATGTTGTAAATAGCTTTTATTATATTGATATAAATTACTTCTATTACAATTGTCTCTAGGACTTTGATCATAAAAGGATGTTGTATCTTGTCCACAGATTTTTTTCTACATCTATTGAAAGTATCATGTGGTTTATATGATGAATTAAATTTATTAATTTGTGGATGTTGAACCAACCTTGTGTGCCTGGGATAAATTCTACTCCATCATAGTGAATGATTTTCTTTTTGGTGTTTTTTGAATCCAATTTGCTAAGATTTTGTTGAGAATCTTTGCATCTGTGTTCATCAAAGAGATTGGTCTATGGTTTCTTTTTTAATTGTATCTTTATTAGGTTTTGGGTTCCTACTTTATGGAATAGTTAAAGGAGTAGGGGTGTTAGTGGTTCTTTAAATGTCTAGTAGAAATCTGCACTGAATCCATCTGTTCCTGGACTTTTTTGGTGGGATGATTTGTTATTACTTCTTTAATTTCCTTGTTTGTTAAAGGACTATTCAAATAATTTAATTCATCCTGATTCAATTTAGGTAAGTTGTGCTTACTTAGAAAATCATCTATTTCTTTCTGATTATCAAATTTGGTTGATTCTTTGTACTGTTTCCCTTATCTCAATTTCAGATATTTCCTGATTTTGCTAATCTCTTTTTATCTACTTCTTTTGGGAGTGGATTGTTCTTGTGTCTCTAAAGTTTTAAGTTGTGTTGTTATTTACTTGTGACCTTTCCATTTTTTTGATATAGGAAAGCTTTCATAGTATCCCAGTGATTTCTGTATGCTGCATTTTCATTATCATTCGCTTCTAGGAATTTTTGAATTTCTTTTGCTATCTTTCTGAACCCATTCCTCATTTAACATCATGGTATTTAATTTCCAAGAATTAGTGTATTTTCTGTCATTTGCTTTGTTGTGGATGTCTAGTTTTATTCCATAGTGGTCTGATAAGGTACAGGCTACAATTTCTACTTTCTTGTATATTCAGAAACTTGTTTTGTGGCCCAGTATGTGGTCATTTTGGAGAAAGTTCCATGGGCTTCTGAGAAGAATGTGTGTTCTTTGATGTTTGGATGGAAAGTTTGGTAGAGATCTGTTAGGTCCATTTGGGTAATGGTTTGATTCAACTCCAGTGCGTCTTTTTTTAGTTTTTGGCCAGTTGACCTATCCAGTGCTGAGAAGTTGGGTATTGAAATCTACTATTATCATTTTGGCATGGATTTGTTGTTTTAGATGTTGTAGTATTTGTTTGATTAATATGGATGAGCCTATATTTGGTGTGTATGTGTTCAGTATTGTGAAGTCTTCCTAATGAATTGTTCCTTTGTCTAATATATAGTCAAAGGAACTTCTCCTGTATCCCTTATTATTTCCTTTGGTTTAAATTCCATTTTTTTCAGATATCATAAATGCTATACCTGCTTGTTTCCCTATTCTATTAGCATGAAGTATTTTTAGCAACTTTTTACTCTGAGAATGTGCCTATCTTTTGTAGTGAGATGTGCTTCCTGAGTTGTGATTTCTAATCCATGTTTGTAGCCTGTGTCTTTTTGTTGGTGAGTTAATTCCATTGATGTTTAGGGTTATAATTGAGAAATGACTGTTGACATTTTTGTGTTGTGGCTTTTATATGTGTATTACTTAACTTGAAAGTTGTGTTGGTTTTATAGTTCCTTTTTGTCCTCTTGAAATATGTTCATTCTTTTCTTCAAGCTTGAGTATTATTTCTAGCATCTTTGGTAGGCCTGGTTTTGTGGTCATCAAAGCCTTCAGGTTGTCTTTATAGTGGAAAATTTTTCTTTCACCTTCAATCATGACTGATAGTTTTGATGGGTATATCAGCCTAGGTTCACATTTGTGCTCATTCATTACTTGAGGTATGTCTTTCCAAGATCTTCTGGCTTTTACTGTTTCCATTGAAATATCCATTGTTATTTTCATAGGTTTACCTTTAAAAGTGACTTGACTTTTTTTTCTTGAAGCTCTCAAATACAATTCTTGTACCTGTACTGTTTTGACCATTATTTGCTGTGGCCAATTTCTACTTTGGTTATATCTGTTTGAAGTGCAATATGCCTCTTGTATTTGGATGGGCATCTCTTGTTTTAGATATGAAAAGTTTTCATTTATGATAGTTTGAAAAATTTCATTGGGTGTGGCATTTTCAGTTTCTTATTTTAATATTCCATGAATGTGCATGTTTGGCTTCTTTGAGGTGTTCCATAACTCTTGAATGTTCCCCTCAAGTACATTTTTAGCTCTTTCAACCTCTAGTTTGTTCTTCCATTTTGTCTTTTAGTTCTGATAGTCTATTTTCTGCTTCATTAGATCTACTGATAAGATTCTCTGGTGAATTCTGGATTGAAGATAGCTTGTGAGTTTAATCTCTGATTGAGATTATTTTCCAACTGCTTTATGCTTTGTTTTGTTTCTTCAACTGCCTTTCTCATCTCATCCAAGTACCTGTTGTGTTCCTGCTCATATTGAACTTCTGACAGATTTCCTCTTTCATTGTTTTCATCACAGTAAAAAAATCTGGCTTTGAAAATCGTTATCTTGGGTATGGCTTTCTTGGCTATTTTCCAATGATGGAATCCATCATTATGGGGTTAATGTTTTTTGTAGGCAATTTATTATCTTGGTTTTTGTTGTCTCTCATTGTGACTTGGGTTTTTTTTTTGTTTTATCCTTAAAATCTTTCTTGGTGTATGTATTTGGCTGATATGCATTAGGCAGAATACTATGCATGGACTGTTATTACTAATGTTTGCCTAGGTGTTGTATGTGTCTGTCTAGCTTTCCTTGGAGCTATTTCCTAGATGAAGCTATTATACTATATCAATTAGGGTGAGTTTAGTAGACTGGAATTGAGGACAAGTGTGGTAGTGCAGTTTTTAGTTTTTACTTCCTTGGAGATGTGTGAGGGTGAATGGTTAAGTTCCTGCAAGTGTACTGGTTATTGTGTGGGCTATATAGAAATCTTAAACTGTGGTGACTATTAGTTGAGGTAACAGGAAAGTAAAAGGGGTTTACTTATCTTAGCTTTGAGTGAGAAAATTCTCTCCTATTTCACTTGATCTTAGCCAAAAGGCTGAGAAGCGATATTTCTCTCTTATTTGATGGGATAATTTTTGGAGTCTTCAGTTGTCTGATGTTTGTCCTCTGGACTCTGTTAAATTATTGAATATTTTTAAACATTTTAAATAACGGGGTGAGAAGAGGAAGGAATGGGTGAGTGAGTGGTGTTGGTGGAGGCGACTGGCATGTGAGCCTAGGGGGTGTGGTCATGGGTACCACTGTCAACCCAGCCTTGATGGTGCAAACATAGAGCCACTGGGGACCAGAAGTGAAAGGGTACATTAAATCTTAAAGAATTACTGATGTAGATTAGAGGAATCTGAAAACACCTATTATTAATCTAGCAGTCATTGGGTAGAGGGTGGGATTGCTGCTAAATACACTACAGTGTCCACTAGAACTTTCTAGATAATACAACCAAGTATTGTCTGACCTCACATGGAAAGCCATGTCTTAAACTTTTGCTATACATGGAATTTATTCTTTTTTTTTAAACTTTTTTTATCATTATTTATTCAATTGTGCGTATGTATGTATGTATGTGTGTGTGCGCACGCGTGTGTGTCTGTGTGTGTGTAGAACCACGGACGAATTCGGGAACCACCATGGATGCCTCCACCTCCCTCTTGTTTACTTTGCCCCGGGATTCACAGGCTCCGCCCTACCAGGACCAGAAGCACAGGCCGCCCCGCCTCCGTCCAGCGTCTATACATGGGATCTGGGATCTGAACTCAGGACCTTCTGGCTGCAAGGCAGAGGCTTAACCCCTGAGCCACCTTTCCAGCCCCGGAATTTATTCTTAATCAACTTATTTTCCTATCATAGAGGCATCTGCTATACATTCAGTGAATAAATGAGGTCCTTCCCATATGGTGTGGTACTTAGTAAATGTGTCAAAAGACAAAAGATTAGTAACTATTAAACTGGATTAAGTTTAATGATGCAGTAGGAAGACTCATCACATTAGGAGCAGAACTAGATTTGCATCTTAGCTCCAAAATTGACAGCATAGATTTCATCAGTTACTTAGCATTTTAAGTTGTTTGAGTTATACTTGCTTTTATCCTAACAGAGTGCATTTGTTCATGCCGCAGACCAGAGTCATGGCCTCGAGACTAGGGCTCCCCCAGACCGGGTGGAGAACAGAAACACACAACTCTACAGGCTGAGTGAATCTGAACCCACTTTATTGAAACTTAGTGACAGCTTCACACTAGAAAATTTTAGGGCAAAGAATGTGTCCCTGCACCTGCAAACAGAGGAAAACATACACAGACCCTCCCAGTCTCCTATGCTCAGCAAGAATAAACATTTTTTTTTTTCTAAGTAGCTAACCCATTGTTTGAGGGAAAAGACACAAACAGATTCTATTCTCCTGGTTTTCTCAATTTTATCTAATCTATAATGCTTCACCGGATAGCCATGGGGCTGAACCCACATTGTTTTAATAGAGACTGCATTTTTAAAATACACAGAGGAGGATTGAGCTCCTTTAACAGTAAGGTTGCTTATGTCTTTCTTTGAGGAATTCCAGAAGTATATTGCCATCAGTTGTTGATGAGCCATCCGTGAACCACGCATTCTCCAAACCTGGGGTCCATACTGTCCAGCCCCTTTTCGCCAAGGGTGTCTCTTTCCAGGCAGAGGCGATCATTGGGGGGTGCACTCAGATGGTCCATCTCTGTGATTTTCCATAAGAGTGCTGTTTGCAGAAGGAAAAGACACAGCCCCCTTTGGACCGACATGGATTCTCCCAGTTTGGATTGCAAATACCATCTCCAGGGAACAGTCTTGCCGTCTAGACTCTCTGGGATGATGGTCTCTTCCTTGGTCTTCAGCCAGGGTAAGAGCAGGGTAGCATGGTTCCTTTTAAGGTTCTAGTGGACTGATAGCACAGTCACATACTTCTGGAATTTCTGAGTTAGTACATAGGGAATTTTACCCACCTATGTTTTAAGACTCTAGAAGTTATTCTCTAATTTCCTTAAGATCAGTGCACACATTCTGGCTAGCAAGTCTACTTATTGTGAGTCAAATCTCTATTTACAATTTGATTTAAAGTTAAAAGCAAGGTTTTTCTCTAAACCTAAGGACAGGTAAAAGGCACACTCAATTCCCAGAAGAATTCCTCCTGACAGAGACAAAACTTAAATTATCTGGGGAGGATATCCTAGCACCTGCCCATGGGTGTTACTGTGATATTCCCCAGGGAGCAGGGTTTAGGTCCCCAACTAGGCAGAGATACACCGAGGCCTGACAATTCCCATATTTTAATGCCATGTCCTTTTCCCAGAAATTGTTTCCATAGAACAATGTTCTGCCATGCTGGGACCTTATCCACCCGAATGGTTGGATTAGGGCACAGCAGTTCACACTATTTAAAATTCAACAAAGAGCGTGGGGGAGATGACTCGATTGTTAAAGTGCTTGTTGTTCAATTTTGGACACCAAATTTGGATACTGAGATCCCACATAAAATGTCAGGTGTGTATGGCAACCTTCTTACATGCAGCCTCAGAAGTCAGAGACTAGGTAACCAAAAAAAATAAAAAGTGGAAGAGTGATTGAAGATGACTACAGATACTGACCTTAGGCCTCTATGCATGTAGAGGCCTGTAAACACTCAAGCACACAAAGACACAAAGACACACACACACACACACACACACACACGCACACACACACACACACACAGAATGTCCCTCTTATATGCACATGTGGAAAAAATTAATGAAGAACCAAATATATAAAGGTCTTAGTTTCTCATAAGATAAATTTCTTTCTTTTCTCTCTGGCCATTCCCCAAAAGTGAATGGGTAACATTTAAAAATGATAATGTTGTTATTGGGGATTGTATACAATATTATTTATTCGATTATGCTTGGTTTCCTTTGTACTGACATTGTTGCTGAAGTCAAAGTGATTCTGAGTGCTGTTTTCCTTCATCTGTATTTGTGCTGCTGCCTTAAAATGGAAGAACCAACTCTGCATTTGGGTCTACAGGCTGCTACCTGTTCTTTGTATTCAGAAATGTAAGCACTGAATGCTCCAGATGGTACCACAGATGCAAAAAGGTTAAGAGATATAATCAATTGTCGTACTAGGGAGGCACTCAATGTGATTTTGAGTTTATTGTGAATCCCTACTGACTGAATTAGAATGTCATGTTCTGTGACAGGAGAGTAATGGATTAGATGCTTGCTCTTCTCTGCTCTACTGGATAAAAAAAAATGAGGGAAATTCAGTTTGAACTTCCTCCCTCAGTGGCTAGGGCTGCGATGACTGTGCTCTTCTCAATCTCACAGTTCAAGGTCCTGATAATTATGTTTCCAGAGCTGCTCTTTGAGCTGAGGAAATGAATTGCAATACTCTCGAAAAATGCCAGAAAATCTTGTATCTAGAACTGCCTCAAGAGAGGGAAAAGGTTCCAGTTCTGAATGAGCCAGCTTTAAGTTTGTCTTCAATTTGAACAGGAATGTAGAGTTAACAGGTGGCAATAGATAGTCACTTTGTGATTGGGTTTTCTGTTTACAGAAATTTGGCAAGCCATAAAATTTTGTGGAAATTTGCCCGTCATTCTCACAGATAGGAAAGAACAATATATGTTATCTGGGTACACACAGTTTTAACCCACTCAAGGTTTTTGAAAATGATTCTTTAGCAAGCCTTGATCATGCAATTTTTGTTTACATGGCTATATTTTGTAGCATTTGGTATAGTTACCCAATCATAAAATGGAGATTTTGTTTTTCAATGGTATTAAAAACCTGGAGCAAATAAGTTTTGAAAAAGTAAAGCTATGATGGACTTTTAAAATTTTGTTGAATGTTTGTACATGCATGTGCATGCATGTGTATGTGTGTATGTGTGATTGTGCACACATGTGCATGTTTGTGTTCGAGTGCACATGGGTGTGCATGCCATGTATGAAGGTCAGTAGAAAATTTGCATCAGTTAGTTCTTTGATTCCACCTTATAGGTTCTGGGATTGAACTCAGGTTCTCAGTCATAGTGGTGAGTACCTAAGTACATTTACCTACAAAATCATCTTATTTTTAAAAATCATAAAAGGAGTAAGCCTATTTTAAAGTCAGTTTTATAAGCTGTTTCACTTGACATCACACTGTGAAAACTGAAAGTTAAATTCTGCACTACCAATACTGTAAGCCTTCAATAGACACTCATAATCTTCTAGAACATGTACATTTAGATACAGTGCTCAAATATGGTAAATTCTTGCCTGTTTTACATTAAACAGACTTATCCAGCAGTGAAAGAAATCATTTCTTGTATAGCAATGTCTTAACTGATACTGTTAATTGATAATTTGTTAAATCATGCTAGTAAAGAGGATGTGTAAGATAGCTTGAAAAAATATTTATAATTTATTATAGTACATGACAGGCACAAATGGTCTTTGCAACAATACCCTTAAAATACCATTGTTAAAACTTTAGGAGAGCTTCAAGTAAAAAAGCATGACTTATAATCGTCTTCCTGGGTTTTTTGAGTTTGTGGAATATATTTTCATCTTTTAGTCATAGTTCTGTTTTTAAATAACTCTGTTCTGCTCCATGAGAGACATTTCTAGTTCTAAATGTATGCAACCAAATTATCTCTTAACCCTCATTTTCAAACTGCAGTTCAATCAGTAGACTCCAGATGGCACACAATGGTGATAAAATTATGCATATGTTACATTGAGGGACTGAATATGCAAACAGAAGGAGCTGGTTAACTAAGGCTTTCAAATTGCCTCCAGGACTTTACCATTTTCCTGCATAATGAAAAAAATGCACAGAATATTTTGCTTGGTTTTAGGATTTGACATTTTTAATATAGCAAATGAAATGCAATTATAAGATGTAACAATCCATATGAAATTTTGCCAATGTCAATGTAAAAGCCGACGTTTCCAGAATAAGTTTGTGTACAGAGATCGCATTTTTTCCCTTTAGTTTATCACTTTTATTTTCTGTATTTTACTGTGCTTATGATAGGATAAGTGAATGGAAGGCTATCAAAATTGGTATAGTTCTCATAAATATAGTTCCCAGAAAATTTTTTCTTTTTTTAAATATTTTTTCTATTTTTTAAAAATTTCTTTATTATTTATTCAATTGTGTGTGTGTGTGCGGTGTGTGTGTGTGTGTGTGTGTGTGTGTGTGTGTGTGTGTGTGTGTGTGTTTGTGTAGAACCACAGGCGAATTCGGGGACCACCATGGACCGCCTCTACCTCCTCCTTGTTTACTCTGCCCCGGGATTCACAGGCTCCATCCTACCAGGAACAGAAACGCAGGCTGCCCCCGATTCCGCCTGGCTTCTATACGTGGGGTCTAAGATCTGAACTCAGGACCTTCTGCCTGCAAGGCAGAGGCTTAATCCCTGAGCCACCTCTCCAGCCCCAGAAAATTTTTTCTTTAAATATGTAAATAAGCAGCAAGGTCATTCACTTCTGCTGACATAATTTCAGAAAAACATGGAAATATTAAGAAGGATACATAGAAGAAAAATCAAAAGAAAAAATTATTTAGTTCTAATTAAAAGATGATTATCAACTGTTCCACTATTAAATACCTCCTTTATAGATTTGTGCTCTGTAATGTAGAAGCTACTAATTAGGTTCTAGTTTGGGAAATAAGGATCATTAAGGAAGTGATATATTGGTGAACGTATAATTATATTATTGTTTTCAGAAAACGGTAGAGTTTTAGTCAGTTAAGCTTAGGTAACAGTATAGTTCTTTAAGATCAAATCGGATTGATGGTGGGTCATTTATAAAGTATTTTGAGAGGATTATGGCCCTATATTATCACTGTTAATTTTTAGAATAAAGAAAATAAAAAGGATGCACACACACACACACATACACACACACACACAGACACACACACACTCACGCATTCATAAAAACACTACTTTTCAACCTCTAACTAAAAATTTTATTTAAAAATGCTTAGTGCTGTGGCTTGAGGAGGATTTTCATAGACTGATAACATTTTTTTTCAGTGACCTAAATTGGAGAAATCCTTTATAAATACAGGAAAATGAATGTTTACTCCCCCCATGTACTTTCATGCATTGATTTTGATGAGCATTTCATGCTAACAGAGTTTTCAACGTAGAACAATTCAGAACCAATGAATAGTAATTGATCCTTTTAGTTCTGCTCTAAACTTAAAACCATTATTCTCCATTTAAAGTAGACAAATATGTTGCTGTACAGCACTGTGCCCTGTCATTTCAGTGTTTTTGTGGTGGTTGTTTCCAGTGAGCTGGGCTGGAATATTAAAGTCTCTATGCTTCTTCTACTCTGTCTCTTGCTGTGCTGGGCACATTTAGGGTTCTGTTTGAAATGGGCAAAAAGCAATTCCGTTGTTCATAAAGAATAACTTGTAAGCTAGTGTGGCTGTCCATTCTTTATATTGTGAAAGAATGTGATTTCTTTTTCCCCCAGCTTTGAGTCTCTCGCAACTGGCTTGCAGAAACACAGTTTAAATGCACCATCATGCATAAACAATCAAATGTAAGACACAATCAAGTCTCTTCTTCTGACTATGCGTCACAACAAATACATTGGCTTGATACCCTAGTGCATGTATAGGCAGTTGTATCTGTCAGAAACTAATTTTAAGTGTCATGTAAAAACAAAAGGATAACAGAAGTTTACCACGGCTAAATATTGCTTTTAATATTAAAATTGGACTCGCGGCACTTGTGAAAATGCAGCTGTGACAGTGCTGCAGGTCGATGCTATTCAGACTGCTCTGTCCAGGGCTCTCCGCGTAGCTGAGACTCTATCTTCCAGCACAGACTCTGTTGCTGACCAAGTTGTCCAAAACATGTTTGGGTTTTCTTAATCCAGTCTTCTGCCTTGATGAACAAAAATCATTTATGTGGTTGGGAAAGAATAAATACAGTTTTTTAACCAAAATTATTCAGCTTCTACCAAGAGCACAATGATGCAGTGATCTTTAGGCTTGGCCTGTATAGAATGGAGTTTTCCAGTTTCTGTGCATAACTTTTATTTCTCTCCATATTTAAGATCCCATAAGTAAATATTCGCTGCTAAATACTGTTGATTTTTACTGAAAAAAATTCTGCATGAACTTTAACTTTTATGCTATCAGCAGATATTTTGGGGCATTATTGGATGAGAATTAGGAAATGACAGGCCTAAATATACTATAGTATATTTTTCAGAGCCCTGTTTCTTTTTTCTTCCCCGTTCCTTCTTGTCAGTCTTTCTGCTCCCTTGTTTTCCCTTTCTCCTTCTCTTTCCTCAGTCTTAGTTTTGTTCCTCTTTCCTCATCTCAGACTGTCCCTTTTCCTCTTTCCTAATTTCCTTCCATAATATGTATGTATCCTAGGAAGTTGCAACTAGACAAAATATTTCATATAATATTTTAAACTACAGCAAGAAAATTGCTAAGCATTTTAAGTGACTACTAAGAAGAGAGTAATGAAGCTTTTTTTTTATACAACATCCTTCCAACATCAGGCCAGTTCCCTTATGTAGTGCTTAAAATCAGTAACAACAGTACCAACAAAATAAGAGTCATGCTTTCTAATGCCAGAAGAAAAAACAGACCTTAATGAATTTGCTGAGAAATTGTGTAGCACCTCTAGTTTGGCAATTCACTAAATTTTAAGGTATCTTTGGCCATTTAGGAATTCTACCTCAGATGATAAATGTGGAGCCTGATACCTCTTCCAACATGCAACTTATTGTAGAAATTAAAGAATGCCAAATGCAAGCAATTTTAATTGATGGCATTATTCAAAAGTATATCAAAAGGGAACTTATTTTACCATTCAAAATGAGTAAGGACTATAAAAAGAAAATGTTTAAAAATTATATTCTTAGGCTGCAGAGATGGTTCAAGGGTGAAGACTCGGCCTTACAAACAGAAGTATCTAAGTTTTGATCCCAGGTCCCACATAAAAATGCTGGGCAGAAAAGGAGACACAGTCCATTTGTGGCCTTGGTAGGTGGAGCCTGGAAAATCCCAGAGGGAAGCATAAAGAAGGTAGAAACAATTCAGGATGATTCTCAAAGTCACCTTTTTCCCTTCATAGGGACACACAGTACCCTTTTGTACATACACACATATATGCCAAAAAAATTATTTTCTTCACGCAAAGAGTTCTTAGTGTGAAATTGCAGTTTATGTGAAAATTTCTAGATGTAATATAGAATACCTACTTCCATTTAATTTTAGGCAAAACAACATTGATAACAACAATACAATACAAATACAAATACAAATACAATACAAATACAAATACAATAGTATTTCGAACTGACATCATCAGTCTGAGAATAAATTTTAGTTGAAAATCAGGCATTTTCCTTTACATACTCTTTGCAGCCTAGTCCATAGTCATCCCTGAGTTGGTAGAAGTTGTAGATAAACTTTAGCTGAACCTGGACTTCTCCATATGATCCTTGAATTTCATTCCATATACTGAGCTTTGTAAAGGGTAGTTGTGAACATGCACTAGCTGTTCTGTTCAGGTTAGGTAGAATAAGAATGTTATACAATAGAAGGACATAGAGAATTGAGAAACATTAACTTGACTTATAAGATTACAGAGGACATTGGAATAATATACAGATTCTATGAATAATATACAGATTCTATCCTCAAGGAATTATCTTATGAAGCATGTAGTTCCCAAGGAGATAGTCTATTGATTATGAATAAAAAATTGAAAATCTAGAAGACCAGAGTGTCTACTAGAGCCATGTTCTTGGCAATGCATCTATTCTCTCATGCTCCTCCCTTCAAGACATTTTTTACATGAAAAAGAGAAGCTTCTGATTTCACAACACTGCAGTTTCTTCTGTCTTAGTACTAAGCTACATAAGATTTACATCAAGTTAATTTGATAATAACTATGTTTGATCATTAGACTAGACCCAAGTACTCTGTAAATCCTCTCAATTAGGGACCTTCACTTTTCACATAAGACAGCAGGCAAAAGAAAGTTTGAAGTGCAGCAAAGGTCACAGTTCAGATGATGAAGGCACCGACATTTAAAACCAGATTAATGAGAACTTTCTTATAATAGTTTTATTATAATAGTTTTTATAAGGAAAACATAATCAAAGTTACTAAGGGATGGCTTAGATGTTAATGCTTAAGGGATCATTTTGGCTGATTATTTGGTGATTTTTTTTGAAGTAACCAAAATATAAACCCTAATGCTTAAGTGCAGTATTCTCAGAACTGAAACAAGAACCTGGGTCAATTTCTATGAAAACATGCCAAGTTCAATGCTAAACTTGAACACATTAGCTTTCATAATCATATACTACTTATCAGTTTCTTTATTTAAACAATACAGGTGGTAATATTCAATACCCCACTGAGACATTGTAGAAGTTAACAATGTAATCAAAAGGCATACCCCAGAATAATGTCAAGCTCCCTTTGTATATATGGACTCTACAGAGCTATGTGAAGATGAAATACCAATAATAGCTCTCTTGGGAACATAAACGTAGACATTCCCCTCCATTCACCCACTCTGCAGATAATTATCAGGAAAAACTTGACTTTTATCCTTAGTGAGAGGGGATATAAATTCAAAACAGGCAGTTTGACTTGTTTTTAAGAAAATTACTGAATTCATACATTTTTTAAGAATAGAGAAGTTAGATAGAGTTACTTCAAAATTAGTTAAAATGCAAACCCTGGCCTGCTTTACAATCAATTTTTCAAAGAACTATGAACAGGAGTTTAGAATTTAAAGATTGTAATTCGAATGAATATTAATGCTCAAGTGTGTGGAGCTCAGAGGTAACTGACCTCAGACCTCACACAGTGTACAAAGTAGCTGCTTAGCTGGGAAAACCAATTTTTCACCTTTTTTGTCAGAAATAGGAGACACTCTACTATAGGCTGGATTTTGTTCCTTGTAGAGGTCAAATCAGTGTCTGCTTGAAAAATTCATGATCCAGAAAAGGTAATTTTTAATGAATATTTATGAGCAATGTCCTCTCTTATCAGAGCTGTGCAAGTTTTCTGAAGCTTGCCACAAAGACTGGCTTGTGAGTTTTTAGCAAAAACCCTCCGAATAAAAATGTGGCAAATGGACTTGAGATCCTCTCGTCTGACTCATTTTGGCTTCTCCCGTTATGCATCATCACTGCATATAAAACAACATTGCTCAGTGCTGCTCATATCAACACTATTGCAGCATTCTCTGGGATCCAAATACAAACATGAAAGAACATTTAAAAGACATATTTTTACCCTTATTTTTCCATTGTTGTGTGAAGTACTTTTCCTGGGGAGATGCCATATAACTGTCTTCCCACCCCTGATAGGAGTTTCATGACATTCCAAATCGGCCATGAACCAGTAAGTTTATTGGGGTTACTAACAGAAGCAGCAGTAGCTCACCACAACATGGCTAACAGCTTCCTTGGATGCCTCTATGGATCTCTCTCTCTCTGTCTTTGTCTCTGTCTCTGACTCTGTCTCTCTGTCTCTGTCTCTCTCTCTCTCTCTGTGCCTCTAATTATTGAACAGAAGGAGGACTCCTGTCTGCTTGGCTGATTGGGGCAACTTCTTCCTCCAATCTTTACTTTTTATTCTGGAGGTAGCCCCTCCCCCTTCCAAGCTTCTCAGTTTCAGGATCCTCTTCCCTGAGTTGTTTACTAAGATTGGGACGAAGGTGGAGATGGATGTTCAGAGGAAAAAGTGGCACACAACACTCCAACCCTTTCCTCTGGCTCTTGCATTCTTTCTGCCCCCTCTTCCGCAGTAACCCGGAGGCTTGGAAGGGGTGGCATGCCTGGCCATCTCTGATTGGCCACTAGAGCCAGTGTGTCAGCAGCAGTCAGAAATTGTCATGAGTCTCTTGTCAGCAACCAGGGTCACTGCTAGACTTTGTTCACAGCCAAAGGCGACATCAGCAGTACTCTAGGCATAAGCACAGATGTCTAGACATCAGTTTCACAGACATGTCACATCCATTTTACAAAATGACTTCAGTGACCTTCCCATTGGGTCCCATAGTCTCCCCAGATGTAGGTCGTTGCTCAGGCTAACAGTATCAGACATGAACTCTCCCCATGGAGCAGACCTTAAACGCAATCAGAAAGCTGTTAACTCTACCCAAAATAGGTTTGCCACTATTGTACAATCATGCATACTGATGCCCATACTTTCAGGGTCACGCCCACTCGCTACTAGGGTTGCTGGCCTACCTGGCCAGGGCCATGCTCTCACCCACAGGCTATCAGGACTTTGCTCTTGCCTGCCTGGCTATTGCCCACCTGGCATCAGGGCCCTATCTTGCCCATCTGGCTATTAGGGCAATGCCCTTGCCTTCCTGGTCAGGCCGTTCTGCACACACTGCATGTGATGTCTTTGGCAACAGGGTCTTTTCAGCTAGTTTTGGTTTACAACTGATAATAGCTTTCACTATTTGTGGGGGCTCTTGGGCTTCCCTGGCAACTCACAGAAGATAATTCATCTCCAGCACTATGATCCATATTTAACCACCATATGGCCTCCAGAAGTACCTTTTACATCTCCACAAGTATGTATCTAGTTTCCTCTTTAACCATTGCTTTAAATCCATTCTGGTGGGAGTTAGCCATTTTTATTTAAAGTTCCTCAAAATCTTCCAGTTGTTCCTGACCCATGCACTCTTTGTGAATTGCTTTCCCATCTTTCCATCAGGTGCACTTGTTTACTTCTACATGGATTTCAAAATCTATAATACACTCAAGTTTGCTTTATAACATGTATACAAGGAGTTGGCAGGGTCTCTGAAATCTCACCCCAGTTCGTTCCAAGCATCAGGTGATCTCAGCAGTCAACAACTGAAAAGATACTGAAGAAAAGCATTAGCAAGATCCAATACAACATGAAAGGTTTACATAGTTTGCATCAGTTGCTTCTGAAAAGAGCATTGTGGGGACATCTTATGTAGGTTTCTATAATCTACAAGTATTCTCTCTGAGTCACCACCCTGCTTTCTCATCCTGGCTCATTTCTGTGGAGATTTCATGTATCTCTGCATCTCTGAAGGACTTGCTATTGTAAGTTCAAACTGCTGGCCCCTACCCGGGCTAAGGAGAAATCAGGTCTTGCTCTCCTCTGCTGTACCTGTTGCTGGAGCTGTTTCCCTGGATCTAACAGGCTCTGAGATGGCACTGTGGCTGTGACTTTAACAGCTGACTCTCCACCAGTCATACCTGATTGCTTGAGAGCCCTGGATCTGTAGACTCTGGACTGGCACTGCAGCTGCGAACACTCCTATTGTTTCCTTCTCATACCTGCATGCCACAGGAGTCCTGGGCCAGGGAAACAATTCCTGCTTCCAGCAGAGAAATGTACACAGTTTTCTTTGGGAGGATTGTTCCTTACCCCTGGGACATGCTTAGATTTCATTTGCATTGCCTTAACATTCACTCTTCCTGTGAACAACATTTGGCTTTTTGTCAATCTTTCTTTTAAGAACTCCAGCTTTACACAAATCTTGCCACATCTGTCTTTGAGAAACACAAACAGATCTCTTTTTCTATTTTGTCCTTTTCAGAGCTCCTCTAGATTGTTTTACTACTTTACAGACTCGATTTATATGTTGGATCTGATTTATATACTAGTCTAAGTCACTCAGATCCATAAAATCCTCTCCAACCCTATAAATATTGCCACCCACCAAAGATAAATAAATCACCTTACCATTCCTGTGATCTTAGTCAAATTAATTTTTTTTCTTAATTCCCCTGTAAACACAGTTCTATCTGGTCCAACAAATTGGACATCAAACATTGCCTCTTTTATTCCCAGTTCCCTCAGCAATGCCGGTTCTTCTTCTACAGTCTTCCATTCCCTGACATTCATGGGGACCACAGTAAATGATAACCATGTGTTTCTACTGCCAGTATGAGCCAATCAACCAGGGACAGATTCCCCTCATGCTGCCTCAGATTACGCAGCCTTTGTCTCAACTGCCTCACTAGCCAGGCCGTGACAGGCTATTTAGTCACTTGCTTAAAAGTCTTCCTCAATTCCAGAAGTTCAGGTGCTAAATATTCCCTGACTACCATAGTCTCATGAACTAGACCATTGATAAGGCCCCTATTGATATGCTTAGCCAGAAATTTCTGTCTTTCCCTATGTTCTCACCTTCCTCATCCTCTGATTCCTCCCACAGATTCCAAGTTTTTGGATCCTAGCAGAGTTTTTTAGTACAGGTCTGACTTGGATTCTTTTTCCCTTTCATCTACCCAGCCATAAGAAAGGACAAGCCAGCACTTTCATCTCATCCTCTTTTTATCCAATTTGCTCACCAAGTCAGAAGCTAACACAGCAGATGCTAGCCTCATCTTCCTTTGTCTAACTCCTTCTTCACACAAACTAGTTCCCTGTGGGCAGTCACCTCAGCCTCAGATATGTTTCTTACAGCACACAGCAGTGACTAGGCAACCTCCTCAAACTCTCCCTGATACTCTCATCTCAGTCACGCTACCCTCAGTGACCTCAGTATTTACTCTGAGCCATAAATTATTTTTAAAGTGTTTCCATACTCACGGTGGACCCCACTCATCAAATAGGCATGCCACACCACACCACACCATACAGATGAGGACTGTCACCCTGGGATTCCCCCTTCTGACTCCTGTTGACTCATCTTCAGCTATATGACTCACTACCCACAGCAGAACCTGTGTGAGCATCAACATGGCCAGAAAGCATGCTGCCACACCCCACATGGAGAAGGAAGGTTATCTCTCCGTGGATGCTTCTCTTACAAACGGCTTAGCCTCAGTTGCAGGTCTTATTGCCCATGGCCGGAGCCATGGAATTACTCTTCCGCAAACCATTCTTAGTTCTATTGCCAGTGAAGCTGTTGGGTTACTTACGGGCATCTATATTGGGGTTTCCCTTACAGATGCTTTATTCCTCACCAAGGCTGAACACTGTGGGCAAGGTTACCTACAGGAATTTGCCAGCCTGCACTCTTGCCTTTTCCAGACAAAACTCTGTGGCAGAGTTTACCAACAGGTGCTTGCCAGGTTTCACTCCTCCCTTATCCAGAGTATCAGACTTTCCTCCTTGGGTGCTCCTCCATTACCCAGACAGAACACTATAAGCAGGGTTTACCTGTAAGTTGTTGGGTACCATTCTCTCTTATCTATAATACTGAGCTTTCCTCACCCATACGGTACAAGCACCTGCTCTTTCCCAATTCATCTTTGGTCTGATGTGATTCTGCCGCTATGCCATGTGTTGCGTGAAGAACTTTTCCTGGGAGATGCCACACAAGTCTTCCCACCTCAGATAGGACTTTCAGGACAGACCAAATTGGCCAACAAGTTTATTGGGGTTACTGACAGGAACAGGGATAGTTTATCACAGCATGGCTGACAGCTTCCTCAGGCACTTAGATGGATCTCTCTCTCTCTCTCTCTCTCTCTCTCTTCTCTCTCTCTCTCTCTCTCTCTCTCTCTCCTTTGCCTACTCTGTGGTCTTCTGACTAACTGACAAACTATTTGGCTGTTCAGAAGTCTCTCTAGGCTTCTTCACTGTTTGGGAGGTCTCCTGTCTGCTTGGCTGAGTGCAGTGACTGTCTTCCCAGCCTTTACTTTTTATCTTAGAGTGAGCCCCTCCCTCTCCAAAGTTTGTCAGTTTCAGGAATGTTCTGGAGCCACTCTAGTTGTTTACTGACCAAGACTGGGGCAAAGGTCAAGATGGCTGCTCAGAGGAAAAGTGCCACTCAATAAATAGCCATGTAACATGTTTAGCCAGATGTCCTCTCCTCCTGCCCCTGGACCCCACACCACACGGAACCCACTCCCTGCTCAGGAGATGACCTCCAATACCAATCAAGATGGAGCCAAGGGTGGTGCAGGAACAGCAAAACTAAAAACAACAAACCATAATCCAGAACACTAGAGACCTTACATTAATCACCAGGAACCAGACCAGCCAAATATCTCCCCATCCTAAAGTTCAGGGAATCTTGTGGAAGAGGGGGCGGCAAGATTGTAAGAGCCTAAAGATGGGGAGGACAAATGATATGCAAGATATTCCACACAAGTTAGGGCTGAAGTATCATAGTAGGACTTTGCATGACCTGCGCAGTGACTGACATGTCAACGACCCCTCCCAAAGTCTAGCATGGATCACAGGCACTAGGATCCTAAAAAGCAAGGGATTAACAGTCATAAGAGTGTTCCCATACCAAAGGGGCGCCCAAGAAAGGGCTCTGGGTAATGCAAATGAGTCCTTACACCTCACTAAAATGGAGGATTTAGAGGATAAGTTTGATATTTACACAAAAGGATGTTTCAGGGAATGGGAGGGGGGAAAGGGGAGACACTGGGAAAAAGGGAGGTGGGGATGAAAGGAAGTGGAAAAGGGGGGAGGGCTCAAGGGCCACGGGGGAGGGGTGACGGGAGGGAGGGAAATGGGGTACCTATTAAGCTTGTATGATTGGGGAAAAATAAATTAAAAAAACATAGCCTGTAAGGTTGCTAATGATCTAGAACAAAAGAGAAATAGAGTTTTCTTCAGTGGACAATGGCTCTCACTCATCTCCAATGTATAAAAACAAGGAAGTGAGAACAACAAAAGTTTTCATAGACAAACCATGTTCTTTCTGATTTCTGACATCAATACAAGCCAGAGGATAGTTCTCTACCACACACACATAAGCACACAACTCAGAATACATTAAAATGCTAATTTTCTAAGATGACTCCCATGTTTGCTTATATAATCAGCATTATATACTTTAAAATATTTTAAGCTATTCTTAAACTAATAGATAATAGACATCAACTACACTGTGAAATATATTTACCCAGCTTGTAAACTGCTATTTCATATTAAGAAATGTCTTCATGACACAAAATGCTTATGATGATAAATAGGTTGTCATCAAATTCATCAGAGAAACACTTTATAAAACCACAAGAAGACTAATACCATGATAATGTGTGTCTATGACATGCTACCTTGAGGGGAAAATCTGTAAGAAAAGTGAATATTATGTGTCATGAAGACATTTCTTATCATTATAAACAGAGGAAAGCACAACAAAATAGAGCATGTATCTACAGAAGCAGAAATTTTGTTTATAAGTCTATTAACTTGTGGAGATGAATATTTCATATATATATATAATGTCAAATAAAACCAAGTTCATTATCTCCAATATATGTTGCTTTTAAATATTTTGAAAAATTTGAAATCAAGAACTAAATATCTGTGTGTCATACCTGTTTATCTCCTATCAATATCTACAATTTAACTATCTATCTATCTATCATCTATCTGTCTATTTATCTGTCTATCATTTATCTGTCTAACAAGGCCTCACCTTAGTAACAAATAAGGAAGTTGATCCTTACTACAGGAGAGGACTGCTCTTATGTATGGCAGTTTTGCAGTTCTCTGTCTCCATGAAGGATATGACTTAGCTTGTTTCCAGCTTCTGCTAGCCAGCCTTTCCTTTCATGTCATAATAGACTGTATCTCCCCTCTGGAACAGTAAGCTGAATAAATTTCCCTTTCTCCTTTAAATTGCTCCACTTGGGTATTATTTCATATCAACAGAGAAGTGGGGTATTACTTTGTGAGACTAGGAGAATCTGGTACCAAAAATTGAAGTTGTTGTTTGTGAAACTGATAGAAGTTCATACAGCAGTATGGTCAATGCTGTAATGTTGTTAGTGTGCTTTTGGAATTGTTTGTTGGGGGGAAATTACATAAAACTGTAATTGGCAACTTTGTGCTGGGAAAGTCTTTGAGTCATGGCATTCAAGACCCCTTGGAAGGGTCATTCTTGTGAGAGCTTGGACAAGAGTAGTACTGTTAAAGAACCAGGCAGTGGAAGCCAGCTTTTGATGGGTTCAGAGGGGAACAAAGACTGTGTTTGGAACTAGACCAGTGGCAAATGTAGCCATGTGTTGGCAAAAGTTTAGTGAAGTGTTGCCCTCATCCTGAGAGCTTGCCTGAAGTTAAAATCGAGTACTTGGTGGGAAAACTTTCAAGGCAATGCAGTCATGACTGTCTGGCATGGATAATTTTAGAGCACTTGCTCAGAGTTGTGAAAAAGAGCATAATCAGGAAGAAAGAAGGAAAAACTGTCTGATGAGGAAAAATGCTGTGGCACACTTGAAGAGTTGAACCAGGAAGAGGTAGAGAGCAAAATGGTGGCTATTGTGAAACAGAATATCTCCATTAGTAAATCAAAACCTGATCTTCATTTGTATCATAAGAGAGGCTATACCTTAGGGACAAATTCCTCAGGATTGGATTCCACCAATAAGAATACAAAGGAAGAATTGAAAGGTGGAGTTCCAAAAAAAGATCTGTTTCTCTTCTAAAGCAAAGGACTAAGAAAAAATTTGCCGACAGTCAGTGCAGAAAAGCTGAACCACCTGTGAGTTAAGGGGGCCACAAGGTTACAACAGAACTTGACAATGTGGTCTGTGTATCCTTAGTATCAGAGGACTCAAAGATGTAAGAAAGAAGAGGTCATGGATCCCTCCTTCAAGGATTCAGGGAATGGCAGAAGCCAGGCAGCATGTGGCAGAAAGTCTAGTTAAGATCTGGCTTGTCACTATGAAGTGAATATGTTAGAGATGCCAGAGCCAATATGGGATATCTGCCAATGAAAGCTATGCATCATAGGAGAAGCCAGACCAAGAAAAAGATATGTTCTACAAGCAACTGTGAAGGAGGGGTGAAACCAAAGTCCTTTGGAACTGAGATGATTTCAACAAGAAGCTTGTTTCTTGGATTTGGAGTTTATCCTGCTGGTTTTCAGTCTTGTTATGGACCAATCTTTATTGGATGTGCCCCCATTCCTTCCTTTTGGAATGGAAATGCTTATTCTATGCCATTGTATCCTGGAAGCATGAAAATTGTCTTTTGATTTTTTTTTTAATTTTCCATCTGACTTTATTTTCAAATACATTTTCCTTTCTTCTTTTTTTAAAGAAAATACAAATACACTTTCTGTGGTAATGACAAATATCAGTATTAGGAAATACAATTATTCAAAAAATACTACATTTATTCTGGGGTAGATATATTTATTTTTGGTAACATACATTAAGTGGCACTAATTACACAGTAACTATAAAGTAACTAACATGAAATCATAAAACTGTAATTCTGCCACAACTGCATGGATTTGGGCTTTTCTGGCTGAGCAAGTTTTTTAAAAACCACTCCAGAGTTATGCCAATCAAATTTGTTAAGGAGTAAAACTCTGAAGTAGTGACTCACCAGACTTCTTGCAGTTGACAGAAGATAGGTGGGACGTGTTAGTTATAAAGTAATTACAGCCTAGTTCACAAAAGTTACCAAAAGTTTCTCTTTTTAGAAAGAAGCAAGAAATTAAGAAATTCTTCAAATTAGTACTTGGTGTATCAAGTGGTATGCAGAGAGGGCTTAGAGCTGTGTCAGAAGGACTCAGTGGGTCAGACAGTTTGGACATCATTAATAATCATGATTGGCTTCTAAACACTGGTAGCAAGATGACTTCTGATTTGTAATCTGTTGCAGTTCACCTGCATGGTTGTTGATAAATGACAATCAAAAGACTTAAGGGAACAAGGGCTTTATTCTCTCTTATGATTTTCTGGCTACATTTCTCAGTCTAGCTTGATGGGAGAGCGTGCACCAACACCAGGGCCGAGGGAACTAGCCACACCATCACCACATAATATGGACTATGATGAGACTATTGATGTAGTCTGTTTTGACTATTAATATGGACTGAGAGATGGACGATCCTTACTTGCCAGCATGTCTGGCCAAGTATACAGAAGGATGCCAACTCTCTCAACCAGCTCTCTGTGATTTATTCCAGGGCCTAATCCCACCTTACCATAGGCTGGACCTTCCCCATCAGCTAGACAATCTCCTACACGTTTGTTCTGTGCCTAACTCAACCACTAATTCTCTATGAATGTGCCCAAAGCTCAAACCCTCAACTGTCAAGTTGACACCTGTGCATAACTATGGCATAATCGTAGGTAAATTATAGATGAATGAAAAAGGCCAGTAATCATACACTAAGATTAATAAACAACACTTCAAAATTAACTGTATGAAGGCTGAGCTAGCAAGAAGGTTTCACAAAAAAAGGCACCCAGATTATTTCTTTCCACATCTGGCTTGCAGAGCAACTTTTGTGGCCATTTCAAAAACTCCCTCACTCCATCTTTGGTCTTGGTTGAACACTCCATGTGCCCAAAAGTGCCAATCTGCCTTCTTGGGACTTTGCCTGTATTTTGATTTTTCAGGAGATTTTGGACTATGATGAGACTATTGATGTAGTCTGTTTTGACTATTAATATGGACTGAGTATGTTTTGCATAATGACATGGCAGTGAGCCTATGGGGGACTTAGGTAGAATATCATAGTTTAAATTGTGTCCCCCATGGGCTCATGTGTTTTGGGAAGGTCATGGTATCTTTGGAGGTGGAACCATGCTGGAGGAAGGCAGTCACAGGAGGTGGAGTTTGAGTTTAATTAATAATATCCTAAACATGAGTCATAATGTATGGCTTATCCTATTGGAACACTTGACATGGCATCAAGTGATAAATTTGGAATCAGAATAAAATGAAGTTGAGCTTTGGGAAAGAATAGTTCTCTCTGACATGGTAAAGACCAATGAAACACCAGTGACCCAAACAGGAAATATCTTTTCAAAAATAACTCTTTTTCCTCAATTTGAATGTGTTTCTCCCATTTTGTGAATAAAACACAAGTATCATCTTGTTCTCCCATTTACCTTTTTTTTCCTTAAGCTTCATTTTGACCAACTTCCTTAATTATAATTATACTCGGCTCTGCATTCTCCCAGCTGTTCATAGATCTGATTTCTTTGGAATGCATCCTGATTACCCTGTAAAGGTTTGTGTTCCTCTCTCTGTCTTCTCAGTCATACATTTCACATCCTTACAGTTATTTCTCAAGATGTGTTGTTTATCTGTAATAAATTGTCTAGAACTTGTAAAAAGATCACTATTGACTTTGTTGAAAGTCCTCTTCTGTGATGACTCAAGGTTATGCATCATCTAATTTTTCTTGAAAATCTGCAAATTGATATTTACCTATCAACCTTATAATATAGAACTATCTCATATTGGATAGTGATCATGTGAGTATTCTGCATATTATAGAGCTGATAAATATCAAATGAGTACATCCAAATTGAAATAGAATTTGGTTTTATTCTGCATCTATATATATATAATATATATATATGTATGCTTTGTTCTTACAGATGATGAGTTGACTCATGCATATGAACTTTGACATTTCTATGAGTGATTGAAAATAAATCGTGCATGCTGAATAAAACTTTACAGAGGTATGAAATTTAACAAGTTCCTGTCGTGAACTCTGATAAAGGAAGATTCATTTCTTTGAGTGTCATTTATTTTTCAACTCCTGGTATTTCTAATACACTAGTAGTTAACTATCAAATCAATTCTGAGACATTTTCAGTGGGGATAAATAAAAACAAATAGATGAGAAAAAGTTCCTTGAGCAGTGGCTCGGTGGATAAAGTGCCAGCTTTGTAAACCTGATAACATGAGTACAGATGCCCAGAACCCACATATAATGCAGGCACTTGCAACTCTAGGAAAGATGGGGAACAGGGAGGGAAAAATTCTACAGAGGTGATAGTCAACCATCTTGGAATAGTTAGTGGTAAACAACAAGAGAAACTGTCTTAAACAATGTAGAAGTTGAGACCAATGTGCAAGTTATCTTTTGACTTCTTGCAGTGGAATGCATGTACTTGCAATTTTACCTGTGAACATATATCTATTATACACATATCTTATGCACACATATCATATATACACATTATATACAGACACAAGACAAGAAAACTCATTTTTCATTAAAAGAGAACAGTTTTCAGTGGTAGTAAAAAGCTGCTTAGAGGTCATGTAAAATTCATATGTTGGTAAATTGCTAAGGTGGAAAATGGCTAATTATCTACTTCCACTCCTAAGAGCACATTATAAGCAACCATACTTGTTGATATATTGAAAGATTGTACTCTTTTTTGGTGGGAGAAAAACACTGGCTAAATAATCAGAAAACCTCCTATAATTAATTTTTTCTATTGACCTACAGAAAACAATTTCATATCACTATAGCATTCAATAGGAAAATATTTGATATTTAAGCTTAAATTTCTCATACCTCCTATATTTTTCTTTGACAAAAATTTAGTTGGATCTAGTTAATGAAATCATTTATGCATTTGTTTAGTATAAGAAGGATAAAGAAGAGGCTACATTTTCCAGGAATAAATGGCTATCCAAAAGTCACCTTCTGTGTTTCCACCTTAGGTAATAATAGAAAACATCAACTTATTCACCCATGTCTTAAAAGTGCTAATTCAGTTATGCCTAGGCCTGTAATTTATACATTAATTTACTAGGGGTAAGAATCCACTGTATTCAGCACAAAAAACTAAATTTGAAGATTTTTGAATGAGATTCTAATTCCCAGGTGACTAATTTGACATTAAAAATCTTTAGAGGTAAATATCATCTGTGACAGAAGGAGCATTATGAATAATTAAGCCCATTATTGTTTCTTTTTTCTAATAATATAAAGCCAAGAAAGAGTCTATGAATATTTCATTTTCCATTTTTTTAAATGTTGGTTAAGTTAAATGATGGATGAGTGAGCAGATGATTAAATATTGTTGTCAGCATCCTTGAACATATTCAAATGAGCAGTGTTTGGCTATTGCTTCTGTTTAGAATGATGTGGTGTTTCGATGGTGGTCCAAAGCATCGGAGCACTACTTGGCATCTCCTTTCTTCCTCGGAGCTCTTACCTTTCAAACATGGCAGATTTGGTTCAGGGCTAATTAGGCTGAGTCTTGCTTGCCTCCACTTGGTCATCTTCATATGAATGCAGTGGTTATGGAGTTTTATTTTAGGGTTTGTTTTCGTATTTTTTAACAATGGTTTTTAGCTAATGTTCATGAAGAGAGTAAATCCTTAGAACTGTGCCACTAATGAAAGGAAATCCTATCTAAGAATATGTTCTCTACGGAGCTGTGTCATACCATCCTTAGGCACTCTGCAGGAAAAGTAGAATCAAGTCTCAAATAATGCCTTTTAAATTGTATCTCTAGTATTATAGATGTAGGATAGTACTGTATCATACCTCTGTGAATGTAAAGTACCTTGTACCTGCTTTATGATACGTAGTAGTGTCTGTGATTTATCAGAGCTGTTTTTAATGATGTTACTCTAGAATGTTCTCTTTCCAGATGATGATTGAGAAGCTAATAAGAAAAAAAAATGGTGCCAGGTACCACAACAGTGACAGAACATTGCTGTTTTCTGGGATTTTGTTTTTTACTTTTTTTTTTAAATGGAGCGTGCTGAATGTCTCTATAATTTTGTTCAGATGACTGCAGAACCTGGAAAAGCTGTTGCTG
Organism: Typhlomys cinereus; assembly: GCA_023101885.1. Taxonomy (NCBI): domain Eukaryota; kingdom Metazoa; phylum Chordata; class Mammalia; order Rodentia; family Platacanthomyidae; genus Typhlomys; species Typhlomys cinereus. The sequence continues at coordinate 1,495,972 of JALPQD010000232.1, read as the reverse complement.
CTATTGACGCATAACATACTGCTATTATTGGTCTTTTTATATAAATATATATATATTTATATACATATATATATAATTTGAATTTTTGGAAACTTTAGCTGTGTTGTCAACTTTGAAAAAAAAAAGTATCCCAGTTTACTGTGTTGAGTTGGCATTGTACAGAGATTAACAGCCATATTGGTCTAGAAACATTAAACTTAATTTTTTTTCCATTTGTACAGGAATAACACACTGTATTAAAATATAAGGTCTTATCTACATGGGTTTGATTACAGAAACTAATAAAGTATTCTCTAAATAATGAAAAAAATGTTAGTTATATGAATATAATAAATTTATAATTATTTTATTCCTTAGTCCCAAATCCTACCCCCCTTCTTTTCTACAGCAACTCTTCATTTCTTCTGCTATCTTTCCCCCTATCTTTCAAATCTGTATTTCATTAAGTTTGTTTTTATGACATATGCTGACATGATTCATGCTCCAGTGTGAACAGATCAGTGCTTGTACCACTAAGGAAAGGCATCTTCCATTTCTTCCCATTAGTATTAGTTTTCATCATTCTCTAGGAGAGATATGGAGTTTCTTAAGATCTTTCATGGTAAAGTGTTGATAAGACAGTTCCCATACAATTCTGATGTATGTATACATACCTGCCATGAAATCTTGTATATCACAACTACATCATGTCCAGCAGATGCCTTGCCTACCACTGTCCCACTTCAGTATTTTAGAATCTTACTTCCCCCTTCTTCCACTATGTTTCTTGAGCTTTGGAGTGGGGGTCAGTGAGGCACATATGTCCTATTTAGGGGCAAGCATCCAGCTCCATTAATATGTCTTTAAATACTAAAATAGAAGATTATCAACTCAAATTTCACCAGTGATTTCTATATAACACACCTATGCATCCATTGATAATATGGTAAAAACTAAACCTTCTCAATGCTTTTATAGCTTATCTCCCAAACACCTCGCGATTATGTAATGGTACAATCAGTTTTCTGAGGATACAGATACATTGTATCATGATAATATATATAAAAGCCCACCAGGTTTATTGTCAATACCCTAAGCTTCATCACATTACTAAGAGGAAGTGGTAAGAATGTGAGATCCTAAATGCAGTAATGACCCCAGTCATATGGTAGGTCTGAACATGACTGAGCCTCTGAAATCATGAAATCATTGCAATTGGGTCTACTTTCATGAGACCATAAGATTTCACTTATCTACTACATCTTGTGTAAAGTAAAAGACCTTAAAAGGTACCACACCTCCCTCTGAGACTAATGATTGTATGGGAAGTGAACAATTCTCCACAGTGACCTGTCTATTGATTTATTGTCCTTGGTCCATCAAATGCACAGACAAATTATATTAATGAGTACCCATACAAAACGAGCCAAATATACATAGAAGGACAGATGAGAGGGAGATAGGTGAGGAAGAAGAAATTCAATCCTAGCTTGAACTAGAATTGTGTAATATGGGAAGAAAAAAATGTATGAATGCATATGTAAAGTACTAAAACAATATGAATTAATAAAAAAAATAAATAGACTAAGACATTTCTTTGGAAAACTTTTTTTTTGCATTTTGTAAGGAAAGAAAACATACCTAATTGGAATAGTTTACAATCTTCAGAAATAATATTTTTTTCTAGAAAAAACCCAAACATTAGTTATTTTATAACTTAGGATCATTTTTAAATCTTAAGCATTATAAAATTCATGATTTAATAAAACTAAACATTACATATTTTATTTATACCAATGTATAAATTCTAGTTGTCAGCATATGTGTCCTTATGTAACACAGATCCATGTTCCTATGACATAGGATGAGAATTTCTTCCTACCACCTTTTTTTTTTTTGATACAGAATTCCACTATGCAATTTAGGATAGGCTGTTACTCAGTGGCCGTGAACTCATTAATTTCTATTTTTACTTTCCTGAGTGCTAGGATTGCAGACCTGTGTTCCTATACCTTGTATCATTTCCATTTCTTAACGTACATTGTCTCCTTGAACATGTGTTTTTTTTCCATTCACATCTCTTCTCATAACTATTTTTAATTTTTTCTCTTCACATTTTTGTCATTAAAACCCATGGCAATTAGAATTAGAAGTCAGCAATGTGTAAAGTGCTAAAATGTATGAAAACCTTGGAAAACATATAACATTTCAAAAATCATTCTCTCTCTCTCCTCTCTTTCTCTTTCTCTCTCTCTCTCTCCCTCTCTCTCTACGAAGGGCTATGAAAAATTGAAGGAGAAGTGAAATATCAATCCCTAAAGGAGTTACTTTTCTCAAAGTGCTGAAAGTCAATTCAACAAGTATTTATTGAGCTCCTACCCCTGTCCTTGGGGACGGTGGTGATATAAAATCAAGAATTTTCCTTAAAGGTAGCACTCGATTCATTTTGATTTAAAACTGGCAGGCTAGAAAGCCTACTCAAGGTTGCAGTAGCTCTTTATATATAAATATTTTTCTTCAGGTTTAGATTTTATATATACCAGCTCCTGAGTTATAGAACATTTTTCCTTAAAATATTGTAAAAAGTAAACATTGAAAATAACAATGATTGAAGGATTTTTCTACATGAAAATAAATTAAATGTTTTGTCAGTCTGAAGAGAATACTAACTGCAGATTTCTATTTTGTATGGATGAATATTAGCTGTGTTTCTCCTTTGTTTCTATCTTAAAATTATTTTTTCTTGCTAAACCAATGTCATCTTTTGTTTTAATTTTGCTACCAAAACTTTTGGTATATAAACACAGTGTCAATGAAAAATTTTAATTCATTACATTGATTTCATAAATTTAATTGTCATTAAAAACTGATGGCAATTAGAATTAGAAGTCAAGCACAATTTCAATAATTTAATCAAATATTAATGTCATAAATTTGTAGAAGGTCTGTAACTATTTGCCAGAAATTACAGCTAATGTGGATTTTTTTATCCTTTAATAAATATATATACCTCAGTTGTATTTTGGCATCAAATGTATGTACTCATGGTAGAAGGGTAAATGAGAGAAACGAAATAGAGTCTTTTTTACACTTTTCAATCATGTGCACAAGAAAAAGAAGAAGCATAAAAATAAATCTGGTTCTGATATAGCGGTGCTGTTTGAAAGAATCATTAATGGGAAATAAAAAGTATTAGGAAAAGCTATTTTGAAGAAAGACCAGTTGAAAACTACTACTGTCATTAAAATTGAAACAGTGGGTTAGGAAGGAAACTCAGTCATTTAATTATGTGTACTGCAGACATGTGCACTTAAGTTTAGTTCCTAGATTAAAAAAAAAAGTCAAGCATGATGGTGGTGGTGCACACTTGTCATCCCAGCAATGGGAAGGCATTGTTAGGTGGATCACTAGAGCTCACTGGCCAGCCACAGTAAGGTATTTGATGAGTTCCTGGCCGATGAGAAAACGTTCTCAAAGAGCAAAGTGAAAAGTGCCTGAAAGACACATGAAGTTGATCTCTGGTCTCACACCCAGAAATGCATGCATATGCTCCCATGCATACTCGTGTGCCTATACACATATACACACAGGTAAAATTTCTGGGTTCTGAAGCATAAGTAATTTATGGAAAAATTGAAGGCATTTACTAGTCTTTAGAAGTCAGGAAAAATCCCCTTATGTGGAGGATTAGAAAGAAATTGTTGCTTGGATGAGGGACACATGTTCTATTTAGAAATATGAACTTTTATTGTACAGCCTTTACATTTTCATGTGAATAGTGTTGAAAGTTGGGTTCACATAGTATCTAGTACAGGTGGTCCTGGTGTTTATGATGTCAGATGCTTTGAAATTAGGATGATGAGCCCATGAGAGATGGCTCAGGGGTTAAGACTCTGTCTTGCAAGAAGAAGGTCTTGAGTTCAGATCCCATGTAAAAAACACCAGGTGGAAAAGGCAGTGGCCTGCACTTCCTGCTCTGGTAGGCAGAGCCTGAAAAATCCCAGAGCCAAGGAAGGAGGAGGTAGATACAATCTGGATGATTCCTGAAGTCATCTTGGTCCTCCACAGGGACACACAGTGCCCTCTGATACACACACACACACACACACACACACACACTGTAAATAAATAAAATATTAAAAAAGGAAAGTAAAATGCTGAGTAACAAAAGCCATAGTTATAACTATTAACACACTTAATACAAATATCCTTTTTGAATACATAGGACTAATGACTATAAGAAAATGAACTTCGGGGGTCTGGACACTTCAGAATGTGAGGTGTCTGCTCACATACCTGATGTGTGTTCAATAGTGAGAAGAAGAGGATTAACTTCTGACAGCTATCTTCTGTCTCCACTTGTGCAACATGGCATGAATGCCTACTACTTTATTTTCATTCTTCTTTTTCCTCTTTCTCAAATAAACAGAATAAAAAAGAGAAAAAAATTAAGCAGATGCAAATACAGGAGTGATAATAAAAGGTAGGCAATTTTCTTACCAATTAATAACTCTATTTGAACATAGTTGTATCACAACAACAAAATGCATTTTATATGCATCAGGGAGAAAAAAAGTAATCAGTTTCAGGAGTAGTACAAGACTGTGGGGGTAAAAAGATAGCTCAGGGGTTAGACTCTGCCTTGCAAGCAGAAGGTTCTGAATTCCAAGTCTCATGTTAAAAAAAAAAAATGCCAGTTAGGAGCAGTGGTGGCCTGTACTTTGAGCCCTGGTGGATGGAGGCTGGGAAATCCCAGAGCCAAGCAAAAAGGAGGTAGAAGCATTCCAGAATTATTCCTGAAGTCACCCTTGGTCCTCTACAGGAACATACTATGCTCTCTGATACACATACACACACGCACACACACACACGCGCGCACACACACACACACACACGCACACACACACACAAACAAGACTGTGATGTGGCATCATTGACCAGATTGTCACTTCTCTCCTGTGTGCTGATGTATGTGTAGGAGTCAGTGTGGGTCACTACCTGGGACTTCTCTGTGGGAAGGGTCATATATGCATCTCTGAAGAAAGAGAAGATTTGACCTGTCTAGTGAATTTAAACCCAACTGTTAGTTCCAGAATCATTGGTATGCTACAGGGCTGCAGTTGTGTTACTCTACTCTTCTGTCTGTGGCTGAGCATACATCAATCCCTGCCATTAGAATCAAATGTTGACCTCTTGGTCTAGAACCATTGTTACAATGTGTAACTATTCAATTTATGAGTTTACTTCTTTGGTGGTGTATTATTGTTTCCAAAATGATTCCCTTTTGTTTATAGAGCAAAGTGAAAATTCACATGATAGGAAACAGGGAAGAAGTATCAAGAAAATGTAAATGCTGTGCTAATGCAAATTTGAAAACCTCATACCTCCTTTTACCATATGTTTTCCTGAGAGTTTCCCCAAATCCACTTTGTGAAATATTTGGAGGAAACACAGATACAAACCTATGATAGCTGCTATTGCTCCTCAGTCTGACACTAGAGGCAGACCTCTGGGTACAACGAAGATAGTGTTGTAGTTTGCCTGCATGGGTGCTGATAAATGACCATCAGACAGCTTAAGGGAACAAGGGGTTTATTTTCTCTTATGATTACTGGTTATAGTTCATAGTCCAGCTTGACGGAAGAGCATGCACCACACCACGGCGGAGGGAACCACATAAGAGCTGAGAAAGGGACAATCCTTACTTGCCAGACCAGCATGTTTGGCCAAGTATACAGAAGGATGCCAACTTCCTCAACCGACTCTCAGTATTTTATTCATCTGTTCAGGGCTTAGTCCCACCCACCATGGGCTGAACCTTCCCCATCAGCTAGACAATCTCCTGCAGGTTTGCTCTGGGCTTAACTCAACCACTAATTTTCTACAAACGAGCCCAGAGCTCAAACCATCAACTGTCAAACTGACATGTGTGTCCAACTACTATAGATAGATTGTCTTGATTGCATTAACTGATGTAAAAACTCAAACCCAAAAGAGGACATGACTCTTCCCTGGGCCGTTGGTCTTGGATGATGTGAAGACGTAGAGAGAATGCTGAGCACTAGCAAGTTTGCGTGCATTGATTCTTTCCCTCTACTGTTGACCACAGATATGACGTGGTCATGTCATTCAGGTTACTACTGCTGAAGATTTCCTGCAGTGATGGACTACATGGTGGTCTTGTGAGCCAAGGGAAGTTTTTAACTCATTAATGTTGCTTGGTTCAGTTATTTTGGGGAAGCACACTGTAATGAAATTAAAACACCTCAAATTGAAAAGAATTACTTGATATGTATTGATCATGGGAAGAAGTCATTTTGCTCATATCCATGGTCAAACATATATCCATTTTGCATTGTTATTTGGAATTTGTAATGAGTGATTTTATGCCTGTGAGTTCAGAGACACAAGAGAGAATAGCAGCCTCTTTCTAATCTGTGCGCCAGAGATGTTCACTGAGATGCTGGGACATGAATGATACTTACCCAGAAATTCCTGGTTACCTACCTATGCTGCCCTCAGCTGATTCCTACTGCTTCGTCATTTTAAGCACGAGCTTGCAAAAGAGTCGAGAACACCAGCTCACTCATTCCTGAAGAACCACCTAAAACAATCTCACTGCATCATGAAAGAAATTTCAGGCTAAAAAGTGGGGCAGTTTGAATCTCCAGCTGTTCAGACCTAGAAGCAGATAACCCACTCGTCTTTTGACTATTTTCCTCTATCTTCCACTAAACCTGAAAAGCACTCCCACTTGCTCTGCTGGTGGGAGTTTTACCCAACTAATAAAAATGAAGTGTGCTGCTCAATTTATCTAGGCCTGATTATGTCGGAAGGCAGCTAAAGGTGAACGTTAGTCCTATATACTGAACAGCATTGGAGTCCCTGCAATTGAGAGGGGGAAACATTCAAAGGGCACTGTGAAGCTCAATTTACAGAAATAGACTGAAAATTGCTGCCAAGTGTCCCAGCAGACAATGCTTATGCTCAGCTATCACAGATCAGGATGCTCAATTTGAGAGAAAAAAAAAAAAGTTGTGTGTGTCAGGCAGTGATGGTCTCTGGCTGTCCTCTGAATGCAGAGAAGTATCCCAAACAGCAGTTCGCCTGCTGCCAGCATGTGGGTTTCTCCCCCTCAGTCCTTTCTACACAGATCTGAGGAGACTTTCTTTAAACTCTGCAGGCTAACGTCACCTTCTCCACTATTGCTTCATAACTGATCCCTGTTATTAACCCTCTCAGCTCCATGCCTGGTAATAAAATCCCTTAGACATTTTTTTCTTAGCTTATCAATGCTCTGCTAGAGTCTGTCAAGTTCTTGGTTTCTGAACTAAGTTATTCTCACGAAGAATGTTGGGAGAAGGAAGTTGCTTGTAATATTATACTAGCACCATCTGGCCTTATTTCTTATCCCTTCACCCCTAGTAAAAATGTCTTATGTCCCAAGGAACCTTTCCAAACTTTTGAAGATGGCCTTTGGGCACACAGGCCAACTATTATTTGAGTTTCCTTCAATTAAGTCCTTCCTGCGAGGGCTTGTTTGGAAATGACTTTTTGCCATTTTGGCAGAATGTAACTTTGATAGTGCAGCCGATTTTCCCTCCTCCTATGTTCTCAGCTGCCAGGTACTTGAACTTGCACTCACATTTTTCCTAGCGACTTCGCCAGATGCATTTAGTAGGATGACTGCAATATTAGCTCGCTCCAGGTCAAATGCCTTTAAGCTGAAAACCATTTCAAAGAAGGATGAAAATCTCAGACATTTCAGGGTTGTCTGTTTGGCAAAGCTCACTGAAAGAGTCTTGAGTTTGTTTCTTCTCCTTTCTCTTTTCCTGTTTTGTAGAAGCTAGACAGCTAGAAGAGTTCAAATATCCAGCAATTCTCATGTCCATCTTTCCATATAATAGTCAATGGGAAATAAGTACAAGACAACTGGATAACCATTAAATAATGGAGAGTGAGAACAGGATGTTGACCGGGCAAAACTACAAAGCATCGTTAATTTTCTTCAGCTATTAAAATTAATATATTGTTTTCTTCAAGACTTGAGTAAAAATTACAAATGTGAGCTTTCATTACCTTTAATGACTTCATGTGTGGTTTAACAAAGGAAAAAACAAATCACAACTTTTTATAGGTCATAGACTCCAAGAGATGTCCCCCTAAATGGTTTTCTACCTAGTAGTCATACAGTGTCACAATTTCAACCTTAGGACCTCTGTATGTTTCTGATGAGCATGATAATCAAAAAGTTTATTTAAAAATTAAAAACATGTATTTCATAGCTGGAACGAGCATCAATTTTCTTTTGCAATAGATGGTTTATTGAATGAAGATTGTTTTACAAAGCAGAGAAACATTTTCTTATGAAATAACACTAGCATTTTTATTGCACGCAGACAGCTTCTCATGAAGTATGACTCAGGTACTTTTACTACACAGTTTCCTCTGATTTAAGTCTGAGACATATTTACTGTGAAAATAAGACAAGATGCATAAGTACAGCTAAGGTGTTGGTTCAAAATGAGATGTGACCTTTCCCACATCTCTGAGGATAATTGTTCCCAAGCTTGGGCAGGAATGAAATTGTATGAGGAACTTCATCTGAGTGTCTGGAAATGATTCAAGAATGATCAAACAGGATATTCTCCCTTTGTTGGAAAAATGCAGTCTTACTGAGGGTTATATTCCTAGAATTAGAGATGCAAGATACAGACACAGCTGTGAACATGTGACTAACTTAATAAATTATTTAGCTGGCTCTGTCCTTTCTGAAGAATCTCTCTCTGCACACCTATTGCCCTTCTTTGTGTATATTGACTTCTCAAAAGAGCACAGTGTTTTGCAAATGCTAAAAGTGGAGACTTGTTTCTTCTTTTGAAGTCACACATACCATAGTTCACAGGAAAGGAGAAGTGACACACCCAAAAGAGATCTAGAACATCTAGCTTCAATTGAACACTGTATTAACTTGAACTCATGTATCAGTCTAAGAAATAGAAGATACTAAAAATATGCACGAGATGACCAAAGAAGAGTTAAAAAAGATAAAATTCTAATCTCTTCCAGTTTGAGATGAGTCCTGTATCACTGTCTTGACCTCTACTTCTTTAGTGCACCTAGGAGGCATTCCTGGGTGACAGTGAATGACTGTTTAGCAGTTTTTAAGAAGATATGTGCAGCTGCCATTTGTTTGTTTGTGTGTGTGTGTTGTGTATGTGTGTGTGTGTGTGAATGCAATGTGTCTGTGTGCCATGATATCTACATGGAGATTGAAGGACAATGTCATGCTTTAGTACCTGTTTGACTTCCATCTTGTTTGAAACTAGGTCTCTTATTCTCTACTTCATAAGCCAGGCTGATTGGCCTGTGAATTTCCTGACATTCTCCAATGTCCTATCTTACTGTAGGAGTACTGAGATTACACATGCACATTGCTACCTCTAGTCTCCATGCATTCTAGAGACCCCAACTCAGTTCTTCACACTTACCCAGAAAGTATTTTACCCACTGATCCATCTCCCCAAACTGATATGTGCAGATTCCTATTACAACAGAGAGGCCACAGTCATATGACACACTTTGCTATCTTGCATGTTGGATGGTCTGTTTTTGGCTATAACCGAGAGCTTTTTTACTTCTTATTAGAAATACTTGGAACTGTCACTGCTTTGAATATCAGGATGATAATGTCTACATCTACACTAAGTCTCGATGTCTTCCAATTTATCTCCAAATCTTTTTGTTTTTTCCAGATGTGTTTAAATGATTTATTCTTCCAATGCCCCTCTTTCTGAGGATAGAGATAGCATGAGGTGCCAAATTATATTCATATATGAAATATGACTTTATTTACTAAATAGAAAGTAACTTAATTTACAAGATTTACTGGTTAAAGAATGTACCTTAGCCTCAGGGAAGTACGTGCTGTGTGCATAATTGATCGACTTCCCAATATGGTAAATGAATTCAGTGCACTTATGAATAGAGTTGAATATTCTAAGAATGTAAAGAAGCTGCTTTCCAGTCATTGACTCTCCTCCCAAGAAAGCCTGGTAGGTGTACTAAAGAAGTAGAGGAAAGACAGTGATACAAGACTCAGCTCAGACCAGAAAAGATCAGAATTTTCTTTTTAAACTCTTCTTTGGCCTTCTCGTGCATATTTTCAAAAATATCTTTCTTTATGTTAAATACCATGACATTTATAAAGAATGACATTACAAATATATAACTATATCAACAATAAAAATAGCTCTCCCTTCTGTTCTAGACTGTCCACTTGAACTGAGTACATTGCTCTTTGACGTTTTCACTAAGCAAAGTTAGCTAAGCTAATTACACAGTTTGCAGTGCCATATTTTCTTTTTTTATGAAATAGGAAGAGTAGTTCTCAGAGTTCAAAATTCTTAATAGACTCAAGATTTTAAGAAAACATTTTGAAAAGGCTGTAGAAAAAATCTGATGTAAACCTAAAACAGGAATCATCATTTTCCTCAAGTACTTCTTCAATAATATGGCACTTTTCTTGTTCTCCTGTAAAAACAATAGTTGAAAGAGCAAGCATACCATGGGAAGTTGATGTGAGTAAATATCATTGTTGTTAGCCATTTATACATAGTATGATTTTTTTGGATACAGATATTTTTCTTATGAATTTTCCATTTTTGGCCACATTTTTGCTTCTTTTGGAGAAGGCAATTAATCTGTTTTGCATTTAATATAAATAAATGTGTCTAAAACAATTAATGAACATATATTTCAACTCAGAAAGTATAAATAAGATTATGATTAATCTCTTTAAATCACTACCTATTTTATTTACCTATTTTTATTTTTTAGAGGTTTTTGTTCTTTTTTTAATGTGTTTGTGTGTGTCTGTGTGTGTGTGTGTGCACGTGTGTGTGTGTATCAGAGGGCACTGTGTGTGTCCTTGCGGAGTACCAAGGGTGACTTCGGGAATAAGCCTTGATTGCTTTTACCTCTCTGGGATTTCCCAGTCTTCTCCCACCAGGCCTGGGAGTGCAGGCCACCAGTTTCTGCCTGGTGTTTTTATATGAGACATGGGATCCGAACTGAGGACCTTCTGTTTGGGAAGCAGAGTCAAATAAGCTATCACGCCAGTCCTCATTACCTATTTTTATGGTAGAAATTTCAAAAGTATGACAAGTTTTTCTTTTTTTCTTTCTTTTTTTTCTTCTACAGGCTATGTTCTTTCCTGAGTTTTGTTTTCCTGAGTTTGTTTTCACATTCCTTCCAGATTTTCACTGTGATTCAGGTTTAAGAAAAAGAGACAAGAAAAATATCAGGAAAGAAAGAATATGTAAAAGCAATAAGCAAAAAAAAAAAAAAAAAAAAAAAAAGTCCTTTAAAGACAGCAGTACTTGAGAAATCATAGGACAGTTGACCTCTAAGTTTTCTATCTTTGTATAAGTGATACAGAAAAGTGCCACTGAGCATTCTAGATTTTTCATTACTATTTTTATTTTCTGCTTTTCCTAACTCTGTGATTCTTGAGAAGCACCAATGCTTGCCTGCTCCATGAAATTTAAAGTTAATGATTTAAAGAGGGTCTTATTTTATTGAACATTAAAAGGAAGTGGTATCACTAGATGGCTTCAGATGTTTAATTTTCCTAATCTGAGTGTGCGTTCAGGAACATATTCATTGTTTTTGATTTTCAACCCTCTCTGTGAATTTTCCTTACAGCCCAGTTTGTCTAATTTTAACCTTTAATTTCATTGAGCAGATAATCATCTTTTAACCATGAGCATCAGTCTGATTTCTTGCCAGCTTTTCCTACCTTTAACACTAGCATCATTGATGTTTATTGATCTGAGTTTCCTGCATCACAGTACTTAATTAATTTCAAACACAGCAGAATATTTTGGGAATTTGTATTCGGCATCTCATTGATTTCTTGTCTTGCTAGTTTTAATCAGATCTGGGGAGAAGGGAAGATTATGTCAGGGCTGTCTACTTATCTACTGGTTAAAAAAGTTATAAGTTCAATCACTAGAAATGCTTCATTTAAATAATGTGTCTAAACTTGGGAGTGATCAAATATGCCTACTGGGGATATAATATTTTAGTGCCAGTGAAAAATTGATGTTCTAATGAACAGAGGTATTTCATGCAATCATTTAAATGTCTAAGGTTTAATTGCAGTATCTGATCTAATCATTACTTTACATCTCATATGATGCATATAATAGTTTTACAGGAAGACTCCATACCAGACCATCTAAAGGTCACCTGAAATCAGTAGGCCCTGCATTGGTGTCTGTGTTCTGCCCTATGGATAATCCCAGTAGTCAAATACACCACTGGAAACTTACTTCTCAAAAGACAGGCTTTTGAAAGAAAGACTGCGGTTCCAGTGACTATTTTGTGGTACAACAGTGACAACCAGTGGTTGTTGGATTTCATTTTCGACCGAAATTTATTATGGATTTCATAGTGATGAATAAGGAACTGTATTTAACTTGAAATAATCAGCACTCAGAATAGCTTGATTCTCTGACATCTTCATCTCCCTTTTTGCTAAAAATAGGAAGCTATCTGCTACTTGTCTGAAAAATCGTTTGCTAACTAAATATCTATAATGTGGACTAAAATGGCTTAGCTAAGAGATCTTTGCAGTTATTAACAAAAAGGAGGTGACAGAAAGTTTTTTGGTGGATTTCACTTTTTGTTTAAAGTATGAAAGTGATCATGAACATTTTTATGTTTTCATTTTTACTTGCATGAGAAAGAGAAGGAGTAAATAAGAAACAAGAGTCCCACATAGGCAAACACCTGGGGATTGCATGATCAGGTAATGCCTGAACATCCCAGACTGCTCCTATCTGCTTTTCTAACAGCTCCATTATTTCTTTCAAATGAAAGGTTTAATGGAGTAAAGCTTTACTAGCTGTAATGACCTGAATAATGCGTAGTTCATCTCAGGATTATGGTCTTTCAGTAACTGGAAACCTTTAAAACTAATGATTTAATCTCTGTATTTGTTTTAAATTTCTTCAGAGAGATCCAGTTATAAATTCCCGAAGCTCTCTCCGAGACAGAACACTCTGGAATGCTCCCCCACCCATTTCTCCTCTATAACATCTATGACATTCTTACTCCGTCTCACACTGTCATTTTTTCTTTGCAGCTCGGCTCCAAACCTCCATTTCCTGCTCACTGGCACTGCTGTAAGAGTGCTCATGGCAAATTTGCTTCTGTAATCATAACTTGAACCCATCTGGGGGATGAGGTTGGCTACAAGCTTAGTATTTCCACTTAACATATTCATGATTAGCATGCACAGAAGGAGTAGAATTAGGATGAATGTTTTTGGAACAGTACAGATAAATCCTCATAAATGTAGTACAACAGCCCTGGAAACGCACAGTGCGGGAATGTAATGAAGCTGAACTCTGTAGAGAGTTTGGTATTCTCAGTACCATGCCTCTCCTAATGAACTCATTTAGATTAGAAAATGGATTTAATATTTTATTGGAATTAACCTGAGCCAGTAAAGAGGATTACAATTTCTTTCCATAAATATAGTGATATTACAGGGTGAGGTAGCATGTTACATGAATATTAAGCACTTTGCGAACATTGTCATGAAGCCAAAAAGAGTAAGGTGATTATATTTTAATATAGTGCTACTGTTCTTACAATAATTTAATTTGAACAGCCATAAAGGGATGTTTTTGAAAGATTTAAATCGGATTTTTTGTTGCTTTTCTGAACTAAAAGGTTCTTCAAATGAAATTGAGGACAGAACATGGGAACAACAGCCCAAGGTTGCATCTTCCCTGGAGATCAACAGCTCTGGAACCTCGCAAAGAGGGTGTGGGAGGGCAGGATCAAGGCTGATTTTGACCAAAGGAGAGTGTCCTCTTGTCACCAATATGAAAGGCATTCATTGGCCTGTCCCTGACTCCTTCGGTAAACCAAAATTTCGCAGAAGGGGATACTGTATCCTCAAAGTCGCTTCTGTTCTTACATTTTATCTCAGTTCAGACTCATTTATATCCACTTTGCTAGATGAGTAGAGTTCTTTTCTCATTTTTTTTCATATGGAATTCATGTAACAATCACATTCAGTGTATAAAGGAATCAGTTCATGAGTTATTAAAGGCCAAGTCTTCTTACACTCCACCTACAACCTCTCAGCCCCAAGCTACATTCTGACATGGAGTTTTGTAAATCTAGCTGATGGATGACAGGCATAGCAAGGAACATCGCACTTTGGTATTCTTAAAGAAAAAGAAAATAAACTGCAATGTGAATTTGATCTGGCCTTAAACAAAGGGCAAGCTCTGGCCCGAGAGGGCTGTTGTTACCAGCACTGTAAAGTCAGAGATTGTGCCTATGTGTACTGAGCGTTCATTGATCTCACAGGAGCAGGTGTGGTGAGGGCTGTGTGCTGCAGGCTGGGCTTAGGTCTTAAGGCAGTGTAGAAATTTGCTGATTAAACACTGAACATGCACCATGAGGTTGTTCAGGCACATGCATGGAGTGCGTTTAAGAAAAGGTTCTTTTTGGCCCTCTTTCATCCCATCTTTCTCGCATGAGCTGGAGAAAAGCTTGTGAAATAGCTCCTCAGTGTGGTTTGCATACTTCACCAATGCAAGAACTCTACAGTGGATGCTCATTTAAACTGCAGTGACGCTAAAGTTTGGAAACAATATCATCCCACTGAAACCAAGGGAAATCAGCTGCTCTCTGAGCTTATGGGGGAAACAGACTTCAGATATGAATGATCCTTCCAGAGTCACAATCCACACTGGCAGGAAGGCTGGTTGGACCTGAAGGGCACCATCCTCAGGGGCTGGAACAGTGAGTGAAGACGGGACGCCTGCTAGGGAGTGAAGAGACAGGAGACAAAGGAAACACAGTACAAGCTGAAAGGAAAGAGAAAGAGGGCTGATTGGAAGAAATTCCCAGGAGTTGGGAATTTGCTGGTTTTACAAAAATCAAAATGTAGCACTTTGCTTCATTTATATTCACTAGTTGTCACCTTCTGAATGCATCTCATTGTGTGTGTGTATATATATTGCTTTTTAAAAGTATGGCAGATTGAGTGTAAGGTATTTTCCCCACCATAATTTGTCCAAGCATATATTTCTCTCCTAAAGAAGCTAAACTGTATAGAGTTAGGCGATAGAGGGATAGAAAGTTATCAGCAACATTACAGAAATAGTGGAGGTGCTCAGAAAATCTTTAACTGTTTTAGATTGTGGAAAAGGATCTGGCAGTAAGATATACTAGACTTCTAGACTAGGCAAATTAGCTTGTAGTAGGAGTACCTAAATTTCTCTATTGAATAAGAATGTACATTTTGTGTCTATGCCTTTTAGTTTTGGCTAAGAGAAAATTTCTCTGGAAGAAAAATAGACGCAAAATTCTCTAGGAGAAATAGATGCTTTTTTCCTGCAATTTCCATACCCCTAAGGATAGCTATTGCAGAGAAGAGAAAGGGAATCAAAATAGAGAGCTAAGAAGATATGAGGATGACACTACTTGCTGCTCTTTGCACTTCAATCCTGAGAGGAGGGATACTGCATTAGCAAGCATGCAGCCTCTATCCCTGGTGGCTCTGTTTGGCTTCCAGAAAGAAGGGATTTGAAGGACATGTCTTCCTATAGCCTCTGAGTCAGTTTTCATAAAGAGACCTTCTTAACAGTTCATAATGAACGGACCAGGCAGGAGACATTGGGTAGGTGGACTGCAGGTAATTAGAAGAAAATTAATTGTGTAAGAAGACTGATTCTGAACTTACTGTCCTACAGTGCTCATTTAAAGCACTTCTCTATAATATGTAAAAAAAAAACCCTCCTACATCTAAGATATGCCTAAATCCTGAGATTTTCATAATTATGAATACAAATTTATTTAGAAGCAAAGATCTTGTAGATGTAATCCACATGAGAATCTTCAAGCAATATCATCTTGGATTTGCCATGGGTTTCATATTCAATGACTGTTGCTGTTTATCAATGAAAGAAAGAAGAGATTGGAAGTATCGGGAAGAAGGAGATGAGAAGTTGGAGGCAAGAATTATAGTTGTGCTTCTGTAAACCAAGCAACACCAGCAGCAGCGGGAGGTGGAAGAGAAAAGTATTCTTTCAGAGCGTGCAGGGCCCAAAGACACTAAGATTTTAGACTTCTGGCCTGGGCAGCAGCAAGATAATCAATACCTCCTGTTTTCAGGCTTTAGATTTGTGGTTAAGGCAGTTGTAGGAGACTAGTAACATTACTTATTTGGCTTTTTTTGTAATGTGGACTAGAAGAGAGCTGAGAGAAAGCTGCAAGACTGAAAACCTTGGCAGCTGGACAAGTTTCAGTTGCCCAGTTACTCAGATTTTAAGTGAAAGAATTATTAGATGATCACAAAGAACGCATTCAATGAACTTAAAATGAAGCCAGTTTCCTGGCAGACGAAATGAAGCATATCAAGAAAGAACAGCCCAATTCCTGAGAGAAATGAAGGAATGACTTTTATTTTGCTTCATTTTTTGGAATTATTGAGTGAGGTTGTTGAATACAAAAATTGAATGTTGAAATATCTATGAACTGGGGGTGTGGGAGGCAGAAGAAGAGAAAATGGAAGCTCTATGCTGGCTCTACATGATATACTATGGTTTACTTTATTAAAAAATGAGAAAGAATGAGAAAGAACAAGGGAAAAGTCATCTCAGCAACTCCGTTTTATAGCATAGCTCTTACCTTTGAAACTTGTTGAAATGTTGAGCTCAGATCGAAGGACATATCTGTGTCAGTGAGTCATGATGGATACTGAACAGTGCTTGATATTTCAAGCAGTTTTGGGACAATCTCTTTGAAAGAGAAATATGTGAATATTTGAAAATAATTTCTTATTGCTGTAATAAATTAATAAATTAGAAGTGACAGTTCATATATATATATACATATGTTTATGTATGTATGTATGTATTATGTATGTATGTATATTGTCTTTCAAAATGAAAACATTCATGTCCCATTTTGTTAGCTGGGAAATATTGATATTTATTGTGAAATATTTTAAAGTAAGACCTTACATCTCTTTTTCGAGACAACAATCTTATAATTAAAACCACTTGAGGTTTTCTGCTTTTCTTCATTTATCATCTAGATTGTTTAGAAAGATAAGAACTATCATTTCCACTTGGCTGGAAATGATTTTATTGTTAAAACTTGCATAGAAAAAGTAAGGAAAATACTCCTTCATTTTGTCATTTATTATTTTAGAGTTATTTCATTGATGATAGAGTTTTCATTGAATGTGTGCTTTGGCAATTCTCAATAAAAGATTTCAGAATTCAAATGACCTCATTTCCTCCTTGGAAGACAACAACCTGCATATATTCTGTGGCCAATGGGAACATTGGACATGCTGAAATAGTCTCTGATATCTTCATTGATACAGGAAGGGGCATGAGTTTCCACTTTAATCCCATGTTTATTCAGTTGCAGTCAGTAATGATCATTTTCCCACAATTCTCCATTTCCCTTTGCCTTATATGTATATGTATTTCATTAGCTTCAGTACTTTTCAGTGAGCAGAGGTTCTTTAAGATAAAATATATCATGAAATCTACTGATTCTTCCCGTCACCATTCAATGATCACATTTCAATTTGATGAAATTGCCTTTCATTTTAACCAGTGGCCTCAGGATGAGGATATGATATAATGATCATGTGGTTCCTCTCACATTCAAAGACATAAAAAATTCACCAACACTATGATTCATGAAATCATCTAGTAATTTTTAAAATTAAATTTTGAAGTTATTTCTTTCTGTTGGTTTTCATCACATTAGGAACTTAAAGAAACTTGCAGTGTACTCCTGATGCTTGAAGTTCCTGTTGTCTGTGAAGTTATACTATAAACAAGTTATGCAGCATGTTTGTTTCACTGGGGATAATTTTCTTAAATAAAAGGAAATAGTTATTTTTTGACTATTAAAAAGTACTTTTTGAAAAAAGTACGATGGTTCAATAAGTTTGCTTTCTTTTCCTACATTTTTTTCCCTAATCATACAAGCAGACTAGCCAAATCTCTCCCCATTCTAATGTTCAAGGAACTTTGGGGAAGAGAAGCCAGCAAGATTGTAAGAGCCTAAAGATGGGGGTGACCTACAATATGCAAGATACTCCATACAAGTTAGGGCTGCAGCTGCCAGAATTGGACTTTGTCTAACCCACACAATGGCTGATATGTCAACTACTCCCCAAAATCTAGCATGGAAACAGATATATTGAAAGACATCTTGCTTTTATTTTAGTGTCTTCATTTACAACGTGTATTTACATCACATTTTTTCCTGTATGAACTGTGACACAAATTTTACTCTTCTTTTACCAGGTTTTTTTTTTTTTACAAATATTTCAAATATCAGGATCTAAATCTATAGATATAAGTGAAACTATCATTTTAATCATTCCCACCAGCAGTGGGAAAATACTTTCCCTTAGTTCTAGCACAAGGCACATTGTAATATAATGATGGATATTTTATCAGTCTAATAGGTAGGTAATAATGCTCTAGGGAATTATTTATTATTTATTCTTGCATTTTTCTTCATAGATGTCACTAAAGTTAATTTCAGGTTTTTTTTGTTCATAAGCATATGTTCTGTTTTTGTTGAATTAATAATTTTTTAGACATACATAGTTCTACTTGATTTACTCTTTTTTTGTCCATCAAGTATGCATCTGATTGATGAACGTGTTAGTGCACCCTGTTAATTGAAGTTCCTGTCTATTTCTCCTTGCATATCTTGTGGTCGTTTCAGGACATTAGCTTTTTTGGGGTAATTGTAAAATGTATGCTAGAATTGTTTTGTCTTCATATTGACTTCAACATTTTAACTTAATGAGGTACTTTTATTTAATTCCCCCTTTTAATGAAATTGGAAGCTCTAATTCCTTTTTATTTGCATATGGATTTTGTCTTTTTGTCTAATATTTTTAAATATATACTCTCTCTGAGTCTAAGAGCTATCAACCTACTGTAATGTGGAATGCTTCTTTCATCTGCTTCTCATAATATTTTATGTCAAATTCTGCATGTAGCAGTAGTAAGAACAAAAGTGGGGATTTCATCTAGTAGCTACATTTTGGTGCAGCAATGGTTTTATTATTCACATTTTAGTCTACAATAATCCATATTTGGTTGAATCTCTACACCCAGATTATACTTTGCCATTAAATAAATTAACTGCCACATATGTGTGACTTGCTTTTTGCTGTGTGAAGTATTTACACAACTTGGATGTTTTCCTTGGAGATGGTATTTGGAGGTTGAGATTAGTTCTGTTGTGCAGCTGGCTGGCAGGCAGTCATAAAGTTAATTTTTTTTGAACCTGGAGCTTTACATTGCATTCTATAAAATTTAAACAGAAAATACACCACATGCACTACTTCTGTGATTTCAACAAGTTTGATAGTAGTGTGTTAAATCAATGTACTTAGTCCTGAAAATGTTCTGTCTGCTCTTCTTTCCATATTTCATTGTTTGGTTTCACCTTTTGTGAATATACTATATGTAGACTTATGGAGTCAGCTTTTTAACATAGGAAATAGGTCAGATAAGCTGGAATTTAGTGCCATGTACTCATTTTTGCGTACTTCTATAGCAGAAAGTAAATATGTTTGCCAAATGGCTCTCAGCATTTAAACTTCAATGTTCCAGCAAGGTAAGAAAAAAAAAACACAAGTTAGTGTATTCTACGTGTAGCTTGGTTGATAAGAAATTCACGCAAGCAAAACGATCTCAGGAATAAGGCGCTATCTGTGAAGCTTGATGTTGGAATTGATGGGGGATTAGAAAGAAAGGAAAGAGCGAATGGATACATACATGTACCAGAGCCCTTCCCAGCATGTGACAAAACAATGTGCAGACTTGACTTGCTCTCCCATTTTATGGAATTGATCTGCAGTCTTGTTCTCCTCAAGCATTTGCATTATTTTTCACCAGACCAAATCTCCCTCTGTCCCTTTATTGGTAAAAAGAGAATTTGTGCCAAGAAAGGCACAAAATTCCCGTCTCCTCACATGTTCTAATATGTTGCTCATTGATGAAGTTTGTTGTCTTTTCTCTCTGTTCCCATGGAATATTTGATATCCTGGGTTATGACTTGAGTTGGTGGCTGTCACGTGAATGTTCTTTGCTCTTCTTCTATAAAGATAATGTGACAATTTCAACTATCAACTTGACTTTAGGGTTGCGGGTCTCTGGGAACACCTATGAGCAGTTACTTAGTTTGAGGCTGGTCTCTGCTATAGTCTAGATGATATTGCCTTCCTTAATTGCTCATTTGAAGAGTGAAGATCAACCCATTCTGATTGAGACGATTTACTGAGCAGGCAGAAGAAGATGGAAAAAGAGAGTTACTTAACATTTGACAAACACATGTGCTGGAAAGTAAACAGTGTGTTAGTCTTTATCCTATTCTCTTGTATTGAATATGGTCAGGTAAATTCCCTCTGCTCCTGCTGATAACTGTCCTACCATGATATACTATAACCTGAAGTTGTAAGCTTTAATAAAATATCTTTTTTTCTCCTAAATATATGGGGAAGACATTTGTTGCACAATAGAGTTGTGAAACAAAGGTGGTCATGTGTCACTTACTTAGCAAGTGTCAAATAAGGACTAGATTGTGTTGCCATCATTTTCTTTATGGCTCAGCACCATATGGTATATTGATATGTCAGCCATTGTGAAAGTCTGGTGAGGCTATGTCTCATTGCAGTGGGTTTCTAGGTGCAGCAACCCTGACTGGCGTGGAATTTCTTGGCCAGTGGTGGACCTCTGCATCTTTAGGCTTTTATAATCTTACTGCCTCCTCTTCCACACAATTCCCTGAGTCTTAGGATAGAAAGAGATTTGGTCGGCCTGATGTTGGCTGCATGTTTCAAGATTACTGGTACTCTGCATTCTGGTTGGTTGCTGTTATCTATTTCACTGCCCATTCTGGTGCACTAGATTGTCTTTTCTGGGTGTTGAGATCTTTTCTTACCTAAAGATAAAAAGAGAGGTGTTTAGATAGAAGTTTTCTCCCTGTGTTAGTGGTTAATATTGCATATCTGATCCTGTCTACTGTCAGTTTGTATGCCATCCACTGATGTTTAAACTGGTTAACACCACTGGGTATATGTTTCCTGTCATGGGTGGTAGTTGGTTACCTGGAAGCTAACCATGCTCTCTGCTGTGTCCTCTTCCTGTTCTTCCCTCTTCTTTAAGACTTTTCTTACTTAAAAGCTTTTTATCTGTTTACCTATAATCTTTTTTCCTGCTTTTTTGGGGATCTTCTTCGATCTTCTGGCTTGATTCTTCTGTGTTACTGAATGTTGTAAGGGTTTCTATTTGATTCCATCAAAGTGAGGGATTATGCTAGGATCCACTTATAAGGGAGAGTAAGTGACATCTTTTTTCTGTGTCTGAGATGTTTCACTGAGTTTCTTCTAGTTCTGTCCATTTCTTGGCAAATTTCATTAGTTCATCTTTCCTGACAGTTGGATAGCATTCCATTGTATATATGAACTACATTTCCATTAACCATTCATCAACAGTTGGACATTTACATTGGTTCAATTTCTTTGCCATTGTACTATGAATATGGTCCTACACATTTTTCTGGTGCCAGATAATGAATCTTTATTTGAATGATCACAATCTAAGGCTTAATAGTTAAAAGGCAATAGATTTAAAATCAATATATATATCTATATCTATCTATCTATATATATCAATAAAAATTTACTTAGATCAGAAAAAGTTCAAAGTACTTCTTCATGGAAGCACATTTTCAAAATGATTCTGCCATAATTGCTAATTAGTAGCATTTTTAGGCGTTGTTGCAGTCAGCAGTTCATTATGATGGTGAAATAACTGAGACAGACAACTTATATAAAAGAGTTCATTCAGCTCACAGTCTTCAAGGTGCAGGGTTATCACGTCTACATAGGCTCAGGTGCAGTGAGGGCCTACATCTCAACATGGAGGAAAGTGGAACAGAGAGTAAAGAGCAGCCATGGTCCTGCTTACCTCTGCTGACAACAATCTTTTCTTGTCCTAAATATCTTCCACTGTCTCTCAAGTCCAAAAAGACTCCACTACTTCCCCATATTGGCACACATTGTGATCTTGGAAGACACAAAGATTACATTCTAACATCACAATCCTCAATAGAAAGTGAAAACCTGGGAGCCTTGGAAAGCCCATGTGAATGTTCAGGGACAGAAAACTGAAATCAAACACTGGCTTGGCAGCTCTGTCCATATAGTTGCATGATTTTTCCTGGGAAGAAGTGAATGCAAGTATAGGGAATTAGCAACAGATCAAAGAAATGATTCTACACCGAATCTAGATTAGTGAACCAGTGATACATCAGGGCTGCTGATAAGAGCATGAGTGACACAAAACAGCTGCAATCCTGAAGAGCTGGCCCCAGCCTAGGTGATGGTGTATGAGAGATGCATCCCTGAGGCCCCCTATACACCTTGCAGGCAACTCTGTAGGACAATGTCTCCTCTCACCAACAACTGCTTTCTCCTTTTATTACCAAAAAGAGTGTCTTTGTGAGCTTCATTTTCTAGCAGCTGCTAGAGTTGTGCAAACATCACTCACCCAGTGAGTCCTAAGAACCCCCTTCTGAGGCTCTACCCTCCAAGATGGGACATTTCCACTTAGAAGAAATAGTTATACAATAGATAGCTTTTATTTTTAAGCTTTTATTTTTATATCTATTACTCTACATCCAAAAATGGGATAAAAGCATCCTTGTATAGTTAGTTAAGAGCCATAGTCATATTTATGTGTGCCTGCATACGTATGTGGATATGTACATGCATGTATAAGCATGTGTACCTGTCCCCATGTATATGTATGTGTGTGTGTGTGTGTGTGTGTGTGTGTGTGTGTGTGTGTGTGTATCTAAAAGAAAAACAATAAGAGAAAAAACAAAGTGTACAAAGTAGCAGTGGCTTAAAGGTGTTTATATTTATTATATATTATGCATTTTCTTAGGTTTTGTATAAAATTTGAAAAAGCTTGAAAACTGAATCATTGATTTTTTTATTAAAAGAGACTACATATTTCTTTTCCCTTAAATCCCTCCTTTCTCTGAATTCTATGTGTAGGCACCATATATCTAATAGTGAAGAAGAATACTTATATCCTCCACTGAACACAAAATTAACTACAGAGAAAAGAAAATTGATTATTTATCCCCAAGCAAGCTCAGATTATAATAGAACTTAAAGATGGGAAGAGAGAGCATTTTGATTTATTGATCTTAAGTCTCTTATTCTTTCCTTTAACGATTGCTCTCTTCCTCTGTCCTTTGAGTAATAAGAAGTTGGATTTGAGCATTTGCTTTCGTTGACATTTTTCATTTCTCATCTTTTTCCTCCTCCTTTTCCTCTTTCTTGGTCTTCCAGTCAATTCTGCTCTTCCTCCTCCTGCTCTCCCCTCCTTCCACATATAAACTGCACCCCCACAGCAGTTTCTAGTGTATATGGTAAAACACTTGGATTGAAATTGTGTGAGAATTCTATGCTTGAAGTGGCAAAATGAATGAGAATAAAGGGTAAATGCAATAAATTTGCTAAAATGGAAATGATCCAATAGTATACTATAGATTTTGGGAGTGTGACAGAAAGCCTTCTATCTAGATAGGAAGACTTTGCTAGAAGCAACATGTACTGTTAAGTTTCATAAAGAATCTTTAGATTTGGGCTGCTGGTCTAGTGTTAGGAAGGAAGTAGACAAAAAATTATTTCTTCTACTTCCCATTTGGTAAGACTATATTTGGAGTGGCCTGGGAAGCCTATGGACACACTTGCAAAGTTCATATATATTAGCATCATTTTTTTGTTACAATGTCATGCTCAGTGGAAAATCCCATAGATCCAGAAAATAGATAGACCAAGGTTTCCAGTATCTGCTATTATAAGCTTATTTTGATAAAAATATTTTATATATATCTATATATGTAAATATATCACATATGTATTTTAGTAATGAGTTGGGTGGCAGATTTGATTTTTGATGAGAAACTTGCCTTCATTTACATTTGATCTACAGGCTCACCAGTTTTGGCTACCCCCAGCACTTTGATTTTGACCTAGGAATTGAACACTTTTTAACTTTCAAATGGATCCATAGTAACAGGGTTAATTAAGAGTCTTTGGCCTATGTTTAAAAAAATGGTTAGGTTAATATGATGATTTAAAAAGACTGGTTTTTCTCCAAGAGTAAAAGCATAATTTACTTTTATAAATAATAACAATGTTCTGTCTTGAAAACACTCAGTGAAACAACTTTCTTTGGTTAAAAGGTTGTTCAATTCAGATGCACAAAAAAGGCCTGTAATTATGAGACCAAGTCCAGCAATTACCCTAAGTGCAGCCCCCTATTTTGGCAGCTCTAGAAAAAAGGAAGAAATTCAACTTTAGCTTCTCAAAAGAAATCCAGTATTTTTTTTTTTTTCTGAATCACTAGCATTTTCCTGGGGATGACTCTAAACATAGTTTTAAGGATCGAAAGGTTCCGGACTATTCATTATTCCAGTGTTCTGCTTCTGAAATCAGATGTGCTGTTTCAGTTTCGACTATGAGGTTTTTCCAGTGTCTGAGCTGATTACCATATGTCGGTTGAAGCAGACTCTCATTTTCTTATATTCTGCTCTTCTTCCTTTCTACTAGTTCTTCTGCTTGATTTCCCTATCCTCTCTGTCTGTCTGCTTTGTGCTTCCTTGCTCAACTTAGAGCAAGCTTGCTTCCTCTCAGCATAGCTATTCTCCTCGGGAGGCATTTAAATGGCTTGTTGTTTTGAAGCCCGCTGCACGAGGGCTGCAGATGGAAATAAGAAGAGGGCTTGTGGACATTTCCCATTGTCCTTAAATATCAGGGGAGCTACACTGTGATGAATTAACTGCAGATTGCAAGAAACATAGGGAGAAACAGATATGTTCTCCTTTTCTAATCAATGTTACACAATTTTCATGATGGATTTTTTTTTTCTGTGATTCATTTCTCTCTCACTCTCCCCCCCTTTTTAACTCAGTTTTGCAAAACAGGCTGTAGTGCAGTTTATTTCCCTGCTGTGAAATGGATTGCATACAAACTAAAGCCTAATTTCATTTGTTCCATCTCATGCTAAAATACTGGAATTAAACACTAGTAATAATTAAGATCTATCCAGATCTGCTGCTCTGCTATGTATTTTACTTTTATAGGTGGATCAAAAAAGTACCCCAGAATATCAGTTCTTATTCCTGTCTGTATTTGATTTCATTTCACAATATACGACAGAACTAAGTGCTGAATTTCCTTGAACACTCTGAATGCTTTGAATCTCAGACCCTGGTCATATGGAATGCCCTTTGTATAGGGCCTGGTCTGATCCAAAAAACTGGCTCACTGAAATGAAAGGGCATTTTAGCCAGCAAGTCAAAGGTATGATTTTTAGCCTGTTTGCCTTTGGTCATCTCCTGGACAGACTGAAGGAAACACCTTGCCCCCATCCCACTCCATTCCTACTTACACTTTTTTTTTCTTTCAGATGGCCACAGTCAAAATTCTACAGCTTCTTTTTACATGCTACATTCTTTACATGACATCTAGAGGCCAAAATTGATGTGAGCAGCAATTAATCTTTCCATGTGGCCATGCAAACCCTGAGTTTATCAGGGATAGGCATCACACTGTCTGCATTCTTAAACCTACAGAACATCCCAGCACCAATCTATATTCTGAGCAACACACAGTTTGATCCCATCAGTCTGCAGATATAAAAGATACAGGAAGAGAAAGCAGCCTTGTGAGAAAAAAAACTTGAAGAATGGACCACCTTTCTTCTGCGCTTACGTTTTACACACTATAATGGCTGCTGTTAATCTCCATGCAAATTGCAAAATAAACTAATTAGTACTCCTAACATTTACCCATGACAGTTGAAATTCTGCTGCTAATCAATAATGGAAGCATAAAGTGCCCGATTAAATTTTGCTTTCTTTGGCTGTATTTCTTTTCTTCAAAAAAATTTAAGGACAAAATTTATGTTGCCATCCTAAGAATTCTTGGAACCCTATTCTGATCCTTGCTTTCATTTTTCAAGGTTCTCAGAAAAGAATTGAAATCATATGGAAGATATCCAATATGTTCATCTCCGGCTTATTCTCTACATTTGTTCAATAATCCCAGAAAATAAATATCAGAAATATAAAATCACCATAGTTAGGATGAAGGTCCAGGTTCTCTCTCTAAAATGTTTGGAAATATGAGAAATTAAATCCTAAAATTTTATGTTTGAATCCATATATAGCAATAAAGATTTGTCTATTATGTATATACAGTTCACATTCACATAGATGCATGCACATCTTCTCTCTACACATATGTTCTTATATACCAAGTTACATACATATTATATATATTTTCTACACCGTTTATAAATATTTATTAGTATTTATTATTATCTGAAACCATATCACCCCAACTCACTCAAACAAGGGGTAGTTTCATATATGTGTTATATGTGTATATATGTGTAGGCTTCCTGTAGTTTTAATCTAAATAAATGTTATACTACTATAAATATTAAACAATTTATTGCATCTTGCAAGACCGTGCATGTCAGCTCTCTGTGTGGTTGTATATTCTTGTGACTCACTTGAATCTTTCTGCTTTCTCCTGTATTGTCCTTTTCTGACACATTTGAGAGTCTGATGCCCTGATGATGACACTTTCAGAAGCCATTCTCAGAATGACTATAAAATTTCTAAGATGAGAGTCTTTATAAAGGTGGAAATGGGCTGGAGAGGTGGCTCAGGGGTTAAGCCTCCGCCTTGCAGGCGGAAGGTCCTGAGTTCGGATCCCAGATCCCACGTATAGACGCCAGGTGGAAGCAGGGGCGGCCTGCGCTTCTGGTCTTGGTAGGGCGGAGCCTGTGAATCCCGGGGCAGAAGGAGGTGGAGGCGTCCATGGTGGTTCGCGAATTCGTCCGTGGTTCTACACATACACAGACACACACAGACACACACACACACACACACACACGCACGCACGTGCGCACATACACACGCATATGCACACAGTTGAATAAATAATAATAATAAAAAAATTAAAAAAGGTGGAAATATCTTTTGAAATGTGTGCTAAGACTGAGATTTCTATGTCATATGAAACTTGCATGTATAATTTTGCTAAATATTTTCAGTTGTTTTTTCCCAAGTGGCTGCCTTAGGATACCCTGACACCAAGACAAGAACATTCCTGTGTATTTGTCCAGACGTGGAACTACCCCATTCTCGGTTTTCATCATTTGGATGAATAAGAAATTATATATTAACACCATCACATTTCTATTTGAGTAGCACTGAGATTAAACACCTTTCAGTATGCTTGTCTCACTAATGCGAATTGCCTTTTGCAATCTCTATTGTTCTGTCAGGCTGCCTGTCTTTTCCTGTATGATTTGCAATGATCTCACATATTCTTTCTCAACCCTTTATCAGTTTATAGAAGTTGGAAATAAATTCTTCAATTTACCCTGTGGATGTTCAATGACATTAATTTTTTTGATATGCTGAAATCCATCAAGTTTTAAGATCGTGAATTTTTTAAATGTCTTACATATTTATCTGTACATACATTGCTCACAAACATTTCTAGCAGTTTCTTTCATGATTACATTTTAATTTTACATCATTGCTGAATCTTTAATCTGGAGGACACTTGAATTTGTTTTGTAAAATAGATGTTCAGATTTTGTTTTCTTACAGTTTGTGATAATTTCCCCTGCAATTTTATTAACATTCCTCTTCTTTCATGGTGTTGTGGCACCAACTTAATGTATACCAATGCCTTTTTTCTTTTGAATTCCATTAATTTTCCTGTTTCTCATAAAATAAGCTTATATTTTCTATTGATATTTTTAGCTTTGCATTTCATCTGATTGAGTAAATCATATACTCTTCCTTTTTAATGCTGATATTGACTTGTGTAAGGTTTTGATGGTACACACCTACAACCCTAGCAACTCTAGTTGGAATATCAAGAGTCACAGACCTTGTCTTGAAAACAAAACCAAAACTAACTTATCTCTCTCTCTCTTTCTCTCTCTCTATGTATGTATGTATGTATGTATGTATATATCTATCTATCCATTTATCTATCTATACCTTTACAGTGATATGATTACTAGAATTAATTCAAATACTCCACTTTCAGGTTATTTATAATAAGATTAATATTTTCAAGTTGGGAAGAAATCTAAGTTATTCAATATATAAACATGTAAATAATGTATTTTCCATGTTTTTAAGTATTCTTCCATTTATTTGCTGTGTATTTTTTCTTAGAAGAATGTGAGCAGATGTCCCTTAGATAGATCAAAGGAACCAATCAATGTAATGAGACCACCTGACTCTATCTTGGGGAGGTAATACATTTACTGAAGTTACTTAAAATGACTCTGGCAGTTGCTTCAGTGATATTCCCATCCAGCATAAGTGACAATTTACAAAAGTTGCATCACCAGAGTTCCCTGATCAGCTTACAGTTACTCCCAACCAAGAGTCTCCTTCACCTCCTGTAACTGTTTACTGAACATGTAACCTCAGAAAGAGAAAGAAGCTTTGTGAGCTTTATACTCTCTTGGAAGGTCTTATAACTTTCTTGGGTGTTTTGTGACACATCTCTATTTTCTTTTTTTTTTCCCCCCGCAGGTAAGTGATCCAATTTGAAGAAAATAGATACCATTGAACAACATCCCAGTTTTCCACTCTGAGGCTCTCACATACTTTCTCTGCTATTCTTAAATGTTCCTTGAGACTTGGAAAGATGATATAACTGTCTTGTTTGTTCCTTACGTTTTTGGGTGAGCTTAGAGGTGCTATAATATAGCACCGGTAATGTGTTCCCAGCCATTTGACTGGTTGTAAGTTGCCACAGTAGCAATTGCTTACTGAAAATATTAATTTCCCTCCACAAATAATAATAGCAGTGACCTACAGATACACACACAGATAAATAGCAAGCAATTACAGTAGACTGTCATATCTGTATACAAAATAAAATCAGTAGCCTCCTATTGGTGCTGTTACTTCTAAAGCCACAAATTTTATCATAGCTTATAGTAGCAAAACTGGGCTCCTCCCAGAGGAATGGGCCTTAATTTCAATTAGAAAGCAGTTGTAGGCACTCATAACTGTGCTGCTATTGATTCTGGTGAGCATGTCTTGCCTGGCAAGTTGGTAGCATGCCAATCAGTGTCCATGGATAAGCAGGACTGTCAGTGAAAATTCTCCACCAGCAGCCAGCAGGGTGTTTTCCAATCTCACGGAAGCCAGGCAGCAGCCAGTGCTTCCAACTCAGCCACATATTGATTTCTCTATGTTTTGCCACCAAAGCATGTGGTGACTTCAGCAACAGACATCTTCCATTTAGGCTAGCCTGCAAACAACAGGAGTAGCAATAACGGTGCATAGTAGAGGAATCTCAGAGATCTGGTCAACAACTCCTAGGGAGACAACTCAGCTTGGCCAACATCTCCTCAGCAGGTAGCTCACCTCTGACCCTGAAACATTCAAGTACAAATCTTAGGACTCCTGAGAATTCCATTCCAATTCACACAGCATACTTTCATTCTGGCGTTTTAGCTAAAGTTTTTTTTTCCTTTATTGTGTATGTATATCTGGGGTTTCCTGTGTAAGTGTTTGCATATATATGCTTGCATATGTGTGTGTAGGTGTATATGTCCCTGAAGAGTTCTTAAGTTAATATCATGTTCATCCCTCATCAAATTTACTATTCAGGTAGGATCTCTCAATTGAACCCAGAACTTGCCTGTCGGCTAGGCTATCTATTCAGCTTGTTCAAGGCATTCTCTCTGACTCCTTAGTGCTGGGATTACATGCTGTTACAATGCCTACATATTTTATACATGACATCTGGGAATCTGACCTGCAGTCCTCGTGCTTATGGGTCAAATCCCTTATCCACTGAACATACTCCCCATCTCTCATGATTTTTATCAATTTCACAGAATCCTTTCTATATGACAGCCAAGAGCTAGGATTATGTGATTTATCACTTTAACAGACCTTAGACAGTATCTGCAAACATGAGCAAAGGATCATGAAAGGGAATCAAGCAATTGGCAATTGGTCCTGGGATCCAGCATCTAAAGGGATGCAAAAACCAGAAGCAAGATCCTCTCACTTGCACTGTGACTATACCATATGGACAGGAGTACTAGCCCATCTAGTCTTCCATAAACCATGTTTAGTCTCCATGAGCCATCTGGCAATCTCATGACAGAAAGCTGCTATACATCTCCTCATATCTGACAGGTTTGGTGAAGCCAGCTCCTGCTAATGATCCACTTCAGGGCCAAAAGAAAATAGGCTTCCCCTCCACCCCCTTTTCTCTGTGAGTGTGTACTTGCTGAAGACTGGGTGACATATCAGTGAGTATACCACTGAAAAAGTGAGTATACTGCTTTCCTTCTGCCAGCATTAACCCTAAGTAGTCCTTTGAGCAATGGTAGTGTCTCATGAGAGCTTTCCACTTCTGTGATGAAATGTTGATAGACTCAGTATTGTTGGGTCTGGTGGAGATGAACAAAGCTTACACAAGCTCAACGCCCCTGTCATATCCAGAGGACACCATTTGGCGGCACTTCTCCCTACCCTCTGGCTTTTACTTTCTTAGTTGTGACCACCTTATATTTCATAATATGTCCTGATCCTTGCAGGAGTGTGTGTATGTGTGTGATATAGATGTTATTCAGGAGTGAGTACTCCACAGTCACTTATTCTCTGCAATTTGACTAGTTGAAGTTCTGCCTCTTACATGCTTCTTCCCCACCACAATTATTTCCTTTCCCTACATCCTTTGGCCCTGATATTCTGCAGGAACTGATTTTTCTCATATTCCCTCAGATCATTCAATTATTATCTTGAGGATATATAAAGAGTTATATTACAGTTTTGTCACTCCTGACTGATTTCAATCCATCCACACATAACACTACCTCACAGGTCAGGTTATGAAGTATTCTTTCATTTCTTTTTAAAAGTCTTTCCCAATTCAAGCAGTTCACAGGGAATATATTCATTTAGTAATCATAGTTTAGTGTCATTGACTAGTAGTCATTTTTCTCTATTTCATTATACATGTGTATGAGTTGTGTACATGTATGTATGCGAGTACACTTGCACGTAGGTAGAAGTACCTGCATGTGTCCATGCACGTACAAGAACATGTGTGAGTGTGCACATACTTGTGAAAACCCAGTGCTGATGTTAGGAATCATCCTTAGTCACTCTTCAAACTCATTATTTTTTAACATTTTAATATTTATTTGTTTGCAAGAGAGAAAGTGAGAAAGAGAGAGAACATATGGATTTCATGTTTCACATGGAAAGATCAGAAGACAACTTTTTTTTAAGTATAAGCATTTATTTATTCATTTATTTATTTATTTTAATTTATTTTTTCCACTTATACAAACTTGATAGGTACCCCATTCCCCTCCGTCCCTCCACCCCTTCCTGGATCTCCTTGTTCCCTCCCCTTTTCCTCTTCCTTTCCCCCCTCCCTCCTTTTCTTCCAGTGGTCCGCCCCCCCATTCCTGGAGCATCCTTTAGTGTACATGTCAAACTTCCCTCTGGGTCCTCCTCTCTGATGAGGTATAAGGACTCAGTAGCATTGCTTAGAGCTCTTCTTTGTGTTCCCCTTTAGTATAGGAACACTATTGAGGCCATTAATCCCTTGCCTATAAGGATCTTAGAGCCTGTGATCCATGATAGACTTTGGGGGGGAGGGTCAATGACATGTTGGTCATTGCTCAGGTCATGCAAAGTCCTATTAGGATTACTTCGGCTCTAACTTGTATGAAGTATCTTGCATATCATTGCTTCTCCCCATCTTTAGGCTCTTACAATCTTACTGCCCCTCTTCCACAAATTTGCCTGAGTTTTGGGTTGGGGAGAGATTAGGCTGGCCTGGTTACTGGTGATTAATGTAGGGTCTCTGATATTCTGAATTATGGTTCGTTATTCTTTTTTACTCTTCTTCCAGTTTTGCTGTTCCTGTACCACCCTTGGCTCCATCATGATGGGTATTGGATGTCACCTCCTAGCCAGAGATAAAAGGTTGTTAAAATGGAGTCTAATTATAAAATGAGTAGATTTAAAGGTAGGTGGAATAAGAGGATGGTTACCTCCTATATGCCAGACTGTATGCCCTCCCTTCCTGTTGAGATCAAACCTCATCAGTAGCTAGTGACCAGGAAGGAAAGTCTGTGAGCTTAACCATATGTCTCATGACTTACTTGCAGTACTTGATGGTGGCCTGTTTTCTCTGCTGTAGCATGATCCCCTCTCCCCTTTTTCTGGCAGTGCCCTCCTTCTCCTTCCCTCCTGTTTATAATTCTTGCAATTACTGTAGGTATTACAGAGATTTATCATTGAGAGTGTCACTAAGTGGGTTTGGTACTAGGATCCACCTGTTAAGGAGTACATACAGCTTAATTTTTTATGTCTGGGATACTTCACTCAATATAATTTTTTTCTAATTCCATCCATTTCCCAGCAAATTTCATTAATTCATCATTTTTGATGGATGAGTAGTATTCCATTGTATAAATGTACCACATTTTCCTTATCTACTTGTCAATTGTTGGGCATTTGGGTTGATTCCATGACTTTGCTATTGTAAACAATGCTGCTATGAACATAGTTATGTTTGTGCTATCAAGGTGAATTTTTGCTGTATGGTGGGGTTATTCCCAAAAGTGGAATAGCAGGATCATAGGGCATTTCAATCTTTAACTTCTTTAAGAATCACAAAACAGCTCGCCAGAGTGATTGTATAAACCTGCATTCCCATCAGCAATGTTGGAGAGTTCCCTTCTCTCCACATCCTCTCCAGCATTTGGTGTTGTTTGTACTGTGGATTTTTGCCATTCTGACTGGGGTGAGATGATATCTCAGGGAGGTTTTGATTTGCATTCCCTGATGGCTAAGGATGTGGAGCACTTTTGAAGATGTATGTTAGACATTTCAATTTCAACCCTGCTAAAGTTTCTTTGAACTTCCAAGGCGCATTTTTTAATTGGGCCATTTGTTTCCTTGGTGTTTAGTTTTCTAAGTTCTTAGTGCACTTGCAGATATGTGGTTAGTGAAAATTTTCTCCCATTCTGTGGGTTGCATTTGTGCTCAAGTTGAGTTGCAATCTCTTTATCTGAACAGAAGCTCTTTAATTTCATAAGATCCATCTGTTGAGGGTTGGTTGTAGTGACTGTGCTATTGGATTTCCGTTTTCCTAGTCCAATCAGCTTGAGGGAGTTCCCTACCCTTTCAACTAAGGTTTTTATAGTCTCTGGCTTTATATTGAGGTCCTTGATCCATTTGGAATTAAGTCTTGTACACTGGTAACAAGTATGGGTCCAGTTTGAATCTTCTGCATGTGGAGATCCAGTTTTGCCAGCACCATTTGTTGAAGATGCTGTTCTTTTTCCATTGGATTTTTTGGGCCCTTTTGTCAAAGATCAAATGACGGTAATTGTGTGGGCTTATATCTTAACCCTTATCCATTGATCTGTGTGTCTATTTTGGAGCCAAAACCAGGGTGTTTTTATAACTATGGATTCGTAGTATAGACTAAGGTTTGGTATGGTGAGACCTCCAGCCGTGTTTTTGTTACTCAAGATTGTTTTTGCTATCCTGGGTCTTTTGTGCCTCCATATGAATTTTGAGATTGTTTGGTCAACCTCTTTAAAGAATTGCTTTGGGAGTTTGATTGGTATAGCACTGAACCTGTGTATTGCCTTTGGTAGGATGGTCATTTTTATGATGTTGATTCTGCCAATCCAGGAACATGGGAGGTCTTTCTACCTTCTGGTGTCTTCTGTAATTTCTTTCTTTAGGGTTTTAAACTTTTCATTATAAAGGTCTCTTACTTCCTTGGTTAGGTTTATACCAAGGTGTTCATTTTTTTAGGGGCTATAGTAAATGGGATTGTTTCTCCCAGGGCTTTTTCACTTCTTTCTTTCTGGGCATATAGGAAGCCCACTGATTTTTTATGTTTATTTTGTATCCTGCCACCCAGGTGAACTTCTGTATTAGTTCCAGCAGTTTCCTGGTGGAGTTTTTGTGATCACTCAGGTATAAGATCATGCCATCTGCAAATAGATATAACTTGACTTCTTCCTTGATGATTTGAATCCATTTTATCTCCCTTTCTTGTCTTAAGGCTCCAGCTAAGATTTCAAGTACAATATTGGATATAAGTGGTGAGAGTGGACAGCCTTGTTTAGTTCCTGACTGAAGTGGGAATGCTTCAAGTTTTTCCTCATTGAGTATAATCCTTGCTATTAGTTTGTTGCATATAGTTTTTATTATATTGATAAAGGTTCCTTCAATTCCAACTGTCTCTAGGATTTTGATAATAAAGGGCTGTTGGGTCTTGTCAAAAGCTTTTCTGCATCTATAAAGAGTGTCATGTGGTCTTGGACTTTGGATTGGTTTATATGGTGAATTATATTTATTGATTTGCATATATTGAACAACCTTGTGTGCCTGGGATAAAGCCTACTTGATCACTGTGAATGATCTTTTTGATATGTTTTTGAATCTGATTTGCTGAGACTTTGTTGAGAATCTTTGCATCTGTGTTCATCAAAGAGATTGCTATATGGTTTTCTTTTTTAAGTGTACCTTTATTAGGTTTTGGTATTAAGATGATATTAGCTTCATAGAAAGAATTTGGTAGTGTTCCTTCCTTTGCTATTTGATGGAACAGTTTAACGAGTATTGGTTTTTATAGCTCCTTAAATGTGTGGTAGAACTCTGTGCTGAATCCATCTGGTCAAGGACATTTTTTGGTGGGAAGATTTGAGATTAATTCATTGATTTTTTCATATGTTATAGAACTATTTAAATAGTTCAAAACTTCCTGATTCAATTTAAGTAACGTGCTTACTTAGGAACTCATCCATCAGAAGACAACTTTTGAAGACAGTTCTCTCCTATCATTTGGGCTTCTGGGGATTGAATTTAGGTTGTCAGGTCTGCCAAACAGGGCTCTATCCACTGAGCTATCCTGCCAGCCTTCAACTTGTACTTTTTTTTAAATTTTTTTTTATTATTATTATTTATTCAACTGTGTACATGTGTGTGTGTATGTGCTCGCGTGCCTGTGTGTGTATGTGTGTGTGTGTGTGTGTGTGTGTGTGTCTGTGTCTGTGTATGTGTAGAACCACGGACGAATTCATGAACCACCATGGACGCCTCCACCTCCTTCTGCCCCGGGATTCACAGGCTCCGCCCTACCAGGACCAGAAGTGCAGGCCGCCCCCGCTTCCGCCTGGCGTCTATACGTGGGATCTGGGATCCGAACTAGGGACCTTCCGCCTGCAAGGCGGAGGCTTAACCCCTGAGCCACCTCTCCCCTGAGGTGCATGTTTTTACTTGTACTTTTTAAGATAAAGCTTTAAGATAAAGATGAAGCCCAGAACTTGCTGATCTGCCTGGTCTGGATAGTCAACTTGCTCTGAGCATTCTAAGTCTGGTCTGCTTTCTAATACAGAGATTACAGACTGACTTCCAGACTCACTTGGCATTTGACATGGGATTTGAGAATCTGGACTCTATTCCTTTTGCTACAACGGACACAGTTCCCCAGTTTTTACTGGACCCTTGGGTCCCCATCAGCCTGCATCATAGATTCTTTCTTCCTCTGTACTGAATACTCAACCTGAAGATATCTCCAGCGGTTTCCATCTTGCCCTTTCCTCCTCACTGCTCACCTATTCTCATGAATTCCAAGTGTTTGACTTTTAGGAGGGACTGTTCGGTGCAGTTATAATTCATTTTACCTTTTCCTTGTGCCTTGGTACTTGTAATGACCAGCTGACATCTGTGTTTCCTGCTACTTTTGCTGGCTTTCCCTACCAAATCAAAGGCCAATAAAGAGGACATATCTTTTTCACCTTCATGATTTTCTTAGTTGGGCAGGAGCTTCTTTCCAGGTGCACAGCTCAGCCCTATTTGCATGTTTTTACCTCCCACAGCAGGGACCTGATTATGATCCTATCCCACTGTACTTGTTACTTTCAATGACTCTAATTTGTTTTCTCATCTAACAACTTTTTAAACTTTACTTATTTTAATTCATAATTATAGTGGGCTTGTGTGGTTTCATTATCCCTTACCAATCTCCACTGCACTTCCCAGCCCACTCTATCCTATAACCCTCTTCAGCCATTCCATTTTCTACATCTCTCTACATGCATGAGCCACTGGGTCCTGTCTAGGATATCTGCATTAATTAGTGTTTGGATACCTGCTAGGTTATGAGTGGTCGACCAGTAGGTAACTTGTGGATTATAGAGGCTTCCCTTTTCTTTTGTCTGGTGCCAGTCCCATCCAGTCTTTCAGGGTAGGGTCCTATCTCATGTAATTTTCTCTGATCCATGGCATTGTACTGCTAGGCCAGTTATTGTAGAAGTCTAAAAAAGGAGACAGCGTTGCATTGACTTCTGCGGCAATGACAACCCTGATATGAACAAGGGTTACAGTATGACATTATCTTGCCCTGTCCTCTGGCTCTTTTTGCACTTCTGTGGTTGGCACCATTCCTCAAGAATGCTTGCCACCTGAAGACGTTACCCTAAGATTCCTGACACATACTCTACCCTTTGTCACTTGTCTTATCATTCATAGTGGAAAAGCCAGCCATTTTTTGTAATTTCCTTTCCCCATTCACAGGACTGGAGGAAGTAGTCATTTTGGGGTTGCCACCTGTGATAGTTAATCCTGAGTATCAACTTGACCACACTTGCCATTAACTAAGCTCAGCTGTCAGACTACCCTAAGAGCTGTTCCAGATCAATATATTTACAATAAAAATACAAGCCCTAGATCTGATTGAAACCTTCCAGTAGCAGACCAGATGAAAGGAACCATAGAACAGAAGACTTTGAAGAGAGACTCTCCAAAGCTGTGATAGAAAAACTCTCTTCCCTCTTGCTGCCCGGCTTCTTCGCTTCTTTGACTCTTTAGCCCTCCAATCCTCCAAGTCTTCAATGTTATTAAAGACTCTCCAGGAATCCTCCAGCCTTCAACCTCACATACTAGCCTACTACACTGAGCAGCTACAGACAGCCATTGTTGGAATACTTTGGCCATATTTAGTAAGCCAATTCAATATATATTCATTCTGTTGATTCTGTGGCTCTAGAGAACCCTGACTAATACACTACCCCAGAGGTTCCACTGTCAAATCAGGTTCAGTTGCATGTCTGATACCATGCAGCTCTTCCTCAGACACCCTGCTTTTCTTTGCAGGTCTTGTTATGCACTACATTTGTTTTATATGACTTTTTTTTTCTTGTGGAGACATAAGCAAACAGCTATTCACCTGACACAGGGCATCAATGTCAGGCTAAAGAATGATTCCACCTAAATATACTTCAATGGGGATGCTTACAGGAGCATTAGAGTCTTGCCTTTTCAATTGGGTCTCTGTTAAATTTCTTCCTATTATTTTATTTTTAAAAACAATTATAACAATTATAGCTGTTCTCCTGATTTATCGTTCAGATAAATTTTGCTGTTATATAGCAGTACTGCATTTATTTTGTTGTTTTTCTGCAGTTTTGAATTGATTCACCAGTGCTGGTAGTGCTTTGTATCTGTTTCTAGGCTCTCTGCAGGTGAGGTCAAGTGCAATCAGTGACAGCTTGATTGTTACTTTTGCAATGCTGATGTCCTTGACATATAACCCTTGCATGATTTACTCTGTCTAGGATTTTTCTTTATTTTACAGGTGTTGATGAAGTCAGCAATAAAGCCACATGGGCTGCACCCTTCTTCTACATGGAATGTTTTCATTACAAATTTTATGTCATCAGCAGTTAAAACATTATTGAGAATTTTGTTTTGTTTAGTGTTCAAGTTTCATCCCTATAGAAACTTATAAAAACTTAACTTAATATTTTAAAATTATTACATCTATTGGCCTCAAATCATTTATAAATTTCTATTATTATAACTTTATGGGCCACAGGATCTATAATGATTTGCTAGTCCTGTGAGTTCATGCTCTCTTCCTCTGTTTCAGTAGCTTCCAGAGAATGTAATTAGTTTTGATTATTATTAATTATATTTTATTTTTTGATTTTATAAAATTATCTGTGAAATTTAATGAAAATTTTGCTTTCCTCTATATTCTTATTTTAATTTGAAGTTGTTCCTCTTTTCATAAATTCTGATATTTGAAAGCTATAATACTAATCATCCAAAACAAGTCTAATCATTCCCATTATCAGCATCTTGAATGGATTTTCTGTAGTTCTGATTCTGTACAGTAATGTGTAAGACTTCTAGAGTTTATTTTTCATTTTGCAAAAAGTTCCACTTCTCTTTTTCCCTATTTTTCATGTGTATTTTAGATCACACATTTTCTTACATAGAACAATTGTGCCTGTGCTATGATCAATAAATGGTTCCTTTATGAAACAATATCCAACTTTATAGGTTCTCATAGTATTACAGGTTCCTGTACTATTGCATATCTGAAAGCTTTTCAAAAATTATAGTTTGAATTTTACTGCCAAATAACAATGACAGGTGAAGACAGACATATTACCACTAATTGCAGTTCCCAGATTTGAAGGCCCCGTCCTTTGTATCTTTTCTATTGTGGTTAAAATGAAAGACTGATACCTTCAGGCTTTTTCAAGAGTTGATTTCAGCTGAGGCTTGGCCACAGCAGTAATTAGATGTAGCTCATTCCTCAGTATCCAAAGCCTAGTTTTTCTCTTGTCATCATGTTAGTACAGGTTGCTTTTATGTTGATATTTGAACCACACTGTAGTTATATAATTGCTTCAATATGGAGAGTGTCACATTTAAAACAGCTACATAATATGGATAAGAATCACCAGTTTTACAAACAAATGAAAACTACAAGAAAATTAAATAGCTATAAAGGACAAAGAGCTTAGTATTGAAGATCGTGTATGAAAGCTATGAATGTATTGGACATGTTTGTAGAAGGAAAGACAATATAGTTGTGAACTATTATGAATTTCATAACAATTATTCTGGATTTTTTGCCAAAAATATACAGTTTTAGGAAATTTGTGCACTACAATTTTTGGTGTTACAAAAGCAGCAACAGCACATCAGGTGATTTAAGTTCTCTTACAACTTTTAAATATCACATCTAAACTTTCTGTCAATGAAAGTACTTTCAGGGAAAATAGTTTTTTATTTTTGCTTAGGTGTAGGTGCTGGTGTGTACATGCATGAGGGCTGGTATAGGTATGTGTATGTGTGTGTGTGTGTGTGTGTGTGTGTGTGTGTGTGTATGATGTAGAAAAGGGTATACTGTGTGTCTGTGAATCATCCTGGATTGCTCTGGCTCCTTATTGTTTTGTGCTGGTATCTCCCAGGCTCTGCCTTCCAGGACCAGAAGTACAGGCTGTAAGTGCAGGCCACAGCCATTTTTGCCCAGTAGGATCTGACATCTGAAATCAGGTCCTTCTGCTTTCAATGTAAAGACTTAATCCCTGTGGCACCTCTCCAGTCCAGGAATAATCCTTTATGTTTAGATTTCTTTGTCTCACTGTCTTCTACCTAACTGCAACATTTTACAAGTGGATTTTTTCATTTGTTGTTTGATGAACTAAAAAAGATAACAGAAATGAGAAAATAAAATCCTAAATTTATGAAATGAAATGATTACTGTCAATACAATACCATGTAAGGTAAAAGGAAGTGATTCAGAAGCTTATCTAAGTATTGCTGGTGAGCTCTGTAGCTTTAGCAAAGTTTTTTGGATTTTTTAAAATACAACATGCAATGTCCAGTCATGATGAATCTCTGCTACAAACATATCATCTGTCAGTTATATGAACATGTGGCATCATCAAGAGATTTCTGTAGACATTTATGCAGTTCATAGGGAAATTTGGGGCAGACATTTCATTTCATCAAGGACATTAAACTTTTTCTTTTCTCTCTCTTCTTTACTTTATTTAGTTTACTTTCTTTCTTAACTTTTTCCTTTTTCTATATTTTTCCCTTCTGTGTTAAAACATATTTAGGAATGGTTGCAATATGTTTAAAAAATGTTTTAATATTTCTAGTGGACATTATTTAAAATTCTAAATGTTGTTTTCTCTGCATTTCAATTTCTCAGTTCTTTCTTTATACAATGATGCTCCTGATACAGAATTAAAGATTTTTCATTTTACTTGAGAAAATAATATATCAAATTCTATTTGTTCCTTGGTTAATATGTGTGTTTGCATCCACACTGTTATTATTTAGGTTGATCTGCGAAGACTCTAAGTTGCTTCAGATAACTGAAATGTCTAAAAATTTGAAAAAGAACTAATCTTCATCAGATTTATCATTCAAAGAGAGAGTCCTGAAGTTTAGATAATGTATAGAAGGAAGCAGAAGAGTTATTAAAGACAATTGTGATTCAGCAAATGAGAGAAGAGTTTGTGTGGTTTTGAGACATAAGGAAATAAGGTTGATAAGGTAAGTGAATTTATGCATGAAGTTATACAGGATTTTCTTAGCACAACAAAAATACTAAATAATACATTGAAATGAATGCTAGGAATAGCAAAGATTTTAGCTTCCTCATTTTTAGGTGTACGTGCCTGGATAGATACAAACAAATAATTTGAAATAATTAGAGCAGGAGAAAAATGTCTGGAGAAAAGACAAAGTAATGGCTATTTATGATTTGTTAAACTGATTAGAAAACACCAACTTTATTCAAACCTCAACTATAAGAAATGCTAAAAATAAAAAAGCCTGGAAATCACATGATAAAATCTTTTTTCTAATTTTGCTAACAAACAAAATTGGCCTGTACTTAAAATTTCTATTTTGTTAAAAGTCGATTTTCACTGTTAGTGATAACTGTTTTTCAGTTCAATGAGTTCATCATTGCATGTGTGTGCTACATATCATACACATATTATGAAATTATGTATATATCTGTACAAGTTAGTCACTCTCATAGTCTTAATGAAATACATTTTAGTATTACCATATGCTTTACTTTTTTGTTACTTTTTTAGTTTTTTAAAATTAATAATTTTTAGGGATTTGCAGATTCATTTATATGTTTTTACCCTTTATTACTCAATTCCAATCCCCATTTTCCATACTTCAAACCTTATTTTTCCCCACCTCTTTCTTCCACTCTCATTTTGTCTAAGTTTTTAGGACCCACTGAGTCTTATTTAGGGTCGCTGTTAAAATCCCCAGAAATTCTAGATGAAACATAGTCAGTTGCAGTTAGCCTGCATGGTTGCTTATAAATGACCATCAGACTGCTTAAGGGGACAAGAGGTTTATTCTCTCTTATGATTACTGGTTACATTTCAGAGTCCAGCTTGACAGGAGAGCACACACCAACACCAGGGCCAAGGGAACTGGTCACACCATCACCACATAATGGCTGAGAGATGGACAATCCTTACTTGCCACACCAGCATATCTGCCAAGTATATAAAAAGATGCCAATTCCCTCAACCAGCTCTCTGTGATTTATTCCAGGGCCTAATCACACCACCATGGGCTGGGCCTTCCCCATCAGTTAGACAATCTCCTGCAGGTTTGCTCTGGGCCAAACTCAACCACTAATTCTCTATAAATGTGCCTAGAGCTCAAACCTTCAACTATCAAGTTGACACTGTGCCTAACTATGACATAGTCAAAAGATAAAGAAAATTTCCTCTAAGTACTCAAATCTAGGAGACTGTCGGGAAAATCTGGACTGGGAATGAAGCCAGATATCTGAATGACAATTTATCTCATAGTTACAGATACTGAGAAGTTAAAGACTTATTCTGAAGACATTTTTAGACATGATTTTTTTCTAATGTGTGAACCTTAGTAGTATTCAGAGGAAACTCATGAAGTGTTTACAAATATTACATTGAAAGACACACTGATAATTTGAGTAGAAGAAGCAAATAAAAATAAGAACTGACAAATGCAGTATTAACCATTGCATTGGCAATAGACAGAGAAATTACAAATTTTCCAAGTTTATCCAGAGAGAAAAACCAAGAAAGAAGAACTGATAACTGTTGATAATATCTCTTGATCTTGAGATTCTCATAGGAAATTTTAAACATAAGTTTTTACTTAAAGATATGGGCCAGAGATATCTTTTGTCATCTATAATAACACTCAACTCTGTCATGTCATGTTAAATGTCTAGAATGAGCTAACATATTTCTTTATTTACTGTGATATGGATAAATGGAAACTCAGCAGAAAGACTTGTATTTTGGAATTTTTGTTTCTTAAATATATTTATAAAATTGCATTCTCTCCTTGTATCTGAAGATAGTGTGATTTTACTTAAAATTAACAGTAATCTGTTAGTTACTATACTGGGAATACATCAAAGTAGGTAAGATTGAATCAAAAGTCCATGTAGAAGAAACATTTAAAAATATTCTTTTTTATTCTTTACTAAATGTAGATGAATCTGAAGAATTCACCTACATTTAATGAAGTAGTCCTAGTGAATGTAACTGAATGTGTATGCATGTGTGCATGTATATATGAAAAATTGAATGCTTTCAGAGTGTCTACAGTAAGCTTAGAGATATATATTTTGAAGAAGGAATCCGTAGGAACTATCATTCATTTACAAGATATTCAAGAGGCAATCTAGCCCCTCATGGCCATCTGGTGCCATGAGTCCGTTTCCAGCTGCCTACTTGTCTTGGAAGCTCCTTAGCCCCTCATGGCACTCCAGTGCCATGAGTCTGTTCCTTGTTCCTTACTCCTCATGAATTCCAAGCCTAGGCACCATGAGTTCTCATGGGCTCCCTAGCCTCTCATGGCACTCTAGTGCCATGAGCTCTGTTTCATTTCTGCTTCTCATGGAGGTATGCTAGCCCCTTTTGGCACTCCACGTCTGGAGTTCATGAATTCCAACCTTTCTCTTTTCTAATAAACTCTACCTTTATCCTCTACACCTTGTTCTGGTTTCAGTCTTCGACTCTGGAACACAAGAACCCTACCTACAACATTGGGAGGGTCAAGACTGTTTTCCCTGCAACATTTAGTGACCATGAAGGGACACAGAAAAAGAAAGGTAGATTCCATCCAGCTAAGAATCACATTGGTTGTTATATGAAGAGGAAGGAAACTTTCTGGGGTAAAAACAGAATCAGACCTCCAGGGGAGAAAAACTATTAACAGTTTAATCAATTTGTGAAAGCTACAAGAACTACCACCCTGGCAAGTGGTGACTGTGCAATAGTGGCATGAATGTCAAGAGGGCAACCAATAGCTTTCTGCTTGGATTTAAGACCTACTTTTCAGCAGGGATCACTCTCTTAGTGCTGTAACCAGGACAAGAACCATAAAAGAAAAGGACCTAGACCATATGGGGATACAAACTATTAAGGTTCAGCTAAAAGACACTCTATCAAACTGTCATTTGTCATTTTGTCCATAGATGGAAGGAGCACTCAGCACTGAAGACAGAAGCTTCTTTTGCTATGGAAGTTGCTTATTACAGAAATTCTTTACTGGCCAAAGTACAGAAAACAAGTGACTGCAGACTTCTCAGTGCGAGACAAGACATCTACACCACTCTCTCAAACCAGGGGTGAGAAAACATCAAAGAAGAGGAGGCAGTAAGATTGTGGGAACTTGAGGAAGAATGAAGGTGTGGTTGGATATTGTACTTTGGACATGACAGGACTGTTTCATCCATGAATTCAGTGCATCCATGTGTATTTCTATGAGACTGTCACAGGGTTTGACCTATCGATTTCATCATGGAAGGGGAAAGATCTTCAGAGGGCTTACAATTCCCTGAGAGACTCTTGGGGATTAATATGGATAGGAGATGTGCTTTCTTCAATGGTATTTCCACTGATATATGATTTGTTCTCCAGCAAGTGTTCAGGCACATGCCATCCAAGTAACACAGATGAAACTCAGTAGGCCACTACACATGCAAAAAGATATAAAATAGGAAGGGTAATAAAGGGTAATAGGAAGGGTAAATAAAAAGAAAAGT
The DNA here is from genome assembly GCA_023101885.1 of Typhlomys cinereus. Taxonomy (NCBI): domain Eukaryota; kingdom Metazoa; phylum Chordata; class Mammalia; order Rodentia; family Platacanthomyidae; genus Typhlomys; species Typhlomys cinereus. Next base: position 1,451,898 of record JALPQD010000232.1, on the reverse strand, counting down.
ATAAGGCAAAGAAGAGAGTTGGAATTGGGGATATATATATATATATATATATATATATATATATATATGTATATGTAAAATATTAAGAATTCACTTTATTCATGTTGAAACTCTAAAAGAAATTAACAAATAAAAATAATTTTAAAAATTGTGAGCTAGAACCCTTTGTTCTTGTAAATTATTTGGGTCTAATTTGATTATTATGAGCTGTATTGATCCTATACTCCCTTGTGCCCATAGTAGCACATGCTGTGGAATGACAGAATTGCTTTAGAATTCCTCAGAACAGATGAGGCTGAGAGGACCTTGTAGAGCTGAATGTGAGTTGTCAAGAGAAACTGAAGATCCTCCACATTGAGAAAGTATATGGATAAGCATACATACTACTATACTTCCTAATCCTGCCTACTAAAAGGCTTTAACAACCGTCACAAGTTCTTAGCAGTTCACTTGTGGTTTTGAAATATTCCCCACTTGAAGAAAATGGGGTTTCTAAGTGGAGTGGATTACTACTGTTCTAAGGGAGAAACTGAAGAGGAGGAAACTGAGATATTAAAGAAAGTACCCAGACCACGTCAGAAAGACTCTGGGACTCTGAACAATTACCATGGAGTTTCAAGAGGACAATAATGGGGACAAGGCTACACAGTGGTATAGTGCTATCTAGCATTGATAAAGCCCTGAGTTCAGTTCTCAGGATCGCAATCATCATCACAATAATAACTTTATTATCTTAAAAGCTGATGCGCAAAAGGCAAGTATAATCAGGTAAGTGCTTTGAACTGTGTATGTAAACTACATCATTCAGCAAACAAGCAGCATATTAAAGAGACATCTACTTATGAAGTTATCTTGAATACTTGAAACAGAAATAACAGAAATTTAATATGACTATTAATGATTTCTTACAAATGCAAAGAACCAGGTATTGTACTTCAATGACTTTTAACATACAGGAGATAAGCAAACATTGTTTCAAAAAGAAAAAAAAAACAAGAGATTCAAGAAAAGTTCAAACCATATTTTGAGAATGAACAAGAAGAAGATAGAGATTTCCTCTGAGATGAAGGATTTGGGTGTGGAGGTGGAGAGACAGTGTAAGGAGAGTGTATTCTCCTGTCAAGTATGAAATGTCTATTTGATATTTAGGCAGAAATATGGAGAAGGTAGTGTTGTATGTTTGCCCAGTTATTAGAGGACAGTTCCAGCCCAAAATTTGAATTTTATAAGGTATCATATGGATGGCATAGAGTTATGAGACTAGGGAAGATTACTCAGGAAATGATTTTCCATAGAAAGGAAATGTTCAAGAAGTAAAACTAGGGCACTTAAAGTTTTTAGGGTCAGGAAATGAACACTTATCAACAAAGTGACTGAAGAAGAGCACTGGTTTCAAGAAGGAAAAAAAAATCTACTCTGTGTAGTGTCCTTGAGACGAAATAAAATGGTGGTTTAGGAAGGAAAATGTGAAACCAATGGGCAAGTGTTGTTGATAGTGAAGTAAGATGCTAGTGGAGAGCTGAGCCTTGGATTTAGTCATGTGAAAATAATTAGTGGAAGACTGAATGATGTGGATGCCGGATAGAATAGGGTTTAAGGTACTGGAGACAAGTGCCTAGAGAATAGCTTTAAAAGAACATCTAGGATGAGAGGGAAATAGGATCGTCACATCTGACCAAGAAAATTCCTACACAGTAATGGAAGAGATGGGAGAGGAGACAAGACATGGATTACTTATGAAATATGAGACGAAGTTTGCTGAAATTGACAGAGAAATAGGGACGTTTAAAGTTTGAATATTGTCTTTATGAAATGCAAGTTACAGAGAATGTAAAAAAGTGTGATGAGAGAAATGGTTAAAGAAGCCACTGTATGATGCTGCTGCAACCTTAGATGAGCACTGACATCATTAAGGAACATCAACCTATGTCATTGCTTACATGGATACTTTCAACGAGGTTTATCTTCTACATACAAGAATGGGAAGGCAGACTGACTGGTTAATCACAGGGAAATGTTTTGTAATTAAAAGGCTAGAGGGTGTGGAAAATCCCAGGCTGCTTGCTGTGCAGTAATTGTGATTGCTTTTGATATTATAACAAGATGAAGAGAAGCATAGAGAAGAAAACAGTGATTTACAGAATGAACATGGAAACATCAAGGGGTTATGGAATGATGAGGCTAAGGAATTCTTGCAATGAGGACTGGAGAGATGGCTCAGGAGTTAAGACTCTGCCTTATAACAGAAGTAGCTGAATTGGTGGTTGCCTGTACTTCTGACTCTGGAAGGCAGAGCCTGGAAAATCGCAGAACGAAGCAATATAGAGGTAGAGCAATCCAGGATGATTCCTAAAATCACTCTTGGTCTTCTACAGGGACACACAGTGTCCACTCTCTCTCTCTCTCTCTCTCTCTCTCACACACACACACACACACACACATACACACACACACACACACATGCACACACACGCACATTAAAAGAATGAAATAAAAGAGAATTGTTGAAGCGAAATTTTAAGGGCGTGAATAGAAATACTAAAGTGTTTTCACCAGAGATTCAATTGCTGAGATAATTGCTCAGAAGGTGTAGTGGCAGAACCATAAGACCAGATGAAAGAAATGATGGTTGGAGATGAAACCCACAAACCAATAGCCCTTAGCATTGTCTGGTTGAGAAAAGGAGGTGATTTACTAGGTTATGTTAAAGTCCAGAGAATAAGAAAGTGTCCCAAGAATGCCCCTTGTATATTTGGATTAGAATGATTTCATTCTATCTAGTTGATTTTTCTGTAGTTATGAATATTGCCAGCTTCTCAGCATTAATTTCATCTTCAAATCACTCAAGGGAACTTTATGAAGATGCCTATGTCAAATCCTATCACAGGAGATTCTGATTTAATTGGTTTGAGGTAGAACTAAGGCTGCTTCTAGTATGGCTTATGGGAAATTCATTTTGACCTCTTTATACCAGGAAAGGTTGCCACATAGTAGTCATATGGTGAGAAATGTCACTTTAACTACATAAGTTCTCGGGGGTTGAAGGTCACCTATGGTTTATCCAATAGCTCCTGTTTCTGTTTTGTCTTTCCCATCACTACCTCACATTTGTTTCCTAAAACTGCTTTTATGAAATTCTCTCTCTCTCTCTCTCTCTCTCTCTCTCTCTCTCAATGGATTCCAAAGTGCTTTTCTGATAGACATTCAAAGTGACATATGCTTGTAGTTTTCAATTTCACACATCTTTAATGCACACATAAATTGGCTCAATGACAATCTATACAAAGAATATATATTAATCTTGAATCTCTTAAACTCCTAGTATAATACTTTACACATTGCAATTACTTATTAAATATTTGCTGATTGAAGAAATATGTGTATGAATCTAATAAGTTGCAACTGCCCATGCAAAAGGAATTGGCTATTTGAATGGAATTTTATGAATCTAAATAGTTTCAAGATCCTACGGAGGATATTCTTAGTTTATTTTTAGTTATTTTAAAACAAAATGATACTCCATAAATGTGTGAATGACCTATTTTACAAATATTTCTCAGACCTTAATTTTGAGGTTTGGATTATAACTAATCCATTAGAGTGATATCTGCTTCAAGTTTACAAAAATAATAGACAAAACCTAATTTTATCTAGAAATATTTTTATTGTTTATTTAGTATCAAAGGCTAATTAATTTCTACTGTCCTTAGTTAAGTATAATATTTCAACATTGCTCTTCGGTGCACTTGTCTACCAGTTGTAAAGGCTCTTTTGTTATCAGCAATACAAAAAATAATTCTATATTGCTTAATGGCAACTTTTTACCAGCTTCAAACAAGTAATATATAAAGACAAATTTGAAATGCCTTTTGATTAGAGTTTGTTATGCTCAGTTTTACTTTTCAGACTGAATATTATAAACTTTTTTATGGCCAGTCAAGGTCAATAACTAAATGATATTGTCATGTTAAAGTATTGACGATGAAACTGAATTCAGAAATATTTTCTTTAAAATTCTGTTTTCTGAACTGTTCAGAGGCCCCATAGAAGCACTGCTGTTTGCATGATTACTAAATTGGTTGAAAACATTGGAACATTAAAATGTTGAACTGCCATAGTACCTCATAAACACATTCATAAAGAAAGGCAAAGCCAATTAAAAAAATAAATTCTTCATGTGCTGGAAGATAAATTGCTGCAAGCCAACCAGTGAAAATAATAGAGCTGTCAAAACAATATAATTTCACTGCACAAACCAAAGCATTCCCAATGTAATAATAGAATGAAGAGCTCTTGAATAAATACCTAGTCAGGAATGAACTGCAAGAGAAAATACATTTATTTAGCACTCAGTTGGTTCATGGAAACAGATCTCAGGTTATAAATTTGCAATATTTGACAAGAGAAAGATTATAGTCTAGCTATGTTCTCCAATATCTTAAAATATTACAAGATGTGGACCTTGCTCTGTTGGATGAGTTAACCAAATGATCACCTTGTACAGATTGATAACCTGGTCATGGCCTGGGACACTTCACTATCTGGGAACTGATGAATGATCAAGGCATTTAACTTGATAGATCAGGGCCTTTTGCTAAATAAATTAAAGCAAATAGGAGCAACTGAGCTAGCTGTTGGCTAGTCTAATGGGTATTTGTCAAATTAATCTTACTCGGTGATTGTGAAGAGATGTGTTCCAATTCCATCCATTTCATTAAGGGACAAAGTCTGCTCTTGAATTTTGAATGGTCACAGAACTTTCACTTGAATATATGACATGCAAGATTGCACAAAAATGGAAGATAGCACTGTCTCATAACCATGACTGATCTAAACATGAGCTAATATAAATACTGACTCCTATATCAATTCTAGAGATACAAAAAGAGAGTACTTTATTTAAGTCCTTTGATTTACAGAGCAAAGAGATAGGGGTTTTGTTGGACTTGGTGAGGTGACATTGGGTATTTCTTTTCCTTCAGTCCAAGGATTACAAAGAATGCACAGTTAGGGTAACATGCTCATTTTATTTTATGTATTTTTGTGTGGTACTCTGTGTATCTCTGTGTGCGTGTCTATGTATATCACAGGGCACTCTGTGCCTGTAAAGGCCTAAGGGGACTTAGAAAATCACCCCAGAGTATGCTCCTTCCTCTTTGCTTTGCACTAGAGTTACCCAGTCTCTGCCTTCCAGGACCAAAAGCATAAGCCACTGCATTTCCAGCTAGTGTCTTTATCTGGGATCTGGGATCCAAACTCAGTATCTTCTTTTTGTAAGGCAGAGGTTTAGCCACTAAGCCATCTCTCCAGTCCAACATGTCCATTGTAAATGAGCTGATACATGTCATTGAAAAGTGAGATTTTGAAGGTCAGTTAAGTCTAAGGAATTATTTCGGGAACAGTGAGGTTCAACTTGTGAGGTGGATCTCTTTCTGGAATCCCTCCTAGTGATCTCAAGAAAAATAATTCAAATGAATACACAGAATGTAGTATAGAAGATGACCAAAATTTGAGAGTTAAGTGTGGGTGCACTCAAGAGATGAGACTGGGCAATATCTATATGGACCATTGTAGAGGAAGACACTGCATTATTAAGTGGGTTTCTCATTACTTATGAAAGCTTTAAGAACATAGTTTTCCAGAGGGAATTGTTTTTTGCCCCATTGTTGACTCACAAGCCCTTAAAGTAAATTCTTTCTTACAGGAGTGAATCATTATATATTCTTATTTTTTAACTGAAAAAAATCTTCTACTGTGTAGTAATTTTATAACAGTTAGAAGTCTTAGAAACAGACTCCCATAGTTATTAATGTTCTCTCAGGCATTTTAGAATGTCATATCTTCTACTAGAGACACAAGTACAACTCAGATCAATGATTGTGGAGTCCAAGTTTTAATCCTTGGTGTAAAAGGAAGGATCCATTCTACCTTTCTTTTCTAATTTTTTATAACCCTGCTAATGTCTGAATATCGACCAATCAATATAGAGTTAGAATGGACTTATCCAGATATTCATGGAAACAATGGAGTTTCTTTTAGAAACCTAGTATTGAGAAGATGGGTACAAGATAACTGGCAATATTTATTTTGGGAGATATTTTTAATTTTCACAAGGAAATTCTTGGCTTTCATTTCTTATGATTAGGAAACTGCTTTTGATTCACTTTATTTAGCTATCCTTCCCTTACTTTCTGTGTGATGTCTTTACCTCACTTACTGTATCTTACATGATCAAGTGGAAAACCCCAGTGATAAGTATTTTCCCCATATGCATACAGCCAAAAGTATTATCTTGTTCCTCTGAGATACTTGCACTTATAAATTCCATAGTTGTGCTCTTTGGTAACAAATGAGATTTGTCAAATGCACTAAACTACGATAATTAACTATCTCCTTATCTTAAAAATGTCATAGATGAAAGTGTTAAATGCATCTATTTCCAGAAATTTTTGAAGCAATGACCTTAAGCAAAGATTACTCTGAGCATTAGGATTGTTCATATTATATGAGTTTAACCTGATCCATCTACCTCTGTGCCCTTTTAACATGAATATGTATTATATAATGATAAGAGAACTGAGATGCTGAGAAGAAAATCAGCTCTTCATCAGAACTAAAGAGATATGCCTTAAAAGTAAAATGACTGACACACAGGGATGGGGACCCAAGTCAAATTGTCAGACCTATGTGAACAGCTGAACACAACACATCTTTGACCCTAGTTTTAGTCAATCCCTGAATCTTTGTTGCCATACAGTACAGGCAATAAGTGAACTCCAGTTTGAATGAGAGACACTGTCTCATGAAGTAATTTGTGTCTAAAGAACACACCAGACCTCTGGCTTCCACATGCATGTGTGTATTCATGCATGAATACTTGCATACGCATGTATATGCATATTCCCCACAAAAAACTCTGAGAATGTTGCTTGTTTACTGTATTTTCTCTTTGTCAGCATTTCCTTCTAATCATCTTCATTCTGATGGAGATGTTTTTGTGTCAAACTGATAAAGCATTGTATTACTTCTTGTGGTCTGACCATCCCAAGTCCTTTTGTAAAGCGATGTCCTGTTAATATCAGCAGACATGCTAATCACTGCAATGGATAGTCTAAAGGCTGACTACCTTCTATTATGTATATTCACTATGCCTACTGTTGTTTGTTTCTCTCTTTGTAGCCTTTCCAGTGAAAGTTGGCTTTGTGAAATAATGGAGTTCAGGAAATTATACCCCCAAATAAGGCAGTCCCGTATCTGAGAAAACAGCAGATGATCTTTCTGACGTTAACCTGTCCCTGAGGCAGGCCAGAAAAGAATTATCTGACTTTCCTCTAGAGTAGGCTGTAAGACTTTCAGTCCAAAGGTAAGCTCTCTATACATAGGGGAATAAACATCTGTATCATCAGAGACAAATGCCAGGAGGAAACTGAATGAGCAGTCTGGTTATGTGCACCCCACTTGCGTGTTTTAGCATTTGATCATGCCATTTGTCTTTAGTTCCAGTTCCAAATGCCTTTCCATAAAGATACATAGAATTTCCTGTCCATTTGTTCTTACTGAAACCCTCTCACATCACATAAAATTTATAGTAAATATGGTTAAGTGTGTAGTCAGTGGCAAATAACTTTCTCAGAATTGGTGATCACCAGGTTTGATCACTAGCACTACAAATCCAAATAAATAAATCAAAAAGGTATAACATCAAGTTAACATGTAGGCTTTTGCTGTATTCATTTTTTTTAAACAACTTCTTTTATTTATTATTATTTATTCAACTGTGTGCATATGCGTGTGTATGTGCCCGCGTGCATGTGTGTCTGTGTGTGTGTGTGTGTGTGTGTAGAACCAGGGACGAATTCGCGAACCACCATGGACGCCTCCACCTCCTTCTGCCCCGGGGTTCACAGGCTCCGCCCTACCAGGACCAGAAGTGCAGGCCGCCCCCGCTTCCACCCGGCGTCTATATGTGGGATCTGGGATCCGAACTCAGGACCTTCCGCCTGCAAGGCGGAGGCTTAACCTCTGAGCCACCTCTCCAGCCCTGTATTCATTTTTTGTAAAAGGGTCTCAGCCATGAATCTGTTGGTAAGAATAATAATTTAAAAAAAAAATCCCTTCTCCTCTACATGGATCAGAATGGCATTGCCATTTTCTAGCAAACCTTCTGAAGAAAGAATGCACAAGAAAGGACTCTCTAGGAATTGGGGCGGGAGGCACTGGGGATGGGGAGGGAGGGGTGAGAGGAGGGGGAGCAGGGGGTTCTGGGAGAGGAGGAGGGAGGGAGGGAACTGGTGTACCTATTTAGTTTGTATGAGCTGACATAATAATAAAAAATGTAAAAAAAAAAAAGAAAGAATGAATTTCATAAAGTCTGATGTTGGACTTGTTAATCTTGCCAGTAACAACATGTTATTAAATAAATCTGATGGGCAAATGATTATATGCAGTTTTTTTAGCTCTGCTTATATTCATGACTATTTAAACTTGGTTGTTCTTTTATATAACTTACTAGAATATTCTTGACTATATCTCAGTAATTATTGCCATCCAATTAACTATTCAGAAAAGATTTGTTGGTGGCTTTTGAATTGCTAAGCAGTGTGTTGGATACTAGCTTCTTGCAGCTGAACAACTCAGACCATAAACATACATGCAGTTTTTATTAATCACATTTTTATTTAAAATGTAAAATTATCTCAATAATATGCAGAGTATAGAACCATACTGAAAGCTATGCAAAAATTAGTAGATTTGATAGCACCTAGATATCAGGAAAATCTTCATGCAGAAAATTCTAATTGCACTATACTCCAAATGCAGAGTAAGAATTAAATAACTGATGAGAAGGGGAAAGGTCATGTACAAATGGTCTGTTACAAAAGGAAGCATGAGTTATATAAGAAGTAACTGAAAACAAGAGCATAGCCAAAGATACAGAAATTTGTAAAAATATGGTCACAGAGAAGCAAGCCATACAAGGAGTCTCATAAATTTAGGCTTTGCCCTGAATCATAATCAACCAATGAAGCATTTCATTCTGAGTTTGGAGAATAGATTGTTCTGTTTGTGCAATGTATCAATAGGGGAAACAATAACTGCAGGGTACCTAGAGAACAAACTAGAATAGAGCATTAGGGGTAGGTTATTGGATGTAGAATTTATTGGAAAGAAAGAAATAGAATCAGGAAACCTGTAAAAATGCAATCAGCACTTGTGGAATGGATTGTACATAAACAGGAAAGTGTAGTGAGGAAAGCTAGTGTTAAGCATATCACCTAGTCTTCTGGTGGTAATACTATGACCTGGGATGAGGGACAGGCTTTTGAGGATAAATTATAAATTATCTTTTGGAAAGGCAGATTATTTGGTATCTTTTATAAATCTAAAATAGTGGGCTGGAGAGGTGGCTCAGGGGTTAAGCCTCTGCCTTGCAGGCGGAAGGTCCTGAGTTCGGATCCCAGATCCCACGTATAGACGCCAGGCGGAAGCGGGGGCGGCCTGCGCTTCTGGTCCTGGTAGGGCGGAGCCTGTGAATCCCGGGGCAGAAGGAGGTGGAGGCGTCCATGGTGGTTCGCGAATTCGTCCGTGCTTCTACACACACATATACACACGCGCGTGCGCACGTACGCACACATATGCACACAGTTGAATAAATAATAAAAAAATTTAAAATAGTAAGAAAAATTATACATGTAGCATTCTCTTTTATGAATAATGTTGTGGGCACCAGAAAGGTAAATTTGAAATACTGATACATAGTAATTAAAAGGTGTTCAGTATATATGTACTCATTTATTTTGAAACACTGATACCTAGTAATTAAAAGGTGTTAGTATATATGTACTCATCCCATATTTTCAAATGTACATGCCATCATTTAAGTTAATAAGAAAATGTCAACAAAAATAAGTGAGACATTGCTACCATAGATAAAGAGATAGAATGAATAGTTAAACTCAGTCACATCATAAAATGCAGTAGTCTACTTTTAGTATTAGTAAAATTAAGGAATAACTATAGATTGATTAATGAGATTATGATTGAATATTTAGAAAATTTAAACTTGGCAAATGATCCCCCAAAAACTAAGAAGGACTTCAGGAAGTTAGGAAGGAAACCAAAACGATGCGATGTTTTGAAAATTAAAGCAGTGTTATAAAAATTAGAGGATGTCAAACACTCATAAAATAAAATCTAAAACTTTAGGTTTCAAACACACAGTTTATTGATGGCTTAAAATATGAGAACTGAAGCCAGTTTAGGTGAATTGAGTAGTTGAGTATAAAGTAAGAAATAAGATATAACAGATGAACATTTCCAACACATCAACCTAAAAATCAAGAAATGCATGGATGATAATTGTAGAATGATTCCAGTAGGCTGCAAGCCACTGACAGGTACTGGAAGGGTCTGACGTTCTTTCAGTGCTTTGTTTTATTTTATGTATCTTTACCTTATGATTTTTCCAGCTCCCAGGACTCACTCCTCATGTCAATGAAGCTCTTACATAATAAAAGGCAATGTTTGCATCTTCAAGTTCAGTTCCTTGGGGATCTCCAGGATTTGGCTGTGAAAGAATTAAATCCTTGATCTTTCTAAGGCGCAACGCTATTTATTCTATGATAGCATTTCATAATCCGAGTTCCCAGTAAGGAATTGTTCAGAGCAATCTTTATACATGGTTTTATACGTCTGTGAAGAACTAAAGTATTTCTACTGTGGTAGTTAGCTATAAGAGCCAACTGACAATTAAAGGGTCGAGTTCTAGGCACATTTGTAAAGAATTAGTGGACTGAGTTGAGCTCTGAACAAGCCTGAAGAACATTGTCTAATTGATGGTGGAGACCAACAGTCCATTCTATGTGAAACTCCTCCTTGTGCAGGTGAATAAGATAGAGGGAGTTGGTTAAGGAAGTTGGTATTCTTTGGTATACTTGTACAGACATGTTGTCTGTCAAGTGAGGTTTGCCTCAGAGATCTCTAAGTAGTCCTGTTCACTTGGCCAATTCACTTGGCACCTAGTTTTGATATGAGCTCTCTTGTTAAACTAAATTAAGAAATGTAATCAGACAATCATAAGTGAGAATTAATCCCTTTATTCCTCCTTAAATTACTTGATCATGAATTTATTGGCAACATAAAGGCAAGCTGAGACATTTACCATTTTTATTTATTTTTGTATGAAGCTAAGATACTGGGCTACTGACTGAAAGAAAACTCCGTGTATTTCTGGATTTTCTATTCAGTTTTCTTTATGTTTCTTCTCACTTATGACATATTGATTTTCTGTTTTTGAACTTATCTTTGTATGTGTGTGTGAGAGAGACAGAGAGAGAGCGATCGCGCACTTTAGGTGTCTGTGAAGGCCCCATGGTGTCTTCAGAAATCATTCTACATTACTCTACTTCCTTTAGACTTCATTCTGGGTTTTTCTAGGTTCTTTCTTCCAGAGCCAGAAGCACCATTTCCACCTGGTGTTTTTTTTTTTGTTTGTTTGTTTGTTTTTTTTAATGCAGTATCTGGCATCTGAACTCAGTTCTTTCTGTTTGCAAAGAAGACTGATGGAGTGACATTGTAGATTGCTGATTAATTTCTCTTCACTTATCACACTTTGTTGGTGTCTAGAGGCAACACCTAAAACACTGTTTTATCTAACTATGTGCTTTTTAGAGTGACAAGGATCTTATGGTGTCATGTACTATATTAGGACAACAGGAAAAACTCTTCTCTCACTGTTTTTCACCTGAGTTAGTTCGCATCAATATTGCAATGTCACATGTATTCCTCATCTGCCTGAATGAAGCATGTTATTGTTTAAATGTATGCTGATATATACTGGAACTTACTCTGGAATATGGGCTTTTGACTGTAAAACCACTGCCTGTACTTTGAACCACAGTTCTTCTTGCTTGCTTGTCTCAAGACACTTTGTTCATTTGGGTATCTACTTATGTGTTGTCCGTCATACAAGAATGGAAACTTTTCAACAGTAGAAAGCAGCATGCTATAAATATTTATGGGGCTGAATTGAATATATCAGAGAACCAAATGAATAAGAATGAATTTTGATGATTATGATTTTATGGTGAACTGTAGACCCAGGAGATAAAGAAATCTGTTTAATTTTTAATTACTTTGGGGATGTTGTGGGGATCTAATACATATTTATTGGCTGGAAGGCAGGACAGGGTCCATGAGAAAAAAGAATGCATCACAGTTAAATGCCCAGAACTTTCAGGTTTTGCTGATGTACATTTCCCGTCTCCATATTGAACTCTTACTCAAATCCTCTCTACCAGTATGAGCAGAGATAGAAATAACCCTCCTGTTTTAGTCCTTGTACAAATGACCTCTGCTGATTCAATGTAGTGGGAAGAATAATTATAAAAAGAAGCCATGTAATGCTCTGGTATTGGTTGCTATTTTCTCTACATGAGAACTCCTGCTTGTTGTGGAAAGGCTCCCATGGAAGCAGAAGGTGTATGCAAGGATAGATCACTTCAATTGCTTTCCCATGTAGTCAGGAGATCCTGCCAAACAATATGAAACATACACTAATGAGAAAACAAAATAGAGGGAAATTGATTTTCTGACTGCTGATCTTAACCAGCTAGTCATGAATTTAACAAAATGGTCTTTGGGGCCACCCATGCAATTGATTCTGCAACTCTGAATAAATAGTGCGAAATCTGAAAGAACTTGAATTGGTGTTTGTGTCTGGTGAGATATCTAAGAGCAAATTTATGTGTAGGTCTGCTCTTCTGTGGTATTCACATCATAGTGAATTTTGTAATATTGGCAGCTGAATTTTTAGTCCCTATACAGTATGAACTACCTCATTTCAGCTGGTAGCTTTATTTATTTGAACAATATGGGCAAGGAAGACAGTATTCTTAGTCAATACACCTGTCTCTAACATATGAAGATTGCTGAGAATATCTTAGAAATAAACAAACCTTTTCAAATAAACTTAGTGAAAAAAGTATATGGTACTATTTTTTGGTCATGCATATATACTTTGTCACATTCTGGTGTGGAAACAGATAAATAAGTAATGGAATTAAAGTCCTCATAAGTGAACTATGTTTTGAATGCATTTGTACTCCAGATCGTTGTGTTTCAAGACTCAGACTAATCCACATAGCAGTGATCTTGATGTTGTTGAGTTGCCCTAGGCTTCTTGACAGCATGAAACTTCTCATAAGTTTTAAAAGATAATAATTTGACCCTAAGTGCTTTTTAATCAAGAATTCATATTCTAGGAATAAAAGATTAAATTGTGAGAAATGTTTCTTGTGAGTATTCAGACTTAAATCATCTTCGTGTCAACATATTTTGGTTGTATTTAATTTTGAAAACAATCTTATAAAGGGCATTGAATACTTTAATGTTTTGTACAAAACACCACATTTATAGTACTTTCATGTTCAGAATGACTTACACTCTGTTAGAATCATCTAGGGGAAAAAACAAATTAAGGACCTATGTAGTGTATAGGTCAAATTCAGTAATCTCTAGTTCTTAAAATTATATCAGGTGACCATAACTATAGATCAGAGAAGAAAAATATATCTAATAGAAATGGCATGACAGGGTAGAAAGCTAGCTAAACCGATAAGACTCTCATTTGCAAACATGGTGAAAACATGATTTGATCCCTGGAGGACCACATAGTTCACAGAAATAACTGGCTTCCAAAAAGTTGTCTTCTGATTTCCATCCATGTGCCATGGCATGCATGCACATACCTTGTGCCATCTCTGCAGCTCTGCCTCTGTCTCTCTTCACTTTCTTACTGTCAACTAACTAACTAACAACTAATTAATAACTAACTAACTGAATGAATGAATGAATAAAATATTTTAAAAAATGGCATTGCAATGCTTAGCAAAATAGAAATAGGCTTCAATATATACATGTAGGTATGTGGGTATACCTATGTAGGACAAAATATGTGCTTGTTGTTTTGATAATTAAAACATTGAGGTTACCTCTGAAATTTTAATTTTAATTAATTTAATTTTAAGTTTTAAATTTTTCCTCTTTTGAATGAGAACGAAAGACTTAAATATCCGGATTTGTCAATAAACCATGGGCATTATGTCAGATTTATGATAAGCCACATAGGACTAGGCTTCAGTATTTATAGATTTCCCTGCCACTTTTTCTTACATGAAGTGTAAGATTAATCAAAATATCAAGCTTTATCATTTATTGAAAAAGATGTGTTGGAAAATTAGCAGAGAAACTCCTTTTGGAAAATCCATCTCAAAGTACACTTTGAGTAAAACGAAATAGTGCACCAGAGTGAGAACACCCACTAATTTTTTAGTGTTGCTCTAATAAAATTTCTCAAATTCATTTCTGAAAAACTTGTTTCACCAATTAAGAAATCTCATAGCTGCATAGAGCTCCAGTACATTTATTTCTAGTGTCTTTAAAAATGAGGAAGGATAGGTTTGATTGTCATACAGAAAAAATTTCAAATATCACATGAACTTTTCCTGTACATTGGTCTGTTGATAGTGTTCGTATGGTGAAAATTGGTGTTTGCAGGGCTGTAATATTCACTTCACACTGCTTTCTTCTTCTATTATGCCTCTTAAATGAGCTAATTTTAGTTTTGCATTGACAAGAGAAAGTTTCCTGCTTTGCCACCAAGTTCACCTTATAGGCAGCTGGCAGATAGATAGTTCATGTCATCCAATACAGTGTATTACCTGATGGTTATTCATTTGACATGTTTATATTTTCCCCAGGCATACCAATTAAAAGGGTTCACCTGCCTCTGTTAGAAAATTGCTCAGAATGGGATGCTGGCATCAACCACAGTGCCCAAGGTCATTGTCTAATAGACTAAATTGTCCAATTATAGAGTGAGATGCAGAAACAATAGAGAAAACATGATAAAAATACTTTAATTAGTGTCATCTCACTAATAAACTGGCTTCTTTCCGCTTTGTCTCCACAAGAAGATTTAGTGAATCTTTTCATTTCTTTAGGGTGAAGTCTTAGCAAGATCCCTATGTGGGTGAAACTGGCATATAACTTAAACTATCCATCACATACCTTCAAAGTTCTTTTAGACAGAAATCTTCTAAGAACTTGATATCTATTAATGAACTTAATCCCCAAAAAATTTACAAGACAGACACAAGTAGTATGCACATATTATATATAAATACATAAATTATCAGGAAAAGAGCAGAAATAACTTCATTTTTTCACAATTAGAAATTATTTCATAAGTAACAAAACATTTTAAATATTTTATTTAGTGTGTGTGTGTGTGTGTGTGTTGCGTGTATCAGTGGGCACTGCATGTCCCTGTGGAGGACCAAGGGTGACTTTGGGAATCAACCAGGATTGCTTCTACTTCCTTTTTTCTTGGCTCTGGAATTTCCCAAGTCCCACCCACCAGGGCCAGAAGTACAGACTGCTGTTTCTGCCTGGTGTTTTTACCTGAGACCTGAAATCCAAACTCAGGACCTTCTGCTTGCAAGACAGAGTCTTAACCCCTGAACCATCTCTCTAGCCCCATAAGTAACAAAATATTTTTGCTTAAGTATTTTATTAATGTCACATATTCTATCAAAATTTTACAGAAAAAATATGTACCTTTATTTTGGGCTGTAGTGGATTATGCTATGTTTTTCTCAAATTTATGTTTAAGTTCTAAACTCCAGATACTCGTAAATAAGATGCTATTTGGAATATTTTCGCATATAATCAAGCTAGGTGAAAGTCTATTTTGTTGAGGGTCTTCCATCTAGTAACAGCTGCCTCTTATGATAAAAGAGATTTGGAGATATAGGCATATACATACATACAGGGTAGACAGTCATGTAAATATAGAGACAGAAATTGGTATCATTCTGTACAAGCCAAAGAAAGACAGGAATTTCAGAAAATCATCCAGATGTGTTAGAGGCAAGGGCAGATTCAAAGGATTTTCAGAAACATCATGTGCTCTGGATTCATACTCTTACCTTTGAGAATCTTGGAAAATCAATTTCTGTTTAATTGAAGTCTAAAATAAACACCTTTGCTTAACACTCATTGCACTAAATTCCTTCCAAAAGTTCTAAGCTCCAGCCATGAAAACAAATTTCAGTTGGATTTATTAAGTGCTAACTTAGCTCTGCTTTGCCCAACAAGGCCCTTCCCAGTTTCTTAACTGTCCGCGTAGCACCTTCTGAGTCTAGTGATTTATCTATAGCTTTCATTTTGCAATGTGCTCTTTTCCTTCAGAAGCAGAGACATTCCTCCTCTGCCTTCCCACATGTACCATAACACTCTTTAATCACAGCTTTCCTTACTTTCCTTTCCTGCAGAAAGTTGATCACTCTGAGCTTAGGGAACATGTTGAATTCAATTTTGTGTTTTGCGGTTTGTTTGGAACTTAGTCAATGTTGCAAGGCTGTTTTTTGAATAAATGAATAAATACAATCTGTACCTTCAAACACCTTTCCTTCACTTGCTCCACATACCCTTGTTCATTTTCTCCCTGAGAATATAGCACGGCTTCCTTGCTCTCTCTTTAATCCTCCACAGAATGTAGCTGACTTCAACTTGCCTTAGAAGAAGCAGTACTTCAACTTCTTTATGTTTAGTATTCTCACAAGCCATATTTTTATTGTAATGCAAATTTCTCATTTCTACCAAATGCCCCCAATCTCAGTTTTCAAACATATTCAGGTATGTTGCATCCTAAATTTTAAAATCCCTAACTTGCTTTCTTGTGAAGTGGCTGACATATATTTTTCCCTTTACCAACAAGGTTACAAACTGATTTGTACTTAGAGACTCCATTTCACACTGAGACTTTCATTTTTTGAACAACTGCAGTCTAGATCTCCAGCTGTTTTAATACTCATATAAATGAACATTTCTAAAATGCCTGCCCCAAATAAAAAGTAAGAATAGTGCTTGGAATTCTGTGGTTCTTATTCTTTGATTGAGTCTTGCCACTCCCCTCTCTCCTGTCCTTAGTTCTAACCTCTTCTTCCTGGTCATTTTTCAGAGCTTCTTTCTTGGCAGTTTCACTTATTTTCACTCATTATTTCACATTCTTATGCTTATTACTCCAAAATCTACACCTCTAGCCATGAATTTCTTCTACTTCTCAGGTTATTTTTAATTGCTGGTATGAAATTTTCCAATGTAATTTCATATGGATTCAGACTTACATTGGAGACTGCAGGAGCTATCTTTTCCATAAAATATACTTTTTTCAAAATCTTTTCCTTGTTTGGCTAAAGCTTTATCTCCATAAGCTGGAATGCTATAGAGATGTCATTAGAGACTTGTGTCTTTTATGTCGCAGCATTCATTTACCAAGCTTTGCTAATATGCATGCAAAATTAATTTTCAAATGGGCATGTGTATTTCTTAGTTTATAATGAAGTTGAAGTCCTAATCACTTTCTACTTGGATTAGCACAATAACCTCCTCAATTGATATTCTTGAAAATTTATTTATACTTCATGTTGACTATATTTTTGAATTTTTATGACAAATTGACTTATTTTTAAAAAATACTCTTATGACTTTCGTTCCACAGTCTGTTGAGATTCTTGTTCCCAAATATGCACCTATTGCCTCCTGGGACATGCCCTATGATTGACTGACTGAAGAAGGGAAGACTAGGAAGAATAGCTTCACAGATGGCTCTGCACGCTATTCAGGTGCCACCCAGAAGTAGAGAGCTGCAGCATTATAGCCCCTTTCTGCAACAACCCTCAAGGACACCGGCAAGAGGAAGTCTTCATGATGGGAAGAACTTTAGGCAGGACACATGGTCATACACATTGCCTGGAAAGAAAGTTGCCAGATGTGTGATTGTATACTGATTCATGGTCTGTAGGAAATGGTTTGGCCATGGTGGGTGGGCTTAGGCCCTGGAATAAATCACGGAGAGCTGGTTGAGAGAACCGGCATCCTTCTGTTCACTTGGCCAGACATGGTAGTCTGGCAAGTAAGGATTGTCCATCTCTCAGCTGTTATGTAGTGATGGTGTGGCTAATTTCCTTGGCCCTGGTGTTGGTGTGTGCTTTCCCATCAAGCTGGACTGAGAACTGTAAGTGGACTATCATAAGGAAATAAAGCCTTGTTCCCTTAAGCTGTTTGATGGTCATTTTTCACCAACCATGCAGGCAGACTGCATCAGAATTTGGTACCGGGAGTGGGGTGTTGCTGATAAATCTATATGGACTTTGTGGCTTTAGAACTGTTTCGCTGGACAAAGTTGGAAATGTTTGAAGATTTTCACTTTGTGGATTACCAATACCGTTCTTCAGAGTTTAGTGGGTCAATTGGATAATGTCAGTGCAGAGAGAGTTGTGAATTGTTTGGGCCCAGTTTCTGAGCAGGGGAACAAGGACTTTGGCAAAACTGAATTTAAACACAATAGTTTGCTTGATAGAGGAGATCTGTGTTGGCAGCCTTGACGATTTGTGTGAGGAAAGGGCAGGCAGCCAAACAGCTGCTGTTGTTGGAGAAATGAGCATCAATGAAGGAAAACCTAGTGACTTGCACTGGGATGGTGGAAGATGTGAAAACCAACATATGGCGAGTTTGTGGTTTGAAAACCCAGATTCCTTCAGGGGCTGAAAGCCCAAGTTAAAGCTGTTTCTTGCCCTTTGCAAGTTTGGCTGCCTAGAAAAAAGGCTTTTCCAGCATCAGTGCATTAAAGTTGGTACAGTTGTATCTCCAGTGGACTAAGTTATGTTTCAACCTTGCTTTGGAATCTGGCAGTGTCCCTCAGGTGATAGTGGCTAATCTGGCAGTGTCCCTCAGGTGATACTGGTTTTGGTATACTACTGAAGCAAAAGCTTGGCACTAAGTGGTAGGCGTAGAGTTTCTGAGAGAGAAGGTGAGGCTTAAGCTGCAGAGGAACCCAGAGTACTATTGGAGATGCCAGAACCATGGGATGCATGCTGAGGATGACTAGGAGTGGAGATTTAGCCTGGTTCAGAGGAACTCTGCTTTTACAACTTTGAGCTGCAAACGGGGACTGGGAATGCCTAGAATCTTTGAGCTTCCTTGACTATGTGATGAGCAATATAAGGTGGACATTGAAGTAAAGGATGTAGTATTTGATTTTCTGGACCTTGATCTTTTTAATATTTTCTTATTGTTTTAAGATCCTTCTGTTTTAATGTTTTATCTGTTTTAAAGTATTTAACTTATTCTGATTAAAGAATCTTAAAGTTAACTTTGAAATTTTAAAATGTTGGAACTGAAGTTTTAATGAGAGAACATTTTAAATTTGTCCATAAAATGTATTTATACTTTTAAGATAACTTTTAACATCTATGGGGACAAGGATTGAAGGTTGCAGTTTAAAAATGCTATGTTTTTGTGTCAATTTGACAAAGAATAGAGTGTCATAGTTAGGCACAGGTGTCAACTTGACAGTTGAGGGTTTGCGCTTTGGGCACATTTGTGGAGAATTAGTAGTTGAGTTAAGCCCAGGGCAAACCTGCAAGAGATTGTCTAGCTGATGGGGAAGGTCCAGCCTATGATGGGTGGAATTAGGCCCTGGAATAAATCACAGAGAGCTGGTTGAGAGAGTTGGCATCCTTCTGTTCACATCTCTCAGCTGTTATATGGCGATGGTGTGGTCAGTTCCCTTGGCCCTGGTGTTAGTGTGTGCTCTCCCATCAAGCTGGACTGAGAACTGTAACTGGACTATCGTAAAGAAATAAACCTTGTTCCCTTAAGCTGTTTGATGGTCATTTATCAGCAACCATGGAGGCAGACTGCATGAATTGTCCAGATCCTTCAGAAATGAAGGTATGGGTGACAACCCCCAGGCAAACAGTCATGACATGCTGAAGTACTTGCTGAGCGTAGAAGAAATAAGGAATGGGTAGTAGAGGAAGGTTGTTCTAAATACTAAGATCATGAGATCAATTATAGAGATGTGGATATATGTTCAGGTTGAAGCAGTCCCCTGAACAAATCTGTAGGTAATTGCTTAAATGATGTTGAAAACCCAGTGTGTAGTGGGCTGTTAAGTTTACTCTTCAAACAAATATCTTGACTTTTTTGAGCATCGTTGCTTTCTTCGTTGCTGCTGCCACTGCTGCCTTCATCCTTGACTGATATGGAGCTTGGCTCTTTCCACCTTGCTGCTGTTCCTGCTGCCTTTGGAGCCTGGTCTCTAGGCCTTGCCACTGTTCACTGTTCATCGCTGATGTTGGAGCCCAGCTTTTCTTCAACAAAATCAGAGCCCAGTGTCTTCAACAAGCAACAGGACAGAGGTTCGAGACCTTCTTGGGAATCTTGTGAGACATTCTGGTCAAGTAAAAAAAAAAAAAGAGAACGTTGCAGCTATGGACAGTTACGGTGAAGGACTCTTCCTTTATTGTGAGTTTATTTAATGGAGTTATTTATATATATATATATTGCATTCTAGAATTCTATTCTTCCAGAGAATCCTGACTAATACAGATTTTATGTTTATCTCTCTGAACACTGATTTCTCTTGTGCTCTAAGAAGACAGCACAACATTAAATTCAATAGTCACTCATTGCGATGTAGTTTTCAAAGAATTAAGCAGGCAAGTGGAAGTTTAGTACCTAGTTGCTATAAATCTTGGATTCATTTTCATTTCATCTTACCGAATAAGAAAATTTTATCAGTGTTACAAATGAAACTTTTCGACTCTAGCTGGCAAAGATCAAATATTTAACCAATTTTCAACATCTTTCACAAACTGAAAGCCTTACAATGAGAAATGATGCTCAGTGTAGTAACACTCAACATAATAATTATGGTAAATATTGTAAGCCCTATATGGCAAATACTGAGATTTACATTTTGTCATGTGATCTGAATGCACTTAAAAGTAGCTACATCACTTTGTGCCACAGACGGTTAGGTAGTCGGTAAAACCTGTTTTTCCTTTCCTTTTCCTCTAGTCATAAGACCAAATAGAAACTCAGCAATACTTCCTGCCCAATTCATTTTAAAGGATTTTTTCCCCCATGTGGGAGAAATTTTGGAATTCTTAATGACTTCTCTGTTTTTCTTCAGTTACAAGAACACATAAAGTCCTTGGAAAGATAATTGTAAAATCACTCCAATAAGCTAACTGAAACTGGACTCAGCCTCTCCTTCTTACCAAATTACATCAAAGCAAAAAAAAAAAAATAACAACAACAAAAACCAATTCTTAATCCTGCTGTTCTGAAGGGAAGAAAAGCCTAAGAAGACACAGAAAGAGCGTCAGTAAAGCACAGAGACAAACATAGGAAGTGAAATCTTTTCTTGTCCCTGAGACCACTTTAGCACAGATATTTCTTTATTTGTATTGAAGATATTTTTATATTTTATAATTATATAATGTATTTACATCTATGTACAGACACAAACATAAACATGTATATTTTTCTGTCTGTTATTTTTCCATTATTGTTTCTGTTATTTCCTAATGCACCAAAAATTTTACTATCTCATTATTTCCTTCACTTTTTCCTTTTTCCTCTTTAAACTTCTTTAGCATTCTAGCTTTTCCTTTCAATTTCACTTTTTCTTTTCATTGAATTATTTTTTCCTCTTTCAAATTATTTTAAAGTCTTTTGGTGTATATATTATTTTTGCTTCCACCATCCCTCTTATCATGGTCAAAGTGGCTATCAATTGCAATTGCTGCTTAGTTTTTATTTCTGTATCTAGGTTACAGTTTTTTGCTATTTTCCCTGGTATGAGTAGTGTAGAGTGTTAAACATAAGATAATCTGCAAATGCTCATCTACAAAACCTCAAAAGAGTGTACTTTGCTATCCTGTAAAGCATCCTCAAACTTCAATAAATACTTTACAAACAGTGAACAGGAAAACTCCAATTAATAACTGGGCTATAAGTAAGCTCAGCAGGGAACAACTGAAGACCCACTTAGTGAGCAATTCTCCCTGTAGCAAAAATAGAAAGAGGCAGCCAAATATCTGTGGGCATTGAAACTAGAAAATGCTTTAGTATAGGCCACTTCCATGCCTATGTGGCTATAAACTGTTGAGAAAAGGAGGTAGAGAGTAATGATCAACAACATGCTTCATATACCCTGCTTTCCTGCACCTACATAGTTACTATTGTGAGACCAACAAAGCAGAGCACTCAGCCTTTGGCAAAATACTCACATTGTCAAGTACTAATCAATGCCACAAGAATAATAAGCAAACTATAGTGTTTCATCTCACTGAAAGTATTTGACAGTTTACACCAATCTGATATCCAGCACATATATCATAAAGAGAAGACCGTCTAATGAAAAACTATTCACAGAAATTTGGCAGGCATGGCTACCCAACAGATGTGGACAATACAACTTAGAAATACAAGAAATATGAAGAACCAATTGGCAAGTTCTCTAAATTATCATAATTTTTAACACTTGCCTAAGCACTTTTCAATGAATGAAATGCTTTACAAAGAGTTCAAAGAAATGATTTAAAACTTGTCAGTGAATTTCCAGGTGATGCAAAACAACAGTGGAACTAATTAAGGAAGAAAATAGAGGAAATGTCTGAGAAATTCAGTTAGAAAACTTTGGTTTTAAGGAAGATAAAAGAAAAAATTAGGAAAAGAAATCCTCAAGTTGAAAACTCAGAAACTCATGAAAAATCTTATTGGAAATAATTATCAGCTGAATAAATGACTTTCAGAAAATCTTGAAAAGGGTAAAGATTTTTTTCTCACATGGTATTAAAAAACAAGAAATATGAATAGTGCATGCAAACTGTGTGGAATATGATTGATTCAAAGACTAAACTTGTGCATTTTTAGAACCCTAAACACACATGATATAATGTCATTATATCAAATTTCATGTATTATATCCAAATTCAGTTCATCAAATTTCATAAAAACAAAGTGTATTTGGTTAGAAGGAAAAAAAGTCACAAACAGAAGTACTTCCTCTAATATCAGGGACAAATGCAGGTCTCCACCTCCCTTATTGTTGTTAAATTTATTACTTGAAATTTTAATTTGCACAAAGAAATTCAAATAAGAGACACAAATAAAAACTATTGGTGGCGATTATGTTCATTATAAACTTGATGAAGCTTCTCAAAAAATGCAATATATATTAGAGATACAGCTTAAAATCTTTTCATACTTCCTGTTTTGCTTCATATTTAGTCAAATCGTGCAGTTAAGTACCACATAAAACTTTGTTGAGAGATATACAACTGACAGTACTGTAATTAAAAATAGAATTATATACTATTAAAATTTTGCAATGCTTTCTAATTTTCTAAATACTGAGTATTTTAACATAAGTAATACAAATAGTGATGGGCATAGGAAGAGGTGCATAATTATGTCACCAAAAATAATTTTTTCTATATTTGTTTCATTTATATGATTATCACTTTCAAATTTAGTAGCATTCCTTGTTTAAATGAATGAATTTTCATAGAGATAACATTACACCTTAAAGGATTAAATGACTTTTATTGAATGGTTTTAAAAGTGCATACTTCAAATATTTATTTCCAGATTTTTAAAGATGATGTCTTTACCTGATTGAGGTATATGTATCATTTGTCTGTATTTTGAAAATGACAGACATGTTTTCATGTAACTAAAATAGTTTACAAAGCCTTTCACAAAATTGGGACATATATTGTGTATCTAAGGACATTCTTATTGCAGTTGATGTAAAGGGCCTCTCAGCAGAGAGTAGAGTAATTCACATGCTGTTATTTTAAACATATTCCCAGAAATTTTGATTCATGGTGATCACAAATTTCATAAAATTTATCTAATCTCTGTTCTCAGAGTTTTTTAAAGTATATTTCCCCTCTGAATTACTGAAGTGATATTATAATGTATTATAGCTACTCTCATTGGATCAACGAATTTGAAAGTTTCAATTTCAGTATAATATCAATATCAGGAAAAGAAAACAAACTTAGTAAATCAAAAACATTAACAACAATAAAAACCAGTTACTTACTATGTTAACAAAACTTAGGTGAATAGGATTTGGGTATTCCAGAAAGATGAGCACAAGTGATTTTATTTGTATAAATGAATTACGTAAAATGAAAAGTAACATTGGAAGTATTTACATGTACTTTTTTTTTAAAGAGTAGATTGACAATAAACCAGTCTATGTAATATATATTGATTATATGTGAATTAATTTAGTACAAGGCTGGCTTGAACTTTATTTATTTATTTAGCGTGTATGTGTATCTGTGTGTGCGTGTGCGTGTGCGTGTGCGTGTGCATGTGTGTGTGTGTGTGTGTGTGTGTGTGTGTGTGTGTTTGTATCAGAAGTCACTGTGCCCCTGTGAGAGGATTAGCAAGGGTGACTTTGAGAATCATTGCTTCTATCTACTTTTTACTTTGCTCTGGGATTTTCCAGGCTCTACCCACCAGGTCCAGAAGAGCAGGCCCTCCTCACCTACATTTCTTCTTGGCACTTGTGGTGAGACCTGAGATCTAAACTTCTGTTTGGGAAGCAGAGACTTAAACCTGAGCCATCTCTTCAGCCTGAGTTGAACTTTAACATAAGGCATTTAAAGAACACTAGAAAAATTGTATTTTATACTATATTGCTGTTCTGAATATATTGTAGCTTGGTTTCATAGGTATCTTTTAGCATTAAAGATAAATCTTTCCTGATTAATTATGAAATAACAAGTAAAAGAATAGTTTATAGGTGCAAAAGTCATTCTTTTGCAAAAATACATAGGCTGACAGAAATGAGGAGAAAGTAGTCATTAACACTGAAAAGTAAATGATATTAATTTTAACATACAATGTTATTTTAACATGATTGTATTCACAGGTTTATATTAACTCTGTTCTAATTAAAAACATACAAAGCAATCACAAGGAAAGGTCAGCCTTATTTTTTAATTATTTTTCCTGTGTAATTAGGTACTTATTTCTCTGCAAATTATAATTTGCAAGATTAAAACAACTTTGTAAAGGTCATGCATTAAATGTAAATGAGGTGCATTGTACAAAACCTTCTATTGTTATTAAGTAATCCACCCACATATAGGTGAATAAGAAATGAGAAGAGTAAATAAACATATACAAAGATCACAATAAAAATTCAAATTTTGATTATTTTTCTATCACTTCTTCCTTCATACAAATTTTGTTTATTAAATAAAAGCATTTATATGAAGAAAAAGTAGTCAAACCAAATAAAAAGTTATATGATGACAGACATCTTGATTTCATATGCACATATAGATATGAACATTTATAAATATAAGCTATACCCACATTAGTACATACAGTTTGATCTTTTATATACAGGTGGTTCTTGCATCTTGCCTTTACTGCTTATCTTTGGAATTTGGTATCAAAATTAAAAAAATATTACCTTCATATTTGAAATACTTTTCACAAGAAGGAATATTTCTTCAGGAGGATACATTTAAAACCTCAAATTTCGGTTGTGAACCTTAATTGATCTTATCTTGACTATCAGTTTTAACATGGTATATTGTGGAAAATATTGAATTTAACAGCATTGGTGTTTTATATTTTGTCTGAGTTTGGAAACTATTTCCTAGAGATAACTAATAAGAAACAAGACATTTAGAAATTGCAATTATCAAAGAGCCATGGGAATTCTGAGAGAATATTGGAGGCAGATTCAGAAAGACTTCAGAATCTATTGGGTATTATCAAACATCAGTTCTCTGTTACTGTGATAAAAAGCATGAGGTATTATATTAAAAGGAGAAGAGACCTGTTCTGACTCTCATTTTCAGAGGACCTATCCATTCTGTTGTGTTCCAATTGCTCTAGGTTCGTGAAAACACATTTTACCACAGCATGAGCATATGGTAGGGGAATTCTGTTACCTTGTAGTTTCTAGGAAGCAAAGAGAGAGAGAGAGAAAAAAAAACCTGGGAACTCAGCATCCCAATCTAAGGTATGCCTCGAATGAACCTTTCACTAGACAATAGTTCCTAATTATTACATACTGGCCCTCTTTTATATTGGTTACTTTTCATGTTTCTGTTGTCACATAGCTGGCAAGAAATGACTTAAAGGAGGTAAGGTTTATTTGGGTTAAAAGTTCAGGGAATAGAGCCCATCATAGAATGAAAAGCATGGCTGTCGAAGGGTTCTAAACTGTGGAATTGGGAGCTCGCCAAGATCTGGATATGTAAGGAAGAGAGGAGAATGCTGGTATTCATCTGGAAATCCTTTACTTTACTTTATTCATGCTGATTCCCGAGTCCAGTGGACTGTGTAACTCATGATTATGGTAAGTAATGCCTCTTTCATTGGACCTTTCTGGAAACACCCTCACAGTCCCTCACAAACATGTCTTTGTGTGTATATCTTGCAGATGACCGCAAAATAATTTGTCAATAGAGATTTACCAGCCCTCCTAGCAATAGCATCTCTTGCTAAGATTCAAAAGGCTGCAGCTTATTGACCTTGAGGAACACTTATCTAAACCACTGCAATAATGGATGCAGACTCCAGAATTCAGAATCTATTAAGATACAGTAGATAATGTACCTCATTCGAAGTCTTGGAAAGAATAAAAGGAGGTGAAAGAGAAGTTCATCACTCTGAAGGATAAGAATGAATTCAGTTAACTCTGCTTTGATAAACAGCATGCAAGAACAGTGGAAATGAAAAAACTAACATAGAGACAGGAGTTGAATCCAACAATGAGCAGTACCAGACTGAGGGACATAGTGTGCTCAGCAGTGTCATTAGAAGGGCAAGTAAAGGTCATTCTGAAGAAAAGCAGCAGTCTTCACAACCCAGCTCCAAGAAACCAGATACATTAAAACTGCGTCTAGTATCAGTTCAGTCATACCCCACTCAACATGGCATCATTCCCAAGTCCTTGATGTTTGACCAAACTGGCTCTTCATGCTTTACCTCTAATTCATAAACAGATCTTCCAACATGACTGAACAGATACTGAATTTCTTTACTTCTAAAAAAAATCTAGTACTTTCTACTCATCCAAGACATTATCTTTCTATCCTGATATAATATCCATTTTTAAGAGAGACAAGTAAGGATTTCTTAATTAAATACTATATCAAACAGCATTGTTTTCTAAACCTATTGTGGTTTAATAGAATTAAAATTCAAAATTCCTGGGCAGTAGTGACATCTTTTTAATACCCCGTCCTCACCACTCTTACCAGCCCTGATTCTGTATATTTGCACTAGTTTTTCATTCTGTTTGTCCATGGCAATTGTTGCCCTCATAATGATTCATTTTCTGTTGCTAATTTAGAAATAAGAATCACCAAGAATTTCTTAATATCTTTTGAATTTTGCATATTCATAGGTGAAAATATTCAAATTTCAGTTGAAAAATATTTTATAGTTTTTGTACTAAAAACTTTAAAATAAATTGACAAGCAAGCCTGTTCCCTGGGCAACTATGTCATTTGTAAGTGGCGGAGAATGAATTCCCCAGGATGACTGCATCTATGCATTTGTTGTTGCTTTGCCATTTTGCCCATGAAATAAATTTTATTTTGCTGACCAATGCTGTAACAATTAGATTATGTTTTACGGAGAGCAATTCCTTGATGTTCCCATCAGATGTATGTATTTAAATACAAACTAATGAGATCACAAAATGAAAGGAAATATGTCTGTGGAGAAGAATATATCTCTGACTCAGAATGTAATATGTGTCTGCAGAGATGGACTAGAACTGGGGTGGACCTAGCAGACCAAGGTCTTTGTTTTTTTTTCATTTGGATCTGAAGATGACAGTTATCAGAATTTTTTTTCCTTCCTTGTGCTTTTTTTTCCTCCCATAAAATCTCAAAGCTAGCAAACTGTTCATGATGGCACAGGTCCAGCGAAGCTGAGAGATACTCATTATATAACCAAAATAGTTCATTAAACATAAACCAAATGTCAGAGTGTGGCTGGAGGCAGCTGTCTGTGCATGTTTTGCCACAGCCAAGTTATTTTAAGTTGGTGTGAATTAAGTCAGTTCCTTTTATGGAAGTATCTACTGGGCTCAGGCATATTTCAAGAGGGCAGAAAAATAATTAATTTGAACTGTTTAATATTCAGTATCCTCTGAGCTCTGCTTTGGAATCACTTACAAGGGAGAAAAATCTATCATTTTCAGTAGGATTGGTGAGGAATGTAACTACAGTTCTTATACCTCAGCAACACATTCAAACAGGTAATATACACTTTGAAAGAGCACATTAGTATAACATGATTTGATGGATGCAATTAATATTTCTCTTAACCATGATATGTAGTACATTAAGAACTATGTTTATACACAAAAAATTAATATCCTCTAGAACTGGTGACTGGTTGCACAGGGAAATATTTTATGGAGAAAATTGAATTTTTAGTGTAAAAGAGGAAGTACATTCCTGCATAATTTTTATACCATGTCAGAATATTGCTTGATAATAACACTAATACTGTGTTATTAGTAATGGAAAATAGTGATGATGTTTTAATTTTTCTTTGTTTTGTTTGTATACTTATTTAGATAATCTGTTTATACTGTTAAATTCTAAATTTCCAAAACCTACTATACTATAATTTTGTTTTTAGTTTATTTTTATTCCTTTAGAATATCACTCAAGAATACATTGAAGTTATACCATTTTAACCTTTTATTGTTTGATTATATCCTGTGTCATTTTTCTAATAGTAAACCTCTTTCCAAGCCAAGCTCTCTTTTACTTTTATATCTTTTTGAATCTGTGAGTCACTGAATTTCTGCTGAGTCACCTGTAGTGTCACTGCTGGGAAATGGAGGATATCTTAGTAGGTATACCATTGAAGGAAGCAGCTCCCCTTCTCCCATCCAGCATTAATACTTAATAGCTTCTCAGGGAAGTCTGTAACTTCTTGCCCTTTCCATGCAGAAATTATTACTGGTCACACCTTTTGCAAGTCTTGTGGAGGCAAACAGCTGCCTGGTGCTCATGGATGCAGTAGCCCTGTCATATCCACAAATACTTTTAGAATTACCCTTCTCCATCCTCAGGCTGTTACATTCTTGTCACCCCCTCTTCTGTGATGTCCCCTTAGTCTTGGGGTTGGATTAGTGATTTTCATGTTCTGTGTTGGATAAGGCAGTCCGCATTCACTTTTTCTTTGTACTTCATAACATTGTGATTCTCTGTCTGTCATAGTTGGGCACAGGTATCAACTTGACTGTTGAGGGTTTGAGCTCTGGGCACACTTGTAGACAATTAATGGTTGAGTTAAGTCCAGAGCAAATCTGCAGGAGATTGTCTAACTGATGGGGAAGGCCTAGGTGGGTGGGCTTAGGCCTTGGAATAAAAGGTGGAGGGCTGGTTGGAGGAGTTGGCATCTTTGTGTGTACTTGGCTAGACATGCTCTTCTGACAAGTAAGGATTGTCCCTCTCTCAACATTTATGTGGTGATGGTGTGGACAGTTGTCTTGTCCCTGGTATTGGTGCATGTTCTTCCAGTAATTGTAAGAAAAATAAACCCTTTGTATCCTTAAGCCATTTGATGGTGATTTATCGACAACCAGGCAGGCAGACTGCAACTCTATCTTAAACACATTCCTTTGTAAAAGGAAGCTTCTAAGTTGAATGATGAAGATGCCTCTAATCTTGTGGCATAATAATCTGTTGATAAAATGATAGGCCTTTAGATGGCAATTGAATTTTTGGTGTTTTTCTATATTTTATCATATTTATAGAACAATATTTTTCTAAAATCATTATTTCTAGATTTCTTCAGTTTTGTTAAGCTATAGTTTATAAATAAAATTGTATGTGTTCATGACATAAAACATAATGAATACTTATTCATCAAGATGATTAGCATATTTGTCATCTCATAGGCTTAACATTTCTTGGCTAAAATATTTAACATTTTGCAATTTTGACACATACAAGATATGATCATCATCATATTGTATTTCATAGATTTATTTATTCATTTCAAATAAAAATTCGTATACTTTGACAAATAGCTCTCATTCTCCATGTCTTTCCCATACCTTACAAACCCTGGGAAATTGTCTCTTCCTTGTTTCTATGAGATTGGCTTTTTATCTTTAGACTCCACATGTAAGTGAGATCCTTTAAGTCTGGGCTTATCTCACTGAACATAATGCATTTCAGAATCATCCTTGTTGAATATTTAGATTTCATTCTTTTATATACTCTCTTTTCAGTTTGGTGTGTATGTGTGTTGTGTGTGTGTGTGTGTGTGTGTGTGTGTGTGTTTTTACATGTATGGATACATCAAGTAGGGATCCAAAGATCCATACTGGGAATTATCCTTAATCACTTTTTCACTTTATTCTTTGAGGCATGGCCTCTCCTTTAACACAGTGTCTGTTGTTTGGTTGTTTAACAGACAATTGATTTAACAATTGAGCCATCTCACTACCCACCCCCATGAACATTTGCCAATTAGACACATCTTGACAATTGAAGGATGAGCTCTGGGCCTGTGAATGAGGAATTAGTAGTTGAAGAAAGCTCTAAACAAGTCTGTGGGAGAGTACCTAATTGATGCGGGAAGACCCAGACCGTGACAAGATAATTAAGATGGCAGGAACCAGCTCAGCCATTTGGCATAATTCTGTATGCTATTTCAGACTTGAATTTTGGCAAATGTTATTTACCCCTTTCTCAGCAATTTGTGTGTGGATACAATATTGCCATTTCCTTCCACTCCTGATGTTGGAATGAACTTTCCTACTAAACTGATTATGAGCCATAATGAAGAACTGAGAGCAAAAATAAACCTCCCTTGTTTTCCTAAACTCTTGATTGTGATTTATCTGTAACATGTTGACAATCTGCCAACAAGGGTGCATATGAGTGCATACTATGAAAGTGGCCAGCAAGGGGAAGCTTCCAGACTTGTTACAGCCGTTGTTTTTTGATCTGTGTTTCAGTGTGTGCTGTATCTTCAACAATAGCGTCTTACTGACAGTTTCTGAAGAGCAACCAAAAGCAATGGCAAAACCTAACTGTTGAGGGGGTCTTTGTGACTTCTCTAACCATCAACTTATTAGGAAGAATTATATACCTGGTACTTGGAATATTGTTTAATTGCCTATAATTTCTAGTTGGAGCGCCATAGGACATTTTATCCTTTCTGCATCATTATGTTTCCCTGTATAGGATGTCTGTACTCACTCTTTTTTCCAACAAAAAATTCTTTTAGTACACTGATAATATAAGGCACTTTCTTCTGGGTGCATCTTTTAACATTAGTGGTATTTGTTGCTT
The DNA here is from genome assembly GCA_023101885.1 of Typhlomys cinereus. Classification (NCBI taxonomy): domain Eukaryota; kingdom Metazoa; phylum Chordata; class Mammalia; order Rodentia; family Platacanthomyidae; genus Typhlomys; species Typhlomys cinereus. The sequence goes on along the minus strand of JALPQD010000232.1, from coordinate 1,420,666 downwards.
GCCCAGGCTTTTCTGTACCATCATCTTTTCCTCCATAATATTCCCTAACCCCATTATTCTCCTTTCTACCTTACTAGCTATGTTTTGTACTTACCAAACTCCCTTCATTCTGTCACTCTTCATTCGAGAGCTTGGTACTAAACTCCTCTGAGAAGAACTTGAAATGGGCATTATTATTTCCCTCTTCTCAAAATTTAGTAGTTTACTTTTTTTCTAATTTTATTCTGACAATTATTTAGAACAAAAATGCTGTTCCAAATTCTTGTCATGCTGCTAATATATACATGACTGACCAAGTAGCCTAAGGGAACAAGGGGTTTCAGTTTTGTTTATAATTCTAGCTGGAGTTCTTTGTCCAGCTTGACAAGACAGTTCATGCTAACAGCCTATGGAACTCGCCACAGTATATCCAGAAAAGTCACTGACATAGGAGCATACCTCTTCACCCATCAGACTGTGAGTCTGCTGAAGCACTCTGAGGTATGCCAACTTACTGAACCAATTCTCTCCATTTTATCAACCTACTCAGGGAATGATTCCACCAACTAAGGGTTCGATCTTTCCTCATTGATAAGACAATCTCCCACGTGTTTGCTCATGGCTTACTTTACCTACCAAATTTTCATAAATAATCTTAGAGTTTTAACCCTCAATTGTCAAGTTAAACTTGTAACTTATGGGTGCAAATATATATAAAAAAGATTATTTATTTCAGCTGCTAAGCAGAGACAAAGACATTTTGGTAGGTCAAAGTGGAGGTGTATTGTTTACAAGCACATCTAGATTTCCATCCAATACTGCTGCCGATTGTTGCTATACTGGTTTCCCAAGTCCGTGGCCTCGACAAATCAGTGAAATCTGAAGTCCATACAAATCATCCAAACAAAAAATCTAGTTTAATTAAAACTGTGGAATTATGCAGTGAATACATTTAGCAATCTTGGTTAAATATAAAAGCTAAACATAAACTGAGAACATTTAGGAGGCTTTAATTTAGAAAATAATCCCATCTATATAGGAAAAGTGGTATTTAGGTAGACCTTCTATGGAACACCCAAATCAAACACCCAAATGAATTGTTTCTTACATGATATTAATGTCTTCTCTGGACAGAAAAGAAACAAGATTTGACTGTTACTTGGAATTAACTTTAAGAAAAACTGACTTACTTTACGGAGAAACAGATTAGCTATCATAGAGGTGATCATATGTAGTAAACCTATTAATCAAGGGAGATCAATGTACTCTAAGCAATTAGCTTTGACAATAGAACAGTACCTACACACTAATGAGTGATTTTCTTCTTAATCATTTTTCCATATGTAAAAATCAACACGGTTGTCTGCCAATGAAAAGATGATTTTGCAATTTAGTAATGCATCTAATGGACTCAGATATCTTATGACTGGCAGAATACTTTAACCAGAATTGAAATCTTCAAATGTCCAAAGTATTTTAAAGAAGAGAATGTCTTCTGATGCTTTCCTCTTTTTGTCCATTTCTCTATTTGTCATATCTATGCATCCTCTCTCTCACTTCATGTGAGAAAACTACTCATAGTCATAGGAACATTCTGTGTTACAGAAGCTCATAGACATATTTGACAGTTAAATAATATTTCTTAAAAAATAAATAAGGCCAGAATACTGTCTTAAGTCATCAATAGTAACATATGGACAAAAGTTAGCTAGTGGCTGTTGGAAGTGAAGGCAGAGCGAATTTCTATTATAACTATGCTATTGGAGAACACAGAATACTAAAAATGCATTGTGAAAGATGAATACTGTCTCTTTTGTTCATTGATGTATCCCGTGAGTCTAAAACACCAGCAGACAGCAAATTATTTGTTGATTGATTGAATGACTGCTGCTTTTCCTCTTTGTTCCTCTCATTTGTTTTGTAATTATACCTAGAGACACTAACTTTAGGAATGCCAGGAGACACTTAAAGAGCACTTTCTGACAGGGATGAGAATGAGCAATAGAGTACTTCTACATTTGAGCTCTCTTCTGAAGCTAAAGTACTAGAGAGAGATTGCTAATTAGGTTAGACAAAATGAATGCTTCCACTACAAAGAGTTTGCATTATTTTACCAATTATAATAGGCACATGAGAGTAAAAGACCACATACCGTTGGCCATGAAAGAGCAAACATTCACCTGGGACTTTATTCCATCAAAGAACAATTACCATATATTTCCGAAATGCTCTTGAGAAAACAAACTGCTAAAATTAAGGAATGCATTAATACAATTTGTGCAACAGTTAGAAAATGAGAAATAAAATGATTGAGAAAAAGCATCATTCTTCACATATTTGCAGATGATATTTTATTGATTTGATTTTCGAAAGATTCAGAAGTTTAAAGAATCTAGTGATGTGAAATTATAATTATATATTATATATAATTATACAAAATTATAAATGAATTATAAGTAGTGAAGATAAACAAAGAAAATGCAAACAAGAATAAAATTGCAATTATATAATGAAATCCAGTAGTTCCAATTAATGATGAATACTATATTTGAATTTTTTGACCAAATCCTCCAAATCAAACACTTTAGAAACTTTGTATTTTCCATTAATCAAAAACTTATCTTCGTATTTAAAAAAAAAACTTCATTAGTTGATTTTTATCTGTATCACATAAAAATTGCATCCTACTACTTACATTGTTTTGCACAGGTCAAATTATATGATTGTTTTTCTTGTTGTGCTGGAAGTTGTTGCTCAGTTTAAGGAAAGAAGGGTTTGTTTTGACACCTAATTCAAAGTTTCATTCCATCATGGTAGGACAGACAGGTGACAGGGGTGTGAGTCACATTATTACATCGAGTCTTTACTCAGGCAGCAAAGAACACTGACTACATTGCTCAGTATTACTCATTCTCATTCGGTCTAGGACTACCTACTGCTACTCACATTCTGAGGGAGGAGTGAGGAGTCTTCTCATCTCAGCTAAACCTCTTTTAAAATTACCTCATGCAAAGCCAGAAGCTTTTCTCTTAGGTGGTTCTCAATTTAGTCAGGTTCACATAACTGAATAATCATCCCACTGTTTAGAGGTTATTTAAATAACCTCTAAAAGATAATTAGGCCAAATTCAAATGGAGCACAATTCCAGAACGAATATTTTTTTAAGTTAAATTTATTTATTTACATACAAGCAGGGTTTTTTTCTTTGCCCTGACTCCCTCCCCAATAACTTTCACTCCTCTTCCATGTTCCCCATCCACACACTCTTCTTTTTTTTAATACATTTTTATTATTATTTCAGCTCACACAAACTTAATAGGTACATCAGTTCCCTCCCTCCTCCTCCCCCCGAACCCCCTGCTCCCCTCCCCTCCCCCCTCCCTCCCCATCCCCCAGTACCTCCCGCCCCAATTCCCAGAGAGTCCTTTCTCACACACTCTTCTTTTACCCCTCCCTTTATCTATCCTGCTCTAATTCCCCAACCCCTGTCCTTCCTGTGCCTCTGTTTGTATCACAGGACTGCCTCAGGGGTGCCTATGTAGTAAGGGAGTCAGATTTCTGCTGAACTTTACTTGGCTCTTTGTTTGCTAAAGTTTTAAGTGGACAGACTCATTTTCCCTTGTCCAGAACTTACCCCTGAGACACTCAGAGAGCAATTGTTTCTAGTTAGTCCTTGGAGGAATGTTGAAAAGTCTGCCATTGCATAGATCTGGTGGTAGCAGTTCTCATTATTTTGATCTTCTGGATATAGCAGCCCTGTCTTGGCTGGTGTGCCTTGGTCAGGAGTGCCTCATCATACCTTTAGGCTCTTACAATCTTACCACTCAGTCTTCTGTGAGATTTCCTGAGCCTTGGTATAGGATGAGATTTTGATGGGCTGATTAAGAATGAATTATTCCAGATTCTATGATATTTTCTGTTCTGGCTTGACACTTGTCTTCCATTATAATTAGATACAACTTGGGCTCAACCAGAATTATATTTCTTAAAGATATAAATTAAAGAAACACTTATCTTTCATGTAATGTTTGAGTGCCTAATAGACTGCAAGTTAGAAGCCAGAAGTTGATGTTTATTATCTTAAATGGACTGGATTTAGAAAAAGATTATGACAGAAATGTTTAATTCAGATTATTGCAATTCTGCTGATAAATGCTGTGTTATGTAATGAGTATCCAAAACTAGACAATTAATTATATTGTTCTTGTCCTCAAAGAGATTTTCAATTGGTGAAGAGGTACATAATTCAGCCTATTACTAAGATAATCTGTTGCTTTTATGGAGACATTAAATCTGACTAGATAAAAATACGAGTTAGAATATGTTGTTTAAAAAATGAAATTTTATTTGTTATACAAACTTTAAAAGAGCACCATAGTTTGTTTAATGAATTCTAAGAACTGAGCTCTAACACTGATTAGTCTGATTTGCTATGGGCTGAGGTTCAATCTATTAAATGTGACATTCAGAGCTATAAATTAGGCCTCAAGTTTTAGGCATTCAAGAAGATAATAAAAATGCTTACTTAAGTCATAAAAATGAGTTTATATATTTCTGTGAATCACATATTTTATGGTATCATGAAATAATTTATGTTGTGCCAATATCATTTTTAGCCTAAGCATTCAAGAAAGAAAGTAAGTCAAATTGGGAAACCTTGGAATAAATAGAATGCAGGACATGTTGAGCTTTTGCTGCTGCTGACTAATTCAATGTGACAGACCTTAGAGTAAAATTGACTTAATTAAGTAAAACTTTAGTTCGTATAGTGTTTGGTCAATGTAGCATAACTGGAAAATTCATTTATTCCTTTAAGAGTATCCCAGTGGGTTGCAGGTGAACAGAAAGCTGGAAAGTTCACATCACTCTCTGAAACCTGAGCCCAATTAGTATACCCAACACTTAACTTTAGGAACATATTAATATTCTAACATATTAATATTAATATTACAGATGAGCTACCTACTCCAGCTAAATTAAAAGCTGACTTACACCCTTTCTCAAGGTTGAGACTAACCATTTGGGAAGAGTTATCTTATTGTTAAACACTTATAGACTTAATTATCTCTAGATTCTATCCAATGCCTGTGCTTACAGTCTCATGAGAACGTTTTTTGCACCACATCCCCTTCCCCTGACAACTTTTTTTATACAGTAATAGCTTATCTGAGCTAGAAAAGTTTTATACATTTGATGGTTGATGTTTCCTGTTGCAAAACAAGATTCTTTATAATTAATACCAACTTGAAAACACTCCTATCAATGCATGGTAAATATCTTCCTTTTGGAACTCTTGACTTATGTCAATTATTTTACACACACATTACTTTTGGTGTTTTCTACCTTTTCTAAGGTTTTAAAAAGAGCTTTGTTCATTGTTTTCAATAGTATATTATGCAAATTACTTTAAAATTTACTTTGGTTTTCACATTTTCACATGTGTAAAATATTTTTTGGTCTTTCACTATTACTACTCCCTATCTCTTATCTCCTTCTACCTCCCACCAAATCCCTTCTTCCAATGTTTCCTTTTTACTCTATGTCTTTTATTATTTTATGAGCAATTGTGCCTGGCTAGGATTGCCAATATGAACTTGTGTGTGTGGGTTATTTGCTTGAGTTGGGAGTTGGGAAGATTTATCAGTGGCTAAAGCACCAAAGGCTGTCTTTCTCCTGCAATCTTTAGCTATTTATAGTTCCTCCTGGTGGGTAAGGAATTATCAATATCCCTGCTAATGATGGAAGTTTCACGGATCCAATTTTATTCAAGTCTTATGCAAGCCACTGGTGTTGTGAGTTTGTAGGTGTATAAGCCATGTCATATCCAAAAGATAGCATTTTCAAGTTCTTCTCTTCTTTCCACCACATTTTCTGTAGTCTTCTCTGAATTTAGGAAAGGTGATATAGATGCCTGTTCTTAGTGTACTGATCAGTTAAACTGAGCATTAACTGTTGCCAATACAAGCTGATTCAGGCTGAGAGATATACTGATTTGGACGTATAAATATAAATATTTGGAGAATAATTGAACACCATATCTATTATTTAGTAAAACAATAGTTGTCTACTATGTCCTATATCCTCCTCAGCTAACAGCTTTGACCAATATCAAGTTTAAGTTTCCTCTGTGCAGTTGCCCTAAAATCTGATCAAAAGGAAGTAGGTGTCATAGTTAGGCACAGGAGTCAGCTTGATGGTTGAAGGTTCAAGTTCTGGTCATATTTACAGAGAATTAGCAGCTGAGTTAAACCCAGAGCACACTTGCAGGAGATTGTTTAGTCGATGGGGAAGGTGAGACCTGGTTGAAGAAGTAGGCAACATTGTATATACTTGGCCAGACATACTGGTCTGACAAATAAGGCTTGCCTTCTCTCATAGCCAGTTCCCTCAGCCATTTAAATGATGGCACATGCTCTGCTGTCAAGCTGGACCAAGAGCTGTAACCGGACTATCACAACAGCATAAACCCTTTGTTCCCTTAAGCTCTTTAGTAGTAATTTATCAGCAACCATGCAGGTGAACTGGAGCAGTAGGTAACCTCCAGCAGCCATGTATCCATAGAACTAGTGGGCAAATCTTGTTTGGCAAGTTGGCATTGGTATTATCTTTAACAGGGTTTACAGCTGGGTTAAACCATTCATGATTTTTTCTCCTTCAGCAGTTCGTATAGCACCTTCAGTCCCTGTGAAGTTAGCTACCAGGAGCAAGGTTCCAGGTCATTTCGAATTTGATTCCTCTATATTTTGCTTTAAAAAAAGCTATCTCTTAAGATAGGGTTCCTAAGTATCATGGGTTATTAAAAACTTAAAGTTAGGTGGCATCGCTATGTTTTAAATATCTATGCATTTAAATACCTATGAATCAGTTTTTGTGGGAATAATCTGTCCAATAAAAATTATACTTGAGACACTTCAAATAAGTTATTTTCAAAGTTCAGCCCAAATTATCTAGGGCTATGTGTGCCAAATAGTCCTCCTTAATGTCTAACATGATTTAAACTCTATTAAATTTATGACTGTTACCTCACATATATATATATGTTTATGTTCATATCAGTTAAAATTAAGTTAAACAATAATGTATCTGAATTTTTTATTTTGATGTTTCTCATATATGTACCATCACATACATGATGAAAATACTTGTTATACTTTAAAATTTTACTAAAAATTCATGGATTTAAGATCTAAATACCTATGAATTTTTTATTTGTTTTATGTTTTTTAATGTTTTAACTGTGGAAAATCGATTTTGCATGTTTTCATAAATTAACAGATTTATTCATTGTCTATGTTTCTAGCATTTCTATGTATTATTAACATATTTTCCTATTTTTAGATAAAACTAATTCACCTCATTGACCCTAGCTACAACTGAAGCAATATTTTAGTGTAAGGAATGGAACTAAAGAAAATGCACTTTTCCAGATCTTTACATTAGTCAAGCTTGGTCCTGTCTGGGCTTGTTTCTAGTTATGCTGTATTTTATCACATCTCTTATTTATAATGCAATGAAAATATTGCCTTGGGTAAAGAAAGAGAAATTAATGTATGTAGGGAAAAAGCTTATAGTTAGATTATGAAATATTTACCATGGCAGCTGTAAGTTATATGGATTCCCATCACTAATAAAATCTATACATCTACCTCAAAGATCATGTATATTAGAAGGTTGAAAGTTTCATGAATCATGCTATAATTGGTCAATCTGTCTTTTTGCTCTTACTGGTAATATATACCAAGTTACATGACTTTCTTGAATACATGTCAACAAATGTCTGTCCACCCCACATTGGCTAGACCAAAGAAACACTTCCATGTTGCAGACAGTAGGACAGTGAAGGTGAAACCTACATGGGAGAGGCAATGACAGAGATACACATTCTCTGGAATCTTCTTGGAAAAACAACCACTGAAATTTCTATTGTGGAGACTATCTAGGGCTTCACTAGCTAATGAATCACAATGCAAGAGTTAGTTCATGAAGTTTCTCAGCAATTCCCACTTTATCCCAAATATCTGCTTTTTCCCCCCTTAGGCTTATCCTAAGTTTCTCCTGATGCTTTTATATTCTGTTAGTTGGTCACTTAACCTTATCATGAACCCATGGAGGAAATTCTGCAGTGCACAAACTCAAATACTTTGACCATGGTATTCTGAGGACTTGTGGATTTTCCGCAGACATTCAGCATACACTGAATCAGAATATGCTATTGAAGATTGAGCTATATATTGAAGCATGAACTATATTTCATGTGAATCCAAACACTTCTACCTGCCCATCTTAGGGCATCAATGAGTTTATTGAGGTTACTTATAAGAACAGGGAAAAGAGGTTACTTAAATGCATGCCTTAAAGGCAGATGTATCACTGAAAAGTACATCCTGTCATGAGTGATGGATCAAGGCTGTATTCCTGTAACTCCTTGATTAGCTTGCAGACAGCTGCACAGGAGAGTCTCCTGTCTCCTAGCATTTGATTACCACTTCTGCAGGCTTTGGAACAGGCCCACAACTGGGAATTGATTCATTATCTGTGGCTTCTAGGTATTCTTTTTTTCTATCAGGTATGTTACCTAATATGTTTTCTGTTCTTCCAAATGTGAGGCACTCAAGGGTCAGTATTATATAATGTAATTGTTTCACAGAGGATGGGAAGGGTTTTAAAAGGTCAATCAATAAGTGCTTCCAGAATTGGGATTTATTAGAAAAGAAGGTAACTTAAAGATAGCAACAATTCTAATACAACGTGAAGAGAACATCTCTTGTGTGGATTGTTCTCTTGGAAGAGCATGTCAGGAACAGCAATGTGGATGCTCTCCATACTCTAATAATTATAAAATGCCATCTATACAAAATACTGGTTGCTACTGTTGAGAAGTGGGACAAATGTAGTGATGTTGGTTAAAGTGCACAAAGTTCAAGTTAGGATTTGTAATCAGCAGGTTTGTATTCTAAAACTTTCCCCTAAGTATTACATTTCTTGTCCGAGAATTTACTCTTGAAAGTGAAATGATAAAAACCACATTAAAAATAAAATTTCTCCATGGTGGCTTAATCTAGGTAAGGGATAGTATCAAGTAAAATGGGAAAAAGAATTTTTGCTTTTAGAAAATTAGAAGGTAAGGGGTACAAATTGTATATTAAAACCCAAAGTCTTTAATTCCTTAATTGCCACAGAGAGAGAGAAAGAGAGAGAAAGAGAGAGAGAGAGAGAGAGAGAGAGAGAGAGAGAGAGAAGGTGTATTTCTACGATGTAAATGTGGAAGCTATAGGACAACTTTTGGAAGTTAGTTCTTTCCACCATATGAAGGTCCCTGGGATACTCAGTTATTAGGTTTGAAAGCAAGCACATTTTCCTTCTGAACTATCTTGGTGGTCCCTAAAAACTGTATTTTTAAAAGCATGGAAGGTTAGTGAGCTAAGAAATGGAAACTCCTATTATTTTGGAAAGTGCCAGCATTTCTAGAGGTTGCAGATAGGAACATGAACCTGGTCATGGCTCCTTCCTGGGTCAAATGCTGAACTTCAAGATTTGAAATTATGTCAGGGTTCATAAAATGGCTTAATTGGGGACTTGGAAGCCTTGAAAACATGACCAGTTTTCTGGATTATTTTCACACTTCTGCAAATTTGAGGGGAATGGACCACAGTTTCTCAGACTAAGGTTCTGTGCCAGATGTGAGGAAATAAGCCAATTTAGTTGGACAATGATCAATAACAGGTGATGTCTAATGAGGATCATGCTTATTTGGTCTCATGCTGTGTGTTTATTACTTCATGGATACATAGTTGGAATCACAAATTAGATTATGCTAACATACATGTGCATGCACACAAACGCGCGCGCGCGCACACACACACACACACACACACACACACACACACACACACACACCACAGACATGGTATGCATTTTTATTTTATAGCGAAAGAATAAGGCAAAGAGAAGTTACTTAACCTCACTCATGTGAGAAGTGAGTCCACAGGTTTTATTCAAGGATGTCAGTCTTGGGCATCAAAGCAGTCACCGCCTTCGGGTTGACTGCCTATTCAGAAAGGATAATAGAGTACCTGTTTCTGGGTTCACCAAAGTATGTAACAAGCATTGACCTTAAACCAGAAACACCCATTCCAACTCAATTCTCAAGCATATCATATAGTAAAATAAATAAATAATATGACAAAGCAAATTCTTCTGCCTTAAAAAATTGTGGTGATTTTTTTTCATCACTCAACATAGACCAGCAAGTTTATTGTGCTGCTGATTTGAGTGCCAACGGCCTCTTGAAGAAAATTGGCTTTTGCAAAATAGTAAGTTTTAAAGCAGTCACATTGCAAACCCCTCCAGCAGGAAGGAGTGAAATTGCTATTGCATTTCTTTTGTAATTTCTCTTTGGATCTGTTCTTCTGGAAAAAATGAAATTGAGCCAAATAGTTTTCACTGCTTTGGAGGTCACAGAAAAGAATCCTTTTCTTATGGGAAATGGTGCACAGAGACGGTACCCAATGGCATCCAATTAAATTGCTGGGAAGGTTGAGCTGCATTTGCTTGGTCACCCCTGCACTTGCCACATTGCACTCCTGATGAAGGGAAACAGCTTTATGACTCTTCCGGCATTATGCTCAGAAGCGAAATAAGTAATCATTGGTTTGCACCATCTAGTCTGTTTCTCTGAGGTGAAAACATTTTAAAAACAAAAAAAAGAAACACTCTTTTCAAAGACTCCTAAACGGCACAGGGTTTGAGGACACTCTTTTGCTTGTCTTGATTGCTTGCTTAAAGTGTGAAAAATGTCCATGATGCCCTTTGACTAGTGTATTTCTACATTATATTTTGAATTTAATCAATGAATTACCTCATTCTTGTTCATACTTTTCACTTTTATCTCAACAGTCTCCAACTAATAAAGAGAAAGCTGACTTTTCCAAACAGTGTAAATACTGCAAAAACGGGTTTAGTTATTTAGTCAATAAATATTAATCACAATGATGTGTGAGACATTACATTCAGCATTAAGGATAAAAAAATGATTATAAATGCAACCAGCACCAATGAACATTCATACAATAAAAGAGAAAAAACACATTAAAATATTGTAAACAACATTAAATTAATGGGTAGAAATTGATTTACTAAATTTTTCAAGGACCAGAGGTGGTACAGAGGAGGAATCATTTATCTTTATTTCCTTTCTGTCATCTTGAATAAGTTGCAACCCCATCAACAGAAAGAAAATGAAATGCCTAAAATAAAACTTTAGCCTTAATGTTAGTTTACTTGCATCCTCAAAAACTGTGCAAAAATTAATCACCACTATTGTTGGATAAATTTGAGTCTGATTTGACTATTGAAATTTTTCGTTCTTTCAGCCACAATCACAAGCTTCAGGGTATTTAACATTTCAATATTGTAACAGATATAAGTCAACAGAAATGTAGTACATAACAATTCTCCAGAAAATGAAAGAACTATATATTTCTCATAATTATCGGTTATCACTTGACAACATTACTGCTTCTAGAATAAGGTGCTCAAAAAGAATCACTGCTGTGGTATAACCAATAAGAGAAAAATTCAGCATTCTCTGTAGATCAATCTGCAATTGATGGCCCCTGCACAGTGACCATCTTATCACATTTTTTTCTTTTTTCTTTTTCTACTTTTACAAGGATACTGAGTATTTATCCCAGCTTCCCTCCTTCTTCTCTCCCTCCCATTCCTTTCCTTCTCTTCACCATTCCCTCCCCCTCCAACTCACCCACTCACCCACTCACCCTTCCCGCCTGTATGCTTCTATGGATCCTGGGTTCACTTTGCCTTGTGTACTCCTGTGGCGGCTCAGGTCTCTGAGGTATATCAAGTTACCTCTCTTCAGGCCATTGATATATGCATACCCATTGATATATGCATTTCCCTTCACTTATCCAGCTTTAGAACCAAAGGTTTCCACTGTAAGTTCCCATTCTATGGGTATAATAACAGCTACCTACAGAGCAGTTTGATGTACTGTCTTCCTACCTATAGGTTTACTGGCTGAATGAATGGATTGGCCAGAAAAAAAAAAAATGTGAAGAAAAACACCAGCTAACTACTTCACCAAAGGTTTCCAAGTGTAGGTGAAAGGGAAATTTGCTTTTCTCTAGAGAATGTGACTTTAGAGCTACCAGGTTTCATGTGTCTGTGGGGCAAGTTAAACAACTGACAGTAAGAAAACAGGGATGGAAGATGACACTAAGGTCTTTGTCAGAGTCGTTCCTGATTTATACTCAGTGAGAACTTTAGGGATTGCTTTTTCTATGCTTCAATTCCACACCCTTCAACTAAATCACATGAAACTTTTGTAAACCTTATAAAAATATATCCATCAATGTTACTCATTAAGGAAATACAATGTCCCATATTCATTAACTTTCCATCAAATGGAGAGTTGGAAGGATAGGTCCATACCTAAAAATTATAATCATAACTGATTAAAATATGAAGGTTTGACTCATTAAACATGTACAGATGGGCGAATAAGTCACACTAATAATTGCTGTAATATTTCCCATTTAGATACTACTTAAAAAAGAAATAGCATATTTTCATAGACCACTTAAAATAGTACATTTAATAGCCTCATTTAACACAGGAAAGTACTGATACTCAGGTAATGCCAACAAAATTAATGAAAAGATCTCATATTTTTGATGTGTATATTATGCCAAAATTTATGCTAAGCACATTATGTAATCTCTAATCCTCATCAGGATTCTGGAGTTCTATCATCATTTCCATTTATGATCCAAACAAGTTGCCATATAAACAAGCAAACTCCTTTCTCTCTGGTGCAAGTAGTATTTCGACAACCTGTGTTATTCACAAATTGAATCAGAGAACTAGGGACAAGCCTTTCCCACTTTAATATGTTAATAATTAAACATCATTGCTGAAAATGAACATCAATATTCACCAATCACACCTGTTGCACTTACATATGTTACACACACACACACACCTGTTTTCTGAAGTTCCATAGCCAGAGTCAACATAAAATGGTCAAAGTGGTAACCTTCTTACCTAATGCTGGCTTTCTCTTCCATTCCTATCATCATGTCACTTCCTGTATAGTTTGTGGCATTGCTTCTTACATAAATGCTTAGCCCTCCACTCACTTTCTTGAGTTTGCATTCAAGAGATTTGTATTAATTTTTTTCTTCAAAATGATCTGTGTGTTCTATGAGCCTCATTTCCCATATAACCTGTTTCACACTAATTCTGGGTCACACTCAATCTGGAATAAGAAAACCCTCAGTCAGTTCTTTAAGCCCATCCACCCGTTCAGTAGAACAACGAAATAACTGTTATTGACTCACATTTTCTTTTCTTCTTTTTTAAATTAAGAAGTCCCCATCTATGTAAACATAACGAGTGTCTGTTTTTCCCTCTCTTCCTTCACTTTCTCTCCCCTTCCTCTCCCTCTCTCCCCTCCCTTCACCATTTCATGTCTCTCCCTCTCACCCTGGTGCCTGGTTGTTTGTGTGAATTGCAGGGTTCCTTCTGGTTCTCAGCTTTAGTAGGGACTCAGGCTTCTGTGGCAGTTTAAGTGGTACAAGGGTAGAACCCAGATAGGGATGATCCCTTTCTCCTGTCTATCTCTTATCCCTAAGTTCCCATTGAGAATAGTTATTTCTCTTGAGTTCCTCACTGGACTATGGGGGAATGTTGATATATCAGCCATTGTGCAGGTTTGATGAGGTGGGTCTCACTGCAGTGACATTCTGGATTCAGTAGCCCTGCTGTGATCTGGCTGGCAATGAACCTCCCCAACTTCAGGTTCTTTTAATCTTTTAATCTTGCCCCTTCTGCAAAATTCCCTTAGCCTTAGGATGGGAAGAGGTTTGGTTGGTTTGATTTGGGTGGAATGATTTAGGGTCACCAATATTCTGCACTCTCATTGATTGTTGTTGTCTTTTTCACTGATATTTCATTGCTATAGGCTGCGTCTTGTTTGAGTGTTGACTATTTTCTTATGTGAAGATATAATGAGAGGTGTTTAGATGGTGGCTTACTATCAGCTATTTATGGCTAGTACTAAGACATCTGATCTGTCTACTGTCAACTTTTTCCCCTTCCACTGTTGTTTAGACTAGTTTTTTGACTAGGTGTGTGCTCTTTGTTATTGGGGGAGCTAGGGGTTAGAAAGTAGGTCGTTGTTTATCTGGAAGCTAACCTCACTGCTTACCAGATTTTAAAATATACTGAAAAGCTATAGTAATAAAAATAGCACAGTACAGACTTCCAAAGAAGAGACACAGAATTGCAGATCCAAATATAAGTACATATACATATAATTAACTGATTTTCGATGCAGGTGCCAAAAAAAAAAAAAAAAAGAATCATTGAAAAAAGTACAGTATCTTCAAAAAATGGTGCTGGCAAAAATCAATTTCTTCATGCAGACATGGATGCTGACATGGATGAGGGGATTCTGGAGGAAATGTAAACTCATACAACCCCTTTGGAGAACAATTTGGAGGTTTCGAAAAAAAATTAAAAATTGAAATACCATATGACTTACTTATACCACTCCTGGCAACATTCCCAAAGAACACTGCATTCTGCAACAGAGTCACATGTAAAACCATGTTCATAGCATTTCTCTTCACAATAGCAAGGAAATGGAAACAATAGTCCCAACAGTAGAGGAATTAGTTTAATAAAAATGTGGTATGTTCATATATAATGGAATATTATTCAGCTGCCAGGAAAATGAACCAATGAAATTAGTTAGGAAATGGATGGAGCTGGAAGAGATTATATTGAATAAAACATCTCAGCTGCAGAAAGATAAACATCATATGTTCTCTTTTCTAAATGGATTCTTGCCTTAAACCTTTAGTTCAATACAATTCAAACAGAAACTCTTGTTACACCTACAAATGCAAAGGAATATAAGACAAGAGGGGGTAGAAGACCCCAAAATAGTGGAATCAAAAGTATATGGGCAAACAGCTAAATAAAACTTGTTATGTAAGAAAAGTCTTAAAGGGGAGGGAAGAAAAGGAATGAGACATTTTTATTTAATAAAGACATTAATACCTTTTGATGTCATGAGAAAAAAAATCTGTTTGAAGAAAAGCTTTGAACTCTTTAAATTTTTTTATTATTATATATTTATTCAATTGTGGGTGTGCGCGTGTGTGTATGTATGTGTGTCTGTGTGTGTAGAACCACAGGGGAATTCGGGAACCACCATGGACCGCTTCCTCCTCCTCCTTGTTTACTCTGTCCCGGGATTCACAGGCTCCGCCCACCAGGACCAGAAACGCAGACCGCCCCCGCTTCCGCTCGGCATCTATACGTGGGGTCTAGGACACGAACTCAGAACCTTCCGCCTGCAAGGCGGAGGCTTAACCCCTGAGCCACCTTTCAAGCCCCTGAACTTTTTATTGACACAAAAGGTTTAAAACTCTATTTCCACTGTCACAAGGAAATTAAGGGGTAGAAGACATGAACTTTGATAATCTTCATTCATTCTAGGACTATGTCCCTAAAACCTCTGCTGAATTACAGAGGTTAAAACAGCCAAGCAAGCAGAACCAGCAAATATGTGTCAATATTGTTTGCATTCTACCAATCAAGCAGAAGGCTCCTTGTAAACAAAAGCAAGTCAAAATTGGATGGGGATGTCTTCAATTGCAGGGCAGGTAATGGGACATGCGGACCTTTCTTTCTGGGTCAGAAGCCTAAATTCAGTCTGGGTCACTTGATTTATACACTCCCTGGAAGGAGTCTTGTTTCACTCAGGTTTGGAATACAGGTATTTGCAACTCTTACTGACCCTCATACAGAGGAGTAATTGGCCCCCTTGTTAGTCTCATGGACAGAAAGGCGGAGCCTTAAATAAATGCTACATCCACAGGGCACTCACTGTGGCTGCGTGAAGAACCCCAGCCCACTGACCAGGCAGAAGTAATAGCACAAAAATGTATTTTCCTTTTCTCTCCCTACACTGTATGGACTGAAAGAGAGTTCAGAATACTGGCTGTCAGCTTGCTATTTGTCCAAGGCACTTAAAACATTTTGAAAAGAAAAGGATGGCAAAGAAGCTTATCGAAAATTGCTGCTGGCATAGAGCTCCACTTGACACGCTTCAGCATAAGAGTAAAATGCCATGACAGAGTTAGATCCTTGCATCTGTGAGTTCATCTCCAGTTTGCACGAAGCCCTCGGTGAAATAGTTCTCCAGGCACTTGGGCGAGAGGTGGGGCTCTTCTGATTTCCTTCTGCTTCTGTGATAGCTAATAGAGTGGTCATTTTCTAACAGTTCATAAGCTAAGAAATAAAAAATGGATTTCAACGTTCCTAATTTTACCCAGGGTATCTCCTGATGTGTGTATTATTAGTTTGTACTAATGCAAAACTACTGACTGAAACTAATCTCCTTAATGAGGTTCATTTGTCCTTTGACAAAGCAATAAATAGTTTCCTCAAGAAAAACTTAACTAATAGTGCGACTGGTACCTTATAATTAATTTTCTTCTCCCATCCTCGCAAGCATGAAAACAAACAGTAAATTTTTCATTTGTTCATCTCTTTAGAACAACTGTTTAGCAGAGATATGCTTGATTAATGGATTTAATTTGTCTCTTTCTTCTGTAGTCAGTTTTCATATTATGCTGGTTATCAGAGGGAAGGACAATAATGTGGGCATTCTCCTCTCTGTCCACTCCATCAGTGTCAGCCTGGCTTCTGGCTCTGGGTCTGCATCTTTAACCTTTGTCGTCCTGCAGAATCTTTCATCAATCTGTGTTACAGTCACCTTGGGAAGAAAAGGCAGAAGCACTCAGTCAGCACTTACAGGTAGTAAAGTGTGTCATTATTTCTAACAAAATGCTGGCAGCGGTGCACCTTTCATTTCCAACCGAAATATGATTTGTGATATCAGCAACCCAACTGTTAAAAGAGAAAAATGGAAGGTAACGGTCTGACCACTACAAGGACCTCTATAAAAAAACAAACCACAAAATATCGAATGCATCCCTGCATGCTGAGCCCTTTAAAATGACTGGGTCTAGCTTTGCAAATTGAATATTATTGTCAGGTAATGAAAGTATCTGTATAGAGGTCAGATCACATCATAAAAACTTAATAGCAGGCTTCGCAATACTGACCATTTCCTAGTCGGGTCCAAATCTCCATGGTACTAATCTCTAGTTCACTTGACTTTTTAGGTCAATATAAATAGCTATAAATATCTAGCTTGATGGCTTGTTTATTATTATTTGTTAAGACTATGTGCAACATAGATTTCAAAGAATAATGCGATGCTTAATAAGTTTTCATGAGTAGTTTTTGATGTAATGGAAAATTTTAAGTGAAAACATATGCTTAGATCTTTTATTGTGTATATGAAGTACCCTATTGTATATGTATTTATATATGTAAACTTTACCACAGGATTTGTTTTTTTATATTAAAAATCGAACATGATAAACTTATTAAACCTAAAAATATATTATAAAAATATGCCCAAATTTTAAAATAAATTTTCAGAAATTTTCAGAAATCTATTTTTGATTAGAAGGTCCACACTTGGGCTGAAGAGGTGGCTCAGGGGTTAAGCCTCTGGCTTGCAGGCGGAAGGTCCTGAGTTTGGATCCCAGATCCCACATATAGACGCCAGGCGGAAGCGGGGGCGGCCTGCGCTTCTGGTCCTGGTAGGGCGGAGCCTGTGAATCCCGGGGCGGAGGAAGTGGAAGCGTCCATGGTGGTTCCCGAATTCGTCCGTGGTTCTACACACACAGACACACGCACGCGCACACACACATACGCACACACGCACAATCGAATAAATAAAAAAAAAGAAGGTCCACACTTGACAAAAAATATTTCTTTAAATTCTTAAAGTTTATTATATTGTCTTCTTTAGTGACTATGTCAGTGTCACTGTATATTAATACTTCAGTGAAATATACAAAAACTCAAATTAATGTTTTAGGGTATAACTCAAGACCAATATTTTAAAATATTCTTTGGCTATTTGTGTTTTATTTATTCATTTTATTTTATTTTTTTCTAGATTTACAGACATTCTGAGTAATTACCCCTGTTCCCCTCACTCCTCTCTCTCTCTCTTCCTTCCCTCCATCTCCTCTTTTCCTTCATTCCTTCCCTCCATCAATCTATCCCCTCACTCCACCCTCTTGTCTGTCTGATTCCATTGGTTCCAGCGTTCCCTCTGGATCTTCTGCTCCAGTGGAGTTTCAGGTCTTCTTAGCAGGCCAAGTGGTCCTTCCTTAGATAGACAGGACATTGCCCCTCTCACTTGTCTAGCCCTAGCCGATAAGGTTCCCATTGCTTTTAATTATTTCTCCTGAGATCCTTGCATGTTGGTGTTTTGTCATTGTACAAGTCTGGTAAGGACAAGTTCCTGTCTTGAGTGGACTGTCTTGTCCAGTGATGGATTGTCCCATGTTAGGCTCTTACAACCTTACCACTCCTTCTTCAGCAAGGAGTCTTTGCTGAAGACTTTGCAAAAGCCTCCTTCTTGAGCTGTTGGATGGGCAGAGAGTTGTTTGGCTTGATTCTAAATGATCATTGCAGTGTACCTAGTACTCTGCATTCCGGTTGGCTGCTGTAATCTATTTCATTGCTCTTCCATTGTGCTAGGCTGCACTGTCTCTGGGTGTTAATATTCTCTCCTATCTAAAGATAAAATGAGAGGTATTAAGATAGAAGTTAACTCTTGGGTATTTGTATTTAGTATTGGAACATCCGATTTTGTCCATTGTTAGTTTATGCCCCTTCTATTGTTGTTAGACTGGTTAATAGTACTGGGCATGTACGTTTCCTGTCATGTGGGCAAGGGGAGTGAGGGGTTAGTAAGAAGGTAATTGGTTACCTAGAGGCAAACCCCACTCTCTATTATGTCCTCTTCCTTTTTTTCCCACTCGTTGTATAGAAACCTTTTTTTTTTTTCAACAGTTTGCCTATGTTCTTATTTCTGGTCATTTGGAATGTTTTGCTCCCCCACCCTTGTTTATGTTTCTTGAGTTTTTGTGTTACAAGAGTTTCTGTTAGATTTCATCAAAATGATGATTTAATGCTAGGATCCACTTATCAGGGAGAATATATAACATCTGTCTTTCTGCTTCTATGATATTTCACTCAATACGATTTCTTCTAGTTCCAATCATTTACTAGCAAATTTCATTAGTTCATCTTTCCTGACACCTGAGTAGTATTCCATTGTATATATGTACCACATTTTCATTACAATTGATCTACATCTATAGAAACATCGAGGTTGTTTCCATTTT
This sequence comes from Typhlomys cinereus, assembly GCA_023101885.1. Taxonomy (NCBI): domain Eukaryota; kingdom Metazoa; phylum Chordata; class Mammalia; order Rodentia; family Platacanthomyidae; genus Typhlomys; species Typhlomys cinereus. Next base: position 1,401,380 of record JALPQD010000232.1, on the reverse strand, counting down.
TTTACAGTTGTGAAAAGGGCCACTATGAACATAGTTGTACATATGTCTTTGATGCAGGAAACAGTGTTCTTTGGGAATATGCCCAGGAGTTGGCCATTCATTTTACGCAATCTTTGCTCAGACTGTTTTGTACTATAAAACCCAACCTAAAATAAAATTTCTACTATTTAATTAAAGATTTTAAATTCATATGTGTCTTCTTGAACTCAAAAAGACTCACCATGTTAGTTCTTTGGCATCTTTTGCACATTTCAGTTCTTAGACAAGTGAAAAAAACATTTTTTTTTGCGTGAGAACAACACATTGCTATGTGTCTGTTATTATGTAAACAAGAGACAGAGTAATAGTAAACAACTTTAATGGCTCTTGTTGTGCATTTATTTTCATTGGGTTTTTTAATTTCAGTGATCAAACACTTGGCAATCTAATCATCTGATCACACTTCTCACCACCATCACATGTGGTTGTACCATGAAAGGAATCTCCAATATTGTGTGGTCTGTTATTTCCCACCTGTTTTGTGGCTAGCTCTGCCTTCTACTGCATTTTTTTCCTGGCTATTGTTTGTTTTCTTCCTTCCCTATTTCTCCATTGAGTAAAACCCTAATCTCTCTTTGTAGCTGATTTAAAGTGTCCCTTGATCAAGAGTTATACCATATTATCACAGAATTGAATACTCCCTACTTTGTGTCTTATTATTCATACGGTTTTATTATTCCTTTAATGTGGCAGCCATTTTCAGAAATTATAATTTCTGACAACATATGGTTGGGATATTACACAGATAATATGTGGTTGACATATATATATATATATATATATATATATATATATATATATATATGCCATATACATATGGAAGGAGAAAACTGACTTCTAAAAATTGTCCTCTGAGGCCTGAACCCTCACAATAGTAAACAAGCCAGAAGGAACCTTGGGGTCCATAGAAGAGGAAAGCAGGAATAAATACTCAATATGCTTGTAAAACTAAAAAAGAAAGTTGTCCTGTGACCTGTACATCTCTTTTCTCTGTTCTTCCGTCAAATAAAGGAATATATATGCAAATGTATGCAAATGTATCACGACTAAACTGCATGCTCATTAGGCCATGTATCTGGGCAGAGCAAAGCACAATAAAAATGTATTGAGTGGATACAGAAATTAATAATCCTAAATTACAAATCATGTTTATCTTCAAATCAAAAATTCATTTTTAAAATATTAATAAGACTACTATTTCATTATTATATGTGGGGTAAGCTAGCAAGAATTAGTTTAAAATATTTTATCAATTTAGCCAATATGTTTATTATAATTAAAATACCTTCTTTTCATTACATATAAATTCAAATGTAACTATCTAAAAAGTGAGATAAAGAATATATTTTTCCTGGCATTTTGTGTATACAAATTTGTGGTTTCAAATTTAATTTAGAAAGATAGTTTCATGTTGCAAGATATTGTATATTGATTGTGATTTCATTGATTTATATACAATCTTGTATTTCTCCAAATTTTCTGTATAAATTTATTTTATCTCTCAGGAGAGTACTGTCAGAACTCATCCACAAATATTTTAAAACTTCAAATATTTGTTCAGACAGCTCAAATATAATAGAGAAAGCCTGAGAAAATGTTACCATAACAAAGTATTTTTATGCTAGGTTTAATTTTATTAGTAGAGACATAAACAACTTTAAAGAAAATTATTAGTCATTTCAAACATTCCATAATTACATTTGTTTGATTTAGTTGTGGTTAAGTACCAATGTTAAAATATTTATCATTTAAACCCTCTAAATTAAAGACCTTAGTGGTAAAGGCTAAATAGTGGAAATGTGATGATTGTCCTTTAATTACTTTTAATGGATTTGAGATCACCTAGGAGACACACCTCTAAGTATGTCATTGGTACTATTTCCAGAGAGGGTTCACTAAAAAGAAGCCTACCTTGAAGGTGGGTACCAGCATTTCATGGATTGGGGTCCTCCCTTGATTAAAAAGAAAAGAATGGGAAACTCAATCAAGGATTTTCATGAATCTCTCTTTCCTCCCTGAACTGAAAATTTGCATGAATGTCTCTCTCCTTCCTTATTGAGGATACAGAGAGCATAGTGTTACCTCTGAAGCCAGGCCAGTGCATTCTTGCCACCACTCCATATACCATCAACTGGCAACTATAGTAAACTCTTCCTTCCTCAAGTTACTTTTCACAGGCATTTTATCACAGTAACAAGACAAAGAACTCACACAGAAAATTTGTGCCAGTTGGTGGTATTGCTGATAATCTAGTATGTATTGGTCTTGGTGACTCTGTGCTATACTTTGAAATTGGACTATATCAATTTACCTTCAAGGAGTTTATAAATTAGAGATTAAAAATTTTACAGTGCCAGAACTGTATTAGAAAGACTTCCCTAAAGTAATAAGTGCATATCATAAAAGGAAAAAGACTCACTCAAGTCTATGCTTGCATAAAGGCAATAAACCTACCATACAATCCTAAATTGAATATACTAGTGATGCATTCCAATATTAAAAAGGAATGGTTAATATATTTTAACACATCACAATTTTGTATAGAAATGTACTTCCAGGGAAATACAAATTGTTGTGATATTACTGAAAATAAGTTGAATTAAAAATATTATAGCATTTTGAAAGTTTCACATATTCTCACTGTTGTCAAGTTTTTAAAGCCATCTCTCTCTCTGTCTCTGTCTCTCCTCTCTCTCTCTCTTTATATATATATATATATATATATATAATATATATATACATATATATACATACACACACATATATAAAATACACAAGCATAACCTGGCATAGATATAATTGAATAGCAATTTCCATGAATGACCTGTAGTACATATGCAACTCTAAAAATTATCTTTCAGAAGTAATTTTTGCTTAGACCATTATCTCTATATGTACAATGACTCATGCTGCCCATCTTGTCAGGTGCTCATAGTCATGACTATAATGTGGTTTTGATAGATGGTACTAATGTTCAAAATTTTTTCTTTCATCTTCATTTTGTGGCCATATAACAATGAATAGCTGGAACCTAAGAATCTTCACCCAGAGATTATGAGTAATTGTATTCTCAACAGCATTCTTGCTCATGTGTATTCTGTCAGCAGAAGGACATGTCTTAGTGTACCTGAGAACAGTCAACATAGGCAGCTCTATAGCAAATCTCTGAGCCCATAGTATACAATCAAGAAAGAAATTGAACATACTAATGAACAACTGCCAGTTCACACATGAAAAAAATAGCACTCATCATAGGATGACAAACCACAGCTTGTGAGCAATCAACCCCCAACAGTGACATCCTGTTCAGGAAAGGACAGTGTTTCTTATCTTTGTCCTTGCTTCTATTTCAAAGCAAATCTGAACCTAATATGTCATTTGTCTAACCTCATAGGAGACTCAAGTTAGCCTGTGTGTAGGTTTTCCAAGACAACAGATTCCAGTAGTTTCTCCAAGACAATAGATTCCACTTTGAGCATACATATACCCTTTTATGAAACCACACATTCTTCTGCCTATGAATTTTTTCAAACACAAATCTCTAGCTCCTTTGCTATGAGTGTTTAGCTTTAAACTATTCCCTTTGGTAAGTCTTCCTTCTGTCTACAGAAGTAGATCAAAGAATTACATTATCAGAATTTAATAAAGCTATCTGCATGCCTTTGTGTTTTGCCAGATTTTTCAAAGTAGACAGGTGATAGAATCAGTGTAGATGCTTGTCAACTGATGAGAATAAAGAAAATGCCGCATATATAGATATACGTGTGTATGCTGCATATGCATATGCATATATTGGCTTATCACCCATGAAATTTAACAAAATCGTGTCATTTGCAAAAAGTGATTATAACTATATCATGATGTTAAGTATAACTTAGATCCAAATTCATAAAGACACATATCATTAATTTCTTTCACATATGGAATACATATCTAAAAGATAAAATATGAAATTAGGAGGGGGCAAGATTAGGAAGTAAAAAACAGTAAAAAGGGTAATACTTGTAAGGATTACTGGAAGAGCAAATATGATCAAAGTGCATTGAATACACATATAATAATGTCATGAAGAAGCCAAATATCTAGAGTTGAAATACGTTAATAAAATGAGACAGCACTGTATCAATAGCCACATTGTTACTAAGAATTTCATTATTGACAGTATTGGGATTCAATCCCAGGACATATGGATTGACAGCTGATCCATGACCCCTTCTTGAGTATGGAGAGAGTTGATTATAAGAATTTGAGTTAAGTGTATCAGAAATACCATGATCATGTGCATTGTGCCATAGTGCATTGTATAATTTTCTTATAAGTTGAGGAATATTATAATTTGGTACCAAATAACTTAAGAACTTAAGATTTTTGATACAGAGAACATGAACACAATGGATTAGAAAATACTGTTCAATAGAATCCAGTAAATATATGACAGAGCTTTAGATTTGTGTGAGTACAGTTTTAATAGCCTTAATAGGGTTACTAATGAAGTATATTTCCTTGGAAAAGATTGAAAGTGTAATTCTTTAGTATTTTTGTGGGCATTCAATATTTCCCTCAAATTTATATTCTGCTCTCTGATATTAAAATATATTGTGAACAACATTAAATTTAAAAATTACATGATTTGAACAACGTAGAAAATGTATCTTTCACAGGCCTTATGATTACCTATTAGAGTTATTAAAAAAAAAACCTGTCTCCCTCCCATGCCAATATCATCCTGCATATGTGATCCATTAGGTGCCACCCAGGACTCCTGTACTGACAAGCGCCCTGTGGCACAAACTGCCCACCAATGGGTCAACCATGGGGTAAAGGAACTTCTGCTTTAAACTGGTCAGTCAATTGGCATTCTTCAACATAGTTGGCAGGCAGTCTGGCAGGTGAAGCTTGACTCTCTCTGTCTGTCTCTGTCTCTGTCTGTCTCTGTCTGTCTGTCTGTCTGTCCGTCTCTCTCTCTCTCTCTCTCTCTCTCTCTCCAATCCCTGAGGATAACTTGTGGTAAATTCTCTTGGATTCTGGTGTTGATATGTACTCGCCTGGTAAGCTGGACTAAGGACTATAATCAAGCAATCATAAACCAGATAACCCTTTAAACCATAAACCCTTTAAAAGAGAAATAATCTCTTTTCCCATCTGGTCTTAATTCCAATTTCTCAGTGAAGTGCCCTGTATCTTGGCATGCTCCCTCTTTCACAGGGGAATAAATATTGGTAGACTAGCTGTTGTGGAGGTCCAGTGGAAGTGCTCATGGCTGCATGAAGCTCTTGAATGTGGCAGCCCTGGGATGAATAGAGGCTACAGGCTGGCAGTAAATTCTCCATCCTCAGGCTCTTGCATTCCAAATAAGAACTTTTTATATCATTGGAAGGTTCACTTGACATAACTAAACACAGAATAACTTTGTTTCTCCACACAACGTTGCTGCATACTCTATTTCTTTTTGCCCTTTTCTGTCTTTTTCCTTTTGTTCTTATTGAGGCAAATAGTTTTCATAGTAAACCCCTGGAGCAGGCAGCCTAAACTATTGCTAGTGGTAAGTGGTTTTATTGAGTAATATTGTTACTCTATTAAGCATCTCAGCATGGAGAAGCTGGCAGTTCAGGAAAAGTGCTGATGGTTATAATGAAACCTCTCTTAGAGGATGTCACCTAAAAAGAAATGTTATTGTTTTCCTATATCAATCAAATGTCCCAATCAGTGTAAAAGAGTTATATAAATAAAATATTCTGATTTTTATAAGTCTATGGAGAAAATGACCAATGAACCAATATGTATATAGTAGTTTTCTCTAGTCTGAAGAAGTTATATTTCAGTATTCCTAGTAGACACATGAAATGACAGATAATAACAAATGCTATACATGCTTAAGATACAGTTAATTTATACATTAAGTGAAAAAAGATTAGCAATGATAACTTATACATAAAGAGCAACCAGTACAGTAAGGTATATTTTATATGTTGACAAAAAGTCTGTGAAGTTGGTGGATATGAGTTATTCAGGACAAAATAGGAGAGAACAGGGAACAATGACCTGTTATTACAGTTTATCTGTGGAATACTTAAAGTGACACAAAAAAGGCATTAAATTATTTGTTCTCGGGGCTGGAGAGGTGGCTCAGAGGTTAAGCCTCTGCCTTGCAGGCAGAAGGTCCTGAGTTCGGATCCCAGATCCCACGTATAGACGCCGGGTGGAAGCGGGGGCTGCCTGCATTTCTGGTCCTGGTAGGGCGGAGCCTGTGAATCCCGGGGCAGAAGGAAGTGGAGGTGTCCATGGTGGTTCGCGAATTCGTCCGTGGTTCTACACACACACACACACACACACACACACACACACACACACGCGCGCGCGCACGCGTGCACACACACACACACACACATACGCCTCGCATGTACAATTGAATAAATAATAATAAAAAAAATTAAAAAAATTATTTGTTCTCATTCTTATTACGTAGGAGAATATTCATATCCCAACATATAGGCCAAAATTAATGATTATCCATAAGGGTTTGGATTATACCTAATGCAATCAAAATTGACATATGGACACATATTGCTAATAGAATAAAGAGAGAAGTCTTAGGAACTATGGTAGTCACAATATTAAAGCTTAGAAGGCTATTGAATTCATTTTGCTTCAAGTAGTATTTTGTTAATTAAGATGATTCAGACTTTGGGAAGTTAGGATTGTAGGCATAGAACAGCATACGGGGTTTATACAAACCAGAACATAGAACCAAATCTGTTTTAAGGAGACAATTGTAGTGAGAAGTCAAATGATAACCTCACCTTTTAATATTGGCTACCTTTACAATATGACAATAATTTATAGGCTTAGTATCTATAAAACTTCATATGTATATGAAGTGTAGTGTATGAAGTGTAGTATATAGTTGAGACTTGAGCTTCATGAAACCCTGAAGCATGAATACTATCAATTGTACTTATGCCAATTAAATTGTCAATTATGATTAAATTACTGGCATATTATCACTTAATACTAGAGAAAGAGTACTCAGGATATAAATGCTATTCTGTTGGTACTTTCTAGTATTATTCAACACCATTTTAGTGGAGTAACACAATTATATATACAACTCATTCAGAAATAAATATGTTAATTTTCCTACTTGTTTGTTTCTTTTTTAAAGTTCACAGTGGCTCCATGTTTTCTAAAAGTTATTGTTCATAGCCTGCTCTTACTTGCCCAAAATTTACATTAAGACTCAAGTGAGAGCTGAGATTCTTTCCTTCTAGAACTCTTATCACAATGCAGACAATACTGGTCTACTGAGGATGGTTAGAGTTGCTGCCCATCAATACTAGAAAGTCAGCACCTTGCTCCTGTAGCATTTGAAGAATGATTACTTTATTCTGATGAGATAAGTAACATTGCCTGAATGTAAATCATCACACATCTTTCATCATGGAGCTGGTTATTAAGAAAAGAATGAGAGGCGAACACAACATGGTGCTTCTTGGCATGGGTGATTTGTATTCTTCACGGCTCTTTATCTTACATGAGGAACAAGTGGTAAACAAGTCCCGGGCAAGCTGCTTGAAGAAACACATAGGCCAGTGTGAAGAAGCAGTGAGATCGTTGAAAGTGCCAAGGGAGAAGCAAAACAAGTTTTGCTAAGGAAATGCGTTACATATGGAACTAGAGGAAGATTTGCCTACAGAGCTCAATCATGCTTAAAAACTGGTCAGCTAGATGGAGGCAAAAAGAGACTAAGGAAAGAATTTGGTTGGAGATCAAAAAAAAATTTGTTTTAAAATTTGGCTTTGACTTCAGAAAGATGCACTTCTATTGTTATCCTAGCAATGCAACTTCAACAGTCTGTTAAATAGATGTGCCCACAAGTTAGTCTGACTCTACATCAGAAACAATTCTTAGGACTTAAAAATTATGTTAGCAAACTATGATTCAATTGGAATGCATTCAATGGCTTTATCATTGGAACATTTTAAATTCCTCTGGGGAGACTCCATATGAATCCAAGGTAAAAATCTCTATGTTGTGGATAATTAGGCCTCGGAAGGCTAACTTGTGAACCTAAGCATTATTTGTAACATTGTTTTGAAGGAAATAACTTCATCATGCAGCATTTGAGTCTCTACAAAATGAAGTGGGAAATACACAGGAAATGTGTGAGAAACATGCCAAAGAGTGTTTATTGCTAGGATGTAGCAAACTCTTTGAGAATTATATTAGACCATTTAGCTTTATAAACATTTTTATTTGTTACTTATTTTATTGTTATTGTTATTATTATTTTATCTGTTATATATATGTGATGCTCATTCCATTTTAAATATTACTAAATAGAACATCATTTATTCTATTGAATGAACTGATATAGAGACTTGGGTGCATTTACACTGTGTGTCTATCAACATTGTGTAAAATCCCCTAAAGAATTCCATTGCAGGAATGTATGATCCAAGGTTTCTTTACAATTGCTTGATAGAGTAAGAGATGTAAGTGAGATTGCAAAATCAATAGGTATACTTGAAGATTATGAAATATTTTATTCGATGTGCATTGATTAGTGTCAGCTTTGATTCTTTCTATCTTTCTGACCTGACAAAGAATAGTCTTACCCATTATACACTGGATCTCAAGGAGATGTCAGCTATAAGATGAAGACATCCAGGGTTCTATAGGATTGCTGTAGAGAACTGTCTTAAGTACACATGCTTTTTAGTGTTCCCAGAGACTCACCTTCTGAGGTGTCAAATTTACAGCTGAAATAAACTGTCACAGTGGGTAACTGGAATGGTCTGCTGTGATTGGTTTTCAAAGTTCCACAAGTGCACTGTCTTGGTCTCTGGGCTGTTGGTGCTAATGAGAAGTAATTGAACCTTTAGGAGTGTCTCTCCATAGAAGGAAGTTATGTCATTGAGAGTAGACTCTTGAAAATACGGTGAATCCAACACTTTTTCTAGACTTGCTTGCTTCTCAGACACATTGAAGCCAACAGATTTCTTCCCCTATCATAACATGCAACTCTTGCTGTGTTACCTGAGGATATATCCCAAATAAGGGTCCAAGGACCATATACTGAAACTTTGAGATCATCAGTTAAAATTAATCTTTCCTTTTCAAATCACTTTGGTATATGGGCACAACAAATTCCAATGAGTAATACAATCATATATCTCTAATCTTTGTACTTTATGACAGTGTAACTTCCTAGGTATGTCCTCTTTCCCAGTGACTCGATTAGATATAGCATAAGATCTAGAGTTTAGTAAGAGCTCCATGATACTTTCCTCACTAACCAAGGCACCATTACGTGACTGTAAATGGATGGATAGGCTTAGCCTTGAATGGATCAGATACATTTTCAAGTACTTTCTAAACTAGATGGCATTCTTATTTTTACAGTTTAACTATAAATTATCAAGTTTAGGAACTTTCAAAATTCTTAGTTATATAATATTATCTACAACTAGAAAACCAGACTGAAACAGATGCCATAGAGAGAGAGAAAGAAACAGAGAGAGACACACACAGAGAGAGACAGAGAGAGAGAGAGAGACAGACAGAGAGAGAGACAGAGAGACAAAGTCCCCTGGGTATCTGTATTTCTGGCACTGAGTCACAATCTGGGCACTTCTTCACAAACATCTTTCCCTGTTGATGCAGTGAACCTTGAACTGAATTACTCATGACAGCACAAATCAAAGAAAGAGTTTCTTCAGAGAATTCTAAAAATGAACTAAATTTTAATAAAAATAAAACTTTATTACTTCAAAGAAATGCTTGAAATAAGAGTTGAATTTACAACATTGTATGGAAAACAAAATTTGCAAACTATAAGCAGAAATGCAATACCACAGAGAATTACGCAAAGACAGAGATACAAAAGAACTCCACACTGTCCAAAAAAGCTATATCTAAAAATACAAAAATATTTATATGCCCTATTTCAGGATAAAGTCTTGTATATAAGGTTCAATTTTGACATGCAAAAGAAAAAGTTATTCTGTTATAAAATTTTTATTTATCATATAGAGTTTGATATTTATTACAGTGAGTTTTTAAAAAAGAAATGCAAATTTTTAAATTATTTATTCAATTGTGCGTGTGTGTGCTTGTGTGTATGTACGTGTGTGTGTGTGTATGTGTGTGTGTGTGTAGAACCACCGGCGAATTCGAAAACCACCATGGACCGCCTCCCAGGGATTCACAGGCTCCGCCCTACCAGGACCAGAAACGCAGGCCGCCCCCCCCACCCCTCCTGCTTCCACCTGGAGTCTGTACGTGGGATCTGGGATCCGAACTCAGGACCTTCCGCCTGCAAGGCAGAGGCTTAACCCTTGAGCCACCTCTCCAGCCCCAAGAAATGCAAATTTTGTATTCATGTCTTATTTAATATTTTTAGTAAAGTGACCTTACAAATAATTGTACAGTAATATGAAAAATCACATTAGCTTCATTGCACTTGACCTGACTCCATGTTTTTGTATGTATAAAGTCAAAACATCAATTATATTACTTATATTGCTTTATAATATCAGACTTTCTATTCAACATGTACTTTCATTCGAAAGATTATTTTTTGTTAGAATAATTAAAGCAGATTTTCCAATATTTTACACTGGGACTTCAGCTATAACCCTGAAAATAATACCTTTAATGCTTCTATTGAAAGCTTATCACAGTTTTAGGGTTTTAATATTATCTCTACCCTATTTTATTCTCAGGATTTCTTATGATAATCATTTGCACTGGTGAATGAAATGATGAAGAAACAGTTCATGTCATTTCTGTAACTATTAACTCTTCAGAATGATTTTCAAGCTGTTCTTTTTATCAAAAGAACCAGTTATCTTATAAGGAGGCAATGATATACTTTGTATCCAAAGATCCTTCTATAATCCTCACTCTTTAGCTCATGTCTAGGCTGACATTTTGAACACATAAAACCGTATGTATGTACATCTTTATTGTAGTACAATAGGAAGTACAGATTGAGGTAGCTCTATCTGCTCATTCTGAGAAGTTCCTACCACTTTTCAGTTTAATGTTTAATAGTGTTCAGTATGCTTTCTGCAATTCATGAAGGCATATATCGAAGTTGAGCCTGTAAGACTTATTGAAACAAGGGCACAGAGTCCTTGATAAAATTTTATTTCTACAATAAATTAAAAAAAGTTTTCCAATTGTTAGAAAAAAGCACCTTCCTTTTTTCTTCAAAAAGAAAAATCACATAAATTCATTATATGTGAAATTTTTGAAAGAGCCCCAAATAATGGTGCTCTATGAAGCAGCCACAATGACGCATTTGACACTGAGAAAATAGCAATGCCAAGTTTTCACAGAAATGTCCCTTGAGCAATATACAATACTTGATAGCATGCTCAGGACATTATATAATTTTTTTCTTTTATGACATATTTTGGATAAAGAAAATTTTCTATTATGGTCAACCATTCAGTGATTGCTGTCATAATAATAATACCTCATGTAATGGACTATTCTATAATCCACAGAGTCATTTCATTCATATTATCTCATTTGTTCCTTGTAAAGTGTAACAGCATTTGAAAGAAGACAAAAGCTAAGTTAAAAAATGTCTCACTTGTTCAAAGTCAAATATCTAGAAAGTGTTGAAATATAGACTTGAATGCAGATTTTTGACATCTTACTCTAAACATTATTATACTGTCTGAGGTCTTCAAAATATGATGTTTCAAATATTCTAGACTATTTTTAATGTTTTTAATTTCTTAGTAGGGTACATTGAACCTCAAATTTAAGTGTTAGCTATAATTCTGTAAAGACATAAACATGTATATATATATAAATGTTTATATAAATGATTTTTCAAATTATTTTTATTATCAATTTCTTTGTTAAGAAAGTTCATGCCTATCTAAAATTGTTCTCTGAGAATGAGTACTTTAATCAATCTCAAGTACTCTGAGCCTTGTATGGTATTTCATCAAATACCATTGCACAGATTTTGTTTTATGCAACCTTGGATACTGCCCCTTTGCTCATTTAATTACTAAAGAGTAAAATTGACAAGAAAGTACCTTTCTGAGAAAAAGTCAGGGTATATGCTGACACCCTAGATTTGTAACTGTTTCACATCTTATCATCTGGATATTACTGTCTGAATTATGGGTGTTTTCTGTACCTTGGTTCACTATCTTGTGTTTTCATTTGTTTTGTGTGTGTGTGTGTGTGTGTGTGTGTGTGTGTGTGTGTGTGTGTGTGTGTTGCACAGGAGAATACTTAAGTGTGTACCTACAGAGGCTTAACATTGACATTGGGAATCATCTCACTGCTTTGCTCTGTTGTTTCCTAGGCTATGCTTTCTAGTGCTAGAATTACAGTCCACTGCCATATCCTCCTAATACTTTTGCATGGGTTCTGGGGATTTGAACTCATTACTTGCAAGTGAAAAGCCTTAAACCATTTCCCCAGCCTGTGTTTTGTTTTTTTATATTGATCGAAAAAACCTTCAGTCATTTCTGTAAAGAATAAGCAAACAATATCTTCAAAACACTCATAACAATCATAGAATAAATAGATATTTTAAAAATGTTTTGTGGTAACTGAAAAGAAACTTTTCACAAGAAGAAATTCAAATGTCTGACAAACATCTTAAAAATATTCAACATCCCTTGCCTTTAGGAAAATGCTGGTGGTGAACTCATACAGCCTCATTGGATCTTCCCAATAAGGTTAGAAATCGAAATTCCATACAACCCAGAGTACTACTCCTGGGAATATTCCCAAAGAACACTTCATCCTTCAATAGAATAACATATACAGCTATGTTCATAGCAGTTCTGTTTACAGTAGCAAAGGACTGGAACCAACCTGGATGTCCAGCAGTTGATGAATTGTTGTTAAAAATTTTATACATATATACAGTGGCATACTATTAAGCTATCAGGAAGATGAATTAATGAGATTTGTCAACAAGTGGATGGAACTGGAAGAAATCATATCGTATGAAATATCCCAGATGCAGAAAGACAGATGTTATATGTTCTACCTTACAAGCAGATTCTAACATTAAGTATTCAATTTGATGCAATCAAGCAGAAACTCTTACAAAATCCACAAACAAAAGATCTCAACACCCAAACAAGTCACAGCCTATTGTCAATGAAGAGAAGTGAAATAGACAACTAAGAAGAGTAACTAAAATCTTCAATGAAAATGAGGCCAACCAAACCATCCGAAGGATTAGGAAATCTTTGTGAAAAAAGAGGTGGTAAGATTGTAAGAGCCTAAAGGTGGGGAGGTTGATGACCATCCAGACATTCTACTTAAGAGAGGGCTGTTTCATTCCGAAACCTTTTTTTTTATTATTATTTCCACTCATACAAACTTAACAGGTATACCAGTACCTTCCCTTCCTCCACCTCCCCCCGAACCCCTTGTTCCTCCCTCCTCTCCCCCCTCCGTCCCCATCCCCCAGTGCCTTCCCTCCCAGTCCCTCCCCCAATCCCTGGAGCATTCTTTACTGTACATGCCAAATTCTCTTCTGGGTCCTCCTTTCTGATGAGGTGCAAGGACCCAGGAGCATTTCCCAGAACGCTTTCAACATCCCTTGCCTTTAGGAAAATGCTGGTGGTGAACTCATACAACCTCCTTTCCTGTGTTCCCCTTAAGCTTAGGAACACTACTGTGACTGTCAGTCCCTAGCCTTCAAGGATCCTAGTGCCTTTAGTCCATGCTAGACTTTGTGGGGTCAATAATGTGTTGGACATAACGCAGATCATGCAAAGTCCTATTATGATTGCTTCAGCCCTAACTTGTGTAGAGTATCTTCCATATCATTTACTCCTCCCATCCTTGTCCTCTTACAATGTTACGGCTCCCTCTTCCGCTAATTTCCCTGAGCTTCAGGATGGGGAGAGATTAGGCTGCCTTAATTCCAGGTGGTTGATATAGAATCTCTGATGTTCTGAATTATGGTTTGTTGATTTTTTTTTTAGTGTTGCTGTTCCTGCAATGCCCTTGGCTCCATCCTGATGGGTATTGGATGTCACCCCCTGGCCAGAGATAAAAACCTGTTAAATTAGAGTCTTGTTATTAGAGTAGATGGACTAAAAGCGGTGAAAGAGGGGTCAATCACCCATTTGCAAAATGGTTACTTTCTATCTGGCAGCCTATATGCCCCCCCTTCTGGTGAGATCATACCCCATCAGTTGCAAATGATCAGGAAGGAAAGTCTGTGAACTTAACCAGATGTCTCATTACCTACTTGCAGTCCTTGATGGTGGCCTATTTTCTCTGCTGTAACATGGTCCCCTCTCTCCTTGTTTCTGATGGGGCCCTCTTTCCCCATCCCTCCTCTTTATAATCTTTGCAATTACTGTACTGTCTTTGAGTGTCTCTAAGTGGGTTTGGTACTAAGATCCACCTATTAGGGAGTACATGTGGTGCTTAATTTTCCATGTCTGAGATACTTCACTCAATATAATTGTTTCTAATGACATCCATTTCCTGGGAAATTGCATTAATTCATCATTTTTGATGGCTGAGTAGTATTCCACTGTATAAATGTACCACATTTTCCTTATCCACTCATCAACTGGTGGACATTTGGGCTGATTCCATGACTTTGCTATTGTAAACAGTGCTGCTATGAACATGGTCTGTTTGTGCTATCGAGATGAATTTTTTCTATGGGGGATTATTCCCAAAAGTGGTATAGTAGGGTCATGTGGCATCTTTAATTTCTTTAAGAATCGCCAGACGGCTTGCCAGAGTGGTTGTATGAGCCTGCATTCCCACCAGCAATGTAGGAGAGTTCCCCTCTCTCCACATCCTCTCCAGCATTTGGTTTTTATTGTATTGTGGATTTTTGCCATCCTGACCGGGGCGAGATGATATCTCAGGGAAGTTTTGATTTGCATTTCTCTGATGGCTAAGGATATGGATCATTTTTTAAGATATTTGTTAGACATTTTGATTTCGTCATTGATAAAGTTTCTTTTAAGTTCCAAGGCCCATTTTTTAATTGGCCCATTTGTTTCCTTGATGTTTAGTTTTCTAAGTTCTTTGTGCACTCTGGATAATAGAGCTTTATCAGATATGTGGTTACTGAAGATTTTCTCCCATTCTGTGGGTTGCCTTTGTGCTGGAATTACAATCTCTTTATTTGAAGAGAAGCTCTTTAATTTCACAAAATTCTGTCTGTTGAGTGTTGGTTGTAGTGACTGTTATTGGATGTCCGTTTAGGAACTGTTGACCTAGCCCAATTAGCTGGAGGGAATTCCTTACCCTTTCAACTATGGTTTTTATAGTCTGAAACTTACCTTAATGAGACTTATCCCTACCAGACCTGTACTAAGACTGACATATCAACATTGCCCCCATAGGCTGATGAAGAACTCGGGATTAGTAACTACATGTAAGTGGAATACGTTATATTTGTAATTAAAAAGATTAAATAATGTTAAATTATTTGTAGTTATAATTTTAATAATTGAAAATGAGAGAATATTAATAAAATTATCAAGAATTCTTAAAGAGAAGAAAACTTAAAATCACAGCATACTTTGGAGTTTAAATATTTTTATTATTATTATTATTTATTCAACTGTGCGCATGTGCGTGTGTTCACGCGCGCTCGTGTGTGTGTGTGTGTGTGTGTGTGTGTGTGTGTGTGTAGAACCACGGACGAATTCGGGAACCACCATGAACAACCTCCACCTCCTCCTTGTTTACTCTTCCCCAGGATTCACAGGCTCCGCCCTACCAGGACCAGAAGCGCAGGCCACCCCCGCTTCTGCCTGGTGTCTATACGTGGGATCTTGGATCCGAACTCAGGACCTTCCGCCTGCAAGGCGGGGCTTAACCCCTGAGCCACCTCTCCAGCCCAATTCTTTGAAGTTTAAATGGAAAATTTTTTTGCAAACAACAAAAATAGAGTCTGAGATGAAAAAAGAAAATATATTTTTTATAGAGGAGACCAATGTACGGGTAAAGAAATCACTGAAATGATGACTCGTATAGATGAGAGAAATGTGTACAAAAATTAAAAAGTGATGGGTATTTAAAAGGATAAACAATATTTAGAGTTTTAGGAAGCACATGAAACAATACAAGGGACCATTTATATAATAAACAGCTATGTAGTAGGAATTATTGGAATGTAAGATTTTAGAAGTATTATTACAAAGTACTTGTATTATCTGAATTGCTATCTAAATGTGTTAATTGTTAATATTGATGAATTTATAATTTTATACCCATATGAAAGTGGAAAACATATTTACTTGGAAAATACTGAAGTACAAATGAATGTGAAAGAAGAAAACATGCTTCTGATATGGCTACTTAGAATCTTCATTCTTAGCATTATTCTCCAGTCTTACTTATAAAGAAAACCAGGTCACAGTACAGTAGGAGGTGTTTAAATGAACAAAAATAAAATGTGACTTTCTAGTGTGTCATAATCATACTGTATACTGGTCCTGTAAAATTTCTTTTCTTAAAAACTTTAAATTTTTTATTAATTAACTTAAATGACTTAATTGCACATTTTAAGTCTGAAGAATTGGAGCTAGTTTTATATATTCATTGGGTATTATGTCTACATTGGTAACTACTTTCACTATAAATTGGCAACCATTTGAAACATTTCAGAAAAGATTGTGAGAATTTTTATGCAAAAAAACAATTTGTTATAAAAGCAGAAATATGATAATTTCTTTAAAATATTCATTTGCATCCTGAAAGAGTTTTTTAAGGCAAGTATCAAACATAAACTAGCATCATGACAAAAATATTAGTTATTTATAAATGAAAAAATTTTAAGGAATGTCAAAAATACACAAGAGTAAGAGGAAGATAGATTAAAATGTTGTTTGCAATTCATCGAAATGATAATTTCTAATTTATGAACATTGAAATAATACAGGCAAACAGTTCCCACATAAGAAAATGAAGAAAGAGACAGAGGTGTAATGTTTAGTGGAATGGCACAAAAAGTTCAAAGCAATTTTGAATTTACAAGTTAGGGGCATTTATTTTTATAGAACTGGAATCTTTTTATAAGATTATATAAACAGAAAAATGCAGCACAAATATGGTTTGCTCTTTAAGTAGTTTGTCTGCTCATTTGTGGAGGTGTGCATAATGGAGTGAGAGGAAGTGTTAGCTATTTATTTTTTCCTAATCCAACGTAGCCAGATAATGCACATGGATGAGTACTTGAAATAAAATTCTAGTAAACATTTAAACATGAAGAAATGATCATAATAAATTTCACCCTTAAGGTCTCATTCTCATTTTATGGCATTGATCATCATTGACACAGTAATTTTTCATTCTTTTAGTACATTTTGTTTGTCTTGGTAAATCCTCCCTCCTTGTGAATGCAATGATCCTGAGGATTGTTCTACATTGTTTTTATTTTCTTTCTATTAGGACTTATACTTAACACTTCTAAGTATTCAGAGAGATAAAGAAAAGTATGAGAAGTCAAAAGTAGTTTCATATGGAGAATGAAAGTTGGAAAATTTTAAAATTATGTTTATTTATTTTTTCCCAATCATATAAACTTAATAGGTATCCTGTTCCCTCTCTTCCTCCCCTCCCCAGTTCTCTTTGCTCCATCCCCCCTTTTCCTCTTCCTCCCTTTCTCCCAGTCCTCCCCTTTTCCCCCCTCCCATTCCCTGGAGCATCTTTTAGTGTGAATGTCAAACTTCCCTCTGCTTCCTCCACTCTAATGAGGTGTAAGGATTCAGTGGCATTGCCCAGAGCCCTTTCTTGTGATCCCCCTTTAGAGTGGGAACACTATTGTGATTGTTAATCTCTTTCCTCTAAGGATCCTAGTGCCTGTGATCCATGCTAGACTTTGGGGGGGGGGGTCATTGACATGTCAGTCATTGCACAGGTCATAGAAAGTCCTATTATGGCTACTGTGGCCCTAACTTGTGTGGAGTATCTTGCGTATTGTTGCTCCTCCCCATCTTTAGGCTCTTACAATCTTATCACCTCCTCTTCTGCAAATTTCCCTGAGCTTTAGGATGGGGAGAGATTTCGCTGGTCTGGTTCCAGGTGATTAATATAGGGTCTCTGATATTCTGAATTATAGTTTGTTGTTGTTTTCAGTTTTGCTGGGATGGGTGCAACATCTTCTCATTGTAAGATAACTAGAATAGTTCAAGTTTAAACTTTACACAGATATGTCTGTGATTAAACTCATACATATATTTAAAAGTGATAATAGTTCACATTTGGAAATCCAAGGCAAGAGAAAAAAGCAACTTGCAAGGTAGTGTGTAAATGATGTCAAAATATACACGTGTTCACCCTAAACAGCTATGCAAAAAGAACTAAAGGGGAGTTCTATATTCCATTCCAGATAGATGGAACTAAACTAGTAGGCAAATATACATTAATAAATAATTTCTACTTTATGTCTATTTTTACCAATTTGTTTAACAGAAAGATCATGAATGACTCTTAATTAAACTCATTGAAAGTCAATTATGTGTTTTCATATTTTTCCTTATTTCAGAGGATGGGTCAGAAGGTGAGAAAAACTGCAAGCATGCCATGGCACATAGGTTGAGAGATCAAAAAACAATTTTGTGCAATTTTTTCTCTTTCCACCATGGGGACTTCTGGGTATTGTACTCAGATCACCAAGTTTGCAAGTAGAATCCTCACCACTGACTGGGCTATCTGTACAACCCACAGTCAATTGTCTTAAAAATATATTTCTTGCCAGTTAGGACAACCCAGATGAAGCACAATGTCCACACATTAAAACGGATGTGAAAGTTGGAGAGAGTTTGGAAAAGATAAAAGTATCAAGTGAAACAAACAGGATGTGAGATAGGCTTCAATAATAAGGATTGAGAATAAATAAGTTCTCAATTTATTTATGGAAATACCAAATAATAAAAATAATGAGAAAATGTATTCCTTACCCTTCATGTCTTTCTTGTCTTCAGCTCACTCCACAGTTATTTGTGACTTCATAATTGAGCAGAGCATATAGTCCTAAAGCACAGTAGCAGTATTTCTAAAGCCCTCCTGCAAGATAATGATAACCTTGTGCATGTATTTGTCTAGAGGAATGATATCTAATAAGTGGAAATGATAGGATGCAATCATTTGAGAGAAGTTAATGAATTATGAACTTCAACATGACAGACACAATTGCAGTGATGGTTTTCTTATCTTCACATATAATATTGCTGGGACAGAAACCAAGAGTCTTGTTCATGTAAGCAGAAAAAGATAATGTAATATGCATCTGTGACATGTGCATCATCTTGTAAGATTGGGAATATTCGAAATCTTACACAGAAACAGGCGATATGAGTTGCGCTGATAAGGTTTAATCAAATTATTTTCTCGAAGGAGTGTTCTCTATTATTGTGAGTGAACACGTTGACACGCAGTGGGAGTGGAGTGGAGGTGTTTCTGCTTCTGCTGGCAGCACATTATGTTCACATCATGTTTTTGCATTTCATTTACAGATAAGGAATACAGGTAATTGCAACATTCAGTGGTTATCTAATGCTGATGCAAGGAAATAGAGGAACTTAAATTAAAAACATCATTCAACTGAAATTTCAGACCATGTAGTATAGAGGTGGGTTTCCAAATGTACAAAAAGAGTACTTGACATGTGACAAAAAGCAAGAATTCCTCATTTCTTAAAATTCTAATTTCAATAAAGAGCAAATATGTGTATATTAACATGACAGCTTGCATTATATAACCTTTCGCAAATATGTTATACAGAAAACTTCACTACCCAATAACAAATATCACTTATTATTTCTAATTTATATTATACATTGGTAAATTATATACTGAGCACCTTTTGGTTCAACCAACAATAGCAATATCTTGGTATTTTTCTTTATCACATACCATAAGAGCAAAACTATGAATTTCACTGAATGGCTACATACAATTATTCTTGAGTGAAGAGAAACTTTAAATTCTTAAGTTAAAGATAGTAGATAATTGTTTAAAAATAAATGTACAATTCAAGAGTATTTAGTTCAATCAACCCTAAATCTAGACAAGTGTAGTGAACTTAAAAATTCCCCAGCTTCATTTTTATCTGCTCAATCCAATTCTCTGAATTTTGTTGAGGAAATGTACTTTACGTTCTACAGCTTCTCAGATAACTTTTGTGCAATTTTATTTTTCATTTTTTGAGTAAAGTCCAACTCCTCTCATATGTACTTATGAGGGAAGGGTACTTGTAAATTAAAGGCAAACTGTAGCAAGTAACAGCATGTTTAATTGTTTACTGTGTTTCATAAGACATCAGTTACTATGGTATTCTGTGGCAAAATGTCCCCATAGATAGAAGTGAATTTTTAGGATATAAAATTTAAAAATTATAAAATAGCTATATATTGGTCAAGAGACATTATGTAGTTTTTGAACAATGGAAATATCTCTTAAAAAAGAACTATAGCTTTATCAAATGAATTATTGATATTATCCTAATTTAAAAAAATAATATACTTAATGCTTTTAGTGAATTTTAGTGGTTTCTTTTTTTTTAATTCTCAGTACTTCTTTAGTATCCTTTTTTTAAACATAGGTAAATCTAAAATTGTATCCACATATCTCATCATCAATTACTCATTTAACCAAATTAGACATGGAGACATGAATTTTGAGAGAAAAAGAACAAATTGAGGAAATTAACTTAGCTTGATTGAACATGGAGATGTGGCCTTGAGGAACTTCTTCATATTTTTATCATAAGACAATTTTATAGGAAAAATATTCAATGTTATAAGGAGTGAGTGAGACATTGCATTGCTCAGATCTCTCTTTTTAAACCCACTCTAAGGCCAGGGGGGAAGTGATGCTGTAGGCAAAGTGCACCTTCTGGATGCATGCCTGCGTTTGCACTAAGGCTTCTACAGAATGCTTCCAGCCCCTGACTGGCCCCGGCAGGTGCCTTTCCTGCAGGATCTCAGATAGGTCTGGCTCAGGGGCTCCTGTTAACCTTACTGAACCTTTGTCAGACCTGTGTTGCAACTGTTGTTTTTCAAGCCCAGCTGCTGTTTCTTCTCTCATACTGTTTTGGGGTCTGTGATTTGCTTACTGATTGATGCTTTCTCATCTCTCTACTAATCACCTTTCCTCTAAAAAATATTTCTCTTATCCATTCGATCAAGGACTTGTATCGTGAAGACTTATATTAAGACAGGAAAATAAGTGATATAATACTAAAAATAGGTTTGGACTACAGCTTCCATTAGTAAGCTCAAATAAAGAAGTGGTTTGAGTAATAACAAATACCTTTGCTTTTCCAGCACACACATTTCAATAGAAAAAAAGAACTATTGTCTTTAAACATGATTAACGTGTTCTAATGGATACTTTGCTTCTAGGATTGTTTTGGCAATTGGCTTTCCAAGCTTGTGACATAAGGAGTAAGTAGATAATTTATTTTCTTTAACAAGCAATTATATCATGGATACTTTAATTTCCTGTAAAACCTTTCACACACTTTGAGAAGAGCAGCCTGTATGGCAAATACAGCACTCTGACCTCCTAGCTTCCCATGAACTGCATTTATAGGCTTTGGTTTATTTAGCTTGGTAGAATGTTAATTAATTTGTAATAGACACTATACTGTGGTGTGTAGCAATCAATAAGACAGAAGACTTAAGCTTTAAATAATTTTCTTTTATTTCATGTAAAGCAAGGAAAGAGAGAAGCCCAGGTAGTTATGCTTACAGTGGAATAACTGACACGTGTAATGAATTAAGATATGTAGCAAACTGTGCAGGGTGACGGGTACCTGAAATCATAGCACTTAGAAAACTGAGACAGCAGGATCATGTATCCTTAAATATCATGTATTTCTAACACACTATTAAAATCATTTAATATTTCCAAAAGTACTTCTAGCAATTTATAAAATAATCATTATTGATGCTACAATATTCTTCCATTTTTTAATTTAGCCACCAAAATTTATTATAAAATAATATTGGATTTTATTTCCTAGGATTTACATAGGAAAAAAGTTTCTAGCAGATTTTCTTTTGCTCATTTTATCAATGTCAGTGAATGTGTGAAGGCGAAGAGCAAGAGACTTAATTCTTGGGTATGGTGAAGAAGATGGATTTAAGTTTTAGAACTACCACTAAGAAGCTCTGAGGTATAATGAATTTCCAAACCCTAAAATTCTTCATAAATAACAATATATCTGTGTGTAAATTATTATGGATACATGCATTTAGTTTTAATATGATGAGGCAATCTCATCAGTACCTTTTTCTTCTTTGTGCTTTAGTTTGCATCATTCCTTAATCCTCTCTGTCAACCATTATAAAACTGATAGCTAATCCATCTAAAGCTGCTTCTAGTCAGAATCACAATTGGCTTAGAGTAATTAATCTTGTGTTGGGTTTTAGGCTCATTACTCAAACTGATTGTACCTTTAGCAGGCTGAAAAAAAAGAGAATTGTGCTGAGCAGCAAGAAGATGAAAAATTTACACCAATTATTTATTTCTCGGTCCTTGGGGTCTTATTAGTCCTTAATACTCTCTTCTTTGATCTCTAGACTCTCTGTGCCCTTGGATCACAGGGAACTCAATCAAGATGTCCTAAGCTGGCACCAGCTGCAGATCCTACCTGAGGTTATAGCATCCTCAACAAGCCTCTAGGGATGGGGCTTTGAAAACTAGTCAAAAAAAAAATTGGTGATCCTCCTGGTTAGACCCACACACTCAGTCACTCTCATAATCATTCCAAAGCATGGAATCACAGAGAAAATTCAGCAGAAGAAAAAGGACAAATAACTATGGAAGGAAGAGGAAGCAACTCACAGCTGACAAAGGGCAAGAGTGGCCCCTCTATCCAACCATTTCCAGCATAAGTTCTGACAGGACAGCATGCCAACAGTAATTGGCATTAACTGGTTTAGTTTAACAGTAAACATAAAGTGGTTTGGTTATGACTCCAAACTTCCATAATTCAATTGGTACATTTAGATTTAACACTGATAGGAAGACTTTTATAATTGATAATTTTAATTGATAATTAAACTTAAAGGAGCATGTGGAATTTTAATGTATAAAATTTTTTTTTTAAATTTTTTTTATTATTATTATTATTTATTCAACTGTGTGTATGTGCGCGCGCGTGTCTGTGTGTGTGTGTATGTGTGTGTAGAACCACGGACGAATTCGCGAACCACCATGGACGCCTCCACCTCCTTCTGCCCCGGGATTCACAGGCTCCGCCCTACCAGGACCAGAAGCGCAGGCAGCCCCCGCTTCCGCCTGGCGTCTATACGTGGGATCTGGGATCCGAACTCGGGACCTTCCGCCTGCAAGGCGGAGGCTTAACCCCTGAGCCACCTCTCCAGCCCCTTAATGTATAAAATTTTAAATGTCTTTTCCTTTCCATTTCATTCATTTTCTTTTTTTCTTTCCACTATGAGTTTAAGTTTGCTAATATCTTTGGCAATTTCATAAATGCATAAAATGAATTTTTTTGACATTTTCATTCTAAGTTATCCTGTATCATCCCTTGCTTACTTCTCCCTCTGAGATTATCTCTCTTTGAGCATGTTTCCCACCTATTTGTAAGTGCATGTGGTACACTTGAGTTTAATAAAAGTTGCCTGTATTAACATATGTCTGGGCACTTCATTGGAGCATGACAACATAGCATTGGCAACACGAGTTAAGATATGTATGTTTCCTTCTTCTAGCCAAAGCATTAATGTATTAAACTAAAATATGTGTGGGGCCACATGAACCATGATGTAGTACTGATGCATCCAATATCATGTGTTTTAGTCTTCTGCAGGTAATCACACCTGTAGTGAGTTAATGGATGTGTTCAGTTAAAAAAAAAAAAAAAAGATGCATGCTACACATCTTCCCCTTCCATTATATTTGGGATCTAATTGCCTAAACTCCAATAAGTTGCTCTTGTCAGAAGTGCTAATGAGTTCACTTTTACTAATTTATTATCTTTTTTTCTACTCCTCATATCACGCCTATAGAGTTGAGCAAATAGTCTATATGAAAGTGACTTCCACAGAAATTAAATCATTGTTAGACCCAATAAAAAGTATAAAAAGGGATTAATGAATGGATCAAACTTATGCCAGCCTATTTGGATAATGATTCTTCAAAGACTTATCAATTCCTTGCAAAGGATTCCTTTTGTTTTTCACACCCCTTACTTTGCATGTCTCCAATCCATGCAAAGGTTACTGCAACAAAATTCTTTCGTGGCTTCAATAATTCAGACAAGATAATGTGACAATGAATTTGTCCCAAATAACCCTTTCACACATGATCTGAGGCCACTTCATCCATTGTAGTTCTAAGATCAATGTACATTATAAGTGATTTTTCATAATTTTTTCTTTTAACAAATTCCTGTTGCCTTGTTCTGTTACACCCAAATAAACACGTCTTTGGATGTCTCTTTCATTGCTATTTAAGTTGACAACATGGTAAATTTTTCTCCTTTCTCTTCCAAGCACATTTTTATAATTTTCTGTTTCATAGGTAGCAAGTAGTTCAGTCTTCTTCAGCAAGTTTTTATTCTATATATTAAAGTGATTCTAGATTTCTCTCAGGATTTTTCTTTATCCTATCCTTTTATTAGATTGATGATCCATAGGTCCATGAATTTATGTATTATTTACATTGCAATGACTAAATACAAATTCATTTATCGGTGACTATTTGACATCTACATTTGGCAATCTAATAAACAAACATTTCATATGTATACTTGTGATAACCTCTCTTTTTCTCCCCAGCTCATTCTCTGTGGTTATGTGTCCACCATGAAATTTTATCCAGTTCTAGAATCGACACTTCCATTACTCTCATCTGCTAACTTTCAATTCCTCCATCAGATCTGCCCACTTTACTTCTATAAAACCCAGTTTGGTTCATTATGTCTTATTGCATAATTATTGCTTAGCAACACCCTCCTTCCAAAGGAACAATTTAATTTGGATGGAAAATTCAACTTTTAAAAAGAATTCGTGGAGGACATATGGAGTATGGAGGTACGCAACACTATCAGCCGCACAAGGGCTCTAACATATACAGACTTGAATGGCCCACAGGAAGAAATACTCTGCATCAGAACTGGACAGAAAGGTTCTCAGGCAGGAGTTCCAGTCACTACATGCAGAACATCTGCACTGAAGCAGGGGTGAGCCACGGAGAGAAATGGATTGTTCCCATGTTTTCATTGTCCACAAGATTTCTGACCAAATAAAATAGGGACAGAACAAGGGAAGAAACCTGCACAATTCCTCTCTAGAGATCAACATCCTGGGCCATACACTGTGTAGAAGAAGATGGAAGATCTAGGAACAAAAGATTACAGGAGAATTTTCTTGCTGTCCTCAATTAGTCCATCTGGAAAAAGATAGATACAGATAATATAAAATCATGTATACTTGTAGGGTGGGGGTGTTATTCCTGTTTGTATGTGTATTTCCATGTGTATTGGTACATGTGTGCTCAGGTACATACACGTGCGTGGGTGTGTGTGCATGTGGAGACCTGAGACTGATACTTGTACTCATCCTCAATCACTCGTCTACTTTAATCTTCAGCCAAACCCAAACCTGACCAATGTAGATAATCTAGGTAGCCATCTTGCTCATGGGATTTTCAGTTTCCATGTTTCTACAGGAAGACTAACACATCCATCACCAAACATCTTGTGTGGAATCTGGGCATTAAGCTCATTGTTTTACTTGCATGCCAAGCATATTAACAACTGAGCCATCTCTCCAAGCCAGAGACAGGGGCTTTCACAAACACTCATCAAGTCATCTAACACCTCTCATAATTTCTCTGCTTAAAGCACAGCATTCTGTATTTTATATGCTCAAACAAAAATGTCTTACTGTCCTATCAGTCTATATTCATGCTATTTTTTATTATTACTTACTGTTTCCTTCTTGTCATCAAATAGTATGTTTAAGTAAAGAATTGTAAAGAAATATTCATAGTGAATAAATAGCAAAAGCAACAAATAACCCAGGCAAGGAACCCCAAAACTAGGTAGGAAACCTCACAATTCCTTCTCCGGAAATCAACATCCTGGGGCATGCACTGTGCAGAAAAAGATGGAAGGTCTAGAAACAAAAGATTACAGGATAGTTTTCTTGCTGTACTCAATTAGTCCATCTGAAAAATTAGTCCATCTGGAAAAAAAAACTTGTGTATGTATATAACTCTTCTGAACAATAAAAAGTCTTGAGTATTGACTTATGCAATACCATGCCTGTCAGTTATTAACTGAAGGTATTGTGAAAATAATATGGATGATTACAAGGAGCAAAAGGCAGTTTGAGCCTATAGAAAAATTTGTTTCTTTAATTCTGGCAAGAGGTCCATGAGTCGCTTCATTTGTTTATATATGATGCTTACCAGTTTTCTAAATATGTGAAATTTATATATGTTTTATCTTAACAAAACTGTAATAAAAATGCAGATTTTGAAATTTATTTTTCATCACACTTATTCTAATAATAATTTAAAGTACAAAGTAAAATTACTTAATATTCTCCAACAAGATATTTGATGCATGTCTTACATTTAAATGAAAGAAAAAATTTTTATGAATGAACTTTTACCATGACTCACTTAAAGAAGTACATAATATCTCAAAAGTAAATGAATGATAAGTGTTTTACACTATAACACCTTCTCATACCAATTACAAGGAAACACATTGTAAAATTTGGTACAAATAATTAGAATAGATTATTATGTGGTTATATATTCCTTAAAACAGGTAAAAATTTTTATTTCAGTATCTAATATAAATTATTATAAGACAATAAATTTTATCCTTGGTTTTAAGCTTTATGTATTATAAAAGCAGAGTATGCTGAGAACTTTTCATGGATTGTTAAATAACTCTAGCTGTATAGCAAACCACCACTTCTGTTCATTCACAAGTTGGCAATCAGTGGGAAGACTAGTACATGTAGAAGAAAAGGGGAAATGGAAAGGTAAGAGGTAGAGAGATCTTTCCTTGGGGCTTTAGATTCAAGCATGGGATTTCAAAAGTTAGGATTCTGATGAGTTGGTACAAGTCAGTACCACACCTAAACTCTGATTAATTACATTACAATTTTTAATTGTTAACTCCTTTAATAATTCCTCTACTTTTCTGCTGAGTTCTTTTTTTGGTATGGAAGGGCTTACTTCAAATTATCAAGAATGGGAATATGATTTGATCATTGACAAAGAGGCCCAAAAATTACAATGGAAAAAGAACAGCATCTTCAACAAATGGTGCTGGCAAAACTGGATATCCACATGCAGAAGATTAAAACTGGACCCGTACTTGTCACCATGTACAAGAATTAATTTCAAATGGATCAAGGACCTTGATTTAAGGCCAGAGACTATAAAAACCATAGTTGAAAGGGTAGGGGACTCCCTCGAGCTGATTGGGCTAGGCCAACAGTTCCTAAAAGGACATCCAATGGCACAGTCACTACAACCAACACTCAGCAGATGGGATCTTGTGAAATTAAAGAGCTTCTGTTCAGATAAAGAGATTGTACCTGGAGCACACAGGCAACCCACAGAATGGGAGAAAATCTTCACTAACCACATACCTGATAGAGATCTATTATCCAGAGTGCACAAAGAACTTAGAAAACTAAGCACCAGGGGCTGGAGAGATGGCTCAGGGGTTAAGCCTCTGCCTTGCAGGCAGAAGGTCCTGAGTTCAGATCATAGACCCCACATATAGATGCCAGGCAGAAACGGGGGCGGCCTGTCTTTCTGGTCCTGGTAGGGCGGAGCCTGTGAATCCCTGGGCAGAGTAAACAAGGAGGTGGAGGCATCCATGGTGGTTCCCAAATTCGTCTGTGGTTCTACACACATACACACACACACACATGCACAATTGAATAAATAATAAAAAGAAAGCTATACACCAAGGAAACAAATGGGCCAATTAAAAAATGGGCCTTGGAACTTAAAAGAAACTTTACCAGGGTGAAATTAAAATGTCTAACAAATATCTTCAAAAATGCTCCACATCCGGGCTGGAGAGGTGGCTCAGGGGTTAAGCCTCCGCCTTGCAGGCGGAAGGTCCTGAGTTCGGATCCCAGATCCCACGTATAGACGCCAGGTGGAAGTGGGGGGCGGCCTGCGCTTCTGGTCCTGGTAGGGCGGAGCCTGTGAATCCCAGGGCAGAAGGAAGGAGGCGGAGGCGGAGGCGTCCATGGTGGTTCGTGAATTTGTCCATGGTTCTACACATACAGAGACACACACACACACACACACACACACAGACACACACGCACGCACATACACACGCACATGCACACAGTTGAATAAATAATAATAAAAACATTAAAAAAATTTAAAAAAAATGCTCCACATCTTTAGCCATCAGGGAAATGCAAATCAAAACTTCCCTGAGATATCATCTCACCCCTGTCAGGATGGCAAACCCAAATGCTGGAGAGGCTGTGGAGAGAGGGGAACTCTCCTACATTGCTGGTGGGAATGCAGGCTCATACAACCACTCTGGTGAGCCGTCTGTGGATACTTAAGTTAAAGATTGAAATGCCATATGACCCTGCTACACCACTTTTGGGAATAACCCCCCATACAGCAAAAATTCACCTCGATAGCACGATCATGTTCATAGCAGCACTGTTTACAATAGCAAAGTAATGGAATCAGCCCAAATGTCCACCAGTTGATGAGTGGATAAGGAAAATGTGGTACATTTATACAGTGGAATACTACTCAGCCATTAAAAATGATGAATTAATGCAATTTCCCAGGAAATGGATGGAATTAGAAACAATTATATTAAGTGAAGTATCTCAGACATGGAAAATTAAGCGCCATATGTACTCCCTAATAGGTGGATCCTAGTACCAAACCCACTTAGAGACACTCAAAGACAAATCCCTGTAATACCTACAGTAATTTCAAAGATTATAAACAGGAGGGATGGGGAAGGATGGCCCCACCAGAAACAAGGAAAGAGGGGACCATGTTACAGCACAGAAAATAGACCACCATCAAAGACTGCAAGTAAGTAATGAGACATCTGGTTAACTTTACAGACTTTCCTTCCTGATCATTTGCAACTGATGGGGAATATTTCACCAGAAGGGGAGGGCATATAGGCTGCCAGATAGAAAGTAACCATTTTGCAAATGGGTGATTGACCCCCTCTCTCACTGCGGTCTCCTAATTTTATTCCATCTACCTTTGAGTATACTCTTATAACAAGACTCTAATTTAACAGGTTTTTATCTCTGGCCAGGGGGTGACATCCAATACCCATCAGGATGGAGCCAAGGACATTGCAGAAGCAGCAAATCTGAAAAAAAAAATCAACAAACCAAAATTCAGAGCATCAGAGACTCTATATCAACCACCTGGAACTGGGCCAGCCTAATCTCTCCCCATCCTGAAGCTCAGGGAAATTTGCAGAAGAGGGGGTGGTAAGATTGTAAGAGCACAAGGATGGGAGGAGTAACGATATGCAAGATACTCCACACAAGTTAAGGCCAAAGCAATCATAATAGGACTTTGCATGACCTGCACTATGTCTAACACATTATTGACTCCACAAAGTCTAGGATGGACTAAAGGCACTAGGCTCCTTGAAGGCTAGGGGTGACAGTCACAGTAGCGTTCCTAAGCTTAAGGGGAACACAGGAACGGGTTCTGGGAAATTACACTGGGTCCTTGCACCTCATCGGAGAGGAGGACCCAGAGGAGAGTTTGGCATGCACATTAAAGGATGCTCTGGGGATTGGGGGGGAGGGGAAGTATTGGGGGATAAGGAAGGAGGGGAGACGGAAGAGGGAGCAGGGGCGTCGGGGAGAGTTGGAGGGAGGGAGGGGACCAGTGTACCTGTTAAGTTTGTATGAGCAGAAATAATAATAATAATAAAATGTTAAAAAAAAAGAAAGTTAAAAAAAATAGGGCAATGGGCCTACTTCTGTTCAACAGTGCATTCATTCAGGGGCAAAATTTTTCAGTAGCTCAGTGTTGAACTAAATGACTATTTTCAAACCTTATGATTTGAATGAGTAGATGGTATGGACTGACCTCACATTAGAGGCATGCACATCTGTAAGCTATGAACAAACTGGATGAGGCAGTTTTCACCGAATGGCTTCCTTTTAGGGTCTTGCAGTTGATCTGTTGTTATTGGGAGGCACAGCTGCATATGTGCCCCCCAAATGAACACTGGGCTGCTTTGATTGGCAATCAGTTATCCATTTTCCAAGATGAAACCAATAAAATTTTTTAAGAAGGAAAGTCAAGTTCAAACATAGAAACATTTTCCTGTGTCTTTCCTGCATTTACAATAGTCCCTTCCATAAAACTACATTCTAGCGTGTCAAGTGCAGAGGTCATTGTCTAGCCCTATCACTCTTCTGGAGATGTGAAGGAAGAGAGGAATTCCATTGAACACCACCAACGAACCCGCACAATGTCAGTGTACTTCCCCTACACAGCTTTGAAATCTCTGTTAATTTTTTAAAGTTTACCTTTCACTGATTTATGACATGAGTCAACACCTGATAGGGGAATAATGAAGCTTTTTGTTACATAATGCGTTAGAAACAGGAATAATTTTATACTATATGTGTTTAAGAATCTGTGGGCAATGAAACATTTAACAAATCAAATAGATGATAAAAAATAATACATACAGTTAACGTTTTCTTCACATTTAGTAGTATGGTTACCATTTATTTATGTGAAGAAAATGGAAAAAAGGTGACAAGACAGAATCCTGTCACCTGAAGATATTGCTTTATGAAGTCTGTCGAGGATCCCTTAGTTTCTATAAACAACCATCTCAAGTAATCTATCACATGAAAAGGAAGCTGGAAACTCAGGAGATTTAATTCATTCTTAATAATACCACTTGTATTTTTAATAAGTAATCTATTCTGCAAACAGCAATCTCAAGCATAGTGCCATCTCCTTCATGGTTAAGGTAAAAACACTCAGGACTATACTTGGTTTCTTATGCTGTTTAAAGCTTCACATGATTCTTTACTTAATGTGTCAACAACAAACTTTCTACATGACAGCAAATGACTCCATAAATTAGTGTTACCTTTGGAATTTGTCTTCTGAATATACTAGTGTTCATAGAGTACACCAACGTTTTGTATTTTCTCTTTCATAATTTTCTAGTTATGTATATCTTATGTGTCATCATACTAACAAGATCATGATGTCTTATATGATTATGCAAAATTAGTTTGAATTTTTTTGTTTTATCTGATTTAATTAATAATGATCTTTTAAAAAAGAACCACAGAAGACAACTATAATGTGTACCTTCCTCAACAAATCTGTTTTACAAAGTTTATTTTTTATTTTTATTGTGCCAATGTTTTATAATTCATTTTATTAAACAGGACATATTGGAGGAATTTTATTAAAAATATAACATTTCTGGAAAAGAGTGATCAAATTCTTTTTTTTCCTTTTTTTTAAACTTTATTTTTTACTTTGTGTGTCTGTGTGTGTGTGTGTGTGTGTGTGTGTGTGTGTGTGAGAGAGAGAGAGAGAGAGAGAAAGAGAGAGTTTGTGTATCAGAGGGCAATGTGGTCCTTGTGGAGGACCAAGGGTGTCTTAATAAGCATCCTGGATTGCTTCTACCTCCTTTTTGCTTTGCTCTAATAATCCCAGATTCTGGCCCACCAGGCCTCTGCCCTTTTCCCCTGGTGTTTTTTTATGTGGGATTTGGAATTAGAACTCAGGAACTCTGCTTTTGAAGCAGAGGCTTAACCCCTGAGCCGTCTCTTCATCTCCAAACAAGCACACTTCTTATACATAATACAAATTGTGAAAAATCAGAAGAAAGAGAAATTTGGTAAGGCATGTTTGCCTTTGCTAGTATGAAAATTAGGATTTTGCTAATGTTATCTACTATTGGGAAAGTTTTTTAACTAAGAAAACCACAGATCTCAAGGGACCAGGTAAAATACATGAGAGTGATCAAATTCTAAGTCCAAGGTTTTCTGAATTTTCACAAGTGAATCACAGCTGTGTAATAAGTGCTCATATTGAAAAATACAACACTGCACCACATTAGATGTCCTTTAAGTCAGCAGCTCTCAGAGGAAAACGCCACCTTGATTTCATACATGATCGATTAGCATAGTAATAAAATACTAAATTTGACAGATAAGCCTGGGAGAGATTTGGGGAGAGATTTTAAAATCTAAACCAATTATGTTTTGACTGACCTGATGTAAAAGGAATGTGTCAGGAAAGCCGACATAAAGGGCAAGTTGAACTTGAATAGGAACAGACCACATATTTCTATTTATTCTCCCTGGGAAGAAAACGATGTCAAATGACCAAATTGGTTTTGAAAAAGTGGTCCATAGGTTAGGTTATAATAAGTGCAGTTTCATTTTTACAATGCCATTTATTTCCTCAGGGTAGCAAAAACAAGGACAATTTTTACCAAAACTAATAATGCTTAAGGAACGAATCCTTCCTGTTCAAGCTGTTAGGGGATACAGATGGCATGGTGCAGATAAACACAATTTTAACCTTGCATTTTTCAAGGTTTTATCAGCTATTATCCTCGTGCATGCTTCGGGGGAGTTCATTCTCTGGGAGCATAACAACAAAGATTTGCCTCCCTAATATCCTAGTCCATGTAATAGAGAAATTAGAGCCTCCATTAGTGGAGAAAGAGCTTTGCAGGGTGACTCATTTAATGTCTAAGAGCTGATGAAGCTTTTTGCCCAGATGGATGATGGGTATACATGTTGGCTAGCTTTCTAAAGTGTGACTGATTAAGCTCAAACATTTACTGAATGCTTTTCACTCTATTTTGGATCCCAGCAGAAAGGTCACTGCTCCTGGGTAAGAATATCTGGGTATAGCCATTTGAATTACATAGAATGAGCTAGAACAAGAGTAGCTTTGCTGTGAGGCTTGTTCAGAATTTAGCTGATGTATGAAGCATGGGTTCCTTCCCTGATTTAAGTCTAGTTAAAGATAAGAGAATGTTTTGATGTAGTTTGAGTTGTAAGGTTACATAGACAGCAATGTTTATGGGATTGTTCCTCCTACTAGTGAGGAGTTATCCAGTGAGAACTGCTGACTACCACTGGCCTAAGACTTTCTAATACTGGAAATCATATATATGAGATTCTGTAAGCATCTTGTCCTCACTGGAATTCCAGTTTTATGACAGGCAACTCAAGATTGGGCACTTCTGCATTCCTATGCCCATCATGTACCTTACTTTCCTCAAGTTCTCCATATTAATTTTTCTCTCATTATTTCATCCATTTGCGTCTCTTCCAATGAATTATGAGTTTTACTTAATCATAGAAATTGTTTTCAGTGACATTGAGATAAAAGACATGTATAAAATATTCACAGTAGTTGTCAAATTATATAAATCTTTTAATTTTGTTTCCAAAATATAAGTATTTATTAGTTTTTTGGGGATTGTTAAGATCTTCTATTTAAATATATTAGAAAGGCAGACTATTAGTATTCTGGAACTCTTTTTTGTTTTTTTGTAAATTATTTATTTATATGAGGGGGGAAGAAGGGAGGATGGGAAAATAATGCTTGTCATCAAACACAGATGGAGGTCGAAGGACAAGTCACAATCTTTCTGATACATGGGCTTCCAGGAACCAATGTAGGTTAGCAAGTTTGCAAAACTTGAGCAATCTTACTAGCTCATGATGTAAGGATTTGAATTTTTATGTTAATATAATAATTTCTAAGCCTTATGCATTGCATATTAATGTCCTTATCCATTATAAAAGTGATGTTAATAAGTAACAATAATACAGTAACAAAGAAGCAAATTAATCGATATATATTTTATTTAGAAATGCTTAGAATATATTTTTAAAAGAAAGTCAACTTTATGAATAATTCCCAGTATTTAATAGGACTCCATAATTGCAAATTTCCTTTTTTTTATTCCCCTCTTGAAATATACTACTAATTCTCTTTTATAGATTTTATAGCAAATATTGAGAACACTCTCTTAAATCCTGAAAAATAATGTCAGTGAATTTAAGTAAGTGGACTATATCTGTTTGTATAAATTGTATAAATCTGTATAAATAGTGAAAAATAATTCCTGCAAAATTAAATTCAGAATAAAAGAAGTTTAGCTTATGTGGCATGAGAATAATTTTCAAAGCTCACTATCAATTTCAAAGGGATACCCTAAACAAAATACTTTGTATGAAGTCTACCTAATTCTCTCCTACACCCCAGTACACTTCAAATACTTTTCTTACATTAAAATATCAATTAAGTACCACATTTTCCTTATCCACTCTTCAACTGTTGGACATTTGGATTGATTGCATGACTTTGCTATTGTAAACAGTGCTGCTATGAACATGGTCATGCTTGTGACATTAAAGTGAATTTTTACTGCATGGGGGGTTTTCCCAAAAGTGGAATAGCAGGGTCATATGGCATTTCAATCTTTAACTTTTTAAGAATCACCAGACAGCTTGCCAGAGTGGTTGTATGAGCCTGCATTCCCACCAGAAATGTAGGATAGTTTCCCTCTCTCCACATCTTCTCCAGCATTTGGTGTTGTTTGTGTTGCCGATTTTTGCCATCCTGACCGGAGCGAGACGATATCTCGGGGGAGGTTTTGATTTGTATTTCCATGATGGCTTAGGATGTGGAGCATCTTTTAGGATATTTGTTAGGTATTTGTACAATGGAGTACTACTCACCCATCAAATATGATGAATTAATGCAATTTGCTGGGAAATGGATGGAATTAGGAACAATTATATTGAGTGAAATATTCCAGACACAGAAAATTAAGCACTGTATGTTCTTCCTAATAGGTGCATCCTAGTTCCAAACCCACTTACAGACACACTCAAAGATAAATCTCTGTAATAACTGCAGTAATTGCAAATATTATAAACAGGAGGAAAGGGGAAAGAGGGCCCCCAGAAACAAGGAGAGAGGGGATCCTCTCTCATGTTACAGTAGAGAAAATAGGCCACCATCAAGGACTGCAAATAAGTAATGAGACATCTGGTTATGTTCACAGACTTTCCTTCTTGATCATTTGCAACTGCTGGGGTGTGATCTCACCAGAAGTGGAGGGTATGTAGTCTGGCAGATAGAAGGTAACCATTTTGCAAATGCGAGATTAACCCTCCATCACCGCAGTCTCCTACGTTTATTCCATCTACCTTTGAATGTATTCTTATAATAAGACTCTAATTTAACAACTTTTTATCTCTGGCCAGGGGGTGGCATCCAATACCCATCAGGATGGAGTGAAGGGCATTACAGGAGCATCAAAACTGAAAAAAAAAAAAAACCCAACAAACCATAATTCAGAACATCAGAGACTCTATATCAACCACCTGGAACTAGGCCAGCCTAATCTCTCCCCATCCTAAACTCAGGGAAATTTGCGGAAGAGGGGGGCAGTAAGTTTGTAAGAGTACAAGGATGGGCGGAGTAATGATGTGCAAGATACTCCACACAAGTTAGGGCCAAAATAATCATAATAGGACTTTGCATGACCTGCACAATGAACAACACATTATTGACCCCACAAAGTCTAGCATGGACTAAAGGCACTAGGATCCTTAGAAACTAGGCATTAACAGCCACAATAGTATTTCTATATTTAGGAGGAACACAAGAAAGAATTCTAGGAAATGCCACTTAGTCCTTACACCTCATCAGAGAGGAGGACCCAGAGGAAAGTTTTACATACAAATTAAAGGATGCTCCAGGGATCGGGGGAGGAGGCACTGAGAGATAGGGAGGGAGGGGGGAAAGGAAGGGGAAATGGGGGGTGGGGGCAAGGAGGTCCAGGGAGGGGTGGAGGGAGGGAGGAGACCAATGTACCTATTAAGTTTGTGTAAGCAGAAATAACTAAAAAAAGAAAAAAATTATCAATTAAGAATTATTGATTCCATGACGTTGTGTTAATTGATTAATTCACCATTTTTGATGGCTGAGTAGTTCAACCCAAATGCCCAACAGTTGACAAGTAGATAAGGAAAATGTGGTATATTTATACAATGGAATACTACTCAGCCATCAAAAATGATGAATTAATGAAATTTGCTGGGAAATGGATGGAATTAGAAACAATTATTTAGTGAAATATCCCAGACAGACAATTAAGTGCCATATGTACTCCCTAATAGGTGGATCCTAGTAACAAACTGACTTAGTGACACACTCAAAGATATATCTCTGTAATACTTACAGTAATTGCAAAGATTATAAACAGGAGGGAAGGGGAAGGAGGGCCCGTCAGAAACAAGGAAAGAGGGGATCATACTACAGCAGAGAAAATAGGCCTCCATCAAGGACTGCAAATAAGTAACGAGACATCTGGTTAAGCTCACAGACTTTCCCTCCTGGTCACTTGCAACTGATGGGGTTTGATCTCACCAGACAGGGAGGGCATAGAGTCTGGTAGATAGAAGGTAACCATCCTGCAAATGGGAGACTGACCCATCTCACCACAGTTGCCTACTTTTTAATTTTTTTTATTTATTCAATTGTGCGTATATGCGTGTGTTTGTATGCATGTGTGTGTATGTGTGTGTGTATGTGGAACCACGGGTGAATTCGGGAACTACCATGGACTGCCTCCACCTCCTCCTACCACCCTACCAGGGCTACTGGGAGAAAGGGAAGGAGGGGGAAAAGGAAGGGGAAAAGGGGGGAGGGAGCAAGGGGATCCAGGGAGGAGTGGAGGGAGGAAGGGGAATGGGGTACCTGTCAAGTTTGTATAAGTGGAAGAAAAAAGAATTATTGAATTACAGTGTGAAGACTTATCATGAATTCGAAAAACTATACTCTTTATTGATTACTGCAAGTAAAGAATGCTTGATTTGACTTAAGATCAAAGAAGGAAGGACACACTGAAGACGAAGTATCTGTCAATCAGGAGATGGAATTGACAAGTGACCATCACTTCTGTATACTGAGATCAACATGAACACTGCTTTATTTTGCTGCTTTAAAGTTTTGGTAATGAAGTTTCATCAGATTAATTTCCATGCTTCAAGTGCAATAGATGATGGTAAATAGAATAATATGTTTTCAAAAAATAAAAACAGGATCCAGAGAGATGTCTCAGAAGTTCAAATTCTGTCTTGAAAGTAGATGATCCCAAGGTTGAATTCTGGATACTACATGAAAATACTAGGTGAAAATAGTGGTGAACTGGACTTCTGGTTCTGTAAGCCAGAGACTGAGAAACTCCAGAGCAAAACAAAAATCATGAAGAAACAATCCAGAATTATTCCCAAAGTGACCCTTGGTTCTCCACAGGCACACACAGTGTCCTCTGATGCATACATAAACATACACATGCACATGCACACAGAGACACATACAAAAGAAAACCATAAAAGAAAATGAATGCAAAGATTGTGGTGCAGATCACATATTATTGTCACAAATATTCAGATGCTGTTATAGTGGGATTGTACCAACAATTTTTAAATCGTTCTAATGCATAAATAGCCTTTTCTTAAATATACACATGAGGCGTCTTTTCCATGGGGTTTTCTTTGGTTTGAAGAACACATAATATTGGTAAGCCAGATAACTCAAACTTTGATACTCTTTGACCTCTGTGGAATTAATGTTGTGCAATTGAGTCTCTGTATTTAAGTTTCCATCCTCATAAGATTAAAACTAGAGCAGATTATTTCTATACCATATTTTAACTTCAAACTCTGTAATTATAACCCTCATCCCTTTAAATGCACAAGTTAAAGTAGAGAAAATTAAGACAATGAAATATTAAGAAAAATCTGTGACTATTTAAAAGTATCCAGATATTTATTTATTAAACATTCAAATAACTCTACAAAAGTGAAAATCAATTATGAAGAAGGAAAAGGTGAAAG
Organism: Typhlomys cinereus; assembly: GCA_023101885.1. Lineage (NCBI taxonomy): Eukaryota > Metazoa > Chordata > Mammalia > Rodentia > Platacanthomyidae > Typhlomys > Typhlomys cinereus. The sequence goes on along the minus strand of JALPQD010000232.1, from coordinate 1,363,422 downwards.
AGGAGGAAGAGGAGCAAATGCAGATGGAAGAAGAAGAAACTTAGAGAATTAGGAGCAATAAGAAGGTAGAAAGAGGAAGAAAGGAAGAGAAGCAGGAGGAAATAGGTGACTTTGATACTAACTACAATATTTTTTGTTCAACATTGCCCTGTGTTTGTGAATTTTGCTTGTTTTAGTTTTCAGTCTAGTAAATTCAATTATTTGGTTAAATATTTAATTAAAATTATTTCATCATGAGTATATAAATGCATTAGTCTACCAGATTTACTGTGTGTGTGTATGTTTATGCATTTGAGACAAAACTTTAGTATATACTCCCTGCTGATCTCCAATTCGTAAGACTTCTGCTTTTTTCTATAGAGTATGAAGTTGCAAGTATATGAAGCATGTACCACCATAGCTGATATAAACCTTCACATTTAATTATATATAGAGTGGAGAGTATGTGTTGTCATTTTCAAAATGAACTGAATAAGTGACATCTGGTTATCTCAAGGATATTCTGTCACTTTAAGAGAGAAAAATAATAAGTATGCAGGGTTGCTTGGCATCTTTAGATGTATTGTGGTACGGAGTAAATATATACTATACATTAGCAAAATGTTTTGCTCTTTCAAAAGCACCTTGAGTTTGTCATTTTTTGTGTGTATGTGTGTGAGCATAAAGTTATAACTTCAGTTATCATCTAATCACAATATCATCTTAGAGAAATTGGATGGTCAATGCTCAATTTAACATAGTTTTACAACTGACCTTTTTTAAAGACCATTTTGATATGCTTCAAATTCTTTCTAAATCAAATATTAAAAATTACTTATCAATAACTACATAATATAGCTTTTCTTTGTCCACATGGCTGAAGACATATCACATAAATGAAGAGGCTGCTGAATGCATATTATTTGTCCTTTGGCCATCTACCTTACTCGTGAACACACAAAGTCACTAAAACATCATTTTTGTTTTCCAGTACAAATGCAAATTACATGTTTCACATATGGTATGATAATACACTTGGCACTTAACAGAGACGTAGTATTACAGATATTATCTAAGAGCCTGATATTATGGAAAGGCCAAATGTTATTCTATGGGATTTCTCAAGAAAAACGGATAGTTCTGATTGGTAAAATCTAATCAGTTTGCTTCCTTGGAAGAAAGGACATAAATGTCTCCTTTTCTGTTTTTAAATTGAGAAAGTAATAACAAGATTTTATGCATAAAATCACTTGCACTTTTGAAGTTGATGCTTTCACATGTTATTGTAAAGAATTTTTGTTGTTTTTATCCCTTCTTCACATTGCCCTTTCATCCTTCTTCCTCTGAAACCCAGAACATTCTTTGTGTCCACCTGCTAACAGGATGTGATATATGTTTACCATCTTCCTATAGGAGAAATGAAAAATTCCCATTCCAATTTTTGGGAATGTTATCTACTTGCCTTTTTATTCTGCCAATTTACCCAACTTCTCAATTCAAACAACTTCTTTTGAAAGATTAGCCTGCATGAAGGTCAATTTTCACATGCATGAACACACTTTATTTCTCCAAAAACTGGGCCGAGAAATCCATTCAGTTTATCATTTCTCTGAGACTATCAAAGGCTCAGAAGCATTGCTTTATACAAGTTCATCTTTGAGATATTTTTTAAATTTTTTTATTATTTATTCAATTGTGCATGCGTGTGTGTGTGTGTGTGTGTGTGTGTGTGTGTGTGTGTGTGTAGAACCACGGGCAAATTCAGCTCCACCTCCTCCTTGTTTCCTCTGCCCAGCGATTCACAGGATCCGCCCTACCAGGACCAGAAATGCAAGCTGCCCCTGCTTCCTCCTGGCTCTATACATGGGGTCTAGGATCCCAACTCAGGACCTTCCGCCTGCAAGGCAGAGGTTTAACCCTTGAGCCACCTCTCCAGCCCCCATCTTTGAGATATTTTTGAGATCTCAGTATCAAGTTACCCTGGTTCTTTTTTTTTAATTTGTTCAATTGTGTGTGTGTGTGTGTGTGTGTGCACGTGTGTGTATTGTAGGGCAGTGCAGAAGGCTCTCAGGTCCATGTGGGGGGCATTCCACTCCCTGCTGATATCCACTTCCCTCTGCATCTTCCTGTAGCTCTTGACTCCCCCTCTTTCCTGGCTATATTTTCTACTTCAGATGATACTGGTCTCCCAATAGGTGTCTTAAAATCTCTCCTAGAGACTAGAGGACTCAAGGTTAAGATTGTTGTCCTAGAGGAATTTTAGAACGATGCTATGGTTTTAACACCTTAGATCCCTCCAGAGAAAAATGTGGGAATGAACCTATAGATGAGGATGCTTTTCCTTGCTAGATGTTTTTCATATTTAGGCTAAGATGCCGGACTTAACTAATATGAGGTCTTGTTTTAAATAAGGTTTTCTTAAATGTTAATTCACCTTTGATAAAGCTTTCAAGGGTAATTTTAAGACAGCTGCTGGTAAATTGTACAGTTGCTGGTAAAATGTTGTTTATGTGCTTGTATGTTTATATGTTCTGTGTTTACATGTTGTGTGTTTTGTGTCTATGGCCACTTCTATTTTTTATTTCTATTGTGTGCTAATATTAAAATTTTGGTATGCTATTTTTAAATATATGTATGCATACTTAAATATAAGAACAAACAATTTTGGTAACATCTAAGGCCTTAACTACTTATGTTTTTGTAAGTTTTCTTTCATACAAGTTTTCTTAAAGATTTTTTCATATATTCCCGAAATAACAAAGCTTACTTTTCAGGTCTTCAGATCATCTACTCAGGCCTCAGATATTCCTAAGATCACCAAAGGCCCATTGTAAGCCTGGCTGTCCTTTACTGAAGCTATAACTTACTAACTTACAATTGTTAGGTTCTGATTTATGTCTCCCCAGCTCTTCTGGATCGTTTTTCCACCTGTCCTGCCTATAACCTCTCTGCCTGCCCCACCTACAGCCCCTCTACTGTGGTGTTGGTTGACAAAACCTCCTTTTCTCTGCCACTGCTTGAGTTCCCTTTGGGACCATGATTCCTTCTCTGCGATGGTCTCATGACTGGTAGTCAATGACGGGTAAGGCTCCACACGAGGGTGGTGACCAAACTATGTCTTTCAATTATAGTGTGGAGATGATCAGAGATGGGACTAAATAACATCTTATGTCTTGGAAGTAGCAAACATCAGGCTAGAACATGTCTTAACTGCTAGGAAACATGAAAAAGTGATGAGAAAATCAAATAGCATAATGATGTCAGAATGATATAGAGTTGAATACACTTAGGTGTGTTCTATTGAGGAAAGTTCCATTGAGTGTTTTAAAACCTTACTGTTGGGCTGACAAGATGGTTCTGCAGGCTAAAGCACTTTCCACAAGTCTAATGATCTGGCTTCTATCCCTAGAATCCAGAGTGAAAAGAGGGTACCATCTTCCAAAAGCTGTTCTCTGGCCACCACATGTATATGCCTCTCTTCAAATACACACGTGCACACACACACGCACACACACACATGCACACACACATGAACATGCAGTGAAGAGGCTACACATATACATACGTACATTTTGCTCCCCCTTCCCTTTCTTTCTCCTCTCTCTCTCCTTCCCTGGCCCACCATGGCAATGAGTTATGAAGCAGAACACTGCATTACCCTGACCCTACAATTAATAACTTTTCTATAGTTAATAGCATCTGGACAGACACTGCTGACAAATAATGTCATGAATCATGCATACACTGGGGAAAAAGACATTCTTTGAAATGAAAGACATGGTAGTGGTGTTGGTTAGTGGTCGTGTTCTATAAGATAGCTCAGTGGGTAACACACACATTTGAAACCCTGACAACCTGACTTCAATTCTTTGAAGCCACTATTGTGGATGGAAACAACTGATTTCTGAATACTATCCTCTGATATACATATAGCATGAATATATGTACTTTTTCCCAATAATTCTCTTTTCCCCTGTATCTCTCTCTACGTAATTTTTAAAGGTCACTTAGGGTTCCGAGACAGGAGATGCTCAAAATAAGCTGGATAGCTAGAATAGCTGGAAATACTGAGTGTGGATTTGAGAGGCACTGTCCTAACAATAAAAGTATAGAGGAATAGAAGAATATCCACATCACAGACTTCAGATTCACACACCCAACACCCACATCTGAGATCTTCTATAGCTATAAAAATGTGTATAGATATATATATATATACATTTCTATGACCTTATTTTGATTTATATGTCATATTATTTCTGTGTGCGCATGCATGTATGTATACTTTACCAACTTACCTACATCCTCAGCATTTTTGTTACACATCAGTTGATAAAATTATGTATGCTTATTCTATATAACATTATGTTTTGAAATAGTTATATATTAAAGAATGTTTGAAATGAGAATTTGATAATATGTATTATCTCTCAATACGATTATTTTGTTAATTTCATTAAGAATCTATATTGGTTATTTTCACTTTTCTTAATAAATTTTCTCTTGGGGCTGGAGAGGTGGCTTAGGGGTTAAGTCTCTGCCTTAAAGGCAGAAGGTCCTGAGTTCGGATCCTAGACCCCACGTATAGACGCTGGGCTGACGCGGAGGCAGCCTGGGTTTCTGGTCCTGGTAGGGCAGGAGTCTGAGAATCCTGGGGCAGAATGAACAAGAGGAAATGGAGGCTGTCCATGGTGGTTCCCGAATTCGCCTGTCGTTCTACACACACGCACACATACACACACACACACACACACACACACACACGTACAATTGAATAAATAATAATAAAAAAATAGTAAGTACCTTTTATTAAAAGAGGATTATATAAAGATTCCAAATGAAATAAACTATTTTAATGAGAATTTTTCATATGCAAACAAAATTAGTTTATATTCTTGACCCACTCCTATCTACTCCCTCCTACTCTCCCACTCACCCCTCCCTTCTTCATTCCAGCCAAGGAATGACCAAGGAATTACATTTTCTGTTTGTATATTAAGAAGTGAACACATGAGAGTTATACAATAAGAACCAAAGTAACTTCAGTCTTTCTATGTCAGATTGCATCAGGTTTTGTAAAGGAGTACTGTGGTTAGGTGGAACTTCAGAAATCAGGCAAAAATGGTGCCACTGTGACACCATTCCTCAGAACAACTTTGAGGAAGAAAAGACCTTAGTGTTTAGCTATTTGGTATTGTTTCTTTGAATTTGTAATGAAGGCATCTGTCATGGCTACAGTGAATTGCAGAGGCAATTTTTGTGACATCAAATCCAGAAGACAGAGGCAGAGTAGAGGCCATAGTCCCATTATTGTCTTCAATAATGCCATAATTTCTTTCCACTCAGTCATTCCTTCTTATGTGTTCTACCATATCTAAATGACACTACAGATTGGGAAAGAAGTTCCTCATGTATGTACTCTTAGGCTCATTCAGAAACCAATCTGTACCACTTTGACTAGGAGTTGTGGAGGTATCACATTCAAAGTTCATGTAATTTAAAAAGGTAAAGAGAGAGAATCAATTTTAAGTGAAGAAGGACTTACAGAAATGGCCTTCAAAGTTATTCTAGTTGCATTATGTTTTTATTTGTATTTGTAAAGATCATATATTCTTCTTGAGATGGATTTATTTTTTTGTATATGACATCTGAAATATTTGCAAAGTAATGTATTATTTTCAAATAAGTGGCCTTTGATAAAAATACATTTAATATTGATGTTCTGAATTTAAAATCCATCCTCCAGAATTAAGAAGTTCTTACATATTCAACATTATTGTTTTAAACATTTAGCATAATTTATATGCTATATGCATGCATGTTAGAATGTAGCTATAATGGAAATTGCTCTATATACCCATGATAGGAAAAACATCATACTAAATTGCTATGAGTTTAAAAATAATTCTCCCTTTTGTCTATGTACTTATTAAATATCCTGTACTCACTCTGAGAGGAAGTACTTACCCATCTGTTCTCCACACTTGGACATTAAACATTTATTCCATATCTCTCATTTTCTACATTCTAACCACACAGTCAACATAAAAATATAAAACATTGAAACAATAACTAAATAGAATTAATGAATAACTCCTTTAGACATCTCCTCTAGAGTCACTATCACAGTCTCAGGGATTGACTCAGTTGCTGGAAGTTTCTGTTGTCATATAGGACAAGAAGGCTCAAGTTCAGTTGAGCGGAGACTGACATTCTCTGATTTGTATTTTAACTATGAGTTTCTCTTTTTCTGACTTTAGATATAAACAAAAGGAAAAAATCAATTTAGGTCTTTTTGTAGCTTTTGTTGAACAACAACAACAAAAATATAATCATGATTTAGAAATATGGGCTAAGAGTTGCTGTCATTTACTGATTTGAGAAGCTTGGAATCTTTTTTTCTGAGTCCAAGATTTTAGAACAACATAAAAAACAATCCTTAAATTGCAGGAATTCACCTGATTTGAATTGTATTATCAATACTTTCTGGTTGGAATATGTAGTTGGGCCCAGTGACATACGTGACAGTGTCTCTGTTAAAATTTCTGAATATGAAAGAAACACAGGGGTGAATAAGGCTCAAGTCTTTTGCCCATACCAGTTATCTATCTGATCCCTTTAATGATCCTTACACTTTCTCACTCCAAGTCACTATCTTAACTCCAGGCTTTATACTGCCTGATAAGATATCTTATAAGATATAAATGCTTTAGTAAGCATCATTGCTTAGTAGAAATGTATTCATAGTAAAGGCTGATTTTGTCAATAAATTATTCAAACCACAACCACTTATAGGTAGCATCTTTATCTGTTGGAAAGAAAATTTCTTGCAGTTTCTTATGTCTAGATTTAAGAAGTCAAGAATATAAATTCTGAATAAATGGTTCATTGAGAATGCAATTATCTTTTACATTAGGATTCAAAGGAAAGTGCTACAAAGGTGTTTGAAAAGACCGTACTGTTTCAATGTGTTCCAAGGGAGATTACTTTTTGTAACTCTTCTTAGAGTTCTACAATTTCTTGTGGTATGAAAAAAGTTATTTTGTAGCAAGAAACCACCATATTTACAAAGGCAATTTAATATTACAGAATTTTATAAACACATTTCTATGTGGGAAGAGTGGTCATGAAAGGAAAGTAAAAAATTTATTGTGAGCCAAAATAAGTATAGGGAAAAGGAAAAGAAAATGAATGATTCAAATAGCAGCAGAAAATCAGGCAGTCATTAGTGTAGTAAGAACAAAGGAGTAAAACAGTGAAAATGGGTGAACTCCTTATTCAACTTTAATTGGAAAGTTTGTCTGTGATATAATGAGTTTAATAACCAAGTAAAGAGATCTGTATACAGAAGTCTAGTGACAGACTGTTGCATCAGGAAGTGGCACTAGTGTGATATGGAGAACAGTGATATAAATTTAGGCAGAATTTTAATTCTATGGTTTTGGACAAAATAGTACATAAGGACCCTTGAGGTCTACAAATCAGTACTCAGGCTCCCAAGTCACCTGAACAGAAATGAGAGGAATCAGATACATTAGATGAGAAAGCCTTTAAAATAATATCTTCCTGCAATGTTTCCTAGTTATTTTATTGCTGATGAAAGAAGAGAAAAAAGGATGAACATAAAGTAAAGGGAAAAATTCCAGTACTATTTTTCATTGTCATTATGAAATGATTGAAGTCCTAAGACAATAGTAATTGGTAAGTTTCAAATGATAATGATAAAATTTTTGTGTTTATAAATGTTTGAAATATGTAATTCTCTACACAATATATTGTAAATTTAAAACTGTTTCTGAAATAACTGCAAATTCAAATAATACCTTAAATAAATTGAACATTTTCTCCCTCTACTTAGAGATACTTTCCACACAATTATTAATATGATTTTTATTTGTTTCTTAACCACAAATATTTTTGTGCTTCATTAATTAAAATTAAATTAAGACAGTCAAATGTTTAGTGCCTTCTGGTCACATACCATGCTGATAATATCTTTGTTCTCTCATTGATTATAGGCTTATAGAGTGACGAGATCCCAACCCTCAATATGACATAGTGGGGAGATGTGCACAGTGTGTTTTTGCCCTTTTGTTCTTTGGTCTTCCTGAGTTGGAGCATTTTCTTAAAGGAAGCAACTGTCACAATATGATGAATTTGGGTCCCAGTTTGAATGTGGATCAGAGGATAAATAGAATTTCCAAGAATACTCATGTATGTAGAAGGTAGTATGGTGACTCAAGTGAAGAAGGCTAGGGCAGAGCTTGTGAGAAGCACAGTGCACATGTGGGAATCTCAGACATGTAAATGACACTGAATCCAAGAAACTGGATAAGATCCATCAGTATGGAAGTACACCTAGGAACCTGAGGACTGAAAAACATGGGCATAATGTTAGCTTAGAAATAGTAATTAGGACTTTTCAAACACACTTTATTATCTTGAAAATCAAATAGAAAAGAATTTCAAGCAAGAAGTACTGATTATCTGTACCAAGGAGAGATAATTGATTCAGGCTTTCTATGGCATTTTCAGTGTACCTTTGTGTCTTGTATTGTTAATTATTTTTATTGTGTGTGTGTATGTGTGCAATCACACTCCTGGTACCAATTTCTGTACTAGCTATTCTTTGTTTTGTTTTGTGAGAGAGCATCCAAGTCAGGCAACTTAGGGGAAAAAAAGGAGATTTATTCAGGTTATGGTTCAAGAGGCGAGAAACAGTCTTTCATGGCAGAAGTGACATTGGTTACCACTGTTGAAGCTTTCCATGAAGGACTGGACTTAGCCATGAAGGACTGGACTTAGCCATCTCCAGCTTCTGCCATGAAAGACTGTATCTCTTCTTTGGAACCCTAACCCTAACCCTAACCCTAACCCTAACCCTAACCCTAACCCTAACCCTAACCCTAACCCTAACCCATCTCCCTTAAGTTGCTTGAAATGAGTGTGTGTGTGTGTGTGTGTGTGTGTGTGTGTGTGTGTGTGTGTGTGAGAAGGTACTGGATTGCTTCTGCTATTTCCTTTGCTCTGGGGTTTTCCAGGCTCCGCTTTCCAGGGTCAGAAATGCAGGCCACCACCATTTCTGCCTGCCGTTTTTTTAAGTGGGATAGATATTCAAATTCAGCACCTTCTGCTTTGCAGGGAGAGGTTTCTCTCCAGACCCTCTTTTTGTCTTTTTATAATATTAGTAGTGCTCAATTTCCTTTATGAAGCAGATATCTCTGTATGCCATATAATCCCCTGATGATAAACCAAGAGAACTACAGCTGACCAATGGACTAAGCAATATGGAGGAAATCTGACATTTTTTTCATGAATTTTTGTCATTTTAACCAACTCATGCCATCTATTTTCCCTCCTTCATGTTACAAATTTTTGGTGAAGCACCTCCCTACTTTTATGTCTTCCTTCTGTGAGTAACTCACTGAGTTTAGAGTTTCTTGCCCAAATACATGTGTGATGTTATTTACTGAAACAAAGATAACTTGTTAATGGCCATGGCATGGAAGTCAATGAAAGCCTGTTCACTGCCACTCCACAGCGGTTAGTAGTCCCTGAAAGCGTGGTCATGCTTTATGGACTCCTCCCCTTTCCATGATGAATGCTGAGGGACCTAATTTCTTGCATGTCTTGTGCAGATAATGTACCTGTGGTGTGTTCATAAGCACAACAGCTATGTCTTGCCCAGAAGATGCCATTAGTCTGCATACCTCTCTTCTTCTGGCTCTCACATTCTTTTCTGTTTCCTTTTCTGGATTGTTCCAAGGGCTTTGCGGGAGGAAATGCAGTGCTTCAATTTACAGCAGAAAACTTCGCCTTCACTTGTTCTGGGAGCAGCAAGTTATGAGTTCCTGCTTTAACCACTGATTGCTACTCTAAGAAGTTTCTGGAATAAAGACTGGTATAGCATTAATCTATAGGTATAAAATGAGTATTTAGAACAAATGCATAAATATCTTGTGGAACTAAGTACATTCAAAATGAATGAGCGATAAACAAGCATTTCCCAGGTAAAACAAGAGCTTTCTTGGTCTGCTCTCCAAGCTCACAGCTGGTTCCATTTGTCCCCTCCTCTTGCCTTCCTCGCTCCAGACTTTCATGGTGGCTCTCTCTGTCCTCTGACCTTAAACTGTCCCCTCCCTTCTAATGCTCTCCCATCTCAGGGTCAAACAACAACTCTTTTGGCCACCAGCCCCTCAACTTTAAACTCCTATTACTTTTTTTATTATTATTATTTTAATAATACATTTTTTATTATTATTTCAGCTCATACAAACTTAATAGGTACACCAGTTCCCTCCCTCCCTCTTCCCCCCCCCCGAACCCCCTGCTCCCCCTCCCCTCACCCCTCCCTGCCCACCCCCCCCCGTGCCTCCCGCCCCAATTCCCAGAGTCTTTTCTTGTGCATGCCTGACTCTCCTCTGGGCCCTCCTCTCCGATGACGTACAAGGACCCAGTGGCCTTTCCCTGAACTCTTTCCTGCGTTCCCCTTAAGCATAGGAACACTACTACTGTAGCTGTCAATCCCTTTCCTCCAAGGATCTTGGTGCCTTTAGCAGATGCTAGACTTTGTGAGGTCAATAGTGTGTTGGACATTGCACCGGGCATGCAATGTCCAATTATGATTGCTTCGGCCCTAACTTGTGTGGAGTATCTTGCAAATCATTGCTCCTCCCATCCTTTTGCTCTTACACTCTTACCACCCCCACTTCCGCAAATGTCCCTGAGCTTCAGGATGGGGAGAGATTAAGCTGGCCTAGTTCTAGGTGGTTGATATAGAGTCTCTGAAGTTCTGGATAATGGTTTGTTGATTTTCTTTTGCAGTTTTGTTGCTCCTGTAATGCTCTTCACTCCATCGTGATGGGCACTGTATGTCACCCCCTGGCCAGAGACAAAAAGCTGTTAAACTGGAATCTTATTATAAGAGCACATTCAAGGGTAGATGTAATACTTATACCCAAAAGTGGAATCGCAGGGTCATATGGCATTTGCCAATGGGAGGGGTCAATCACCCATTTGCAAAATGGTTACTTTTTAATCTGCTGGACTATATGCCCTCCCCTTCTGGTGAGTTCATACCCCCTTAGTTGCAAATGATCAGGAACGAATGTCTGTGAACTTAACCAGGTGTTACATTACTTTCTTGCAGTCCTTGATGGAGCCTATTTTCTCTACTGTAACATGGTCACTTCTCTCCTTGTTTCTGGTGTGGCCCTTCAACCCCATCCTTCCTGTTCATAATCCTTGCAATTACTGTAGGTAATACATAGATTTACCTATGTAAACTCCTATTACTTAAGTCTAAAAAATATGATGGCCAACAATATGTCACCTTGAAGAGTCTATAAATGCAATGAATAATCAAATAAATGTGGAAGTAGTCAAGAAATACCAGAAAGGCACTAAGATAAAGTGTTAGGAATTCAGCCTTTGTCACATGCATACCACTATGGTAAATGCTTTTTTTTTAAACCACTTTCATGTGTATGTAGCTGGGATGCATGTATGTGTACATGTCTACATATGTGTGTGCATACTTGCATGTACAACTTCTTGTTCATGTGTGTTTTTATGTGTGTGTGTGTGACTGCATGTGTTTGGTGTACATGTGTGCACAGATGCTTGCCCATGTCTGTGTACATGCATGTTGAGGCCCAAGGCTAATATTAGGAATTATTCTGGTTCACTCTTCCACCTCATTCTTTTAGAGACAGGGGATCTAATTAAATCCAGAAGTTCAATGAGAATAGGTCTAGTCTAATTTTCTTTTAAAGAACTTTATTTATTTATTCAAGTGTGTGTGTGTGTGCATGTGTGTGTAGAACCATGGGCAAATTCGGGAACCACCATGGACGGCCTCCACCTCCTCCGGTTTACTCTGCCCCGGGATTCACAGGCTCCGCCCTACCAGGATCAGGAACGCAGGCTGCCCCCGTTTCTGCCCGGCGTCTATACGTGGGGTCTAGGATCCGAACTCAGCACCTTCTGCCTGCAAGGCAGAGGCTTAACCCCTGAGCCACCTCTCCAGCCCCTAATTTTTTTTTTAAGAATAGAAATAACAGAATTTCTGTAAGGTAGTGTAAGAGTGGAAAGGATTCATTCCTAAATAACAATGAACAGTGCAAGTGTTTTATGACCCAGAAGAGCAGAGTATGTGAAAGAAGTAGGTTGAAATAAAGTGTTTGATAGATGTCAGTTAATTTGTTTATTTTATCAATGAAACTATAAAAGTAATACCTAATTGAATGAGAAGAGCAAGAAGAGCTATTGATTTCTAAAAAGAATAATGTGTGACGTTATCCTGTAGAACTAAAAAAGTGAACCTTTACCCATAATTGAGCTGTCTATTGAATTTTCCTGATGTACACCCAAAGTCATTCATTTGTGAACTTCTCGTAAATATTATTTTCAAGCTACAATTGTGGGATTTAATAAATACAACATGTGCTGCACATTCTATAACCACAAACTATCAGTTCCTTCAGGAGAAATGATATTTGGCAAGTTGTATTCTACAAAAATGAGATTCTGAATGGAAATGATATGGCATATTGAAAAGAATTGGCTTGACAGATAAGCACCTGTGGTCTCTTGGTAGCATGGAATTAAGATTTTTGAAGAGCTACAGCTATTCATAATTTGAAATAGAGTGGACATGGAGAGTCAAAGATAAGCAAATGTGAAGGGTAAGATAATTGAAGGAATTTTTATGTTAATGTATAGAAAGCATTAGCTATTTGTTTACTCGTATCACTACTAAATAAGTGTCAAGAGTCTAAAATATTAGAAATGAGAATAGGTGCATAGTAGTTAGGCATGATGTGAGGACGAGATAGTATAATATGTAGGACTATTGCAGAGAAAAATGTGCCAAGTAATCTGCCAATTGGACAGATGAGGACATACACACATGCACACACACACATACATACACACACACACAGACACACAGAGAGAGAGAGAGAGAGAGAGAGAGAGAAGTGTTATCAGGGAGAATCAGCAGATGTAATAGTGATAAGTAAAATAAAATTCAGAGTGTTCAACTACATAATCCAAAGTTTAAAAATTTGTTAAAAATTAATAAAATCAGTAATGCATTCCATAGTTGGAAAGTTTTTTAAAAGGGCAAAAGATTCTTGAAGAACTGGACACAATTTTACTAGTATGCAGCAGAATGCAATTGTAAGTTTTTAAATTCTTGATAATTCAATTACCATTGCAACTTAATGTTTTGTAAGACAATTTATGAAATATTTTTCTTATTTTTGAGGCCTAATTTTAAATTGGAATTTTACAGAGTATATGAGAATCAAAGAAACTAGCTTTGTATTACATTAACATTTTTGTGCTTTTTAGTCATTGACATAAATATCTTGGAGAAGCACTAAAAGACATAGGATAATGTGACCTATAGTTTCCGAGGTTTCAGATTAGGTGGCTTTGAGTCACTTTGTTCCTGAATGGGGACAGAAAATCATGGTGGTGGAGCATGTGGTATATTGGCTTCCTAGTCACCTCATAGTAGTCAGGCATCAGAAGATGGAGCCAGTGACAAGATCTTCTTCTAGTACATTCTCTCAGTGATCCACTTTCTCCAACCAACTCTCTATTACGGAAGGTTCTGCCACCCCTCTATAAGACCCACAAGGTGTGAAATCACCAGATAATATTCTGAACAATAGACAACATAAATTCTGCAGTTGTTTAATGCAAGTAGACCTTGCTTTAAAGAAGCAAGCCAAATTTAATCACTTGAGGAATTAACCCAGGATTCATTTTGCGAGGCATATTAAAGAAAAAAAATTCTGACAGTCTGAACTGGCAGTTGTCTTAGCACTGCTGAGGAATACATGACCCATTAAAGGGTAGCTCATTAAGGTAAGAAACTCCCTTCTCCTGTCTCATTTTAACTTTCAGTGGCTTCATAGGGAGGTGTATTATTTCTTGAGATCGTCCCTTATCTATAGTGGTCATGCATGTAAGGAGACATGAAAGTAGGCAGAAGGCAGGCTGGAGAGGGAGAGGGATGGAAATTGGTAGTAAGGGGTAGAAACACATGATTCCTTGTACTTCACATTGCAAAAAGAGAAAGAATTTCTATGTTGCAAGTCCTAAAGTACATGATTATTATGAAAATTTAAAAATATTCATGAGGGGCTGAAGATGCCGACCAGGAGAGCATATAGAATCCTGTGTTTCATATTCAGCCCCAAATGGATACACAGACACAAAGACATACACAACAGATGATTAGTGTCACTTATGGTATATGTCTATGCATTGAATTGCTTCTGTAGCGTTTCAGTTATTATTTGATATAAGCCACATGCTTTTAAGTAGAAAAGCACATGTATTTTTGCTATTGATAAATGGCATTGCTTTGGGTAAACGTACCTCAATGTAGCATTTTTTTATATCAAAATTTGGCTTGACACTTGTCCTGAAAATTAGGTGTACTTTATTGTTAAATCTATTTACTATGGCAAAAATAATGTTTAAAAGATATTCTTAACATTTGTATCTGTGAAAAGAGATTGTTTTTTCCTTCTACTTTCCTTTACTGAGATTGCTATAGATTTTCATTCACTGATAGTTGGCTAGGTTAGCAACTTTATTCTGTATCAAATCAGAAAACCAAATCGCATCTCTGCCAGAACTGAATCATTAAAATAAACCAAATAGCATTCAGGGAAAGTAAATGGAGGCAAATACTCTGCAGAGGACATTCGAAAGTTTACTTTAAATCCCTGACTTTAAATTTTTGCAGTAATTTTTGTTCATAAAAAGCAACCTAGCATATTAATGCTATGTTGTCCTAGGGTTTCTGAGAGATAAGCAATCTTTGTAGAACATTAAGAGTGCTGAAGCAGCAAAGGAAAGGCTTCTCTGTGCAGAGATAAGACCTTTGGATCAAGGAGATGATGAGATTAAGCCAAAGCTTGAAGGGGGAAGAAATCAGTAATATGTTCCCAAACTGAAAGGCTTTTTAAAGTATATGTTATACTGCTAACTGTGGAAAGTCTAAAGCAGCTTTACTTCCTCTAGTTGGGGAGGTATTAGGGGATTGAAACATAAGCCATTTCAGAATAAGCTGATTCACTTTGAGAAAGGCACACTTCTATGCTCTGTGTTTGCAGGGGGCTAATTTGCTGAAGGAAAAGCTGTTAGGCACATAGGCACACAGGTACAAATGCTTCAGTGTTGTGCTGTATTTATGGATTGTCACAACCCAGGACACGTAGCCCTCAGAAGAACTTGATAAAGGAGAAGTGTTCAAGTTCAAGAAAATCTTCAGGTTTGTGTCTTTTATGATATCTTTCGGTTCTTGTTTCATGTCAAAAACCAAGTGTAAACTATGCTCCATACCTTCGCCTTGCCACCTCAATGTTTTTAGTTTTTTAAAAATTTTTTATTATTATTTATTCAATTGTGCATGTATGTGTGTGTGTGTGGAACCACGGACGAATTCGGGAACCACCATGGACCGCCTCCATCTCCTCCTTGTTTACTCTGCCCCAGGATACACAGGCTCTGCCCTACTAGGACCAGAAATGCAGGCCGCCCCCGCTTCCGCTAGGCGTCTATATGTGGGGTCTAGGATCCGAACTCAGGACCTTCTGCCTGCAAGGCAGAAGCTTAACCCCTGAGCCACCTCTCCAGCCCCCTCAATGTTTTTAATTTTATAAAAAGTTACAGCTCACGATTTTTGTACTATCACTCATCACACTCAGAAAACGATGTTAGTTTTCAGGCCTTGGCAGACGACATAGTGGTGACTGTCTAGACTCTCCTAACAATAACTTTAAAAATTACCTAGAGAACAAAGGGAAGTGGGTTTTTATAAGTGCATGCATTTCAAAAGCAATTTTCATGTAGCTGCTAGTTAATTTCATGTTTTCCTGTTATACTATATAGAATGACTCTCAAAGTGAAATACCAAAGACCAGCAGAGATTTCATATTGATTCAGGAAATTATCAAAAAATTTTGTACATGTGATCATATTCACATGACTTCTGGATCTTCCCAATAAATATGAGAAAGAAATCGGCTCATGTTTCTAACAAAGTAAGGAGGGACAGCACCTTAGAAATATAATAAAATTATTGATACAACACTTAGGCAACTTTCAATAATATAATTGGCAAATGAGACAAACAACCTACCAACCAAGACCTATAGTTTTCAAAGTACAGCTTATAAAGTAAAAGCACATTACCAGTAAAGAAAAAAAAAGATAAAAGGAGCATATAATTTAGACTTATAAAACCAGGTTAAAAAAAAGGGTTTTAAATATTTAATGTGCTGAGAGAAAAGAGAAAACAATAATAAAAAATGCTGAGCCCTGTGTAATTGTTCTTCAAACATATTTGTTTCCAGTGAACATAAAACGTAGAAAGATATACCTTAGTGAGAAAGTAAATACTGCATATCATAAATTTGATCAACAGAAACAGAGGGAGAGTGATGAAGAAAAAAATATGCAACTCTGAAATTAAATTTATATTTTGGATATTACTAAAATATTTGATTGTATATGTGCATGCTTGTATGACATGTATATATTCATGTCTGCATATGGCACCCAAGTATGAACATCAGTGCAGCAGTTACTCTGCATGTTGCTGATAAAAATCATACAAAACAGCTTTAGGGAAAAAGAAGTTTATTCTTTTTTATGATGATCTGGTTACAGTTCCTCATTCAGCCTGGTAGGAGAGCCCACACCAACACCAAGGACCAAGGGAACTGTCCACACTATATCCACATAACAGCTGTGAAAAGGACAATTCTCCCTCGACAAAACAACATATCTGGCCTCATATACAGAAGACTATCAACTTTCTCAAACAGGTCCCTCCACCTTATCCACCTACTCCAGGACTAGTACTGCCAGCCATGGGCTGGGCTTTCCCCATCAACTGAAGAATCTTCTGTAGGTTAGCTCTGGGTTTAAGTCAACTACTAGTTCTCTATGATTGTGCCCAGAACTCAAACCTTCAATTATCAAGTTCATACCTGTATCAAACTATGACAATTAGAATGCATTTGTGAAATAATAGGGTGATAATTTTATTTGAAAATGCTTCCTTTTGGCCTTCTGAATCCTTTAGTAATCTTTTGGACGAGGAGAACGATCAACTAGATTGTAAAGATATTATTGTGCAGTCTTTTGTTGAGGCTACACTGTGGTGGTAAAAACTCAATGTTCTTGTGAATAGAAAAATGAGTCCTGCTCCCATCTTGGGGAAGACTTTGTTCAGTACCCAGTGTCCAGCATTCCTGTAATTCTTTCTATGCCTCTTTGGCTTTTCCTTAAAAGTGCTTTCTAACCCAGAATTCTCAGTGTACTGTGCTAGGAAATAAAGACTACATTGAGTAAGCTTGCCTCCTTTCTGTTCAAGAATTTTGATCTCTTATTTACTTGGCAGGGTTGATACCATGATCAAAATTTGGTTTTCCCAGGGTGAGGCTTATCTTTTGCACTTCAGATGTGCTGGCCCTGTGATTTTGAAAATGTGGGGAACTCAGTTGCATAATTTGTGGTAGTGGAAGACTGTGTCACACTCCCCCACACTCCCCTTTATTATTGGAGAGAGAGAGAGAGAGAAAGAGAGAGAGCACATTTGGTCTCTTCGTCCATTGGCCTGGACATTTGATTGTGGAAATAGAATGTTTCATTGAAACAGAGGCAGAGTCCATAATTATTAAGAAATACACAAGAACTTGGCTAAATGTGCTCAGGACACATAGCGTTATTAAAGGACAAATTCAAGTCTGGTGATTATACATGAGAAAAGCCATGAAAATAGAAGGGCGACAGGTAGGGAAGAAAAAGGTTAATGGGAAAAGCAAGGGGATGCAATTGGGGATTAAGATTTAGAATTATCTTAAAGGGTAGGAGAAGGGAATGTGGATAGGAAGAGTGGGAGGGGAGGGAGAAGATTGGGGCAAAGACATAAAATCCACTTTGTAAATAAATAGATTTAAAAAATAAATGCACTATGTTTATGCATGAAATTCTAAAATTATTTTTAAAAAATAAAAAAAGAAAAAAAATTTAAAAGGAAGGGAAAGTCTGACAAAAGCATGCAAGGAACTTTTCTGGAGGCCCTGCATTTGGGATGCTGTTTGGCAACTTGTATTTTTTTACATTTTGATTTTATGGTAAAGGGAAGTAGGGAGGAATGGTTTGGAAATTACCAGAAAAGGAAAAGCACATGAAAGGTATCAGTAGATCAGCCTCAAGGAAAGGGAAGTGCGTGGTAATCAGCAGGACACAGGGACCAGAGGACTAGATGGCGCAACCATTATCCAGTCTGGAGAGGCCATCATCAAACTGAGACAGACACAAGGACACAATGCGGGGAAGCCCACTGCTGGGACTCTCTCTACAAGCTCACTCTGCCCAGGATTCATTCAGGGTTTTTCCTCTGTGCTTTCCAGCTCAATCCCTCAAGGCCACCCCATATATTTTGATGTCCAAGTGTAATTCACAACACAATTGCCCGTTTATTATTGTTACTATTAAGTTTTAGTCATTTGGCAATTTCTAAAAATGGCAGGTTCATTACCCTGGGGTTCTTGAATTTCTGAAAAGTGACATTTATCTTTCATTATGTCAGTAAATTTTGTAAAAGTCAGGCAATTATTTGCTAAGGACACTAAAATGGATCTGATTTCAGTTTAGAAAGCGAGTACTCGTGTTTGATTAAAGAACAGTGCCACTCAAATAGCTCAGAGGTTTTGCAGATTCAGCCTTCCTATGAAAGCAAACTGATTTTCTTAATGATTCACTTCCGATTAGAGCCCACTAGAAATCCCTGAGGGCTTCCATATGAAGTATCCATAGCAATTCCATGAAAGCCACTGGCTTGCAATACTGTCAGTGCAATCATGTTTCTTGTGTGTGACCTACTTCTCTTTCATAGTGTGATGACATCATATTATCTGAGTATGTGGCAGAAAAGCTCATGTAAGGTCGAAGATTGTTTACTGGTTCAGACTAACAAAAGAGATTAACACTAGGCCTTCAGTGATTTTCTGGTAATATAATTAACAGCACTCTTTTTTCCCAAAATAAAAGTATATTGCCTTGCATTCTAAATTTGATGCACCATTTTTATTTTGCATACTAGTTCAGAATTCCAAATTAATTAAACTTTGTCGGAGAAAAATCTGATTTCTTACATCGTAGACATGGAAGCACTGATTATGTATGTACAGACGGCAATTTGTTCTAATGGTTTATCTTTGTTTCTAACAATTTTTGCTTCTGTGTATTTCCACCTGTTAAATTGCCCTATAATTTACTGTTTCCTGCCGTTTGACAAGAAAACATTACAATCACAATAAAAAGTAATTTAAGGCTATTACCAATCAATGAAATATGTCCCAGTCTGAAATGAGATTGAAATAATTTATGGGGATTTCACAGTCAAATGAGAATGGAGATTATTCCACAGGGGGGAATTGACTTCTGCAAGACTGCAAGCATCATATATTTCCTAATAAGTTCTCACAGCTGAAACAATGTCATTATTGGAAGGCAGCTCATGAAATTTAGCACAAGCTGAAGAATCTCACAAATAAATGCTGGCAGGAAAAGGATGTGTATGAACCCATAAGTCACTAAAGGAGCTGAAGTTAATACAAAATGAAGTTAATGCAACATTAAACCTAGTGGGCACATCAGGTTAATACTACTGAATGACTCACCACAAGTGTTGTTTGTTGACTGACTTTATTATACCCTTTACCCTAGGAAAACTTCCCTAATAGTAGTTAGCAATTTAGCTGTGGTATCCTGTCCCTCCCAACTGCTCACCAGAACACAATACTGAAAGGCAGAGAGGAAGCATTTCATTAAACTATTGAAAGGCAATTACATCAGTCTTCTTTCCTTGGCAAATGAAACGTGTGTTGGAATCTTTTATGATCAGTGATGAGACTTGCATATATTTTCTCTCTGTTTGGATTCTGAGAGTTTTTGCAATGAATTTTATTTATTTATAAACTAGCCCACATTCATTTCTTTTTTCCTAAGTAAGCAAAAATAAGAAATTTTTAATTCCTTATTCATTTTCTTTTCTCTCCACTTCTGAGTCCCCCCTATATACAGATATCTTCATATATTATCAAGGACCCTATTTGATACTGAACAGATTAATTCTCCAAATTATTTGACAAAAGAAATCTAATTGTTATGAATATGTCAGGGGTGGAGGAAGGGAGTTATTAACTATTTATTCTTTCATGTGTATTTACTAAACTCATTAAAATCATTTACCAGAAAAGAAAAATACTCCAGGTCTATCCTGTTAAGCTAAAAGAGGTGGTCTGGAATGATATAGAATAAGTGAAGTACCCATAAGATAAGGAACCATATTAATCAGAACCCACAGAATGAATATATAAAAAGGGAATTTATTGGATTGGCTTAGGAGATAAGGCCAAGGTAGTACAGCAATGGATGCCAGTAGCTGCTCAGTCTAGAAGTCCAGTCATGTTAAAGCCTTGGAGGACTGGAGGGTTGGAGGGTCAAAGAAGCTTGGCAACAGGAGGGAAGAGAAGTTTGTCAGTGTCATAGTTAGGCACAGGTGTCAACTTGATAGTTGAAAGTTTGAGCTCTGGGTACATTTGTAGAAAATTAGTGATAGAATTAAGCCCAGAACAAACCTGCAGAAGATTGTCTAGCTGATGGGAAGGCCCAGCCAATAGTGGGTCAAACTAGGCCGTGGATGGATGAGTAAAATACTGAAAGCCCTGAAAGCCGGTTGAGGAAGTTGGCATACTTTTGTATACTTGGCCAAACATGCTGGTCTGGCAATTAAGGATCGTCCCTCTCTCAGCCATTACAAAGACATGGTGTGGCCAGTTCCCTTGGCCTTGGTGTTGATGCATGCTCTCCCGTCAAGCTGGACAAAATGTAACCAGACTATCAGTAAGACAATAAACCTCTTGTTCCCTTAAGTTGTTTGATGATCATCTATCAGCAACTCTCAAGTGGATTGCAACAGTCAGCACAGGGCAAGAGAGTCTCTATAGGAAATAGGGTGGGACTAATCCACCTCAATACTCACCCATTGTGATTGCCTTCCTCCCATAAGGCTCCACCTCCTAAGGTCCTGGTGACCTTCCTAAACCCAGGAGAATGTGGGGGACACATTTCAAACCATGGCAGGAACCATATGGTTGCTTGAAAGATTACTTTTGAAAATATTTTGAAATAATTCAATCACTAGAAGAAGCATTATAACTTATATATTCATTTCAAAGAAATATGAATAATTCTATTATAATTAGAATGATTACCATTAAATCCAAATGCATATGGGTTATTGGCTTTAGAAATTCTGGTAGGCAATTTTGTTCCAATTTTCTTTTTTTTTTTAAAAAAAAGCAAAATAATTGCCTGATATAGGTAAACAATTTATTAAGTCAGAAAATATTATGCCATTGACATATTGAAGACACTAACACTAAGTGTAGTATTCGACTTAAAAAAAACTATCATTATGTAACAAGTGTACAAAAGTACAGAACTGTTACAGGTTTTCTGGCCTGGATTCTCTCTCATTAGGTAAGGCCAATTATACTTTATCATCTTCTTCTCTGAATACTCCTGAGGACAGTGTTGGATATTTATTATGTTGATTGCATGGGTACATATCATCAGAAAAATCTTGATCTACCATCATTTTTTAACTCTACAGAAACTTCATGAACTAATTAGATTGTGAGTATTGCTTAATTGAATGTAGCTAAAAAATATTTTCAGTTTGTTTACAGAATAGCAATTAGAGCCCCATGTAATAATGGTTATGAAAATCTCCTTAGAGATTGGGTATGAGGGAAATTAGTGATGCTCAGAAGTTCAGAACCATCATAGAAGGTAATATACCAAAGCCACTGTCAAGACAAGGGAAGGCTGCCATATTCCTCTCAATGGTTTGGATCTCAGGTGCATCTCCCTCCCGTATAGATGCATAACTCTCATATAGATACCTCCAAAGTACTCCTCTGACTTTTACAAGCATATTGAGTTCTCTTTTCTTCCATCCCTCCTCCCTTCCATCTCCTTTCCTCCCCTCATCAATCCATTTCACTCTTTCACCCTCCTGTCTGTCTGCTTCTATGGATTCCAGGGTTCCCTCTGGCTTGTCTACTCTTGTGGGGTTCAGGCCTCTGTGGCATATCAAGTTGCCCCTCCTCAGACCACCCCAATGATAGGGGCACTTTCCTTCACTCATCCAGCTTAGACCTAAGATTCCACTGTATATTCTTATCTCTCTTGAATTCCTCATAGTGTATGGGGACATTTTGGTATATTTTACCCTGAATTTTTGCCTTAATACTTATAACAAATGTCAAAACTAAAATCTATTCTTTACTTTGCATAAGAATATGAGCCAAGTATCAGTTTTATATGAAATTTAAATTTGAGAAAATTATATATGATACATATATAATATATAAAACACACGAACAATAAAAATTGTTAAAGCTTTCACTCTTTAGTCACTAATTCTAAAGGTATTGTTAATTTTTAGGTCATTCTCAAAATCAAGATCTCCCCAAGTATTGAGGAAAGGACATGGCACTCTACTACAGAGCAATATCTCTCTTCTAAGATTCTCATAGTTTAAAACCAGCCAACCATTGCATAATCAAAATTTGAGATATTTTTCCATTGCCTTTGAATCCCATGTTGCTGATGGAAAATTCAGCTAAGTTAGAATATCATTATATTTTTCATGTTATTCCTAGATTTTGTAGTATTCAGCTGTTTGAGTGACAAATATTTAATTATTGTTTTTTCTAAAAGTATTCCAACATTTAAAAACAATACCAATAATTTCCGTACTCATCCACTTCTCCCTACTTTTGAAATCCTAACACATTAGTTTGTTTTTCTTCTTGCCTTATTATTTCTTATGCTCAGGTTCACATACTGACAGAGTGTTTGTGACTTGATATTTAATGATAAAACTCACTTTCTCTTTTAATTTGGTTTTTATTTCTTCTCTTTTAAGAATTGAACTGTAAAGAGTAGATTCTCTATTGTACTTATTAGCTCATTCCGAACATTTCTTCCTGTTGTACATGGAAAACTAAATGGGGAGCCAATATGTATAGGAATACAAAAAGTAGAATATACTTCAAATTACTTAAATTTTACAAATAAGTTATCTGACCACATCTGAATTAAGTTAGAAGTTAATGTATAAACTTGTTCAGAACTCCAATTATGTGGAAATATAGCTAAAACATTTTCAAATAATTGATAAGACAAATAAGAAATAAGAAGATATGTTTTAAATTAATTATAATTTGGCATTATATCCGGCATGAATACTTACAGGTTTTAGCTTTTTTAGTTCAATTTTTATTTCATAGACAGTGGATATGTAGGTGTATATGCATGCATGCTATGACATGCATATGCAAGTTAGAGGATAGCATTCAAGTGTTGATTCTCTTCTACTTTGGGAGTTTTAGTGATTAATCGTAGGTAATTAAACTTCCTTGGCAAGTGCTTTTAGCCTCTGAACCATCCCACCAACTCTCAAATTGCCTTATTCCATAAAACAAAGAGCTATGATTTTACTTTGACATGCTGAAAAATGATGAACAAATTAAAGAAAGAAAGATTGCTTCAAATGATAGTATAAGAGAGAAGGAAGGACTCTATGTATTATAAATAGGCATTTAAGTGTCCCTTCCCTGGCTACCTATAGTATATGCTTGAGTATTCTAGGCCTGTAATTAACACAGGAGTAAAAGCTCAGACTGTGCCACAGGAGCACAAAGCAGCTAGGGCCATTCGTGACAGCCATTCCTGGAGCCATGGAAGGCATTGCCAGATGCCTTGGCAGCAGGTTGAAGAAATGCTTGTAGGCAGACATCAGCAACTTCAGAGTCTGGCAAGTGGTCATGGGATGCCCAGGAGAGGAGTTATCCTAATGTTCCAGGGAACTGTGTGGAGACATGGAGGTAATTAGTGTTTCACATGCACTCTAGGAGACGCTTCCAAGGAACACAATTGCCATGCCTATCGAGACAGTGTAGAATTCTCAGATAGGCCCTTGAGACCAAGTTAAAGTTACTATCAACCAAGATTTAGCCAGAGGAAATTTTTTTTTTTTTTGCTACTATGGAATCGTTTTCAATGTGTTGATGCTTGTGATGCATTTCCCTGATGTTGTGGCCTGGAGATGAGTGTTCCAACCCATTAGCCAGTGATTACTATGGAATCTTCCCTTTTTTCTCAAGGGCATAATTGCCCACTTAATTCTAATCCTCCCTTTGCCTCAGCAATCTAGCAACTTGACAATTAATGGCTTAAGGCTACTTTTTGTCTCAGAAAAAAAAAACTATAGAGTTTCTTTTTCTGGAAACATTTAATCACATTCTCTGTATAGGTCGAGCATTGTTAATACAAAAGATATTCAAATCTCAGATACAGAAATTTTAAGGGGGATATTTATTGTAGAAATTACATCATACTTTTTTCTTGTCTGTGGCTTTATGTATGTTGTAAGCATGTGTGTACACCAGTTTGTCTGGGTGCCTGCATTTATACATACATATGCACAAGCCAGGAGTATACATCAAATATCTTCCTCTGTTGCTTCCCCAATTCATTTTTTTCCAACAAGGTCTCTCACTTAACCTGGAGTTCACCCCCTGGTTGGACAGGCTGCTCAGTGAATTCCAGAGATGCTCCTATTCGTCTATTTTCGGCATTGGCAAGACAGGGATCACCTGTTGCCTTTTACACGTGCTAAGGATCTGGACACTGGTCCTCGTGTTTTCACAGCACTTTGTTTGATGAGCCATCTCCTCAACCCAATAATTCTATTTCAACACTTATGGGAGGGACGAAGATGAGGCAAATCATAGTGCAGGAGACTTGCTATCTTCTTCCATGATTGACTATTATGACTATTTATCATGCCCTTGTTTTTTCTGTTTCCCTTTAGGCTAGTTCTACTCTAATGATCTTGATTCCTTAGATTCCTCTGATCTTCGCAGTGATTCCTGAACAAAAGCCTTTATTAATATTTATGTTTTATCCTGAGAGACACATTGTCATAGGGATTGAGTGTTCTGGTGAATACTCATTATCCATCTGGACAATAATTCACAACCCTGAAATTTGCATAAATATTTATTCTTTGACCAGAAGATGCAATGTTAGTTTCACCAAGAAGGATATTAACTTTACAACTTATCAGCTCTTAAATGAAACTATAACTCTCCTTCTGAAAGGTATTTCTATTTAAAGAGTCAAAATATTTGAGCTTAACAGTGAAAGATCAGCTTTCTTCATAGGTAAAGCACTTAAAAGCCTATTACATGGTAAATATTTCTCTTAGTAAATTTCAAATGTTTTGTTCATTAATCCTTTATATTTTTTTCTTTTTCAGAAACAAACTATTAGGTGCTAATCTTTGAACATCCTAATAAATTAATAGCTATGATGGTGTAGCAAAAAGGTGGTTAATTAGTATCCAAGGGACTTGAGTTCTAGTTCTTACCTTTCATGTAATTAACCATTTGTTTTTGGGTAGGACACTTTATATCCCTGGGCACTGTGTTTCTCATTCATAAATTGAATACAAAAATTACAAAATAATCATTTTGTGAAAAATTTATATTAGAAGCAACTGATTTCACAGTTGCATATATATATCTTAGTGTCTTTGCAAACAATGCTGATATTACCTGAAATAATGCCTGTGTACATGTGAGCTTACATACAAGCCAATTCAAATTAGCAAAGAGGAAAAGACAGACTGTGCTGCAAAGTCCTATTTGACTACTTAGAGGTTATACATGCAGGAGAGACGATGACTTTGTCTTTGAGCTTCACTGAGCTGCTACTGTGCCAACTAAGCATATTGTATTTTGGTACAAGGAGCATTTATGTGAAACTGCATTACTGTGACGAGTTAAACTCTATGAATTCATTATTTTTTAATTTCTCCATCTGCTAAGCCAGGATATGTTAGAAAATATATACGTGGCAGCTGTAGAGGAGGGCAAGAATAAAACACGGGGAGCTCACACACAAGACGTTTCTAAGGTGCGTTAAAGGCCAGAAATTTTTAGGTCTCCGGAACAGAAAATTGTACGGGGCACACAAGAGTCCAAAATGTAGTCCCTATGGTGAAAGGACATTTATGTCCAGGCTGTCTTATCTGCAGGGAAGTGATATCAGAATGACTGTAGAATACTAATAGAAAACCAATGTAAAGGGACAACAATCATACCAACATCAAAAGAAAACATTTTGACAGGAAGAAAATGAACTTTTTAAACCAAATGCAGTTTTCAAGAAACCTTATTGTAAAAGCTGAAAACAATGTGTCTATGGGTAAATGAATCAACTCACACTATGCTATCTCACACATCTGTATCTGGCAGCGGGCTTTTTGGAAGTCCATGAGATGACATAATGACATAAAAGCAATCTCTAAAACAAGTCTGTAAGATTGCATCTGTTTTTAGAACATCACCTCCCAGATCTGAATAGTCACACCATTACTCACATTTCTTTTAGGAGTATTAGAAAGAATACTGACAATAAAAAAAAAGCAATCCATGAACATATAAATACAGAACACCTGGTCTTCATTTCTCTGTTTAAAATATTTGACGTATTGGCAAGATATTTGAGAAATGAAAGTGACTTTGAATCCATCCCCCCTAACTTTTTTTCAATTTAGCCAATCCTTTTATAAATGTGTGCATGAGTTGTGTGTGTGTATGTGAGTGTGTGTCTGTGAGTGCATGTGTGTAAGTACAGAACTGAGTGTTGCCCTCATGTGTATTTGCACTATATTTTTAATTTTATCTGTTTCCACAAGTCTGACAAGTTTTCTTTTTATCACTGATTCCATGAAGCATGCTGCCATACTTAGTAGAAAAAGAAAGCATCAAACCCCTTGGTCTCTGCTGAGGACAGATCAGGATTTCAATAGTACCATTACTAACATTGGTTAGTGGCAACCCAATATCTTGACCCAATTAATAGACTTCATCCCTTTTATAAATTGTGAATTTTGAAAGTAACCATCACAGAAGTAATGAAAAATATAGGACCTAATGATCCTTTCTTTAAACATTCACTATTAAGCCAGGCTAGTTTTCATGTTCTTTCTCTACATTAAATCATCTCTGGTAGATAAAAATCACAAGTCAGGTGAAATTTGTCCATTACACTGAATCTACTTATATTTCTTACCTCATTAGAACTGCTAAAGACTCTGATATTCTTTGTAAAACCAAGCAGACAAGTATACCACTCACAGACTTATAAATAATAAGTATGTATTTTCAGTCCCATCAGTGAGCTTATATATTCCATTGTATCTACAAACTTGCAGACATAGGTCATTTTGAACACTGACATTTTAGATTTCTGGATTTATAAGCATTCCCTGAGTTGACAGTTATTGACTGAACTTGCAATTTATTTTTTGTTTCTTGATTTTCAAAATAAATTATCAAAATATTGTCAGCAAAGCAATCGTCAATGTTAACAAGATTGTTGATAATGATTTCTTAGCTTGAGTCCTATTGAATACACAGTTTGAAACAAGGACTCATAAAGAAATACATTATGAGATTATCCCAGAGAATATGAATTGGGGTGCAGAGAGAAATATAGAGAAAGTAAGACAACCAATACAGGAGACAAATGTTGAGGTCATCATGAGAGGTTATTTCAGCTGGAATATTGTGAGAAACACATGAAAAATGTCCCAAAGTAAGGATGAATAAGGATTTCCCCAAGTATGGTAAAACCTTGTATGTCAGAGGTCATGCTGTTGTTGCAAGTAAACACTGTAAAAGAGGAGAATAAAGCTGAAAAGGGAATGGTTTTCTGGTTTTCTCTGACTTTGTAAAGTGAGTTATGGCCTCAGATGTTTACATGGTGCTATCTCCTCAAATTTCAGATGGTGCTAAATATATAAGAATATATGTTATTATATTTTTGGCAATCAGTATTTGTATTACCCTCACTTACAAATCTACTGTTGAACAGTAGAGTCAGCAGTTTCATGAGACCTTTAATTTTGATATATAGATGAAAATTATGAATTTATTCCTACTCATAATAAACAACATATCTTGTCTACAAGTATTTTACAATGCAACCATTTTATATGGTGATACTACAACTTTATAGAAATTGTAGAGAAATTCAGGAAATGTAATTTATAATATTCAAGCTAAAAAAAGGAAATTCTCAAATGTTAGCTGGATCATGGGCAATAATTTTCAGATCTCCAATTCCATAGATAAACTTTTCTAAAAATGATATGAATAAGAGTTCATCTACTTGTCCTTGGTTTACAGTTATTCTTTAAAAGTTCTTTGCCTCATTTTCTGAGGAAAGGTGTACTATACATGTTGTTCTAAATATGAGGCTGTCCAGGGAACAAACCAAAGACAGAGTTAGGAATGCTTTACTCTTAATGTAGAGAACCAAAGGAATGTCATGAGATATTTAAGAAGATATTCTGAAGGGATGAGCGTTTTTTTTTTATATCACTTCACAATTATAATTCAAAAGTAGGAACAGTATCACAGTAATACTGTAAACATGTATGTATATATATATATATAATTTAAAAATAAATTTGATCTATTTACTTCCCTCTTTTAAGGTCTTCATTCTTGTTAACAGTAACAAAAATGTGTTCCATTCTGACAAGTGGGTCTTGAGCTTAATCAGAAAGCTATTGATTATCTCTTTAATACTCTTATTACATTGGTGGCCGCTTGTTGCCATAGTGCAGATCTCATGAGTCGATGAGGGTTATGATTATTTTTCTCACCCAGTAGCTTCTGTAGTATTCCAGTGTACTGCGTAAGGTATCAAGCAAGGAGGAAGTTCTCATACCAGTTCCATTTGATGTATTTTTCCCTTGTTATATGATACATTTGTCCACTGTTGGACAAGACACTCTATTCTTGAGTAGATGCTGCATCTAGGAACTCACTTCAATGTGATGTGTTCATACCAGACTGGCCTAATGACTGAAATAGCAACATGCGCCCAGTAAGGAACTAAAGTGAGGTAAGAACACACAGGGAATCTTAAGGACTAGAGCTGGATGAATAAAGACAAACACTCTTATCACTGGAGTGGCCTGAGGAGAGGTAACTTGGTATGCCACAGAGGCCGGAAGCATTGACAAGCCAGAGGGAACCTCTGGGTTCGTAGAAGAGGACAGGCAGGAGGGTGGGAGGGAGTAGAATGAATTGATAAGGGGAAGGGAGGGAAATGGGAGGGAAGCGGCATGGAGGGAAGCAAGTATTGTGGGGGAAGCCAAGGCTTAAGCCTGCTCTCAGAGAATGATGCCTTAGCATCTGGAATAGGCAGTTGCAGACAGATTCCTCTCCATTGAGAGTTTTTGAATTTGACTCCTGTCTCAATCAAATTGCTTCTGCTGTTCTGGAGGCTAAGACTTACCCCTGTAGTTTCTTCCCTGTGCATTTTGAGACCACACAAGATTATCTACATAGTCACGGTAACCAGTTAACTCTAGTTAGAGATACTCCTTGTCCCCTTTTAGCCACTGGGTGTCATGTTGGCCTTTTACTCTACCGGAAGACATCATGTCTGGTCCCAGCCAGATGTCAATTCTGCTTTTTTTTGCTAACCTAAACAAGCTTTAGAATGTGTATATTTAGTATAATTCTGTAAAGAATTTAACTTGTTAGTCTTAGGATTTTTTTCCTATATACACTGGTTTTTGCTGCAAATAGAGTTGGCTTAGATGATGAGGAACATCCGTGCTTCCTCTGACTCAAAGTCTGGATTTTTAATTCCTACTGCTCCCACTCTTGTTTCTTGTGTGTAAATTCAGGTTCATGCTGGTTAGTGGGCCTGGACAGGGATTAGTACTCAACATGCTTGTAAAAAAAAGTTAAATTTATTTTTAAATTACAGTTATTATTTGAACTATTGTAGAGAGTTATCCCAATAAACCCAACAGATGTTGAATATATTATAATTAAAATGTGTGACTCACATCTGTCATGGGATGGCCAGACTAGATAGATAGCACAATGCAGTATAGAATCTGTCATTTTCTTCCGTGACCTCATGGCTGTCTGTGAGATGTTTCTTGTAGCATCTGGTCCGAATGATAAGGCAGAATTGTACATTATATCACTATCCTTGAAAAGACATAAAAACATGCTGTGCTTTTGTGCCATTATGAAGTGAAAAACATTATGTTTTAACAGTAAGATGAAACAATCTGAAATTCTGACATGGTCAGTTTGTGGCTGTATAGAGGTATCGTCAGCTCGTGTGTGCAGCAGATACTTTACATAAATGAAACTAACTAAATCTTTAGTAATTAATATGCATTTTAAAAGAAGTCTTTCATAATATACACAGATTTATAAGACATAAAACTAATTGATGTTAGGTTGAAATGGCAAAATGACATATTTAAGAATATGAGGTATGCATAAAAATATATGAATCATATTTTTATTTTAGGGCAAGTTAACAATGAATGATACATTTGAACTTATTAAAATACTGATGGTGAGTGCATTAATGATACAAGATGAAATATCTCCCAGTCTCCAAGCACAGTTTAAAATATAATATACTAGAATATCTGGTACGACAACAGTGATTGACATAAAACCATGAGTGTATCCATACTGCAGTGACTAAGGTGAAATAGTCATGGTTCAAAGTAAAGAGCTAGTGCACCAAACATATCTCATCTTTAGCAAAAGAAGCTAATGGTTGGTGCTATGCATGGATTAATCTCAAAGTTTTAATAGTTGCTATATAACATTCAATATGTACTCCAAATAGATGTAAAAACACGCTTCTTCATCAAAATTTTCAAATTTACCATATGATTTTTTGCACTTGTGTATTAGATAATAAAATATCTAAAGACATTATAATGCATTAATATTTGCTGTACATATCTCTCCTTACCTTTTGTGCTAAGATTATAAATAACAGTGATACAATGAGACACATGTCATCTATTACATAAGGTAAAGTGGACAGGTAGAAAAATGCCAGTAGTTTCTGTGAGTTACTAACTATATGTGCTTCTTAGAAGTAAAGAATTTTGATTTAAATGTAAATCTACATGAAAGAGATTAATAGAGAAAAAATTCACATGAGAATTATTTCAATAAGATGACTAGATGATGAAGCCAAATATTCATCATAGAATCCGTACTCATACTTTATACAAATCTTCCATGCCTGACCAAGAGGGAATTTTCTGCATAGTAATTTTGATACATTTCTGTAACACTTTCTGGGTGGATGTTTTCCATTATTCAATTCCATTCAAGTTGTTTGCTCATTTATTCATTCATATTTTACACATTAATTGTAAAAGAAATTTGTAAAAGTAAGTATACTTACGCAAGAATTTCATTCACTACATTATGGATGGGTGCAATGTGCAGCCGGGCCCAGAGACAAGTGCAAAGTCAGTAACAAAGCAAGACCAAGGAAGGATGGTGAAAGAAATTCATGATAAAAAATCAGGGAATTACAATGATTATATTTAGTTGTCACAGGGTAACAAGCAATACAGTTATATAGTAGTTCTAGATATTTCTGTTTTAGACAAAGTATTTAACAATTTACCAGTGATATTTTCTTATAAATATTTTTTGCCTAGTATACAAGTTCAATAGGTATCCCCCTTCTTTTCCCTCCCCCTTCCTTCCCCTTTGTTGTCCTCCATTGTACTCTCCTCTCTTCTCACTCTCTCCCCTCACCCCTTTTCTTTTCCTCCTCCTCTCCTAATGCTTCCTACTTTCTCCCTCCCATCCTCCAGAGCATGTTTATGTGGGTGTTGTATTTCCCTCTGAGCCATCTACACTAGTGAGAGTTCAGGACTCAGTATGCCCGCTATTATGGGAACTCTATTTTCACTGTTTAACCTTTCGCCTCCAAGGATCTTACTGCCTGAAGCCTTCTCCCCTGGGATCCCTGCTAGACTTTGGAGGGTTATTGACATATCAGCCATTGAACACATTGTGACTATATCCTGGCTGCTGCAGCCCTGACTTATGCGGAGTATCTTGCCCATCTTTAGGCTCTTACAATCTTGTCATCCCCCTCTTCTGTAAGGTTCCCTGAACTTTAGGATGGGAAGAGATTTGGCTGGTCTGGTTCTGGGTGAATATTGTAACATCTTTGGTGTTTTGAATTATGTTTTTTTTTTTTCAGTTTTGTTGTTTCAGCTCTGCCTTTGCATCCTGATCAATTGCAGAAGTAATCTCCTAACCAAAGATAAAATACTTTTTGAATAAAGATCTTAATATAAGAAGAGACTCAAAGGTAGATGGAAGAATAGGAGTAGAGAGGTCAGTCCTCCATTTGCTGGTTGGTTCCCATCTAATGGCCAGTCCCTATATCCCCCCTGACTGGAGAGATCAACCTGTTCAATTCCAAGTGAACAGGGAGGGAAGTGAGAGTGAGCTGCCTGTCTTGCTACTTACATGCAGCACATGACCGTGAGTTAATTTTTATATTGAAGTGTGTTCTTTTCTCCTTGATTTTGAGGTCTTCTTTCTCCTTCTCTATTTATAATACTTTGCAATTATAGTAGATATTATAGAGATTTACCTTTACATGAAGAAGATTAAAACTTGACCCATACTTTTTACCATATACAAAAATCAACTCCAAGTGAATCAAAGACCTCAATATTAGGTCAGAGACTATAAAAATCCTAGTTGAAAGAGTAGCAATTCCCTCAAGCAGATTGAGGTAAGCCAACATTTCCTAAACAGAAATCCAATAGCACATGCCCTAAAACCAACACATAACAAATGATATCTTATGAAAGTAAAGGGCTTCTGTTCAGCTAAAGAAAGTGGAAACTGAGCCAAAAATTCAAGCCACAGAATGGAAGAAAATTTTCACTAACCACACATCTGATAGAGCTTTATTATCCAGAGTGCACAAAAAACTTGAAAAAATTAAACACCAGGGAAATGAATAGCCCTATTAGAAAATGGGCCTCAGAACTCAAAAGAAGCTTTTCCAGGGATAAAATTGAAATATCTAACAAATATATTAAAAATGCTCCACATTCCTGGCTATCAGGGAACTGCAAATCAAACTACCATCTCACCCTGGTCAGGGTGAATAAAATCCAAGCACAAACAATACCAAATCCTGGAAAGGATATGGAGAGAAGGGAACTCTCATACATTGGTGGTGGGAATGCAGTCTTGACAATCAGTATGGCAATTTCTAAAAAAGTTAAGGATTGAAATGCCATATGACCCTGCTATACCAATAGTAAGAATAGACCCCCAAATACAGCAATTCACTACAGTGACACAAGTACAACTATGTTCTTTGGAACACTATTTACAATAGCAAAGTCATGAAATCAATTTAAATGCCCAACAATTGATGAATGGTTAATGAAAATATGGTACAGTAGAAAATACTCGGCCATCAAAAAGATGAATTAATGAAATTTGTCAGGAAATGGATGGAATTAGATGAAATTATATTGAGTGAGGTACCCCAGGCACAGAAAGTTAGACACCATAGGTAATGCCTAATAAGTGGAACTAGTTCCAATCCAACTTAATGACATACTCCAAGGTAATACCATGGTCTTTATAAACACAATTATTCTCATCAGTTGGGATAAGAATCATTCAATTCATTTATTCTCTGACCAGAACAGACAATGCTGGCTCTGAAGGTTTGAATTGTGAGATTTCTGTCTTCTGATCCTGAATCCCAGGATAATGCATACAGAGTAGTAGAACTGGACTATCAACTTTCCTGGGTTTCCAACTTGCAAACATTTGTCAAAGTTTATCTAAGTCTTCTAATAATACAAATTATTTAGAATAAATTTCCATCTATCTATCATCTGTGTATCTCTGTACATATAAGTGCATATATATATGTATATATGTATGCAGCATGTATATATGTCATCTCCTTCCTTACATGCACTGATCCTATATATTTGGTTTCTGATGGAAAACTCCAATGTAGATCATCAAAAAACCTTTAAAATAACCAACAAGCAAAGTCCTTAGAGGACAAATAAATTTGGTACCCTGAGGATATTAGAGGAGTTTGTATGAATCAGGTCAGGTATAGGATAGTAAGTAGTGGGGAAATTCAGCCCAGACATGTGGGAATGACTTAACTGTGTTAGGTGGTATATCACTAGAATTTTGTCCTCTGTGTTAAAAGGCCAGTAGATGGTATTTAGTATTGGAACACTGTGATCTCACTTATCTTTCTGAAATATTGCAGTTGAAGGTGTGTGAGAATGAACTTTCAAGACACAAAGACTGAAAAGGATATCATATATTGCCCAAGAGTTATGACAATGGCCTTGCCTTGTGACTACATGACAGACCAGGAGTACAAATCTAAAGATAAAACTCCACAGTAATATATGAGGTGTTTTTTGAAGAGCAAGGGGAAACAAAAGGATTGTGTATCATTTGTATAATGATTATAAGGAACTGCCACTGCTAACTCTACCAAATGTACACTGAGAGATTATGGGAAGTTTACTTACATGAGTGATGTTTCTGGAAAGAGCAGGGGGCTCCTCTAGCAAGTCTGGAGTAATTTGAGAAAGAGAAATTAGAGACAAAGTCTCGAAATGATTTGAAATGGACATAGGTTACCATTCCTGTTATAAGTTCCCCCTTACATCAATGGAGGCAATAACAAGGTTTATAAGCTTACCGAGAATCAGCCACAGGAAGCAGGATCTGGGAGGCTAAAAACTTTCAATGAGTTTCAAAAATGGACTCATAGTTTTTGTCAAAATCTACTACATCTAAACAACTGAGTAATACATTTCAGGAGGAAATGATGCCTCTTTTATCAGTTTGCTCTCCTATCTGCTTGCTATGTCTACAATGCCTCTGGCTTTTTGTTGTGCTAGCAAATTTTGTCTGTCAATTTGACACTTGAGATGGTCCTCTGGGCATATCTTTAAAGAATTATTTAGCTAAGACAGATACTGCATTGTTGCTGACAAATTACCACCAAGCAGTTTAAGCAAAAAAGGTGTTCATTCTCTTACAATAGTCCAATTACCGTCCTTAGTCCAGTTGGCAAGAGAGCATGGACCATCACCAAAGGGCCAATGGAACTGGCTGCACCATCTCCACCAACAGCTGAGGGAGAGACGATCCTTACTTGCCAGACCAGCATGTCTGACCAAGTATACATGAGGATCCCAACTTCTTCAACAAGCTTTCTGTATTTTATTCATCTGTCCAGAGACTAGTTCCACCCACCGTGGGTTAAACCATCCCCATCAACTAAACAATCTCCTCCTTCAGGTTTGCTTTAGGCTTAATAAATTGCTAATTATCTACAAATATGGCCAGAGCTCGAATCCTTGACCCTCAAGGAACTGACTATGACAACTGACTTCTGGGGAAGTCTGTGAAAGATTGTCTTGATTGCATGTGTGCTGTGGGAACATCCAGACCATAGTGCGTGGGCCATTATCTGTGCAGGAGGATAAATTTGAGAGAGCTGATTAGTATATTTCAGAAAAGCTAACAACAAAGTGTACATGTTGGTTCTTGCCTTCTGAATATGCTGTGCATATGGTGAGGCCACTTTCCTTGGATCCTGAAGGTGACTCTCCTGTCATAGTGGGCTATAACCTGAAATCATCATATGAACAAACTACCTTTGTTTTCTCTAAATTGTTTGGCTCATGTATTCATTGCAGCAACAGAGTTCAGAAATTAAGACACTCTCTCTCCTAATTTTTTGCTTTCACAACTTGATATTTTTTTCCTTCCTTCCTTCCTCCCTTCCTCCCTCCCTCCCTTCCTTCCTTCCTTCCTTCCTCCTTCCTCCCTCCCTCCTTTCTGGCTGTAAATCTATAACATTATAAACTTAATAAGTAGCATTTTTCCCTCCCTCCCTCCCTCTCTCTCTCTCTCTCTCTCTCTCTCTCTCTCTCTCTCTCTCTCTCTTTCTTTCTTTCTTTCTTTCTTTCTTTCTTTCTTTCTTTCTTTCTTTCTTTCTTTCTTTCTTTCTTTCCTTTCACTGGGTGAAGCTGACTGGGCAGTGAGCCCCAAGGTTTCATTAGTCTCTCCCTTCTCAGGGCTGGGATAATTAATTTATTCCATCATATTTTGTGTAGATTGTGGAGATTAGATGGGCTTAAAAGACAAACACTTTTCCAATCTATCTACCTCCTCAGTACTTATATATCACAGTTGACAAAATTTTTGTATATTTATCCTGTATAACATTTCATAATCAAAATAAGCAAGAATAAAATTACTTTGTCCTTTAAGTTGTTTGACTGTGTATTTACCATCAACATGAACAGTGACTGTTGTACAGTCTAACAGGCTAACTGTAGCACCATAGTATTCAATTATATTTCTGGCTGTAAATCTATAACATTATAAGCTTAATAAGTAGCATTTTTCCATTTTTATTGCTTAGTGAATGTTAGGACATTTAGATAAATTTCAGCTCATTTTGAAGTACCTAAAAGGGTATTGCAAAAGTTCAGTGCACTAGAGGTATTTGACACATAAGGATAGAATGGACTATTAGTTTGTATTACTATTCTTGATTAAACCAAATACTAGATATAACATAAATTTTAACATTTTCATTTTTGTTTAAATTCCTTCAGTGCCTTCATCCTGTGTCTGGCCCATAGTCCATGCCCAATATTGTCTGTCATGAACTGAGTTTCAGTAACATCAAAATCTCAAAGGTTTAAAACTGTAATATACTTCTACTCTTCCAGAAAGTGGTTTCCCTATAACAGAGTACTATGTATGCATTTAGAAGCAACTTTATATGTTGTCTGTATAATCATATTTTAATAGATGTACATTGGTATTTGCCATAGTGACTCCTTTGTAATGCTCTGCACTACTTAGTTAATTAGTAACACCCTGCTTTGTCTCTGGGACTTACTTGCATCTCCCTATGCTCTATTGTGCAGACTCATATTACAGTTTCAGCCAATCTTTGAGGAATACAGGGATATTAATTCATATTAATGTGTATCAAAGAAGATTACACCATTTGAAATCTGTAGCTGAATAATATGATTAGTGTTCATTAAAACCCATCAAAGACATGCCTTTGCAATCATTAATAAATAGAAATAGTTCCAACCTTTATTAAAATCTGCTTCTATAGCTACAATGGATATGTCTTTCTTTGGCATGAAATTAATGCCAAAAGCACAATCTTATAGAGTTATTCTTAGTGTTATTATGCTAGCTATTTTCTTCATGTTGCCTTCATTTCAGTTTAAAGTCATTTGAAAAAAATGTGTATTAACTGAGCAAGAGTATTTATCATGAAGACAAACAACTGGAAAATATATTTATAAACATCAACTTTTGTTATTCAAATCTATAGAAACAAACTCTCTGGCTGAAGAAATATCAAGTGTGGATTTAAAGAAAGAAGTTATATAATTCTCCATGGCAGACTGAACGAGGAAGAGAAAGATGCATGTATAAATTAAAGATGACTGCCAAAAGATGGAAGCAAAATCACAACTTAAAATCTAACTCAGTAAAATTTATTCTTAGTTTACTTTTGTAGTTTTCAGATTGAGATATGTGTCTTTTAAAAACTTATTTAAAGAATAATTTCTTCTAGGTACCTTACTACAAACCAAGATTTAATGTGTTATTATTATTACTGAAATTTGACAGATACTCAGAATATATAATATTATTGCCAAGCTTCATGAGAACTTATTTTATTTCTATTAAGTAATGTTAGTTTGAGGGAATGAAACTTTTTTAAACTAAATTATTTTTTTCCTTGAGCACAGTTATGAGTTAACTTTTGATTGGCCCCTCAGAACCTTTCTCACGGTTACAATCTTACAGTTGCAAATTTGTGAAAATCTTGTTTCAAGAAACACCAAGAATATATTAGTTTTATGATCTGGTAATAGAATGTCTGGTTTTACAAGCTAGATTTTAATGAAAATGCAGCTGATGTAAAAAAGCCTTTCAAACTGTCACCATGTACGTCAAACACATGCAGTCACTGTTTGTGTATTAACTTCATTTCTCTCCTGACAGACTACATAAACTTTTTTCTCCCCAATTAGAACTCACATCTTTTACTATTTCTCTATTATTGAGGAGACAGTTTTCTTCATTGCCATGAGCCCTAACCAGTTGTGGACACTACTGGAAATTTTGAAGTATGCAATTATCAGCAAGACAGTTTCAAAATTTCTCTTGTTTTCTTGCAGGTTCTGCCATATGCCTCATACGGAGGTAATAGGCACTGAGCTGGGTGTATTCTCATCCTTGTCTAGAGTAATTCTGGAACAGTGAGTGGTAGATAGAAGCAGCTGCCACTCTCCTAATCGTTTGCAGTGCAAGAAACTAAACAGAAGAATAGTGAGGGAGCGTGGTTAAGGGTTTCATTTCCCCCTTTAGCCATTGAGCATCTGGGTTGGGATGACTTGGCAAGAAATTTGTAATGTCTAAGAGCAGATTACACATTGAGAAATAAATCTATATAAGCTCAGGAGGAATTTGAGGTAAAATATTGTTGCTTTGAAGTTCAAGCAAATGAGAATCATTCAGAATATTATGTGTAGCTGTTACAATTGGTTATTATCTAAGGACAATTACATGATGTTCATTATCAAATTCAAACTGCTTGGTGTCTCTTTTATTTGTCATGAATAAGAAAATGATTGAAATTTAAGGAATAATCATATTGCTATGCTCTTATGTGGTAAGAAGTGGGTATGTTTTGGTTAAGTATGAAGCAGAAAATTAATTTGAATAACTTGCTATCTAAGAGATATTTTTAATCTGACAAACTGAAGATTCCAGCAGTAATAATGTACAAAGAGTAATGTGCTTTAATCCTCTGGAGATGAGCTTCGTGCAAGTAAGATTGTCATTTTAAGCACACTTCTTAGGATAAAAAAATAACACATTAACCTGTTGAAAAAAGAAAAATTCAATTCCTAACTTACTACATTTAAATTAATAAGCAAAAATATATAATCTGGAAACATTCTCCAAATATTTTGGGAAGAATAAAAGATAATAAAAGACAAATATTGTATAAAATTTGAGACTCAACAGCTTAAAGACTGTAGGTTATGGGATCCTAACAGTTATCACCACATAAATCTAAAGACAGATGTTATAAGCCTCTAGAATTCACAAGGCAAATAGAATGGGACACTAAGATAGGACTAGTCTGTACAAGGAAGAAGCACTGGGGAAATGGGAGTGGGGTCAAACCAATTTTTTTCTCTGTTGCAGAATAGCAAAAGATGTGAGCTTCTTTTTTTTCTACATGATATTTGTCAGGATGATCCCAGTTGTGTAAATGTTTCACATTAATAGATAAATAATATCCTGTGATATATACATATAGATTTCTATTTTCAACATGTTATCAGTTGATGTAAATTAGGCTGTTTCAATAATTTGGATGTTTTAAACTATTTCTGAATATACTTGTCAAATTTTCATATGAAGTTGTGAATGTTGATTTCATTTTTCTCACATGTATCCATGGAAATAAATGAAAACACAAAATCTTAAAAATTGTATGAAGCAAAAACTTTTATTGTGCCTATGTTATGAAACAATAAAGATGTGAAGTACTGTAAAGTTAGTAATCTAAAATTTACATAAAATGCTAGAAAATAACTTTAAGATAATCTCAATCTAGGAAGAAGAAAAGATAAAATGAGGATTAAAACTAATGTACATATATAATATTTATCTCCTTATATGATAACACTTTATTGAAAAGTAAAATAAAAAATGAAGGATTGTCACTATGATATGCCCCTTAATTCACAGATAGAGGATCAAATAATATACTCAAGTTTGAAACTGTCCAAAAAGACACACGAGAAGAAAAGAAATGAAGAGGAGGGAATGAGAAAGGGAGGGAAATAGAAAGGCCATCACATGTAGAAATAAAGGTAATCCTATAAAAATTTTTTACAGCATGACAAGTTAACAGTAACAGTCTCAGATGGATAACCTAGTATGAATCGTATTGAAATAGACATGGCAAAGTTTCTTATTTGGTCCGATATGTTTAAAGAGAATGTAATTAGATTTGGAAATTCTGGAAATTTAAAAATATTATGTGAGCTAATGAACTAATGCAAATAAGATCCAAGCATTGTCTTATTGTATCTCACTGTATTGGTTACTTTCTAAAGCAAGGAAGGAAGGGGAATCCAAACTTAAAGTGTGAAACAAACACTAAGGAGGGTTGTATTAATTAATTCTATATACCTATTTATGAATTTAACTATCACAGATGTAATCAGGTTTCTTCCAGGTTTTTACTTCTTGTGCTGAAAATAGAGTTATCTAAATCAAGTGTGTCTAAACAAAAGGAAAATAAAAGCAGACAAAGCAAAGTCATGCATGGAGGAGTGAATGCAATGGCCTGAAGGTATTTATCCTGCAATGCTGATAGATATCAAACACTAACTGATCAATATCTTGGCTGCA
Source organism: Typhlomys cinereus (assembly GCA_023101885.1). NCBI lineage: Eukaryota > Metazoa > Chordata > Mammalia > Rodentia > Platacanthomyidae > Typhlomys > Typhlomys cinereus. Next base: position 1,322,896 of record JALPQD010000232.1, on the reverse strand, counting down.
AAGATAGGACAGCGGAATTAATAAGGAAAGCAAGTTAAAAAAAAAAACTCATTCATAAGTTGCTGTAGAAACAAATGAGTTAATGTAAAACTTTAAAACTGGTATTATCACATTATAGCGACATCCTGACTGCTGCAGTACAGACTTGAGTGGAGTATCTCAATAAGTTCTCAAAGTCCAGCTCTGATCTCAGGGATGAAGGCTTCAGGCAGTAGGATCCTTAGAGGCAAGAGGTTAAACAGAAATAATAGAGTTCCCATATTAGTGGACAGCCCAAGAAGGGGTCCCAAGTTATAACATTCAGTACTGAACCCTCACTAGTGTAGATGACTCAGAGGGAAATTCAGCACGCACATAAACAGATGTTATGGAGGATGGAAGGGAGAAGGCAGGAAGCACCAAAAGAGGAGGGAGGAAAGAGGGGTGATAGAGAGGGAAAGCAGAGAGAATGGGATGGAAGGACAACAGAGGGGAAGGGAGGGTGGAGTAGGAAGGAGGGGGGTGCTTATTATACAATTAGGCAAAAAATAAAAAAATGGTATTATTAAAGGTTGCTTGAGAGAAAGGTATGTACTAATTTAATGTTTAACTATTCCAATACATAAAACTAAGCATTATTAGTAAGACATTTCCATTAGTAATTACCATTTTATGATTGAAAAGAAAATGTTACAATCAAAAACAGTTAAAAATTGGAGATAACTTTCAATATTGATAGTAAGTACAAAGACATTCTAATACTTGATCCAAAGTCAATGCTGCAGTAAGTCACCAACATCAAGGACAGCAGTAAGCCATTCTGTATCCAGCATCACCTTCAGAAAATCAGGAACCAGATGGTTTTTATAGGACAAAGCGTGATATAAATGTTAGTTCAATTGGACATTCAGTTGCGTCACTGAACTACAAGGCATTGGAGTGATAAGAATGTGTTTTCTCAGCAAGTCTCTGGAATCTTATTTGGAATTAGCAAGGTGGTTAAAAACAGTAATATGCTGTGTTGCTAGTGAGTTCACCTAATGACTCCAATCTCTGGACCCAACCACTGGTTTTGTGACGAACAGCTGGTGCGAGGTTGCCAATGCTGTGATAGTGCCACAAACCAGTGACCATTGTCTCTTTTGCTCTCCAGCCTTCTTCAAAAATATATTGACGCGATCGACTGCTTGCAGATAAGCCTTAATGGAGGGTAAAACAATTGACACTGTGTTTACTTGTCTATATTTTCCCTTATTTTGGCACAAATGGAATATAGTCAAGTGTCTGCATATTTTAAAAAATTTTAGTGTTTGTGATCAATAAGGAAATAAAGTCAAAAATAAACTTTTGATTTATTCTAAAATTTACTCTTACAAGCATTTCAGAAACTCAAAACAATACATGACGTTCAACATGCAGAACAGGCAATCAACAAGGTGATTGGGTTTCTAATAAAACAGGTGGAGAAGTATCCTACTGTGCTCTGTTGGGTCCTCTGGTTTATTCCACACACCACAGTTTACAGGAATGAGACATATTATATAAGGATAAATGCATATTGAAATGAGATTACATAGATTTTTTAAAAATAGTAATTATTCAAATATTCAGTTTGTTATAGTTTAGAAAACTAGCAGTATTTCAGTAGAAAAGGATGAAAACTTATTTATAGTAATTGTTTCCTAAAATAAATAATTAATAAAATATTGCATAATTAAAAATGAGTGTTTTTCTAGATGATCCTGTGTATAAGCTAAAAATACTATATAAGTTAAATACCACCTAACACTGCATAGTATCTTTTTCTCCTTAATTTTGAGGTGAAACCACAGATCCCAATACTGAATCTCAGGCTTTATGACTAATATTGGCAATTGCTTTCTGTAAGATGGTGAAAAGTGGAAGGCTAACAAAGAGAATGTAATAAAGTAGAAGTCATAAAAGCCTAAAAGAAGTCATACAGAGCATTACACCTAAAATTTTGGGGATCCTTTTAATGTTAAAAATGCAAATGGCATACGACTCTGGCATTTCACTATTGGGAATAATCCCCCATACAGCAAAAATTCACCTCGATAGCACAAGCACAACCATGTTCATAGCAGCACTGTTTACAATAGCAAAGTCATGAAATCAACCCAAATGCCCAACAGTTGATGAGTGGATAAAGAAAATGTGGTACATTTATACAATGGCATACTATTCAGCCATCAAAAATGATGAATTAATGAAATTTGCCAAGAAATGGATGGAATTACAAAAAATTATATTGAGTGTAGTATCCCAAACACAGAAAATTAAGCACCATATGTCCTCCCTAATAGGTGGATCCTAGTACCAAACAAACTTAGCGACACACTCACTATAATACCTATAGTAATTGCAAAGATTATAAGCAGGGAGGAAGGAGAAGGAGGGCCCCGCCAGAAGCAAGGAGAGAGGGGATCATGCTACTGCAGAGATAACAGGCCATCATTAAGGACTGCAAGTAAGTAATGAGACATCGGATTGGGCTCGTAGACTCTCCTTATTGGTCACTTATGTCTGATGGTATGATCTCACCAGAAAGGGAGGGCATAGAGTCTGGCAGACAGAAGGTAACTATCTGCAAATGGGAGACTGATCTCCCCTCACAGCGGTCTCCTACTCTTAATCCATCTACATTTGAATCTACTTTTATATTAAGACTCTATTTTAACAGCCTTTTATCTCTGGCTAGGAGGTAACATCCAATACCCATCAGGATGGAGCCAAGAGTGGTGCAGGAGCAGCAAAACTGAAAAAAAAAATCAACAAACCATAATTCAGAAAATCAGAGACTATACATCAACTACCTGGAACCAGGCCAACCTAATCTCTTCCCATCCTAAAGCTCAGGGAAATTTTTTTATTAATACATTTTTATTATTATTTCAGCTCATACAAACTTAATAGGTACACCAGTTCCCTCCCTCCCTCCTCCCACCCCCCCCCCGTATCCCCTGCTCCTCCTCCCCACCTCCCCTCCCTTCCCATCCCCCAGTGCTTCCCGCCCCAATTCCCAGAGAGTCCTTTCTTGTGCATGCCTGACTTTCCTCTGGGCCCTCCTCTCCGATGACGTACAAGGACCCAGTGGCCTTTCCCTGAACCCTTTCCCTGTATTCCCTTAGGTATAGGAACACTGCTGTGGCTGCCAATCCCTTGCCTCCAAAGATCTTGGTGCCTTTAGCAGATGCTAGACTTTGTGGGGTCAATAGTGTGTTGGACGATGCACAGGGCATGTAAAGTCCAATTATGATTGCTTCAGCCCTAACTTGTATGGAGTAACTTACATATCATTGCTCCTCCCTTCCTTTTGCTCTTACACTCTTACCGCCCCCTCTTCGCAAATGTCCCTGAGCTTCAGGATGGGGAGAGATTAAGCTGGCCTAGTTCTAGGTGGTTGATATAGTCTCTGAAGTTCTGGATTGTGGTTCATTGATTTTCTTTTGTAGTTCTGCTGCTCCTGCAATGCCCTTCACTCCATCCTGGTGGGCATTGTATGTTACCCCCGGCCAGAGACAAAAAGCTGTTGAATTAGAGTCTTGTGATAAAAGCACATTCAAAGGTAGATGTAATAAAAGTGGGAAACCACAGTGATGGAGGGGTCTATCACCAATTTCCACAATGGTTACTTTTTATCTGCCAGACTATATGCCCTCCTCTTCTGGTGAGATCATACCCCCTCAGTAGTAAATAATCAGAAACAAAAGTCTGTGAACTTAATCACATGTCTCATTACTTATTTGAGTCCTTGATGGAGGCCTATTTTCTCTGCTGTAACATGGTCCCTTCACTCCTTGTTTCTGGTTGGCCCTCCTACCCCATCCCTCCTGTTCATAATCCTTGCAATTACTGTCTCTAGGTGGGCTGGGTGGGTTTGGGACTAGGAGCCACCTATTAGGGAGTATATACGGTGCTTAATTTTCTGGGTCTGGGATACTTCACTCAATATAATTGTTTCTAATGATATACATTTCCCGGCAAATTCCAGTAATTCATCATTTTTGATGGCTGAGTAGTACTCCATTGTATAGATGTACCACTGTTTCCTTATCCACACCTCAACTGTTGGACATTTGGGTTGATTCCATGACTTTGCTATTGTAAACAGTGCTGCTATGAACATGGTCGTGCTTGTGCTATCGAGGTGAATCTCTGCTGTATGGGGGGTTATTCCCAAAAGTGGGATAGCAGGGTAATATGGCATTTCAATCTTTAATTTCTTTAAGAATCTCCAGACGGCTCTCCAGAGTGGCTGTATGAGCCTGCATTCCCACCAGCAATGTAGGAGAGTTCCCCTCTCTCCACATCCTCTCCAGCATTTGTTGTTGTTTGTATTGTGGATTTTTGCCATCCTGACAGGGGTGAGATGATATCTCAGGGAAGTTTTGATTTGCATTTCCCTGATGGCTAAGGAAGTGGAGCATTTTGTAAGATATTTGTTAGACATTTTAATGTCATCCCTGGTAAAGTTTCTTTTAAGTTCCAGGGCCCATTTTTTAATTGGGCCATTGGTTTCCTTGGTGTTTAGTTTTCTAAGTTCTCTGTGCACTCTGGACAGTAGAGCTATATCAGATATGTGGTTAGTGAAGATTTTCTCCCATTCTGTGGGTTGCCTTTGAGCTCGTGTTACAATCTCTTTATCTGAACAGAAGCTCTTTAATTTCACAAGATCCCAACTGATGAAAGTTGGTAGCAGTGACTGTGCCATTGGATGTCTGTTAAGGAAATGTTGGCCTAGCCTAATCAGCTCCAGGGAGTTCCCTATCCTTTCAACAATGGTTTTTATAGTCTCTGGCCTTATATCAAGGTCCTTGATCCATTTGGAATTAAGTCTTGTACATGGTGACAAGTACGGGTCCAGCTTTAATCTTCTGCATGTGGAGATCCAGTTTTGCCAGCACCATGTGTTGAAAATGCTGTTCTTTTTCCATTGGATTCTTTGGGCCCCTTTGTCAAAGACCAAATGGCTGTAATTTTGTGGGCTTATATCTGGGTCTTCAATCCTTATCCATTGATCTGTGTGTCTATTTTGCAGCCAGTACCAGGCTGTCTTTATAACTATGGATTTGTAGTATAGACTTAGGTTTGGTATGGTAATACCTCCAGCAGTGTTTTTGTTACTCAGGATTGTCTTTGCTATCCTGGGTCTTTTGTGCCTCCATATGAACTTTGAGATTGTTTGGTCAACTTCTTTGAAGAATTGCTTTGGGATTTTGATTGGGATAGCATTGAATTTGTATATTGCCTTTGGTAGGATGGTCATTTTTACCATGTTGATTCTGCCACTCTAGGAACATGGGAGGTCTTTCCACCTTCTGGTGTCTTCTGCTATTTCTTTTTTCAGGGAAATTTGCGGAAGAGGAGGCAGTAAGATTTTGAGAGCCTAAAGACGGGGAAGAGCAACGATATGCAAGATACTCCATACAAGTTAGGGCCAAAGTAATCATAATAAGACTTTGCATGACCTGCACAATTACCAACATATCATTGACTCCCCCAAAGTCTAACGTGGATCACAGGCACTAGGATCCTTAGAGGCAAGGGATTAACAGTCACAATAGTGTTCCTATACTAAAGGAGGGAAGGAGGGGAATGGGGAACTTATCAACTTTGTATGAGTGCAATTAATAAATTTTAAAAAAAGCAGTTAAGTTCAACCATTCTTTTTTCGTGCATGTGTATATGTATGTGCAAGTGGGCACTTGAGTGTGCGTGTGTGTGCGTGTGTATGCACTTGCCTCTGGAAGCACAAGGGTGACTTGTGGAATCATCCTGGATTATTCTACCTCCCTTTTGCTTTCCTCTGGGTTTTCTTTTTTTTTTTTTTTTTTTTTTTTAAGGCTTATATTCCATTTAATCATGTTGATGCTGTAGACCTTTCACGCTTTCAGGAAGGACAGCTAACTGAACCAGTGACGTTCAGAGCACTGTGCAGTGGGCAACTTATCAGACAAGAAACGCTCTGAGAAATATTCTGGACATTACTCCCACACGAAAAGAAGAGATTTTTATAGCTGTTTGAGGTGCTGTAATATGTCCACTGACACTCCCAGCTGGTTCACTAAACTGGCTGTCTGTTCTAAAAGCCACGTGAGGCTGGGCTGTCCCAAGTGCGCACGGGCTTGTGTCCTGCCCCAGGGTTTTCTTAAGCTCAGACTTCCAGAAGTGCAGGCCACTACTATTATGACTGACATTTCTATGTGGGATATTTGGGGATCCAAACTCAGGCCCTTTTTCATTGGAAGGAAATGGGTTTAAATCCGGAGTCATCTCCTGAGTCCCAGCATTTCATTTTTAAATTGTACTTTCCTAATCTATTTGAAACACCCTTTAACTGAAAGCTTTGGTGAGACGATATTACAGCTGATGCTATTATTTAGCTCTTTCTAAACAGTCTTTCCCAGAAGTGTTTGCACTAAGAGTTTGGCTCATATTAATATTGCAGGACAAATTTTTATTTCTAATGTGTTAGCAATTTTTATATACTTATTTGTAAACTCTCTTAGATCATGTTAACACACAGTTATGAGATAAGAGAGTCGGGCTTCTGAATTAAGTTGTCATTGTCTAAATTAGACTTTATACTCCCTCCCGCGCCCGCAGCCTTTGTCCACCCGAATGCGCCTCCCACTCCCTGCCCCGGCCAGATCCCCAGGTGAGTCCCCCCAGCCCCGCCCAAGTCGCCCATGTCCCGGTGGCACCCAGGCTGCCTAGGGCTTTGGCCTGGACCACGCCCCAGGCCCCAGGCCCCTTTCTCCCTCCAGCCTGCCTGTCCGCCCAACTGGACAGAACTTGCTTGCTTTCCTCCATTCCTGGAGCTTGGGTAAAACATTAAGCCAAGTCCCAGGTCCTGGGTAAAGAATTCTACCATCAACATCAACCCCTCTGCCTCTCTGGCCCACCGGGGACCCATGCACGTGGTCTACAGAAGACACACTGCTACTCACAATTCAATACAGTCCAAAGAAAACTCAAGCAAAGTTCTAAGGGTCAAAGGCCATACATCTGTAAACCACTACAATCATCCTATCACATGGGAGAGATTCTTCACATCCAGCCCAAAGATAAGTAAACCTCTTTTTTTTTCACCTTATTGTTTCCTTTCTAATATTAATCACTATAGATTAACTTTTCCATAAAGCCACCCCCAAAATATATACAACTCCGGAGATCATGCTACTCGCCCTCACACATCACCAAGATACTACATCGTAAAAGTGCACTACCATACTAATATTCACTCCTTGTCTACTTAACCTGATTTAACTGATGTACTAACAGCCTAATAGCCTCAACTAGGAAATTACAATAACAAAAGACAAGCATACTGCAGCCCCCAAGGCAAGCATTAGTAATAACTGCCCAAATGTAGTAATACCAACTAAATCAGTCAAAAACACACAAAAACTGAAAAGCCCTGGAAGACAAAATAACAATGCCCAAGTCAAAGTGCAGATCCATGAGAAACAAAACCCAAGAAGACCAATCTCCCACTCCAACCAAGACAAATCCACAGAAAATAGCCAAGAAAGCCAGACCCAAGACAACCACTTTCAAAGTATGATCATTACCATGATTAATACTGTGAAAGAGGAAATCCAAGAGGAGTTAAACAACTGAATCAACCACTTTGAACAGGAACACAACAGGCATTTGGAGGAGTTGAGAAAAACAGTTCAAGAACAAAAATAGGCATAAAGCAATTAAAACAGTCTCAGGCAGACTAAAAGACAAGCTATCTTCAACCCAAAGCTCAACAGAGAGTCTTATCAGCAGAACTAACGAAGCAGAAAATAGTATTTCAGATCTTGAAGACAAAGTGGGAGAATTAACCAGCTCAATGGAAGAGATTGGTAAAGCCAAAAAATACTTGAGAGGAACATTCAAGAGATATGAGACACCCTGAAGAAGCCTAACATGCGCATTCATGGAATACCAGAGCAAGAATCCCAAAATACCACAACTGAGGAAATATTTCAATTCATCATAAATGAAAACTTCCCACAACTAAAGAATGAGAGGCCTATCCAAATACAAGAGGCATTTTGCACTCCAAACAGATATGACCAAAATAGAACATCGCCATGGCAAATAATAGTCAAAACACTGCACATTCAAGACAAAGAAAAGGTCCTGAGAGCTTCAAGAGAAAAAAAGCAAGTCATTTTTAAAGGCAAACCTATTAAAATAACAAATGACTTCTCAATGGAAACAGTAAAAGCAAGAAGAGCTTGGAGAGACGTACTTCAAGTATTAAATGAGCAAAAATGCCAACCCAGACTGATATACCCGGCAAAATTATCTGTCATGATCCAAGGAAAAAGAAAAATTTTCCAGCACAAAGACAACTTGAGGGGATACATGTCTACCAAACCAGGCCTTCAAAAAATGCTAGAAAGGATACTCAAGCTTGAAGAAAAGAACAAGCATATCCAGGAGGACAGAAGGGAAGTATAATACCATAAAAATATAATTATAAAACAATAAGCTTACAAAAATCCACTAAACATAAAAAATGTCCGGAATTAAAAAGAATTTACTCCATTATAACATTAAATGTCAATAGGCTTAACTCACCTATTAAGAGACACAGATTACAACCTTGGATTAAAAATCACAACCCATCAATCTGCTGCCTTTAGGAAATTCATCTCACCACAAAAGATAGGCACATTCTCAAAATGAAAGGCTGGTCCAAAATTCTGCAAGCTAATGGAACCAGAAAACAGGCAGGGGTAGCCATTATGCTGTCAGACAAAATGGACTCAAACCCAAAAAAAATCATAAGAGACACAGATGGATACTACATTTTAGTCACAGGTACAATTCACCAGGAAGACTTCACAAGTATTGAACATATATGCACCCAATACAGGCCCCTCCACATTTATTAAGAAAATCCTAAAGCGTCTAAAGCGAGAAATCAAACCCCAAATGATAATTCTTGGGGATTTCAACACCTGCCCTCTCAACATGGATAGATCAACACGTCAAAAGCTTAACAGGGACACTTTGGAACTTCATCAAACCCTTAAAGAAATGGACCTTACAGATCTCTATCGACCTTTTCATCCATATACCAAAGAATGTACATTTTTCTCAGCAGCACACGGAACTTTCTCCAAAATAGATCACATATTGGGCCACAAAATGAATCTCCACATATACAGGAAAGTTGAAATTCTAGCCTGTTCCCTACCAGACCACCACGGCCTAGAGCTGGACATTTACAACAGAACAAAAGACTGAAAATACACTAACTCCTGGAAACTTAACACTATGATGCTGAATGAGAACGGGATTCAGAAAGAAATTAAAAAAGAAATTCAAGATTTCCTGAAAGCTGAACAATAATGAAAATACAACTTATCAAAATCTCTGGGACACAATGAAAGCTGTCCTAAGAGTTAAGATCATAGCTCTTAATGCCTACATCAAAAAAATGGAAACATCAGAAATAAACAACTTAACAATGCAGCTTAAAGCTTTAGAGAAACTAGAGCAATCTGATCCCAAGAGCAGTAGAAGAGAGGAGATTGGCAAAATAAGGGAAGAAATATCTGAAATCGAGATTAAGAAAATGATAGAAAAAATCAACCGAGTCAAAAAGCTGGTTCTTTGAAAAAACAATAAGATTGATACACCCCTAGCTAAATTAACCAAAAGCACGAGAAAGAAAACCCTAATTAGCAAAATTTGAAATGAACATGGAGTTATCACTACTGATATCCAAGAAATCCAGAGAATTATAACATCATATTTCGAAAACTTATACTCTGAGAAGTTTGACAACACAAAAGAGATGGATGAATTTCTAAGTAAACACAACTTATCTAAATTGGATCAGGAAGTTGTGAATTATTTAAATACTCCTATAACATATCAGGAAATTGAAGAAGTAATCTCGAATCTTCCCACCAAAATATGTCCTGGACCAGATGGATTCAGCACAGAGTTCTGTCAGGCATTTAAGGAGTTAATAACACCAATACTCATAAACTGTTCCATCAAATAGCAAAGGAAGGGACACTACCAAATTCCTTCTATGAAGCTAATATCGTTTTAATCCCAAAACCTAATAAAGATTCACTTAACAAAAAAAGTATAGGCCGATCTCTCTGATGAACACAGAAGCAAAGATTCTCAACAAAGTCTTAGCAAATCGGATTCAAAAACACATTAAAAAGATTATTCACGGGGACAAAGTAGGCTTCATCCCCAGCCCACAAGGTTGGTTCAACATACGCAAATCAATAAATGTAATTCATCATGTAAACCAGTCCAAAGTCCAAGACTCTTGATAGATGCAGAAAAAGCTTTTGACAAATTCAAAACGCTAGAGACAGTAGGAATGGAAGGAACCTTTATCAATATAATAAAAGCTGTATACAACAAGCCCACAGCAAGGATTATGCTCAATGGGGAACAATTGGAAGCATTCCCACTTTGATCAGGAACTAGACAAGGCTGTCCACTCACCATTTCTATTCAATATTGTACTTGAAGTCTTAGCTGAAGCCATAAGAAAAGAAAGGAACATAAGAGGGATTCAAAACAGCAAGGAAGAAGTCAAGCTATCCCTATTTGCAGATGACATGATCTTATACCTCCACCAGGAAGCTCCTGGAACTAATTGAGAAGTTCAGCAGGGTGGCAGGATACAAAATAAATGTGCAAAAATCAGAGGCCTTCCTATATGCCCAGAATGAAAGAAGTGAAAAAGCCTTGAGAGAAACAATCCCATTTAGTATAGACCCTAAAAAAATTAAATATCTTGAGATAAACCTAACCAAGGAGGTAAAAGACCTTTACAATGAAAACTTTAAAACCCTAAAGAAAGAAATTGCAGAAGACACCAGAAGGTGGAAAGACCTCCCATGTTCCTGGATTGGCAGAATCAACATCGTAAAAGGCATCCTACCAAAGGAAATATACAAATTCAATGTTATACCAATTAAAATCCCAAAGCAATTCTTTAAAGAAGTTGACCAGAGAATCTCAAAATTCATATGGAGGCACAAAAGACCCAGGATAGCAAAGACAATCCTGAGTAACAAAAACACTGCTGGAGGTATTACCATACCAAACCTTAGTCTATACTACAAATCCATTGTTGTAAAAACAGCCTGGTACTGGCTCCAAAATAGATATGCAGATTAATTGATAAGGATTGAAGACCCAGATATAAGCCCACAAAGTTACAGCCATTTGGTCTTTGACAAAGGGGCCCAAAGAATCCAATGGAAAAAGAACAGCATCTTCAACAAATAGTGCTGGCAAAACTGAATCTCCACATGTAGAAGATTAAAGCTGGACCCGTACTTGTCACCAGGCTGTTTTTACAACAATGGATTTGTAGTGTAGACTAAGGTCTGGTATGGTAATACGTCCAGCAGTGTTTTTGTCACTCAGGATTGTCTTTGCTATCCTGGGTCTTTTGTGCCTCCATATGAATTTTGAGATTGTTTGGTGAAATTCTTTAAAGAATTGCTTTGGGATTTTAATTGGTAGAAGACTTAATTCCAAATGGATCAAGGACCTTGATATAAGGCCAGAGCCTATAAAAACCATAGTTGAAAGGATAGGGAACTCCCTCGAGCTGATTGAGGTACGCCAATATTTCCTAAACAGACATCCAATGGCACAGTCACTGCTACCAACTCTCAACAGTTGGGATCTTGTGAAATTAAAGAGCTTCTGTTCAGATAAAGAGATTGTAACACGAGCTCAAAGGCAACCCACAGAATGGGAGAAAATCTTCACTAACCACATATCTGATAGAGCTCTACTGTCCAGAGTGCACAAAGAACTTAGAAAACTAAACACCAAGGAAACCAATGGCCCAATTAAAAAATGGGCCCTGGAACTTAAAAGAAACTTTACCAAGGATGACATTAAAATGTCTAACAAATATCTTACAAAATGCTCCACCTCCTTAGCCAGCAGGGAAATGCAAATCAAAACTTCCCTGAGATATCATCTCACCCCTGTCAGGATGGCAAAAATCCACAATACAAACAGCAACAAATGCTGGAGAGGATGTGGAGAGAGGGGAACTCTCCTGCGTTGCTGGTGGGAATGCAGAATCATACAGCCACTGTGGTGAGCCAACTGGAGATTCTTAAAAAAATTAAAGATTGAAATGCCATATGACCCTGCGATTGCACTTTTGGATATAACCCCCCATACAGCAGAGGTTCACCTCGATAGCACAAGTGCGACCATGTTCATAGCAGCACTGTTTACAATAGCAAAGTCATGGAATCAACCCAAATGTCCAACAGTTGAGGCGTGGATAAGGAAACGTGGTACATCTATACAATGGAGTACTACTCAGCCATCAAAAATGATGAATTAATGAAATTTGCTAGGAAATGGATGGAACTATAAAAAATTATATTGAGTGAAGTATCCCAGACAGAGAAAATTAAGCACTGAATGTACTCCCTAATAGTTGGCTCCTAGTACCAAACCTACCCAGCCCACCTTGAGACACTCAAAGACAAATCTATGTAATACCTACAGTAATTGCAAGGATTATGAACAGGAGGGATGGGGTTTGAGGGCCACACCAGAAACAAGGAGAGAGGAGACCATGTTACAGGAGAGTAAATAGGCCTCCATCAAGTAATGAGCCACCTGGTTAAGTTCACAGATGTTCGTTCCTCATCATTTACAACTGAGGGGGTATGATCTCACCAGAAGGGGAGGGCATATAGTCTGGCAGATAAAAAGTAAGCATTTTGCAAATGGGTGATTGACCCCTCCCTCACTGAGGTTTCCTACTTTTATTAAATCTACCCTTGAATGTGCTCTTATAACAAGACTCCAGTTTAACAGCTGTTTGTCTCTGGCCAGTGGGTGACATACAATACCCATCAGGATGGAGTGAAGGGCATTGCAGGAGCAGCAAAACTGCAAAAGAAAACCAACAAACCACAATCCAGAACTTCAGAGACTCTATATCAACCACCTAGAACTAGGCCAGCTTAATCTCTTCCCATCCTGAAGCTCAGGGAAATTTGCGGAAGAGGGGGCGGTAGATTGTAAGAGCAAAAGGATGGGAGGAGCAATGATTTGCAAGATACTCCACACAAGTTAGGGCCGAAGCAATCACAACTGGACTTTGCATGCCCTGCGCCATGTCCAACATACTATTGACCCCACAAAGTCTAGCATCTGCTAAAGGCACCAAGATCTTTGGAGGCAAGGGATTGACAGCCACAGTAGTGTTCCTGTGCTTTAGGGGAACATGGGAAAGGGTTCAGGGAAAGGCCACTGGGTCCTTGTACGTCATTGGAGAGGAGGGCCCAGAGAGAGTCTGGCATGCACATTAAAGGACTCTCTGGGAATTGGGGGGGAGGCACTGGGGGAGGGAGGAGTGGAGGGGGGAACAGGGGGATGGGGGGAGAGGGAGGGAGGGTACTGATGTACCTATTAAGTTTGTATGAGCGGAAATAATAATAAAAAATGTTAAAAAAAGAAAAAAATAGAGGTTATTGCATTAGAAACCCCAGTAAGCCAGAGTGAAAGTGTTGAATTGGAGTGTGGCATGTAAACTCAATAGATATGTACTCAGAGGTGTCTGATGAGCTACACTGCCTCTTTTGCGCAAATATGCTCCAAAAAGGTAAAAGTGAGTCAATAGAAAGAGTACATCACACTAAAAATAAATAAACAAATAAATAAATAAATAAATTAGACTTTATAGAGAATGCAAATAGCCTTACTCTTTGATATTACAGATTTTTGCACCATACCTACTACTTCTTTAACTCAATGAAAAAATGTGCTTTAGTGAAGATGCAATATAGCAATGACAAAATTCTACTCAAGTTTGATGGAAACATTCTGGTACTACATAGCCTTTGGTTTAAATTTTTCATAAGACCACTAAGAATTTATTTATAATAAGGGTAATTGATTTTATTAGGTGATCTGTTAAGAATCAAGTGTTATCATCTGTAACCTTGGGCAAAAATTCGCATTAGCAGTAGTGCTATGCCTTTGCCTTAAGGCTAGACACATTACCTTAATGTACATAATAACCTAAGTATATGAGAATTGGCTACTGTTTGTCAGGAAAATAGATTCTGTATATGAAATCCTGATTATTAAGTTTTAGTAATATCACTTTTGTATAACTTGATTATAAATGACTTTTCACTTAGGGATTAATTAACATACATTTTGGCATTTTTCTTATTACTCCTATTTTCCTTTACTACTATGAAATGTTGATGGCTTCCTGCTTTGATTCAATATCCTTGTAGGAATGTGACAGAGAAAAGCTTAGTACAAAGCTAAATGACTTTTGTCCCAATGAGACTAAACACTGTATTAGTGAGAGCTGAGGGGAAAGAAACAAAATTCTTTACAGTTTCTGTTGCAAACCATACATGAATTATAGGGAAGCAGGGACATCTGGTGTGGGATAAAAACTGAAACTTAGAATAGAAACCAAGAAAAGATAAGAAAATTCTATTATATTTACTGAAGTTGCATGCTTACCACTCCATGTACATTTCACTCTTCCCAAAATATGAAAGTAAAAATGTTCATTCTGAAGCACTTTAGAATGTAAAACAAATGGAAAAAGGCACTTTGTAAAAAAAAAATATATATATATATATATATATATAGACAGAATAGGTGGTAATTTTATAGTCTTTTCATTGAATAACTTACTTCACCTTTTTTGTATATCTGAATGTTTTCATAATTAAGTATGAGGAATACATAAAAATACATTCATGACTATATTTATTGTGTCTGTTGATAGAAATGATCAGGAATAGTAACAATATCAAATTTGTGTACAAACACAATTCTATTCCAAAACATTGTTTACTAATTTGATTTTTCAATGTTGGTATGTTTCTGTTTTTGCTATTTCTATACATTATCCTTTCACTCTGGGATGCTATGTTTATATGTTAAAGATCTTTAGCTAATAATATGTAGCTTTCTATGTTAAGAGAAAGAGTACACATAAAAGAAAACCTAAACTTTTATCTCTAGTTAGACGTTATTAATAACTTAAATATATATTTATATATATTTAAATTATACAGTACTCTGAATTTTTTGAATTCACAAAATATCTTAAAATCACATTAGTTGTCTAAGTAAACCTCTGAATTTATGAACGTGAAATTTCAATAATGATTCAATAATGGTTTAATAATGATTATTTCAGTAATGATTCAATAATGGCTTAATAACTGATTATGCTGTAACATTTTGTACTTGAAATGTTCCTACTTCAAGCTATATATAATACATATATATAAAATATATAATAAAAATTTAATAGGTTATTTATTTTTCCATAAGTTTCTAAATTTCAGAACAATAATAAGTATAAAAATTGAGGCACTTTTCTCCAAGGGCTGTATTAATATGGCTTTGTATTCATCCCTTTTGCAAATTATTTTCAAAAGCAGTATTCCTCTTTTGACACCCACTTCCTTTCCTATTTGGTGGCATTTTTGAACTCCTGACTGCAATGTAGGCATCAAACACTTAATGAAATATAACAGAATAATGTAGTAAGTTTACAAAACTTAAGTAGTGATGCTTGTGGAAGACAAATAATACAACATTAATTAGGCAAAAAATATTTCTGGGATGACAAGATATAGAAGTGCATAATACATTTTTTAACAAGCCTAGCAACCTGAGTTCAGTTCCCATATGTTCACATAGTGGGAAGAACTGGATTTCATGTACCATACCATACTTCTGTGTACCTTTCTCTCTCTTTCTGTCTCCTTCTCTCCCTTGTTATCTTATTCTTTCTTCTCTTTCTACAAAAAATAAATTAAATAAAAATTAAAAAACCATAGAATTGAACAAATCAGTGTTAACCTAAGAACTATCTGAAGAGTGGAAATGATCAGGGTGAAGAATGGTAGTTCTCACTGCAGTAAACACATGTAGTTCATGTAAAAATCTTACACTTGGAGAAAGAGGTCTTCGGGTAGTAGTATGACATTTAGAAACTACATTATACTTTTAAAATTAACTAAAATGCAATTCAGGTACTATCCCATTTTATGGTTAGCAATATGACAGAGATGCCTGTTTTCTGTTTTTTTTTTTTTGAAAAGTGTATGCATTTTGCTCAATAGACAAGTGGAACTTAAAACCTATCTCCAAAAGTGATTGTGAAGATAGTTTGTAACAAAATAACTATGAAATATCCCAGGCCTTAGGCTCCTCTATGAAGTACTGGCACTATTTTGTATGAGATGCCTCAATGTGGGAAGAGAGACATGATGCCTCTTCTCCCAGACCCTGTGTTCCAGAGCAGAGAGGTGACTTATCTGTGAGCATGCTCTGTCATCCTCAAGCCACCATAATTCCATAGAAAAACATGTAAGGTTGTCTGTCATAACATTGTGATATTACTTGAATTTTCTTAAAATTTAACACAGGGACTTGAGTGAAGTTGATTTATTTGGGATAAGATCCAAGGAACCTGGAGAAAATGTGTGGCAATATGTGATTGAGGAAAGTCATAATTGGACAAAGATGTCAACTTGACAGTTGAGGATTTGAGATCTGGGCACATTTGTAGAGAATTAGTGGTTGAGTTAGGCCCAGAGCAAACCTGAAGGAGATTGTCTAGTTGATGGTGGATGGGATTAGCCCCTGGAATATATCACCGAGAGCTGGTTGAGAGAGTTGGCATGCTTTTGTACACTTGGTCAGACATGCTGGTCTGGCCAGTAAAGATTGTCCCTCTCTCAGTCATTACATACAGATGGTGTGACCAGTTTCCTTGGAGTGAGTTCTGGACTAAGCTGGACTAAGAACTGTAACCAGTAATCATAAGAGAAAATAAACCCCTTGTTCCCTTAAGCCATCTGATGGTCATATATCAGCAACCATGCAGGCAAACTGAAACAGGGAGGGAATAAAAAAAATCAAATAAATGTAATGAAACTGGCAATTTCAACTGAAGAAGACCACAATGATACTCAATTGAGGAAACACGGAAATCATATTCTATAGTGAGGCCCTACAGGATATATTTTTTGTTTTAACTTCCTTTTATTTATTAAATGAAGTGGCTTCTATATCTGTTGAAGCAGAGAGAATAAGAATTTTGTTGTTTGTTTTCTTGAAGTAAGGTTGCTATATTCTTAAGAGTTAAGTCACAGCACAAAAATATGAACTCAAATAGATTATGACGGTAAAGAACATATCTTAATCAGTAGTCAAACTTGAAATTATGATGTTATAGTTATTTTTCTCCTATTTAAAGACAAAAATCTACATTTAAAAATCTCGCATAAAAATAGTGAATCAGGAAGTATAAATACATCAATATTCTTGTGTTTTATATAAATAACCGCATTAATTTACATAGATATTTTTGAATGTATTAAAATAGATGTTAGTGTCAGGAAGAAGAATACAGTCATCAAAAGAGATAAAACTGAAACAAATGGCAATTACATATGTATATAATTTCTATATTCACATATTAGATATAAAGTATTGACAGATAAGAAACATGTGGAGATAGATACAAATCAGCAATTAGCATTCTTTAATTATTATTTCTATACCTGCCTGAACTTGTATATTCATTACTCATTGATGGTCTTGTTTCTTAGAAGACTTCATTCTTACAACATATTTTTCACTCTACAATTTCTTTAGCTGATCAAAAGCTCTTTAATTCCATAGGATCCCATTTGTTGAGGGTTGGTTATAGTGACTGTGTTATTGGATTTCTGTTTTAGAACTGTTGGCCCAGCCCAATCAGCTTGAGGGAGTACCCTCCCTTTCAACTAGGGTTTTTATTGTCTTTGGTCTAATATTAAGGTCCTTGATCCATTTGGAATTAAGTCTTGTACATGGCAACAAGTATGGGTCTTCTGCATGTGGATATCCAGTTTTGCCAGCACCATTCGTTGATGATGCTGTTCTTTTTCCATTGAATTTTTGGGCCCCTTTGTCAAAGATCAAATGGCTGTAATTGTGTGGGCTTATAACTGGGTCTTCAACCCTTATTCATTGATCTATTTATCTATTTTGAAGCCAGTACAAGGCTGTTTTTATTTCTATGGATTTGTGATATAGATTAAGGTTTGGTATGGTGATACCTGCAGCAGTGTTTTGTTTTTGCTATCCTGGGCCTTTTGTGTTTCCATATGAATTTTGAGATGGTTTGATCAATTTCCTCAAAGAATTGCTTGGGGATTTTGATTGGTATAGCATTGAATCTGTATAGTGCTTTTGATAGGATGGTCATTTTTATGATATTATTTCTGCTGATCCAGGAATCTGGGAGGTCTTTCCTCCTTCTGGGGTCTTCTGTAATTTCTTTCTTTAGGGTTTTAAAGTTTTCATTATAAAGGTCCCTCACTTCTTTTGTTAGATTTATATCAAGATATTTCTTTTTTTAGGGGTATAGTAAATGGCATTGTTTCTCTTAGGACTTTTTCACTTTTCTCATCCTTGGCATATAGGAAGGCCACTGATTTTTGCATGTTTATTTTGTAACCTACCACTCTGCTGAACTTTTGTATTAGTCCCAGGAGTTTCCTGGTAGAGTTTTTAGGATCACTCAGGTATATGATCAGTTTTCTTTTTTTTAATGTTGCATACATGAACATAGTGACTTTACAATATTCCTAACCCTTAGTTAAAAATCCAAACCCCTTAGTTTTCCCTTACAGCCCTCCATCTCTCTTGCCTGACTCCCTCCTATTTTCAGCATTGTGTTTTTGAGACTTACTGTGTTTCAAATTGTCTATGATGACTTTTGCCTGACCTGATTCATGTTTCAGCCAAGCATCCTAGGTTAGAGGACATACCATTGAGAATGCACCTCCCAAAGAGTTATGGAGCCTTTGAAGATCTTATTGATGTAATAGTAAGATGCTGAAAAGACGGTTCCTGTGCAATTCTTGTATAACTATATTTTTGTATATCACAAGTATGTCATGTCCAGGAGATAATGCATGGCCTATAATCTTCACACTTTAGGCTCTTACGATCTCATTGTTCCCTCTTTGGCTATAATCCCTGAGCCTTGGGGTGGGGATGAGTGAGGTTTTTGTGTCTTGTTTAGGGACAATTGGTGTATACATACTTATTTTGTGTATTTTGGCAAATTAAATTTTTCAGTAATAAACACCTTTTGATGTAGAAGAAGTCTTCTAATTTGAGTAACAGGAATATGTTCCATCCTGACAAGAAGACCTTAAATCTAGTTAGAAAATTCTAGTAATTCTCAAAAACACAATGCTGAAAATAGGAGGGAGTCAGGCAAGGGAGATGGAGGGCTGTAAGGGAAAACTAAGGGGTTTGGATTTTTAATTAAGGGTTAGGAATATTGTAAAGTCACTATGTTCATGTATGCATCTAACTAGATGAGTATCTAGTCTCCTTGATACTCATGCCACTGTTACATTGGTGGTACCCTGTTGTCATGGTGATTTTTTATTGTAACTTGCAGATCTCACAAGTTGATGAGACCTTGATTGTTTTTCTTCCACAGTAACTTCTACAGTACTCCTTGGGACTCTTGTATGCTATCTATCAAGGAAGAAGCTCCCCAAACAGTTCCAATTGGTGTTTTATTGTCCATGACCTATGATCCATATGTATTGTATCTTCAGTAATAGGGTCTTACTGTCAGTATTTTGGAGGACAACCAAGAACAATAGAAAAATACAATACTGTTTGGGGGGCCATTGAAACCCCTCTGACTAAAAACTTAACAGCAAGTGTCTAATTCCTGCTGTCTAGTGTTGTTTCTAAGTGGATTCTGAGTGGAGTGTTAATGGTTTGAAATGTTTTCCTCACAGGCTCATGTGTTTAAGAAGATCATGTCATCTTTAGGGGATGGACCCCTTCTGGAAGAAGACAGTCACTGGGGTGGGTCTTGAAGTGCATTAGTCCTTCCCTACTTCAGGGAGAGGTCTTTTCTTTGAGCAAGCAGTCTTGCAGCTCTCAGCCTCCAAGATGTCTGCAGTGACTTAACCTGCCTCTAGCTTCTTCCAGCCCACCATGTCCCCTCTGGAATCCTAAGCTGAATAAATTTCCCTCTCCCCTTTTAACTTGTTTGATTTTGTGTGTTCTCTCACAGCAACACAAAGAATAACCGGTACATGGACCAACCCAGGGTATGTTTTGTTTTGCCAATATTACTCTCTCTGTGCTACTCTGCATAGGGGCTTTCCATTCTTATTCCTTTTTAAAAGAAATGTTTTTTGATATATTAATAGTCCCCTGAGGCCAACATCACAGTTTCCATGTTGGCAATTAATACTACCACACCCCAGATTGTCAAGGATTTTGAAGTAAAATGAGAGGTATCTTTTTTATGATGATCACCTCCAAATGTTGATGTTCCTAATATTGAAAAATAAGTAATAATTACATAGTTACATATCAAATTAGTTATTTTCTAAAGTTGGAACAACAAAGAAATGTTCTAGGAAACAATCAGTAATTAGTGAATAGTAGTTATGTACATAAACCACTGAGACATTTAAGCTACTATATGCTTTCTATAGAGGTAAATTTTTAAAACTGTATTTATTTAACAAAATATTAAGGTTATCATAATAATCAAAACTACAAGGCCTAGCAAAATTTTTATAGTACATGTATTTATTAAAATAAATTTATTAACAATTCCAGAATAATCCAGTATCATTCAAATTGCTTTTTATAAAGTGAAAAATTAAAATTATTATTTATAAGAGATTTATTATGGAAATCTATGTGCCTTTAAAGTATATTTCCTTTCTCTGGCACAACATGATATTTTCCTTAACCCTTATTAGTGCTTGATACATTTGCATAAAGTATTTAGCAATGGATATATGAGAATTTAGAAGCTATAGATATGACTGAGGGGGAAATATGAGAATTTGGAAAGTATAGATATGACTGAAGAGGAAATCAGGTGGCTGACAGGGAAGAAGTAACAGAATTTATATTTATTAATCTTTTATATCATTTGCAATATTTGCTGTGCTTATTCACTATCCACTGTATAATGTCAAAAATTTAAAACAAGGTCAACTTCAAGGTTACATAATTAGTAAAAAAGTAATTATATTTTTCACATGTTATACCCTTAATCATTGAGAAATATTTTGTTATTTGTGAGAATTTTAAGAAATTGTATTATTTATCCTTTTCACTGTGTGGTTTTCTTTTTAAATATTTTTGTACAAAGGTATGTAAGTATGTATTTTATATATATAAAATTTCAAAAATCTTCAAACCTTCCCTCATTTTGCCCTTTGCAACTCCCATTAATATCCCTTTCTTCTTAGATGATTTCATTCTACTTTCATGTTTTTCCAATAAAGAATTTTATATATATCTATAAAATTTAAGAACCACAGTGAGAGAAAACATTGACTATTTGTCTTTCTGAGAGTGGCTGTGTTTCATTATGTCTGGAAAGAAAGCATTGTGCAGAAACTCCTGAAACTGTTGAACAATTCATTGTAGTCCACTGAAAGTATTAAATTAAAAATATCATAAGGAGATAGCATAAAAACAATATATGAAATACTAACATTCAAATGTGATAATTTATAATATGGTAAATGATAGTATAATCTCAAATAATAATATGAATTTTAATCTGAGTGTTGAGCAGTTCTCCTTTTGTAAAGTAGACCAGCAATTCTGAACAATGGGCAAGTTGTTATAGATAAGGAAGAATTTAAGTTATTATTTGATAAATTTTTTTGTTAATTTAATATGGTAACACATGATACATTATGAGTTTTTAGGTTCTGCACTTTCTCAAAATATCTAAATAGATAATACAAAATATCTTCAAGTAAAAAGAGGATGAATGTTTTTTGAAGGGTCAAGGTATAATCTCTTGTTTATGGATTTACTTGGATCTCCCTTCTTTCTGGAAGTTATAAGTGAATGTAGTGTTTAAAGGGAGACTAACACTTTTCAATTGCTGTGCTTTTAGACAGCATTATTGGTAAACATTATTTCAACAGTTAAATCTACAGAAAGAGGATTGTTAATCAAATTGAAATAAAGACATTGGTAAGACAAAAAAAGGAAATATTGTCTTGATATCACAGCAGCATAGTCCTGCATTTGAGGTCTCTGTCTTGAGCAAGTCTACATCACCATGCAACAACTTTAAAACTAATATTGTTCAGCAAAACACCACATCAATCCAAAAATTTTTAGAAGAATATTAAATTTTTGATTTAATGTTGTTATATTTTGATGGGCACATTATAGATATACATATTTATGACCTATAATGATATAATTGGAATACTGTATATATTGCAAGTAATCATTTTATATTTTTCATATTCACCTCCTAAACTTAAATTTTTATATTTTATCTCCTTATTTATTTATGTGTTTGTTCATTTATTTTTTTGAAAGAAAGATAGATGAAAAGGTACAGAGAGAGAGAGGGAGAAAAAGAGAGAGAGAATTCATGCTACTATACAAACATGTGGAGCTCAGAAAACTACACTGGAAGTGTAATTGTCTTCTTCCACCTTTGGGGCTTCTGGGGATTGAACTCAGATCCACAATTTCCAGTCACTTTCTTTTGTGGTCTCTTTTAACTTTCCTCAAGTTTTATCTACTAAGGTCTGGGCAATTACTTTGTAGTACAGATTATCCACAACAATAAACATATGCACAAAATTTTGCCTATGAAGGCATTCAAAAAGTTTAATTCCTATTTCCTGACATTTCATTCTGTGTATACAGGGTTTTTCATAAAGCAAGCTTTACTTAATTGCATTCTAAACCAATCATTGATAATTTTTTAAAAGACCTGTTCTCTCGAGTTATAGTTTTGGGTTTTACTCATTTTCCCCCTTTTCTCTCTCTCTCTTTTTTTTTTTTTTGTCTTGTAATTTTCTGAATCAACTAATGAAGTGACCTCAAGATAAATTGTATTTCTTTTGTGTTATAATTTAACCATTTCTCTAATTAAAATATTAGAATGTTTGCCACATTGGAGCACATTTTATGTTCAAAGTAGTAAAACAAAACATCATGATGTAAAATAATAATTGATTATGTGCATAAACATTGATACGCTTTGAGTGTTATGGCCTAGAGTCTGTTTCATGTAGTGTCAGTTCCAATAATATTCCTGTCCATATTTGACTCAAGATTCTAAGATTCTTGGGAGAAAAAATGCTTTTTATATTATTTTGATGAATGAGTATTTATGCAGTTAGCGTTGCCAAGTCTTAAAATATTTTTTCTAATTGTGATCTTTTAAACTCCAGAGCAGATGTCTATTCCAGCATTTTATAAAACACAAACATTAAGCTGTTCATTATGAATGATGTGTCCAACTAAATAAATCATACTTGTTTATACAAAATTAATATCTAAATTTTAGAAAATTTCTCATCCTCTTTCCCCACCCGATCAGGATGCATGCAGTCCAGGACTCACAGCGACCTAGGTAAGCGCCCACGCCCAACCCCAAACCCCAGGACCCAGCTCCTCCCACCAGCCAGAGGGAGCCAGCACTGCGCCAGGCCAGGGAGGATTACCTGGGCCACGCCCCAGCTTAAATAGTGCCCCGCCACCGTCAACTCCTCCCTTTCCCCACCTGCCCAGGACGCGCAGTCCACCTGGGACTCACAGGGACCTAGATATGCTCTCCCCCAACCCCAAACCCCAGGCCAAATAATTCAGTTCAGTTAAAAACACAGAAATTGAAAGAAGGTCTTAAGAGTTAAAACGACAATGCCCAAGTCAAAGTGTAAATCCATGAGAAACAACACCCAAGAAAACAAATCTCCCACTGAAGAAATTAATCCCATAATGATAGACTCCAACCAAAATAAACCCATGGAAAATAACCAAGAAAGCCTGACCCAGGATAATGACTTTCAAAACATGATCATTACCATGTTCAATACTATGAAAGAGGAAATCTGGGAGGAATTAAACAACCGCATCAATCACTTTGAAGAGGAACAAAATAGACATTTGGAGGAGTTGAGAAAAACAGTTCAAGAAACAAAAAAAGGCATAGACCAGTTAAAACAGACTCAAGCATAGTTTAACACTGAACTAAAAGGCAAGTTATCTTCAACCCAGAACTCAACAGAGAGTCTTATCAACAGAACTAATGAAGCAGAAAATAGAATTTCAGACTTTGAAGATAAAGTGGGAGTACTAACCAGCTCAATGAAAGAGGTTGTTAAAGCCAAAAACATACTCGAAAGAAATATTCAAGAGTTATAGGATGTTCCTGGATTGGCAGAGTCAACATTGTAAAAATGATCATCCTACCAAAGGCAATATACAAATTCACTGCTATACCAATTAAAATCCCAAAGAAATTCTTTAAAGAAGTGGACCAAACAATCTCAAAATTCATATGGAGGCACAAAAGACCCAGGATAGCAAAGACAATCCTGAATAACAAAAACACTGCTGGAGGTATTACCATACCAAACATTAGTCTATACAACAAATCCATTGTTGTAAAAACAGCCTGGTACTGGCTCCAAAATAGATATGCAGATCAATTGATAAGGATTGAAGACCCAGATATAAGCCCACAAAATTACAGCCATTTGGTCTTTGACAAAGGGGCTCAAAAAATCCAATGGAAAAAGAACAGCATCTTCAACAAATAATGCTGGCAAAACTGGATCTCCACATGCAGAAGATTAAAGCTGGACCCGTACTTGTCACCATGTATAAGACTTAATTCCAAATGGATCAAGGACCTTGATATAAGGCCAGAGACTATAAAAACCATAGTTGAAAGGGTAGGGAACTCCCTCGAACTGATTGGGCTAGGCCAACAGTTCCTAAGCAGACATCCAATGGCACAGTCACTGCTACCAACTCTCAACAGTTGGGATCTTGTGAAATTAAAGAACTTCTGTTCAGATAAAAAGACTTTAACAGGAGCTCAAAAGCAACCCATATAATGGGAGAAAATCTTCACTAACCACATATCTGATAGAGCTCTATTATCCAGAGTGCACAAAGAACTTAGAAAACTAAACACCAAGGAAACTAATGGCCCAATTAAAAAATGGGCTCTGGAACTTAAAAGAAACTTTACCAAGGATGAAATTAAAATGTCTAACAAATATCTTACAAAATGCTCTACTTCCTTAGCCAGCAGGGAAATGCAAATCAAAACCTCCCTGAGATATCATCTCACCCGGTCAAGAGGGCAAAAATCCACAACACAAACAACAACAAATGCTGGAGAGTTTGTGGAGAGACGGGAACTCTGCTAAATTGTTGGTGGGATTGCAGGCTCATACAACCACTCTGGTGAGCCGTCTGGAGATTCTTAAAGAAATTGAAGATTGAAATGCCATATGACACTGCTATTCCACTTTTGGGAATAACCCCCGATACAGCAAAAATTCACCTCAATAGCACAAGCACAACCATGTTCATAGCAGCATTGTTTACAATAGCAAAGTCAGGAATCAACCCAAATGTCCAACAGTGGACGAGTGGATATGGAAAAGTGGTACATCTATACAATGGAGTACTATTCAGCCATCAAAAATGATGAATTATTGGAATTTGCCGGGAAATGAATGGGATTAGAAACAATTATATTGAGTGAAGTATCCCAGACCCAGAAAATTAAGCACCGTATGTACTCCCTAATAGGTGGCTCCTAGTACCAAACCCACTTAGAGACACTCAAAGATAAATCTCTGTAATACCTACAGTAATTGCAAAGATTATGAACAGGAGGGATGGGGAAAGAGGGACACACTAGTAACAAGGAGAGAGGGGACCATGTTACAGCAGAAAAAATAGACCACCATCAAAGACTGCAAGTAAGTAAGGAGAAATCAGTTCACAGACTTTCCTTCTTGCATTTACAACTGATGGGGTGTGATCTTACCAGAAAGGGAAGGCATATAGTCTGGCAGATAGAAAGTAACCATTTCGCTAATAGGTGATTGACCCTTCCATCAGTGCGGTTTTCTACTTTTATTACATCTACCTTTGAATATACTCTTATAACAAGACTCTAATTTAACAGGTTTTTATCTCTGGCCAGGGGGTGATATCCAATACCCATCAGGATGGAGTGAAGGGCGTTGCAGGAGTAGCAAAACTGAAAAAAATAAAACAAGGAACCATAATCCAGAACATCAGCGACTCTATATCAACCACTTGGAACTAGGCCAGCCTAATCTCTCCCCATCCTGAAGGTCAGGGAAATTTGCGGAAGAGGGGGCAGTAAGATTGTAAGAGCCCAAGGATGGGAGGAGTAACTATATGCAAGAATCTCCACACAAGCTAGGGCCGAAGAAATCATTATTGGACTTTACATGCCCTGCATAATGTCCAACACACTACTGACCCCACAAAGTCTAGCATTTGCTAAAGGCACTAAGATCCTTGGAGGCAAGGGATTGACAGCCACAGTAGTGTACCTATGCTTAAAGGGAACACTGGAAATGGCTCTGGGAAATGCCCCTGGGTCCTTGCACCTCATTGGAGAGGAGGACACAGAGGAGAGTTTGGCATGCTCATTAAAGGATGCTCTGGGGATGGGAGGGGGAGACACTGGGGGATGGGGAAGGAATGGGGGTTAGGGGATTGGAGGGGGGGACTGGTATACCTGTTAAGCTTGTATGAGTGGAAATAAAAAAAGAGAGAGATATGGGACACCCTGAAGAAGCCTAACATGCGTATTCATGGAACACCAGAGCATGAATCCCAAAATACCACACCTGAGGAACCTTTTCAAACTATCATCAAGGAAAACTGCCTTCATCTAAAAAAAGAGAGGCCCATCCATATACAAGAGGCGTTCTGCACCCCAAAGAGAGATGACCAAAATACAAACTTGCCACAGCAAATAATAGTAAAACACTACACATTCAAGACAAAGAAATGGTCCTGAGCACTTCAAGGGAAAAAAAAGTCCCTTTTAAAGATAAACCTATTAAAATAACAAATGACTTCTCAATGGAAACAGTAAAAGCAAGAAGAGCTTGGAGAGACATACATCAAGTATTGAATGAGCAAAAATGTCAATCCTGCTTGATACATGCCGCAAAACTATCCATCATGATCGAGGGAGAAAGAAAAATCTTCCAGCACAAAGACAATTTGAAGGGATACATGTCCACCAAACCAGGCCTTCACATAATGCTAGAAATAATACTCAAGTTTGAAGAAAAAACAGGAATATCCAGGAGCACAGAAGGGAAGTATAATACCACCAAAACCTAAAAGTGAAACAATACACTTACAAAAGCCACTAAACATAATAAATCTCCGGAATTTAAAATAGTTTCTCCATTATAACATTAAATGTTAATGGAATTAACTCACCCATCAAGACACACAGATTACAAACTGGGATTAAAAATCACAACCCATCAATCTACTGCCTTCAGGAAACTCATCTCACCACAAAAGATAGGCACATCCTAAAAATAAAAGGTCCAAAAATCTGCAAGCTAATGGAACCAGAACACAGTCAGGGGTAGCCATTATGCTATCGGACAAAATAGACTTCAAACCAAAAAAAATCATAAGAGACACAGATGGATACTACATTTTAGTCACAGGTACAATTCACCAGGAAGACTTCACAATACTGAACATATATGCACCCAATACGCCCCCCCACATTCATTAAGCAAACCCTACAACGTCTAAAGCAAGAAATGAATCCCAAAATGATAATTCTGGGGGACTTCAACACCGCCTTCTCAACATGGGATAGATCAACAGGTCAAAAACTTAACAGAAACACTTGGGAACTTAATTAAATTCTGGCTGAAATGGACCTTACAGATCTCTATCGAACTTTCACCCACGAACCAAAAAATACACGTTTTTCTCAGCAGCACATGGAACTTTCTCCAAAATAGATCACATATTGGGCCACAAAACAAATCTCCACATATACAGGAAAGTTGAAATTCTAGCCTGTACCTTATTGGACCACAACTGGCTAAAGCTTGACATCCACAACACAACAAGCACCAGAAAATACACTAACTCCTGGAAACTTTACACTATAATGCTGAATGAGAACTGGATTCAGGAAGAAATTAAAAAGGAAATTCAAGATTTCCTGAAAGTGAATGATAATGAATATACAACTTACCAAAATCTCTGGGATACAATGAAAGCTGTCCTAAGAGGTAAGTTCATAGCTCTTAATGCCTACATCAAAAAATGGAAACATCAGAAATAAACAACTTAATAATGCAGCTTAAAGCTTTAGAGAAACTAGAGAAATCGGTGCCCAAAAGCAGTAAAAGAGAGGAGATTAGCAATATCAGTGAAAAAAATCTGAAATTGAGATTAGGAAAACAATACAGAAAATCAACAGTCAAAAAGCTGGTTTTATGAAAATACAGTAAGATTGATACACCCCTAGCTAAATTAACCAAAAGTAAGAGAGAGAATGCCCAAATTAACAAAATTAGAAATATAAATGGAGTTATCACTACTAATACCTAAGAAATTCAGAGAATTATAACATCACATTTCAAAAACTTATACTCGGTGAAATTTGACAAAACAAAAGAGATGGATGAATTCCTAAGTAAACACAACTTACCTAAATTGGATCAGGAAGTTGTGAATTATTTAAATAGTCCTATAACATATGAGGAAATCGAGGAAGTAATCTCTAATCGTCCCACCAAAAAATGTCCTGGAGCAGATGGATTCAGCACAGAGTTCTACCAGACATTTAAGAAGTTAATAACACCAATACTACTTAAACTGTTCCATCAAATAGCAAAGGAAGGAATGCTACCAAATTCCTTCCATGAAGCTAACATCGTCTTAATCCCAAAACCTAATAAAGATACACTTAAAAAACAAAACTACAGGCCAATCGCTCTAATGAACACAGATGCAAAGATTCTCAATAAAGTCTTAGCAAATCAGATTCAAAAACATATCAAAAAAATCATCCATCGGGGATCAAGTAGGCTTTATCGCAGGCACACAAGGTTGGTTCAACATACGCAAATCAATAAATGTAATTCACCATTTAAACCATTCCAAAGTTCAAGACCACATGATACTCTCAACAGAAAAAGCAGAAAAAGCTTTTGACAAGAGCCAACAGCCCTATATGATCAAAACCCTAGAAAAGGTTGGAATGGAAGGAACCTTTATCAATATAATAAAAGTTGTATACAACAAGCCCACAGGAAGGATTATATTCAATGGGGAAAAACTTGAAGTATTCCCACTTCGACCAGGAACTAGACAAGACTATCCACTGTCACCAATTCTATTCAATATTGTACGTGAAGTCTTAGCTAAAGCCATAAGACAAGAAAGCGACATAAAAGGGATTCAAGTCAGCAAGGAAGAAGTCAAGTTTTCTCTATTTGCAGATCACATGATTTTATACCTGAGTGATCACAAAAACTCCACTAGGAAGCTCCTGGAACTAATACAGAAGTTCAGGAGGGTGGCAGGATACAAAATAAATGTGCAAAAATCAGTGGCCTTCCTATATGCCCAGAGTGAAAGAAGTGAAAAAGCCCTGAGAGAAACAATCCCGTTTACTATAGCCCCTAAAAAAAATGAAATACCTTGGAATAAACCTAACCACGGAAGTAAGAGACCTTTATAATGAAAACTTTAAAACCCTAAAGAAAGAAATTGCAGAAAACATCAGAAGGTGGAAAGACCTCATGTTCCTGGATTGGCAGAATCAACATCATAAACATGACCATCCTATCAAAGACAATATACAGATTCAAAGCTATACAAATTAAAATCCCAAAGCAATTCTTTAAAGAAGTTGACCAAACAATCTCAAGATTCATATAGTGGCACAAAAGACACAGGACAGCAAAAAAAAATCCTGAGTAACAAAAACAATGCTGGAGGCATCACCATACCAAAACTGAGTCTACACTACAAAAATTCATAGTTATAAAAACAACTTGGTACTGGCTCCAAAATAGACACACAGATCAAAGGTTAAGGGTTGAAGACCCAGATATGAGCCCACACAACTACAGCCATTTGATCTTTGACAAAGGGGCCCCAAAAATCCAATGGAAAAAGAACATCATCTTCAACAAATAGTGCTAGCAAAACTGGATATCCACATGCAGAAGATTAAAACTGGACCCGTACTTGTCACATGTACAAGAATTAATTCCAAATGGATCAAGGACCTCAATATAAGGCCAGAGACTATAAAAACCATAGTTGAAAGGGTAGGGAACTCCCTCAAGCTGATTGGCCTAGGACAACAGTACCTATACCGACATCCAATAGCACAGTCACTACAACCAACACTCAACAGATAGGATCTTGTGAAATTAAAGAGCTTCTGTTCAGGGGGCTGGAGAGGTGGCTCAGGGGTTAAGCCTCTGCCTTGCAGGCGGAAGGTCCTGAGTTCGGATCCTAGACCCCACGTATAGACGCCAGGTGGAAGCGGGGGCGGCCTGTGTTTCTGGTCCTAGTAGGGCAGAGCCTGTGAATACCAGGGCAGAGTAAACAAAGAGGTTGTGGAGGCGTCCATGGTGGTTCCCGAATTCATCTGTGGTTCTACACACACACATGCACACACACACACACGCACGCGCACACATGCATACATGCACGATTGAATAAATAATAAATAAAAATATTTAAAAAATAAAAATAAAGAGCTTCTGTTCAGATAAAGAGATTGTAACACGAGCAACCCACAGAATGGGAGAAAATCTTCACTAACCACATATCTGATAGAGCTCTACTCTCCAGAGTGCACAAAGAACTTAGAAAACTAGACATCAAGGAAATTAATGGGTCAATTAGAAAATGGGCCTTGGAACTTAAAAGACACTTTACCAGGGATGAAATTAAAATGTCTAACAAATATCTTAAAAAATGCTCCACATCCTTAGCCATCAGGGAAATGCAAATCAAAACTTCCCTGAGATATCATCTCACCCCTGTCAGGATGGCAAAAATCCACAATAAAAAATATACCAAGTTCTGGAGAGGATGTGGAGAGAGGGGAACTCTCCTACATTGCTGGTAGGAGTGCAGGCTCATACAGCCACTCTGGTGAGCAGTCTGGCGATTCTTAAAGAAGTTAAAGATTGAAATACCATGTGATCCTGCTATTCTACTTTTGGGAATAACCCCCCATACAGCAAAAATTCACCTCAATAGCACAAGCACAACCATGTTCATAGCAGCACTGTTTACAATAGCAAAGTTATGGAATCAGCCCCAATGTCCACCAGTTGATGAGTGAATAAGGAAAATGTGGTACATTTATACAATGGAATACTACTCAGCCATCAAAATTGATGAATTAATGGAATTTTCTGGGAAATGGATGGAATTAGAAACAATTGTATTGAGTGAAGTAGCTCAGACATGGAAAATTAACCACCATATGTACTCCCTAATAGGTAGATCCTAGTACCAAACCCATTTAGAGACACTCAAAGACAAATCTCTGTAATACCTAAAGTAACTGTAAAGATTATAAACAGGAGGGATGGGGAAGGAGTACCCCACCAAAAATAAGGAGAGAGAGGACCATGTTACAGCAAAGAAAATAGGCCACCATCAAGGACTGCAAATAAGTAATGAGACATATGGTTAAATTCACAGTCTTTCCTTCCTGATCATTTGCAACTTATGGGGTACAATCTCACCAGAAGGGGAGGGCATATAGGCTGCCAGATAGAAAGTAACCATTTTGCAAATGGGTGATTGACCCCTCTCTCACCGCGGTCTCCTACTTTTATTCCATCTACCTTTGAATATACTCTTATAACAAGACTCTAATTTAACAGGTTTTTATCTCTGGGCAGGAGATGACATCCAATACCCATCAGAATGGATCCAAGGGCATTGCAGGAGCAGCAAAACTGAAAAAAAAATCAACAAACCATAATTCAGAACATCAGAGATTCTTTATCAACCACCAGGAACCAAGGCAGCCTAATCTCTCCCCATCCTGAAGCTCAGGGAAATTTGCGGAAGAGGGGGTGGTAAGATTATAAGAGCACAAGGATGGGAGGAGTAACGATATGCAAGATACTCCACACAAATTAGGGTCCAAGCAATCATAATAGGACTTTGCATGACCTGCTATGTCCAACATATTATTGACCCCACAAGGTCTAGCATGAACTAAAGGCAATAGGATCCTTGGAGACTAGGTACTGACTGACAGTAGTGTTCCTAAGCTTAAGGGGAACACAGGAAAGGATTCTGGGAAATGCCCCTGGGTCCTTGCATCTCATCGGAGAGGAGGACCCAGAGGATAGTTTGGCATGCACATTAAAGGATGATCTGGGGATTGGGGGTGAGGCACTGGTCAATGGGGAGGGAGAGGGAGGGGAGGGGGGATCAGGGGAGTTGGGGGGAGGTGAAGGGAGGGGGGACCAGTGTACCTGTTAAGTTTGTATAAGTGGAAATAATAATAATAATAAAAATGTTAAAAAATTTCTCATGTTTATTATTATCCAATGAATTCTAGTTTTTTCTCTGTTTTTCAGACCCAAGAAATCACAAATTTCATGGCACTCTTCTTGTCAAGACATTGCTGCTTCAGTTGCATCCATTATGAAATTCCACAATGACTCTATAATTTTTGTATATGACATTTGTCATATGCTTTGTCATTGTATAAATTAAAATAATTATTTTATCAAGTGCAAAACGACTCATGAAATCTACTTTGAAGAATAATCATACCTAAAAGAAAACAATTGTTCACACAAGACATCTACACATATAACACACACACACATACACAATGATTTGAACTATATGTACTTTAGTGAATATACACACTTGAAATACATTTTATTTTTGTAAATCTACTTTTTGGTTCTGTATTTGCATTAGCACAAGAAGAAAAAGAAAAGGTCAAAGAAAAAAATTTTTTTAATTTTTTTTATTATTATTATTTATTCAACTGTGCGCATGTGCCTGTGTATGTGCGCACGCATGTGTGTGTGTCCGTGTGTCTGTGTAGAACCACGGACGAATTCGTGAGCCACCATGGACGCCTCCACTTCCTTCTGCCCCAGGATTCACAGGCTCCGCCCTACCAGGACCAGAAGCGCAGGCTGCCCCCGCTTCCGCCTGGCGTCTATACGTGGGGTCTAGGATGCGAACTCAGGACCTTCTGCCTGCAAGGCGGAGACTTAACCCCTGAGCCACCTCTCCAGCCCCAGAAAAAATTTTAATGGATGAATCTTTGAGAATTTGAAGGAACTACAAATAGGTGGGTTAGAACTAAATATGAAAAATCAACGGAGAAAAAACAGATGTGAATTAATAGCTTCCACTGAGCACAGCAGCAGGCTAACTTCTAACTCCCTTAGTATTTAAAATCTACTGTTAATAAGACAAGAGCACAATTTCTACCTATGGATGCTTTGAATGTAATAAGTGGATTTATAACTAAAGAATTAAGGTTGAAATAATATGGTTTGTGATATGATGATTTGTTTTGAATTTGCTAAATCATACTCTGTTCATCCACAGTGACCAAATGTGGATGAAAATTGGAGGGAAAATTTTTCTCAATATATTTTGCCTAGATAAAAATTGGCACATAAATTACAAATGGAGGATGACATTAATGACTGATTTTGTATATTCATGGAAATTAATCAGAAATAAACTAGGCAGTAGACCCAGGTTGGATATTTAACATACAAATTTTATTTATTTATGGAGTGCTATTTTATATTATGAGACATACACAAAATATATAGTGTACAAAGAAGATAATATCTGTATCTTCAAACATTTATCATTTTCTTATGGTAAAAACATTAGAACAATCCTTTCTTATGCTTTCTGCAGTATATTATAAATAATCTTCATCTTCAGGTACTCTACATTATGAGAACCAGAAATTCTTGCTTTTGATTTCATCCTTGTAATGAAGAGTGCTCATAATTCATACAAAGAATGTTTTTGTAATTTTTTGTAATCTGTGAAATTAATTTGATTTCAGCAATTTTCAAAGTAGAGACTAGAAGAAATCACTGTGTTATTGGTACCACAGAGCCAAGGACTTTGTTAGAAATGTAGTATTTGACAAGTTCCTTCTCATCTTTAGTTAGTAAATCTGAAATTATGGATGTAAACAGGTAGCTTTTAATAAGATCATAAGCCAAGTTATTCTCTGAAACTATTTAAGGAGAACAATGTTAACCAATAGGTTAATCTTTTACTGAGTCTAATGTGAGGATGGAAATGAAGAAAGAAGAAATGAGTGTCAAAGCCTGCTGATTTACTGACTCAAGGAGATGTATGTGTTTGAGCACAATGCTAAAGAAAATCTTTGGGTCCAAATATCATCTGCAATTGTATTCAGAACTGCCAGTATTATCACATCAACTCAACCATTGAAACTTTTTAGTTTTTGCAAACAATTTTCAGAATTATTTGAGTAACAATACTATTTCTAAATATTAAATATATAATAGCATGAGAAGATATCAATTAAACTCATGATTTTTAAATGAATTTGCTTCCACATTTTAGATAAACTTAAAAATCCATGTTTATATTTGTACTCTTCTCAAGGAATTAAGATGATATCACTAGTATCATGCTTCATAAGATTTAGCAACTTATAAAAGTCATCATTTCAATGCTATTTTTAAATGAGATATGTCAAATACAAAAGAATATTACAGTTGAGATTTGAGGATTTGAAATGGAACTCGTGCATTGGAGTAATTATTTAGTGACTTTAAGGATTTTTTCCGACTCTCAGGGATCCTGAGACATGAATAAAATTCCAATAGGGTTCTGCGTTCTTTCTATAGTTCAGGTTGTAGGATATCGGTAGCCTTCAAAGTAGGTAGAGTCCAACATGGCACCCTTGAAATGCTCTTAACCATGATATTCTCAGGTGAGACTTCCTTGCCTTGGCTCTGTAATATTTTTCCTGTGTGTTTTCAAAAACCCACTTTCCTTAACAGTCTGCTCATGAAAATATTACCTATATCTTCATTTAATAAAGTTACTTTAAAACACATTCCCCAGAAATCATGAAAATTTTGTTCAAAGCATGTGTGTTGATTTGAAGAGAATATGTATCAAGTGTGCTGAGCTCCTTTCATTCTGAAAATAAGTCCTAAAACTTCACTGAGAAATTTTCTAAGGAATGCTTCTGCACAGCAAATGAGATTACACATAAGCATGTTTAATTTAATTTATCCAGCAATATTTGTTTTCTGTATGAATTGTGTGGGCAGTATTAAAATTTTAAAGACATTACATTCTTATGTATAAATTACAACTCTGGATCTTGTTTGGGCATCACTCTATTTTTATTCACTCCCTGATATATGAACATAAATTTGAGATGCTTTAAATATCTTGGCTCAGAATGTAGGCATTAGCTGCGATATTCTTGGCAGTTCCATTTTGCTTCTAGTATAGCTACTGTCAATCTTCTCTTCTGGCTGAGATCCTTTTCTAATATAGCGACTGACTTAAATTAGCAGGATATGTTCTTATCTTGTTTTATTATGACAGTTTTAGTTATATAAAACCTACAGAGGAAAGTCTTCAGTGATTTTTTAAAAAATGCTTCATATTTATGACATAAATAGCAATGAATTTAGTCATCTTAGGTTTGAAACAGCATTGAATAGTTTTTTTCAGACTTAGAAAACTCAACATTGGAATACTTTATAGTCAGGATAGATTCATATTTGAAAAAGATATTAGCTAACTAATGAATTATTGAATTAAGATTTTTTACAGTCATTAGAAGTCAATTAAGCATGAAATCTTTTACTACTTATATGTTATATTGCTCAACCTGCTCAATTAAGTTTATTATGCATAAGAAATAACTTTATGCAAATAAAAAGTCTCTGAATTGTCTGAAGTTGCACAGTGGATTAATTCTCTCTGATACATTTCATAAATTATTCTTTAATTTACCTTAGGTGCAGTATCTGAGAATGGTGAGTCATTTTATCCAGAGTTATGCAGTCTGCAAGAGAGAATGAACAGAACCAGGGTTTCCTTCTCACCTGAGGGTGAATCCTATCACTGTGATGACCAGCCATGTGTATAACCCTGAAATATGGTGTCTGTCTGTCACTAGATAATTTGTGTGTAAGGATTTCTGGTAAGTGCTAAGGATATATATGTAATAGTACAGTATGTTTCTAATTTGCAAAGTGTCTTAAGATACTTCTTATTGCTCCAATAAGATATCAGCTATCATATGTGCGAAACATTAAAATTACTTTATGAATGTGTTTTGGGTCTCATTATCAAAACTTTAAGAACTGAAAATTTTCTATTTTTTTCTGGAGATTGGTAATTGGTTTAGGCAATACTGAATAGACAGAATTAAAGGAAAATTAAGAACTGCATAGAAAATTTATTGATATTGGATAATATGTTACCTATTTGTTATGACTGACATATATGTCTTAATTAAATAAACATACTTTATTTTCAAGAATATAATTATAATAAAAAGTCTAGTTTATTTCCATATTTTATGTATAACTTTACTATATTAATAATGTATTCAGTATGTAATTTTATTGAGTCAGTTGAAACTGGAAATTTAGCTAGAATAACATGTACAAAGGGAAGTATATTTATGCTACTCTAGAGATTTAGATTGAAATCTATAAGCAATTCATTTGCCTTTAGAAAATGTGTTTTTAATGAAATATCTGTGGAGGACTTTGAATTAAGGGCTCTGGATTGTACTTTGTATTAAGGGATATGATACTAATAATTAAAGGTTTGAAATAGTTGTTAGATTTGGCTTCTAAAATAAATTGTAACTCAAATTTAGACTTTAGACTTCAAATTACCTAATCTAGAAACAGTGGCCTTCCCAGAAATGATTCTCCTAGGTGTTGCTACATCCCCTCAACATGACAATGAATTTTAGCTATCACAATGTTATTATAAATATGATGAACACTAAAAGTTCTTACTGATGGAGCATAGTAACATATTTCATTGATGTAAAATTCTACAAAATTTTCTTTAAGGACTTGTATTTTTAGTGACATATGTTCAATGTGGAGATGTATGGGTTACATTGTGTGATTTCATGCATGTGTTGTGATAGAGTCACCTGCTGTTCTTTATTATTTGTCTTTCTATTAGTTAAGTTTAAATTAAACTAAGTCATCATTCTCTAGTTTTATGTTCCTACTCCATTTTCATTGCTCCATTGTTTAATTGATGGATAAAAATAATTATATGAGTTTCAGAGTGGGGAGATCTTAGAGAACAAACATTCTTTTTTTAAGAATTTGAAAATATCCTTCATGTTCATCTTATCGGTATAGCCAAGGATAAACAAATATAGCAAAAAGTGTGTATCATTACCATGCAAAAATCAATGGATTAATTCACTGGATTTCTTATTTTTACATTCTTTTAAATCAAGAAATCTAAGTATACCTTGAACGAGTTTAATAACTCATGCTTTGTCCTTCACTCTGAGTAACTATGGAAATATTACGTTAATAAAAAGGAAAAATATCTTGAACTTATGTGTTAATTGCTATTCTTAAGAGGGCTAAACATTCACCTTTCCTACTGCCCACCCAGGACTCCTGCAGTCCAGCAAGGACACATTGCACCTCAGGTAAGCTCCCCCTGCTCACTCCCAAACCCCAGGTAACCCACTCATCCCAGATCCTCCCACCAGCCGATCAGAGCAGGTGCTGCTCGAGGCTGAGGTGGGCCCCTAGACCACACCCCAGGTCCTCAGGTTAACTGCGCTGCCACCAGCACCTTTACCTTTCACCGCCCGCCTGCCCGGCCAGGATGCTCACAGTACAGCCAGGACACAATGCACCCCAGTCTAGGGAGGACACACTGCTCATCAGAATTAAGCAGAGTCCAAAGAACACCCAGGCAAAGCTCTAGGGGACAAAGGCCATACATGTGAAGTCCTCTAAATTCATCCTATCACATGGGAGAGATTCTTCACAGCCAGCGCAAAGATAAGTAAACCCCCTTTTTACCATCCTGTTCCTTTCAATTATTAGTTACTGTACAGTAACTTTTCCATATAGCCACCCCAAAAACATATACAACTTCAGAGACTATACCACTCACCCTCACATATCACCAAGTTACTAAATAATAAAAGTGCACTATCATACTAATATTCACCCCCTGTGCACTAAACCTGACTTAATTTATGTACTAACATTCTAATAGTTTCATCTAGGAAATAACAATAACAACAAGCGTAACCAACACCAAGGCAAATACTAGTAATAACTACCTGAGGTAATGATACCAATTTATCATAAGTCAGTTCAGTTAAAAACACACAGAAATTGAAAGGTCTTAAGAGATAAAACAACAATGCCTAAGTCAAAGTCAAATCCCTGAGAAATAAAACCCAAGAAAACAAATTTCCCACCAAAAGAATTAACCCCATAATGATAGACTCCAAGCAGAACAAATCTACAGAAAATAGCCAAGAAAGCCTGATGCAAGATAACGACTTTCAAAGCATGATCATTACCATGATCAATACTATGAAAGAAGAAATCCAGGAGGAGTTAAATAACTGCATCAACCACTTTGAAGAGGAACCAAACAGACACTTGGAGGAGTTGAGAAAAACAGTTCAAGAAACAAAAATAGGTATAGAGCAGTTAAAATAAACTCAAGCAGAGTTTAAAACAGAACTAAAAGACAAGTTATTCTCAACCCAGAATTCAACAGAGAGTCTTATCAGCAGAACTAACGAGGCAGAAAATAGAATTTCAGATTTTGAAGACAAAGTGGGAGTATTAATCAGCTCAATGGAAGAGGTTGTTAAAGCAGAAAAGGTACTTCAGAGAAATATTCAAGAGTTATGGGACATCCTGAAGAAACGTTACATGCGCCTGAGGAAATTTTTCAAATTATCATCTAGGAAAATTTTGTCATCTAAAAAAAAAAGAGGGCTGGAGAGATGGCTCAGGGGTTAAGCCTCCGCCTTGCAGGCGGAAGGTCCTGAGTTCGGATCCCAGATCCCATGTATAGACGCCAGGCAGAAGCGGGGGCAGCTAGCACTTCTGGTCCTGGTAGGGTGGAGCCTGTGAATCCCGGGGTAGAAGGAGGTGGAGGCGTCCATGGTGGTTCGCGGATTCGCCCGTGGTTCTACACATACACAGACACACACACACACACACACAGAGACACACGCGTGCACGCACATACACACACATATGCACACAGTTGAATAAATAATAATAATAATAAAAAAATTAAAAAAAAGAGAGGCCCATCCATATACAAGAGGCATTCCACACTCCAAACAGATATGACCAAAATAGAAACTTGCCATGGCAAATAATAGTTAAAACACTTCATATTCAAGACAAAGAAATGGTGCTGAGAGCTTCAAGGGGAAAAAAAGGAAGTCATTTTTAAAGGTAAACCTATTAAAAGAACAAATAACTTTAGTATTGAATGAGCAAAAAGGTCAACCCAGGCTGATATACCACACAAAACTATCTGTCATGACAGAGGGAGAAAAAAAAGTTTTCCAGCACAAAGACAACTTGAAGGCTTACATGTCTACCAAACCAGGCCTTCAAATAGTGCTAGAAAAAATACTCAAGCTTGAAGAAACGAACAAGCATATCCACGAAGACAGAAGGGAAGAATAATAACATAAAAACCCAAAAGCCAAATAATACACTTACGAAAGCCACAGAACAGAAAAATTGTCCAGAATTAAAAGTAATTTCTCTAGCATAACATTAAATGTCAATGGAATTAACTTATCAATCAGGAGACACAGATTACAAACTGGGATTAAAAATTACAACCCATCCTACTGCCTTCAGGAAACTCATCGCACCACAAAAGAAAGGCACATCCTAAAAATAAAAGGCTGATCAAAAAATCTGCAAGCTAATGGAACCAGGAAATGGGCAGAGGTAGCTATTATGCTATCGGACAAAGTAGACTTCAAACCAAAACAAATACTACATTTTAGTCACAGGTACAATTCACCAAGAAGGCTTCATAATACTGAACATATATGCACCTAATACGGGTCCCTTTACATTCATTAAGCAAACCCTACAAAATCTAAAGCAAGAAATCAACCTCCAAACGATAATTCTTGGGGATTTCAACACCACCCTCTCAACATGGGATAGATCAACAGCTCAAAAACTTAACAGAGATACTTTGGAACTTAATCAAAGTCTTACCGAAATGGACCTTACAGATCTCTATCAAACTTTTCATGTACACACCAAAGAATACACATTTTTCTCAGCAGCACATGGAACTTTCTCCAAAATAGATCACATATTGGGCTACAAAACGAATCTCTACATATACAGGATAGTTGAAATTCTAGCCTGTACCCTATCAGACCACCACAGTCTAAAGCTTGATATCCATGACACAACAAACAACAAAAAATACACTAACTCCTGGAAACTAAACACTATGATGCTGAATGACAATTGGATTCAGGAAGAAATTAAAAAGGAAATTCAAGATTTCCTGGAAGCAAACGATAATGAAAATACATCTTATCAAAATCTTTGGGACACACTTCATAGCTCTTAATGCCTACATCAAAAACATGGAAACATCAGAAATAAATAATAATGCATCTTAAAGCTTTAGAGAAACCTTAAAGAAAGAAATTACAGAAGACACCAGAAGGTGGAAAGACCTCCCATGTTCCTAGATTAGTAGAATCAACGTCATAAAAATGATTGTCCTATCAAAGGCAGTATACAGATTCAGTGCTATACCAGTCAAAATCCCAAAGCAATTCTTTAAAGAAGTTGACCAAAAAATCTCAAAGTTCATATGGAACCACAAAAGACCCAGGAAAGCAAAAGTAATCCTGAGTAACAAAAACACTGCTGGAAGAATCACCATACCAAAACTTAGTCTATACTACAAATCCATAGTTATAAAAACAGCCTGGTACTGGCTCCAAAATAGACACACAGATCAAAGGATAAGGGTTGAAGACCCAGACATAAGCCCACACAACTACAGCCATTTGATCTTTGACAAAAGGGCCCAAAAAATCCAATGGAAAAAGAACAGCATCTTCAACAAATGGTGCTGGCAGAACTGGATCTCCACATGTAGAAGATTAAAACTGGACCTGTACTTGTCACATGTACAAGACATAATTCCAAATGGATCAAGGACCTCAATATAAGGCCAGAGACTTTAAAAACCTTAGTTGAAAGGGTAGGGAACTCCCTTGAGCTGATTGGACTAGGCCAACATTTTCTTTTTTTCTTTTCTTTTTTTTTTTTTTTTTAGGGTGAAATTCATTCTTAGATCTTAGTTTGGTTCTATGAACCAGTTTATGGCCCTTCCCATGGTTTTTTTTTTTATAACATTTTTTATTATTATTTCCGCTCATACAAACTTAATACGTACACCGGTTCCGTCCCGCCCTCTTCCTCCCCCCTACCCCCCTGCTCCCCCTCCTCTCACCCATCCCTCTCCATCCCCCAGTGCCTCCCCCCCAATCCCCAGAGAATCCTCTAATGTGCATGCCAGACTCTCCTCTGGGTCCTCCTATCTGATGAGTCTGTAATGCTCTGAGGTAACTAATTGCTCAATGGATGGTTTTGAAGCCCTACTTATTGGCATGAATACATGCCTGATATTGGAAACCCACCCAAATTAGCTATGGAAGGGAAGACCCGAGACAATAGGTAGGAGCAAAAACTGCTATCTAACATTTTTGATTATGTTCTTAGAAAAAAAACTCTCCACTCTCCAGAGCCCCCCGTCTCCCAGCGAGCACCCAAGTGGCCTACGGCTTAGCCTGGGCCCCACCCTGGACCCCGACCCCTCAAGTCCTCCTGCCCCCGCGTGCCTCTGCCATCCCCCCCAGGTCCCAGGTGAAGAATTCTGCCATCAACATCAGACCCTCTGCCTCTCCGGCCAACCAGGGACCTATGCACGTGCTCCACGGAAGATACACTGCTCTCAGAATTCAATAGAGTCCAAAGGAAACTCAAGCAAAACTCTAAGAAACAAAGGGAACACAGACCATACATCTGGACTCCGCTACAATCATTATATCACGTGGGCGAGATTCTTCACATCCAGCCCAAAGATAAGTAAACCTTTTTTTCCTTTCACCTTACTGATCCTTTCTAGTATCAATTGCTGTAGATCAACTTCCTCATACAGCCACCCCAAAAACACACAACTCCAGGGAGTACACCACTCACCCTCAAATATCACCAAGATACTAAATCGTAAAAGTGCACTACCATACTAATATTCATGCCCTGGTTACTTAACCTGACTTAACTGATGTACTAACAGCCTAATAGCCTCATCTAGGATATAACAATAACAATATACAAACATACCCAATCCAAGGCAAGCACTAGTAATAACTAGCAAGTGTAGTCATAATGTAGTCATCAGTTCAGTGAAAAACACACAGAAACTGAAAGGTCTTAAAAAACAAAACAACAATGCCCAAGTCAAAGTGCAGATCCACAAAACCCAAGAAGACCAAGCTCCCACCAAAAGAATTAAGCCCATAATGATAGATTCTGACCAGAACAAATTCACAGAAAGTAGCCATGAAAGCTAGATCCAACATAACGACTTTCAGAGTATGATCATTACCATGATTAATACTATGAAAGAGGAAAACCAAGAAGAGTTAAACAACTGTATCAACCACTTTGAACAGGAACACAACAGGCACTTGGAGGAGTTGAGAAAAACAGTGCAAGAAACAAAAATAGGCATAAAGCAATTAAAACAGTCTCAGGCAGAGTTTAAAATTGAACTAAAAGATAAGTTATCTTCAACCCAAAACTCAACAGAGAGTCTTAGCAGCAGAACAAATGAGGCAGAAAATAGAATTTCAGATCTTGAAGACAAAGTAGAAGAATTAACCAGCTCAATGGAAGAGATTGTTAAAACCAAAAAGATACTTGAGAGGAACATTCAAGAGATATGGGATACCCTGAAGAAGCCTAACATGCGCATTCATGGAATACCAGAACAAGAATCCCAAAATACCACAACTGAGGAAATATTTCAATTCATCATAAATGAAAACTTCCCACAACTAAAGAATGAGAGGCCTATCCAAATACAAGAGGCATTTCGCACTCCAAACAGATATGACCAAAATAGAACATCGCCGTGGCAAATAATAGTCAAAACACTCCACATTCAAGACAAAGAAAAGGTCCTGAGAGCTTCAAGAAAAAAAAAGCAAGTCACCTTTAAAGGTAAACCTATTAGAAAAACAAATGACTACTCAATGGAAACAGTAAAAGCAATAAGAGCTTGGAGAGACATACTTCAAGTATTAAATGAGCAAAAATGCCAACCCAGACTGATATACCCGGCAAAACTCTCTGTCATGATTGAGGGAGAAAGAAAAGTTTTCCAGCACAAAGACAACTTGAAAGGATACATGTCTACCAAACCAGGCCTACAAAAAATGCTAGAAATGATACTTAAGCTTGAAGAAAAGAACAAGCTTATCCAGGAGAACAGAAGGGAAGTATAATACCACCAAAATATAAATATCAAACAACACGCTTACAAAATCTACTAAACATAAAAAATGTCCAGAATTAAAAATAATTTCTCCATTATAACATTAAATGTCAATGGTACTAACTTACCGATTAAGAGACACAGATTACAAACTTGGATTAAAAACCATAATCCAACAATCTGCTGCCTTCAGGAAACTCATCTCACCACAAATGACAGGAACATCCTAAAAATGAAAGGCTGGTCCAAAATCTTGCAATCTAATGGAACCAGGAAACAGGCAGGGGTAGCAATTATGCTTTCAGACAAAGTGGACTTCAAACCAAAGAAAATCATAAGAGACACAAATGGATACTACATTTTAGTCACAGGTACAATTCACCAGGAAGACTTCACAATACTGAACATATATGCACCCAATACGGGCCTCTCCCCATTCATTAAGAAAACCCTACAGTGTCTAAAGCAAGAAATCTATCCCCAAACGATAATTCTTGGGGACTTCAACATCACCCTCTCAACATAAGATAGATCAACAGGTCAACAGCTTAACAGACACACTTTGGAATTTAATCAAACCCTGAAAGAAATGGACCTTACAGATCTCTATCGAACTTTT
This sequence comes from Typhlomys cinereus, assembly GCA_023101885.1. Lineage (NCBI taxonomy): Eukaryota > Metazoa > Chordata > Mammalia > Rodentia > Platacanthomyidae > Typhlomys > Typhlomys cinereus. The sequence goes on along the minus strand of JALPQD010000232.1, from coordinate 1,278,771 downwards.
CACCCATGCACCAAAGAATACACATTTTTCTCAGCAGCATACGGAACTTTCTCCAAAATAGATCGCATATTGGGCCACAAAATGAATCTACACATATACAAAGAAGTTGAAATTCTAACCTGTGCCCGATCAGACCACCACGGCCTAAAGGTGAACATTCACAACACATCAAACAACAGAAAATACACTAACTACTGGAAACTTAAAAATATGATGCTGAATGAGAACTGGATTCAGGAAGAAATTAAAAAAGAAATTCAAGATTTCCTGAAAGCGAATGATAATGAAAATACAATTTACCAAAATCTCTGGGACACAATAAGAGCTGTCCTAAGAGGTAAGTTCATAGCTCTTAAACCCTACATCAAAAAAATGGAAACATCAGAAATAAATAACTTAACAATGCAGCTTAAAGCTTTAGAGAAACTAGAGCAATCTGATCCCAAAAGTAGTAGAAGAGAAGAGATTAACAAAATAAGGGGAGAAATATCTGAAATCCAGATTAAGAAAACGATAGAAAAAATCAACCAGTCAAAAAGCTGGTTCTTTGAAAAAATCAAATAAGATTGATACACTCCTAGCTAAATTAACCAAAAGCAAGAGAGAGAAAACCCAAATTAACAAAATTAGAAATGAACATGGAGTTATCACTACTGATACCCAAGAAATCCAGAGAATTTTAACATATTTCAAAAACTTATACTCTGAGAAGTTTGACAACACAAAAGAGATGGGTGAATTTCTAAGAAAACACAACTTACCTAAATTGAATCAGGAAGTTGTGAATTATTTAAATAGTCCTATAACATATCAGGAAATTGAAGAAGTAATCTCGAATTTTCCCACCAAAAAATGTCCTGGACCAGATGGATTTAGCACAGAGTTCTACCAGACATAAGGACTCCTTAAACTGTTCCATCAAATAGCAAAGGAAGAAACACTACCAAATTCCTTCTATGAAGCTAATATTGTTTTAATCCCAAAACTTAATAAAGATTCACTTTCTCTCTGATGAACACAGACGCAAACATTCTCAACAAAGTCGCAGCAAATTGGATTCAAAAACACATTAAAAAGATTATTCACGGGGACCAAGCAGGCTTCATTCCCGGCACACAAGGTTGGTTCAACATACGCAAATCAATAAATGTAATTCATCATATAAACCTGTCCAAGACCACATGATATTCTCGATAGATGCAGAAAAAGCTTTTGACAAGATCCAACAGCCTTTTATGATCAAAACTCTAGAGACAGTAGGAATGGAAGGAACCTTTATCAATATAATAAAAGCTGTATACAACAAGCCCACAGCAAGGATTATGCTCAATGGGGAACAATTGGAAGCATTCCCACTTCGATCAGGAACTAGACAAGGCTGTCCACTCTCACCATTTCTATTCACTATTGTACTTGAAGTCTTAGCTGAAGCCATAAGACAAGAAGGGGACATAAAAGGGATTCAAATCGGCAGGGAAGAAGTCAAGCTATCCCTATTTGCAGATGACATGATCTTATACCTGAGTGAGCCCAAACACTCCACCAGGAAGCTCCTGGAACTAATTGAGAAGTTCACCAGGGTGAGAGGATACAAAATAAATATGCAAAAATCAGCAGCCTTCCTATATGCCCAGAATGAAAGGAGTGAAAAAGCCTTGAGAGAAACAATCCCATTTACTATAGCCCCTAAAAAAATGAAATACCTTGGCATAAACCTAACCAAGGAGGTAAAAGACCTTTACAATGAAAACTAGGAGGTAAAAGACCTTTACAATGAAAACTTTAAAACGCTAAAGAAAGAAATTGCAGAAAACATCAGAAGGTGGAAAGGCCTCCCATGTTCCTGGACTGGCAGACAGAACATCGTAAAAATGACCATCCTACCAAAGGCAATATACAAATTCAATGCTATCCCAATCAAAATCCCAAAGCAATTCTTCAAAGAAGTTGATCAAACAATCTCAAAATTCATATGGAGGCACAAAAGACTCAGGATAGCAAAGACAATCCTGAGTAACAAAAACACTGCTGGAGGATTGCCATACCAAACCTAAGTCTATACTACAAATCCATAGTTATAAAGACAGCCTGGTACTGGCTCCAAAATAGACACACAGATCAATGGATAAAGATTAAAGACCCAGATATAAGCCCAAAAAAATACAGCCATTTGGTCTTTGACAAAGGGGCCCAAAGAATCCAATGGAAAAAGAACAGCATCTTCAACAAATGGTGCTGGCAAAACTGGATCTCCACATGCAGAAGATTAAGCTGGACCTGTACTTGTCACCATGTACAAGACTTAATTCCAAATGGATCAAGGACCTTGATATAAGGCCAGAGACTATAAAAACCATAGTTGAAAGGATAGGGAACACCCTCGAGCTGATTGGGCTAGGCCAACAGTTCCTAAACAGACATCCAATGGCACAGTCACTGCTACCAACTCTCAACAGTTGGGATCTTGTGAAATTAAAGAGCTTCTGTTCAGATAAAGAGATTGTAACACGAGCTCAAAGGCAACCCACAGAATGGGAGAAAATCTTCACTAACCACATATGTGATAGAGCTCTGCTCTCCAGAGTGCACAAAGAACTTAGAAAACTAAACACCAATGGCCCAATTAAAAAATGGGCCCTGAAACTTAAAAGAAACATTACCAGGGATGAAATTAAAATGTCTAACAAATATCTTAAAAAATGCTCCACTTCTTTAGCCATCAGGGAAATGCAAATCAAAACTTCCCTGAGATATCATCTCACCCCTGTCAGGATGGCAAAAATCCACAATACAAACAACAACAAATGCTGGAAAGGATGTGGAGAGAGAGGAACTCTCCTACATTGCTGGTGGGAATGCAGGCTCATATAGCCACTCTGGCGAGCCGTCTGAAGATTCTTAAAGAAATTAAAGATTGAAATGCCATATGACCCTGCTATACCACTTTTGGGAATAACCCCCCATGCAGCAGAGATTCACCTTGATAGCACAAGCACAACCATGTTCATAGCAGCACTGTTTACAATAGCAAAGTCATGGAATCAACCCAAATGTCCAACAGTGGACTAGTGGATAAGGAAACTGTGGTACATCTATACAATGGAGTACTACTCAGCCATCAAAAATGATGAATTAATGGAATTTGTGGGGAAGTGGATGAAATTAGAAACAATTATACTGAGTGAAGTATCCCAGACCCAGAAAATTAAGCGCCATATGTACTCCCTAATAGGTGGCTCCTAGTACCAAACCCACCCAGCTCACCTTGAGACACTCAAAGACAAATCTATGTAATACTTACACTAATTGCAAGGATTATGAACAGGAGGGATGGGATAGGAGGGCCACACAAGAAACAAGGAGAGAAGGGACCATGTTACAGCAGAGAAAATAGGCCTCCATCAAGGACTGCAAGTAAGTAATGAGACACCTGGTTAAGTTCACAGATGTTCGTTCCTGATCATTTACAACTGAGGGAGTATGATCCCTACCAGAAGGGGAGGGCATATAGTCTGGCAGATAAAAAGTAAGCATTTTGCAAATGGGTGATTGACCCCTCCCTCACTGAGGTTTCCTACTTTTATTAAATCTACCCTTGAATGTGCTCTTATAACAAGACTCCAGTTTAACAGCTGTTTGTCTCTGGCCAGGGGGTGACATACAATGCCCATCAGGATGGAGTGAAGGGCATTGCAGGAGCAGCAAAACTGCAAAAGAAAATCAACAAACCATAATCCAGAACTTCAGAGACTCTATATCAACCACCTAGAACTAGGCCAGACTAATCTCTCCCCATCCTGAAGCTCAGAGAAATTTGCAGAAGAGGGGGCAGTAAAGATTGTAAGAGCAAAAGGATGGGAGGAACAATGATTTGCAAGATACTCCACAAAAGTTAGGGCCAAAGCAATCATAAATGGACTTTGCATGCCCAGTGCAATGTCCAACACACTATTGACCTCACAAAGTCTAGCATCTGCTAAAGGCACCAAGATCCTTGGAGGCAAAGGATTGACAGCCACAGTAGTGTTCCTATGCTTAAGGGGAACACAGGAAAGTGTTCATGGAAATGCCACTGGGTCCTTGTATGTCATCGGAGAGGAGGGCCCAGAGGAGAGTCAGGCATGCACATTAAAGGACTCTGGGGGATGGGGAGGGAGGGGTGAGGGGAAGGGGAGCAGGGGTTTTGGGAGGAGGAGGAGGGAGGGAACTGGTGTACCTATTAAGTTTGTATGAGCGGAAATAATAATAAAAATGTAAAAAAAAAAAAAAAAAGAAAAAACTCTCCACACTCACCAAGAAGAATCATGCTGCGACTGAAAATATGAAATGCAGAGAATCACAACTGGCCAATGTGCAGTTCAAAAGGATGTAATCTCACTCTGGTGAGCTCAGCCCTAAACAGGGCATCAAACAACCAACCTCCATCCAAAGACTCAGAGAACATGGTGGAAGAAAGGACAGTAAGCTAAGAGCCTACTTGTGGGGAAGGGTGGTGTCTCTCTTCATGCTCCAATCACAATAGGGTGTTGTACCCAGGAGCTCACTACAGGGAGGCCTATCTCCACCAGATGTACACATACGCTGACAAAGCAACTTTTCCCCTAGTACAGCAAGGATCTCAGGAGAAACGAATCTACCCAGAGAAAATCCTTGTGGTGGATGACAGACAAGAGAAGGGTAACTTCCACCCTTGAATGTTTTCCCACTGGTAGGCAGCTCTTACTACCACACATGCCAGGACATTTGCTAAAGCAGACGTTCCAAACAAACCTTTTGTCTACAAATGCAAAGGGACTTGACAGTGATATGGAGATGTCTGGACAGAAGAATTGGAAGCAGTGAGGGTCAGAAGAAAGGGTGGAAGAGGAGGGGAATGGGAGGAAAGGTTATATTAATTCAATCTGTGTGTGCATGAATGTTTTAAAGACTAAAGAGAGAAAATACAGAGAATCATTACTTCCATGTAACAAGAATACACAGCATTTGAAATTTTGCACTTCACCAGGGACAATGAGAGATCTTGTATAACACTATTAACAGTCTATTAAATTGTTCATGCTCAATGAAGCATTATATACTGTCACCTGCTAGTATCTGTGATCATTTTTCCATTTATCTTTGCTGTCTTAATATCTATGAATTCCATATGAGTCATTACCTCTTTTGCACTCAATCTCATCAAAAATTTACATTTAGATAAAATTCAAGTCTTATAGCAGAGTATTTTAAACTAATGAATTTATGCATATGTAAGATTCCTTAAAATTTAGTAGTACTAAGTTTTTCACTGGTATTCTCCACTCCTAAATTTTTTGATCAGTTTTTCTCTTCTTTTACAATTTTCCATGCCACTTTAGAATTTTATTTCTACACAGGGCCTCATTCTGTGTTCTATGCTAGTTTTGAACTCATGGTAACATCCTGCTTCTACCAACTGACTGTTAAGATTTCAGGCATGAATCTCCAAATTTAGATTGTTTTGCAATTAACTGATTGAAATATTTATGATTATTACCCTGATTTGCTATTACACAATAGATACATTAAAACATCAAATTGTAAGTTTTTTAAAATATGTATCAGTTAAAAATAACAAAACTAAAACGTGAGAACTTTTTTTTCATTTATTTTGTGGTGTGTGTGTGTGTGTGTGTGTGTGTGTGTGTGTGTGTATTAGAGGTCACTGTGTGTCCCTGTGGAGGACCAAGAGTGACTTGGAGAATAATCCTGGATTGTTTCCACCTTCTTGCTTCACTCTGGGGTTGCCCAGGCTCTATCCACTAGGGTCAGAAGTACAAGCCATTGTTTTTTCTGCCCAGTATTTTTATGTGGGACCTGGGATCTGAACTCAGGACCTTCTGCTTGTGAGGCAGAATCTTAACTCCTGAGTCATCTCTCTAGTTGATCAAATGAACTTTAAAGAAGCAATTGATTTGTCTACAGTGAAAACTAATTACAAAAATTATGGCATAATCAGACACAAGTTCTTAGAAAATAAGATTGTATATTATGGCCAGAAATATAATAGTTTTATTTGTTTGAGTGAATTTATATTCATCTATGTATTATGTATTATTTTATGAACAAATATATTTGAAGTCAATTTAAAATATACAAAATAAAGATAGCATAAGTTTAGGTATCTGGGAATTATATTGGAACAACTCCTAGCATTAATTTTAGAACAGCAACACAGAGTTCTCAAAGGATTTTTCATATTATCTTCAACTCCTTGTGTCATTTCACTTGTTATTTCACTCTGACTCAACTTGTCTTTATTTTGCTGACAGGATTTAGTTATAGTAAAAAAGAAGACAGGACTGAGAAGCCCATGATTTATAACCTCATGACACAGAGATCTTAGGGAAAAAATAACTTCTTTTTAAAAACTCTAAATATTAGTTTGGGAAAAGAATGTAGTGGTTCTAAGTTACATCACCTACTGACCCTTTACACATAAATCCTTCAAGACAAGAACATCCTATTGTTGACAAGACACTTGTGAAATTTTAAATGCTGACTCTGCAAGGGTTGTGAGGTGACAGCCAAACAAATTCACAGGGGGGATAAAACTGGAATGGCATACCCATCACAGCACAGAATTGTAGATAAACTAAAACCAATTTTATTTCTTTATTATTTTTATATACTTGTTCGTCGTCATGATTTCACGATAGTTTTGAATTACTTGTCCTGTTCAATAGTGGAGTCCTTCCAGGGTAGTGGAATAAAAAGAGCCATTAGCTCAGCACACTTCTTTAGGAATGAAGTTTCTCTTCCTTTAAAGTAATTCTTAAGTGCTTAAAGCTTCTTATAGTGGTTCTGACCATTCACCTTTCACATATTTATATGAGCATATACATTAATTTGGAAATAATGGGACAGACCATTGTGATTTAGTTTATCCATCCTCTAGAGCACATTCTTTCTTAAAAAGGGCAGTGGACAACTTCATGTATGCTTCTGGTACAGTAAAAACACTGTCAACTTGCTACATTTGTAGCTTTTTCAGAAATAAGAATTTCCTTTTCATATCTCCAAAATATGATCTGGAGGAAATTCTCAATCAATAGAACATGGTGTCCCTGTTAGAGCAAGTGCCCTGTCAGTTTTGCAGCTTTTAACCATACTTTTGTTTAAAAAGTTTCCTTTTTCCTAATGTGACACCTAGTTAAGTTCACAGATATTCGTTCCTGATCATTTACAACTAAGGGGGTATGAACTCACCAGAAGGAGAGGGCATATAGTCCAGCAGATTAAAAAGTAACCATTTTGCAAATGGGTGATTGACCCCTCCCATTGCCTAATGCCTTATGACCCTGCGATTCCACTTTTGGGTATAAGTATTACATCTACCCTTGAATGTGCTCTTATAATAAGACTGCAGTTTAACAGCTTTCTGTCTCTGGCCAGGGGGTGACATACAGTGCCCATCACGATGGAGTGAAGGGCATTGCAGGAGCAACAAAACTGCAAAAGAAAATCAACAAACCACAATCCAGAACTTCAGAGACTCTATATCAACCACCTAGAACTAGGCCAGACTAATCTCTCCCCATCCTGAAGCTCAGGGACATTTGCGGAAGAGGGGGCGGGCGGTAAGAGTGTAAGAGCAAAAGGATGGGAGGAGCAATGATTTGCAAGATACTCCACACAAGTTAGGGCCGAAGCAATCATAATTGGACATTGCATGCCCGGTGCAATGTCCAACACACTATTGACCTCACAACGTCTAGCATCTGTTAAAGGCGCCAAGATCCTTGGAGGCAAGGGATTGACAGCCACAGTAGTGTTCCTATGCTTAAGGGGAACACAGGAAAGTGTTCAGGGAAATGCCACTGGGCCATCGGAGAGGAGGGCCCAGAGGAGAGTCAGGCATGCACAAGAAAGGACTCTGGGAATTGGGGCGGGAGGCACGGGGGGATGGGGAGGGAGGGGGGAGGGGAGGGGGAGCAGGGGTTTCGGGGGGGGGGGAGGAGGAGGGAGGGAGGGAACTGGTGTACCTATTAAGTTTGTATGAGCTGAAATAATAATAAAAAATGTATTAAAAATAACAAAAAGAAATACTGACTGCAACACAACTGGGTCAGTTAGATGCAACTTAATGAAGTAATCCACATAGATATGATGTGTGCTGCAAATGAAGAAATCAAAACCTTACTTCACTATAGATGCAAGTCTTGCCTACTGACAATAAAAAGAATGGTTCATCAATGAAAAAAAAACAATTTAATGAAAGAATAGCAGTGAATGCTGCTGAGTAATCTGTGTTTGGAAGAGGGGGCAGCTTTTTAGAAAACCCTCATTTGTTAGAAAAGAAGCCTAATCATAAAGTTTTACAAAAAACTTTAAAAAAAAAAGTTTCCTTTATCCAAAGTAAATTTTATCCAAAGTTGGTCATAGTTGAGATCAATTACTCAAGATTCCTCTTATTTTATCTTCTTCATTGCAAAAGTTGTATAAGATTAGAAGTGTAAAGAATAAAGATGATTCCCAGACACCAGAATAGTTGTTTTTATTTAAAGTCAGATGGTACATTACATGAAAGAAAAATGTGCAAATAAGTGTCATAGGGCTGAAACAGCCATGCAATTACTTTCATGGTATTTTATTTGTATACTAAAGAGTCTCCATGTTGGACTTTAGGAGCTTTATGATGAGTCTTCTTTTAGTCGTTTCTGTGCTCTCTGTTGGTGTAGTCAAGTCAGGTTGTCTTACCAGTTATGTCAGGAGAAATTTATCTGCAAACAAAATGACTCTGGAAGGCAATAGAAGGTCATCATTAATCTCACTGTCCCTTATCAGGGTTAGTTGACAGGAACTCTCTAATTGATACTGTGATTGACATAGCACTTTCTTCTTCTGGTTTAGTGTAGAAGTTCACTACCATGATTGCTGATAAATCACTACCAAACAGATTACTCCCTTATAATTTACTCCCTTATAATTTACTCCCTTATAATAGTCCAGTTACAGTTCTTAGTCCAGCTTGGCAGGATAGCTCACACCAACACCAGGGCAAACGAACTGACCACACCATCGTCACATAACAGCTGAGAGAGGGACAGTCTTTACTTGTCAGACCAACATGTCTTGCTAAGTATATACAAGGACGACAACTTTCTCAACCAAATCTCTGAATTGTATTTATCTAGTGCCACACACCATGGGTTGGAACTTCCCAAGCCAACTAGACAATCTCCTTCAGGCTTTTACTGGACTTAACTACTAATTATCCACATGTGTACCTAGAGCTCAACTGTCTATCAAGTTGATACCTGTGCCTAACTATGACATTTACTCTAAGTTAATATTGAAGCCTTTCAGAGTTTGCATCAAGGTATTGATGCAGACTGGAGCTATTTTAAGGCTTGATGTAGAGTATGTATAGTAGACTCATTTAGATGATGTGGGTCATCATCCGTCCTTATATGGCTCTGCACTACAAGCATCAGTTCCTTCTGTAATATTAATTGAACTCATCAGGTTTTTGGCTTGTTTGTTTGATTGTCTTTCTGTCAGCTTAGTCTCTTGAAGGTTGCTTATATCTTAGTAGCTCACATCATTACATAAGAATTAGAAAATAGCAGATCAAAGAAAGCAAAATGGCAGAATGAACATTTTTTATAAGATATGTTAGAAATAATATTTTGTATCTTTCTGGCACGTTATCCATAAAAAGTAATTAATTGTACTGTATTACTTTCTCTTCCTATGTAATAGCCATTTAATATCAAATGGCTAGTGTGTATATTGAGGTAAAGTTTGAAAATCATATTTATTAATTATAAACAGGGGAATCAGAAAATATGTTTGTGTATATGTTTGTATGAACAGTCTTATATTGCATTGTAAGAAAAACTAAGAGTCTAACATGAATAAACCTTTCATGATGTTATTAACTTTACTACTTCTATCTCAATTTACATATGTCTAAATCTTACCATTCTAATATGTATGTATGAATAGATGCACTATTATATGACTTGTGTTTAAATGGAATATAAATAATTTGATATTTATACAATTACTATTTGTGTCAGTTATAAGTAAAGCTAAAATTGTGCATCTGTGTATGAAATAAATTTTATTTTTAATAAACTGTATATACATATGTATATATAAAGCTGTATCAAAAATCTATTTCATAAAATTTTTTTGAGATTATATAGCATCATTAGTAAATTTGACAAGCTCGTTGACCATAAAATACATGCAAAGTTTGAATTTTTTTATTTCTAAAACTAACAAAGTGTACAAGGGGCGGTTTGATTTTTCTAAGGTAGAAATTAGGGCATCTATTCCCAGGTGTCATCATGAAAATGAGAATATTGTAATCACCTCTGAACTGGAAATTCTTGACCTGTGGCTAAACACAATTCTCTGAAAGTTACCTTTTGAGCAATGTTTTTGAGTTATTTTCTTACATTTATACTGTCATTTTCTTTCCACTAAATTTTGATAAATGTTACTAAAATTAGTGGATTCCCAGGAATAATAAGAGAAAAGACATAATAAGCAAATGAAAAATCAGTAACATTAGTGCTTTCCAGTTATAAGTTGGCAGAAATTGTCCTGTTAGAAAAGTACATGAATTTCAAACTAATAAATCGGGTGTAAAACATGAGCTCATAAACATTATCCTATTCTGCTTCCATCTTTTACCAACATATAATCAACACTTCATTTTCCTTGTTTTTCCTCTATCATTTCAGTACTTTAGAGGAGAGAAGCGGAAGTGTTGTGTTAGTTTTTTCTTCTTTTTTTTTCAACATTCCACCAGAGAAAATCAGGACATGACTCATGGAGACAACAGATTTGAAATAAAAGAAAGAATCTGGCACCAGTTGAAATTACATTTGGTTCTGAGAAATATTATTATTAACGACACAGGGAGTATTTGAGGGTACAGTGTTGTCCCCCTTTGTCTGGTTATTGTGTCTTTGCTGCCATTTACTTTCACTAAGATAACTATAGAAATATTGTTGTCTGAATTCTGCATAATCTTCCTTTCTTCTGCAAAGACTGTGTTTCCTGTTACCATCAATAACTTTAATGCTTTGAACACCATGTGAATTCTCTTTATGTCGCTGGGAGAAACAGATTCACATATGGCCTTTTGTTGTCTGCATCTTAGACTTCCCATTCCTGACCTTCTTAATATCTACCCATAAACAGCCATTGTTGTTTTTTTGCATGAATTTTTGGAAAGACAGAATGAATAAAATAACCTTAAATGCACTCAGATAAGCATGTTTCCTGCCAAGTGGCTGGGAATTACCTAAATTATGATACTGCATGATAAGTTGTAGAGTTTTTGGAATGAATAAGAATCAAGAAAAGGAAATAACATGCAACAAATTCCATACTATATTGAGTATTATTTACACATGAGATTTCTTTGCTTTGAGATATTGTTGCAAATAGTTCCTGCACATAAATGCACCAGACATCAGGTCTTAGGCTGGGGCAATTGAAGAAAAATCTGAGGTATATGATATGAAATCTCTATGGTATTTAAGTCATCTCTTATCAAGTTTGTCATAGTAGATTTTCTTCATCAAAGAGACAAAAATATTCAGTTAATGACATTATCTGTATGTACAGCAAATAACAATCATTGCCATATCCAGGACATCCAGTCTGACAAAGAAATTCATTTTATTTTCAAAAATCTAAATAAGTAGGTTGACATTAATGTGTTTCAAGGTTATTGCCATGTGCTGCAGCTTTTGAGGTGAATACGACGAAGAAATTATTGGGTAACTTATTGTAATATCATTGTATTGAGAAATAGTGGACCTAGCTTCTGTTTTGTGCTGCTACATGTATGCCTTGTCTATAGAATGTAGAAAATAATTTAAGTCAGTGACCAATGCATGATTCCATTTTCTTTGAAGTCTCAAACTATTCCTCTTTATGAGCCACAGAAAAAAAATGTTTATTCCCCTGCAGGACTAACTGATTTGATGTTTTAAGGTCTATAAATGAAACAATCCCATTTATATCAAACACAGACCAATTTTATTGTTTTATACAACTAGACCACCAAATGACATTTTGGATGCCTCATAACACTGGATCAATAGTAGAATAAGGAGAGACACTTTTTAGCTTCACAGAAAAACAAGAATGGTACCCTAAAGTAGACACAAGGAATAAAAACCCTTAACATTTAATCTTTTGGCTTACCTACTACTGACACAAATTCACTGATACAAAGTAAAAGTGATAAAAGATAAAAAATAGACGATTCAGCTTCTTAGTTACTGAAAGGTATAATTGCCAATATATTTCAAGTGCCAATGAGCAAATGTTCATGGAGAAGATATGTCTTTGTACTTTTAAAAATATCTTTCACAAAGAGAATGTTGATTCTCAAATTGTATCATAACTTGCGTTCATTTGAAAGAAAGCAGTGTTAATGAAGTGGAAGGCAATTAAATCTAAGAGAAAATATTTCCTTCTTGAAAAAATATATAATCTTCATATCCATCGAAGTATCTACTTCACATATTTTATATTTTAATTGGATGAACACTTAATATTTATTTTGCTTTTTTAGGTGTATAATTATAAATAAGCATAGTCACCATATTCGGCAAAAGAGTTCTTGAATTTTTTTCTTCCTCTGTATCTTTGTAGCCACAATTTAGCTTTGGTGTCTATTGTCAGCACATCCAGCTCCTGGTGCCTATTTATGTGCCCTCCCATCATCTGTAGGTTAAATGATTTCAAAATCCACATTTAAATTTTGCCATGAAATATTTGCCTCTTTGTGCCTGTCTTATTAAATTTAATGCAATGACTTTCCTTCAAAATCCAGTGCATTTTATCTAAGAAAAATAACAATTTCTAGAAGTTTGAGAATTAGATGAAAAAAATTCTGAAAAAATGCAGCCAAAGTAATTACTTCACATTTTTGCCCAAATATGGCGTAAAGTATTAATTTTGGAGTTTTGTTTTCAGAATTTATCCTTTAAAATATTAGTTTTGAACCTGATAGCATTTACTGACAGCATCCTTAATAGTAACCACATGAGAATTTAAATCCTCTGAGGAATATGTCGATTGTCTCACAAGTAAGAAAAAAATAACTCACATTGGGCCTATAAGATTGCTCAGTATGTAGGGCATCTGCTCACCAATTTGTAAGCCTGAGTTCAATCACAAAAGTCCACATGAAAGAAGGAGAGAACTAACCTTTGAAAACTTATCCTTTGACTTCCACCCATGAGAAAGGCATGCATATTCTCTCTCTCATTTTCTATAATAAATAATATGATTAAAAATTTAAAAATTAAAACATCACTCAATTGCTTTTAAAATTTTTTGTTTCTTTTCTTTTCAATTTTTTCTTTTTTTAAATTATTTTATTATTAATTCAATTGTGCATGTATGCATGTATGCATGTGTGCACGCGCGCGCGTGCATGCGTGTGTGTGTGTCTGTGTGTGTGTGTGTGTGTGTGTATGTGTGCACGTGTGTGTAGAACCACGGGCGAATTCTGGAACCACCATGGACGTCTCCACCTCCTTGTTTACTCTGCCCGGGGATTCACAGGCTCCGCCCTACCACGACCAGAAGTGCAGGCCGCCCCCGCTTCCGCCTGGCATCTATACGTGGGATCTGGGATCCGAACTTGGAACCTTCCGCCTGCAAGGCAGAGGCTTAACCCCTGAAGCCACCTCTCCAGCCCCTTCTTTTCAATTTTTAGCATAATTATTTTTTATTTATTTGTGTGTTTGTGTGTGCATGTGTGTTTATATCAGAGGGCACTGTGTGTCTATGTGAAGCACCAAGGATGATTTTGGAAATCATTCTGGATTCATCTATCGCCGTTTTGTTTTGATATGGTATTTTCCAAACTATGCCTTCCAGAGCCCGAAGTACAGATCATTGCCATCTCTTCCTACTGTTTACATGGAATCTGGGTTCCCAACCCAGGTCTGTTTGCTTTTGAGGCAAAGTCTTATCCCCTAAGCCATCTCTCCAACACTGAACTTCTTTACTTATAGAATAATTTGTTTAATTCCCAGAACATTTCAATTAAGAGACATGAGCAATAATTCAAAACATCAAAATCATACATCTATCTGTCTGGCTGGCTGGCTGCCTGTCTGCCTGCTAGTCGGTCTGCCTATCTATCCATCCAACTATTAGGCAGGACCATGAACGTTGCCTGAAAAGTGTGGATCATGGAAACCTTTGTCCTGGCTATTTCTACATGTTCATCATATGATCAACTTTTATATATTAACAGATTTTAAAACATTCAACGGTGTAGTAAATCTTTCAAATGTTAAATACAAATATTTTTTTAAGATTTCATAATTATTTATATGTATTTTTGCTATTGGGAAAACAGGTTCTTTTAAAAATTGATTAATTTATTTATTTTGCATGGTGTATGTATGTGTGTGTGTATGTGGTCGAGAAAGGGCACTGTGTTTGTTTCTCTGTGGGAAACCAAGAGTGACTTCGGGAAACATCCTGGATTGCTTGTACCTCCTTTTTGCTCCACTCAGGAATTTCCCAAGCTCTGCCCACTAGGGCTGGAAGTTCAGACCACTGCCATTTCTGCCTAGTGTTTTTACCTGACACTGGGGAATCTGAACTCAGGACCTGCTTGCAAGGCAGAATCTTATCCCCTGAGCCTTACCCTCCAGCCCTAGAAAACTAGATTCTTAAAGTAGCATCTATAAAAGTGTATTTTTAAATCTTATGAATTACTTATGACAAAGGAACAACCTAAAAGGTATTATGTGTAATATTAAGAAGGCTGCCTTTTTATTCTCTTCTAATACATGATTCTCCTTTTCTTAACAGCATTGCATTTCATAAACAAATAAATGAAATGTAACTTAAAAATCAGAAGCTTCATTGTCCAATGATGCTTAGGATGAAATGTAAGCTGTTTTCTTAAGTCTCTCATTAGAATGTTCAGTTTGTGTTCACAGTGCATGACATAAACTCTTGAAAAGCAAGTAATGTCTATAGAAGTGTCATAGTTAGGCACAGGTGTCAACTTGATTGTTGAGGGTTTGAGCTCTGGGCACATTTGTAGAGAATTAGTGGTTGAGTTAAGTCCAAAGCAAACCTGTAGGAGATTGTCTAGCTGATGGGGAAGGCCCAGCCCATGTTGGGTGGGACTAGCCCCTGGAATAAATCATAGAGAACTGGTTGAGAGAGTCTGCATCCTTCTGTATACTTGCCAGACATGCTGGTCTGGCAAATAAGGATTGTCCCTCTCTCAGCCATTATGTGGTGATGGTGTGGTCAGTTCCCTCAGCCCTGGTGTTGGTGTATGCTCTCCCACCAAGGAAGACTAAGACTATAACCAGTAATCGTAAGAGAGAATAAATCCTTTGTTCCCTTAAGCCATTTGATTGTCATTTCTCAGCAGCCATGCAGTCGAACTGCAATAAGAAGTATCAAACCATTGTCTCAATATTTTTTGTAAATGTGTTTATATATACTTAATAGAGAAAAAGAATATACCACATGGTGCGAGAGTTCTATTAGACTAAAACATGATATCAATGAACAGGGAGTCTTTAAGGAAATTGATTAAAACAATAAAGGAAGCCCATGATTTACATTCAGTTTTGTTCACAGAGTAGTTTTATAGAATGACATGCATTATAGCACATACACTTTGTGTGTGTGTGTGTGTAGAAGAAAGTATCATGTACCTGTGGAAGCCCAAGATCGACTTTTAAAATTATTTTGCATTCCTTTAACTCCTTATTGCTTCACTGTAGTGGTGACTTTGAAAACTATCTTATTTTGATCTAACTACCTATTGCTTCACTGTCTGTTTTTCAAGGCTTTATGTTCCATGGCCATAAGTGCAGGCTAATACTATTTCTGCCTGAACTTTTTGCATGAATCTGGGATCTGAACTCAGATCCTTAGGCATCTCTCCAGCTCCTATATATGTGCCTTTAAAGAACATTGTAGAAAACATCGATTTCTGTTCTTTAACCTTATGCTGCATTAAAGCTAAACCCATAAAGACTAAGCAGGTTGATGTGGGAAGAAGTAAAACTAAACTCAAGAAAGAAGATGTTAGAAAATTGATGACTGAATAGATTTCAAAGTGGAGATTTTTCACATTGGATTTAAATTGATGTCACTGTGATAAAATATTGCCAAATGCAAAGGAATGTCTTGTTGGAGATTCAAAAGAGGAAAAGAAGGAAAATAAATAGGAGAAAAATATCTTTCAAAAGAGAATAAGACTGGGGCTGGAGAGGTGGCTCAGGGGTTAAGCCTCTGCCTTGCAGGCAGAAGGTCCTGAGTTCGGATCCTAGACCCCACTTATAGACGCCAGGCAGGAAGCGGGGACGGCCTGCGTTTCTGGTCCTGGTAGGGCGGAGCCTGTGAATCCCGGAGCAGAGTAAACAAGGAGGAGGTGGAGGCGTCCATGGTGGTTCCCGAATTTGTCCGTGGTTCTACATACACACACATACACACCGCACATACACACACACAATTGAATAAATAAGAAATAATAATAAAAAAAATTTAAAAATTAAAAAAAAAAGAATAAGACTGGTTCTGTATAAATCCTCAGCCATCTTTCATTAATTACACGTCGTAAGTCCAGAAAATACTACATAAAGGGAATCTTCAGATAATAACAGTTGCCAAGTCTCAGGTCCCTACTACTTAGTAATAGTAATAACTATTAAATAAAACTCACATGTTTAAATTACTGGAAAAATATATGTGATTTCTCCCTGCTTTTCAGAAAATGTATTATAGTGTCATAATATTACTGAAGTAATAAAATATAAGGCATTGCAATAATTAATGCATTTCTAAAAAGACTAGCAGAAGAAACTAGTTTTGGTGATCCAACTCTACCATTCAATATATTTTCAGCAACTCTTTAAATACTGATATAAATGTGTAATGACTTTAGTCTTACTCAAGATGTAAATTTCTTTTTTATTATATCGTGTGACTGGATTACTTGGCCCATTTATTCTCATGTTCAGGGTCTCAAGAGTATTTGCAATTACTTTGAAGGATATTACGGTAATAATGGCAAAGTATCCAACACCATATTAATGATTAATTTCACAGGAAGCCGCAAAAGCAAAGCAACTAAATTATGTGTGAGAATTTCCCTAGTGGTGTTTTAGAGAAATAATGACAAGAGTGTGAAAAATTTAGCATATATAACAAGTTGAGAAGGTAAGACATTTGAACAACCATTGCAGATAAAAGTAAATAAATGTGATACTATGGGTAATATATTTTATGTAAATATATGTTATAGAATATATATGCCTATATGATGTAGAAAATTATATGTAATTATTTATTTGTATGTTTACATATATGATAGAGAAACAAATTTGTCACAAATGCAATACGCCAGATTATTATGCTTTACCATGCCCACAAAGATCCTTTCTTAGAGTCTGTTATGTTATACATGATATATTTTTAAAGATTAATTTTGCTATCAGCACCTCTGTTCCATCTTAACTGACATCATTTATAGTGAAGTCACACACATATACACACACATGCACAGGCACATGCACACACACACACATGCATAAGCACACATGCATCCATATCAACTTCATTATAACATGGATTATACTTTAGTGAGATTTGCAAATCTGGAGAAATCATTTCAGTATAATACCATTTAATACGGTTTACCATTTTGCCAAAAAAATAATTTGCCACTAATAATAATAAAAATAAGTTCATGTATATAATTTCAAATTTTGGATATCATTATAATCATACTAATGTTCAAAAAGTGAAAGGAAAGGTGAAGAAATGACTCAGGAATTAAGCCTCTGTCTTGCAAGTAGAAGGACCTGAGTTCAGATGCCAGGTCCTATGTAAAAACGCCAGGTGGAAACCATGGGGCCTGCATTTCTGGCTCTGGTGGGTGGAGCTTGGGAAAGCCCAGAGCAAAGCAAGAAGTAGGTAGAAGCAATCCAGGATGATTCCCGAAGTCACCCTTGGTCCTCCACAGAACACACAGTACCTTCTGATACACACACACATGCACACGTACACAATTTTTAAAAAAGTAAAAGCAATTACCAAATAACTAAGGAGGTAAAGAAAAGATATGGTAACCAAAAGTCCTTGTTAATCCTCTATGAAATTTTCTATATTCACAAAATCAACATCTCGAAATATTTTTAAACAATCCTCAAAAATATCTTCAGTAAAATCACCATCTTTCTGGCTGGGATAATGCAATATTTAATGCATTTGTGTGAACATAGGAAAAGTACCTGGAGAGCTAGTTAAAGCTACAATGCATTCAAGCTTTTGGAGACACACAGATTAGAAATTCCACAGGATACTTGATACAAGCAATGATTTTCATCTCCATTATAACATCCAAAGCAATTAAATGTTTGATAACACCAAAAGCAATTCAATGTTTGTATTAGAAAGAAATGGCATGTGGCATACTTTGTGATTATTACTAAATGAGTAATAACCAATTCAATGCAGAATTCTGTCAGGCCTTCAGAGGAGAACTAACACCACTACTCCTCAAGATATTACATAAAATAGAGAAAGAAGGAATACTCCAAAACTGTTTCTACAAAGCCAATGTAACACTGATTCCAAAGCCAAACAAAGACACATCAAAGAAAGAATTTGATGCACATCTTACTAATGAACACAGGTGTAGTAATCTTGCAATTTTCACAGATGCAAAAATACTAGCAAACTGAATTCAAAAACATCCAAAAGATCATATATCATGATCAATTTTGGGTTCATACCAGCAATTCAAGGTTGAATAAATGTAAATCAAAAAACATGATTCTTCATATTAACAGACTCAAAAACAAAAATCATATGATCCTTTCAATAGATGTAGAAAAGGCCTTTCACAAAATACAACAACCCTGCATTATAAAAGCTTTGTAGAAAGCAGAAATGGAGAGGACCTGTCTCAACTTGATAAAGTCTATATATGACAGGCCTAAAGCAAATATCCATTTGGAAGAGGGAAAAATTTAAAGCATTCCAACTTAGATCTGGAATGAGACAAGGATGTCCACTGTCACCTACTGTTCAATACTGTGCTTGAAGTACTAACTAGAGCAATAAGGCAAGAGAAGGAGATGAAAGGCATACAGATAGATAAGGAAGAAGTCAAGTATCCATATTTTTAAGATGATATGATGACATACTTGAGAAATCCACATGATTCCACCAGGAAACTACTCAAATTAATAAACAATTTCACCAAAGTGATAAGCCACAAAATCAACATGCAAAAACAAGTAGCCTTCCTATGTACCAGAGACAAATAAGGTGAGAAAGAAATGAGAGAATCAATCCCATTCACCATAACTACAAAGAAAATATAATACCTTGGAATAAATTTAACCAAGTAAATAAAAGACCTATAAAATGAAAACTACAAAATACTGCTGAAAGAAATGAAAAAGGATACTAGAAAGTTGAAAAACCTTCCTTGCTCATGGATCCAATCAATATTGAGAAAAGTAACTATCCTACTGAAGGCAATATACAATACCAGTGCCATTCCAAACAAAATCCCAACTCAATTCTTCACAGAAATGGAAAAAACAATCTCAAAATTCATATGCAAGAATAAAAGACCACAATTAGCCAAAATAATTTTTGATAATTAGAAGATTGTTGGAGGTATCACCATCCCAGATTTCAAACTATATGCTACAGGGCTCTAGTTATTAAAATGCTTGTTACTGGCACAAAAACAGATCATCAGCCAATGGTTTAGAACAGAGAACTATATGTAAACTCCCACACATATAGACACTTGATTTTTGACAAAGGAGCCAAATATGCACACTGGGAAAAAGATAGCATCTTTAACAAGTGGGGTTGGGAAAATCAGATATCCACATGTAGAAGAATTAGAATTGACTGTTGCTTTTCTCCTTACACAGAAATCAGCATCAAATAGGTCAGAGATCTTGATATTAAACCAGAAACTCTGAAGTTGTTAGAAGAAAGAGTTGGGAGTATACTTGAATTGATAGGCTTAGGTAAAGATTTTCCAAACAGTATAGCAAATGGCCAGGAATCAAAAAATGAGACTTCAAAAAATGAAAAAGTAACTGTTAATTGTGCAAAAAGACAACCCACTGAATGGAAGAAAATCTTTGGTAGCTATGAATATGACAAAGGATTAATCTCTAGAGTATACACAGAGCTCAAAATACTAACCAAGATAGCAACCATTCCAATTTAAAAATGGGCTCTGGAAATAAACAGGGACTTCATTCAAAAAGAAATTGAAATTTCAAACAGATATTTTAAAGGATGCTCAACTTCCCTGATTGTAGGCGAGCCCTGAGTCCAGGCCTGGTTGGCAGCAG
Organism: Typhlomys cinereus; assembly: GCA_023101885.1. NCBI lineage: Eukaryota > Metazoa > Chordata > Mammalia > Rodentia > Platacanthomyidae > Typhlomys > Typhlomys cinereus. The sequence goes on along the minus strand of JALPQD010000232.1, from coordinate 1,258,396 downwards.
TGGCCGAGGCAGAGGTGTGTGCCGCAGCCACCCTGGTACATGCCAGAGAAGCAGACTTCCTGGCAATCAGCCAGGATCCCAGCCAGATGCCCAGAGCGCCTGCGCAATACCCCTCCTCTAGGTGCCTTAATCACGCATAGAATGGTAGTCAGAACTTATGGTCTGGCCAGCCCCCAAGAGCTTCTGTGAATGGGATCTTTCCATTGGTACACGGGCTCCCTTGTGGACATGTCGCCAGTCCCTTGGCCAGTTCGTCATATATGAGTGTTTGTTCCTGCACAATAAAGTGGACATCATCTTTCCCCCTGCATGGTGTGTCCAGTGCCTGTTGTTTGCACCGGCGTCCTCACCCTTATCATGTTCCCCGCATGGCTCCACAGCAGCACCACGACTGCCAGCAGCTCCACTGGACACTGCTGCAGCAACCGCAGCTACAAAACATGATTATTAGAGAAATGGAAATTTATATATATATATATTAATTTATTAATTTATTATTTATTCAATTGTGCATGTGTGTAGGTATGTGCTTGTGTGTAGAACCATGGACCTCCTCCACCTCCTCCTTGTTTACTCTGCCCTGGGATTCACTGCCTCCGCTCTGGGAACCTTTTGGATGTGGCTGAAGGACTGTAACAGCCTAAAGGTAGGGTGAAATACTTTTGACCAAAATACTCCAGCCATGACAGCATTGTCTTACCCAAAGCTCAAGGAAATGAGAACTTTTACCATCACATCTACACAATGGCCAATGTATCAACATTCTCCCAAGTACTAGCAAGGATCTCAGAAGAAACAACTGTTCTTGAGCAGGCAGAATCTGTGGAGCAAGACTGTGATCAGCAGAAGGATAGAAGGATGAGCAGGATATGGCTGGACTGTAGAAAGAAGGGCATTGGGCAAGAAGGAAGATGGCTGGGGAGGGGGTAGAGGCACTGAGATAAGCTCAATTTGTTTGTATATGAAAAATTCTCAATAAAAAAATTTTAAAAAGTAAAAATCTATTATTCTCTATGATTCCAAATATCAGAGTTTCTTAAAAATGCTAGATTACTGATATGGAAAAATATCATTGTTTTCATTGTGGATCAAGGATTAATAGTGGAGGTCAATGATAAATAAATGAGCATATTTAGAGTGATCAAACCACACTTTGACAATATCTTAAACATGTGGGCTCATGGTATTGTTATTTGTCCTAAATCTATGGAGTAGGACCATGCAAAATATAATATATAACATCATAATATATACATACACATATATATAAAGAGAGATTCTTTAGAAGTTAGATATATATTCATATATAATGGTTTTTTAGTAATAAAGATGCTGAAGTATTAGTTCATCGCTTTTAAGAAATATGCTACAGAAATTGAAGATTAATAGGAAGGCAACTATGTGAGGATGCTGGAAAAAAGGTGGGAACTGGAAGAATAGACAGATAAAAATTTTGGCTTTTCTATGCAACCTTTTTATGAACCTAAAATTTCTTTAAAAATAATTTCTACTAATGGAAAATAAAAAATCCATTTATAACTTTTAAAATGAGGGTAATGATTTATTGTATACTTCATGTTCCTTAGGATGCTGTCATAGGTGCAGGTGTCAACTTGACAGTTGTGGGTTTGAGCTCTGGGCACATTTGTAGAGAATTAGTGGTTGAGTTAGGCCCAGAGCAAAACTGCAGAGGAATATCTAGCTGTTGGGGAAGGCCCAGACTATGGTGAGTGGGACTAGGCTCTGAATAGATGAATAAGATACTAAGAGCTGGTTGAGGAAGTTGGCATCCTTCTGCACACTGGATCATATATGCTGGTCTGGCAAGTAAGGATCGTCCCTCTCTCAGCCATTACGTAGAGATGGTGTTGTGTCAGTCCTGATGCTGGTGTGAGCTCTCTTGTCAAGCTGGACTGAGAGCTGTAACCAGAAAACTGAAAGAGACAATAAACCCCTTGTTCCCTTAAGCCTTTTGATGGTCATTTATCACCAACCATACAGAACTGCAACAGATGCTTTCTAAAAATTTGTGGCTAGGAGCAAATCTGTTCTTAAACTTACAGTTTTTTTTTCCACCTGTGCTAAGTGAACTTATTAAAAATTGAAGAGATCAATGTAGGTTGATCATCCCCCCTGAAAGTATCATTAGTTACTAGTGGTTTGTCATAATCATGCAAAGAGAAAACAAATAAAATTCAAAATATCCTCAGAAAGCATTGTAAAAACAAGAAATGTTTGTCAATTAAATTTTTATTTCCAATATGTCTTCTGGATGCCTTAGTAACCATCTTTATAATTAATTAAAATAATTATAGGATTTCAGAAAGGGTTGATGCCATTTTTGCCTCTATTAAATCATTATCATCATTGTGAATTTTTAAAAAAATGTTTATGCCTCTTATTATTTTGGTATGAGTGAAGCTGAGTTTGCTTTATCTGTGAATTATCTTTCACTTTTCATTCTATTGTTATGTTTCTAAATTGTTTCTTTAATGATGAGCATTTCTCATTTTTGAATGCAGATAGCTCATGCTGATAAATTCTTTAACATTTTTTCATTAATATTTTGTTTTCTTAATTACAAATATAATGGGTGGTTGTCCCTGACTTCCCTCCCTCTCCCTTTTCTCACCCTCCCCTCCCTTCACGAATCCATCCCTCTTCCACTTACCCTTCTGTCTGCCTGCTTGTGTCCTTTGGATTGTCTGTATTAGTATGGACTCAGGTCTCTGTGGCAGATTAAGTGGTCCTGCCTTGGGTAGATCCACTGATGGGGGCACTCTCCTTCACCTGCCTAGCTTTAGCCCTTAAGATTCTACCTTCATGTAATTATTTATTAATAACTCTCTTAAAATATGCAAGTAAAATGGAAAGAATAGTCAAACTATGTCTTCAAACTGGATCTTTTTATAAGAAAATTAGTTTGAGTATTTATGATGACCATATATAAGAAAACAAAGTGATTGAATGACTTGATAAGTTCACCAGATCAAAATTTTCTCTGACATAAAATTCATAACATTTCATTTGAATAATATTTATTTGAAATATTTCATATTTATTTGATACATGTAATCATAGGGCTAAAATAAATGATCAAGATGTTATACCAATATGATCAGCAAAACTTTATCAAGAATTTAATATTAAATTACTTAAATTTCAAAATCTACATTAAAACTGCATATTTCTCGGCAATACATAGATTTTATCACTGGAATGCTTCATATTCTGTGCTGAAGAAAAATCTTTTGTAGATAGTTTATGTTTTGTATAACAGGAAGGCATCCTAAGGTTTTGTTTATTAACTAACTTAGCAATATTTAAAATGAGGTAGAAAGCAAGTGAACCTATTTAACAGAATACTGGATAATGAAACATTAAGCTTGGTTATTAGTCTTAAGTGGGCAACATTATGCCATTAACTGGAGTGGCAGGGTTGATGATGTCTGCTGAGGAAAACAGATGGCGGGTCATATTCTTACCTGGTAGGCACCGAATTGGACTAAAGGGAGTCTGATGTTTTTAAAGTAATATTTTTTATCATGCTGCAGTGCTGAGATGAATTGCCCTTCCCTTCCCTAGAGGATGTTCTTTCTGAATACCAGGGACAAATCACAGAGAATCAGATTATCTCCCTTTTGAATGATGGGAGCGAGGAAATGCCAGGCGAGTTCTCAACACACAACTCTGTTTGCAATATTCATCAGGGCAACCTTCATTGCTGCTATTGAAAAGACAGTCTCTTGTTGCAGGTAAAAATGAATTCAATTTCATTTACTTTACTTGACTCATGAAATGACATCTATTTGAAGAGATTTGGGGATAGACTCGAAGATATCTGGTTATTTGGGAATATAATTTAATTTCATGAGATTTATTTAATATACCAAGTCTCCCTGTTTATTTCCTAAATCTTTCCACAGACAAGTTATGGTAGATGTTTCTCTCACATTTATATCCATTTACAAAGTTATCATTTCCTGATATGACCTCTAGAGTCTGTAGCATTCCTTTTTGTGGCTTTGTCACTTTTTGATAAGCACAGGTCTTACCTGCTCTTAGTGATTCTCTGGTCTCAGACAGGCACTTATGAGATATGAGACTTCCTGAGCCTTGGTTTGTGCCATTAGTCATTTTTGAAAGTTTGCTTTCTTTGAATCACCAAGAGATTTTAAACTATTTGATGGTAGGGTTCATGGTGACAAAGAATTCAGAAGAGGAAGAATGTCATGATAAGGATAATAAAGAAAAATTTCAGAGGTAAGTCTGTACTTGAACAGGACTGAGGGAGACTCAAATAGGTGGAGGTAAAAAAATGTTAACTTGAAAGTTTGAACTAATTAAAAAAAAACAATATTCACTGGTAACCATATAAGACAAAAGAAAATCACCATCTGAAATCTAGTTTTTAAAGATTGCTTTTGTTTATTTTTATTTTTATTAATTTACTGCTGACATTGATGGTGAAAAAAGCAGTATGGGAAGGAATGTGTGCTACATGATCCTGTGAATGACTCATAGATCACAGCATTGAACAAAATTGTCATTCTCACAACTACATGGAGGTAAGTAATCATACAAGCAAATAATTTAGGAAAAGAACAAACCCTCCAGAGATTAAAAACTCCTTGTGGGGCTGGTGAGGTGGCTCAGGGGTTAAGCCTCCGCCTTGCAGGCGGAAGGTCCTGGGTTCAGATCCCAGATCCCACGTATAGACGCCAGGCGGAAGCGGGGGCGGCCTGCGTTTCCGGTCCTGGTAGGGCAGAGCCTGTGAATCCCGGGGCAGAAGGAGGTGGAGGCGTCCATGGTGGTTCGCGAATTCGTCCGTGGTTCTACACATACACAGACACACACACACACACACAGACACACACGCGCGCACATACGCACGCACATGCGCACAGTTGAATAAAAAAAAAAAAAAAAACTCCTTGTGAATTTGTTGCTGGGTGAAGTATTGTGGAAAAAAAGCAGCCATCATATGAATCAATGTATTTTCTATATAAACCTTTGCCAATATTCCCATGTTAAGTTGGCAAACTTCTGGCAATTTCCTACATAAAAATAAAATAATACTCCTTTAAACAAGACAGAACATGAGGTTGAAGTTAGGGATGAATCTCTATCCAGCCATTCAGAACTTTTTTCAAATTATTATTTTATTTTTCTAGTTTTACAAGCATATTGCTTCCTTCCATCCCCCCTCCCTCAGCCACTCAGTATTGAAAGAACTAACCAGTGTGTGTGGAGGGAAAGGAGCAAATGATTTGGAATTCATGATTTATCATATCATCTCACACATTTTCATGGACCTTGGCATTTGTGCTTAAGATTCCTCATTCCAATTGTTATTCTTCATAAGTCATCAGGCTTTGGCGGATCATGTCAAAGGAAATAGAAGAATATTCTTAGAAATACATTTGGTCTAAAGCATGGTAGAATAAAACACGATGCATTTCTAAATGATTATTTTTTCTTAATTCAACAAGTTTGTATTCAATATAGAGGCATATACATGTTGTTGGAATAGTGTTGAATATAACAGGCATGTCTGTCTTTTCCTAATACTTAAATTCTAGAGCAGAGAAGACAAGTAAATAAGAAAACAAATAAATGATAGATAACTTCGGGAAGTGACAAGTTTTGTAATGATAATAGGCAGAGTAATGTCATAGTGATAAATGGGACTATTAGATTGAATGCTTAGAAAAAGCCTTTCTGAGGAGTAGGCATTTAATAGGAAACTTGAAATGATATAAATATAACTCATGCAGAACTCATAGAAAATGTTAGTTTTCAGAAAATAATAGCATGAATAAAGATCCTGAGGCAAGAGCTAGCTTGATAAGTTGTTGAGAAGAAAACAAGGATTTACAGCTACATTGTGAGAAGACAAGGGACAATGGAGTGCTGGGTTCAGGAGTGATGGAGTCACATAAAATGAGGTCTTACCATTCGAAGAGCTAGAATTCAACTTGATGTAAAGTGGGAAGAAATATAAAGGCCTTAGGCAGGTGGCTGGTATGTTTTATAAAGATCATTTATCATATTCTTTATGAATTCAATGAATGTTCCTTTAAGTTTTGCTGCATATTTTAAAGTTTTCTCTCCATTTTGTCCTTTGTTTGGGTTTTATTTAGTTTTAAAATGCTTGTTAATTTAATTTTGGACAATTTCATTGACTTAATAATTCCAATATCATCTTATTCTGCCTGCCTCCATCAAATCCTTTCTTCTCCCCAAATACCTGATTTCTATCTTCATATTGAGGTGTGTGTGTGTGTGTGTGAGAGAGAGAGAGAGAGAGAGAGAGAGAGAGAGAGAGAAGAAAGAGAGAGAGAGAGAGAGAGAGAGAGAGAGAGAGAGAGAGAGAGAGAGAGAGTGTCTGTACATGCAAGTATGTTTCTGACCGCATTTATTAAGGCTGCCTGCATGAGCATGGTGAGGAGTTATTTGGTCGAATGAGAGGCAATATACTGGTAGCTACACTACTGAGGAATGCCACTCCTCCAAACTTTATTAGTAGCTTCTCTTGGAGGGGTAGAGCCTTATGAGTTCCCCTTCATCTATCATGGAATGATAGGTGTCTTGTACAAGGATTGTAAATTTAGTCATGACTGCTGAATTCTTGGTATCATGGCGATGCCATGCCTTAAGGACAGTTTCACACCTTTCCTTTTCAGCCTTATATTCTTGGGACTTCATCTTCTTGGTTTCCTGAACCTTAGAAGGGTGATGCTGATGCACTTTTAGGATTGGTAATTCAACAATCACTTGTTCTCAGCACATTTACTAGTTATTATTCTGCATTAACCATCACAAACTCAAATATATAAACTTTATTCGACATGGGTGAGAGCCCAATGATCTACTTACATAAAAATAATTATTTAGAAAACATATTTACTCCATATCTACCAAAACAACTGCAGTAGGCTTAACAATGGGGATAATGACCTCCTCAGGTATGAGTTTTGATGGTGATTACAGTGCCAGAATGAGTTTCTAATGTAAAGTAGGCCTAAGATATCAGCAAAAAGCAATTTGACTACTACCATTTTTGCAGTAATGGGCAGATTTCATCTTGCTTGTTGGTACTATAATTTGCAAGTCACAGCTGGGCTTGACCATTTCACTTTTCTTTCCCTTCATGCTATTTATATCTTCAATATGAGCTGTCTTTATGTGCCAGAAAAATCTTACCATACCTCCTCCCCTTTTCCATTTTTATGTGTATATGTGGTGGATGTGAGGATGTGTGTCTGCATGAAAGTTCATATATGCCTGCACACATCTCTGTGAGGGTACATGTATAGATGTTTGTGTGTGTGTGTGTGTGTGTGTGTGTGTGTGTGTGTGTGTGTGTGTGTGTGTAAAAGCCAAAGTTAATATCGAGAACCAACCTGATAACTTTCCACTTTATTCTTTTGAAAGCAGGGTCTCTAAACCCAGAGCTAGCTGCCAGGGTAAATCCATCTTCGTGCAGGGATTCCTACTCTTTACCTTCTAAGGATAGAATTACAAGCGAACCCACCACACTTGTCTGGGATTTTGCATGGAGCAGAATGGGGTATCTAAACAATTCTTTCACTTGTGTGGCAAGTGCTATAACTGCTGAGCCATTTCACCAGCCTCACTTAAAACTTTTAATTCAATTCCGTTTTGTTTTCAATTAGATGCTAAATATTTCAGATGTAAGTTCTCCAAGTATATTTAGTAATATGTTGTAAGGCTATAATGTAATTATTCAATAAAAATACAGAATGTATTTAAACCAAACGGCTAGTTGAATTTCTCTTTAAAATTCTCCATGTAGTATGTAATATGTTGGTCTAAACTGCAGTCATTTATTATTGCTTATCTGAAGTTATACCTCCAATGTCCATTTGCCTTATCTATCACTCTGGTGCCTTTGCTGCTGAGAAGCTTTTTGCTTTTTGATGTACTTGCAATTCAAATTTTATGTTGGTTATTCATGCCTTATGGATATTCCAACAGTAAGTATGGATATTCCAAACAAGCAACGACAAAAATGTCCTCAGTGCTGATGCTTTCAAGAGTTTCCTCTACACTATCTTCTGGTAATTTCCTTTTCAATTTCGCATCTTTCATTTGTATCATTGATCTTGAAGTAGACTTTTGCAAGTAGTTAGATATAGGACTCCTTTTCTCCTATACAGCCATATGCTTTCAGCAGTCACTTGTATCAAGAAACAGGTATTTATTTATTGCAGCTTCACTACATACTCCATTGATCTGTGTAGCAGTATGAGTGAGTGCTAGCACCCTTCCATCTGATTGGTTGATTCACAGTGAGTTTTGAGGTTAGAGTTCTGGCATCACTATGTTATTTCTGTCTTTTTATTAAACTATTTCAGATATTTGGACTCTTTGTGATTACATATACATTTGAGAGATTTGCTTTGTTTTTTTATATTTATTTTTTTAATTTCCACTCATACAAACTTAACAGGTAGACCAGTCCCTTCCCTCCCTCCGCCCCCTCCACCTTCTTGCTCCCCCTCCCCTCCCTCTTCTATCTGCCAGACTATACAGCCTCCCCTTCTGGTAAGATCATACCCCATCAGTTGTAAATGATCAGGAAGGAAAGTCTGTGAACTTAACCAGATGTCTCCTTACTTACTCGTAGTCTTTGATGGTGTCCTATTTTCTCTGCTGTAACATGGTCCCCTCTCTCCTTGTTACTGGTGTGTCCCTCCTTCCTCATGCCTCCTGTTCATAATCTTTGCAATTACCATAGGTGTTACAGAGATTTATCTTTGAGTGTCTCTGAGTGGATTTGGTACTAGGAGCCACCTATTGGAGAGTACATATGGTGCTTAATTTTCTGTGTCTGGGACACTTCACTCAGTATAATTGTTTCTAATTTCATCCACGTCTGAGCAAATTCCATTAATTCATCATTTTGGATGGCTGAGTAGTACTCCATTGTATAGATGTACCACATTTCCTTATCCACTCCTCAACTGTTGGACATTTGGGTTGATTCCATGACTTTGTTATTGTAAACAGTGCTGCTATGAACATGGTCGTGCTTGTGCTATCAAGGTGAATTTTTGTTGTATGGTGGGTTATTCCCAAAAGTGGAATCTCAGGGTCATATGCCATTTCAATCTTTAATTTCTTTAAGAATCTCCAGACGGTTCGCCAGAGTGGCTATATGAGCCTGCATTCCCACCAGCAATGTAGCAGAGTTCCCCTCTCTCCACCTCCTCTCCAGCATTTGTTGTTGTTTGTATTGTGGATTTTTGCCATCCTGACTGGGGTGAGATGATATCTCAGGGAAGTTTTGATTTGTATTTCCCTGATGGCTAAAGAAGTGGAGCATTTTTTAAGATATTTGTTAGACATTTTAATTTCATCCCTGGTAACGTTTCTTTTAAGTTCCAGGGCCTATTGTTTCCTCCATGTTTAGTTTTCTAAGTTCTTTGTGCACTCTGGACAGCAGAGCTCTATCAGATAAGTGGTTAGTAAAGATTTTCTCCCATTTTGTGGGTTGCCTTTGAGCTCCTGTTACAATCTCTTTATCTGAACAGAAGCTCTTTAATTTCACAAGATCCCAAGTGTTGAGAGTTAGTAGCAGTGATTGTGCCATTGGATGTCTGTTTAGTTAATGTTGGCCTAGCCCAATCATCTCAAGGGGGTTCCCTATCTTTTCACCTATGGTTTTTTTTAGTCTCTGGCCTTATATCAAGGTCCTTGATCCATTTGGAATTATGTCTTGTACATGGTGACAAGTACTGGTCCAGCTTTAATATTCTGCATGTGGAGATCCAGTTTTGCCAGCACCATTTGTTGAAGATGCTGTTCTTTTTTCATTGGATTTTTTGGGCCCTTTTGTCAAAGACCAAATGGCTGCAATTTTGTGAGCTTATATCTGGGTCTTCAACACTTATCCATTGATCTCTGTGTCTATTTTGGAGCCAGTACCAGGCTGTCTTTATAACTATGGATTTGTAGTATAGACTAAGGTTTGGTATGGTGATACCTCCAGCTGTGTTTTTGTTACTCAGGATTGTCTTTGCTATCCTGGGTCTTTTGTGTCTCCATATGAATTTTGAGATTGTTTGGTCAACTTCTTTAAAGAATTGCGTTGGGATTTTAATTGGTATAGCATTGAGTTTGTATATTGCCTTTGGTAGGATGGCCATTTTTACAATGTTGATTCTGCAAATCCAGGAATATGGGAGGTCTTTCCACCTTCTGGTGTCTTCTGTTATTTCTTTCTTTAGGGTTTTAAAGTTTTCATTGTAAAGGTCTTTTACCTCCTTGGTTCGGTTTATACCAAGGTATTTCATTTTTTTAGGGGCTATGGTAAATGGGATTGTTTCTCTCAGGGCTTTTTCACTTCTTTCATTCTGGACATATAGGAAGGCCACTGATTTTTGTACATTTATTTTGTATCCTGCTACCCTACTGAACTTCTCATTTAGTTCCAGGAACTTCCTGGTGGAGTTTTTGGGATCACTCAGGTATAAGATCATGTCATCTGCAAATAGGGATAGCTTGACATCTTCCTTGACGATTTGAATCCCTTTTATGTCCCCTTCTTGTCTTATGGCTTCAGCTAAGACTTCAAGGACAATATTGAATAGAAGTGGTAAGAGTGGACAACCTTGTCTAGTTCCTGATCGAAATGGGAATGCTTCAAGTTTTTCCCCATTGATTATAATCCTTGCTGTAGGCTTGTTGTATACAGCTTTTATTATATTGATAAAGGTTCCTTCCATTCCTACTGTCTCTAGCGTTTTGATCATAAAAGGCTGTTGGAACTTGTCAAAAGCTTTTTCTGCATCTATTGAGAGTATCATGTGTTCTTGGACTTTGGACTGGTTTACATGATGAATTACATTTATTGATTTGCGTATGTTGAACCAACCTTGTGTGCCGGGGATGAAGCCTACTTGATCCCCGTGAATGATCTTTTTGATGTGTTTTTGAATCAGATTTCCTAAGACTTTGTTGAGAATCTTTGCAACTGTGTTCATCAGAGAGATTGGCCTATAGTTTTCCTTTTTAAGTGTATCTTTATTAGGTTTCAGAATTAAGACCATATTAGCTTCATAGAAGGAATTTGGTAGTGTTCCTTCCTTTGCTATTGGATAGAACAGTTTAAGGAGTATGGGTTTTATTAACTCCTTAAATGTTTTGTAGAACTCTGTGCTGAATCCATCTGGTCCAGGACATTTTTTGGTGGGAAGATTCAAGATTACTTCCTCAATTTCCTCATATGTTATAGGACTATTTAAATAATTCACAACTTCCTGATTAAATTTAAGTAAGTTGTGTTTACTTAGGAATTCATCCATCTCTTTTGTGTTGTTAAATTTCACCGAGTATAAGTTTTTGAAATATGATGTTATAATTCTCTGGATTTCTTGGGTATCAGTAGTGATAACTCCATTTTCATTTCTACTTTTGTTAATTTGGGTTTTCTCTCTTGTTTTTGGATAATTTGGCTAGGGGTGTATCCATCTTATTGATTTTTTCAAAGAACCAGCTTTTTGACTGGTTGATTTTCTCTATCGTTTTCCTAATCTCGATTTCAGCTATTTCTCCCCTTATTTTGCTAATGTCATTCTCTTCTACTACTTTTGGGATCAGATTGCTCTAGTTTCTCTAAAGCTTTAAGCTGCATTATTAAGTTATTTATTTCTGATGTTTCCATTTTTTTGATGTAGGCATTAAAAGCTATGAACTTACCTCTCAGGACAACTTTCATTGTGTCCCAGAGATTTTGGTAAGTTGTATTTTCATTATTGTTTGCTTTCAGGAAATCTTGAATTTCCTTTTTAATTTCTTCCTGAATCCAGTTCTCATTCAGCATCATAGTGTTAAGTTTCCAGGGTTAGTGTATTTTCTGTGGTTTGTTGTGTTGTGGTCTGATAGGGCACAGGCTAGAATTTCAACTTTCCTGTATATGTGGATATTCCTGTATATGTGGAGATTCATGTGATCTATTTTGGAGAAAGTTCCGTGTGCTGCTGAGAGAAATGTGTATTCTTTGGTGCGTGGATGAAAAGTTCAACAGAGATCTGTAAGGTCCATTTCTTTAAGTGTTTGATTAAGTTCCAAAGTGTCTCTGTTAAACTTTTGACCTGTTGATCTTTCCCATGTTGAGAGGTGCTAAAATCCCCAAGAATTATCATTTTGGGGTTGATTTCTCCCTTTAGACGCTATAGGATTTTCTTAATGAATGTGGAGGGTCCCGTATTGGGTGCATATATGTTCAGTATTGTGAAGTCTTCCTGGTGAATTGTACCTGTGACTAAAATGTAGTATCCATCTGTGTCTCTTATGATTTTCTTTGGTTTGAAGTCCACTTTGTCTCACAGCATAATGGCTACCCCTGCCTGTTTCCTGATTCCATTAGCTTGCAGAATTTTGGACCAGCCTTTCATTTTTAGGATGTGCCTATCTTTTGTGGTGAGATGAATTTCCTGAAGGCAGCCGATTGATAGGTTGTGGTTTTTAATCCAAGTTTGCAATCTGTGTCTCTTAATTGGTGAGTTAATACCATTGACATTTAATGTTATAATGGAGAAATTATTTTTAATTCTGGACATTTTTTATGTTTAGTAGATTTTGTAAGCATGTTGTTTGACATTTATGTTTTGGTGGTATTATACTTCCCTTCTGTCCTCCTGGATACGCTTGTTTTTTTCTTCAAGTTTGGGTATCATTTCTAGCATTTTTTGAAGGCCTGGTTTGGTAGACATGTATCCCTTCAAGTTGTCTTTGTGCTGGAAATTTTTCTTTCTCCATTGATCATGATGGATAGTTATGCCAGGTATTTCAGTCTGGGTTGACATTTTTGCTCATTTAATAGTTGAAGTATGTCTCTCCAAGTTCTTCTTGCTTTTACTGTTTCCATTGAGAAGTCATTTGTTATTTTAATAGGTTTACCTTTAAAAGTGACTTGTTTTATTTCTCTTGAAGCTCTTGGCAGCTTTTCTTTGTCTTGAATGTGGAGTGTTTTGACGATTATTTGCCGTGGCAATTTTCTATTTTGGTCATATCTGTTCAGAGTGCGAAATGCCTCTTGTATTTGGATGGGCCTGTCATTCTTCAGTTGAGGGAAGTTTTCATTCATGGTAATTTGAAAAATTTCCTCAGGTGTGTTATTTTGACATTCTTGCTTTGGTATTCCATGAATGCGCATGTTAGGCTTCCTGAGGGTGTCCCATATCTCTTGAATGTTCCTCTCAAGTATTTTTTTGGCTTTAACAATCTTTTCCATTGAGTTGGATAATTCTCCCACTTTGTCTTCAAGATCTGAAATTCTATTTTCTGCCTCATTTGTTCTGCTGATAAGACTCTCTGTTGAGTTTTGGGTTGACGATAACTTGTCTTTTAGTTCAATTTTAAACTCTGCCTGAGACTGTTTTAACTGCTCTATGCCTATTTTTGTTTCTTGCACTGTTTTTCTCAACTCCTCCAAGTGCCTGTTGTGTTCTTGTTCAAAGTGGTTGATGCGGTTGTTTAACTCCTCTTGGATTTCCTCTTTCATAGTATTATTTATGGTAATGATCATACTTTGAAAGTCGTTGTCTTGGGTCTGGCTTTCTTGGCTGTTTTCTGTGGATTTGTCCTGGTTGGAATCCATCATTATGTGGTTAAATCTTTCAGTGGGAGATTGGTCTTCTTGGGTTTTGTTTCTCCTGGAACTGCACTTTGACTTGGGCATCATTGTTTTGTCTTCTAGGACTTTTCAGTTTCTGTGTGTTTTTGACTGAACTGATTTAGTTGGTAGGTATTACTACAATTGGGCAGTTATTACTAGTGCTTCCATTGGAGTTGAGTATGTTTGTCTTTTGTTTTTGTTATTTCCTAGTTGAGGCTATTAGGCTGTTAGTACATCAGTTAAGTCACGTTAAGTAGACAGGGGGTGAATATTCGTATAGTGGTGTACTTTTGTGATTTAGTATCTTGGTGATATGTGAGAGTGAGTGGTGTATTCCCTGGAGTTGTATATGTTTTTGGGGTAGCTGTATGGAAAAGTTAATCTACAGTGATTAATATTAGAAAGGAACAGTAAGGTGAAAAAAAGGAGGTTTACTTATCTTTGGGCTGGATGTGAAGAATCTCTCCCATGTGACAGGATGATTGTAGAGGTTTTCAGATGTATGGCCTTTGACCCTTAGAACTTTGCTTGAGTTTCCTTTAGACTGTATTGAATTCTGAGTAGCAGTGTGTCTACCGTAGACCATATTCGTGGGTCCCCTGTAGGCCAGAGAGGCAGAGGGTCTGATGTTGATGTCGGAATTCTTCACCTGGGACTTGGGACTTGGCTTAGTGGCCCTCCCAAGCCCCAGGGATGGAAGAATGTGAGCAAGTCCTGTCCAGTTGGGCGGACAGGCCAGCGGGAGGAAGAAAGGGTTTGGGGCCCAGGGCGTGGCCCAGGCTAAAACCGGAGGCAGCCTGGGTGCCGCTGGGACACGGGGAGATCTGGGGGACTGGGCAGATTCACCTGGGATGGCAGACTCAGAACGGGGTCGGGTAGACAAGGCGGGTGGGAGGGAGAAAAGCTTTTTTTCGTTTTTTAAAGAATTCTATTGACATTTTATGATGACTGTTCTGAATTTCTATATTCATTATGTGCAATATAGACAATCTCAATATTAATTCTTGAATGTCACAAACATCAGAAATTCTTGTATCTTTTTGTATTTCTTTCATTTCATGCATTGATAATTTTGTAAATGTCACTGTAGAGACCATAATTTTCTTGGCTGAATGTATATTTTGGATTTACTTGTTTTTCTTTTGTTTTGCTTCAGTTTGTGAACAATATCACTTCTTTCCTGTTGTTTTCGTTAAGTTTATTACTGATAATCTAATGTTACTTTTTAAAAATGTTTATGTCTTACATCATTGTTGAATCTATCTACTACTTATCAAATACTTAGTAGTATTTAGATTTTTGTGTAAAAAAATTCTTGCAATCTTCAAATTAAATAGTTGGATTAATCATTTACTTTTTTTGAAATTCTTTGTATTTTTCTCTAGCCTGATTTTTTGGACGATTTCCAGTATTTGTGGATCTAAAAGTGGCAGTCGGTTTTTTAATTGTAGACTACAAGAAATGCTGTCATTTTATAATTTAGTACTATGTTCATTAGACGACACCTCGTCATGTTTTCTCCCAGTAAACCTTCATTACTCATTGGGATGAGTAACATTCCTTCTGAAACTGATGTGTTGAAATTTTAACAATAAAAGATTTTAATTTTGACATTTTTTAACATGCATTTGTTGAGATAACCCTTGAGTTTTGACCTTTACTCTAGGTAGTTGTTGTGTTTATTCATTTATATAGATCAACTCTTCCTTTTGATCTCAGGATAAATTTCACTTGATCATAGCACATAATCCCTTGATGTATTGTTTAATCATTCACTAAGAATATTTTAGCAATTTTTGTATCTGTTGAAAATCTATCAATGTAAACATTTTTAATTGAAGGCTTGAACTTGTGACAGATTACAGGTTTCTTTTTTTTTAACATCAATCCTTTGATATTATTCATTTATTTCTTGCTCTTTTGTTTATACAAATCTTTATAAACCATGGCTTAGGCTTTTGCTATAGATTCTCCATGAGCCAATTCATATACTGATTTTCTAACCTGTATGCAATTTTAAACTCATAAAATGAGAATGCTCCATGGAATCCATCATCAATGTGGTGATGTGTCACTTGAACTCCAGCATTGCGAAGCCTGGTGACATACATGATCCCATCATCTCTTAGGACATCATATTGACAAGTGATGACGTAGGTCAGAGGTAAATGACTCAATGTTTCATCGGCCAACAGTGGGGATGCCCTCACATCTAGGAACCCGGGGTATTTGCTAGCCAGCTCAGAATGATGAGGAGTGGGAATCTTATAAATGTGATTTTTCTTAAACCTCTCAGGGAGCAAAGAACTCCAATTCACGAATCTGAACAGATGGCTTTTCTCCAGGGGCACATGTTGCTTGAGGAGCATGGCTTTGTCCAGAGATCTGTCAGTGGTAAAGTAGTCACTCCAGGACCTGACCATGACTGATCTGGTTAAAGTTGGTGAGCTTTCTAGATAAGATGGTAAGTCCATATCAAGAGCCTGAAGGGCGGGGTACACTAACACCTGGCCTTGAGTTTCATTTGGACATCTGGGTCCTCTATGAGCTGTTGTGTTACTGCTGCCGCTAAGTTCCCACCGGCACTGTCTCCAGAAACACCAACTCTTCCAGGATCTATACCATATTTTGCCAGAATGTCTTCACATAGAAACCACTTTAGGGCACGATATACATCTTCAAATTGATGTGGAAAATGATATTTAGGCCCTAGTCCGTAGTTGGTTGACACAACAACATCATCGAGTCTGTCAGCTGTCCACCTTGATAGAAAATCAAGAAAGCTGAAACACAGAAAATCCACATCAGAGCATGGATATGAACTGGATGTCTGTCTCAAAGCATATCAGTGCACATTGTTCCTCCCTGAAGTGTTCTGAGAAATGGTTCAATTGCATTGCAAAATATGAATTGTAGGGCTGGAGAGATGGTTCGAGGGTGAAGAATCTGCCTCACCCATGAAGGATCAGAGTTTGGATCCCACATCACATGTAGAAACACCAGACTGAAATGATGGCATTTCTAGAAGATGGAGCCTGGGAAAACCCAGAGCAAAGCAAAAAGAAGGTAGAAGCAATCCAGGATGATTCCCAAAGTCACCCTTGGGCCTCCACAGGCACATACAGTGCCCTCTGACAGACTGACAGACACACACACACACACACACACACACACACACACACATTTTTTAAAAAGCATGAAATTGTGCAAGGAATCTTTTTCTATACATATTAAACAGATTATAGGTTTCTAAAGATGCCTGAGCATGGATGTTCACAAGTCAGTTTCATTATTTTAATTATTTGTTCTTCAGTTCCACCATTTCCTCCTCTTTTTTTTTTAGGATGCTGGTATCTTTGCTCTATGTATTATTCAGATTATCTTCCCTTAAGACAATATAAAAATTACTTTTCAACCAAGCAATTGATATTTTGTTTATGGCCTAATGTTAGAGTATTTTTATCACCTTACTTTGGATACACTATATTCAGTGGGTCTGTTATCTATCTGATGCTTACCATACACTGATTTTGCACCTGTCAATCAATCCTTCATTGATTTTTAAAGCTGTAATAGAAAGTTTATTTATACGTTTTATGGAGTTGCTTGAATGCGTGTTTGCATCAGTTCTGGTCGAGCAAAGCAATGCAGTAGCTTTTTCAGTTGTAATCAATGTTGTATAGGGACTGTGGATATTTTAGTGCTCAGGCCTCAGTGGTTTTTTGGATCATTTTTCCAGATACATTGCTGTCTGCTGAGGTAGAATAGATTGAATGGAGACTACACACATCACATGGAACTACTGGTATTAGATTTCCTGTGGATTCCTTTTGTTGGCCACATGGTTACTTAATTTCAATGGCAGAATCATGATGTCTTTAATCACTTACCCATCCCTTGCATTGGGCCTGATGTGAAATGAAGCCTAAAGCATTTAGCAGTTTCTTTTCAGTATCCAAAGTCAACACAGGAACAAATTTGCACCATTAGGTACAATTTGGGTGTTTATCAGTATTTTGATGTTGTGTGAATCTTTATTAGAAGTGTCAAATTTCTCATACTTTGAGCTTCCATGCAGCAATCCTAGTGTTTTACATGGCTGCTGGAGGATGATTGAAGCTTCTTATTTGCTTACTGAACATACAAATAGGTTGGTAGCCAAGAGAGTTCTGTGCAGAACAATCCTGGATATTTAAGGGCGTAGCATAGAATGGGCTTTTTCTGTTGTTGTTTGGTGCATATCCAGTAACACAGATTTCCCGCATGTTTCCAACAATTGAGTTCAGGGTCTATTGGGAGACAGCTTTCTTCAGCAATATTTTTTTCCTGGCATTTTTGGGACTACCAGTGGTCTCCTCATACCTCACTGCACATTAAGTAGTATACTCTTGCTTTCAGATAGGTGTTCTCATATTGTTGAGATGGCAAGTGTTCTGTATCTCATTACTTTTATATAGGACCACAGGTGAGTCTTCCTGCTTCACAATGTGTGATGCTGTAACTGAACTCTATAACTCTCTTTTACCATTCAGAGGAACAGCATTCATTTGCTCTGAGTGGACTCTTTTGCATCATGGAGAAAAACATGTCTGATTTCTCTAATTAGTCATCTCTTGGATAATTTTTATCCCATTAGCTAAAATGATGAAAAGAAAGGAAATAATTTATCAAGCAAATTAGAAAATTAAATTGAATGCCTTTCAAATCTGAAAAACTCCAAAGCTAATTCCAGTATGTTATTTTTTCTCTCAGAGATATTTTTGCATGAAAAAGTATACAATGTCACATCTATTGTGTGAAAATATAACATAATTATAGCAGAAAAATGTGCATATCCTAATGTAGTTTCTTGTACAATTATTTGAGGAGAAACAAAAAATTTGCTTTATATTCAGTTAATTCTAATGACTCACCAGATTTTCTGAATAATATATTGGAATAGCTCAAAGTATTAATTTTTTAATCATGTGTGTGTGTGTGTGTGTGTGTGTGCGTGTATCTGTGTGTGTCTGTGTGTCTGCATGTGCTTGTCTCTGTAGAGGCCCAAGGGTGACTAGAGAAGTCACTTGGATTGTTTCTACTTCCTTTTTGCTTCTCTCTGGGATTTCTTAGGCTCTATTTTCCAAAGTCAAAAGTATGAGTTGCTGCCATTTCTCCCTGCTGCTTTTACCCAGGATCTGAAATCCAAACTCATTTTCTTCTGCTCAGGAGATAGAGTCTTAATCCATGATCCATCTTTCCAGTCTTCTTTTACTTTGTGTCTTGTATGAATTTCTGGACTTTTAAATGAGATATTTTCTGATAGAAGTTAACTAATTATCATCATATATAAAATATGATATTAAAAGAACATTGTTGCAATGTGTCTGCTTATATGACCAAGGGGGTTTTATTCTCTTTTACCATTCTTGGTTGTAGTTCTCCTTGCTTGGCAGGATACAGTCTACTAACACCAGTAGCTAAAGAGATTGGCTACCCCATATCCATACGGATTGTTGAAAGAGATGTAAATCTCACTCACTAGACAGTAAGACTACCAAAGTATACTGAAGAATGCCAACTTACTGTACCAATTCTATCCCATCTTATCTACCTACCCAGAGAATGGTAACACCCACCATAGGCTGGGTCTTCCTACAACGGTTAGACATTTTTTTGCAGGTTTGATCAGATCCTGCCCTAACTAGTAATTCTTTATAAATGTGTCCAGTTCAGGCTCCAATTAGAGCCTCTGTATCTACTAGCACAAGCATTTATTAAACAACATATATAAACATATACATTGCTTAATTTTTTATTTTATTATTATTATATTGCTTCCTTTCTTGCATTGAAGAACTAAAACATCTATTGCAATTGTAAAGTCATACATGAAACAAAATTACCTAAATTCACATGATTGCCCCTCATCAAGCTTAATTTGAATTTGTCATTTGTATAGTTTCAACATTACAGGGGTAATAAGAGAATTGTCAAATTACTTGAGTCAAAATCAGTGTTTTACATGGATAGTAGATGAATAGGTAATGATTGATTATAGATAGACACATATGGAGATGGATGGAGCAAGAGAGAAAGTGAATATTATAGTCCATCTGACAAGCTGCAGAGTAGATATTTGTGGATATTTAAACAATTGTGAAATTATTATTTGATTTTCACTGATTTTAATTTCATAAATCTTTTTATCATTTTTACCATTAATATTGAAGTTCAAGTGTGCAAAATTTTTTGATTATTAGTAAATCAGACTGTATGTAAATAATACACTTGAAATCATTAACAAATTGAAATTAATCTGAAATACTAAGAATCAGAGGAAGAAATTTCTAGTAAACAAAAGCTTAGATTGCTTTTTTTGGGCTATATTTGCCTTAATCCCTCCAAACTTGTGAGGATTCAACCTTTTTTTTTTCAAGTCTTGATTTATGCCTTAGAGAACAAAGTATAAGCCAAGGATAATTCATTGACCTGACAAAAACTACAGCAAAAAGAGAAAAAAGTCAATGGGATTTGGTGATAGTTTATCACTCACAGTGACTGGGTTTATCTCTGGGCCAAAATCAATAATGTTGGAGGAAAAAAAAAACACAACTCAGATGGAAGAATGCACTGAATGTCTTACTAGTTAATATGTCTATCCATTTTTCTTGTGCTCCTTTTTTTAATCTAGTGAATTAGTCTTAAAGAAGCACTAACAAATTATTATAGAAATACAGTCTATCTTTGAATGACTAAACAAACAAAATACAGAAAATGTCCCATCATTAAGTGATGAATATATTTAGTTATATTAGTATCCATAAATTAAACTTGACAAGACATTTATCTTAACTTTTGTTCAGTGTCAAAATTATAAACCTTTTATACATTGTTCATAACTGACGTAGATCAACTAAGCTTTAATGAAAATGCTGAAGAACTCTCTTTTGATGATAATGATATAAAAACAATGAGAATAGAATTTATCATTATTGGATAGATAATTATTTGAAAACAATGAGAGTAGGAAAAACATCATGTAGTTAGTCATGATTACTTTGATAAGAAGATTGCTTTGGTATTTCCAAAAAGATGACACTTCAGGCATTAACAGTATTTACCAAGTTTAATGTGATGATACATTTAGTCATAGAATAAACCCTTTTTTTCATTTAGATTTTTCCCAGTTTTAGAACTGTTTTTATATCTCAGGCATTTTTACTACTTAATTAACCATTCAGTTTGTATATTGTGATAGTTAATCCTATCACACCTTGACACACCTGGCATTAACTAAGATCAGCTGAGCCCAAGCCTGGCATTAACTAAAATCAACTGAGACCACCTGAAGAGATTATTTAGATAATACAAAGATCAGCCATAGATCAGATCGGAACCTCCATAGATCCCATTGTAACTTCCCAGTAATGGACCAGATAAAAGGAGCCATAGAAGAGAGAGAGACGCTCCAGGAATACTCCAGCCATGTGGATGTCTGCTGTGACTTAGCCTGCCTATGGCTTCAGCCACCAGTCATGACACTGCTGCCGTAAAAGTCTGTTCTCCCCTCTGGAACTGTAAGTTGAATAAATCTCCCTTTCTCCTTTAAGTTATTTGACTTCGGGTGTTCTCCCGCAGCAATAGTTAAGAGTGACCTTTACATATATTAATGGAAAATGATGAAAATTGCACTACATATATCTTTCCATGAATATCATGTGGCTGTAACATTACTTAGCATACAAGATCCGGATAATGTTAAATGATCATACTTATTTTCAAATTCCAAATTTGTATATTTATAGTGAGTTAAGATACCCTCTAATAAACCTTCCAAATATTATGAAAGAATAAGCAACGGTTGTAAATGTACCCTTAAGATTATCCTATTCCCAAGAAATTGAAGGAGCATAATATTTACCCTACTTGTTTGTTATATTTATTTCATTTATATTCTTTTACTCTTTCACATGTGAATATGATTTTGAAAATGAATGAATATGAATATGAAAAATATGCATCTATGTTATTTTCCTATTATTATGCCTTCTTTTACTATAAACTTTCCTCTTTCATTTCCCTCTTATATTCCTGTTTTTATTTATATGCAGCAGTCCAAGTCTCATCTGAATTGCCTGTGTGACCTGTACCTGAGCCCTTGCTAGAGTATATATCAGTGGATTCATCACTGAGGAAAGAACACCTGTCTGCATCCATCTTGCTACATTAACTCTCAATAATCATTCTGGGAGGTGAGGTGATTCTCGAATGTTATGGGGGTAACCAACTGCTTTCTGAGTGGCTTTAAAGCTATCTTTTCAGTAGGGAATATATGCTTGGTATTGTAAACAAGGTACATGAAGGGAATTTGGACCTAGTATAAGAAAACTACTAAGTTTTGCTAAAAGGAATGTGAAGGAATTTTAGGAGTAAGAAGAAGAAAGTTCTCACTGGGAAAAAAGGAGAGGATGGAACTAGGTTATAAGATGAAAATAACTAATTTATTGTATTTATGTATGAAACTGAAAAGAAGTTAAAAAGACAAAAAATATCTTTGTAAAGTTTTCGTAATGTAAATCCACAACAAACAGGGATAAAGAGAATTGCCTCAACATGATAAAGATCTCTGTGAATGAATAAGCACAATATAACTAAGGATTTAGGAATGAAAGCTTTCCTCTTCCTATCAATCATTCAGTGCCAAAGCAAGTGTGCTTTTTTTATGTACTCTGCTTAGCATTCTATTGCATGCTGTAGTTAGAAAAATTAGGTAATAAAAATATATAAAGGTTACAGAATGGAAATGTGCTTACAGAAGATAGAAATACATTTTATATCCAAATGACCTGACTTTACATTTAAGAAATACTGATGAATCAATACATTAACTGCATGACAAAACTTATATCAGTAGATCAAAGCACTAGAATGATATGCCAATGAATAAGAGTTTCTGGAAATGCACCTACAATGAATAATACAAAAAAGAAATTTAAAAAACAGTTTCTATTTCTAATACTATTAAAATAATTCTAACAGCAAAGGTAATGAAATTCTTAATATTCTAACACACTAAATTAAAATAGATTTAAATATAAAATTATTTGCATGCATAGTAAGATATCCCATTGTGAAGGATACCATGTTAGTTAAGAGGGAAATCACACATAAAATCACATACAGACTCATGACAATAAGTATAAAAATCACAATGAATTCTTTGCATAAATTAGCATTTTGACATTAATGTTAAAATTTGAGAAATTAAGATTAATCAAAATATTTTATATTTTAAGAAGTTTTAGGAACCAAACATAGGGCCTCACATCTGATAAACATGTGTTAAAACACATCATTGAGCTACCTCCGCCATCCATAATTGATGGAAATATGAGTGACATTAGATAAATATGATGTTCAATTTCAAAAATTACTGTAAACAATTGCAATAAATCAGTTAGTGTCACAATGGAATTAACATAGAACCATAGATCAATGAAATATAACTAAGAGTTCAAAATGTGGTTAACTTTCTTTTTCATTTCTTTTTGAATGCCTTGTATATATGTATGTATTTGTTTATGAATAGTACATCTCTGTATACATATGCAGATATTTACAGGTGTATGGAAAGTTCAGATATCAAACTCAGATATATATCATTCCTTAGACTGAATACCCTTTAGGCTTGAAGATAAGTTCCTTTCTGGACTGAGAAAAAGCAGCCTAACACAATTGACTAATGATCATCAGTGACTCTACAAGTTCTGAACAAGGACCCTGTAACATTTGGCGAGACTGTTTCCCATAACACAGTCTAATAATATATACTTGTTTTTCCATTAATATTATAATTTTCTTCAATGTTTAGACATTGAAAATTTTAAGTAGATTGATATATACAGTATGTGGTGGAGTTTCAAATGAACTCCTTTGAAGCTGGATCCATACTACTGTTCTAGCACCAATTGTTGGAAAAGTTTAATTCTTTTTCTATGAGATAGGAGTTGATTCTTTGTGGTACTATCATGTACTGGAGGCTAAAGAGGTAACTCAATCAATGAAACACTTGCTGTGAGTTTAGTCACAGAACCCACAGGGTTCTTGTTCAGGGGCCAAAATGTTACAGGAATGATTCCTCCCAATATTTCAGGGTTCTTGTGTTCCGGAGTTGAAGACTGAAACCAGAACTTGTAGAGGAAATGTAGAGAAGAGGAAGGCTGGAACTCATGGACTCCAGGAATGGAGTTCATGAAAAGCATGGAGCTGAAAATGAACTCACAGCACTCCGAGTGCCATGAGAGGCTAGGGCGCCATGGAGAACTGATGGAGCTAGAAAGAATTTGTGGCACGCTAAATGCTACAAGGGCTTAGGGCACCAAAGATGGCTGACAGGGCCAGGCATGTTTATATACCTAGGTAAGCCCCAGAAACTGGCTTTTTCTCATTGTTTAGCTCCCACTGGGATCCAAGCCAGTTGCTCCTGGGCCCACTTGAGGCTAGAGACTAAGATATTTGTTGGATATGGAGGGCTCATCTCCATAATCCTTTCATAGGGAAATTAGCCACCTTACCTCTGGGAGGACTGGAAACAGTTCCTCAGTAGGGGTGTTGCTTCAGGGAGATTCCAACAGTGGGGGTTGGCCTTCTGGAATTTCAAGGCCTTCAAAGACCTTGGGATACCCATCCCAGCATAGCTGCTCTAATCCTGCCTCAATTTGAGTGTAATTTCTCAGACATGCCATCAAAATACAAGCAAAAATATGAAGAACAGATCAGCTTAGCAAAATATCCTTTGCTTTAGAACGAAGCAGTTTGTTTCAGTTTACATGGTACTAGAAAAATTTTGTATAAATTTGATTCTTTTTTCTGATAGGCTATTATTAATGGAAGCAATTGCA
This sequence comes from Typhlomys cinereus, assembly GCA_023101885.1. Classification (NCBI taxonomy): domain Eukaryota; kingdom Metazoa; phylum Chordata; class Mammalia; order Rodentia; family Platacanthomyidae; genus Typhlomys; species Typhlomys cinereus. The sequence continues at coordinate 1,233,865 of JALPQD010000232.1, read as the reverse complement.
TAATCTAATTTTCAGATTTTTATCATATATGAAAGCAATATATATATATATACATAAATTATGTCTTTTGACTTCAGCTAATCTAATAACTGAATTAATTATTATGGATGAAATAATTTACCATTCGTTGAACTTGGTTTGATAATACTTTCAGGTGATTTTGTAAGTGCAATGATAAACAATATAAACCTGTGTTTTAACTTTATTGAAGACTTTTATTGGACTTGGAATTAGGTCATTTTATCTTCAGAGATTATGAGTTTCTCTGTTCATGTATTTCAAGTTCATTTCTCTATTAATCTTTTTTCTGGTAGGACCTAAGGTGCATTAATTTCCAGATAGACACTGAACAAACTGATTCAACATGTGAGAAGCTGAGACTGGAATCCAACATCAGTTATAGAATGAGTTTTGTCACAAAAATAAGTAAGGAGGGTTGGGGAGATGATTCACCAGTTAAAGTAGTTGCTACAAGCAAAGAGGTCAGAGTTCAGAACCCCTGACCTTGGGAGAAAGGTTATAGGGAGGGTGAAGCCCACCTGTAATTCCAGCACCAGAAGGCACTGCCTGGGCATCTGCAGAGCAGGCAGGCTAGCCAGACAAACCTTACCTGTGGGCTATAGTTCCATTATTGAAGGTCCATTCAGAAAAAGAGCAAGATAGAGAAGCAACAAAATATAATTGCTGATATCAACTTTTGCACTCATGTGTACCTGAACACAAACTTGCATGCTGACAAACACACACACACACACACAACTGCAAACGCAATACATTCACACACCATACACACACCAAGCACATATATACACATGAAAATGTCAAACTGAGAATAGAAATGACAAATTATCCCATCTAGTAAATTTTTCAGTATTAGACATTATAGTTTTCATCACTAGAAGTTCTCTTTCATTTATTTTTATAGTTGTAATATTCTTTTAACATACTAAAGTGTTTTCACACCTTGGATGAATCTTGTAATATTCTTTAATAAATACAATATTATATAATCATGTAATTATATGATTATATAACATATATAAATAAAATTATTCTTTAATAGATCTTTTAATATTCTTACATAAAAGTTCAGTCCTTTTATGAGTCTGTTTTCATTGACAGATTCTGTAGGTCATAATTTTCGGATTTTTTTGAGTGGTCTGTAATTGTTAGATGCACATTTGTGAATTCCAATTTGTTGAACTGTTATCAGTAAACATGACTAGGAACAGCTTAAAGTGACAAGGATTTTTTTTCTGGCTTACACGTTAAGGCACTGTAATCCCCACAATAGGTCTCATAGTAGAGAAACATGAGAAATTTGTTAGCATTATCAGAGATAGAGAGAGAGAGAGAGACAGAGAGAGAGAGAGAGAGAGAGAGAGAGAGAGAGCTGGTATGCTTGTAATTTCTCTTTCTTCTTTCTTCTTTCATGGATGGCAACCTATGAGATGGTCTCACCCTAATTAACTGTATTTTCATTCCTGAAGTAAGCTTCTCTAGAGATACCCTCATGGTCATGTCCACACGAGTATAACATATATGATTTGAAATCCAGTCAAGTTGATGGTAAAGAGTTACTTTCACAAATAGTAATTATATTTATGTTTTTAATACAGGCAGAGATTCCTTCTTCTTCTTGCATGCAATTCTTTTTTCTAAATTCCTGTAATTTTTTCACAGATGTGCATTAGAATTTAATTAACAACTGACTAGGACACCTTTGCAGAGCTAAGGGTAACCCTCTCCTCTTTGCCATTTTCCTCTGAAAACCATCCTGTCTTTCCTGAGGCTGCTAAGGTTTTCCCTGATCTCTTTAGCAGAAGGAATTGTCAGGTTCCCTTAGATTTCCCCACTCTGCTGTAGCACCTAGAAACTCAATGGAGAGGAAGCAAGGGCAGTCACTGTGCTTGCTCACTTCCAACACAGTGCTGTTCCTTTACAGACCAGTATCCACAGTCTGCACGTCATGATTTCTCTTTCTTTATATTTTAGTTATTTCATGAAAGATAGTGAAGCTATTTCTTTTCATATACAAGGAAATGTTATCACTTGAATTTGCTTTGTTCCTACAACATATAGAGGAAAGTCTTTTAAAATTTAAGACATCTGGGGCTGGAGAGGTGGCTCAGGGGTTAAGCCTCTGCTTTGCAACTGGAAGATCCTGAGTTCGGATCCTAGACCCCACGTATAGACGCCGGGCAGAAGCAGGGGTGGCCTGTGTTTCTGGTCCTGGTAGGGCGGAGCCTGTGAATCCCGGGGCAGAGTAAACAAAGAGGAGGTGGAGGCGGTCCATGGTGGTTCCCGAATTCTCCCGTGGTTCTACACACACACACACACACACACACACACACACACACACACACGCACACACATGTACAATTGAATAAATAATAAAAAAACTTAAATTCAGGACATCTATTTCATTCTACTTAGAAGGCAAATTATCAGATGATTTGTGACTTGTTGAAGTCTCATAGTGCTTTAAAGAAACAGATCAACAATTCAAGGCTTTTTAGAATTAATTTACAATTCTTCTGATGCTTATATAGAGTTACCATGATATATATAAAACTCAACAGAAAGAGTGATAAATCTGATTTTGTAATAACATAGTTTTAGGTTTAATATGCATTTATATACAAAAATCCTGTTTATTTTATATCCTAAGTTTCAAAATAAAAGTTATCAACATTTAAGAAACAACAAATTGCATGAGCAATTTCTATGGTAGAACAAATACATTTTGAAAAATTAGAAAACTGGTTTTCCTTTTAAGAATTTATGATGTTAATGTAGAAAAATTGGAAAATAAATATTTATTTTACGATGCACTATTTTAACTTTCTGAAGCAAACAAATGTAAAAGGACTTCAGAAATAATCATTATAACCATTGTTTTTCATTAGTCAAAGGTTCATATTGATTTTTTTGCAAAACATGTACATCATAAATCTCTTTCATCTTATATATTCCATTGCTTTAGTTTTGACTATCATATAATTTACCTCATAATTTACATTATTATAATTTTCTATTAGCATATAGTAAAATAATTTATGATAAGTAACAGATAGATCATCGGTAGCTATACATAACTCTAATCTTAATAGACCAAAAAACTGAGATGAACATTATAAAGAAAAATATGTGGCTTCCATTTGATCTTCAATATAATGATGCTGCAGGGGCTGGAGAGGTGGCTCAGGGGTTAAGCCTCTGCCTTGCAGGTGGAAGGTCCTGAGTTCGGATCCTAGACCCCACGTATAGACGCCGGGCAGAAGCGGGGGCGGCCTGCGTTTCTGGTCCTGGTAGGGCGGAGCCTGTGAATCCTGGGGCAGAAGGAGGTGGAGGCGTCCATGGTGGTTCGCCAATTCGTCCGTGGCTCTAAACACACACACACACACACACACACACAGACAGACATACACACACGTGCGCACATACACATGCACATACGCACAGTTGAATAAATAAAAAAAATTAAAAATATAATGATGCTGCAATAATCACTTTTATCACTGAGACATGAAGTCCTGTGTGCTTGGAATTAAATTGAATACTAAGGTCAAAGCAAACTAAACATAGTTTTTAATTTGAAACTGTAGAGCATTCAAGAGAACTGACTTTACTAGTTCTGATCCCTTTGCTGTTTTTAATTTCAGCAAAGTTAAAATATGATGCTTTGTGAATATTGTGACTTGAACCAGGAAAGCGTAAAAACCTTGAATATTATATTATTATTTCCCTAAAAATCTGATAAAATAATACAAAAATTCACAATTCCACATCAAGAAATGATCATATAAGAACTTTATCAATGTAGAAACATTTTTAAACTGTATACTCATATCGTAAAATGGGAAATTGTTAAACCTATGATTAGAGTCTGTGAAATGTTATTACTAGAACAATGAATATAAGACTATAGTATTTCAAATACTTCTTCAACAACAAAAACAGCTACTACTACTACTGCTACCACATTACTACCACTAACAAAAAGAACATAGATAAACATTTTTAATTATCTGAAATGACTTTCAGTTATTAACACTGAAAGAGACCTTTTGACTAGAATTGAGAATAGGCTCATTTTTTGATAAGGCCTAGAGAGATTATTTGCTATTTTGAAGCAGTTAAATATTATTATACTATTCCTAACTCTAAACACCAAATAACCAACATGAAAATTTTGTAACAAAGCCAATTTATATTCTATGTAAAATCATTGAAATTTAAAGACATATTTTGGAAAAAAAATCTCAATGTCAGATGAATGAAAAATGTGAATTTGTCTACTGAATAGCATCATGTATAAAACTCTATTTTTTTTCTGCTTAACAGTGGGCTGGTTGCAAACTTGGCGAAGTGAATGACATATATTGTATTCTTTTGTATCTTGTGTTTTCTAGTTTAGGCTTCTTCAGTTTGTGGCGAACTAAAAATCCATCAGTTCCCTAGTAAACATTTGTAATTTAGCACCATGGACAATTTATCACAACATCAAACAGAATCAAAGACCATAACTTGCGGAATACTTCTAAATAGTTTACTTAACTCTCTCTTAGACATTGATGTTCCCAGGTCTTAAAGTCCTTTGTTAAAACTACATTTAACACCTTCATGGCTTAATGTAGTTTATAACATGGAAACTAGTCAAGGTCCTTATATGCTTGGGACAGTATTGGCCAAGAGTCCCAAGCACAGATCATTAAACCTCTTTTTAGCAACCAAATATTAATTTTATTATTTAGTTGATGCATGGTGTTTTATACTTGATTTTCTGACTAGTCCACATTTGTTCCAGAAGAATACATTGCTTATGTCCCTGCTTTTAGATGAGAAAGCCTCAGAGTCTTAAGCATATTTCCATAGACAACACAATCAATAACTAAATACAAATTTCATAGCCCATAACCCATGGAGGATGGTGTGATAGTTCCATGCCAATTTGACACTATTTAATGATGTTTAATAATATGTTGTGAATTCACTAATATCTTCATTATTTAGTCTAAAAGTATAAAGTATTAAAATTACCCACAAAAATATCACATTCTTGCTATATGGAATATGTTGTGTTAATTCCTAGGTAATTTAAAAGAACATTAATGAAAATTTATTGAATACATTTCAGTTTTTAACTATTTTCCTTTTTTAGAGAAAAATAAGGCCAGATGTTGATTATCTGATCATGTAGAATTATTCCAGGAACACTTAAATTTTTTTTAGTATATAAAATATTTTAAAAGCTATTATCTTGGGCTGTCTCATTTTATGACTATTTGAAGTGTGTGGGAAGAAAATGATGTGCCATTTAGTACATGGATGGAATGAGAATAGAAAATGAGAAAAAAATATAAAAAAAGAAAAACAGAATTGCATTAATTTAACACGGGATAATTGGAAAACAATAAGGAATATTTAATATTTAAATATTCACCTATTCGAGGAGTATTGCCATAGGGATCTGACCATAGGTTGATTATGGTGGTACCTATAGAGTAAAACAGAGATTCAATGGGGTATTCTTGTTAATTTGCAATGTTTATTTTTGGCACTTTCATGGGTTGGACCATAGCCTACCACAATATTCAACACTTTCTAAAGGAATTCTTCACAGTATTTACATTGTACCATGAAAATAAATTCATCTCATTCCATGATTACTGAATGATGAATTCTTCACCCCAACAAGCTTTTTGATTTTTTTTTCACTTTTCACCTGCATCACTTGAGAAAAAAGATTTATTTCTCAAATCCTCTGTTGCTTCAGGAAGTATTACAAGTTTTTCAAGAGGAACATCTCCTCTTAAATGCTAAGCATTTGATACACTCCAGAAATATTGGCACACAGATGGTGTGCTAATATCCAGACCTTCTAAATCTGTGGTACATATCCTTTAGAGAATATGATTATGAGACTGAATCAGACACTTGGACCTTATGAGTAGCTCCATCTGATTTCCTGATCATTCTATTTTGGAAATAATGCTAGCATCTTATTATCTCCTAATTATTCTCTGGGACATTTTCAAGGATGCAGGAAATGTTTTAGAACTGCTTATGGGACCACATTGTTTCAACTTATAATGTGTTACCTTTTTTGTTTGCTAGATTATAAGGGAAGATATTTCCAGGAATGCAACCTAGCATATGGTGTAACTTGTGAATCCATCACAGAGTCACTTTTCATGTTGGTTTATGGGCAGGAAAACAAGGCACATTATGACTACAGAGAGCAATAATTCACTAGAGGTTCTGTTTTTAACTTATCAGGCACACTAAATTATGAAAGCAAATTGTTTCTTGGTGTATGCTGGAATTTATGGCATGCACATATTTCTTTGCAAATGTCCTTTCAAGTGAAAGATGTTACACAAAGAACAGAGGGCTCCAGATGAGCAACAGGTGGGGATGAGTGATCCATGGTGTGTATAGTACTGAAATTGATATTATTTAGGCAATTTTAGAAAATATTTTACACAAGCAAAAAGCACACAGTTCACAAAGCACAAATTTTGTCCACAAGATGTTCTTTTAATGGTTTAAAAGATTCCCACCTTGTGAACTCATGTCCAATATTTTAATTAAACACCAATATTTTCATTTCTCAAGTCATACAATGCAAACATTCTCAGAGAAGGCAAAGTTCCATTTAATTTCATGTCATATGCTAACTGATTAATTGTGTGCCTTTGGTTAACCTGCAAAGTCAACATCCAGGTAAGTCTGTACCTATAGTGACCAGAGTTTGGGAAAGCTTCTCTGAGTCCAGAATTTTGTATTTATTTTATCAGCAGAAGTGAACTGACATCAAATTTTCATATGAAAGCAAGCAAAAAGATTGTATAGAGCTTCAATTTTACTTTTTGATGATTTATTTCAATGCCCTTCTCCAAGCTAGATTCCTCCTCACTCAAATGTATTTTCCACAATCTCTTTAACTCCTGTATGTAATGGAATATGCATCTAAGATATGGAGAATCAGTTTGAAGAAATTGCAGTTTCCCTCCTTCTATTGAGTAAACATAAAAAAAATCCTATTTAGTAATTTATAGTTTTGGATTTGGTATTCCAAATTGAAAGAAATTATTTTGTCAAAAGTTTCATGTTGGTTAATTATAAAATGTGTAAATTTTGAAAGAAAATTCTTTCTAAATGAATAAAGAATATTAAAACCTAATATTGTTGAACCAGTCATAGAAGTTTAAATGTTCATTAAAATTTATGCACTGAAAAGTACCTCAATGTAACTCAGCCTGGATTGTTGACTATCTATGTTGCTTAAAGAACAAAGTTAGAATTTGTTTTAGCATACTTTGCCAGAATACATAATAATTAAATATTAATAAAATAAATTAAATAAAAATCTAAATCCATGTAAATTTAAAGAAAGCATAATAACATAAGATTTTTTTCCCAAATTTTACGTTTGCTACATTTCTGAGGTCCTGTTTGTAGCAAACAATTAAACAAAGCTGATATTGCAACTAGAGGAATGTACATCTGTTTAAATGCCATTATGTAGAAAAATATTCCTGTCCAAACTTTGCAAAAGGAAGATTCACAAAACTGGTTGTATAAAAATCTTATTTTAAGTATTATACATGGTTCCTGATATTGCATAATATAACATGTAATACCTTTTATAAATTTACTTAAAACCAAACAATAATATAGGTCTTTATTTTGTTCTTGTATTTTTAATTCACAATGCTATGGATATATATTTACACAGATGATTTTTCTTATGCAATTAAACAGATTATTTTTCTCATTGACAAATAATAGCATCTGGGTTTTTTTTTTAAATACATTTCCAAGTTTTGCTCCATTGGTTTATTACATCAGTTTTCACTGGATGCCTTTGTGATTTGTGATAAAAGCATGATTTTCAACACAATTTTAAATGTCAGTGCTAGCATGAATATGCAACCTTAATTAGCGTAGATACCACAAAATGCAAACAAAGTTCATTCCCTGAAAAAAGTCAGTCCCTCATGGATGCTAACTGTTAGGGCAATTAGTAAATTAGTGACAGGTATGAAAATGATATCACAATCTAAAAAAATGAAAGCAAAAAATAAATTGCTAATGTTATATATTTTGGTTTCTTATATATATTATTATAAATTATTTTGGTTTTAATATTGTTAAAGTTACTGAAATGCAAAAAGGTATCTGTGAACAATATTCTTTTTTTCTCTCACGTTTTATATTTTTCCTATCATACAAGCTCAATAAGTACCTGTGTTCTCTGAGTCCTCCACTCTAGTGAGGGGTAAGAACTCAGTAGCATAGCCTGGAGCCCTTTCTTGGGCTCCTCATTAGTATGGAAACTCTATTATGACTGTTAAGCTCTTGCCTCCAAGGATTCTATTTCTTGGAGCCTTCTCTCCTGTGATCCATGCTAGACTTTGGGGGGTCATTGATATGTCAGCCATTGTGCAGGTCAGGTAAAGTCCCATTACAGCTACTGCAGCCCTAACTTGTGTGGAGTATATTGCATATCTTTGGTACTCCCCATCTTTAAGCTCTTACAATTTTGATGCCTGCTCTTCCGCAAGGTTCTCTGAGCTTTAGGATGGGGTGAGCTTTTGTTGGGCTAGTTCCATGTGAGTAATGTAGAGTCTTTGGTTTTCTGAATTATGATCTGTGGTTGTTTTCAGTTTTGCTTTTCCTGCACCACTCTTGGCTGCATCCTGGTTGGTATCGAAGGTCATCTCCTAACCAAAGATAAAAGACTGTTTAAATGAAGATCTGAATATAAGAGGAGACTCAAAAGTAGTGGAAGAATAGAAAGACACAGCAATGAGGCAGGGGTCAGTGTCCCATTTGCAGGAAGGTTACCTTCTATTGGAAAGTCCCTATACCCTTCCTGAGTGGTGAGATCAAACCTCTTCAGTCACAAGTGGCCAGGAAAGGAAGGGAGAGTGAGCTGCACCAGATATCTCCCTACTTATATGCAATATTTGATGGTTACCTATTTTGTCTACTGAAGCCTGGTCCCCTTTTTTGGGGGGGGCCTCCTTCCCCTTCTCTCCTGTTTATAACCTTTGTGATAACAGTAGGTGTTACAGAGATTTAATTTTGAATATGTCATTAACTGGGTTTGGAACTAGGATCCACCTATTAGGGAGTACATACTGTGTCTAACTTTTTGTGTCTAAGATACTTCACTCAATATAATATTTTCAAATTCCATCCATTTCCTGGCAAATTTCATTAATTTATCTTTTTTGATTTATCTTTTATTCCATTGTATAAATGTACCACATTTTCCTTATCCATTCGTCAACTGTTGAAAATTTGGGTTGATTCCATGACATTGCTATGGTTATGTTTGGGTCACGTGAATTGCTGCAGTATGAGGTCATATGGCATTTCAATCTTTAACTCTTTTAGAAATTGCCAAACTGACCACTAGAGTGGTTATATAAGCCTGCATTCTCACCAGCAATGTATGAGAGTTCCCTTATCGCCACATCCTCTCCAGCATCTGGTGTCACTTGTATTGGGGATTTTTGCCATGCTGGCTGGGGTGAGATGGTATCTCAGGGAAGTTTTGATTTGCATTTCCCTGATGGCTAGAGATGTGGAACATTTTTTAAGGTATTTGTTAGACATTTCAATTTCATCCCTGGCAAAGTTTCTTTTGAGTTCCTAGGCCCATTTTTTAATTGGGCCATTTATCTCCTTGATGTTTAGTTTTCTGAGTTCTTTATGCACTCTGGAAAATAGCACTCTATCAGATATGTGGTTAGTGAAGATTTTCTCCCATTCTGTGGGTTGCCTTTTTACTTGGTTTACAATCTCTTTATCTGAACAGAGCTCTTTAATTTCATAAGATCTCATTTGTTGAATGTTGGTTCTAGTGACTGCTATTGGATTTCTGTTTGGGAACTTTTGCCCTAAACCAATCACTTGAGGGACTTCACTACTCTTCCAACTAGGGATTTTACAGTCTCTGGCATAATATTAACGTCTTTTGTCCATTTGGAATTAATTTTATGCATGGTTATAATTATGGGTACACTTTTAATCTTCTACATGCGGATATCCAATTTTACCAGCACCATTTGTTGAAGATGCTGTTCTTTTTCCATTGAATTTTTTGGGCCCCTTTGTCAAAGATAGAATGGCTGTAATTGTGTGGGCTTATATCTGAGTCTTCAATCTTTATCCATTGATCTACATATCTATTTTGGAGCCAGTACCAGGATGTTTTTATCACTATGGATTTGTAGTATAGATTAAGGGTTGGTATGGTGATACCTTCAGCAGTATTTTTGTTACTCAGGATTGTTTTTGCTATCCTGGGCCTTTTGTGCTTCCATATGAATTTTGAGATGGTTTGATCAATTTCTTTATTGAAATTGAATAACATTGAATTTGTACATTGATTTTGGTAGGATGGCCATTTTTTTGATGTTGATTCTGCCGATCCAGGAGCATAGGAGGTCTTTCCACATTCTGGTATCTTCTGTAATATCTTTCTTTAGGGTTTTAAAGTTTTCATTATAAAGGTCTCTCACTTCTTAGTTAGATTTATTCCAAGGCATTCGTTTTTTAGGGGCTATAGTAAATGGAATTGTTTCTTTTAGGACTTTTTTCATCCTTGGTATATAGGAAGGCCACTGATTTTTGCACGTTTATTTTGTAACCTGCCACCCTGCTGAACTTCTCTATTAGTTCTAGGAGTTTCCTGGTGTAGTTTTTAGGATTGCTTAGGTATATAATCATGTCTTCTGAAAGTAGAGATATCTTGACTTCTTCCTTGCCAATGTGAATCCCTTTTATCTCTTTCTCTTGTCTTACAGCCCTAGCTAAGACTTCAAGTACAATATTGAATAGAAATGGTGAGAGTGGACAGCCTTGTCTGTTCCTGATAGAGAACAAATGCTTCAAGTTTTTTTCCCATTGAGTCCAATCCTTGCTGTTGGCTTGTATACAGCTTTTGTTATGTTGATATAGGTTCTTTCCATTCCAACTGTCTTTAGGGTTTTGATCATGAAAGGATGTTGGATCTTGTCAAACATCTATTGAGAGTATCTGCATCTATCATGTAGTCTTGGACTTTGGATTGTCTTATATGATGGGTTACATTCTTTGATTTGCGAATGTTGGACCAACCTTGTGTGCCTGGGATAGAACATATTTAATCACAATGAATAATCTTTGTGATATGTTTTTCAATCTGATTTGCTAAGATTTTGTTGAAAATCTTTGAAACTGTGTTCATCTAAGAGACTGGCCTACACTTTTCTTTTTTAAGTGTATTATTAGGTTTTGGGATTAAGATGATATTAGATTAGTAGAAAGAATTTGAAAATGTTCCTTCCTTTGCAATTTTATGAAATAGTTTAAGGAGTATTGGGAATAGTTGTTCTGAAAAGTCTGGTAGAATTCTGTGCTGAATCCAATTGATCCAGGACATTTTTTGTCAGAAAAATTTGAGATTACTTCATCAATTTCCTCATTTGTTATAAGACTATTTAAATAATTCAAAACTTCATGATTCAATTTAGGTATTTTGTGCTTACTCAGGATTTCATCCATTTTGTGTTATCAAATTTCATGGAGTATAAGTTTTTAAAGTATAAGTTATAAAGTATAAGTAAAAGGTTTTATAACCTTATATTTCTCTGAATTTCTTGGGTTTCAGTTGTTTTAACTTCACTTTCACTTCTAATTTTGTTGATTTGGTTTTTTTCTCTCTTGATTTTTATTAATTTAGCAAGCAGTGTATCAATCTTATTTTTTTTTTTAAAGAATAAGATTTTAATCTTCATGATTCTTTGTATTGTTTTCCTTATCTGAAATTCAGATATTTCTGCCCTGATTTCTGCCCTGCTAATCTCTCTTCTACTGCTTTTGGGATTGGATTCCTCTTATGTCTCTAAAGCTTTAAGCTGCATTGTTATTAATGTGATGTTTCTATTTCTTTGATATAGGCATTAAGAACTATTAACTTACCTCTTAGGACAGCTTTCATTGTGTCCCAGAGATTTTGATATGTTGTATTTTCATTATTATTCACATCTAGGAAATCTGGAATTTCCTTTTTGATTTCTTCCTGAACCCATTTTTCATTCAGCATCATAGTGTTTAGTTTGCAAGAGTTAGCTTATTTTCTGCTGTTCATTGTGTTGTGTATGTCAAGCTTTAGGCTATGGTGGTCTTCTAGGATACAGGCTATAATTTCAACTTTCATATATATGTGGATTTTCATTTTGTGGCCCAACATGTGGTCTATTTCTCAGAAAGTTCTGTGGGCTGCTGAGAAAAATATGTATTCTTTGGTGCTTGGACAGAAAGGTTGATAGAAATCTCTAAGGTCCATTTCCATAAGGGTTTTATTTAGTTCCAATGGGTCTCTGTTAAATTTTTGGCCTGTTGATCTATAGCATGTTGAGAGGGCAGCATTGAAATACTCAAATATTATAATTTTGGGATTGATTTCTTGTTTTAGGCATTTGCTTAATGCATGTGCAGCAGCCCATATTCGGTGCATATATGTTCAGTATTTTGAAGTCTTCCTGATGAATTGTACCTGTGACTAAAATGTAGTATCCTTCTGTATCTCTTATGATTTTCTTTGGTTTGAAGTCTAGTTTGTCAGATAGCATAATCATTACCCCTGCTTGTTTCCTGGTTCCATCAGCTTGCAGAATTTTTGAACATTCTTTTACTTTTAGAATGTGCCTATCTGGGCTGGAGAGGTGGCTCAGGGGTTAAGCCTCCGCCTTGCAGGCGGAAGGTCCTGAGTTCGGATCCCAGATCCCACGTATAGACGCCAGGCAGAAGCGGGGATGGCCTGCGCTTCTGGTCCTGGTAGGGCGGAGCCTGTGAATCCCGGGGCAGAAGGAGGTGGAGGCGTCCATGGTGGTTCCCGAATTCGTCCGTGGTTCTACACATACACACACACACACACACACAGACACGCGCGCGCACATACACACCCACATGGGCACAATTGAATAAAAAAAAAAAAAAAAAAGACTTTAGAATGTGCCTATCTTTTGTAGTGAGATGTATTTCCTGAGGGCAGCAGATTGATGGGTTGTGATTTTTAATCCATATTTGTAACCTGTGTCTTTTGATTGGTGATTTAATTCCATTGACAATTTGTTACAATGGAGAAATTACTTTTAATTCCTGACATTTTTTGTGTTTAGTGGCTTTCATAATTGTATTATTTAGCTTATAGGTTTTGATGGTCTTATACTTCCCTTCTTTCCTCCTGGATATGCTTGTTTTTTTTCTTCAAGCTTGAATATCTTTTCTAGCATGTTTTAAAGGCCTGGTTTGGTGGCCATTTAAGCCTTCAAGTTGTTTTTATGGTGGGAAATTTTTCTCTCACCCTCAATCATGATTGATAGTTTTGCTAGGTGTATCAGCCTGGGTTGGCACACTTGCTCACTCAATACTTGAAGTATGTCTCTCTAAGCTCTTCTGGCTTTGACTGTTTCCATTGAAAAATCATTTGTTATTTTAGGGGCTGGAGTGGTGGCTCAGGGATTAAACCTCTGTCTTGCAGGTGGAAGGTCCTGAGTTTGGATCCTAGACCCCACATAGAGACACCGGGCAGAAGCGGGGGCAGTCTGCGTTTCTGGTCCTGGTAGGACCGAGCCTGTGAATCCCAGGGCAGAATAAACAACGAGGAGGTGGAGGCGGTCCATGGTGGGTCCCAAATTCGTCTGTGGTTCTACACACACATGCACACACATGCATACATTCACAATTGAATAAATAATAAAAATAATAAAAAAAGAAAAAAAATCATTTGTTATTTTAATAGGTTTACCTTTAAAAGTGACTTATTTTTTTTTCTCTTGAAGCTCTCTTTGTCTTGTGTGTGTAGTGCCTTTGACTATTATTTGCTGTGGAAGTTTCTATTTTGGTCATATCTGTTTGGGGTTCAGAATACCTCTTGTATTTGGATGGGTCTCTATTTAGATGTGGAAAGTTTTCTTTTAAGATAATTTGAAAAAATTCCTCAGGTGTGGTATTTTGGGATTCTTATTCTGGTATTCCATGAATGCTCATGTTAGACTTCTTCAAGGAATCCTCTAACTCTTGAATATTCCTCTCAAGTATTTTTTGGGCTTTAATAATCTCTTTGATTGAACTGGTTAGTTCTTCTAGTTTTTTTTCAAAATCTGATTTCTATTTTCTGCCTCATTAGTTCTGCTGATAAGACTCTATTGAGTTCTGGGTTGAAGATAACTTGTCTTTTAGTTGGAGTTAAACTCTGCTTGAGATTGTTTTAACTGCTGTATGCATATTTTTGTTTCTCCAATTGCTTTTCTCATGTCCTCCAAGTGCCTGTTGTGTTCCTGTTTAAAGTCACTGATGTGGGTATTTAATTCTTCCCAGATTTCCTCTTTCATTGTTTTGATCATTGTAAAGATCATTATCTTGGGTATTGTTTTCATGGCTACTTTCTGTGATTTTTTTTCTGGTTGGATTTCATCCTGATGGGGTTTATTCTTTTGGTAGGAGATTTGTTGTCTTGGTTTTTGTTCCTCATGGATTTGCACTGTGATCTGGGCATTTTTGTTTTATCTCTTATCTTCTTTTTGTTTCTGTGTGTTTTTGGCTGAACTGAATTAGACAGTATTACTACACTTGAGCATTTATTGCTAGTGTTTGCCATGGAGTTGGGTATGCTTGTCTGGTGTTAGTGTTATTTCCTAGATGAGGCTATCGGACTGTTAGGATATCAATTAAGTCAGGTTCATAATAGGAATTGAAGATTAGTATGTTAGTACACTTTTTACGTTTACTTCCTTGATGATATGTGAGGGTGAATGGTATAGTCCCTGAAGTTTTATGGGTTTTGGGGTGGCTATATGGACATGTTAAACTACAGTGACTGATAATTGAAAGGAAAAAGATGGTAAAAAGAGTTTACTTTTCTTAGAGCTGTATGTGAAGATTCTCTCCTGAATGATGGGATGATTTTAGAGGACCTCAGATGAATAACATTGGTTTCCTAGAGCTTTACTTGTGTTTTCTCTGGACTCTGTTGAATTCTGAGGAGCAGGGAGTCTGCTTTGAGGAACAAGAATAGCACATGGGTCTGGGTCTGGGGCAGAAAGGCCAGCAATATCCTTTATGATTAGATAGAACCTGATATATTCTACTTTGTTTTAATTAAGAATGGACCTAGTGTGGTCAAAACCTATGATTCATACTTTATATCTTCATGGAAGTTCTATGTGAAGAATTATTGTTGGTTTATTAAAGAAAAGTTACCACTCCACTTTTTCTTTCATTGAATAAGTATCCTTTTTTTAAATTTTTTTTATTATTTATTCAATTGTGTGTGTGTGCATGTGTGTGTATGTGTAGAACCACAGGCGAATTTGGGGACCACCATGGACCGCCTCCACTTCTTCCTTGCTTACTCTTCCCCGGGATTCACAGGCTCTACCCTACCAGGACCAGAAGCACAGGCTACCCCCGCTGCTGCCCACATCTATACATGGGGTCTAGGATCCAAACTCAGGACCTTCACCTGCAAGGCTGAGGCTTAACCCATGAGCCACCTCTCCAGCCCCTGAATAAGTATTCTTGTGAAATATTCATATCTATTTGCAAGCATGAAGTTCTTATGATTTCATCATAAGGTACAAATATTCTCACAATTCTACTTCAAAAGTAGGTAATTAAATTTTAAATATCCCTTTGCTGATTCAAATTCCATTATTAAGGTATTATTTATCAGTACATTTGTAATTACTAATCTTAAACCTTCATTGACTCTTTCAGTAATGATTAATCTGATAATTTCATTTTAAGTCAGATTGTTAGAATGTAACCAACTACAGAAACTTGGCCCTTTTAAGTGGGCAAATCCATTAGTAGTGATGAGTGGATAGATTCATAAAATCATAGTTACATGCAATGTGTTATCATTGTTAATTTATGTTCTTCATGCATCCATAGATCTTGAAAACCACTGATCCATCTATTTTCAGAATGATGATGTGTAAGGAAAAAATGAATAAATCTCATTGACAAGATTTCTTTTATAGAGCGTAATGTGTTCAACAACCACTCATATTGTTTCTTTTTTTTTTTTTTTGGTCACCTTTTAATTGTATTTTACTTTTAATTGTTTTTCTAGTTTTACAAGCATATTGAATACTCATCCTTGCTTCACTTCATGCCCCTGCATCCCATCCCCCCTAATTTCCCTTCATTAATCCATGACACTCTCTCCCACCCTCCTACTTGTCTGCTCCTATCGATCCCAGGGTTTCCTCTGGCTTCTCTACTTTTGTGAGGGTTCAAGCCTCTGTGGCATACCAAGTTGCCTTTCTTTGGGCCCACTTGTAGGAATAGTTCCCTTCACTCATCCAACTTTCATCCCCAAGATTTCCACTGTGTGTTTTTATCTCTCTTGAGTTCCTTTATAATCTGTGGGGGCATGTTGATATGTCAGTTACGCAGATCTGGTAAGGACAAGTCTCACTGTAGTGGGTTCCTAAATGCAGCAGTTCTGCCTTGAGTGGAATGTCTTGTCCAGTGGTGAGCCTTCCCATATTTGAGTTCTTACAATCTTACCACCTCCTCTTCTGCAAGGTTCCCAAAGTCTTACCATGGGGAGAGATTAGTTTGGCCTGATTCTGGATGAACCTTGCTAAGTTGCTCTTATACTGCATAATGGCTGGCCATTGCTGTCTACTTCAGTGCTCTTCTACTGTCATGGGCTGCATCCTGTCAGGGTGTTAAGATCCTCTACCTCTGTTATAGAAGATTTCTAGGCTAAGTGTTAAGGGTTCTTCAAGTTTATGGGTATAATGGCACTATTTACAGAGCAGTGTTGTACGCTGCCTTCCTATTTGTAGGTTCATTGGCTGATTTTCCCTATTGATGTATTTCCTTTCTTTTTTTGTAAGTTCTAGTTAATAGCAATAGGAATGTGTTCCATTCTGACAAGTGGGTCTTGAGTTCAATCAGAAACTCAAACTTGTTTGCTCTTCAAAAACCTATCAGTAAGACCCTATTACTAAAGGTGCAACACACCTTCCATATCACAGAATATGGGGAAAATACATTAACTTGAACTGGTTTTAGAACTTTCTACTTGCTGGATAGCTTATATAGTACCAAGCAATGGTGTAGAAGCTACTGGGAGAGACAAATAATCACAGGCCTCATTAGCTCATGAGATCTGCAAGTTACAATAAAAATCACAATGGAAACCAGGGATTACCAGTGTAATAGTAGCATAAGTATCAAGAAGACAACCAACAGCTTTCTGATTAAACTCAAGACCTGCTTGTCAAAATGGAGCACATTCCTGTTACTATTAACTAGAAAAAGGACCTACAAAAAGGGAAGGAAATAGATCAATAGGGAAAACAGCCAAAGAACTTAAAAATAGCAAGATTGTTGGGCCTGCCCAGGGATAACAGTCTGGGAGGGAGTGAACAGGGCATGACTTAACACATGGGACCAAAGATGGCGCTAGTGTCCTAGGCTTAACCCTGATCACATTACTGAGAGCCCTAATTGGCTCATAGAAGCCAACATAGATATATGTTTGGTTTGACCTATGCAGCCTGTGGGCTGTATGGGCCATTAAGGTAATTGGCTTCCTGTTTTGCCACTCTGATTATTTGTCTATATAAGCTGATTTGATACCCCCAATAAACAGATCTTGCTCTGACAAACTCCCCGTCCATGTCCGAGTCTCTGGAGGGTTGAGGCGGAGGTGCGGGCGGTCAAGCTTTACTTATCTTCGTCATCACAGCCAGCAATTGTGTAACTGAGTGAGTGAATAAGTGAATGAGTGAGTGAATGAGTCTCGCCTTGACAGACTCGCTGCTGTGTCCAGAGTCTCCTGGATTTGGGTTAGGGGATAAAGGGCCTGCAGCACATTTGCTTTTCTCTGCTCTGACGGCCTGAAGTCGTCAGTGTGTGCCTGGGAAAATCATCTCAGCAGAAGATAGTACGCCAAAGAGCAATGGCAAAAAGCCTATGTTTGGGGGTCTTTGAGAACTCTATGAGCATCATTTTATCAGGAAATGTCAAATTCTTGTTATTTCTAGTATATTTCTGTCACTGGGTCATAGGTGGATCAGCTCAGGGCTTTTCCCCTCCTTTGTTTTCCTCAGTCTTTGCTACTCTACATAGGGATTACTCATTCTTGTTTCTTTCTTTTTAGGACATTTTTTGACATACTAATAGCCTAGGAAATTCCTTTGGTGTTATATCCCTCAATCTTAGGGTATTTATTATGTCCCTCTGTTTCTCCTGTCTTCTATACCCTCATTCCCTACTATGTATTTTTCCCAATTAGTCCCTTCCTCCCTTTAGTTTTCATAGTATCCTAAATCTCCCCATTGAAATGTTTCCCTCTAATGTTTCCTTCCTACCGTCCCACTCATTGGTCCCTTTTGGATTTTCTGGCTATTACAATTTCTCTGGTCCTAGTCCAGCATTTGCCCTAGACTGACACTCCCTGATTTTCTCCTGTCTTCTTTGATCAAACTGTAAATATCATTTAGGTGAATCTTTTCAGAGAAACACTTTCATGATTGTTCCTCACTCTTTATGATGCAGGCTACTCTTAGAACCAATTCCTATTCAAAGATACACCACTATCTGTTCTTTTAGAAAGAATGGCTAATGCATGTCTCTTCTCTGCAGTTTTGATTAAGGATATAATCATTTTTATCTTGTGTTTTCACTGGTGCAGGAGATATTTCTCCTTTTGAAAATTCTTTCTCTTTCATATATGTCAACGTTTTTTCAGCATACTTTTTTTCTTGTAATAATAATGATATTTCAAGTTTTGTATATTCTGGATGGAAGTAGATGTCTTTCAAGTGTGACATGGCTTTCCCCATTATTTTTTAAAAACACAATATTTACTTATTTGATTATGGTTTTATCAGGAAATACTGGTGTCATCTTAGCAACTTAAGGCTCTGAGCTTTGGGTGCAATGGTGGGAAACTAGTTATGAGGTAAGCCATTAGCAAGCCTGCTGGGATTTTTTAATTAGTGAGGAAGATCAGCCCATGGTAGGTAGGACTAGTCACTGGGCAAATAAATAAGCTGGAGGAATCTGGTCTTTAATTTTTATACTTAATATACTCTGGAGAGTAAGGATTATCACTGTCTCAGCAATCCTGTGGATACATGGATATGTTGTGACCATTTCCCTCAGCTATTGGTGCTGTCATGAGCTCTTCTGTCAAGTTAGATAAAGAACTGTAACCCGACTATCATTAAGAAAGAATAAAACTGCCTGTTCCCGTATACCTTTTTCGATGTGAACTTTATCAGCAACATGCAGAGTAAATGCAGCAAGGGAATTTGAGGAAAGAGAATGAAGACATGTATGCCATGCCTCCTCTGTCCACGTTAAAGGACAACTTTCACAAGAACTTTCTTTCTACTATGTGGCTCCAGGGATCAAAGTCTGACTTCCAGGTTTTCACACAAGTGACTTTACCCACTGAATCATGTCGTAGATCTCCCCTGATCCTTTTGTGTAATTATTAGTTTTGGACACCAGCCTAGAATTATTTATTTATTTTTTGATAATTTAGAATGAAAGAAAGCAGAATAGGACCTTCTAAAACTTGTTTCTATCACACATGGTACCTAGGCTTATTTTTATTATGCACATTACTAAAGTGGTTAAAGGTGAAAAAGATATTGACAAAGAGGAAGAAATTTATACTGATAACTTATATTTCTTGATTTCAAATACTGTCTCATCTCTAGAACAAGCTCTTTCCTTGTGAATTAAACATTTAGGATCAATGCACATCCCTATTTTTCTCCATTCTGAATTATTTATATCTTTTTTCCTTATCCTTCATGCTCATCATTATGTCCTCAGGATGCTTTGAAAGGCTATCTCAGAGTTTTATGTTAAGCCATTAACTATATATGGAGCAGTGTAAATAATATTAAAGAAAAATAATAAAAGTATGCCTGAATGTTAGATGAAGTACTGTGCTACCTTTAGGGATGTTTTCAGGCATTACTCTTAGTTTATTCTCCAGTACACATTTTTCTTTGTCAAAGTCTGAAGCTAAGTTGCTAATAACAAACGTCTCCAAACTTGATGGAAGGCATAGTGTTAGTCACCTAACCAGAGAAATGACATTGTTTTTTTGTCCTATGGTCCTAATAGTAAATCATTAAGTCTAAATTCCATGTAGAGATAACATATGTATTAAGAAGTAGGGGGACATGAGAACTATCTTAGAAGCAACTACAAAATCTAAAAACCTCTAGTTTCACTAAATTATAAAGCCTCTATATCTTATATTATTCAACATGAATTAATAAATAAATTAATTAATGAATTAATAAAAAATTCTTAGTTGTCAAAACATATTTATAACATAGTATTCACTTTAAAATATAAATCATCTAAATTACATTATTGTTTCCATAGGTACATTGTGTATAAGGATATAAATGCATGTGATGCTTTCATGTTAGTGGAAAAATAAAAACAATCATCACCTTTACTTTCCACTAATAAATTTAAAAATAATTTTTAAAATTTTTTTTAATTTTTAATTTTTTGTTAATTTCCGATCATGCAAACCTAACAGGTACACTGGTCCCCTCCCTTCCTCCACTCCCCCGACCCCTCTGCCCCCTCTTTGACCCCTCTTCCCTCCCCATCCCCCAATACCTCCCCCTGATCCCTGGAGCATCCTTTAATTTAAAAAAAAATTAAAAATCCTGCACATTAAAGGATTTTTAAATTTTTTTAATTTTTAATTTTTAAATGTGTTTTCTTTATGTTTTAATGATTTTTTGTAAATATTCCATAAAATTGCTTGGTTGTCTTAAAATACGGCATAATTCATAAATAACAGAAAAATGAATTACACATTATACAGTGTTTTTTACACAGTTGTCTCAAATTAAAATGAATAGATTGTTAGTAATTTTACAGTGCTCAAGATTATAATTAAAGCCCTTCCATTTTCTAAGAATCTGTATTAAGTACCAGGAAGAGTACAAAAAGATAGAAGTAAAAAAGTAAACAAATTAATATTATAATGTCTTCAGTGAAGTTAATAATCTTACAAGCAGAAAAATGTTCAATATATCATCAATTACTACCATGATGATTATTTTATGTCCATCTAAAATGAATCAGATTTCTCACATCTTATCTTTTAATAGTCATCATTAGAATCTATACTATTTGTGTTTTCACAGTTTTTATTATTGGATTGTTCTCTTGTACTCTTGTAGTACAAGCTTGGTTCAAGCTCATTCTGGTCTCCTGCAACAAAGAAACATTGCTTCTAGGTGCTGAGTCATTTAATGTGATGGTAATTGATTAGCAAATACACAAGTATTGTCAAAATTGAATGAATTCAAGAATTAAAACATTAAAATAATTCCTTCATTAAATATATTACATGCAATAATTTTTGTTTATTCACAATTTACATCTAAATTAGAATATAATATGTAACATTGAAGTTGAATGATACCAAAATATTAATAAGGTCTGCTTAAACTTAATTGTACTCATTGTCTCTATACCGAAGTATGGGCTTTTAAAGATTTATAAAATTAGGTCATTATTATACCTTGTGTATAGGAACACCTAGGGAAATTTTACTTTCATAATGAGAAAACTATAAACAACATAACAAAAATCTTTCTTAAATTAATGAGATGGATTTAGAAAAGCAAGGGCTTATAACAAATAAGTTTTCACCTGTTTTCAAGGAGATGACTGAAGCTGCATGCTCATTATCTCTTGACACACAACTCAATTTCAAAAACATTCCTTTCTGGGGGTTGGTGAGATAGCTTAGCATAGGTTCATGCTCACAAACATGGCAAGCTGAAATGATCACCAGAATCCCACCTGGTAGAAGGAAAGTTGTTCTCTGATCTCTACCTGTGTACCATGACCTCTCTCTGTCTCTCTCTCTCAAATAATTGAGTAAAATATTTAAAAAATTCTTTCTCTCTCAAAGACATACTAATTCCCTATGCAAATGAGGTTCATATGTTAATTTTAGTATCTTTTCACTAAATAAGGATTATATTTAGATATAAATATATATGTATAATTTTTTCAGATTTTTTTGGTATTTTATCCCTCATATAGTTCCTTTTTTTTGCTCTTAGAATAATAGAGAATATTAATTTATTTCATGTAAGACACGATTTTGACATTTCCCAGAAACTAGTATTTTTTTCTCTTTTCCTTTTTTTAATGTGTGTTTTTGTTTGCATGTGTATGGGTGTATGTGTATGTAAGAGCATTTTTGTGTGGGTGTGCTTTGAGGCCATAGTTGATATTGGAAATCATCTCTTACCATTCTTTCACCATATCCTTTTGAAACTAAAACTCTAAACCCAAAGTTTGCCAGTAAGACTAATCTGTCTAGCCGGATTGCTCTGGGGATTCCAATTCTCTCCCTTCCAGAGCTGGAGTTACCTTCATTGCACTTTTATGTGGTATCTGGAGATGCCACATAAACTCAAAATCTTGTCATTTTATTTGCCAAACAAGCCTATTAAGTCCTAAGTCATATTCACATTCTAGAAATTAACTAGAAATTCTGAGATTCTCCAAATCATTTGGATCAGCATCCTCCAAATGTCCATTTGTTAAAGGTTTTGTTTTGTGTCCACAATGCAGGGAGGGGAGAAGGGATTCTTTTGTGCTCTCACATCACAGCATTTTGGGTGAGCATTTTACTGTCAGTGCCTTGAAGAAGTACTTTCTTATAACAGGCATAAATGAAAGTGGAGCAACCAATCATAGACTAAAATTGACCAAATTGTGAGTCAAAAATGACTCTCTTCATAAACTACTTATCTCAGATATTCCTTATGGTAATGAAAAGTTTGCTACCATGTCATAATTAGACTTTGGTTTTTCTCAGAATAGTTTGAAACAAACTATCCATTGTTACACATATTGAATGTATTGTTGTCCCATGCAGATCAATAACACTGTCTCATATATTTTCTGTTAGTACTGCATTTTTATAATAGATTTGGATTTTAACCATTCTTCTTTAGAACCACTTATATTTTATGCATAGCCTATGTATGCCAGAACAAGCTACGCTATTCTTTCTGAAAACATTCTTCATAAATAATTCCCATGGAAGAAATATTTTGTAGCACTTACAACCTGCATGAAACTTACCCTAGTTAGTGTCATTTTCTTTATTGTTTTGCCTCATTCTCAGGTAGAATTCTCTTCGGTGTGTATTAATTTTTCATAGATAACAAGAATTTTGTATATACTTTCTTATATTGTGACATATTATACGAGTAAAGATTTCTCAGCTAATTAGTTTTCAGTCAGAATGAAACATTTCTTTTAATTTCTGTCAATATTCTTAGTTTATTGCATGTATTTGTGGAATATAAAATAGTTGTGAAAAAATATTCCCCAAGTTATTAAACTCTTTCAAGAGGAGCAATTTCTGAAAAGAAAATTTCTGAGACTTCCTGACCATAAAAAATATTCCCCAAGTTATTAAACTCTTTCAAGAGGAGCAATTTCTGAAAAGAAAATTTCTGAGACTTCCTGACCATCCTATTCAGACAAAAAAAGTGGTTTTATGGGACAGAGATGAAAAGAGAAGAAAATTTGCATCTAAATAACAAGAATATGGTCCCAGGAATCATGTTACAGACTATCCTAAATAAATGTACTAACTGCCCCAGCACACTTATCTGCTTCTTTGAGGTGGTATATACCTGACGCTGTACCATTATACAGCATTTCAATCATTTCTCATAAGAGCCAGATTTCAGTATTAAAAGGTGTTATATTACATTTAAAAATATCCAAACTATGTGTACAAATTCCTAAGAAATATTCAGTATATAAATATTAAGCTCAGTGAGAAATCTAAGAAGTAATGCTATCCTATCTGTGATAAAAGATCTTTATTGAAGTTAGGATGAATAAAACCTTGACATTTCAAGTAAATGACATGTATGGACTATTTTAAACAAATATTTATATCAATGATGAAAAGAAAGTTATAAGAAAACTATAATAATCTCATTCCTTATCATTAAAGAGAGACATTTTCACCTTAGCATACGGACTTTCCAAACCAGTAGGAAAGTCTGCTTCTTCATTTTTCCAATAGAAGTTGCTGATGAATGACAATTTTTACCTTCTTACATCCAAAGCAAAAAAAAAATCCATTGCTAATTTATACAGATATTCACTGAAGAATGTGAATTACCTACACAGTTGCCATCATTAAATAATAATGCATCAATTTCTTCCTTTCTTCCTCAAACAATTCAAACTCTTTGACAATTGCTCTGTCATGCATTATAATTATTTTCCAGACAACTATGTTTTTTTTTCTTTTGGCCATAATTTTACTTTACATTTACATGCAAAAAAGACCTCCCAGAATAACAATTATGAGATAGCAATGATAGAACAAATAAGTTAAATTATTTCTCCCAAGTCACATAGGTAATCATTTAAAACCTAGATAAACACACAGGAATTTTTTCCTGAGGAATTTCCCTCTTGAGTTAAACGTAACTTCTCCTTCAGAGTTAGTGGTAAGGCTAAACTGTCTCAAATGTTTTAGCACTGTAGAGATTTCTTCAATCTTTCTGACCTCTTACCTATGGAATTATCAGATATTCTGACAGATACGCATTGAAACAAAAGAAATAAAATGGTAGGATAAATTGCCATAAGTTCAATCAGCTCTAACTGTTAATTTTCAGATTTACCTTATGAAATATGCCATCAATGAAACATGAAAATACATGTCCATAAAGTATTTGCCTCAGCAACTAAATTTTTGTGAAGTTTTTAAATTTAGTTTCAGGCAACACAGAGTCAGTCACCTTCTAGATACAGATATTTTGTATTTTTGAAAAGAAATAGTGCTACACATGGGGTTTAAGTGTTAAGAATTAATACAATTTGTAAAAATAAAATATTTAAGCAACACTGAAAACATTTCTGAAACTTCAATTTTGTGTTTCTCAAGCAGTTTTATTTATGAAAATATTGATAGCTTTATTTGGCATTCTTCTTTGCTCTAAATTTTATTAGTTTCATTTTCATCTGTAGTTGAAGGATGCCAGAGTAGAAGAAAAACATAGAGCAAGACCTCAAGTTTGTATTTTCTACCACATTTTCCAGGATAGTCTAGCAAAACAAAGCAACAATGTAACAGAGGGAACTGGCTTTAAAAGCAGGCTGAGCATTCTCATAATTTCTTTACTTTCAGTGTTTCTCAGTGTTTTTCAGTGCTCAGATGAACTTTTCATAACATATATCCAATTATAGTAAGCAACTTAATAAAAACAACATGCTATCTTTATACTCTTCCAGAGGACAATATGAGTTTGAAATAGAAATGTATGAATGATGAAACTGAACCTATGACAAATTACTGGAAAAGTGAATGATGGATTCTTTTTTTGAGAATGTTGATTTATTTTAGTATTTAAATCTTTCTAACTTCTTGTACAAGTAAATAGTTACTGATGAAATATAAGAAAAGATTATTTAACAAAACAATCCCTTGGAGATAACATCAATTGGGACTTAGATACAGGCAACAGTGAACTTGGAAGAAAATGGTGATTTGGAAATAATAGAAAACAGTGTCAAGTGAAAGAAAAAAGGAACAAAAATTATAGTTCCTCATTTTATCTTAACATTTTCTTCTGCCCAATAAAAAAATTGCTAAAATGCTCATGGGTCCACAAATTTTTAAATTCTGTTCTTGATCTTTAAAAATTTGAATTCACACTATGACTTGATAAATTTACACTGTTATAATTGGTATACTACAGATAAGGAAGCAGAATCATAGCAAATTTCAGTAGATGAAAAGGAATTATTACCCAGAACATACATCAAAGCCTAAAACAAAATAAACACCAACAAAAACACAAAAAGAACAAATGTTTCAATAGCAAATGGGATAATGAAATGAACATACAACATGCAAAGAAAGATCACATAAAAATGTTTGACATGTTTAGTCATCCAGGAAACACTAATTAAAACTATTTTGAGATCCACTTAACAACAATGAAAATAGTTTTTAAATAACAAAGGACAAAAGATTTTTTATGAGAGTGTTCCAACACAGGAAACACTATTCATTGTAAGTGAGAGGTCAGACTGATAACTGGTTAAGTCACTATGGAAATCAGAATGGAAATTATGTTAAACAACAACAAAAACTGAAATTGCTGATCAATGAAAGTACAGTATTACCTAGCCATACCATTCCAGTGTAATACACAAGGGAGTCTAAGTCCTACAGCAGAGTTCTTCTTGCAAAACCACATTTATTGCTGCACTATCTATAAAAACAAAGAAATGGTACCAAACTAGATGTCCATCAAAAGAAAAGTAGATAAACATAGACACAATGCAACATTTTAGTACAGGAAGTAGGAGGAAATTATGACATAAGTGAATCTTAGGAAATAGATACTAAGAGAGGAGAAAATGGGGTCTTAAAGGATTGGAGGGAGGAAAAACTGTGTGCAGAAAAAGAAAAGGAGCAATATAGAGGCAAGGTGGAGCAGTAAGATGGGCCAGAGAGGAATATCAACACAACAAAACATGCATCCTAAAGAAAGCCATTACTGTGTATGATAGTCAGGGTTATCTATGAGAATGTTTTTTTAAATTATTTTTTATTATTTATTCAATTGTGTGTGTGTGCATATGTGTGTATGTGTGTGTATGTATGTGTGTGTAGAACCACGGACGAATTCGGGAACCACCATGGACCACCTCCACCTCCTCCTTGTTTACTCTGCCCTGGGGATTCGCAGGCTCCGCCTTACCAGGACCAGAAACGCAGGCTGTCCCCCGCTTCCGCCCAGCGTCTATACTTGGGGTTTAGGATCTGAACTAAGGACCTTCCGCCTGCAAGGCAGAGGCTTAACCCCTGAGCTATCTCTCCAGCCCCAAGAATGGGTTGTTTTTTTATAGTGAAGTTATATTACAAAAGGAGACTTAATTAGATTATCATTCATACTTGGGCCAGATAGATCAAGAATGACTGTTCCTATGCTGGAGAAGTTGAGAACATCGTTGCCGCTTTGTCTTCTACACTGAATTCCTCAGCAGTCCCATTGAGTTACTCAGGTGTAGTGTTGCTGTAGATCTTATGGTCTTCAGTCCACATTAAGAGGTCAACCAAGCTAGATTCTGATGGCAGCAGCTGAACAGCAAAGCAATGGTTGCACTCACCAGGAATAAGCAAAAGTCTACAAGCAATCATCAGTGCTTTTTCCTCTGAAGGGAATTATATCTTGGTCACTTTTAAAAGGTTTAGCCCATACTAGAGCCAGGTCTCTGTCTCAATTAGCTACTTCTGGAGATATCTTCATAAACTTCCCCAGAGACATGTCTTTGTTGATTCCAGATCTAAACAAGTAAACAAGTATACAGTGAAAATTAACTGCCACACTTTGTATATTATTAAACACCAACTACCAGAAAAAGTGGACGTGATATAGTTTGGTTCTGATTTCTTTCATTTGTTTTTGACATAGAATTGGTATACTATTTCTCTGTAATGTAAATGAGATAGACATAATTACTTGGTGGATCTGAGATTTCGGGTCTTTGGTATGGAAATCCATTGAAATGGCCACTCTTTGTGAATCAGATGCATTCATTGTTGTTTTTAAGTTAACCTTGATGTTTAGAAATCTTCAGAATACCTTTTTCTTAGACACCATGTCCACTTTATTCATGAGCCCACTGGATGATACCATGAGGGTGTATGAGGAAATGCTTTATCCTACATGTTTGATTACGAATATTTATATTACTGAATCCACTGAATTGCCTGGTTACATGTTTTTTAATTAATAGTCCTTCTCTCTCTCTGAATGTATAGCCAATCATTTTCTGTGCCCTGTGGATCCATGAATAATTTTTAAGAAAACAATTTATCACTGTAAGATCCTTCATCATTGTCCTTGAGGACTGTCTCAGAGAAAATCACATTGCTGCTACTGCCCACCCTTCTATATCTCTAGATCTACCTGTACACCACACTTTTTTTTTAATAGGATCAGTTATCAACTGAAAGCAGTGTAGCAAGTGTGTAGGATCACGAGTGCTTTGTTCACTTTCTCACACAAATTGCTTGTGTTTTCAGGGCCACTTCAATTCAAATAGTGTATTTCATCTTTAATTCAATGAAATTCATTTTGACATGCACCAAAATGTCAGTCTTGATGGTCTTGGTACATAATATGACTCCACTTCATGGAGGATAGTAGAGGTCAAAGGGTTATTCAGGTACAAGGAAACTGATATGGGGCAGCCATCTTCTAATCGAATACGTTTAAACTCTGGGACACAGATGAACAGTGAAAATACATAATGAGAAATGCCAAGCATTTCATGAAATTAAGCATCTTATAATTAGTTTTGTGCTTCATATGATTGAGTTTTGTCACATTCTCCTTTAAAGAATCAGCCGAAGCTATACATAACCACTGAAAGAAGGTATAGATTATTCAAGATTCCACCTTGCATTTTACATAAACTTAATTATTTGTACGTTGCAGGATAATTCATGCACTGAAGGTTGTGTATTTGAATAGTAATAATAGTTTTAAACTAATAAAATATATATTTAGCATTCTCATCTGCTAATCAGGTGATTTAGAACAAGTTACTTTTCAGAGCTTCAAGTTTGTTGCATAAGTTTATTTCAAAAGACATTGTGAAGATGATGTATGGAAAGCCATATCCTACTGTGCCAATACTTTGTATTCAAAGTAGTTATTGCTAAATTTAGAACCCTAAATATTTGCACAGTTACATATTTTCCAAAATAATGATTTGAGTTTTCTTTCCACTTAAAAAAAGAAACATTGTGACAATAATCAGCAAAATCAATGGCCTTCCTACCGCTTCAGAAAATAAATGGATTTTGTATTGTAAAAAGAAGAAGCAAAATGAAAAGTAAGGAAAGACTGTAAAGGACAGACTGGAGGAATCTGGATTTCACATGCAAATAAAAGTGAAATAAAATGCTGATTCTTTAGTTAGTGTTTTGAAAGGATATTAAAATAGAAATGAACAAAATTTGCATAACGTCTGAACATAAAGCTAATAATTTTTGGCCCGTGATGATTTCAGGGCTCTGATTAGTGCATTATGATTATGTAAGCCATTAGCCTTCATGGAAGGGAGGTGACAAAAATATGTGAACTTTCTAAAACTTTTTTATATGATTAAAACTGTCTTGAATAAAATAGCTTTATTAGTGTCAGCAAATTCGCCATTTTAGAGCAGGGAAGTTGGAGATATGGCTTATTGGAAAAGTTCCTGTCACTTAAGTTTGAGGACCTGAGTGGAGCTCACCAGAACCTCATAAAAGTAAGTGCAGTAATGCCTGGCGGGTGGTGACCTGATGCTCCGCGGCCCTTGCATTTACTGCCAAGCAACAAAGAGACCCTGTTCCAAGAGACCCTTTTCCAATAAAGCAGAAGTAAGGACTGACACCTGAGCTTTTCCTATGGCCTCCACAGATGCAGCATGGCATGCGTATGAGGACAAACTTAAACACCTAGACATCATAAGCACACGCACACACATTGTATATTTATCAGATACCCACAGTTATGTTATTTTAAGGGAAAGTTATGCTGCTATGTGAACTATTTTTATTTGCTAAATAACATGGCTTAGTGTCTTCCTATACAATTTAGACTTTTCTTAAACTAGCAGCCCTCCTGTCTCAGTCCTTTGATACAGCTGTAAGATACTCTTAACCTATCCATTCTCTAAACTGTCCTAAAAACTCCATTTTTTTTATCTTATTTGTAAAAATGACACATATTTGCACAATGTATTGCTTTCCTGGTGATAACTGTTGACTCTGAAAATAAGAAACTGAATGGGAAATGCACAATTCTAGGGAAATTCATTACCTATGAAAATTATGTTGGCTACATGATAGTGTTTAAAATAAATAAGTCTTTGCAAATTCTTAGAATTGTTTCATTACCTAAGGCACATGCTAGGATTATTTCTCTTCTGAATTAAAAGACAGGAAATTTCTTTGTCACTAGACACTATTTTCTATGAATGAGATACTTTGGGTCTCTAAAAGTAGAATGACTGTGTGTTTTTAAGATTTTTGTTTCAGTTTGTGATCCATATTCATGTCTGCATTTGCACAAGCCTTTGTGTGTGTCCTCAAGTGTCCTCAAGCTGGGAAACTAGACTAAGAAAATGCTGTCACCACTTTTTGGGCTGTGTCTCCCCCCAGAGGCTCTCCGAGAGGAGCCTTTCTGTCAATGCTCTACAGATATTTACTCAGAGAATTACCGATACTGTGCTCCCAGAGTTTGTAGACACATAATCTGATTAGACTATAGATAGCCACTCAAAGCATTTAAGTCTTTTAGTATAATAAAATGAATAAATAATAGAAATAGCAATAAAATGAATAAATAATACTGGAACTTGAGAGATCATGTATGATTTTTCAAGAGTGCTGAATCTTAATAATTTCAGAATGAACTGTTTTAAAATAGATTAGGGCTGACTTTCTCTGGAGGGACACTTTGATCTTTCAGGTCCCATTCTCCTAGTCTACTTGGTGGTTAGACTTCCTAGAATCTTCCTTGTGAAGATTCAACAATTTTAATTGACTTAAAATAACATACATGGCAAAGCACAGAGAGAGGTCTTGAATACTTAAGAGTTGGGAGAAATTTTTGTCTACAAACAAATATTTGTAGAAAGTTTTAGCATCATATTCCATAGTTCTTTAAATTGGTTATATTTTATACAGTCACTATGAATTCGAAAGACAAGTAGTTATTATGAAGCCTTCCATTTCTCTAATCGCTAATGTTATTGAGTTGATACTTAGTGAAAATTATATTTTAAACACAAGGGTCTTGACAGTCAATTTGGTACTCAGTATTTAGAGAATTTTAGCTAGAGTTTTTAATCCTGTACAGAATTGCTGATAACTTTTGATCACAATATAGCTTGAATTTTTATTATTTCTTTCATTCCCATTCCCTCACATCTTCTGAGCACCAAGCTAAGAGCTCAGTTAACCAGACCCACCGTTCTGGAAACTTTCAGGCACTTTTGAAAGCAGCACTGAGAAAACAGCAAATCAGGAAGTACGTTCAATTTTGCACTGAACAAATTACTTTTTAGAGGGGGACCAGATAGCTCTTGGGACAGGTAATTGGATGCAGAGCCTCTAACCTCCAGGATGGCCTTTGTACCTAGGGAAGGTTGGTGGTGACAGAAAGCCATTACCCTTTGATTGCTGTTTGCTGACCTGTGTGAAATGAGTTGATGGCTTCTCTTCAGTTTCTCCTGGACAGGTGTAAGGATCACATTTGGCATCCTAGTTGGTAGCTCCAGAAAAATAGAGATGGATTGAGCAGGTTGTGAGGCCAAAGTACTGACCTGCCAGATTAGGGCTGACTTTCTCTGGAGGGAAACTTTGATCTTTCAGGACCCACTCTCCTAGTCTACTTGGTGGTTAGACTAACAAAGCAATTAAAGTACTAGAGCGCTCCAACCAATACTTGAAATATGATCTGAACATCTTTGGACCATGAATTAAAAATTTGATTTTATTTGTAGCTGTTCTTATTGATTTGAAATTGAAATAAAATTTATGGCTATAAATGTAATCACTAAATGATGAGCATATATATATATATATATATATATAAAGATATATGTCATATTTTAAGCAAGTTTGTCTCCATCTATCATAATCTAAATTACTGCTTTACCATAGAGAGAAACTTAAAACTAATTTGTCAGCATCATGCATTTTTCTTTCTTCTTTTAGCTACAGTGTACCTCCCTGTGGACTTTCAGTGATGATCAAGTTTATAGCATTATGACACATTATCTACAAATTTCATGCTGGAAGACTTGCAAGAACGAGATAGGAAAATAAATTCATAATCTCCTAAGAGAAGTTGACTTCATGTCTAACCACATTCTTAGCTGTCATTGAACTTGCACAGCAAATGTGCTAGAGGTTGAATAGTTGTTCCGAGTTATTTTTTTGAAATGTGTTCTTGCTTGTATGTGCATGTGCTATGTATAAAGAAGATACTTGGTTTCAGAGAGATGGTTTCTTGGTTAAAACTCTGCCTCAAATCCAGAAGGAACTGAGTTCAGATCCCAGATCCCAGGCAGAAATCGAAGTGGTTTGCCCTTTTTACTCTGGAAGGTAGAGCCCTGGAATCCCAAAGCAAAGCAAAAGGAGGTAGAAGCAATACAACATGATTCCTGAATCACTCTCAGTCCCTATAGTAACTTCAGGAATCATCATCCTGAGTTCTTTTACCTTATTACTTTGCTTTAGAGTTTCCTAGGCCCCGAGTTTTGGGTCTGGTATTAAGGCCACTACTATTCTTTTTTTTTTTAAATTTTTTTAATTATTATTATTTATTCAACTGTGCGCATGTGCGTGTGTATGTGCGCGCGTGTGTGTATGTCTGTGTGTGTGTGTGTGTGTCTGTGTGTGTAGAACCACGGACGAATTCGCGAACCACCATGGCCGCCTCCACCTCCTTCTGCCCCGGGATTCACCCCTGCTTCTGCCTGGTGTCTATACGTGGGATCTGGGATCCGAACTCAGGACCTTCCGCCTGTAAGGTGGAGGCTTAACCCCTGAGCCACCTCTCCAGCCCGGCCACTGCTATTCTTGACCTATCATTTTTTTAAATGAAATCCTGGATCTGAATTAGGTTCCTTCCGCTTGAGAGACAAAGGTTTTAACCAGTGAGACATTTTTTTTTTGTAGCCAAGATCTTAACATTATTGTTTAAAAAGTCTAATTTTTGTTATCAAATCATCCTGGAATATCCTAAATATATAAATAGTTTTCTATGTGAATAACACAGGTGAACAAATTGCTACATTTTCTCCAATCAACTATTTTATTCATTATGTTTACAACATTTCTGATCTCCTTGTTATCATGGATGGGAGTTCTTCAATGCTTCATGGAGACTCTGGGTTTCTCAACTGTTCATAGGTCTCTATGTGGCAGAAGACAAAATGGGGGGAAATTTGAATGCGTGAGAAGAAAGATTTGTAGGAAAGAAGGGCCGACAGGATGTGGAGAGAAGGCCATGGTGGAGGGGGGGAATCTGAATGAATTTTAGACTTACGAAAAACTGTCAAAAAGCCAACCGCATCATTAAAAATAATATAATTGAGCTGGAAGCAGTCATACTACCTCTGATAGTTTCTATATTCTTTATATTCTGTAGTATAGATTCTGAAACATTTGCAAGAGACATTAATCTTGCAGTATGACACTTCTGTGTCGTTTCCTTAGTATATTTATTTCTTACAGTTTAGTACCGTGTTCACAAGTATTCTTGTACATATAGTTTTTGTGTATGCGTGTGTGTATGTGTGTCACATTTCTTAAAATGGATGGATTTCATGAGAAATGATACCTAAGAAGGCTTAAGGGGCTAGAAATAAAATGAGATAGCAATAGAAACAGTTAATTCACTGAGGTAAATCTGTACTCTGTCTGGATGATCCAAATGTTTTCTTTTACATCAGAAAAAAATGAGAGAAATAAACAAAACACTGTGTAGGAAAAGGGAAACTTCATAAATAGTTAAGATTTATTTAACTTTCAAAATTTTACTAAGTTATGGCCCAACAAATTATGGATAAACATTTATCTGAAAATTAATTAGCAATTAATTGAAATGCTTTTCCCCCTCCTGAATACTTAGGTCATGTACTAACTCCGAATGTGTACTAATATGGAATAGTGACCATTACAGATGCAATTTGTTTAGCTTAAATGAAATCGCACAAGAGAGGGATGCACACTGTACCAATTTAAAAACAGACAATAGATCTGTGTAGACATTTCTGCAAAGTCATCTATAATTAAATGAATGAAAAATGATCATCATGAGTAGACTTGAAGGAAATACAGACCTAACAACGGAGATGCAAAAGACATTCCTTCACATTCACAAGATTATCTAGAATTGAAAACAGTCTGCAACAAAAATGAAGTACAGAGTTCAGAGCAGTCATACATTGCTAGAGAGAGTGAGACACAGTGTGCCACTTCAGCCACCAGCAGGACAGTCCCACAGATAATAAAAAGCAGAATAAAGAAATGGGCCAGAATTCTCAGTCACAGTAATATACCCAATATAAATAAAAACACTTGTTTTACAAAAGCTTGTATGTGGATGCATATAGTTGAATTACTCATAAAAGTTTAAAGAGATAGTGAAAATCCCCTTCAGGAGATGAATAGGAATAAAACAGGTTATCACATAAAATAGGCTATTGATGGATGATTCATGACTAATGAATTGGATTAAAAATAGTTTAATATCTAGGGAACTTGAAGATATTTTGCTAACTAAAAGAATACTTCCATAAGTAGTCTTATAAATCCATTTGTGAGCTGAAAGCAGAGCAAAGACTATGTGTGAGTAAGCAATAGATTACTGCTTGCTTGCATCTTGGAAAAAAGGAATATGAGATCATCAACTAAATAATTTACATATATATAATATATAGTCAGAGTATTTGTGTTGTGATGCTGAGTTGAAAGATCTGATATGAGCATATAGCTAAAACAAAGATGTCAGAGATAAAGCAAATACTCAAATAACTTAGACCTTATTCTGTTTAAGTAATTAATGTGTTTCATGGTCATTTGATTTCACTGAATTTCTTCTATTTTCCTCAATCAATGTTGTCTCAGTTAATGTTCTTTTAACCTTGCTTTATTTTCCCAACTTGCTCACTAATTCTATTCATTCTTGTATGCCTTATAATATAATGCTTTAGGTTAATAAAAATTACTGCCTTTTCCCATTTGCAGCATAGTTTCATTAAATACATATTATCATAAAATATTGAATGACATTATTTTCATTTTATATATTAAACATGAATAATACTTGTATAGAATCATCAAATAATATTGATTTTTTTCTGCTTAGCATTTCAGCAAAAGATCCTACTAAATCAGCAAAATAGAAGTTATTTTATAAATGGTAGCAGAATATGTCTTTCCAGGATGGCTCTCCACATCTTGTGCAATAACAAATCTCTTTCTAAATAAAAATGTGTACATGCCCAAGCATTTAAGAGGTAGTCAAAGGACACAGGTTTCCAGCAATAGCAATGCATGGAAAAGAATAACTTCTTTCTAAAATGGGTAATAGTCACTATCATATGTTTGGTTAAGTCATAAATACTCAAATAAAATTATTTTAGAATGTATAATGAGATTAATATTTCCTCCTATGATTTTTATGCTTGATAAATTTTACCTTTGCCATTTGAACATTAGCTACTAAAAAGACTTGAGTGGAGAAAAGTAGCTAGCACAGGCAGAGGTCAGATGCAAATGTAAGTTCCCAGAAACAATGAGTCAGGAATTCAGAATCTGTGTTTTCTAGAAGTTTCCTGAGTTTTGTTTTATTTATT
The DNA here is from genome assembly GCA_023101885.1 of Typhlomys cinereus. Taxonomy (NCBI): domain Eukaryota; kingdom Metazoa; phylum Chordata; class Mammalia; order Rodentia; family Platacanthomyidae; genus Typhlomys; species Typhlomys cinereus. Next base: position 1,198,357 of record JALPQD010000232.1, on the reverse strand, counting down.
TATCTATTTGAGACAGAAAAGGAGAGAGAGAAAGATAGAGAGAAATCAAGAGAGAGAAAGAAAGAGAAAAGAGAGAGAGAAGGTATGTATATACCTGACATGACATATGTACAAATTTCAGAAGTTGCTAGTCTCCTTCTACCATGTGGACTCTGGATTTACAAGGATGGCACTCTACTCTCCAGGGTTGTTAGGAATTTTCTTACCCAGTGAACTATCTTGGCAGAATTTTTAGAGCTTTATTAACATGAGTCTAGTTTCCTGTACAACAAAAATGCATTTCCTTAATGTAAAACTATCAGAATATATCTACAACACATATATCCATAAAATAAATATCAATCCATGATATAATTGCAAATTAAGTTCTAGACAACATAACAAAAAATGCATTTTTTATGCCTGTGAACATCCATAGAAAGAAAGTTCAAACTCTGAAAAAATAAAAGGTATCTTTTCTGATCAATCTACTTTGAGATTGGAAATGGAAACAATTTTATTGTGTTATATATACATGTGTTCAAGTTGAATTGATCAATTAAAGTAGCAAAGTTCTGATAAACATGAGTAAATTTCACAGATATTAATTGACCAAACACACATATATGAATGAGGAATTGCTAACTTAATTTTTACAATGAGAATAAAATGTCATTTTATCAAACTACATATACATATCAGGTTATTATTGCTGTAATAGTTAATGGAAATGTGCTTGAATTATATCTGTGTTGATATAGTTCATCACTTAGCTGGTTGTGATGATAAATCAAACTTTTTACATATGTGCATATATAAAACATAAGGTACATAATAAACATATGCATAAGTATATATATTGAAAGGACATATACATGTACAGTGAACTTTTTAGACTTTAAATATATTAACTGTTGATAAATTATATGCTCTATGAAAATAAGAACCAAAAACAGACTGAGATAAACAGTTTCTAAACCCAAACATAGATCTTCTTATTTTATCTCCCTGAATGTTCTTCCTCAAAACAATTTCTTCTGGATCATATTCCCAACTGATGCTTGAGGACTGATCAGTTTCAGGGGAATGAATTGGGTGCTCACAAATTCTATGACTCTATCAATGCATGACCGAAAGATTGTTTTAAATATTATCCTACAGTAAATCTTCCAAGTGTCACATAATGAATAAGTTATAGAGTGAGTGTAGGGTAACCTACACAACTTAGTAAGATATTGTATTAAAAAAAAGAAGAGATTTGGATGTATTTCATATTAATAAGGTGCTTGTCTAGCACAATGCAAGGCCTAAATTCAAAGTCCTATACTGGGAAGAAAAAAACCAGAAGTTTCAAATAGGTGGTAATATTCTCATTCCTCCTTAAACAGAATCCTGGGAATTATTATGGTCACATTTAATACTTCCAAATTTCAGGAAAACATTGAAGATATTCATCCTCTGTAGGTGCATTCATAATCTAACTTTATATTTAAATAGGAAGGGTCTTTAAAGATGCACTATTATAAATGTACACATCATAGGTCTCTCAATGACAAGAATGAAGTTTAATGCCATCAGTTCAGGTTGCTACACAGTTTTGCAGATTCTTAGGTAGAAACAGTACACCTGAGAATTTAATATAAAATAGCTTTGGAGGAAAAAACATTATGAAAATTGATATTTAGGCAATCTTGCCAAATAGATCCACCATGGAATTTTAATACAGTGATGGGTTTATCTTTTTAATGTCACTCATAATTTCATTTGTAAAAAGAGTCTAGGAGAGAGAAGTAAATAAATAAATATAAAAATAAAAATACCTGATTTGTTTTATACAATGCTACTATTAAAATGGTTAAGACAATTGAAGATAAGTTAAAGCAATATACACATTTTGTTTTAAATGTTACATTTTACACTAGGTTTCTATATAGTGCCCTATTTCTCCTGTCTTTTAATAGTTCTACTTCTATTCCCACATACTTAAGCATATATTAACAAATATATTAATGAAATAATACATATATTGATGAAAAGAGAATGATTGCTATGTTTTAATCATTATTTTAGCCATTATTTTAACTACATACTTGGTTTTAAAAGTCCTTAGCAAATTATGTAACTAATCTTTTAGCTAAGATAAAACTGAAAAATATGTAAAATACAATATTTTTGTTATGTTTTGGGAAGGAAGCATTTCTCAAGATCAACAGTGTTTCCTTCTGAAACAGAATGGAGAGTTGTTAACCAGGATTTGTGAAATAATATGAATTAATAATCCCTTATTATCTCACTGACAACTTTTTAGTATAGAACATTTGACACTCCAGTTCCCAGATATTGTTTTAGCTGTCAGCAAGCTGTAAATTTAATTCATATCAATAAGTTAGATATTTGAAAACTTTAAAAATACCATTTCAATTCTTTTTATATGTTTTTAAAATATTAATGTCAGAAGAAATGTTTACAATGATAAAATTTGAGAGTAAAGACAAAAAAAAGAAAGGCAGGGGAATTAATGATATTTGTTCAATATACAGTGTCTATAACTTATAAAGGATTGAGGACTAAGAAGTATTGGTAAGATCACTTTCTGTATAAGCATTTAGGACCTGAGTATTGATGCAATGCACATATAGAAGCTATAAATGTGTACCTGAGTCTGTAATCCTAATTCTGTGCTATCCAGAGACAAGAGGATTGCTGGGGTTTACTGACCAACAGTTTAGCCTCAAGTTTAAGGAGAGACCTTGTCTCAAAAGAATAAGCCAAAAACATAATGCAGAGTACCAGTGACTCAGCAAGGCTCACCCAGAATCAGGTCAACCTAATATCTCCTCATTCTAAGGCTTTGGGAACCTCACAGAAGAGATTACATGAACCTAAAGATTTGGAAGGTTCACCGTTGGGCAAGACATGTCACTCAGCAGGTAGGCCTGCTACATCTAGAAACTCACTACAGTGAGACTTCTCAGACCTGCATAATGAATGACATACCAACATGCCTCCATAGACTACCTAGGAATCCAAGAAAGATAAGAACACAGAGTGGACATCTTGGGGGAAATACACCTATCAGTGGGATGTCCCCAAGACAGGCAACTTGATATGACACAGAGGATTAAATCCTCACAAGAATAGACATAGCAAAGTAAACCCTGAGTTCCAAAAAAGCATACAGACAGGAGGGTGGGGGGGGATTGGGAGGGATTGATAAAGAGAAGGGAGGAGATGGGAGGGAGTGGGGATGGACGGAAGCAGGGATACTTGTAAAAGTAGAAAAATTAAAAAAATAATAAAAACTAAGAAATTATCTCTAAAAAGAGAATAAGGCAGAGAAAGATAAAACAGAATACCTAAATTCCTCTGCTGACTTCCACTGGAGACACACACCAGCACACACATGTGCTTATGCCTCACAATATACAACACTTACATACATGAGCATATATACACTTTTAGGTTCATTAAAATATGAATGACAAAGTTGCCAAGATTATAACTCACATGAAGATGTTTTTAAAATATTTTCTGTTCTCAATTTTAATTAATAATTAATTTATTTAAATATAAAAGTATTAAATATCTTTCAATACAATGATTTTAGGGAAATAACTGTTCTTGCCTGGACTGCAAGACTTATACAATGTGATTGAAATGAGTTGAGCAACCTATGAAGGTAAATGAGATTTACTATCCTATGACTACAACTTGCAGCTGAAATACTTTTGAGACAACTGCATCTACATGACCATCTCCATATGTCTTAAATAAAGGATTTAAAATTAACAATTTCAAACATATTTTCATTTTATTACTTTTTATGTGATTTTAATTTTTTAATTTTATAATGTATATAACAGTGCTTCCATTAGAAAGCCATAAGAACTATCTTTTGTTTGTTTATATCTTCCATGTGTAAATATCTGTTGCTCATCTATAAATTTGTTTATCATGTACCAATCAGCTGTTTATTATGCATCTATCTATCTTACTTACTTTTCCTGTCATTGTGATAAAATACCTTGGCAGCAACCACTTAAAGAAAAAGGGTTTCGGGGCTGGAGAGGTGGCTCAGCGGTTAAGCCTCTGCCTTGCAGGCAGAAGGTCCTGAGTTCGGATCCTAGACCCCACGTATAGACACCAAGCAGAAGCAGGGGGAGGGGGTGGCCTGCGTTTCTGGTCCTGGTAGGATGGAGTAGTTCACGAATTCGTCCGTGGTTCTACACACACATATGCACACATGCATATGCACAATTGAATAAATAATAAAAAAATAAAAAAAAGAAAAAGGATTTCTTTGTTTTACAGCTCAAGTGTACAATTAATAATGGCAGAGAAGTTAAGCTAGCAGGAGCCTGAAGTAGCCAGTCAAATGTATCCACAGTTAATCCAGAAGCAGAGAGACATGAATATGCTCACTTCACTTTTACCTTTTTATATAGTCAAATTTTTAAACTCAAGGAATGGTATTTAATGTACATATACTGTGAATGGTGCTTCTAAGAGTGGCTGGTGCTTCTCTCTCCAAATAGTTTATTGAAAATAATTTCCCAAAGGTATACCCAGAGTCCATTTTCTAGGTAATTCTAGATCTCAATGAGATAGCAATTGGTACAAAGCATCTAATAAAGTATTGGCTCTTACTTTTATGAAAAGTAAGAAATCTGGAGATCTGCCATAATCTGCTTGGAGACTCACGACAGGTATGTTATACTTCTGTTCCCAAAACCAAAACTGTTATGACTTTGGTTAGATTCTCAGTAGCAGAAAATATATTCATATCCCAGATCATGTAGTTCTTTGTTTAGTCATCTTTTTGTCTGTCTAGATAGTGAATGATTGTATGCTTAACAGAAATAAGATAAATGATTGGCTTTACCTAATCAACTCATTTGAAATGTTATTCCTTTTCATAAAAATTCAAACATGACAAGAAAACTTTTGATGAATATCTTGATGCAATCATTCATTCAAGTCAAAACATAAAAAATTAATTTCTCAATGTAGAAATATGAAGACTTTTTATATCTTGAATAATCGAGTCTTAAAGGAACAATGTAGGATTCGGGTTTTATAAAATTCAAAGGAAAATGTCTGATGAATGTTTTAGAAACATGCTGTCTTTAAAAATATTAATGTAACATTAACTTTGTAATCATACTATTTATTTAATTTGGATGATTGTTTCAGTGTAATGTATGTTTTGCTTGTTCAAGATATTTATCTAGTTATGATTTTTATATCTCTACCTGCAAGTATTTGACTATCATTTAAAATATATATTAAGTGCTTCAAGTGTTGACACTAACAGATGACAGGAAAAACATGAGTGTTGGTTGAAAAAAAAGGATGCCTAAGGATTTATTTACTTAATTAGTTAATTATAAAGCATTTCAGAATTTAATAATGACAGAAATATAGGGTGAAAATCTGAGTGACATATAAAAATGCTAAAAGAATCATAAATGCAAATGAAATGAATATCTGTAGTCTCTTCATGCATTTATATTAGATGCATTGGATTATAGAATAAATGGAAAGTTATATAGAAAGAAAATGTACTTTAGCTCATAGCTCTTCAGAGTGCAAATATTGGACTGCCACATCCAGAGATGACTTCATACTTCTTCAAGTCTTCCTATAAAAGAGCAAATAAAATAGGCAGGCAAGAAAGAACCAAACAGAAGAGGAAACTCCTCTACATCATGACAAATCTGAGTACTAAATAAGGAATACTCTAGCATCTGTAATTCAAAGGTAAGTGTGTTTAATTTATTGACTTCAAGTATAAATCAGACAGCTAAGAACTTGACTTAGCTATTTCCCTTTTATCCTCTTCTTATGAAGTATTTTTCTAAATCTCAACCAGTACTTCAGGGAACATGCAAATTTATATCAATAGAACAAAAGTATTAATGAGTTGTCTCACTGTTAGGTTAAAAATTGTGAGTTTCACGCTCTTCCTGGAAATCACATCATGTAGAACACATTTTACCTTTTAGTTTATCTAGGTTTACTCATTCCATAATGTTTAAACAGTTTTTTTTAGAATTTTTTTAATGTTTTGATACTACCAGAGATTTTTTTTTATAAATATACAGAAAAATATATTTTTTCTTAGGAGTCTGAGGAGATGGCTCAAAGTTTAAAGTCTTTGCCTTGCAAGTAACTAGACTTGAGCACAGATATCAGATTCCAAATGAAATAACCACATCAGAAATGATAGCAGCCTGCAATTCTGGCTCTGAAAGGTGGAGTTTGGGAAACCCCAGAACAAAGCAATAAAGAAGCAGATCAATCCAGGATGACTTCTGATTCTACCTTTGGACCTTCACAGGTACATATCAAATGCTCTCTTGTGTATATGCACCCCCCACACACATGTGCGTGCACACACACACACACATACATACACACACACTTGTATATGTAAAAGAATAAGATATGTGGCCAACAAAAATTCTCTCCTACTTTGTGAGTTAACTTCTTCACATTTAGCAATTTGTTTTCTAGAGTAGAAGTCTTCGAATTTTATGCAACTCCATTTTGTTTATTTTTGTCTCATTTCCTAAACAGATGGGATTGTATTCAAAGAATCTGTACCTAGACCTATCTATGAGTTCTTTTATATTCCTTGTACTTCCATCTAGGACTTTCAGCATATTTACTCTAATATTGAGGTCATTGATACATTTGCAGTTAATTTTCTTGCAGGGTGAGGGATATGGGTCAAGTTTTATCCTCCTACATGTGGACATCAAATTTTCCCAATATCATTTGTTGAAGATGCTGTCCTTGCTCCAATGTGGATTTTTGGCATTCTTGTCAAGCATTAGATGATTGTGGGTGCATGGACTTATATAAGAAATTGTTGAATGTGTAAAAAAGGAATCTACAGGGTGAGAGAACATTTTTCCTGGCCATATATTTAAGATAATAAGTAAATACTTCAATTTAAAATGGGTCTCATATATTAAAAGAATCTTTTCACATAATGACATTATGTGAAATGTCTAAAAATATCTCAAAAGGATTTTGATATACCTAGCCATCAGGGTAATGCAAATTAAAACTACTCTGAGATACCCTCTTAACCATGTCAGAATGACTAATAAGAAAAACACAAATAGCAACAAATGCTAGAGAGGTCATGGGGATAAAAAGAAATTTATGCATTTTGTTTGGGATTGCAAATGTATAATTTCTTTGAAGATCAGTGTGAAGGTTCCTCAAAGCACTAAAAATGAACTACCATGTGGCATAACCTTTCCATTTCTCAGAGTATTCCCCAAAACTGTTATAGAATAATATGAAGACACTTGCACCCATCTGGGTTTATGGTAGCTATGTTCTCTATAGTAAAGTAATAGAATTTGACCAGAAGTCAAACTATAGATATTAAAAATGTTATATATATATATATTTATGTATATATATATATATGCGTGCAATGGAATACTATTCAGCTATCAAGAAAAATTAAATTATTGAATTTGCTAGTATAAGGATGGAACTAGAGATACAATATTGTGGAAAGTATCCCAAATTCAGAAAGACAAATTCACTTTTCTCCTATAAGCAGATGCTAACTTTGAACTTTTGATATAATACTCAAACAGTAATTCTTCTTTCTGTTTAATCCATAAACCAAGCCAAATATCTGAAAATAGGGAGACAATAGGTCTCATGAGGGAGTAAACCTCTAATATTGACCATAAATACTTGAGGCTAAGCTACCATCTGAGCAATTATCATTATACCTAGAGATCCAAAAACACTTGCACCCATTGAAAAAGTATTCTTTGTGCATGGAAATGTAATGCAGAGAATAAACACTTGCCAAAAACAAAAAGTGAAAGAGACCGTTCAGGACTAAATCCTTATCAAGACATCTAAACTAACCCCATCTCAAAGCTCAAGGAACTTCGTGTGAGGAAGGGTGGCAGAAACCAGAAGACGTGAGGACGGAATTACCAACAGTAGCCTCTATCCATATAAAGGTTGGCATACACAAAAACTCACTGTGAGGGTGTCTCTTCCTACTAGACCTCCACAATTGCTTGACCTTCAGCATCTCACCATGGAACAGTGATGATCCCATGAAACATGATACTAGATACTAACTTGTTAGACTGAGTGAGACTGGTGCTGGACAAGAGAGTAGGGGAGCTCCTGAAGACTGCTTTACCCACCTGCTAGAGCTTAGGTAGTTGAGGCATCCTAGATGGATCCAGAAGGTCTTGCAGCCAAGGAGACCTGGGAGAGAGAGAGAGAGAGAGAGAGAGAGAGAGAGAGAGAGAGAGAGAGAGAGAGAACTGTCTGGAGGGGAAATGAGTGGGATGAGATGGGGTAGATAATAGGTGATGAAAACACACAAATTTATTGCCAATAGAATTAAAATAAAAATGTTTTAAAATCAGGAGAAACTAAAAATATGTCAAACAATGCCATGTCCTCATGATATTTGCAGAAAAATCTTCTTGGAAATCTATCAGTATATGTTGGAAAAAAATCAGCGGCATAGTATAATATGCTTCTGAGAATCAACTGCAGAAGTTAATATTCTTCTGGTTCAGTTAAGGTCTCTTTGTGATGGTCTCAAAGTAAATTTGACTAGGAAAAAAACACCCAGAGAAAACTCAACCATGTGAGAAAGAGAATGTGTGGAGTCCGTAGTTAAGTTCTGTTGCACAGAAAATAAGACACCATTTAATGCCTTAGATTTGTGAATTTATCCTTCTGCACAAGGACAATGCAGGTGCTTTTTTTGTCCTCTTAGTGTCCTGTCTGCAATGTGTGAAACTAACAGCTTCATCCTTCCCTGCTAGGCTCTCTTGTTTCAAGCCTTGTGATGAAAGGCTTTCCACGACAGCCTGTTACTGCCCTCTATCGATGCTTGCAATTGTTCAGATCATTTCAGGAAAAGAAACAGGTTTGATGTCTGTCTCTGAGAGAATTTCATCAGAGGCAGTGGGAACAAGGTGTTAGTTAGTGTCTTGTGGTATACCTTTGCAGCCCTTCAGAAGTCGACACGAGCAAAGGCCTTGTGCTTACGTCTGCTTTGCTTTCATCAGCTGCAGTTTTGCTCAGTTTGGTGCACTTAAAAAGAAAACAGACACAGAAAACTAACGTGATTGAAAAATGCAACTCATTATAAAAATGTCATAGATTAGTGCACCAGCAATAGATCCTGTGAGCAAATGTCTGGGGAAATTATTGTCGGTGTTGGCAGCTTGCATCACAATGAGCAGTGAATCTCTCGAGTGATATTCTGAAATTATGGAATGGGCAAAAAGGTATGACTAGGCCCTTTACTTTGATATCATGTTTTCATGTATTTTCTGTCTTTAGTAATGTATAGCTTGATTTTTAAAATTTATTTCACTTCTAGAATATCATTTAAATTATTTTAATACATGTGTCTCCTTATAGATGATGGGTTTTTGTTTTAAGATGTAAAGTTCGTCACGTAGCTCAAACTGCTCCTAAATGTTCTCTGTACACTCTGCTTAGGCTTTGAACATACTATCCTCCTACCCAGTCCACAGAGTCCCGGGAATGCAAGACTGTCATGATGAGTCAATTTTTATAGATAATATTTGCAGATAAAGATTATCTTGATTCTCACACAATGAATTAATCACATCCTCAAAATTACTTTTATTTTCCATTTTATTACCTCCCACAATTACTCATCATTTCTTTCTCTAGTATTATGCACCAGTTGAAAGCTTTAAGAAACTTTGTGATAGTTTTCAGAAAGTACATATATACTTTATTGAGAAAATTGCAATTATCTGTTAAAGAAACATACCTTTACACAATGCAAAGTAAGACATTTAGACTGCATATAGGAAGGAAGGCAGAAGAGAGACATAACTAACGTCTATAGAACCTATGTTTACTCTGCTTCTTTTTTAGTTTTTGTTGCTAAATGCACAGATATAAGGCAAACTAAAAATGTTCACTTTAATAAGACAAAACAAAAACAACAACAACAAATGGCCAAGTATGAACTATCTGAAAATTTTCTTCTTTTTGATTTATGGGACAATATAGTTCTATCTCTCTGGTCATATTTTCTCACATAGTTAGCTGATATTTTAACCTCTGTTTTTATGGATGATTCCATAGATATATGTTCATTCATCGTAGTAACTCACTCTAATTTATATTGAAATTTCTCAACTTTTTATTGTCTAAACAGTTGTTCTAGGATACTATCCTTTATTAATTCTGCACATGCAATTTTAGATTCTTTTGGGCCAAATAATTCTGCAACTTAGTCCACTATAAATGTCATTTGTAATTCTTGATTGTGTATATCAGATTGAGCAAAATCATTAGATAGGAAATTTTTGATGTGGCCATATATTTTTTTTCTTTTTTCATTACAACTTATTGTTTAAAAGAACTTTAATGCTTCACAAATTCTATATCATTGACTTCACTTATTTATAGTCAAGAAAAATACAGTCAGTTTTAAGTACAGTTAGTGCAGTACGTACATGTGTTGTAGGAGGCCATTCGCCCATGGTAGCCAAGAAGCAGAGAGCAAAGAAGGGACTAGCAACATTACACCTTCCCAAGATGTGCCCATTGGACACACTTCTTTTGATGAGGTTTCTTTTCTACAGATTCAAACAATTCTCATAGTCCATTCCATTAAGAACTCATCTGCAAATGAGATTAAGGACTTTGTAATTTCAGTCATGATAGCAGCTGGAGAACAAGTCTTCAACTTGTTCAGAAATTTTAACATGATAAGATAAACATTCACCTATGGATTACTCTAAGAATAGAATATAATTAATTTTTCTAAATATTAGTAACAATAGTATTATATCTTTGATTTTCATGAACTGTTTAAACTATACAGTGTAAAGAATCATTATGTGAATTACCAACTAATTGCAATGTCATAATCACAAAAGCAAACACTAGAAAAATGCAAAGTTGTTTTGGTAAAACCAGTTTCAAAGGAGAGTGTATACCATAAGCCTGTCATTCCTAACATCTCTATCCATGCACAAATTGCTCATAGACACAGGAAACTATTTTGGAAGTGCATATCAGACTATTGATACTATCTCTGACTGGTCAAGACTTTATTGTTTATGTTTAAAATATTTGTTTTATGCTATTTTTTTCTAAATTTTATGAAATATCATTTACTTGTTAATGTAAACAAACACTTTATTTTCACCAATTTGTTCATAATACTGATAAAAAATATCAGTAGTTCTATGTTTCAGAGTATTTTCACTTCTAATTGTCAAATATCACCCCTTTATGATAAAGACCCTGAAAAAATAGAGATAGAACATTTATCAACCTAGTAAAGGATAAATAGGATAAGCTTATAGCAAAAATCATAATAGATGGTGAAAAACTTGAAGTATTCCCACTCAGATCAGGAAATAGACAAGGCTGTCCACCTTATTTGAAGTTTTAGAGTTATAAGATAATAGAAAAGATAAAAGGGATACAAATTGGGAAAAGATGAAGTCAATTTATCACTATTTGCAGATGACCTGATTCTATATGTCAAAGACCCTAAGATTCTGCCAAGAAACTTCTGCAACTAATAAATGAGTTTGACAGTGTCAGGATACAAAATTAATGTTCAAAAATCAGTTACTTTTGTATACTCCAAGCATGAAAAGAGCAAAAATACCAGAGAGAAGCAATTCCATTTACCTTAGCTCCTAAAAACATATGAAATAAATGTGAACAAATCAAATCAAGGATGTGAAAAATTCATGCAATGAAAATTTTAAACTCAAAAAAGATAAAACATGCATTAAAGTGATATAGTCAGTTTTCTAGAAAACTGAATTTTGAAGCTAGCTATTGAGCTAGATATAAAAGGATGGCCCTTCGGCCCAAGGAGGGACCCTAAGCTATGCCACTGAGTCCTGAACTCAGAGGGAAATTCAGTGCCCACATAAACAGATGCTCTAGAGGATGGAAGGGAGAAAGCAAGAAGCACCAAGAGAGGAGGACGGAAGGAAAAGGCTTGCCAAAGAGAAGGGAGAGAATGCGAAGGGGAGAGAAGTGGAGGGTGACAACAGGTGGGAAGGAGAAGGGAGGAGAAGAAGGGTGGTACTATCGAGCATTATAACTAAGCAAAAAGTGTAATAATACAAAAATGATGGTACTTTAAGTTCTTTGTTTCCAATTCTTAAAGTAATCAGTAAATATATGAGGCAATACCCACAAAATACTCATTTGGGAATGTCGATTGAAGCAGTAAATGTTTTTGATCAAATTATTATTTTACTAGTGTAACACAATTTGGAGGCAATATTCAGTTGAGATTATTGAATTAGATGCCCTGCCAACAGAAGTCTCTTGTTGAAAAAAAGGACCTGCACTTACATAAACAAACTTTCATGCACAATGAAGTTTTATATATTGAATGTTTAAAGTTAGAAAGCCCAACCAAATAATTATGACTATTAGTTAGTTGTGGGAAAGTTTATAATAGATTAAAGGTCAAGTAGCTTGACCATCAACTTCTGTCCTTCACACACAAACAAATGAATACATGCACTCACTCATACACAGAACATATATATAAAAAATGATTAATAGTGTTTTCTTACATCAGTGATCATGCTTTAACCAGACATGGTGACATACACCTGTAATTCCATCACTTGGGAAGCACAGGCAGGAAAATCAAAACTTTGAGGTCAGCTTGGGAGGGACGGAGAGGGAAGGGGGGGGAGAGAGAGAGATTGAGAGAGAGAGAGAGAGAGAGAGAGAGAGAGAGAGAGGAGAGAGAGAAACAGTGTGTGTCCCTGTGGAGACACAAGGGTGACTTCAGAACCACCCTGCATCGTGCTACTTACCACCTTTTTGCTTTGCTCTGTAGTTTACCAGCTCCACCTTCCAGAGCCAGAAGTGTAGGCTGCCACCATTTCTGCCCCACATTTTTAAGATGGGATCGAAACTCAGGATCTTCTGCTTGTGAGGCAAAGGCTTAAGCCCTGAGCCATCACTCCAGCCCACTTTTCAAAGCATTTTATGTTTGTCAGCAAGAGGAATGATTTGGGATAGGGAAACAGAGTGAAAAATGCTTTTGATTTTCTTATTCCATACTTATGAAGTAAGCGTTAAGGAATATAAAGTCGAAAAGCACCAGTAATTTTATAAGGTAGTAGTTTTGTCTGTGGATTATACTGAAGGTTTGTGAGCTACAATGAAACATTAAGAGTAATGATCTAACTCTAAATCAATAGCAGTTTGTGTGCTTTTATTCTACACTGACTTCTATTATGTGAAAGCCTTCCTAACATTTTATTACTTTCGAAAGGGCACAACGATTCTTAAAACAATAATTATTATAATTCTCTTTTACTGGATTTAATGTATGGTATGTTAGTATGAAAATATTGCCTAGAAATATTAACAGCAAATGGTAAAACCGGCAAGGCAAAACTCTCCATTTTTTTGTTTTAATGAGAATTATCAGTTTTTTCAGAAAACCCGACCAAAAATATGTGAATTCAACTGGCCATGATGAACATATATCTGCATGTAAAGATGATTTCTCTTTGAACTTAACAACTGTGGAGATTTTTGATTTGTATGACTCACGTGATTAATTGTAATTAGAACGTATTTCACTATAATTCGAATGGAAAATGGTAGACTTATTTTTGTATATAAAATTTTTTTGGATTAGAGAACTTGGAGGGCAGGGCTACATTGTTTTTTCTAATCTTTTCTCTTGCTTTTTTTCACTTTTTATCCATTTCTAGTTAGTGATTCAACATTAATTATTATTAACTACTTGAATTGATTTAATTAACTTCAACAGCATTACTTAATACTATTTTTAATCAAGTTGTGTTAGTGGTCAACCATTCATTAAAGTAACTTACTTTTATGAGATGGCATAGAGCAGCAGTCTATTTAGTTAGAACAAATGCAATAATTTCTTACACAGATTGTTATATGTGCATATGTTCTAGTGAAGCAGTAAAATAACTTCTATGCCTATGTATACATGTGCTCATATGAAGACAGCATATGCGCAGTATGTGTTCTCATGCGTGTGGAAATCAGAAAATGGTGTCAAGAGCCATTCTTTGGGCACTTTCTTCCTTTAGATTGAGACAGGTCCATTCCAGCCCTGAAATTTGTGGAGTAAATTAGACTAGCTGGTTATGAAACTTCCAGAGTTCTATATCTCTTCTATATCTGAGATTATAGGTATTTTGCTACCACACTTACTTGGATTTTTATGTGTATATTTTTTTAATCTGCACTGAAGTCTTGATGAGCTGTGGATCAAATGCATTACTGACTGATCCATATTCCCTGGATTTCATTTTCTATCAGTAAAAAGTTAATAAAAGTATTATAACAAAACAATACAAGATATATCAAAATGGTTTTCATTGCTTTTTAATTATTTAGATATAAAAATATGAGTGATAAAACTAGAAGTTTGTCAGATCAGTTGCTTATAATTTGACTGAAGACTCAAGTATTATATTTCCTAAAACAATAGGGGAAATATGTGAAATTTGAAGTCAAATTTATAGAACATGATGTGTCTAACTGATGAGAAAAAAATCATAATATGTCCTATATATCTAGATATCGATTAGGAAAGGATCTTGTAACACCTTCATCTTTCTCTGCACCACAAAACAAAGCAAAACAGCTTCAGAAGTAGCAAGAGCAACTTGGAAGCCTCAAACATTGTTTTGGACGGAGACATGACAGTAGTAAGTTCAGCCAAGATCAGAGAAGCAAGGGCTGATATGATCTAAAGACACAATCTCTCATCCTCATGCTGAGCCTCCTTCTGCCCAGCTCAGAGGAAGCCACTTTCTGCCTCTGTGCTAAAGAGAACCTGATTACTAATTCAGATTCAAAATTGCTAGAAATATTTGACCTAAACGTTAATAGGTTGTCACTGCATTGATGTTTTCATCTAAATATAAGGTCTCAAAAGAACAAAACCTAAGGAAGAATAATCAGTATGAAGACTAGCCTAAAAGAGTATTTCAAAACGTCCAAATATCTGTATGATTCTTGTCCAAGTCTGCCAGCAGGGTTCTTTTAGGATGTCCCTTTTCCTCTTAAGGTATAATAATGTGTCTCCTAGAGTAGAATTTATATCACTTTATTCCCCGAGCACAGAGAATCCTTTTTGCCTCAAAGAAGTCGGGTGTCTTGGTTTCTTTGGTAGAATATAATAAGAGGCAAAACACATGGCAGACATGTGCTAAGTTACTAAGAATTATTTGCTTCATTTAAGAGCTCATGGCTCCCAACCTCCTGTGGTGTGTGTGTGTGTGTGTGTGTGTGTGTGTGTGTGTGTGTGTAGGTCAGAGGAGAAACTTGGTTGTTATTCCTCAAGGATCATCTACCAGGTTTTTGTTACTTTTTTGCTTTGAGATACTTTCACACTGACCTGGAGTTTGCCATGTATGTTAGGATATTTGGTCAGGTAACTGCCTGTCTTTGCTTTCTCAATGCTATGATTACAGAACCACAAACTACCTCTATGGACTTTGTTTCTATGGATTCTGGTGATCATGCCCATGTCATTATGCATGGGAGACAAATATAGTACTCATTGAGCTATTTCCTTATCCCCAAACATCTTCAATGTGATGTGCTAAGTACCTCCATCTCTTAAGTAGGAACCACATACAAAATACATGGAATAAATACATGTCCTAGTTAAGGCACAATTCTCAAACAATCCTATTTCAGCTAAATTTTAATTCTTTTCATTTTATGTCATGGAAGCCTTGGAGAATTAATCAAAACAACAAAATAAATTCATCTTACTGAATTCTCTGAGATTTGTTCACAGCATGTGAAATGATATGAGTTGTCTGGAGAACACCACTGAGACACTTATAGTCCACAGTGCTATTGGCTGATCTTTTCAGGGACTAGCTCAGAATTTCTCACTTAATAGAAACACTCATTCTACCACTTATACCTCATTTTAGGTTCCTGGTGTTGATGATGGCTTCAGTAGTACTTCCTGAGCTCAGAATCTAAATTAAGAAATTGTCCTTGGTTTTTCAAGAGCCTACTTGAAAATAAAAGATTCCAGAGAAGAGAAGAGCTGAGTCTTTCTATTGAACGTAAGTGGAATGCTTTAACTGAAATTTTTTTCGGAAAAGAGAGTCATACACCAGCTAAAGAACATAGTAATAATAACTAGAGATAATATCTTCCAAGTAAAAAAATGCTTGAAATAAGTCATGAAACTTTACTGATTAGAAAAAAATAGCATTTCTATAGCCTCCACCTCATGACAGCAACTCCCAGTGAATGAATTTCCTATTGCCTTTAAAAAAATTGAGGCTATGTAATTCTTACTTAGCTTACAGTTTTTGAGGTGTAAAAGCATGGTTTTGATGTCTGCTTGATCTAGTGAACCTGTCATGTCAAGTGTAGTCAAAATGGAGGGTATGCATAAGACAATGGATATAGATAGTACATGTAGAAGAACTCAAGAGCAGCACATACCACTAATACTATAAAGGAACATGATTCTCTCTCTCTCTCTCTCTCTCTCTCTCTCTCTCTCTCTCTCAGCAAACCATCCATTTTCATGAATATTAACTTGGACACTTGAAAGCTCCATCTGTCTCTTTCAAGAATTATGTTCTTAATTGCCTAATTTTTATCCACTAGACCTCACCTTTTGTGAGTTCCATTGTATTTACATTGACAAACTAGGTGAGGATCAAATCTCTAAGACAAGAACATATGGGGAACCATTAAAAGGTAACTTAATCCTAAGAACCTACATTCCCAATGGTCTGTCTCACTTCTCATGACGGTTCAATGCAAGGCCTATTTTCAGTTCCTGTCATCAGCAGGCTGTCTCTTCCCCTCATGGAATTTTTGAATCCTTGGCTATACTTGACATCTGTCCAATTATTTTTTTTTAATTTTTTTATTATTTATTCAACTGTGCGCATGTGCGTATGTATGTGTGCGTGTGTGTGTGTGTGTGTGTGTGTGTGTGTGTGTGTAGAACCACGGACGAATTCGGGAACCACCATGGACACCTCTACCTCCTTCTGCCCCGGGATTCACAGGCTCCGCCCTACCAGGACCAGAAGCACAGGCCGCCCCCGCTTCTGCCTGGCGTCTATACGTGGGATCTGGGATCCGAACTCAGGACCTTCCGCCTGCAAGGCGGAGGCTTAACCCCTGAGCCACCTCTCCAGCCCCAATTATTTTTAAATACATTTTACTTTTCATTTGAATCCTGGTCAAATATTATGTATTTGTGTTGCTAATTTGTGTTGCTTCTTCATTTCTAGCATGTATTCTTTGCTCATTCATTTCTAATATATGAATCCATAATTCAATCCAATCATTGTTAGTTTTGACATTTGACTGCCAAACTCATATGAAATCTCTAAATTCATAGAAAAGTAACCACTGATCCATCTTATTTATTGATATATCATCAGCATTAACAATTTGTGGGAAATATTGTCACATTTCAATGTAAAACTTAGAAATTTCCTTTAATATTAATCATATATATGTTATTATATCATGTATGTATATATAGATATAGATAGATATAGAGTTAGAATCATCTAGTATAATAGTATCAATGATATGTGAAACAAACCATTGCAAAATCTTGTTGCTAACAATTGACTTAATTATGTCAAAGCCACAAAGCACTGGGAATTTTAGGGCAATTTGGGTGATTCTGAATTAAAGCGTTTTCTTTGAAATGAAGAGTTTAAATTGGGTCTTAGTCACATCAGAAGTGGACTGAGACTGAACAACCAACTTTCAGGCTAATTGACATGGTTATTACCAGTCCCTTGGTAATGAAGAGATGCTGAACCATTCACGTGTAAATCTTTACAAATTTTACATTACATGCTGGCTTGTTTTCTCTGTCTGAGGATTAAAACAAAAACAGAACCATTTCCATATCATTAGTCCACAGCGCCAGATTTTTCAGAGGTTGAACTGTTTGTTTTTTTTTTTTTATTTCCACTCATACAAACTTAACAGGTACACCAGTTCCCTCCCTCCCTCCAACCTCCATACCCGTCTCCCTCCTCATTCCCCAGTGCCTCCCCCTCCCATCCCCGGAGCATCCTTTAATGTGCATGCCAGACTCTCCTCTGGGTCCTCCTCTCCGATGAGGTGCAAGGACCCAGTGGCGTTTCCCAGAACCCTTTCCTTTGTTCCCCTTAAGCATAGGAACACTACTGTGGCTGTCAACCCCTTGCCTCCAAGGATACTAGTGCCTTTAGCAAATGCTAGACTTTGTGGGGTCAGTAGTGTATTGGACATTGCGCAGGGCATGTAAAATCCAATTATGATTGCTTCGGCCCTAACTTGTGTGAAGTATCTTGTATCATTGCTCCTCCATCCTTGTGCTCTTACAATCTTACCGCCCCCTCTTCCGCAAATTTCCCTGAGCTGCTGGATGGGGAAAGATTAGGCTGGCCTAGTTCCAGGTGATTGATATAGAGTCTCTGAAGTTCTGGATTATGGTTTGTTGATTTTTTTCCAGTTTTGCTTTTCCTGCAATGCCCTTCACTCCATCCTGATGGGTATTGGATGTCACCCCCTGGCCAGAGATAAAAAGCTGTTAAACTAGAGTCTTGTTATAAGAGTATATTCAAAGGTAGATGTAATAAAAGTAGGAAACCGCAGTGAGGGAAGGGTCAGTCACCCATTTGCAAAATGGTTATTTTTTATCTGCCAGATTATATGCCCTCCCCTTCTTGTGAGATCATACCCCATCAGTTGTAAATGATCAGGAATGAAAGTCTGTGAACTTAACCAGATGTCTCATTACTCACTTGCAGTCCTTGATGGTTTTTAAAATATACTGTTAATGCAAAATTCAAGAGCACACACATGCACAAACATGTGAACACATGAATACATGTGCATGAACCAGAGAAAGGAGAGAGACGAGAAAGAGAAAATTTAACTTAATTGAAGAGCTGATACTATTGTCACTTGTTTCAATTAAAAAACTAGTTTAAGAACAGTTTGTACACTCAATGGAAGTATTTGAGATGGAGAATAGGTAACAAGAGTCTGAGATCATCCTCAATGGTGCAAACTACTTTAAAAAGATCAGGGAACACTGAAATTGACAAGTCAGTCCTGGTATTTTTATGTTAAATTTATCATAACAATATTTGTGAAAACAAAACCAAAAATAATTGCATATTTTTTTCATGGGAAATGCCTTTAAACTATCCCTAGTATAGCAGAATCATGAATGTAAGGAGAGTCAAGAGTTCAAGTATGCTAGTAGTTACTTTTATTTATTCATGTATCCATTTTTAGAAAACTCCTTGTTAAAGAATCTCTAAAGGCAGGAACACGTTAAATAATTCAAGTGCACTAAAGAAAAATTAGAAAGAAAATTGTCTTCATAGACACAGTATAGAGTAGGATGGCCATACTAATAAGTTTAATTAAATTTGGAGATTTCTAAATAAGTCCAGTGGAATGCTTTGTTTTTCTTTGATTTTAAAATGAATTCATTCGGATATTTCTGCAATTAAATCATTTCTAAAAATAGTGGAATTTCAGAGAAAGAGACCACTTCTATTCTGGTTAACTTATAAGGCAGGATTTAAGGTGCATTTTGCAGTAATTCTATTATGAAGATGTTGCATTATATCATCTTACATATGTATTGTTGATACCAACACCAAAATGGATTGCTGCAGATGACATTCACCCCACTTTGGACTAAATGCTTTTTTTTAAAAAAATATTTATTTATTCAATTGTGCATGTGTGCGTGTGTATGTGTGTGTAGAACCACGGGCGAATTGGGGAACCACCATGGGCCTCCTTTACCAGTCCTCCTTGTTTACTCTGCCCAGGGATTCCAGGCTCCGCCCTACCAGGACCAGAAACGCAGGCCGCCCCTGCTTCCACCCCGCATCTATACATGGGGTCTAGGATCCGAACTCAGGACCTTCTGCCTGCAAGGTTTAACCCCTGAGCCACCTCTCTAGCCCCGCTTTTTTTTTTTTTTGAATGAGTTGTGAATCTCAGTTCATCAATTAGAAGTATTTCAGGAACACATAGCTTGGAAACTTGTATAAAGCATCATCAAAATTCATAGTACATGTAGAAAGATGACTACAGATACTTTAAATCCATTGTCAAAAAATCATTGCTGATAGTAGATCTCATTGCAATGAACTCCTGGATTTAGCATCTATGTTGTGACAGGAGTGTTTGTCTATGAAAAATTTTCAATAAAATAAGAACAAATTATTAAATTACTTGAAATTGATAAAACTGAAATAATGAGATCAAGGGAAAACACCCCATCATATATTGTTTATTCGTACATGTGGATATACATGTAGACATACCTTAACCCTTTAACTTTGAGATAGGGGAAATATCTTCAGAAAATTAGAAATATGAGTCATGGATAGTTATTCAGCAGGCAGATTGCATATTTGTTTATTTATAGCACAGAACCTTGTAAATTCCAGAATTTGATATTTCTTATCATCATTGTGTGTGCTGTCTCTTCTTTTGCCAATTTTCTAAGAGTTCCCCCGGTGGAATAGATGAAACTAGCCTGCTTGAACTTTTAGTGTGATGTGTTTGACAGAAAACAACTTTTGTCTTTCAAAGGAAAGTAAACAATTGCTCAGGGATTGAGCCTATTTCCAAGCTCATTACTATGTATGTAATGGACTGAAAAGATGACCTGTGAGGTCTTTCATTTGCTCATATTTTTAATATGGGATGCCTTCTTTTATAAAAAAAAGAAGTTTAATGACTTGGGATTTCATTTACACCAAATAATGAGAGCCTGTTTGAGACTGCAAATTGTGTCTTGGGTGTGCCATGCACGGCTGCACTTGATAGATAATTTATTCAGAGTCCTGGAAAGGAGCTTCTTAAAAATAACTGACATTGAGGATGCCAATAAGCGTTGGTACCATGTGTGTGCCAGCTGTGAAATCATTAGTAGGTTGAAATACCCCACCGTGCAAACAGCTTCAAACTGATGTGAGGAGGGGTGTATTTTAGACAAAACATAAATGAATTCATGAATTTGTCCTACTTACATTTTTCTATCTCAGTTCTGACTTTTAAAGTTTTTATTTCTTCAATGTTTTGTATGGACTTAATGTTTGAATAAAGCATATGGAAAGCAGAATTTTACACTCGCTTCTATTTCCTGGCTGACAGTCAGGGTTGCTTTTCTGTTAGCAGAAGATTAACATTACAAGTCATCCTTCTAGTTAGCTGGAAACTGCACACTGGTTTGAAATTTGCTTGGACCATATCATATGACCAGACGACATGCTTATGCTTTTTTGTACTACTGGTTTATATATGGAGACATATGTACACATATTATTTCATTTCCTGTACAGGTAATTATGAGAAAGATTGATCCTCAATAATATATCTGCAATAATATATCTTTAATTTCTTAATTTAGAAATACCAGCAGTGGGCAGTATGTAAAGATTTATTGAAACAAAGGTAAAAAACACCTCCAGTCAAATTCTATCTTTCTACCATGGGGAGAAGTAAAATGAAACATGATGGCAAAAAGAAGTATAGTAGGATTCCCATAACCAACATTAGGAAGAGTTTCCTTTCATTACATTCTGAACAAAATCTTCAGGGAGAATGTTTACTTGCAAACAGTTATGAACTTGAGAGTTAGGCGCTGCTTTTGCAATGAAACTCAGTATTTCTATGACATTGTCTTTATTTCTACTTAATTACATTATCTGTTCCATATCTCCTTTTGTTTTTCTTTACTAAAGTACCCAAATAAGCAAATGATCTTAAGATTCATGTTTATAGAACTCCAATATTATGAGTTAACTGCAACCAATTTGACAGTTAATAGCATGCCAATTAGCATTTCATTATATTAACTGTGCTTTTAAAACATTTCTTAATAATGTAAGCTGTTATAGCCATCTGATTATGCCTCTGTATTGTAACACACAAAATTGCTGACTTGGGAAATAGCTTTGAATAATAAATCTTCCAACTTGTATGTTAGGCTGTGATAGCAACCAATATTAAGATTTTATTGTCCTAATGCAAAAAAATTCTTAATAAGCAGATTGATGCGCTAGTTATTCTGTTAAGCATTTTGCTAGTGTACATTTTTTACATTGGACTGTCATACCAACCATGATAATGGAAAATGTGTGATGTAGGTAGTGGTAACCTTAGATTTGAACATGTTAATTCGACTCACAGTCTGAAAGTCAAAATTGGTATACTTATTCATACATAATTGCCTCTGAATTCAGGAAATGCATGGTAGCACTTGATTCTTCAATGAATCATGAGTTGAAAACAGGCAGATACAAGTTCATGGTTCACTGTAAGTAAATGTGGCTGAAGAGGAATCTTGAATTTTTATTGTTTGGAAAACAATATGATGAAATAAAGTACACTTTAAAATATATTCTGATATTACCAAAATATATTTTAGTAGAGTAAAAAACAAATGACTCATCATTATTCTTCTATTTTATAAAAGATGTAGATAGTTGAGATTTTACCAGACAACATATGAATCATGGGCATTCTTATGGGTTTGTAAAAGAGAAAAATATAATTTGTTGCTTCGATTATTAAAATTGAATTATGTCAAATTATAACCAAGTGTCATGAGTAGAGAATGAGCTTGTATAAAACAAATTTGGACAATGTGATTGTCTGTGAGAAAAGGTGGTAAGAAGTAGAAACATACCTAAAAAATTATAAAATTTTAAAGAATTTCTTGTAAGGAAAAACCATCTTTGTAGATGTATTAAGAATCTTAAAATAAGGTGATTACTCTGGTCTGTACAGATTAATTTAATGTCATCACAAAGAATCTCTCTTTGTTAATATGTTGCTGTGCAAAGTTCCCCTAGGGGAGAAGGTTTTTTTTTTTTTCCTACTTTACTATTCCATGTTATAGTCCATCATGTTAAGGAATACACAGCAGCATATGCACACCCAAGAACTAGAAGCAACAAATGAACCTAAACTTGCTTTGCTGAGAATCTTTTCTTACCCTTCACTGAGAACAATCTAATCTCAGGGATCAGTGCCCCCAGAAACAACGGGTCTTCCCATTTTCATTAAAACTGTCTAAACCATATTCGGTAGGCTTGTCTAGAACCTTGACTCTCAAGTATTTAGCTTATAGTTGACACTAACCTTTGTAGGATGCTTAGAACATAAAGAAATAAATAGGAGAGAAATGAAGATGGGATCATTCAATCAGAGACAGGAATAGTGATCTGAAAGATGTGGGAAGATGTGGAGGGGGCTAAAAAGGTAAAGAGATAGATTCTCTTATCTTTACTAAAACCCTAGTGACCCAGTTTAGTATTACTTTTTTTTCTAAAATTATAAGATGATAAATATGTTTTGTTCTAAGACCTTAAATTTGTACTGTTTCTTTAAGTTAGTTTTAGATTTTTTTTATCATAATTATAATAGAGTAACTAAGACTGTCTTAACATTTTGTCCAACAACACATGGTGGAGTGCTATTATCTTTACCTTTCCATTTTCTTCATAAATGTATGAATTAAAAATCAATACTATTTTTATGTAGTAGAATTATTTTTTTCCAGGAATGGTTTTACTAAGTTTAACCTTATGTAGTCTACTATTAATTTTTGCTTTATTTTTGATATTAATTAAATAAGTTAAAGATGGTTGGGGCTGGAGAGGTGGCTCAGGGATTAAGCTTCTGCCTTGCAGGCAGAAGGTCCTGAGTTCGGATCCTAGACCCCACATATAGACACTGGGTGGAAGCGGGGACAGCCTGCGTTACTGGTCCTGGTAGGGCGGAGCCTGTGAATCCCGGGGCAGAGTAAACAAGGAGGAGATGGAGGTGGTCCATGGTGGTTCTACACACACACATACATACACATATACACACACACACAATTGAATACATAAAAAAAAAATTAAAAAAAAGTTAAATATGGTCAAAATCCTGTCTTCTTTTTACTGTGTATAAAATGATTCCATCATATTCTCAGCTCTTTATTGTAATTATTTAAGAATTGTTCCTTTGTGTACTCTCTCCAATAAAACATTTAACTAAATTAGAACTTTCTATAATGCTATCACTAAAATCTCCATTTCTTAATTCTCTTGAGTAAATGGCATAAAACTTAATTATTTGAATTAGTACATAGTTTTCCCGATGATATCTCTGCTTCAGTTTTTGCCTACTCAGATTCATTCTATATGCAATATTTTGAGGTACCTTGAAACATTTATGTCTTGCTATTTTACAAGGTTGCTTAAAACTATTCAAAGGATTCTTATCACAATGTTATAATACCCCAGCCCTTTAGCATGGTTTATCTGTTCTTTTTTTAGTTTTTCAGTATTTTTATGCCAAACTGTAGACATTCTGTTTTGTTTTTTTTTTTTTTTTTTTCTATCTTCCTGAAGCCTTCTAAACTGATTCCTTGCTTAGTACTTTGTATTTACCTTTGTTTGGAGAAAGGCTTATTTTTTTCTACTTTCTGAGGATTTACTTACTTTTTACAAGTTTTTCAATTCTTTATCTTTGTGTACATGTAAGAATCTATAAACTCGGGTTAGATTCATCAAACAACTCAAAATTATTCTCTTGGCCTGTACCTTTTGGATAACTCAGCAAGCGATGTGTTTTTCTCTCTTCCTTTCTCTTTTCTCTCACTCCCTTTCTTCAATTTTCTACAACCCCATCTCATTTTTATATAAAGTGTAGACTGAAATTATTCAAATTCTGGAAATAATACCATAACATATATATGTGTATATATATAATATATATACATGTCACACACACAATATATATGTGTATATATATAATATATATACATGTCACACACACATATATATGTGTATATATATAATATATATACATGTCACACACACACACACATACACACGCACGCACATATTAATGGAAGCCTTCTCCAAATTTTTTTAATGTGGAATAAAATCCTGAAGGTTGAGCATATTAAAAATTACTACCTCTACCATTGTATTGACCAATTATCTGTTTTCTAATGTACATTATTTGCATACTGTCTCAATGATACATTCTCTTATTTCTCCTTTTGGAAATAATGATATAAACACGGGCTTTCTTTGGTGACTTTTTTTTTTAATCTTAACCTCACTCAGTCACAGTGATGTACACTCCAGAAAGTTAGGATTTTGTGCTTTTGTTCACTGACGTATTGTCTCATTATTTGGGAAGGAAGAATGATTCATGGGTAAATAAATGTATGTCCATGGTTTTGATTTAATCAATACATATTAGAATTCCTAATCTCCAGAGATTAAAAAAGTTATTTTACATATGGGAACGCAGCATATAAATATTGAGGAAAAGGCATCTAACAGTTTTCCTTGATCATCTTCTGATCAGGCTTTGTGAAGTGCTTATAAAATTGCAGAGACAAACAGTGTATGAAGGAAATTAAAAAGTTTTACTTGTTTGTTTGGCAGTAGTCGCTAATTTTGTTTGTTGATATGGGGACAAGTATGATGATTTTGTGCTCCTTTTGACATGAAAGTGAATGCCTGATTTTAGGCATTCTGGAACTTAGGTCCAACAATTTGATATTCTGTGCATCTGGCGGTTGCTCTATTTATAAACTTGGAGAAGTCACATATTAAAGATCTTTGTAAAAGAGTAACTTGATGGCTCCTCCTCTGGAATATTTGAGTCAGTCACACTCATAAGCAGCACAGTTCTAGCTGAGGTACATGTGAAGAAGCTAGAAATGTATGTGAAAAGGAGCCAGGCAGACCCACAACCATGTATCTAGAGAAATGAAGAGCACACATCCAGCACACTGATGTGCAAAAAGTTTTAAGCTATATTTGACTCCTGTTTCTGCTTTTACATTCCATACCTTCGAATAGAAGGAATAATGGTTCTTCTTCCTTTAACACCATCATTGTAACTTCAAGTGCTATTGTGTAGTGTGCTAACATTCTTTCAATAACTGAGATAGTTGAATAGATAAAGTCAATTGTTTATTCTTATTAATTTTCTGCCTCTGTGAGATGCTTTTGTGTCTCTCATGTAAATGATTGACTTGCATAATTATATGCATGTCTTAGTGCTGCTCTTTGAGAAATGACATCAAATGATTTTAAGATTTTATTTTAGATTGTCTTTCAGAATTATTTCAGATGCCTTCCTGTATATAATTAGCTCTGCTTCAGCTGAACAAAAGAAGGCCAAATTTATGCTAAGCATATGACACCATTTTTCTCTAACAATATATGCTTCTATAAAGCATTTTATGAGTACTATTTTCCATTATAATTTTCTTTTTGGAGAGCTAATTCCTTATTATGCTCAGCCATCAATCAATCCATCCAACCAATAACTTATGTACCCATTTATTCAGCCACAGTTTTTTTTTTACTTCAATATCAGGCACTAAAGTTGGAGAAAACATAGATGAAGCATATATGTCCTCTTTATTGGACAGGTCATCATCAATGGAAGCATGAAACATACAAATGAATAATTTAAAAATAACTTGATAACTGTTATAATTTATATAAATAATTCTGCATATTTTTGAAACTTGAAAAGCACTGCTAGAAATCATAAATTTAGCTCTCATTGCATTCTAATTGAACATCTGTAAATTAATAAATATCATATAGTTAAAATAAAAGCACAGTATTTGGTTTGTATTTATTAAAATAATCATTGATATTCTGGCAGCAAGGTGACAGAAGATTATATTGCTCAGTGCTGTTGTAGGGGTTCATAAGATATGTTTTTACACTGAGACCATTATAATGAGGGAGAGAAAAAAGGAAGATTAGTCTAAAAGAAGAAAAGAGATTGAAGATATTTGATAGTAAAATGTATATGCAAAAAGGCAATGCAGCTGAATATAGATGAACTCTATCAGTACTAAGAAAATGATAGCTTTCCAGCTTAATTTACTTTGGCAAACACTTGCATGTATGCAATGGGAATATAATCTCAACACCTTATTAGAATATGTATCTCTTTTCTGCAGGTTGCTTTATCATTCCTATAGATATATAATGCTTCTAGGAATAATTTAAAGGGAAATGCGTTTTGTTACCTTGTTGCTAAGCAAAGTGAAGAGAGGAATGCATTTACCAAAGTATTTCAAATATAATTTCTTTTAAAAACTGTAATGTTCATTTTAAGGAGACCAACACTGTAACTTATTTTACTAGTTTTCTATCTGCACTGTGTATAATTTAATCAAGTTTCCTGGCTTCTGCAGAATTATACACAAAATAATAGAATCTCTACTTAAATTACCTTTCTTACATCAGGTCCCATTACAAAAAATAGTTATAAATTAGCTATCTGAATTAGGAAATTTTGAAATGAGGATCTTCTTTCACTGATAATACATGCAAATTTTAGAATAAATTTGAAATGATTTAAAATGTAAAGCAGTAATAAATGCAGTTCTAACACATTTTTAAAAAAATATAAATTAAAAAATGCACTGGTACATTTGTCTTTTATACAAAATTTTAGGTTCTTATATTTCCCAGTGTATTCAGAGATCAAAGTTTATTTGCTGTAAATACACAAAACTGGTTAAACTACATTTTTTATTAATATTATTGGATTCAAGCAACTCTTTGGTGTGTATGCGTTTATCAGACGCCACTATGTGTCCCTATGGAGGACCAAAGTTAACTTTGGGAATCATCTGAATTGCTTCTACCTCCTTTTGGCTTAGCTCTGAGATTTTCCAGGTTTTTCCCTCCAGGACTGAAAGTGCAGGCTGCTGCCATTCCTATCTGGCATGTTTTAGGTGGGACTTGAGATCTGAACTGGGGAACTTCTGCTTGCAAGACAGAATCTTAAGCACTGAGCCATCCCTCCAGTCCTGAAGCGACTCTTCTCTTCAGGTTATCATACTGTATTTGGTTTTCACAGCTCATTGAGAACAATCAGTTACCTACAGATGCCTATTTATTTTTATGCTTAAAGAATCACTTCTCCATGAATCTCATTCTTCAATTCTGCTTTGACAGTAAAGTCATGTGTACTTTAATTCTTAATAAACATCTGCCTTAGTAATTGGAGCTCTCTTATCCACAGCAGGAAATCTAAGCAAAGCATTTGATGTGATATTATGCCTGGTATGCATACTTCACCCTCTGGAAATGTTTCAGTTTTCACGTTGATTTATAATTAGCACTTAAGAGATGTGCATTTTCCTTATTGGAAAAATGGCCCATAGTGATTTTATTTTGTAATTTGATAAAATTTGCTGAAATATGTTTGTCAAATTGAAGCAAATAAATAGATGATTACAAAGAGGTTTAAGATAATTTTAAATGATAGTTATTTTATAAATTTGAATATTATTCTTTTGTTTTCCTTCATTTGCTAGTTTTAGAAAAGTAAAAATATCTGCTGATAGTAGAAAATTTTCTTTAGCACAATATCATAAATCTATTTGCCTTTCAATATTGTAAGAAAAACAAAAGCTTTCTGAGTATTCACAATAATTATAAACTTCAAGTTCTGAATTAAAAAGGATTTCAAACACTTACAGTGCTTTATAAAGCAAAATAGGTTTACATATTTTTTCTTAATAAATCTTAAGCATTTATGCAATCATTTCTCCTCCTCATTCCTTTTTGTATATTTTCCGTGCTTTTTCTTTTCATCAGGGCCGCGAACTGCTCTGATCTCCTGAGTGTCCAGGCTACTTGTGTGAAACATCATTCCCTACCCAATGATATACTTTGATAAGAATGGATTATCACTCAATATAATTTTTTCTAATTCTATCCATTTCCTGGCAAATTTAATTAATTCATATTTTTAAATGGCTGAGTGGTATTCTATTGTATAAATGTATCACATTTTCATTATCCATTCATCAACTGTTGGGCATTTGGGTTGATTCCAAGACTTTGCTATTGTAAATAGTGCTGCAATGATATGGTTGTGCTTGCATCACTGTAGTGAATTTCTGCATTATGGGGGATTATTCCTAGGAGTGGTATAGCAGGGTCATATGGCATTTCAATCCCAGACAGAGAAACTTAGACTCTGTATGTATGCCCTAATAGGTAGACCTTAATATCAAACCCATTTATTGACATATTCAAAGGTAAAGCTCTGTAATACCTACTATATTCGCAAAGATTATAAACAGAAGGGAATGGAAACGAGCCTCTCACCAAAAAAAAAGGAGAGAGGGGACCATGCTTCAGTAGGTCACCATCAAGTATTGCATGTTAGTAGCAAGACATCTGGTGAAGCTCACTCTCATTTCCCTTCCTGGTCACTTGTGACTGAAGAGGTTTGGTTTCACCAATCAGGTTAACTATAGGGAGTGGCAGATAGACAATAACAATGCTGCAAATGGGACACTGACTCCCCTCTCACTGCTGTATCCTCCTTTATTCTTCCATCTATCTTTGATTCTCTTCTTATATTAAGATATTCATTTAAACAGCCTTTTATCCTTGGTTAGGAGGTGACCTTCGATACCAATCAGGTTGCAGTCAAAGGCAGTGCAGGAAAAGCAAAAGTGAAAACAACAACAAACCATAATTCCGCACACCAAAGACCTTATATTGATCACCTGGAACCACACCAGCCAAATTTCTCCCCATCCTAATGCTCAGGGAACCTTGAGGAAGAGGGGGTGGCAAGATTGTAAGATCCTAAAGATGGGGAGGACCAGTGATATGCAAGATACTCCACACAAGTTAGGGCTGCATTAGCCATAATCAGACTTTGCCTGACCTGCACAGTGACTGACATAGCAACGACTCCCCAAAGTCTAGCATGGATCACAGGGGAGAAGGCTCCAGGCAGTAGGATCCTTAGATGCAAGAGATTAACAGTCAAAATAGAGTGTCCATGCTAATGAGGAGCCCAAGAAAGGGCTCTGAGCTTTGCCACTGAGTCCTTACACCTCACTAGGGTTGAGGACTTAGAGGGAGGTATGGCATTCATACAAAAGGATGCTCCAGGGGATGGGAGGGAGGAAGGGGGAAGCACTAGGAGAGAGGAAAGGAGAGAAGGGGGTGAAAAGAAGAAGAAAATGGGGAGAGAGTGCAAGGGGGACTGAGAAGGGGAGAAAGGAGTGAGAGGATGGTGGTACCTATTGAGCTTGTATGATTGCTAAAAAAATAATAAATAATAAAATGTGGGGGAAAAAACTGAAGAAAAAAAGGATAGGTTATCAAATGTGTGTACCCTACCCATTTGGTTTGTTGTACATTATTTTAAGTTTTCTCACTCAAGTAGTCCTCCAAATAATATATCTTACTTAGACCAAAGGAGATGGTAGTGCTTATAATTTCCAAGAAGACTTAGCAAAGCTTTATATTTATGGCTTTCGCCAGCTTTTATTTTTATATCACCAGCCATCTTTGCTGCTGATAAAGGTGACTGTGAGTTTCACAGCTCACTCTTCTTCATTCTCTTTCTCAATGTGCAGGCCAAATTCAATGGGGATTATCTGCACTTCCTCACCTCAGCCACGTACCCATCCATTCATGAACAAACTTTTGAAATACAGGTAATGTATTTTACTTTCTCTTGCTAAATTTAACTGATTAGAACTGGGTTAGTTCATCAAAGATGGTAGTCACTATAAAAAATTTCAATAAATAATGAATCTGCATCATTCTGGAAATAACTCTTTACCCCAGTGAAATATGTTTATGTGGCTGGGAATGTAGCTCAGTTGGTAGAGTGATTGCACACATGTATATAGTCCTGGGGTCAATCTCTAGCATCACATAAGACCTGGGACCATGGTATATCCCTATGATCCCAGCACTGTGGTTGTGGAGGTTAGAGGATCAAACTTCCAAATTCTCATTGACTACATAGAAAGTTTGAGGCCAGCACTTGCTGCAGGAAGTCTTGTCTTAATATAGATACATATATACTGTGATTGACTCAGGTATCAACTTGATAGTTGCAGGTTAGTTGGGACACAGGTGTAAAGAATCAGTAATCAGGGCACTCTCTTGAACAAACCTGCAAGTGATTGTTTAATTGATAAGGAAGATACAGGCTATACTGGGTTGTGTTTTACAATGGTGGACTGCATAAAAGGAATAAGTAGGTGGAGCTTGCACTTCCTTATCCTTTATAGATTTGCTGTGTGAGTCCATTGCTGGTATGTTGCTGCCTTCTTCATTGCTAATGCAGCTGCTGCTTCTATTCTTGGCTGACTTTAGAGCTCCGCCCTTTAGGACTTGCCATGTTCTCACTGCCATTGGATTATAGTCTCATAGGCCTTGCAGCTGTTCATCACCAACATCAGAGTCCAGTTGTTCCTCCCCAACATCAGATCCCAGCATATTCTGCCTGGCTGCCATCCATCCACAACTTTGGAGCCTCTTCAGTCCTCCAGCATGGTATCTGCACATGCTATACCTGATATATTATCTGCATATATATGCAGAAAGAAAGTTTGCTCATATTTTTATTAGAAAAAATGCAGAAAAACAGCTTAAAATATCATAACCATTTCTTTCTTTCTTTCTGGATATTTGTAAAGTTTAGTAAATATTTCTTTATAAAGCTAAAAACTCCTTTTCAGAAAACCATAAGAGGATACGTTGGGGAAATATGTCCACATATGCCAAGATGTATCTAGAAACATCTGTTAGAAAGAGAGATAAAACTGATTTTATTGTAAGACTCACAGTAAAAATAGAAGATACAATTTTAATTTTTTCATGTCTTTAAAAAAAACCTGTGTAACTTGCTGTTTCAGATGTTCTATTCTTTTTATTGAGTTTTTCATATGCAAATGAAAAGAATTTGTGTCATTGCCCCAACCCCCTGTCTACCCAATCTCTCTTCTCCCTCCCTCCCCACTCACTTCTTTGTCTCCCATCCTCACCTATTCTCCTCAATCCAGTCATGACTTTCTGTTCTTTTGTCCTTCTGCATATGTGGATCACAGGCCTCCATTTGGGGTTCCTGTGTCGGTTAGGGTGCTAGGTTCCTGTTGTACATGCGACTGTTCAGTGGGAAAAGTTGTAAGCGGGGAGGATCCCCTTCCTTGGTCCAATACCTCCTCCCAGAGAGGAGGACCCAGAGGAAAGTTCAATATACACATTAAAGGATGCTTCTATCTTTTCCAAGAGAAATATTATATAAATTAGTTTTGGAATGGAAATAAGTTAGTTCTTATTGATCCACCTGGAACATTAAAACTTGTCAATTCAAATCTTAAATTGATTTTGTAAAGAAATTATATTTGGAGTGCCATGAATAAAAAACAACTTGAGAGCTTATTTTACCAATTAAAATGCATTTCCCATTTTATGGTAAGTTAGGCCAATAATGTTATTAAGAGTATTTCATTCAGTCACTGACTCTAAAATTGTCCAGTGTTTTTATGATTATATATGCAGAATTGATGAAAGCCACAAGCTTGCTTAGAAAGAAATCAATTCAAAGTTCAGTGCTTCTTTTTTGGTACTAAGAAGAGATGATGGAAAAAAAAAGAAAAAAAAAAGAAGAGATGATGAAGTGTGAATCATAAAACTTTAACAACTTAGTAATGTATGTCTCCACTATTAAAGAAAATTGAAAGATTCCTTGTATGTGTCACTATGGTATTGAAGTAGTCAATATTTGATGACAACTATTTATTTTAATACTATTTGATTTACTATTCATAATATCAGCACTATTCATATCACTTGAATATAGTTACTGCTCTTTCAGTGGGGAAAACTTTATATAAGAAATTAGCAGTGTGCATACCTGGGAATAAATATCAGGATACTTATTGCCCAAGCAAAGCAGGATGTCTTCTATTATGCTGGGTGCCTCCAAGTTCTATTCTGAAAAATATCAGGTAATTTTTAGATAAATCTCTCAGTTGCTGGAAGCCATTGTCAATACTCATAATCTAAGCCACCTGCTGAGAATAATGACTTCCTGCTTCACAATTGTGTGCATTTTTCTAATTGACAATATATAAATAGGAAGTACACAGCAAAAGGATTTCTGAAGACACAGTTAAAAATGTTCCTGTAAATATTAAAAGTTATATGTGCATGGTTAACATTAAAACACAGATATCAAACAGAAAACACCTCATGTTAGCATTCATCTCCCGTGCCCAGATTGGACTTAAATGATAGGTTATTTTGTATTTCATTGAAAGACATTTCAAATCTTCATCAGTGCTTATATTATGTACTGTTATCCACCACAATTTTTTATATGAAATAAAAAAACTGATATTAAAGGTAGTTATTTTCTTGAATTATATTCTAAAAGTTGATAGATTGACCTAAGTTTCAAATATTCAGGACATGAAAGGTAGATAGAGTTTCCAAGAATATGTTTTAACACAGGGCAATCTCATTTATATCTGTGAAAATAATACCTTCATCTCACAGATATTTAAAGCAAATGTAAAAGATGTTTGGAGTCAAATTTTTTTCTCAATATAACTAATATATCATGTATAACTAATATATCATGTCAATTTTTCAAACAATTTTGAAAAAATTCAAAAAATATTTCTTTTCTAATTATTAATGTGATGAAAGAAGATATAAGAAAACTAATAGAAATTTAAAAAATCTATTCCATCTTACAAAATGAGAAATCTTCAAATTAGGAAATTATCAATGCTGCTTAAAAAGTGTCTTACTTGTACTCTCAAATTTACTTTCGCTGTTATACATTTAATACTTAAAGAGATTGCAATTGAATTATGAAGAAATATTTACAGAATGCTATCGCTTTGGGTAGACATGCTCACATTATAGTCTTAAACTGAGAAATCACCTGATAACCTATTCACAGTTTATGGCTAATAATTCATTAAGTGTTTTAGAAGGCATTGTAATGTTAAACATGCACATATAACTTTTAATATTTATCCAAATACTTTTGAAGTAACCCCTGATTAGTATATTTTGTTATTGTTAAGCTTTGTTCATATGTCCTTATACTTTTTAAATTACTACAATGAATCTCATCTTCTAGTGTATTAAAAATTCCCGGTTTTATAGCTTTACCACAGACAAATATTCTCTAAAGTAAGTCACCAAATCTACAAATTTTCCTTGTTGTTTTTTTAGTTTAGATAATTATTGCACAGTCCTTGGATTGTTGTCATATCAGTTTAACACATCCCAGAATATTCTGGAGTCAGGGATTTGACTGTAATTTCATTTTACTGGACCTTTAAAACATGGACTACATTGTTATAATCAGTTACTGTCATGACATTATAAAAATGTGTGAAATTTTTTACCTCATTTAAAAAATGTGTAATTTTTTTTTTAGTTTTCAACCTTTCCAGGGTAAACATCAAAAATTAGACAATACCTGCTACTTGTACACAAAAAAACAAGAATATAACTGGGAGAAATTTTATTGTATGAAAAACTGTTAAAACTGTTTTAACAGTATTATATTCAAATAAGATTGAAAATTTGATGGGCAGTCATCCTGGTGGTTTATATGTAATTTAAATGGAATTAAGCAAAGGAAATTGCTTTGGGTTTTTTTTAATGTGTTTCTGAGTGTAAACAAACATCTTGTTTAGCATCATTGTGCTTAACTTTAAAGTGAGAAAAGATTTATATGTCTATACATGTGATTAGATTTAAGTATCTTGTTTTGATACTAATTTTGAAAGTTATATGACTTTTCATGCCTTGATAAAATTGGACATATATTAAATCATTTAAATGTATATGCTTTTGTCACAGAAACATTTTTAAAGTATATCTTTCTCATTTTAAAAAGTCCCTGCATTAAAGAAGAAGAAAAATAAACAAGTGGCCTCAAGTTGGAATTAATGATGGTAATAACTTCAAAATGATTTTTTTGCTTGTATATATTTTATTTTAACAAATAAGACCATACATTTTAATTAATTCCTAATGTACCTTAATTTCGCAACATACACTCCATGTGCTGTTACATTTTAAAAGGTAATTAGCAAGTGATTTGACACAGACACAAGTATACAACAGTTAGTGCTTATCTATCTATATATTAGTTTCAAATTGAATGTTAATTATAGTCATAGTTTTAAAATTTCATTTTATTTTGATCAGGAATCAACAAATATGACATTCTTACTGAAATCAAGTATTACACACTTAGTGAACAGAAACATTTCGAGTTTAGTCATGTTAAATATTCTTTTGTGAAACAAAAAATAAGAGTTTATCTAGCATTTTTATTTCAAGACATAGACAGAAAAAATCATCAGAGGATTTGAAAAGTCAGAAGTCATAAGCAATTTTAGAAAAGACTAAAAACTGATCCTTTTTGATAGAAAACACAGGCCTTAAACACTATAGAGACTTAAAATACAAACTGTATATCTAGGGAGTTCTCATGTGGATACAGAGGAGTCAGAACGGAGACAGTGAAAGTTCAGTCATTTCCTATTTGCTTACTGTAGTGGAAAGCATTAGTGAAAGATATGAGTTTCCAGGAATCTTGGAGCTTGGACTGACCTAGAGCAACCCTGTTAAGGACAAGTGTTTTGTATGACACTGTACATATCAGGCTTGTGCTACTTAGCAGGAAAATTGAAAATCTGGATTAGTGGATATGGGTATTTTCTTTATTCTTTGGATTTCCATGATCTCCTTTTGTACACAGAAAAACAGTTTAATCATACCTTTAGTTCTTAGAAGAAACAAAACAAAGTCAAAAGTTGAAAGATATTGTTTCTGAAAATTTAATACCAGAAAAAGGCACAAAAGTAAATGTGATTATCATTCATGGAGAAGTATAAGTAGATTCTCTGCTCATAATAGCGCAACAAAAATTGAAACAAAGGATTAGTATATGTAAGATATATAGGCATTATATACACAAATTATAAAATATAACCATGATTCTCCAGTCTCACAGAGGATATGAAGCTGAAAGAAAAGGATGAGGTAGAGAAACTGCTTCCAAACACACACACACACACACACACACACACACACACACACACACACATACACACACAGCAGGAAAAAATATGGAAAATTCTGAAGAAGTTGGCTTATTTCCTGTTTCTGGGATACATTCTTTAACAATAGTAACTTTGGGCAGAAGTGATTGATTTTGGGTCACAGTTCAAAATGTGACACCATCATGGAGGGGACTTCAGATTGGCTGGAGCATAGTACAGCCAGTCCCATTACTTCCCAGTAAAGACCAGAGAGTGGCCATTCCAGTGCTCTGCTCA
Source organism: Typhlomys cinereus (assembly GCA_023101885.1). Lineage (NCBI taxonomy): Eukaryota > Metazoa > Chordata > Mammalia > Rodentia > Platacanthomyidae > Typhlomys > Typhlomys cinereus. The sequence continues at coordinate 1,162,125 of JALPQD010000232.1, read as the reverse complement.
CTTCCTGCTTTTTATAGAGTCCTGTATGCCAGTCCAGAGCACAGTTCTACTTACAGTGTGCAGATCTTCCCAAGTACACTAGCCTGAGCAATATGTTCTCCCAAGGCTTCCCTGGAGGCTAACCTAACTTACATAAATCTCCAAAGCTGTGTCTGGATTGCTTCCTAGGTGACTCCAGAGCCTGTTAAATTGATGATCAGCACAACTCGCTCAGGATAAGAGACAAGTATTTGGAGATCAAAATTTTTCAGTGGGTAAGATGCCTGCTTCTACATGGGGCAACCAGAGTTTGATCTTTCGAAGTCCATGTGATGGAAGGATAGAATGAACCTCTATCATGCATCGTGGCATAAATATATACATGTGCATACTTAGTCTTTAGTCACCAAATAAATAAATAAATATTTTAAAAGACAAATGTGTGGCATCTTTGCAATTTCCCAATGATGAATTCTCCCTTCTCTATATTTAAGGGAAAAACAACTGGGATGAGGAAGAGGCAATATGAGCAGAGAATATTGGAACACACAGATCCAATCCTGTAAGTACAACTTCTTGATAGCCCATGCTAAGGTCATATATAGTGTGTATTGTCTGAGGGCAAGATAGGCAAAAGGAAAGAAGTTAGATATAATCATTTTTTTCTAAAATTGAAAAACCACATATGTCACTCCTTGGAACTCTGTCGAAGAATTTAAGACACACTCTACAAACATAAAAAATGTGGATTTTAAAAAGTAAAATTTTAATAATAGATACCTAAGTATATATTAGACCTGGATAGACAACAATAGACTTCCAATGTTCAAGTGGTTATAGAGCTATGATGCTTTGAGTTCAGATTGCTTAATCTTTTCTCTGGCTCTAAAACAATACACATTAAGTAGAAAAAATGCTTTGAAACTAGATCTTTTCCTATGCTGTTTTCAGAGAACCACTGTTCCTTTTTAAACTTTCAATGTTGTATTTAGTAAACTATATATAATATTTTGACTATGTCGCAGTTTGCATGCCTGATTCCCAACAAATTGATGACCAAATGGCTTACAGGGGAACATGGGATTTTGTTTTTTCTTATGATAGTCTGGATACAGTTCCTTGCCAGTTTAGCAAGAAAGCACGCACTGACTGACACTAGGAGGTGAGGGAATTGGTCAAGCCTTCATATATTCACAGCATTGCTGAAAGAGGGAAAATTCCTACTTGCCAGACCAGAATGTCTGTTCATATATATCCAGGACAAATGTCCAGGTCCCTCAGTCTTACTCACTTGCCCAGGGACTAGTCCCACTCACCATGAGCTGGGCATCCCTCATCAATTAAACCATCTCTTGTAGGCTCACTAAGGATTTAATTCAAGTACTAATTCTCTACAAATTTACCAAGAACTCTAATCCTCAGTTCTCAAGTTGGAACTTGTGTCTGTGACAGCATTTTACTATTCAGATAAATGTGTTAAGTGATATTATCACACAGTAGGTTAATATAAGTGGTCTGACTATGTGGATGGTAGGATAAGCTAAGTTATGATTTAGGATATTTTGAAGGTATAAAGTTTCTTTACCCCACTCTTTGAACGTTTTCAATCTATCATGAATATAATGAATTTAATGTCATTAAATATGCTCATAACATGAATGCAAGAGGATATATACGGCACCCACAAGTCTATTTGCATAACAGAAGTACAAACAAAAATATGGAAGTCATCATAACCACATGATAACTCATTTTCAGATCAGCAAGCAAGAAAAGAAATTGCTAAGACATATATGAAGTGTGCCTTGAAAGGAGTATGTAAGAAATCAGGTATCTTTACCTATAAATATATTACAAAGCACTTTTATTTTTCAGTTATTAAAAAGAATAATTTGTTATTTTTCAAAGTGCTAAAGTAAGCTGACTTTGAACATAGAATGAAAGCTTAAAAGTCCATCATTATCATTTGTGAATAAAACGATTTGATTCTCATAGAAATTAAGAAGTGAAAAAGCATATTTAGAACTGAGAACATTGTTTGGAAAAATGATTGGGTAATTTTTTCTAGCAAGGAAGAGAGAGAGACAAAGTGAAGATCTTCACTGTTTTCCTAAAAATAGTGTTGGAATGAAAATCTACTTTCAATTTAGCTTAGAGTTGTTCCATAAATTTTGAAAGCTATTATATGGTGTATTTTATTTCACAAGAAATGAATTAAGAGAGTTATAGCATCACAGCATAGACAGTATTGATGAGGCCTTTCAGTAATGCAGGGCAAAGGAATTCCTTGCTCTTACAGATTGCCTTGTGGCAAAAAGCATCATGTACAGGAGGGGATGCAAGTAGGGTTAGCTTGAAAGGTAAAAGTCTACACCATGTGACTGGCCTGTACAATAGTGCTCAGTGAGACAGTAATGCACTAGACAGTAGAAAACAATTTATAATTTGGAATTGCCTTAGTTCTGAGCAGCAGAGGATTGTGCTTAGCCACTTCTTCAAGGGAAGAAAGATGGATTTTGGAAAGACTTTGTGTTGGAGATGGTCTGAATTTTTCAAGGCTGAAGCATCATCTGATTCTTTCCAACATGCAGTGTATATTAAAGAATGAGATAATATTTGCCATGAATTGCTTTAATAATAAAATAAAATGTTAAGATAAAACAAAAGAATTCATTGAACCACAGGTATTCAAGAGAATGCCAACATCTCTATATCTAGGTTTATGTGATGCCCTTAAATTTTAATTTGAATATTAAGATAATTCATCAAAACCAGATTTTACTAATTTTGCATTGCAGTATGTATCATCTATCTACCTGTCATCTATCTATCAACCAATATATCTATCTATGTCACATAGTTCTTACTCCTATGACAATATGCAAGAAATAAATAAATTGTATTCTATACAGGTAAGTCCTAATATTGCCTTGAATGAGTAAGAGGAATTACAATAAAATGCAAATAGTCTGTGATTCCTCTGGAACTAACTATAAGAATCTTCAGTGTGCACATTTATATGTTATAGATAATTCATGAGGTTCATATGTTATCACAGTTACTCTTCTCTATTGTAAGAGAACACTCTGTTGCAACCACTAAAGAAAGGAAAGGGTTCTTATTTAACTTATGATTTCAGAAGGTATATTGTCTATTATGGCAGAAAAGCATGACAGGTTTCAGTACCTAGAGGCTGACTCAAGTCACAACACTCATGGTGGATGCAGAGCTAGCAAGATGCAAACTATAAACAGGACAGAGCTCCAAGGCCTGTTCTCCATGGTGTGCCTTTCTGCAGAAAATTTCCATCTCCTAAAAATGTTAAGATATTTTCAAACATTAAAATCAGCTAAAGATTCAAACACATGATCCTGTGAGAGCTACTGACATACACATGCCATCCAGTAACTGGTATAGTGCTATAGTATTAAGTATATCGGAGTTCTCAGCTCTGTGATTTCCAGACATTATTTTTGGATATGAGATTCAACCTTCCTAAGTTCAACACTTTATTCTGACGACTAAATGCAAGTTCCTACATGAACCCCAAATATTTTTCCAATTACTATTTTTTCATAGTGACTGTCACTATGGAAGTATTCCTTATATATTTTTTTCTTTGTTTGATGTTTGTCTTCCCCAAAGCATTGTGACTTTGTTAGCAACAATGGCTTTGCCTTATTTTTACTATCCCAGGCTTAGTCACAGGGACTGAAATTATAAGCCACTTTCAGGTAATTAAATAGAGAAGTAAGGGACTAAGAGACCTAGAAACAAGTTTATACCTTTTGTCTGTACTTAATTTGTATGCTGATCATCCAATGAAAACTTCTTCATTGTAGAAGTAAAAGAAAATGCCAGCAGAAAATGTTGTCAGTGTATGTAGGGAATGATTTTTAAGCTTTTCAGATTGTTGAAACTGATACTCAGAATGGTGATATAATTTTATGTATATTTGTACAAGCGAATATATTGCTTCTGTGTATGTAAGTAAATGGGTAGATAGATGATTGATAAATGGATTGATAATAGATTATTTATATTATATATAGAAAATATATAGAGATATCCATATTCAGGAAGTGCTATGTCTAAAATTGAATAACCTACCTCCTGTCTTCTGGCATTCATTTTCATTCTTTTTGTTGTTCTTTAGATAAGAAATTGCAGTATATTTTACCATATCTTTCTCTGTAGAGATGGAAACATAAGAGAAGCTTTGCCAGGGAGCAGCTGAAGTCATCGCAGGAGGAGCATTATTTTAATTACACCAATGGTCAGATTGATAGGGACCAGTTCTTACTAGACTCCTAGGAACAGTTGGTCTTGTCTCTCTCCCAGGCCATCTGTGTGTTAATGGGGTTAGTTATTTCAGAGTCAGGCTAGTAGCAATCAAAGTTCTGAGAGTAAGAACACTTGGGACTGATCTGTTGGTTAGAGTTATTTGCAGAATATGTAAATCAAAAAGTCCTTCATTAGCATCCTCAAGCTCTTTTTCCTTCCTTTCTCACTAACCTTCAACATCTTTGCTCCCTCTCCAATGTTAACATACCCTTTTGCAAATAGGTTTTTCTTTTCCAGAGAAACACTCAAAAATAAATTGTGTAGAGCTCTTAATCACAGAAGGATTTCATGATCTCTGTGAGTCTGGAGATGATACCAACAGAGCAAATATTGCAAAGCAACTGCTCTCAAACAGCGTCCACATGACATAGGGCGAAGGCATTAGATAATGAAAAGTGCTGCAATTTACAAATCATTTGGCAAATTGACAGTCTCTGGGAGAGTCTCTGTCATTGTTGCCCTTCATTTTCCTCAGTTTTTTGTTTGTAATTAACCTAATTTTGTTGAATTTGAAAGAAATAAAATCTATATAGAAGTTTCTCATGTTTTTATTATTTTAATGGGAAACATTTGATTCTTACACATATGGCTATTGTTTCTCAGCCAAAATATATCAATAAAATAATCAGCATGTTTTGTGGGTAGGCTGCTTAAAAAAATAGAGACAAAATATTGGATGGGATGTATTCGTTGGTGACCATAAGCAGTGATCTGAAAAATCCTACAGTGAATTAAATTTACTGAACATAGTCTCACCCTAATTATAAACATTTTATATTGAAAAAATTGAAATTTTAATTTATATAAGATCTTATTTATATAATGAATGCAATATAATGTTGTTTTTCTTATTATATATTTATTATAGGTACCCTGATCCCCTCCCTCCACCTCTCCTGGACCCCATTGCTCCCTCTCCCCCATTTCCCCTTCCTTTCACTCCCGCCCTCCCTTTTTCCCAGTGCCCCTCTCTTCTGCCCTCCAATCCCGGGAGCATCCTTTAGTGAGAATGTCAAACTTCTCTCTGTGTCTTCCACTCAAATGAGGTGTAAAGACTCAGTAGCATTGCCTAGAGTCCTTTCTTGTGCTCCCCTTTAATATGGGACACTATTATGACTGTTAATCCCTTACCTCTAAGGATCTTAGTGTCTGTGATCCATGCTAGACATTGGTGAGTTATTGATATGACAGTCATTGCACAGGTCATGCAAAGTCCTATTATGGTAACTGCAGCCCTAACTTGTGTGTGGTTCTTGGATATCATTGCTCCTCCCCATCTTTAGGCTCTTACAATCTTACCGCCCTCTCTTCCGCAAATTTCTCAGAGCTTCAGGATGGGGAGAGATATGGCTGGTCTGGTTCCAGGTGGTTAATGTAGGGTCTCTGATGTTCTGAATTATGGTTTGTTGTTGTATTCAGTTTTGCTGTTCCTGCAATCCCCTTGGCTCCATTCTGGTTGGTATTGGAGGTCACCTCCTAGCCAGAGATAAAAGACTGTTAAAATGGAGTCTTACTATAAGAGTAGATTCAAAGGTAGATGGAATAAGAGTAGGAGACCGCAGTGAAAGGGGGTCATTCTCCCATTTGAAGGATGGTTACCATCTATCGGCCGACTCTATGCCCTCCCTGACTGGTGAGATTGAACCCCCTCAGTTGCAAGTGTTCAGGAAGGAAATTGAGTGGGCTATACCAGATGTCTCTCTACTTACTTGCAGTACTTGATGGTGACTTATTTTCTTTGCTGTGGCATGATCCCCTCTCCTTATTTCTGGGGGGCCCTCCTTCCCCTTTCCCCATATTTGTAATCTTTGTAATTACTATAGGTATTACAGAGATTTATCTTTGAATATGTCATTAAGTTGGTTTGGTACTAGGACCCTCCTATTAGGGAGCACACACGATGCTTAATTTTCTGTGTCTGGGATACTTCATTCAAGATAATTGTTTCTAATTTCATCCATTTCCCAGCAAATATCATTAATTCATCATTTTTTACGGGTGAGTAGTATTCCATTGTATAGATGTACCACATTGTCCTTATCCACTCGTCAACTGTTAGGCATTTGGGTTGATTCTATGACTTTGCTATTGTAAACAGTGCTGCTATGAACATGGTCATGCTTGTGTCATCGAGGTGAAGTTTTGCTTTATGGGGGATTATTTCCAAAAGTGGAATAGCAGGGTCATATGGCATTTCAATCTTTAACTGTTTAAAGAATCTCCAGACAGCTAGCCAGAGTTGTTGCATAAGCCTGCATTCCTATCAGCAATGTAAGAGAGTTCCATCTCTCCACATCCTCTCCAATATTTGGTGTTGTTTGTATTGTGGATTTTTGCCATTCTGACCGTGGTGAGATGATATCTCAGGGAGGTTTTGATTTGCATTTCCCTGATGGCTAAGGATGTAGAGCATTTTTAAAGATATTTGTTAGACATTTCAATTTCATCCCTGGAAACGTTTCTTATGAGTTCCCAGGCCCATTTTTTAATTGGGCCATTAATTTCCTTGGAGTTTAGTTTTCTAAGTTCTTTGTGCACTCTGGATAATAGAGCTCTTCAGATAGATGGTTAGTGAAGATTTTCTCCCATTCTGTAGGTTGCCTTTTTTCTCGGTTTACAATCTCTTTATCTGAACAAAAGCGCTTTAATTTCATAAGATCACATTTGTTGAGTGTTGGTTCTAGTGACTGTGCTATCGGATTTCTGTTTTGGAACTGTTGGCCTAGTCCAGTCAGCTCGAGGGCATTCCCTACCCTTTCACCTAGGGTTTTTATAGACCTCTAATATTGAGGTCCTTGATCTATTTGGAATTAATTTTTGTACATGGTGAGAAGTACGGGTCCAGTTTTAATCTGCATGTGGAGATCCAGTTTTGCCAGCACCATTTGTTGAAGACGCTGTTCTTTTTCCATTGGATTTTTTGGGCCCATTTGTCAAAGATCAAATGGCTGTAGTTGTGTGGACTTATGTCTAGGTCATCAACCCTTATCCATTGATCTATGTTTCTATTTTGGAGTCAGTACCAGGGTCTTTTTATTACTATGGATTTGTAGTATATATTAAGGTTTGGTATGGCGATACTTCCAGCAGTGTTTTTGTACTCAGGATTGTTTTTTGTTATCCTTGGTCTTTTGTGCTTCCATATGAATTTTGAGATTGTTTGGTCAATTTCTTTAAAGAATTGCTTGGGGATTTTGATTGGTATAGCATTGAATCTGTATATTGCCTTTGGTAAGATGGTCATTTTTACGATGTTCTGTCTGCCAAACCAGAAACATGGGAGGTCTTTCCACCTTCTGGTGTCTTCTGTAATTTCTTTAGGGTTTTAAAGTTTTCATTGTAAAGGTCTCTTACTTCCTTGGTTAGGTTTATACCAAAGTATTTCATTTTATTAGAGGCTATAGTAAATGGGATAGTTTCTCTCAGGGCTTTTTCACTTCTTTTATCCTGGACAGAGAGGAAGGCCACTGATATTTGTACATTTATTTTGAACCTGCCACCCTGCTGAACCTCTGTATTAGTTCCTGGTGGAGTTTTTAGGATCATTCAGGTACATGATCCATGTCATATGTAAAGAGAATAACTTTTCTTCTTTCTTGCCGATTTGAATCCATTTATTTCCCTTTCTTTTTTTTTTAATGGCTCCAGGTAAGACTTCTAGTACAATGTTGAATAGAAGTAAAAGTGAACAGCCTTGTGTAGTTCCTGATCAAAGTGGGAATGCTTCAACTTTTAATACATTGAGTATAATTCTTGCTGTTAGCTTGTTGTATACAGCTTTTATTATGTTGATAAAGATTCCTTCCATTCCAACCTTCTCTATGGTTTTGATCATAAATAGCTGTTGGATCTTGTCAAAAGATTTTTTTCTGCATCTATTGTGAGTATCATATGGTCTTGGACTTTGGACTGGTTTATATGGTGAATTACATTTATTGATTTGCATATATTGAACCAACTTTGTGTGCCTGGGATAAAGCCTACTTGATCACAGTGAACAATCTTTTTGATATATTTTTGAATCTGATTTGCTTAGACTTTGTTGAGAATCTTTGCATGTGTTCATCAAAGAGATTGGCCTATAGCTTTCTTTTCTAAGTGTATCTTTATTAGGTTTTGGGATAAAGATGATATTAGCTTCATAGAAAAAATTTGGTAGTGTTCCTTCCTTCGCACTTTGATGGAACAATTTAAGGAGTATTAATTTTAGTTGTTCCTTAAATGTCTTGGAGAGCTCTGTGCTGAATCCATCTGGTCCAGGACATTTTTTGGTGGGAAGATTCAAGATTACTTCCTCGATTTCCTCATTTGTTATAGGACTATTTAAATAATTCAAAACTTACTGGTTCAATTTAGGTAAGTTATACTTACTTAGGAACTCATCCATTTCTTTTGTGTTATCTAACTCCTCCTGGATTTCCTCTTTCATAGTATTGATCATGGCTTGAATGTCATTATCTTGTGTGTGGCTTTCTTGGCTATTTTCTGTGAGTTTGTTCTTGTTGGAATCTATCATTATGGGATTAATTCTTTTGGTGGGAGATTTGTTTTCTTGTTTTTTGTCTCTCATGGGTTTGTGCTGTGACCTGGCATTGTTTTATCTCTTAAGATTTTCTTTCAGTTTCTGTGTGTTTTTGACTGAACTAAATTAGTTGGTATTACTATTCTTGAGTGGTTATTTCTAGTGTGTGCTTTGGAGTTGGGTACACTTGTCTGGTACTGGTGTTATTTCCTAGATGAGGATATTAGACTGTTAGTACATCAATTAATTCAGGTTTAGTAGACAGGGAGTGAGTATTAGTATTGTAGTGTACTTTTTCAGTTTAGTACCTTGGCGATATGTGAGGGTGGATGGTATAGTCCCAGAAGTTTTATAGGTTTTGGGGTGGATATATGGAAAAGTTAAACTACAATGACTAATAATTGAAAGGAACAGGATGGTAAAAAGGTTTACTTATCTTTGAGCTGGATGTGAAGAATCTCTCCCGTGTGATAGGATAATTTTAGAGGACTTCAGATATTGGCATTTGTACCCTAGAGTTTTGCTTGGGTTTTCTTCGGACTCTGTTGAATTATGAGGAGCAGGGGTTACTCCCTTGTCCAGATCCCTGTGCAAAGGACTGTGCCTCCAGTTGTTCTGCAGATCACCTGGTACCTGGGGCATGGCCTAGGGTCCTTCCCTAGTCCAGAGCAGACTGGCCGATGCTCCAGCTGACTGGTAGACTGGCTAGTGGGAAGAGCTGGGAGGAGTGGGTGATCTGGGGCCTGGGGCGTGGTCTTCTCAAGGTTTGCCTGAGAAGCTGGACCTGTGGGTCCTTTCTGGACTGGGTGTCCCAGCAAAAAGGCAATACTGTTGACTTATGTCTGATATAGTTAAAATTGAAATTTTGAAGAAAACTAAGATATATATTTTTAAATAATGAATCAGACACTTATCATAAGGTTCTGCTAAAAAATAGTATGTTCACAAGGAAACTTGTAAGTGAATTATTTTATAAATTACTTGCATAAACTGATTTCTCTCTGCAGTTTAGGTAGGTTTCTACAAAAAGGAGAGTATTTCACATGAGCAGGTTCTTGAGACTACAGTACCATTTTTCTTTCTTTTTTATTTAACATTATTATTATTATTATTATTTCCGCTCATACAAACTTAACAGGTACACTGAAGCATCCTTTAATGTGTATGTGAAACTCTCCTCTGGGTCCTCCTCTCTGATGAGGTGCAAGGACTCAGGGGCATTTCCCAAAACCCTTTCTTGTGTTCCCCTTAAGCTTAGGAACAATACTGTGACTGTCAGTCCCTAGCCTCCAAGGATCCTAGTGCCTTTAGTCCATGCTAGACTTTGTGGAGTCAATAATGTGTTGGACATAGCACAGGTCACGCAAAGTCCTATTATGATTGCTTCGGTCCTAACTTGTGTGGAGTATCTTGCATATCGTTAATCTTCCCATTCTTGTGCTCTTACAATCTTACCTCCTTCTCTTCTGCAATTTTCTCAGAGCTTCAGGATGGGGAGAGTACTAGGCTGGTCTAGTTCTAGGTGGTTGATATAGAGTCTCTGATGTTGTGAATTATGGCTTGTTAATTTTTTTTTTTTTTTTGGTTTTGCTGCTCCTGCAATGCTCTTGGCTCCATCGTGATGGGTATTGGAGGTCACCCCCTGGCCAGAGATAAAAACCTGTTAAATTAGAGTCTTGTTCTAAGAGTATATTCAAAGGTAGATGGAATAAAAGTAGGAGACCACGGTAAGAGAGGGGTTGATCATCCATTTGCAAAATGGTTACTTTCTATCAGGCAGCCTATATGCCCTCCCCTTCTGGTGAGATCATACCCCATCGGTTGCAAATGGTCAGGAAGGAAAGTCTGTGAACTTAACCAGATGTCTCATTACTTACTTGCAGTCCTTGATGGTGGCCTATTTTCTCTGCTGTAACATAGTCCCCTTTCTCCTTGTTTCTGGTGGGGCCATCCTTCCCCATCCCTCCTGTTTATTATCTTTACAATTACTGTAAGATTACAGATATTTGTCTTTGAGTGTCTCTAAGTGGGTTTGGTACTAGGATCCACCTATTAGGGAGTACATACGGTGGTTAATTTTCCGTGTCTGGGATACTTCACTCAATATAATTGTTTCTAATTCCATCCATTTCCAGGCAAATTGCATTAATTCATCATTTTTGATGGCTGAGTAGTATTCCATTGTATAAATGTACCACATTTTCCTTATCCACTCATCAAGTGTTGGACATTTGGGTTGATTCCATGACTTTGCTATTGTAAACAGTGCTGCTATGAACATGGTCGTGCTTGTGCTATTGTGAATTTTTGCTGTATGGGGGGTTATTCCCAAAAGTGGAATAACAGGGTCATATGGCATTTCAATCTTTAACTTCTTTAAGAATCGCCAGACGTCTTGCCAGAGTGGTTTTATGAGCCTGCATTCCCACCAGCAATGTAGGAGAGTTCCCCTCTCTCCACATCCTCTCCAGGACTTGGTGTTGTTTGTGTTGTGGATTTTTGCCATCCTGACAGGGGTGAGATGATATCTCAGGGAAGTTTTGATTTGCATTTCCTTGATGGCTAAGGATGTGGAGCATTTTTTAAAAATAATTGTTAGATATTTTAATTTTGTCCTTGGTAAAGTTTCTTTTAAGTTCTAGGGCCCATTTTTTAATTGGCCCATTTGTTTCCTTGGTATTTAGTTTTCTAAGTTCTTTGTGCACCCTGGATAATAGAGCTCTATCAGATATGTGGTTTGTGAAGATTTTCTCCCATTCTGTGGGTTGCCTTTGTGCTCAAGTTAAATCTCTTTATATGAGCAGATGCTTTTTAATTTCACAAGATCCCATCTGTTGAGTGTTGGTTATAGTGACTGTGCTATTGGATGTCCACTGAGGAACTGTTGGCCTTGTCCAATCAGCTTGAGGGAGTTCCCTACCCTTTCAACTATGGTTTTTATAATCTCTGGCCTTATATCAAGGTCCTTGATCCATTTGGAATTAAGTCTTGTACATGGTGACAAGTATGGGTCCAGTTTTAATCTTCTGCATGTGGAGATCCAATTTTGCCAGCACCATTTTTTGAAGATCCTGTTCTTTTTCCATTAGATTTTTTGGGCCCCTTTGTCAAAGATCAAATGGCTATAATTGTGTGGACTTATATCTATGTCTTCAACCCTTATCCATTGATCGAGACTACAGTAATCTGTTAACCTATTCACTAACATTGTCTCTCATGATGAGTTTCCGTTTCCCTCTCTAATTTCAGTCAATATTCCTAAGTGCTTTTACAATTACTATTCTGTGAAATTTCTTCTTAGACAGATGCCAAACAAAAGAAATTCTTAACCCTAAATTTTCACAATTAAATTTTCATTTTAGTAATTCATGCATTTATATTTTAATTGGAGAGTATAAGTAAAAGAAAATGGTACTCATTTAAAGAACATGTGATGTTTGAGGTGAGGACACAGTTCATGTGGCAGGAAGCCCTAGGTTTTTCCACAGCCCCATATAAGTCAGATATAGCAGTACATGTACAGTCCTTAAGAAGTGGAAGCAGGAAAACAAGATCAGAAGTTCAAAGCTATCCTCATTGCCTAAATAATGAGCTCATGAACAGTCTAGGATACAGGAGACCCTGTACAAATTAACAACATAAGCTATATTAGTATATTCTGAAATATATGAGTATTTCCAGGAATTTCTAAAGTTTAGAAATATCATTAAACTTATGCATTATTATAGATTAAAAATTGAATGAATTTCAATAGGTTACCCCCAGGAGTTAATGTTGGGCCCATAGAATACTAACAACTGAACAACCCTAAATTTTTTGCCAACATTTGAAAGTTATTCAGAAAAAGTGGACAAAATCTGCAAGAACTCAGAGTGTGCATTTTAATGAGCTACACTAATGCTGTTCCTGCTTTTGAAAGCTTGAATATAACTGCCCTAGTTTATGCTTGCATTCCTTGTATTCTTTTAGTTTCACAAATGTTGAGTACTGCCATAGGAATGCGTGGAGTTTCATTTACATAAAAAGCAATTTAACTTATGATTGTATTCATTAATCAAAACTAATTAGAACATTTGGTATGCACTGGGTGTCTAACTGAGCTCAATGTTCTACATACATTAAATGAAATGTCTCTAGAAAATGTAACAAGGTTAACGGGGTTACCTAATAATACTGAGATGTGAAGGAAAAATAGGAACCCAGAGTCAAATGCAGAAATGATGCTCTGTAAAATCCTTGTGCTTCCTGTGGCTTTTGTCTTTTTTATCGATTGTAATGGAAGACTCTATGTAGATGATGTATTCTCCATACTGATTCATAATCTTTTTTTTTAACCATAAGCCAATTTTACTTTATTTATTTATTTTTTTTCCTTCAGTATTATGATTTTTTTCTCCCACATTTTATTTTTTAATTTATTTTTATTATTTCCACTCATACAAATTAAACAGGTACACCGGTCCCGGTCCCCTCTCTCCCTCCAACCGCCCACCCCCCTCCTCCCTATTCCCCAGTGCATCCCCTTCCCACCCCCGGAGCATCCTTTAATGAGCATGCCAAACTCTCCTCTGGGTCCTCCTCTCCAATGAGGTGCAAGGACCCAGTGGCATTTCCCAGAACCCTTTCCTTTGTTCCCATTAAGCATAAGAACACTACTGTGGCTGTCAATTCCTTGCCTTCAAGGATCCTAGTACCTTTAGCAAATGCTAGACTTTGTGGGGTCAATATTGTGTTGGACATTTGCGCAGGACATGCAAAGTCCAATTATGATTTCTTCAGCCCTAACTTGTGTGGAGTATCTTGCATATCATTGCTCCTCCCATCCTTGTGCTCTTACAATCTTACCGCCCCCTCTTCTGCAAATTTCCCTGAGCTTCAGGATGGGGAGAGATTAGGCTGGCCTACTTGCAGGTGGTTGATATAGAGTCTCTGATGTTCTGGATTATGGTTTGTTGATTTTTTTTCACTTTTGCTGCTCCTGCAATGCCCTTCACTCTATCCTGATGGGTATTGGATGTCACCCCTTGCAGTCCTTGATGGTGGCCTATTTTCTCTGCTGTAACATGGTCCCCTCTCTCCTTGTTTCTGGTGTGGTCCTCCTTCCCCATCCCTCCTGTTCATATTCTTTGCAATTACTGTAAGTATTAGAGAGAATTGTCCTAAAGTGTCTATAAGTGTGTTTGGTACTAGGATTCACTTATTAGGGAGTACATACGGTGCTTAATTTTCTGTGTCTGGGATACTTCACTCAATATAATTTTTTCTAATTCCATCCATTTCCCGGAAAATTTCATTAATTCATCATAATCTTTTCTTTTTACATCTTGATGTTTCATGCAAAGGATATTTAGCTTACTCTTTTCCTCATTTCCTAATTAAGAGACAATAACAGGAATTAGAAGAGTTAGAAGATTGTAAAGTAACCATGTGTACTGCAGCTGCCTTCTTGTTGGGTCACAGGTTGTTTGCTTTGTCTTTGTGTGTCTACTCCTTTCAGAGATTCTCTCTGAACTTTGACTTTTGGTACTATCTCCTCCCCATGACATTCTTTTTTTTTTTTTTTCTGCTCATACAAACGTAATAGGAACCCCTGTCCCCTCCTTCCCTCCACCCCTCCCTGGACCTCCCTGTTCCCTCCCTGCTTTGTCCCTTCCATTCCCCCCTCCCTCCCTTTATCCCAGTACCCCCTTCCCCCATCTCTGAAGCATCCTTTAATGTGTATATTGAACTTTCCTCTGGGTCCTCCTCTCTGACGAGGTGTAAGGATTCAGTGGCAATTCCTAGAACTCTTTCTTGTGTTCCCCTTAAGTATAGGAACACTATTGTGACTGTTAATCCTTCGCTTCTAAGAATCGTAGTGTCTTTAGTCCATGCTACAATTTGAGGGGTCAATGATATGTTGCTCATTGCTCAGATCATGCAGAGTCCTATTATAATTGCTTCGGCCCTAACTTGTGTGGAGTATCTTGCATATCATGACTCTTCCCATCCTTGTGCTCTTACAATCTTACCACCCCCTTTTCTGCAAATTTCCCTGAGCTTCAAGGTGGGGAGAGATTCCAGGTGGTTGATATAGAGTCTCTGATGTTCTGAATTATGGTTTGTTGATTTTTTTTTTCAGTTTTGCTGTTCCTGCAATGCTCTTGGTTCCATCTTGATGGGTATTGGATGTCACCCCCTGGCCAGAGATAAAAACCTGTTAAATTAGAGTCTTGTTCTAAGAGTATATTAAAAAGTAGATGGAATAAAAGTAGGAGACCGTGGTAAGAGAGGGATCAATCACCCATTTGCAAAATGGTTACCATCTATCTGGCAGCCTGCATGCTCTCCCCTTCTGGTGAGATCATACCCCATCAGTTGCAAATGATCAGGAAGGAAAGTCTATGAACTTAACCAGATGTCTCATTACTTACTTGCAGTCCTTGATGATGGCCTGTTTTCTCTGCTGTAACATGGTCCCCTCTCTCATTGTTTCTGGTGGGGCCCTCCTTCCCCATCCCTCCTGTTTATAATCTTTACAATTACTGTAGGTATTACAGAGATATGTCTTTGAGTGTCTCTAAGTGGGTTTGATACTATGATCCACCTCTTAGGGAGTACATACGGTGCATGACATTCTTTTTGTGAAAATGCCCTCCAACTTTTTTTTGAGGATACAAACAAAAATTCTAAAATCCGTTACTGAAGAAATCATTGAAGTATGAGCAATTGAATCAATTAATGTTAGAGATGGAATTCTTAAAGTGCTAACATAAAAAGAAAAATTCTATTGTTACCTTCCATGGTCATACTTTCTCACTGTCTTTTACTTTTGTATTTTAGCAATAACTTTATTTTATCTAACCTCATATTGTCCATTCTGAAATATGAAATATTTAATTTTACTAAATAGAATACTCATGGTCAAGTTTGGATATTTAATCATCCAATTTAAAAATCAGATGAGAACTGCACAATATTTATTGGAAATTTTTAAATTTAATTTTAAAGAAATATGGAATGCTTCATCAATTTGTGTATCATTCTTGTGCAAGGACCAAGTTAATATTCTCTGTATTGTTCCAACTTTAGGATATGTGCTGCCAAAGCAAGCACTGGAAAATTTTAAAATTTATTTTGAAAGTTATACCTAAGAAAAATTTGTTGAATTTCATGCCAAAAAAACAAAATATGAAAGTGTTAAAATTTTTAGATTTGTTAATTTGAAGTTCACATTCTCTTTTTAAAAAAGTTTTCATTCTTTGATACTTTTATACATAAATACAAAGAATTCATTGTTTTTCCCCCTTACTGACCAATTCCATACCCATTTCTGCCCCACTTCATACTTTCTTCTTTCTAGTCAGTTTCCATCCTATTTTCAGACTTTTGTGGTGTGATCCACTGGATTTTATCTGAGATTCCTGCATTACTTGTTCAAGTACAGATAACTTATAATTGTATAAAATCTTCAGTAAGAATCTTTCCTTTCCCTGACTAATTCTTGCCTTAAATAGTCTCTCAGGAGCGTGTAGTATAAGTTGAAATCTTTTCCCATCCATGATAAGATAACAATAGGGCAACTGTTGGGCAATTTTGGTGGAAGTGGACATCACTTCAGTGAGTTCTTAGTGCAATAACATAGTCATGAACACGTGGTAATGTAAGACAACACTATTCTTTATGCTTAGCCTTTACGGTCTTACTGCCCCTGTGTCCCACCTTATTTTCTCAAAGTTCTTTGAATCTGGGGATGTGGGGAAGTAAATCTTAGCCAGAAGTTTGAGACTTAGTTTGAGGACTAACAGTTTATAACAATCATCTTAACATAGAACCATATACTCACATTTCAACAATACAATCTAGAAACTGTATCTGCATATCACTGGCAAAATTAGTTTGGATGCATTGAGTTCCAATGAATCCAATGTAATGCTAAAAATGCTAAATGTGAAAATAATTTGTAAACTAATTTAAGGTACCTACAAGATAATTTACAAGAAAATAATAAATCCGTTCATAATTAAAATTAAAATCACTTGTAAATAGTTGTAAATATTCATTAGTGCATTATTGGACGATAAGAAAGCACCAAATATTATCTATTTTGTTGTTAATATTCTTCAGAACTATGTTTCATTTTAGAGTAAACTAACAGCCATTTGTATTTTGTGGAAAATGTGAGATACACTTGATGGCTGCTTTACCTTTTTGCTGTACAATTATTAAATAACTCTTGTCTGAAATGTTATTAGCAATGGCAGTATGCACCCTGAAATGAACACATTTATGAGATCAAAACCTTCAGAAATGTTTGTTGAGATATACATGACAACTTTGGGACTTCGTGGTGGGAAAGACTTTGTGTGTTGGAGATGGGTCTGAAACTGTCATTCTTGTGTGAGTTTGGAAGAGCGTACTGCTGTTAGAGATTAAGACAATGGAAGCCCAGTTTGTGATGCCCCATCGAGGAAGAGAGTAGTGTTGGATACTTGGAGAGTGGCATGGAATCATGTGTTGACAGAGAGTTTAGTGAAGTCTTGCCTTCTTCTTGAAACATTGCCAGAAGTTAAATTTGAATACTGGTAGAGGACCTTTCTTTACAATGTGGCATGGTTACTTTTAGTACTCTCGTTTAGAGTTATGAAAAAGAACAAGGAATCAGATGGAAATAAGTGAATATTTTAAAGTTTGATGATGAAAAATGCAACAGAAAACTTAGAGTAAAACTAGGAAGAGGCCAATAGCAAAATTTGTACTGTAGTTAAAAGGGATTCATCAGTGAATCAAAATCTACTCTTCATTTGAATAATAGGAGAGACACTAACCTGAGGGAAAGATCCTCTGGGAATGTTCCCACCCATAAGAATGAAATTCTTTTGGAAGAAGTGAACTAAAGGGCATAGTTCAGAGGAAAAATCTGACTTTGCTCTGAAGCAACTTTTCAAGAGAGACAGAGATTCTTTCCAGCATGGATAAGCTGAATCAGCTGTTTATCAGGGAGACCACCTTCTAAACCAAGGTTGTAAGAGAACTTGGCAAAGTCATCTTCATGATTCTGCTTTTAGAGGCATCAAAGATGCAAGAGAGAGGAAATAATGGATCCTTCCTACAAAGTTTCAGAAAATGGAAAGTCAGGTAATGTGTGGCAGGAAGCCTGCAGTTTAGAGGCCCATGAAGATCAGTTTGTAGTGTAGCATTAAAGTTTTATTTACCATTGAGAAGTAAAGATGTTAGAGATTCCAGAATCAATATGGGACATCAGGAAGAGAAAAGGACAGCTATGTGTCATTGGAGAAGCCAACCCAAGAGAATGAAGTGTTCTAAGGGCAGCTACATTAGAGAGGTGAAACCAAAGTCCTTTGGAGCAGAGATGATTTTGACAAAAGGCTTATTTTCTGGTTTTGGAGCTGCATGATTTAGAGTTTCTTCTGCTGGTTTTCAGTCTTGTTCTTCCATTTTGGATTGAGAATGCTTATTTCATGCCATTATATGTTGAAAATATCTAACTTGTCTATTTATTTTACAGGAGGCTTTGGACTTTGGGATAAATGGAGTCTATTAGGATTTTTAAAATTGGACTGAGTATGGTGTGGGGTCTAGGGGTGTAATGTCATGATGGCTTGTGTGTTTAGGAAGGTCATGGCATTTTTAGAAGTAGTAGCCTTGCTAGAAGAAAGTAGTCCTAGGTGTTTGTCTTTGAGGTTGGTTAGCCTTGCCCCTCTTCAGTGAGTGAGTCTGCTTTTAAGCTTGTGGCAGCAGCTCCCTGCTTCCATGAAGAATGTGACTTAACCCAAAACCAGCTTCTGCCAGTCAGTCATGCTTTTTCCATCATGAAGGACTATATCACCCCTCTAGAACTGTAAGCTGAATAAATCTCCCTTTCTCCCCTTAAGTTGCTTGATTTTGAGTGATGTCTCACAGCACAAAGATTAACCAGTAAATGCTTCATCTCATTAACATAAAGGTAATTTAGCATGAATTATTTGGGTATAAATCCCAAGGAAAATATAAAATAAATAACTATTATATAAAGCAAGTGAGGTCAATAAGAAATAAGAAAGGAAATAATATGTCTTCCATTATCAGATAATCTGTCACAGACTCATTCAGGGTTTGCTTTCACAACTGATGCTTCATAAATGTGTTTCAAGAATGAACCCTCAATTTTCCTCTTGATGCCTGTATCTAACTGACACACAGAAAAGCTACAAAACTTCTTAAAAACAGCTGTTGAAAAATTTGGTTCACGATCTGAGGAAGATGTGTTTTTCTACTTTTGTCACACACATTTGTTTTTTATTATTATTTCCACTCATACAAACTTAACAGGTACACCAGTCCTCTTCCTCCCTCCACCTCTCCCCTGATCCCCCTGCTCCCCCCTCCCTTCTCCCCTCCCTCCCTATCCCTCAGTGCCTCCCCCCCAATCCCCGGAGCATCCTTTACTGCGTTGCACACATTTGTAAGAAGTGAAGGTAGAATGTGCTGGCAACACAATCTCCTAGATACAAACAAGATGGACTTGAAGGGTCATGCAATGTGTTGTGCGTTTCCTGGGGTTCATAATGCAGGTGACCAACCTTTATACCCTTCTACTGTATTGAGTCAAGATGAAAAAAAAACTCCATGTACTTTAAGAGTCTTTTCTAACCCTTGTGACCTTCTGCCTTCTGTCCCATGCTGCCTTTCTGTAATTTATCAAAATTTTGTACAACCTGTGTGTTTTGTCTTTTTGTTTTGTTTTGTTTTGTATTCATTTAAATATTTTTTATTATTTTTTTCCACTCATACAAACTTAATAGGTACCCTGGTCCCTCCCTCCCTCTAACCCTCCCTGGACCCTTACTCCCTCCCCTCCATTTCCCCTTCCTTTCACTCCCTTCCCTCCCTTTCTTCCAGTGCCCCTTTCTTCCCCCTCCCAATCCCAGGAGCATCCTTTAGTATGAATGTCAAACTTCCCTCTGCATCCTTACTCTAATGAGGTGTAAGGAGTCAGTAGCATTGCTTAGAGCCCTTTCTTGTGCTCCCCTTTAGTATATGAACACTACTGTGACTGGTAATCCCTTGCCTCTAAGGATCCTAGTGCCTGTGATCCATGCTAGACTTTAGGAAGTCATTGATATGTCAGTCATTGTGCAAGTCATGCAAAGTCCTATTATGGTTACTTCGGCCCTAACTTGTGTGGAGTATCTTGAGTATGTGTTTTGTCTTACTAGAATTATATATGGAGTTAACCAGCTTAAGGTGCCAAAGAGAACCTAAGCATATCCTAGTATTCAGTAGATGTAAGCATAGAGTCTGCTTTACTTCTTCCTCCATGAAGATGACCTTGAGGATTGATAGTCAGGAAAAAAAAAAACAAAAAAAAACCGCTTCAGTATGGCTCCTCTTAGCTGGAAAAAGAATGCTGAAAGCCATTTTCTCCCATAGCATGATTAAAAAGAAAATAAATTGCATACTGTTTACAAATAGAAAAAATGGAATGTCTTAGCAAAATATCCCATAAATACTTCTGAAGGGAGAAAATAAGAGAGAAATAGGCTTAAGTTTGTGTGAGATCCTTTTAAAATCCCCAGTCCACATATTTTCATTCACAGTTGATCCTTAAAAAATGAAACCTATGTGGTGTGCTTGTGTGTTGCTGAATGACCTCAAACCTGAGATGCTCTCGCCTCAGTCTCCCATTTCTCAGTACCGCAGGCTTTGCCACAGTGCTCTCCTTTCAAATGACAAGACGAAGTAAATTATCTTATATGCTCTCGTTTAGTCAGATGGACTCCATAAGCAATGATTAAAAAAACTGAAGCGTATAGGTCTAATTAAATCACAACAGATAAAAAATCAGCATGTCACTAATATTCTTTCTGATTTCTTGCCCAATATGTTTTATCAAATGCCTATAACAATATCATTCATCCTGTAGAGCAAATGTCATATTCTGTAACCAGATACCTGAAATATTTTGCAAAATGCATGTGACTTACTTAAGACTAAGCTATATTGGTGATGTTCAAAGTATCTAATACTGTGGAATAACTTATGTTAAATACTTTTTTCAAATAAGATGGAGGAAGTACATCTCTATCTTGATTTGCCTCTTCATTAAATTAAGCAAAAAGGATGCAGAACTACTGCAACTATTTTTTCCTTTAAACCACCAGTGCTCTTTTAATCAACAGATTAGGGAAGTTAATCTGTGGATTCAAGTTTCTAATTGCTCACATTTTAAAACTCTTTATATTCTCCCACACACTGGCAATCTCTCTTGACTTAGCTTTTCCCTTCTTCCTCAATATTCTTATGAAAGGCCAGTCAGTGTACTATGTAATACAATATATAGCAGTTATTCAACTTTGGAAGTTTACTCAGTGGCAGGAGCTTTCTATAGAATATTTAATTGATCATTTTACAAAAAAGAAAACCATGGTTCAAAGTACTCACGTATTTATAACTAATAAGGATGAGAGGCGGACCCTAACATATACAGTGAATCCAAGAGTTTAAGAACAGCACTACACTGCTACTACTTATAGAGGACCTACAGGTAAAATGTGTGTAACTCTTAAAATTTGAGAATAATGCTTGGCTTTCCAATGATGGCTGCTAAATTTCAGAACTTAAAAAATCCAGAGGACTTGAGGCAGTATTAGAAGGAAGATTATAAGGCCATAGAATCAGGTTGCTACTCTGAAGTAACCTATGTTAACAATTACTCTAAAGGTCATGTGCTTTCTTTTTGCATTTATGCAGAAGCCAAAGTTATTGGGATATTTTCTATGTTCTAATAAGACAGTTCACTCATTGGGTCCTTTCTATTTAGAGTTTTAGACTTCTATACATAAAGATTCAGTCTCCAGATGCATGATACAAATTTATGGATACTAACTTCTAGTCAAAGTTACCACAAGAGGAAAAAATTAGAATTCCATTTATATTTTCAAGTGCTAGTATATGCATGAAACAATGATCTTATTCCTTTTCTATTTGTGGACTAATGCTATGTATTGACCTCTTACAGAGAATCTATCAAAGAATGGTTGCTTGAACAATGTTGTCTTTCTAGTACTGATTACCTTATAATTATAGCAGCAATCTGTTACATCATCAAAATATTTTCTTTTTATTATTTATTCAGTTGTGCGTGTGTGTGTGTGTGTGTGTGTGTGTGCGTGTGTGTGTGTAACTACTGGCAAATTCGGGAACCACCATGGACCGCCTCCACCTCCTCCTTGTTTACTCTGCCCAGGGATTCATAGGCTCCGCCCTACCAGGACCAGAAACACGGGCCGCCCCGCTTCCACCTAGCGGCTATAGGTGGGGTCTAGGATCTGAACTCAGGACCTCCCGCCTGCAAGGCAGAGGCTTAACCCCTGAGCCACCTCTCCAGCCCCCATCATAATGTTTTCTTAAAAGTTACTTATGTCATAATTTGAGATAATTCCTTAGAAAATGATTCTTAAAATCCTATGACTTTCAATCACTATTCAAGAAACAAAAGCTTCTGAATTTAAATATTTTCATTTTGCAATCATAATGCTGAAATGAAGTGTCCATTTCATGAGAGCTGCCTGTGTTCAATATAAGGTCAGATAATCGAATTCATCTATCTTGGAATTAATGGTAAAGGTGAATTTATTAACTTCATTTTCTTTTGCTGTGAAGTTTCTGTAAATTTATTCACAATTTTCATTTGAGATTTCTAGTTTTACAGGCATACTGAGTAATTATCCCTGCCCCCTTTCCTCCCTCTCCCTCCTTCTTCCTATTCCCTCCCACTATTCCCTATTTTGGTATATAGGCGTCATATGATGTCTCCAGAATGGCAACATTGTTGAAGGAATGCATGCTGTGTTGAATTACATAGAAAGAAAAGAGCAAGTTTCTTTTAAATTCTTAAGGAGAGAAGAGCCTGCCTTCCTTATTTGTATACAAAGAGTTTATAGAAACTATATTCCATACTGTGGATGAGTATCATGATGATTAAGCACAGTAAATTTTATTGCTTTTAACATTGGGTACTTGTTTAAATGCAGTGAAAACTGTATTAGAAGATAATTTCAGGAAGGCAGGGAGCATGGGGGTTAAGAGAGCTCAGTTTTAAAGCATGGGGTCATGAATTCAAATCCCCCACATCCGCATAAAAAGGCAGAAATGTCTGTAAGTCCAGTGCTGATGAAAGAGATACAGGAGTATCACTGAGGCTTTCTATATGCCATCTTGACTCCAGGTTATGCTGTGTCCCTTTATAAAAGAAAGAAGACATAGAGTACAGGACACCCAAGGTCTTCCTCTGACTTCCAAGTGCTTAAGTGCACATCATCACCACACACATATATGCTTACACATCAACTATGTACCATGTACACGTGCAAAATATTGTTTTCTGAAAATGTATTTTCTTCTCTCTGTCTTTATTCCATTCTCTCTGTAATAAGTGTATAAACATTAAATATATGTTTCGTGAATGTATTTTAGCTAATTATTTACACATTAATTTTTAATTAATTAATTATTAAAAATTAAGATAATCTACCCATCTACCTCCTCAGTTCATCTGCATTGTATCTATATGTAATTGAATTTTTAAAAGTTTATAAACATACAGTTGAGTTGTACTACATATTATATACGAAACACAGTATGGTGCATTTATATAATGCATGAAACAAATGATTTAATTCTGGATACCTACGTTTTTTAGTATTTTAGGATAGCAAACATAAACTGTATGAAATCTACAAAAGGACAGCAGAGGGCGATCATTTCCTTCTTTGTTGAAATACTGAGCTGTTCTTAAGCACATTGTTCTGTAAAGGAGTGCTGCTTTGTCAGTTTCTTTAGAAAAGAACAGAGAAAATGTGGTTTCCCTTAAAAAGAAATTAAAGAAAGGAAAGCAAATTAGGTCTTATTTCTGGAGAATTCATTATAAAATTAAATTAAACTCTCAAATTAAAATAAACTAAAAATGTTTAAAGAAAATATCTAACTCATGTATTGCACATCTCTGTATGTCTTTCCTCTGATACATCGATGTTCTCTTGAAAAATCAGAGCTTTGCCTCTATTATTTCACCAATATTTCTATCACTGTATCTACAATTAATTTGTTATGTAGAATTGCAGAAGTATTTATCTTATTTTATGATTACTGATACCAATTTCTGTAATGTCATACTATGACAGAAGTAGTCCTGTAATTGCTCTAAGGTTGTGATATGTAGACATATTAGTATGTGTGTGAAAGAGAGAGGATTTATGAACTATAAAGTTTTTTTTTTACTATAAAGTATTTTTATGTAAATATGTTAGGGATCTTTTCTCAAAGTGTACTTGATAAGAAATAGTAGCATTAATGAAAATACTGGCTTTATAATGAATGGCAAAAAAATTATTTTGAAATTAATGTGGAATGCAATTAGAACGTGCCATTTTTATTTAAATTCTCTATTCAGCTTATATAATTTTAATATTTGCTCCCTTTATGTAACAAACAGCATGCATTGGAATTTGTTGATGATATTATGTAAATGGACTCTTTCTTTGTAGCAAAATTGACCTATAGTCTGTGAATGTAGAGAATATTATTTTAATAAATATTTAATGATAAAATGTGTCTTATCAATGCAATATATACCAAATGACTGCTTGTTAATTAGAAGACAAAAAGTCTAATTCTTTTTACAAAGAAGATCACAAAACAGATTATATTATATGATATGCTTTGTGACTTACCAGTGATATATTCTATGCTTCCTATTTATTTTCAACTGAAAAAAATTAATTTTTAGTTGCAGTGATAAAAAACTATATTGGTATTTTATTTTCAACTAAATAAATGTGATTAATATTTAAATTATAGTCATAAAATAACTTGTAGCTAAAAAGTATTTTAAAGTGATTTTAAAGGTAATATACAAAATATCTAACATAGAGTTATTAATAGTAAATTTTATAAGAAGAAATTTAATTTTATAATGTTACCTTTTAAGGAATTCATGCAAAGGTATACAAATTACCAATGATTGGTTTTAACTGAAAATTTCTAAATTTTTTTAAGCTTAAAAAATAATCATTGCGTTTGGTTCCATAAAAAAGAAAAAAAAACAAAGTTCTGACAAATTTAAAGGGATTTTCTTTAAATATTTAATTTTTATTATATTCCAAAAAGAATCTTTCACTTGTTTCTGTTGCATTCTCTGATAATAAACATGTTAATTTCCAAATTGGCGGTCAGTGAGAACTGAGAGAAAACATGATTTGTCCTGCCTTTGGATATGTTAATACAGCTTTTGCTTTCCCTTTGCTCAAAGTCAAAATATTAAGGACTTAGTGATTTTGAAAGTTTTTGATCAAACTTTTTGAAAATAACCATTCTTCTTTTAATTTATTTTTCCACTCATACAAACTTGATAGGTACCCCGTTCCCTTTCCTCCCTCAACTCCTCCCTGGATCCCCTTATTCCCGCCCCCCCTTTCTCCCTACCTTTCCCCCTCCCTCCCTTTCTCCCAGTGGCCCCCCCCCATTCCTGGAGTATCCTTTAGTGTGAATGTCAAACTTCCCTGTGAGTCCTCCTCTCTGATGATGTGTAAAGACTCAGTAGCAGACAATAACCATTCTTAACATATAATAGAATACTAATTTATTGCATCTGTACACTTAACATAGTTCTATAAAAATCAATGAAAACTCTTTAATTTAAACATAAATAAAGAGTATATTATTAACATTATTATCTATACACCAATAAATTATTTACACTCAATAAAAATATCAAATTATAGATGTCATTAGAATGAAATGAAACTTTGAACACAAGTTGATACTATTGCAGGTTGATACTATTCCTTTTTGAAGGTAGATCTATTGCTCAAAACCACTTATTAAATATGTAGTCACTTATAAAGCTTCTTTTATAAATTTGCTTTCATTTATAATAAGTGAACAACACTGAAAGTATTAACACAGTTTTTCTGGACAAGTAAATTTGAACTTTTGCTTCTCACAAAACACAAAATTCCTTCCTGATTGAATGATATAATTGAGTCATGAGCTTACGGAATATTTTGAGATGCACAAATGATTACAAAGTAAAACAGAAACACATTGCATAATCTTCTGTCAGAAGTAAAGACAACTTAGGTTTCACAATTGATAAGCTCTTTGAATTTTTCACTGTATATTTCACTATATATTTTCTTCAGAACTCAAACTTTCAAAACCTTTCCTTGCTGATTAATTATGTTATTTAATATTTTTAAAGATTCATTCAAATTCCCTGGAGACTGCTATTTTTATTTAATTTAAATTTAGTAAATCAGTGGTGTTAGTATTCAATTTCATCATTGTTATAATTATTCTACAGTGATTTTCCTTTTTCTTTCATAATGTATTTAAAAGAAGTTGTTTTGGATTATATAGGCGTGGCCCAAGCTTTCCCTGCAAAGTGGCCAATGTTTCAATCAGCAGGACCCTCAAGAATCAATGCAAATGGCTACATGATCAATCCAGCTATTACAATCAATATAGATTTTGACTAGATTGTCAGCTGTCCCACAATCTATTTAGCATCAAAATGGCATCTGTTCTCTAGGCCCAGTCTTTTACAAAAAGATTGAATATAAATCTACAAAAGCCATTTAATCAATAAAGACATAAGTGATGAATGACAGAAAAACCCGTATGGACAGAAGGAAGCCAACTATTTAGGACAGAAACAATGGACAAAAGGTAAAGAAAAGGTAAGAAATAATTGCAAGTTTTAGTTAAAAATTTATGCCAAGTAGTTTGCACCTTAAGTAGTATATACCGTCAAGGTCCAAGTAAAGATTTTTGAAATGTAGGAAAAACTATGATGTGAGATGAACCATGATAGAATAGATGCAGAACTTTAGCAGTGTGTCTATTTCTGTGCAGTACTTCAGGTTACCACTTGCTTCAGTGATGTGATTAGGGACTCACAACTTTAGCCTTGTTTATTTTTTCCTATTGCATTTTTCAATTAGTAAGATTATAGCTAATGTTTCTACTGCTATCTCCACATCATCACAGGAAGATCATCTTTTACCAAACATCAAAATATTTCTCAATATCTAAGAGGTCAGCCCTGAGATTTAAGCTTTAGAGGAGACACATAAAATCTAAAGTAAAAAAAAAAAAGATTAAGAATTGAGTTATGAGCCTGTATTTTTTTTCATTTTCAGCATGTATCAAGTATATACATTCATGAGATTGCATGTGATGTTTCCTTATATGTATATCCTTTACAGTTAGTCAGTGCACGTATTCTTTCTCCTTGTCCCTAATCTGTATTATCAACTGCTTTCACACCAACATTTTATTTTGTATATATTAGAGATAAGTTATAGTATTTGTCTTTTCTGGTTTGCTTACATCACTTAACCTAGCAAGGACTATTTCTACCCATTTGATTTATGTCTTTCTGCTGAGTCCCTCCTCACTCACTTCCCTCCCCTCCCACGCTCTAATTCACACACTCTTCTCCCACCCTCCCTTCCTTCAATTCTACCCTGTCTCAAACACCCTCTCCTCTCTTTGTTTGGATACATTTCAGGACGCCTTGTGGGGTGCCTGCGTTGGCAAGTAAGTGAGATTTCTACTGAATCCTAGGTGGCTCTTCAGTGAGCAAAGTCATAGCCACCTGCCCCTGAGACATTCTCTAAGAGCAGTTGTTTCTTCTAACATCCTAATGAGTTCTTGGAGGAATGTTGACATGTCAGCTATCGTGTAGAGCCATTGCAATGAGCTTCTAGGTAGACAGCAGCCCTGTTGTAGCTTGAGTACTTCACCACATTTTCAGTCTCTTATGATCTTGTTGCCCCCTTTTTTGCAAGGCTCCCTGAACCTTGGTGTGAGGTAGGATTTGGATGGTCCAGGTGCATACATATTCTGGACTCTGGTTTTCTGCCTCACTAGTCTTCTACTCTAATAGGATGCAACTTGGTTGAGCTCTGAAAGCTTTGTTTATCTAAGGTTTAATAAAGGAGTGTTGAGATAGTGTTTTATTATCCATTTTTAAGAGTTAACACTAACTGTTTCTATTTTCTTCTGTCATTTACATAGGTTTACAGTATCAGGCATGATTTCCCTGACATTACTGGGTTTAGAACCCATTAAGATAGCAAGTGCTTTCCCATAGTTCTAATATTCCTCCTTGCTCCCCCAGATTCTTCTTAACAGAGTTGTAACGGCCTGTTGCATTCACTATTGGATTATGTACCCATAATTTCTCTTTTTCCCCTATACAACTTGCTTTTATTATACTCCCTTACCCCTTACTAAGATCTATCACCTTATTTCCCTTCCCTTAAGGGCCTTTCTTCCATGATAACCTTATTTATCTATTTTCCTGTGTTCCCTTGTCTACACTTTCTTGGGTTTTTATTCCTCTGACCTCCAAGTTATGTTCCTATGTGGTTATATTAAGTGTTATACATATTTATCAGGAAAATATGCCTAATCAATATAATTTCTTCCAGCTCCATCCATTTACCAGCAAATTAAATTAATTCATTTTTATTATGGCTGAATAGTATTGCACTGTATGTATGTGCTACATTTTCATTATCCATTCATATATTGTTGGACATTTAGACTGATTCCATTTTTTTTTGCTATTGTGAATAGAGTTGTAATAACATCGTTAGACATGCGTCTCTACAGGAAGATGAAACATACTTGGGAATGTTCCCAGGATTGGTATAGCTGATCATATGGCATTTGATTTCAAACTTTTTTAGAAAAATCTGTACTGATCTCCATAACGGCTGTACAATTTGCATTCCCACCAGCAATATATGATGGTTCCCTAATCCCTGCATCCTCTCCAGCATTTGTAGTTGATTGTGTTTTGGATTTTAGCCATTCTGACCAGAATAAGCTGATATCTCAGCATATATTTAATTTGCATTTCTTCAATGATTAGGGAGACATAACATTTTTAAGGCATTTGTTAGACAATTTAATTTTGTCCTGTGAAAAGTTCATTTTAAAAATTAGAGTTAAGAACAGAATCATTACAACGGTCACCAAGAAATTCAGAGAATCATAGGATCATATTTCATAAACATATACTCAAAAATTTGACAATCAGAAAGAGATGGATGAATTTCTAAGCATGCAAAACTTACTAAAATTGAATCAGAAGAACTGAATTATTTAAACAACTTGATTCTGTTTTGTGGGTTAGGTTGCTGCAGTGCCCAAAGGATCTGTAAGACCAACTCTAGTTTAGGAGATTTAGAACAGGACTTTTTAGTTTATTTTTAGCTGAGAGGTTTAAGATTGGGTGTCAGAGTTTATTAGATAAGGTTTAGATTACATATAGGAACAGCTTTAAGAAGAAAATCATAGATTAGATAGAGTAGAAAGGATTTGGAGTTGAGTGGGATATGGAAGCTTTTAGATTGTCAGGGGTATGTGAAGGTGAATACATAAAATCCTGAAGGGATGGGTATATGGGGCATGTGTATGCATATAGAAATCTTAAACTGTGATGGCTATTGATTGATGCTGAAAGAAAAATAAAATGGCTTATTTCTTTTACGGTTATATGCAAAGTTTCTCTTCTGTTGAACGGTGAGACTCTTAGGATCCTCAGTTGTACTGACTTGATCTGCTGGTCTCTACCCTGTGGTTTCTGTAGTCTTTATTAAATTCTCTGAAGGATTTTTTTAATGGTTAGTGAGGTGAGAGAGAGCTGGATGAAGATTTAGTTTCATGAAAAAATGAGGACCCTAGATGAAGTTAAGTGGAATTTGGAAAGGAACAGTACACCAGCTGTGGAGCAGAGACATGATGGCAGTAGATCAATTTCATTTTCTCCCATTTTTTATTTTTTTCCAATGATACAAACTCAATAGGTACCCCATCCTCTTCCTCCCTCTCTGCCTCCCAGTCTCCCTTTGTACTCTCCCCCTTCCCCTCTTCTTTTCACCTGCCTCCCCTTCTTCAGTGCCTTCCACTTCCCCCCTCTTATCCCCTGGAGCATCCTTTCCTGTGAATGCTAAACCTCCCTCTGAGTCCTCAACCCTAATGAGGTGTAAGGACTCAGTGGCATAGCCCAGAGCCCCTTCCTGGGCTCCCCTTTAGTATGGGAACTCTATTATGATTGTTAATTCTTTTCCTCTAAAGATCCTAGTGTCTGTGATCCATGCTAGATTTTGGGGGTCGTTGACATGTCAGTCATTGTGCAGGTCATGCAAAGTCTACTGTAGCCCTAACTTGTGTGGAGTGTCTTACGTATCATTGGTCCTCCCCATATTCAGGCTCTTACAATCTTGCTGCCCCTCTTCCACAAGGTTCCCTGAACTTTAAGATGGGGAGCGATTTGGCTGGTCTGGTTCCACAATTTCATTTTTATATAACTGGATGATACTCCATTGTTTAGTTTTGTGCATGTGCATCTGTGTATATGTGTGTTTTGTGTGTGTTTGTTTGTGTAGTTCATAGTACTTATTGACAATCATTTTTTAAATTTGATCCCACATAGATAGTATGGTACTTACCATTATTATTTTCTGTAACCATGAAATACATAATCTTTTTCCATTTAACTACATTTGGTTACCAAGGGTTACCGCATACCTTAAATGTCAAGAATAGTGGCATCACAAAATTTTTATAGATATTTCAGTATCTTTTTGATACGCCAAAATCATATTCTTTGGTTGTATTCCCAGAATAGAAAAATCTTGATTTTATGATACATCTTTTTTATTTTGAGAAACATCTATATTGCTTTCCATAATATATGTATCAATGTACATTCCCATTAGTGGTATATAGCAGATTTATCCATTTTGAAATTCTGTCTTTCATTATTTTTCATATCCCCATTCTCTCCTTCTGGTATCTTAATCTGTTCTATATCTTGTTTTAAAATTGTCTATCTCCTGTTATCTAAGTCTCAAAATCATCCTATTAAACATTGGTATAATGGTATTTCTATAAAATATGGTAGCAAATAATCTGCAAGTCTTGCTCTTCCTAAATGAATTAAAAATATGTTTCTAAATCAACTTTGTCCAGCATCCTCTGTACTCCACATCGCATACTTGAGGACAAACTATGGTATCAAGTTCAGACACTTATCTTTTACACACTTTTTTCCCCTGTCTTTTCTCACTTCTACCATTGGTTGTCTATTTCTTTCCAGTTACAAGATCAATATCTTGTCTGTAAAATATAATTCTTTCTTTTTTTTTTTACTCTGTGTGTGTGTGTGTGTGTGTGTGTGTGTGTGTGTGTGTGTATCAGAGGACACTGGGTATTGAAGTTTAGCAGGGTGACTTTGAGAATCGTTCCTGTATTGTTTCTACCTCTTTTTTGCTTTGCAGTGGGATTTACCAGGCTTTGCCCATAAGGGCTGAAAGTAAAGGCTGCTGCTATTTCTTCTTGGCATTTTTATGTGGGACCTGAGATCTGAGCTCAGGATCTTGGGAGGCAGAGTCTTAAACCTTGAATCATCTCTTTAAACCATAATTCTAATTCAACTTCTTCATGAAGCATGGAAACTAATGTTTGACTGAATGGAGTAATGTTGATAACCCAACATTTATACATGAATATAATACTAAATAATATTCCTGGGGATATTAATTTGCAACAAACACATATGCATTTATGAAATACACATGCATATTTTAATTATCACATCTCTTTTTAGCAAAGATTGTTCAAAAGAGCCTAAGAATGAAAGTCTTCACACTTGCTGATAATATTTTAAAATTGAAGGTTATAAAAGCAAAAAGACTTCTTTGTCTTTGCTTTTGTATTTGTGTGTGGGTCTATGGGCAGTGCACTGGAATTATATTTTACATGTAAAGCTATTATGAACAGTATCTGTCTTAATCATGTACTCATGTGTATATATAATTGCTCACATATGTATACCCATCACATATAGCTTCACATTTACTCTATGTAAATTAAATATTTACATGCCTGTAAATATAAAATATATACAAGCATTAATGTACATATTTTGGATATTGAAATTTAGCAGATGGTATCATGAGGATATTTGAAATAATTGTATCATCTCCAGATATTCCTTCATAGTTGTTGTCATAGTTTTGTTATTTTAGTCATTTAGTATTGCATTTTATACATTTTCCTCTGCACATGATTATATCAATATGTCAAAAACATTAGATGTTTGATTTCATTTTGCATTTTTCCAATTTTCACTGGCTAATAATCAATGATCCTATATAATGTAGAAATTTAAAGATTTTTTTTGAAGTTGTGAATCAAAATATTTAGGACTTTACTGCAATTTGTCTGGAGTCGGACTTTCACCATCTAGGAAGCCCATGTTTTCTTGTAGCCTATTATCTTCCTGCCTCAGTCAGAATATCAAGTGCCATAATTATAGGGATGTAATGTACTACTATCAATGCTCCAATTTATTGAACAGAACTGAAGTGTCGAAACATAATCTTACAGTCTCAAATTCTGAGAAACAATCATCACACGAATGTCCCAATAAACTAACTTCCTGGTATTTCTAGCCACATCTTTATTGTAATAAACTATCTTTGAAAGTATTTTCATTAAATATATGGAGCACAATCAATGAAGGCAATGGTATATGAAATAATCTGACTGGTTAGTTTAGACTCCCAAAATGGATAGCTTACAAGGCAACTTTATCAACTGTATACTCAGTTTGAAGTACAGGAAACTCCTTGTGTTGCTATTGTTGATACTCTGATCATTGAGGCTGCACCAAATGCATGTATAATGCCTGCTGTAATGCAGAGGCAGCTGCAGATCTGACTTTTCTTCACATGCTGCTGCTGCAACTTCCCTTCTTCAGAAGCATCACTCCCCCACTGCAAGGCACTTGCTTCCCTTTAAGAGATTTTTTTGTTCTTCCTCAAGATGGTTTCTTCCATCTTTTTTTTTTTATTTCAGCTCATACAAACTTATTAGGTACACCAGTTCCCTCCCTTCCTCCTCCTCCCTCCTGTTTCCTACTTTCTTGGCATTCAAAAACTTAAGTCACTGGTGTACAAGGCAAGCTGCAAGTCGCCATTATGGTCCTTTAATGTTACAATATGTTCAAAATTGACAACTCATGTCCCAGTGGTGGCATCCTGGTGTTACAAATCCAAAATACTGTGCTAAAGTGATTTTACACAATTGGGATGTAGGCGTGATCACTATTTGTCAGATGGATATTCACTTCAATAAATGCCAGAGCATTCAATAGCTTCATTTTCTCTATTGTTTTCTAAAAGTATGTCATTGAGTAGATGAATTAAATCATTTTTATTAAAGGTGAATCATACATCAAATCTGTGCACAAATATGTACTCATAACATGATATTTTGATGTGGGGCTGGAGAGGTGGCTCAGGGGTTAAGCCTCTGCCTTGCAGGCGGAAGGTCCTGAGTTCAGGATCCTAGACCCCACGTATAGACGCCAGGCAGAAGCGGGGCGGCCTGCGCTTCTGGTTCTGGTAGGGTGGAGCCTGTGAATCCCAGGGCAGAGTGAACAAGGAGGAGGTGGAGGCATCCATGGTGGTTCGTCCATGGTTCTACACACACATACATACACACATGCGCACACACATACACGCACAATTGAATAAATAATAAATAAACTTAAAAAAAGACTTTTAAAAAAGAAAGTCACATGTGTTAGTGACCAACTATAATAATCTAAAAATACCATGTTCATTTTCTCTTCTTATAATTTAATACAATACAGGAAGATGGTCTGTCTTTGGCATGGGAACCTTTTTATACATAGATGGAAAAGAGTGGTTAGAAAAAATGATCTAGTAGAATTTAAAGCAATTTATACATGTGACATTTAAAGATGTATGTACATATCTATGTCTTTGGAGGCTCTACTTGCCAGAGAAAGGCTAAATTGTCAGTGATTTAATTGCTCGAGGGATTGCAAAGGTGATCTTGTATTTTGCCTCCAGTGACAGGTGCTATCCCTTTATTATAATTTTTACCCTTGGGTGTTAAAACATTCATGGATTTTCTATTAAGAAATCTGCATACACTTCTATCCATGTTTATTCATAATCCTCTGATGAGTTGCAGACAAGCTCCAACAGGCATTTCTATCTGAACATTCACTGGAAAACAAAAACAAAGCAAAAAGATTATACTTATTTTCATTTATGGTTTAAAAATGCATTTACTGACTATTTGTTAGTATCTTGGGCCTTGGCAATTGAATATATTTTGAATTGTTAGCATTTTCCAATGTGATTTTATTTCAGCAATAAATGCTTAGAAAATAGATATGTAAAGTATGAGGTACATCAGCTGTTATAAAATATTTGTACACCAGAGGGCATCATAGCTTCTATTCTAAGCTTCTTTAAAAATTTCCTTTAAAACGAGTTTATATATTTATTTTTAATATTTTCTCCTCATATTTTTCTTCTTGTTTGGCTATACTAAATATAATACATATATTTAAATAATACTTATCATGTGGTTTAAGCATGAAAGTATAATACTGTTATATAAGAAAATCAAAGTATTAAACCTATTTAATACTTCCTTGGTTCTTACACTATTTTAAATATTTTACTTTTGTCTCCCAACTCAATAAAATCCTGCTATAAATAAATTTCTATGCACTTTCTAGGGTTAATGTATAAAATTTGTCCCAAAATTAATTTCTCTACTTATTTCTATTCATTTTTAAATCCCTATTGTGTGACCTTGCTATATAGCATAAACTATTTTCATTAAAACATCTCTCTTCAGAATTTTCTGGCTCTTAAAATAATTCCAGTCCACATACACTGACAAGGATATCAGTCCTAGCATCTGTATATAAAAGAGAACATGTGGTGCTTAACTTTTTGTGTACCCCCACAAGAGTAGACAAGCTAGCAGCCACCCTGGGATTCATAGAAATAGACAGGCAGGAAGGTGGGACTGATGGAGGGCTGGGAAGGAGAGACAATTGAGGGAAGTGTGGATAAGTACTCAATATGCTTGTAAAAGTAGAAAAATTAAAAAAATAAAACAGAGTAACAAACCAGAGTGAACCATGGGGGCGCATAGAAGACAGGCAGGAGGTCTGGAGGGAGTGGGATGGATTGAGGAAGGGAAGGGGGATACATAGAAGGGGGGATGGAGGGAAGCAGGGATAAGTACTCAATATACTTGCAAAAGTAGAAAAATAAAATAAATTAAATAAATTAAAAAACTAGAAAAAAATCTCCATTTGATTGATATTTCTAGGAATCTTTCAGGTCTCTGAAATTTCAGAGGAAGAATTGCAAACAGTCTCTTTTCAGGAAGGAAAGAACTGGCAATAAATAGAGAGGTAGAACTTTCAATGCAATCAGTATTATCACTCCAGGTTTGAAGAGAACTATTCATAGGCAG
This sequence comes from Typhlomys cinereus, assembly GCA_023101885.1. Classification (NCBI taxonomy): domain Eukaryota; kingdom Metazoa; phylum Chordata; class Mammalia; order Rodentia; family Platacanthomyidae; genus Typhlomys; species Typhlomys cinereus. The sequence continues at coordinate 1,126,907 of JALPQD010000232.1, read as the reverse complement.
TACCAACTGAACCTCACTGCTCTGAAGAAGAACACTGATATGAAGTTATGGTTAAAACTGTGCCAAGGATTGAAGCATGATTAAAAAGTTAATCAAAGGTCTAGTGTGATAGCTCAGTTAATAAGGTACATGCTTGAAAATTTGCTACCTGAATTCTCTCCTTGGAAGCCCCACACAGTGGATGTAGTATGCCTCTCTCATTCTTTTAGTCTCCCTTTCTCTCTCTCCACTTTCCCCCGTCTCCCTCTCTCTTTCTCTTTCATAGAAAATATAAAAAGTTAACTAGGAGTTAACTATAAAAGGGCACTATAAGAGGAATTCCAATTTTCCAATTTTTTAAACAAGAAGCATATTTAATTTTCACTTGAAAAATAAACAAAAAGGGAAAACTATGTTTTTTTTGTATTTGCTTATTATATGAGAAGGGTCTGAAACATAATACAGAGAAATGGAAAGATAGGAAAGCCCCTATGGACCATGGGGTCTGAGGATGGAGTTTAGTCACCCAGAACCCATGTCATAAGTCAGGCAGGAGTGGTGACCACTGTAACCACAACATTCCCCAAGTAAAATCAGGAAATCCCAGGTTGGCTTAGACATTTTGGTAAGCTCTGGTTCAATGGAAACACTTTGTCTTACAAGTAAAAGTCATCATGAAAAGCACCTGATGATATAATTTCAAAAACATACATCCGTGAACCCTTACACTCACATGTTATTTACTTGAGAACATGCATGCATACATAGAGACCCCCATAGCACATAATAAATGTAAATACATAAATATATAAAACTGAAACTAAGTAAATTTCAGTTTTCTAGTTTTGGTATATTTCAAAACATGATATCTTTGTAGCTTTCACACATAAAGTACAGTTTGAGTGAAGTACCATGGTGCATTAGATGCATGATCTGGAGAGAATTTAATAGCTAGATAAATTAGAGGTAAATTTTTAAAAAATAAGTCAAATACACTCTCAGGGTAGTCTGTGTTGTTGTTAAATGTCATTGATAAATTTGCAACCAAGGGGACAAGGGATTTTATTTTGGTTTATGATTGTTTGGTTACAGTTCTTAATCCACCTGGCAGAGGGGCCATACCAATGCCAAGGACTGAGAGAACTGGTCAAACCATGTTCATAGCATTGCTGAAAGAGGGGCAAACTTCCTTTGCAAGACAACACGTCTATCCCACTGTACTGAAGAATACCATCTGTTCTAACCAGCTCCCTTCATCTTATGCCCCTGCCCAAGGACTAGTCCAACTCACACTGTCTGGGCTTCCCCCATCAATTAGGTAATCTAGACAGGCTTGCTTAGAGCTTAATTCAAGGACAAATTCTGCACAACTGTGTCCAGATCAAGCCTTCAAATATCAAATTGTTACCTGTATCTATCAATTACATACATACACCATTGATGCATTTAAGTAACAGTTTGCCTAAATAACATATTCATTTTTTTAAAGTGTTCTTTTTTTTATTCAATTGTGCATGTGTGCGCGTGTATGTGTGTGTGTGTGTGTGTGTGTGTGTGTGTGTGTGTGTGTGTAGAACCATGGGCGAATTCGGGAACCACCATGGACTGCCTGCCTCCACCTCCTCCTTGTTTACTCTGCCCTGGGATTCACAGGCTCCGCCCTACCAGGACCAGAAACGCAGGTTGCTCCCGCTTCCGCCAGGCATCTGTACGTGGGGTCTAGGATCCGAACTTAGGACCTTCCACCTGCAAGGGAGAGGCTTAACCCCTGAGCTACCTCTCCAGCCCCCTAAAGTGTTCTTTTTTTTAAAGATGGGGAAGAGCAATGATATACAAGATACTCCACACAAGTTGGTGCAGCAGTAGCCATCATCAGACTTGCATGACCTGGGCAATGACTGACATGTCAATGACACCCGAAAGTCTAGCATGGATCACAGGCATTAGGGTCCTCAGAGGCAAGGGATTAACAGTCATAGTAGTGTTCCCATACTAAAGGGGAACCCAAGAAAGGGCTTTGGGCAATGCCACTGAGTCCTTACACCCCACCAGATTGGAGGACACAGAGGGAAGTTTGACATTCACACTAAAGGATGCACCAGGGAGGGAATGGGAGGGAGGGAAGGGAGTTACTGGGAGAAAGGGAGGGAGGAAGGTGAAAGGAAGGGATAAAGGAGGGGAAGGAGTAAAGGGGACTGGGGAGGGGTGAAGGGAGGGAGGGACCGGGGTACCTATTGAACTTGTATATTGGGAAAAAATATATAATTATAAAAAAAGTTCAAAAAATATTTATTTATTTATCTATCTATTTATTTATTTATTTATTCATCTATCTATCTATTTATTTATTTATTTATTGTGTGTGTGTGTGTGTGTGTCTTGTGTGTCTGTGTGTTGTGTGTGTGTATCAGAGGATACTGTGTGGCCCTATGGAGGACCAAAGGTAACGTTGGCAATTATCCTGATTGCTTCTATTTCCTTTTTGCTTTGCTCTGGATTTTTTTACTTCAGGGTTAGAAGTTCAGGTTGCCAACATTTCCTCCTGGTGTTTTTTTTTTTTATTCCCACTACTTCACAAGTATTTTTTGTTTGTTTTAAATAAATGATGCTTGTACTGTAACTCTATATTGCATTTTTTTTTTTTTTGCTTAAAACTTTGATGAATTCATTGAGTTCCCTGTGCCCCTCATCCCACTCTTCAGGTTAATTCCGAGATTAGATAAAGGGCTTCATAATTATGTATGATGCCACATTAGGATGGTATCTATAGAAACAAAATGATAATTAAATATAAGTATTTACACTCTCATTGCAAGCTTGTTGCTAACTAACTTTTAGCTTATTGAAAGAATAAAAAGCATGTTACCTTTTACCTGTTGGATATTGGCATTAAATATGCCAATAATGAACTTAATAATTTATGCCAGCCCTGGGAAAAGGCATTTGTATATGTCACAGAATGTGTTGTGGCATTGTGACACATTTATTCTAAGAGATCTTAAGTGACTTGATAATAATTTGTCAGTAACTTACCAGAAATTCCACTGATAGTCTCTAGGACAACCCCTTTCTTCTCACAGACAACACCCTCTTAGTATCCTTCCACTTCTGAAATGGTGTAATTCTATAGTTCTGTACATAAAAAGAGATCACCTAGTCATTGCTCAATAAAAAGTAATTTAATTACCCTTCACTATGCCTTGTCATCTCCTCTAGATAGAATTTTTCTCTATTATTAATTTTCGGAAAAGAGTCATCAATTAACACCTTACAACCTCCACCATTTAAGGTTTCACATTTAGCTAACTTTAAGGTTTTAGAAGAAGGAAAACACTCTAATCACTTAAAATGTAAAACTGAATAGGAAAGGTATGTATAAAAAAATCTAGACATTGTCTAGAAAGTGCTTTATCTTCAAGATTTTTTCCAATTACCTTCAAGAAGAGAACAAAAGTATCTTCCTGTGATTCATTTTGCAAAGTGTAAGTCATTGCCCTTCACAAAGAGGGAAAAAGATGTATTAACAAAAAGTCATGAACACTATTCAAATTCATTGCCTCTTCCAGGTGTTTGTAATTGAGTTGCCTGGAGATCAATATGAAACTGCCTAGGATACAGAAAGTCAATAGCTACTTCCAAAGTCAGGTCGGCCTAGTGTAGGTATCTGCAAAGCAAAAAAAAAAAGACCTAACTGCTGCTTGGAAGTAAATCCACACCTACATAACAGAACTTGGACATGAAGGTGAATTTGATAAAGGTGTAGATCTCTCCCTATATTTCTTAGTTCCATACAAAGATATTTCTCAGAAGAGACAGCAAATCATGTTCTTTGATATTTTTCAGACCCTAGAGTGACAGGGGAAGAGTTGCATATTTGATTTCATCTAAAGTGTGACTTTAAAACCAAGGTCTCTGCCCAAGGTTATCATCTCTATGTTTCTGAACATACTTTATCAAATTTCAGGAAATATGATACAATAATGCCATATTTTTCATAAAATGAATTACTTTCATCATAATATGAAGGCAGAAGTACTGAGCAATAGCATTGATATTTAACTACGATGTGGGAATGACTGTAGGAGTACATTCAAGCTACCTGGTGTGCTATTAATTGCTTTAGGAAGTCTGTTGTGAATGAATAGCATGATGATATGTTAAGACTATTGCTAAAAAGGTCAGAGCCTAGGAAATCATCTGTTCATTATTACATTACTTATTTATAAATACTTGCTCGTATGAATAAATTTCTATAGTAATATCTATACACATGATTACAGACGGATGAGACACATTTTCATTTTATGTATAGGTTTGAACAAGGTGAAATAATAATTAACTATTTTTTCAGTAAGTTTACCTACAACAAATATGTCTGTCTGGTATGCAAGAGAAGGGCATATCTCTTACAGTGTAGCCTAATCACTGGAAATACGCTTGACTGGCACATTGCTTAACCTCTGTCTCAAATACATGATGAAAGAGAAATCAGCTTTCACTTGACTTCAATCTCATCTTCATAGTACCAGTGCATATTCATGGTGCTGACAACTGAAAGATGACTGCGCCTTAGTTTCTTCATGAAATTAAAAAGTGGCCTCATACAGATGTGAGCCTTAAAAGTGGCAATGCACACCGAGGGCAGGGCCAAGCATTTGAGGTAGTCAGGTGATACACAATTTTGAATGGTTGCAAAAAAGAATAAAAAAATAGAAATTTGTCATCTTTGCTGATATAGATTTTTAATTTTTCATTATGCTGATTTTCTTTCTGTATGTGTCCAGTTAATGTTAGAAACTAGAGCGTTAAGATATATTCATGTTGAATGTCAAAAAGTGATAGCTTTATTGATGAAGAATGTAATATTTTTGTATCAACCTGTATATGGATGCGAATATACCATATTAGTTATTCTTGCAAGTTTGTGTGCTTTAAAGTAGTAAATCTCAAAAAAAAAACTTTAATTTTTGGTCTGGTGAGATGGCCCACTCGGGAAGATGCTTGTTGTGTAAGGGCCTGAATTCCAATTTCTAAAGAGCAACACTGTAAGGCAGAGAGAAAATGATCTTAGCCAGGCCTTTGTGCACAGTGTAGCACCAGTTAGTGAGCTCCGGTTCAATAAAGATTTGTTCTCAAAAATAAAGATGAAGAGGGGTAAAGAGAGTCACACTATTCTGATTTTAGGGCTCCACTAGTATCCCACCTTTTCACTCAAATTCCATACATGTACATGCATACAAACACAAAAACCATTTTTCTCTCCTTTATTGCCTTGAAGATCTAGCCTGACCTCTGGAAGGATGGCAGATTCATGAGGATTCATCAGTGAAATTCAAGGATTAGCACATGAAAGGTGACTAGTTCTACTGCTCTCCCTTAGGACAGCTTCAGGCTCAGTTAGTCCTCCATCCTTACTCAGTAGTACAGTTTCTGCTTTGAGGTATGATGATAAGTTTTTTGTTGAAACCTCTAAAGAAAATAATGTAGCATGTGCAACTTCAAAAATTACCATGTCTGACTTGACATAGGGCACATCATTGCAGGTTTTTATTTAAATGAATGACTAAATTAAAAATAAAGTATCTGAAAAAAGCAAAAATTAAAAATTAAAACTAAGCTTAAACACACAAAGTGGGCAATAGATCTCTTTTTCAAAATAAGCATTTAAGGTAAATCTTAATCCATCATGATATTTCATAGTATTAATTCAATTATTTAATTTAAATTTTTAGAATTCAGAAGCTTTTGCAAAGACAGAAATGCCTGTCTCCCTTAACATTAGTCTTTATTATTCCTACATTTTTTCCACAACACAGAAAACTCTAGAGACTAAATTATCTTAATTAGATGCAATTAAAGTAGATTGCTTTATCTGTTAATTAACAAACCTGGGATTTGGCAGTACTGCAACAAGCATCATGTTGTCTCTTTCTGAGAAGTTGCTGTTTTTATATTATTCACTTAAATGCCACTTGCTTTGCTTTCCATTGTATTTTAAGCCTTCTCTGAACCCAATCCACATTTCAGCCAAAATGCATAGATAGTCAACTTCTCTTTTATTATAGTGCATGTACACTTTACCAAGTCATCTGCATTATAATTATGCTTTGTGAAAATACATGTTTGTCCTGTTTCTATTGCTCTTTGAATATAAACAAAATTCCAATGATTTTTATTCCAAATCATGTCAGGAACTGATGATCCCTCTCTTCTCTTCACTCAGGAGTTAGAGTGAATACATCTCTTCTCACCTTTGATTTTATCTCTAAGTTTCTGTTACTGGACAGAATTGGCTGCTGGGAACCCCAGGACTGAGACCAAGGGTGAGCCAGATGGAGGAAGAAACCCTTCAGCAGCATTTTCAAGTAGACCCTCCATATCTCTATCCATCTATAATTCTTTATGGAACTTCCTCCAGTTCGATTTATCCTGTTTATACTGAAAAGGAGTTCAGTATTTTTAAAGCATATGATAAAATTCTTGCCTTGAAGCCATTTATTGACTTTCTGGTGAAAATGCTTACACGCTCACAGCCCTCCGGGAGCAGCCTCGTCTTCTCACTGATCTCATTGCTACCTGTCTCCCGTCGCCTGAATCCTCTCCACATCCTTCCCACAAAATTCATCTTCTTAAATACACCTTTCTTCCTGTCATTCCTCCCTTCAAAACCTTTCAGTCATTCTCCAGTGCCTAGAGCAGTTTGTCCCCAGAGTGTTACAAAGGATTGTAAATCCAATGTAGACACCATGTACTGAGGGGAGACTAAATAAATATCTTGCACAAATACTATTACTATATTCAATGTGTTGCCACTCATTTAATATTGATTTAGGATGCTGCTGATTTTAAAATTTTGGATATTTTCCGTATATCTCAAGAAACTGGACTAATGTTTTGAGCTTTTCTTCCTTTTTTTTTTTTTGGTCAGCAGATTATTCTCACATTTCACCTAAAATGAGATGAACTCCTGAAGTCAAAACACAGGCTTTTAGCATAGGAATATACAGAACTATCCACACAGGAATGTACATAATCATTGCTTTTGTTTTGCAGCTGAAAAATAAAGTAGACAACTTGCCTAGCCTACATATAGTCTTGTATCTTGTGGAGGGTAAATTGGCATTCGAACCCAGGAATTCAAATTCTGCTTATTATACTATTATGACTGCTTTAATGGAATCTAAGAAATATTATGTCATGAAAAGCCTTGATACTTGATATTTTAGAGGCAGTCCTATATAGAATTAATCACTTAAATTATTAAAAGTTTTGTTAAGGCAATTTCCTAAATTGGGTTCCATATAATTTCTAAGGAAATAGCTAAAAAAGTACAATACAAAGAAGTTAATTTTTGGTTATGTAATTTTGAGACAATGGAAAATTTTGCTATGTGTTAGAAATACACAGTGTGTCTTCCTATGTTGTTTTTAGAGATGTTCATAAAGGATACTCTATTCGTTAATTATACATTAAGATTTCACAGTAAATGAAATATAGAACTCTAAGTTTGGAGTACATTTCCTGAATAATGCTCTATAGCCTATCAATTGAGAAAACGGGCTCTTGAGTTAGAATTTATGGAGCTATATTAAAGTATTTTACCAAAGATCCTTGAAGTTTAAATATAACCATGTTTCATTCTTTGCATTACTGTGCCTTTATTCATTCTGTTAAGTACTAATTCTCTACTTTGCATGTAATTTAAACAACATTTAAAATGCTAAACTATTCTCTAAGCCACAGAGAATTCTTTTTAACTAAAAGTTGTAAAGGGGTCCCATTCATTATTATTGTTTCCTAGAGGGTGTGGTTTGTACTATTTCATCACATATACTATTGTGGCAGGTTCTATATGTGAATATGACTACCTTTCCTTGTCACATGACTAAAATTCAGAATCAAATTATTGGCAAATAATAGGCATTAACTATTATGACTAGTCATGTAACCAAGGATATTAAGTGAATTTAAGTGTACTACATAATTCTCTGTATGATTCATATAAATGTATACAATGATACCACAGGCAGTCAATAAAATAAAAATGTCTCAATTGTGATACTACCCTGTAAATTTGACTATTCATAGAATTATCAATATTAGTTTATTTCATACATGTATCTTCTTCACAAATTTTATTTAAGGCTTTTCAGTATGTTACATGAATAAAATTACAAAACACATGTTATTCTTAGAAAACAACATTGTATTGTAATCATAAATTTGAATAGAATATAACTTGAAACTTTCTCCTAAAACTAGAACTAGTTGACTTCTTTTGTTTGGTTTTGTACCCATTGTTTCTCCCTGTAACTTTCAACTCCCTGTTACCATTGCAGCTGAGACTCCCAAAAACTGGGATTCCAGGCATAAATCATCATCTTAGGATCAATTTATCTTTTTAATATAGTGTACATTGTTTTAAAATTTAAAGACTTTATTGTTAAATAAGTAAGAAGATAATGGCATTCCAAAACATTTTCTGATAAAGTGGGAAACAATATATGATTAATTTTATAAAATCAGCATTATATTTGTCCATAAATCATATTGGCATTATTTGAATGTCATTTGTCTTACTGATTCAAACATTTTGCCTTTAAATGATAAAAAAAACAAAACTGTATTATATGTGATGACCCACCTGAGGAGTACAACTCAGTGTAGAAAACATGCAAAATCTTGATGTTTGTATTGTTTAATTAAGATATATATTTTTCTACCACATGATACAAAATAATTGCTGCAAGCATGAATTCTTCAATGATTTTAAGTAGCCCTGCATTTGTCCTTGAGAAAACATATTAAAAATCCATTGAATCCTTGTCTTTTGTTGTTTCAATGTTGTATGAAACTAAATGCTCATACTGAAACCTCTCAATTCTTAAATATATGAAGAATCAGTAAATGGTCACTTTCTATTTTCTGATTAATAACAGGGCTTTGCATGAGGAGAGAAATGCCACCCACATACTATTGTCTTTTTCCAACGGACTAATCACTCACTGGTATTGTTTCTCCTGATTGATTTGTCATTTGGTGGCAGCTGAAGTGTGTGTTTGAAGCTCTTTTGTATAGATTTAATCGAGAGATGGAAATCATGCCTGTGATTGACACTAATAATTTGTAATCATTTGCACTTTCTGGAGCAGCTGCATCTCTTTAAGTTTATGAAAAGAAATCCCTCTAAATTTCCTTTACCTATTCATTTCCAACCAATTTAGGTAGGTAGTCATGGGGGAAGAGCTGTCAATTTAGTATTATTTATTATTGCATTATAATTTCTAAATAGGAAAGTAAAAAGTACATTTTAATGTTTATGCAAAAACATCTTTTAAATAATGCCATTAAAATTTTAAAGTGAAGTTCAAAATTTTCTTATTGACATGCATGTTTCTAGAGATTGCATACTTAGATCATAGAAGCATAACACAATTTTAAATTCTTTAAAAGGTAAAATTACTCCATATAGCCAAAAGGTTCCACAATAAAGCTGAAGATTCTGTGCAACATACTGTCTCCTAAAAAGATTCCAAAAGAAATAGACAGAGTCTTCCTAAACTATCAAGATCTAATGTATAATTACAATGAAATCTTACTTTGTGGAAACTACATTTCCTATTCTGTTCTTTGCCAGTTTGAGGATTTTTTAATTTAGTTATTATTACATTATCCTTATTTACTCACTATCATGCAATTATAGATAGATGCATAATATATTAAATATACTGTAATTGCATATCTGAAGTTATTAGCTTAACACATAAGAATCTCTACAAAGATATTTCTATTTTTTCCCGGCATCTCATTTTGCCCTTTTCTTTTCACTATTGCAAAATCTAATAGATTGAATTTTGTGCAAGGTCTTGCCAATATTCCTCTAAAATTCAATAATTGTTCATGGAAAATGGCAAAGTGTGGATAAATTTTTCTAGTCCCAGTGATATTGAATGTTCTTTTTTTAAAAAGGTACTCTTAATCACATCCCATCAATTTTTCATTCTAACATTAGGAATAATTTATTTCTGTACTCAGATTTTCACACAGAATGTCTTTTATATGTCTGGTGTACCAATTTTCTCTTTGCTAGAGATCAAACCCATACTCGATTCAATTTGGTTTCTTTGACAAGTACAGATATAAAAGACACATTTGCTTAACATATGGTATCAACAATACTGAAATACATGAAAGTAGAGATACTTTGAGATTTATTCAAATTCTAAGGTATTGAAAGTACTAAAATAAGGTGAAAGTTATTGTGCTGGTCCTCATTAATTTCATTTTGCATAAAATTTAGAAGGAAAGGCATTTTGAAAGAACAATTGTTCTCAGTTTCCTTTGACTGAAGAATAAGACTAGACACAAAATTGATGTTTCCATAACATGGAAATTCAAAGATATTTATTCTTCAGAGTTTGAAATTAATTTGTTGATGGCTATTTTTCAAATATTCAATAAATATGACAAATTATGGAGCAAAGAAAATGATCAAATTACATATATTTTATTGTAAAGTGTATTCATAACACTTATATAGCTAAAATAATACACATTTTGTTGCGTTTAATTTTTTTGTCATGAAATCCTTTTAGCTACAGCATTGCACAATATAAGACTCAGCAAGCACATCAACACTTTTTTCCTATGTCTTTGTTCCTGATATCTATAGTTTCATCTCTATAACCCCATCTCTTTGAAAATAGCATTCTTCCATGTAAGGTGATGAAAGCCACACCTCATGTTTAATTCACAGAATCACCTCAATTGCACAAATGTTTAGACTTATGGAAATTTTACTCAGTTCCTCGGGCTTTTTTTTCCATGGGGATTTGGGATGAAATCTTAACTCAGTTTGTGAAAAATCAATAGCTTTTGCAGTTTCATGCACAGTGTCAAAATAATCCTTGTTCCACAAATAAAAGATGCTTGAAGATGTCCTGTTAGTACTTTTATTTCTTAAAGTATAAAGAGGAAATTAAAATCAATAAAAAACTGTGCATGAGGTGATAAATTGTAAAAGGAATTACATAAATTATTAGGCCACAGCCACATGGTTTTAAGAAGTGGTACAGAGCTTACACGGTTGTCTTTCCCTAGTTCTCTTTAATGGAAATATCTTGCAAAAACAGAGTACAATGGCATAGCAAGAAAAGGGGATACTGATGTAGTCAAATGCAGACTGCCATCATCAACATAGACATATTCACTTTCCTCTGCTCATGCCTAACTCATTGAGTAAGAATCTATTCTCAATGACTGAAAGTGGTGTCATTTTGTTAATGTTATATAAACAGTTTTTCCTAAATAATGATCTTTACATAACATTGTTACACTCATTTAATCTTAGTTGACTCTAACAAACCCTTTGCCAATGGATCTTTCTTATCTAATTGTCCAAAATTCCATCTTTGTCATTACCTTGGTGTTGGGAGAATTCTATTGTTCAGAAACAGTACTTGTAAATTCTATTTACTTCATCTCATAATGCCAGTATTTCTATAATTTATGAGAGATAGTTTGTCTTTTCTTTCAGCACTTGGAAAACACATGTCAATCCTTTGGATTTAGACAAGAAATTCATTGTCATTAGACTTGATTTTTCCTGTATTCTACTTAGTGTTTGCTTTTGAAGATATTTAATTTTATATCTTTTTTATTATTATTTCCGCTCATACAGACTTAACAGGTACACCGGTTACCTCCTTCCCTTCACGTCCCCCCTACCCTCTTGTTCTCCCCTCTCCTCCCCCTCCCCATCCCCTAGTGCCTCCCCCCATGTGGCTCCCCCCCAATCCTCCCAGCATTCTTTAATGTGCATGCAAAACTCTCCTCTGGGTCCTCCTCTCCGATGAGGTGCAAGGACCCAGGGATATTTCCCAGAACCCTTTCCTGTGTTCCCCTTAAGCTTAGGAACACTACTGTGACTGTCAGTCCCTAGCCTCCAAGGATCCTAGTGGCTTTAGTCCATGATAGACTTTGTGGAGTCAATAATGTGTTGGACATAGCGCAGGTCATGCAAAGTTCTTTTATGATTGCTTCGGCCTTAACTTGTGTGGAGTATCTTGCATATCATTACCCCTGCCATCCTCGTGCTCTTACAATCTTACCACCACCTCTTCCGCAAATTTCCCTGAGCTTCAGGGTGGGGAGAGATTAGGCTGCCTTAGTTCCTGATGGTTGATATAGAGTCTCTGATGTTCTGAATTATGGTTTGTTGATTTTTTTTTTTAGTTTAGCTACTTCTGCAATGCCCTTGGCTCCATCCTGATGGGTATTGTAGCCTATTTTATCTCCTGTAACATGGTCCCCTCTCTCCTTGTTCCTGGTGGGGCCCTCCACCCCATCCCTTCTGTTTAAAATGTTTGCAATTACTGTAGGTATTACAGAGATTTGTCTTTGAATGTCTCTAAGTGGGTTTGGTACTAGGATCCACCTATTAGGGAGTACATACAGTGCTTAATTTTCCATGTCTGGGATACTTCACTCAATATAATTGTTTCTAATTCCAAACATTTCCTGGCAAATGGCATTAATTCATCATTTCTGATGGCTGAGTAGTACTCCATTGTATAGATGTACCACAGTTTCCTTGTCCACTCGTCAATTGTTGGACATTTGGGTTGATTCCATGACTTTGCTATTATAAACATTGCTGCTATGAACATAGCCGTGCTTGTGCTATTGAGGTGAATTTTTGCTGTATGGGGGGTTATACCCAAAACTGGAATCACAGGGTCATATGGCATTTCAATCTTTTATTTCTTTAAGACCCGCCAGACGGCTCGCCAGAGTGGCTGTATGAGATTGCATTCCCACCAGCAATATAGGAGAGTTCCCTTCTCTCCACATCCTCTCCAGAATTTGGTGTTGATTGTGTTTTGGATTTTTACCATCCTGACCAGGGTGAGATGATATCTCAGGGAAGTTTTGATTTGCATTTCCCTGATGGCTAAGGATGTGGAGCATTTTTTAAGATATTTGTTAGACATTTTAATTTCATCCCTGGTAAAGTGTCTTTTAAGTTCCAAGGCCCATTTTCTAATTGACCCATTAATTTCCTTGATGTCTAGTTTTCTAAGTTCTTTGTGCACTCTGGAGAGTAGAGCTCTATCAAATATGTGGTTTGGGAAGATTTTCTCCCATTCTGTGGGTTGCCTTTGTGCTTGAGTTACAATCTCTTTATCTGACCAGAAGCACTTTAATTTCACAAGATCTCATTTGTTGAGAGTTGGTTGTAGTGACTGTGCTATTGGATGTCTGTTTAGGAACTGTTGGCCTAGCCCAATCAGCTCAAGAGAGTTCCCTATCTTTTCAACTATGGTTTTTATAGTCTCTGGCCTTATATCAAGGTCCTTGATCCATTTGGAATTAATTCTTGTACATGGTGACAAATACAGGTCCAACTTTAATCTTCTGCATGTGGAGATCCAGTTTTGCCAGCACCATTTGTTGAAGATGCTGTTCTTTTTCCATTTGATTTTTTGTGAAGATCAAATGGCTGTAGTTGTGTGGGCTTATATCTGGGTCTGCAACCCTTATCCATTGATCTGTGTGTCTATTTTGGAGCCAGTATCAGGCTGCTTTTATAACTATGGATTTGTAGTATAGATTAAGATCTAGTATGGTGACACCGTCAGCAGTGTTTTTGTACTCAGGATTGTTTTTGCTATCTTAGGTCTTTTGTGCCTCCATATGAATTTTGAGATTGTTTGGTCAACTTCTTTAAAGAATTGCTTTGGGATTTTAATTGGGATAGCATTGAATCTGTATATTGCCTTTGGTAGGATGGTCATTTTTACGATACTGATTCTGCCAATCCAGGAACATGGGAAGTCTTTCCACCTTCTGGTGTCTTCTTCAATTTCTTTCCTTACGGTTTTAAAATTTTCGTTGTGAATGTCTCTTACTTTCTTGGTTAGGTTTATACCAAGGTATTTCATTTTTTTAGGGGCTATAGTAAATGGGATTGTTTCTTTCAAGGCATTTTCATGTCTTTCATTCTGGGCATACAGGAAAGCCACTGATTTTTGTACATTTATTTTGTATCCTGCCACCCTGCTGAACTTCTGTATTAGTTCTAGGAGATTCCTGGTGGAGTTTTTGGCATCACTCAGGTATAAGATCATGTCATCTGCAAATAGAGATAACCTGACTTCTTCTTTGCCGATAGCTTCAGCTAAGACTTCAAGTCCAATATTGAATAGAAGTGGTGAGAGTGGACAGCCTTGTTCTTGATCGAAGTGGGAATGCTTCAAGTTTTTCCCCATTGAGTATAATCCTTCCTGTTGGCTTGTTGTATACAGCTTTTATTATATTGATAAAGGTTCCTTCCATTCCAACCTTCTCTAGGGTTTCGATCATAAAAGGCTGTTGGATCTTGTCAAAAGCTTTTTCTGCATCTATCAAGAGTATCATGTGGTCTTGAACTTTGGACTGGTTTATATGGTGAATTACATTTATTGATTTGCGTATGTTGAACCAATCTTGTGTCCCTGGGATAAAGCCTACTTGGTCCCCGTGGGTGATCTTTTTGATACGTATTTGAATCCCATTTGCTAAGACTTTGTTGAGAATCTTTGCATCTGTGTTCATCAAAGAGTTTGGCTTATAGTTTTCTCTTTTAAGTGTTTGTTTGTTAGGTTTTGGGATTAAGATATATTAGCTTCATAGAAGGAATTTGGTAGTGTTCTTTCCTTTGCTATTTGATGGAACAATTTAAGGAGTATTGGTGTTATTAGCTCCTTAAAAGTCTGGTAGAACTCTGTGCTGAATCCATCTGATCCAGGACATTTTTTGGTGGGAAGATTTGAGATTACTTCCTCAATTTTCTCTTATGTTATAGGACCATTTAAATAATTCACAACTTTCTGATTCAATTTAGGTAAGCTGTGTTTACTTAGGAATTCATCCATCTCTTTTGTGTTATCAAATTTCACAGAGTATAAGTTTTTGAAATATAACGTTATAATTCTCTGGATTTCTTGGGTATCATTTCTAATTTTGTTAATTTGGGCTTTCTTTCTCTTGCTTTTGGTTAATTTGGCTAAGGGTGTATCAATCTTATTGATTTTTTCAAAAAACCAGCTTTTTGACTGGTTGATTTTCTGTATTGTTTTCCTAATCTCGATTTCAGATATTTTCCCCCTTATTTTGCTAATCTCCTCTCTTCCACTGCTTTTGGGATCAGATTGCTCTAGTGTCTCTAAAGCTTTAAGCTGTATTGTTAAGTTATTTATTTCTGATATTTCCATTTTTTTGATGTAGGCATTAAGAGCTATTAACTTACCTCTTAGGACAGCTTTCATTGTGTCCCAGAGATTTTGGTAAGTTGTATTTTCATTATCGTTCACTTTCTGGAAATCTTGAATTTCCTTTTTAATTTCTTCCTGAATCCAGTTCTCATTCAGCATCATAATGTTAAGTTTCCAGGAGTTAGTGTATTTTCTGTTGCTTGTTGTGTTGTGGATGTCAAGCTTTAGGCTGTGGTGGTCTCATAGGGTACAGGCTAGAATTTCAACTTTCCTGTATATGTGGAGATTCATTTTGTGGCTTAATATATGATCTATTTTGGAGAAAGTTCCATGTGCTGCTGAGAAAAATGTTCTCTGGTGTGTGGATGTAAAGTTCGATAGAGATCTGTAAGGTCAATTTCATTAATGGGTTGATTAAGTTCCAAAGCGTCTCTGTTAAGTTTTTACTTGTTGATCTATCCCATGTTGAGAGGGCGGTGTTGAAATCCCCATAAATTATCGTTTTGGGATTGATTTCTCACTTTCGATGTTGTAAGGTTTGCATAATGAATGTGGAGGGGCCCGTATTGGGTGCATATATGTTAAGTGTTGTGAAGTCTTCTTGGTGAATTGTACCTGTGACTAAAATTTAGTATCCATCTTTGTCTCTAATGATGTTTTTGGTTTGAAGTCCACTTTGTCCATTAGCATAATGGTTACCCCTGCCTGTTTTCTGGTTCTATTAGCTTGCAGAATTTTTTTTTTAGTATGTGCTGATTTTTTGTGGTGAGATGGGTTTCCTTCAGGCAGCAGATTGATGGGTTGTGATTTTTAATCCAAGTTTGTAATCTGTGTCCCTTGATGGGTGAGTTAATTCCATTAACATTTAATGTTATAATGGAGAAACTATATTTAATTCTGGACAATTATTATGTTTAGTGGCTTTTGTAAGTGTATTGTTTCGCTTTTAGGTTTTGGTGGTGTTATACTTCCCTTCTGTTCTCCTGGCTATGCTTGTTTTTTTCTTCAAGCTTGAGCATCAGTTCTAGCATTTTTTGAAGGCCTGGTTTGGTGGACATGTATTCCTTCAAGTTGTCTTTGTGCTGGAAGATTTTTCTTTCTCTCTCGATCACGATGGATAGTTTTGCAGGGTATATCAGCCTGGATTGACATTTTTGCTCATTCAATACTTGAAGTACATCTGTCCAAGCTCTTCTTGCTTTTACTGTTTCTGTTGAGAAGTTATTTGTTATTTTAATAGGTTTACCTTTAAAAGTGACTTTTTTTTCCCTTGTAGCTCTTAGCACCATTTCTTTATCTAGAATGTGGAGTGTTTTAACTATTATTTGCTGTGGCGAGTTTCTATTTTGGTCATATCTGTTTGGGGTATGGAATGCCTCTTTTATATGGATGGGCCTCTCTTTTTTTAGATGAGGAAAGTTTTCCTTGATGATCGTTTGAAAAATTTCCTCAGGGGTGGTATTTTGGGCTTCTTGCTCTGGTATTCCATGAATATCCATGTTAGGCTTCTTTAGGGTGTCCCATAACTCTTGAATAGGTCTCTCAAGAATCTTTTTGGCTTTAATAACCTCTTCCATTGAGCTGGTTAATACTCCCACTTTGTGTTCAAGGTCTGAAATTCTATTTTCTGCTTCATTAGTTCTGCTGATAAGACTCTCTGTTGAGTTCTGGGTTGAAGATAGCTTGTGTTTTAGTTCAGTTTTGAACTCTGCTTGAGTCTGTTTTAACAGTTCTATGCCTGTTTTTGTTTCTTGAACTGTTTTTCTCAACTCCTCCAAGTGTCTGTTGTGTTCCTCTTCAAAGTGAGTGAAGCGGTTATTAAATTCCTCCCGGATTTCCCATTTCATAATATTGATCATGGTAATGATCATGTTTTGAAAGTTTTTATCCTGGGTCAGGTTTTCTTGACTATTTTCCATGGGTTTGTTCTGGTTGGAGTTTATCATTATGGGATTAATTCCTTCAGTGGAAGATTTATTTTCTTGGGTTTTGTTTCTCATGGATTTGCACTTTGACTTGGGCATTGTCATTTTAATTCTTAAGACCTTTTTTCAATTTCTGTGCATTTTTCACTGAACTGAATTATTTAGCCTGGAGCAGCTCCTGCTTCTGCTGGCTGGTGGGAGGAGCTGGGGCCAGAGGGCTGCCTGGGATTGGGGATGGGTGAGAGGAACTTACCTAGGTTGCTGTCCCTGCTGGAATGTGTGCATCCTGGGCGGGTGGGGAAAAGGAATTTTATATTTCTTATCAAAAATATAATTGTAACATTTTCTTTGAGCTATTTCCATTGTTTCAGTTTTCTAAGTATGCTTTTGTAACTTTCAACACAGGAGAAAAGTTTCATTCACCATTTTTTGAGCATATTCTCATATTTCTTTAATCCTTTCCTTCTGGGACTTTTAATGTACATATATAGCAGAATATGGTATTGCTAAAGAGGTCTCCAAGATTATATGTTTTCTCTGTCTTTCACTTTTTTCCATACCCTTTGTTGCCAACATGAAATAAGTTCCATTCAATGCCCTAAATATTAATCTGTCTGTTATTCGTTCTCTGAACATGTGATTCTACTATCTTTATCAGGTTATCTTTATTTCGATTCATCAGATTTTTAAATGTATTGTTGACATTTTTTTAATTACTGAAACATTCTCATCAAATAATACTCTGATTCTTTTCCTGCTTCAACTCATTGATTACTTCAGTAAATTTTCAGCTTTTAATCAAGGTATAATTTCTTGGTTATTGTACAATGTGTGACTTCCTAGCTTATTCTGGAGGCTTTGTCTATTATGCTAAGAAAAATATAGATGTATGTATGTGCATAGATGTATATTTTACATAATTTTGACAAATTGTTTCTAATTCTTACATAGTACCTTTTTATTTAGAGGATGGACTACAGTTATTTGAAATTCATATTTCTGTGAAGAATGCAGCATTGTGTTAGTTTAAGAGATTTGCATATTTAAAATTATGAACTGTTATTTTTAATCCAATATAAAGTGAAAATTATGCATACAGTTCAAGAATATGTGGTATTTTGAGATATATATTAGTTGTTTCATGGTGAAATTATTTTAATATATGTACATCCATAAATATTTGGCCATGGCAAAAATTTTCAAAATTCTCTCTTGAAATTTGCAGTACACAGTTATTGTCTAATCAGCCTACAACATATTAGATCAGAGTTTCTTACTCTGAGATACAGCAAAGTAACTACTGACCAGGCTCTCCCAATCCTCCTTTTCCCTATTCACCCCAGCTTGTGATAAATGCATCTTTATTGTCATCTTTCATGAAATCAACAGTGTTTCAATCTACAAATGAGTAGGATATAGCATGCAATGATTGTCTATCTGTGCTGAGCTCATTACAAAAGTGATTACCTGTAGTTCTACAAAGTTCTAAAGTAATGGGATTTTAATTTTTTGTAACTATTCATTAGTTCATAGTATGCATATGTCACATCAGGAAACTGACTCTTCAGTTAAATGTGTAATTTGAGTTTCATTGTTTATTCCATATTTATTGTCAGTTTCTTTTGAGTGCATCCATGTAGAAGAAATGCTGGAATGCATGGACGTTTTGTATTTACATATTTGAGAAGCTGTCAATACTGCCTTCCACTTTTTCTATATCAACATTATTCCCACTTACTTTGTGCAAGTGATCCATTTTATCAATATACTCACTTGTCCACATGTTTATCTTTAGACTTTTCCACAGTAGTTACTCTTACCACTGTAACTTGTTATCGCATTGCAATTTTTTTTGCATTCTTCTGATGATTAATGAACTCAAGCATGCTTTTTTATATATGTTATCTATCTGTCTATCTATCTTTCATCTTTTGTAAAATGTTCATTTAGATCTATCATCTACTTTTAAAACAAATATATATCAATCTATGTCTACATTGTGGGTGTCAGTTTATTGTTAAATACATAGTTTCCAAAAATTGTCTTCTATTTTTCAGGCTTTCTCTTCACTTTTTTGATTTTCTCCACTGGCAATAGCTTATCTAACTTATTTATGTTAGGTTTTATTTTCTATGCCTTTTGGGCCTTATTGGAAAAAAATATTCTTAGACATTTTAATTTATCAAATAATTTTATCTGGGTTTTCTTAGTTTTCAGTCTGACATTAATTATAAGTTCATTTCAATATGATTGTCATAACTGAATGAAGAGGTGGGCATAACTGAGTGATGCTGGTTGTAGCATTATAATTTCCCTAGCAATATCTATTGAAAACTGTCTTTCCTCCAAGGTCTTCTATGACCTTTTACTAAAAATGAGATGCCTGTAGACATTCAGATTTGTTTGGCTCTCTATTTTTCTTCACTACTCTATGTGTCTAGGTTTATGACAATAACAGGTTTTGGTTATTAGTGATTCACTTCCTTGGTGGGAGAAGAGAGGATTTTGTCTCATAGAAATTACAATTCTTTTTTCTCTGCAAATAATGTCATTGGTATTTTATATGCATTATGCTAAGTACAAAAAATTTATTTGTATAGTATGAACATTTTGAAATCATTTGTACTTCTGATCACAAACATGAAATATATTTCCATTTTTCATATCCTTTTTAAATGTATATTATCAAGGTTTAATAATTCGCCTAAAGAGCTCTTTCATATCTTTGATTAAATTTATTCCTGTGTATCTTATGTGTATAGCTATTGAAATGTAAATTCTTTGGTGTCCATTTCAGATAATTGTTTATTTTCACACAGAAATGCTACACACACACGCGCATGCGCGCGCACACACACACACACACATGTATAATTGATTATTGTCTCCTGAAACTCTGCTGACTGTACTAATCTCAATAACATTTTAATATACATATTATATGCTGAGCTTCCTGTGCTAAGGGGAATGACTTTCCTAAAGATAGACCAATCTGTGTATTAAACAACACAAAGGAAGAAGTTTGAATTAGATTATAATACTAAGTAAAATATACTAGTGATTTCAGTAAAGCATTTCATCAAAGGTATACTATTTTCATGACCAATAATTTGAATGTATTCTCAAGATATGCACAAGAGAATCCCAGAGAACTATTATCATCTGAAAGTGATTCATGGCTCTGTGGTCAACTGGTATTAAGAGTCCCATGGAAAGATAAATGTCAAAGAAAAGCAAGAAAATTCACTAAACAGTTGGGTGACTACAAAAAGCTAGAAAAAAGATGTTAATGTTTTCACCTTAGAGAAATCGTTGAGAAGACAGATAGAACTAGCCTAATTTAAGTATTGTGTACATATGGGAAAATATGATCATGTATGAATGTAGATTGCAGCTATGCTTTATGAATTGGTTAACATGGTTTTCATTTTTAAAATTATTTTAATAAATGGTGGCTAAGGTTGGGACTTAAGACCCTTATTTTTTTCCCCACATGCTCTTGCTTCCCTGCTAACTGCAGGGAACTGTTTTTTTATTCGGGATCTTCTTGTATAACTGTTCCTTTCAGAGACTTCCTTGAAAACATCCATCCCTCATTTGTTGAGAGAATGCTAAAACTCATCTCAAGTTCCTTAAGAAGTTAATGAGGTTCTTATAAAAAGTAGCTCCCCTTATCTCTTTCCAACCTCAGGTATTAAATTGCTCACTTGTTGTATTTCTAACCATCTTCTAGCCATCATTTGGGTATGCATAGTGTACATTCTATGATCTTGCAAAATGTAGATCATTATGAAATAGCTTAGAACTTCTAGGTAATATTGTGTTTTCTCTTTTGGAGAACTATATTTACTATATTTCTAGTGTGTGTGTGTATGTGTGTTTGTGTGTGTGTGTGTGTGTGTGTGTGTGTGTGTGTGTATGTGTTTTGTCAGAGGACACTGTGTATCTCTATGGAAGACCAAGGATGACTTTGGGAAATATCCTGAAACATCCTGGACTACTTCTATCTCTCTTGTTGCTTTGCTTTTAGATTCCCAAGCTCCATTCCCTCAATGCCAGAAGTTCAGACCTTTGTTGTTTCCACCTGGAGTTTTTACGTGGGACCTGGTATCTGAACTCAGGACCTTCTGCTTGCAAGGCAGAGTCTTAACCACTAGGGCTTCTCTACAGCCCGATATTGTATTTTCTATGGGGTCTGCAGTAGGTGTTATGAAAAGGTGTTTTGAGGTTTCCTGTCCATACTGCTTTTATTACCAAAACCAAGGGACTGGGATTATGATTCATCTACTCCCATGATTAGGTGCTAAAGCATAGTAAGCTTTTATTTATTTATTTGTTTGTTTGTTTATTTATTTATTTGTTTGTTTGTTTAATTTAATTTGAGGATTATGGTAGAGTTTATTAGAGGACAGAAAGAATGGAACTCATGGACTCTAGACATGGACTACCATGAGGTGCTAGGGCGCCCTGGAGAACTCATGGAGCCCTAGGCATGGAATCCATGAGGGGCATGGAGCGAGAAAAGAACTCATGGACACCAGATGTGGAATATCATGAGGGGCAGGTGACCATAATAAACTTTTAAAAAGGTGAAATTATATAGATGTATCTGAAATCATCACATCTTTCCATTAAAAACAGAAAATAGAACTTGAAAATTTAAATATCAAGGAAGTAAATAACCCTATTAGATAAAGATCCATGGAACTGAAAAGACAAAATTCAAATGTCTAACAAACATCCTAAAAAATGTTCTACCACCCTAGTTACTAGGGAAATGCAAATTAAGCCACCCTGAGATATCACCTCACTCCAGTCAGAATGACCAAAATCCAAAACACAAACAACAGCAAATGCTGATGTGAATGCAGGGAGAAATGGAGGTTCATATTCTGCTGGTGGGATTTTAAACTCACACAACCCCTTTGGAGATCAATTTGGAAGTTCCTAAAAAGGTTAAAGATTAAAATTCCATATCACCCAGCAATACCACTCTTTGCTGCATCTTGTAACAGAGTCACATGTACAACCATGTTAATAGCAGTTCTTTTCTGAACCAGCCTATATGTTCAACGGTTGATGAATGGTTAATGGAAATGTGGTGCATATATACAATGGAATCTAACTAACTGTCAGGAAAGGTAAACTAATGAAATTTGCTAGTAAATGTATGGAACTGGAAGAAATTATACTGAGTGAAATATCCCAGATGTGCAGAAAGACAGATGCTGTATATTATTCCTTACAAGAAGATTCTTACATTAAACATTCATTTTGATTTAATCAAACAAACTCTTACAATACCCACAAACAAAATAAAAGATCTGAAAACCAAACAAGACATAACCTATTGGAGTGGAAGAGCAATGATATAAACAACAACCAACCAGAAAGCAGAGTACTGGTGATCGTAAAATGGCACAGTCAGAACCAGACCAAGCAAATCTCGCCCCATCTTAAAACTCAGGGAATCTTTCAGAATAAGGGAGGTAATATTGTAAGAGTTTACATGTGGAGAGGTCCATGACTGTCCAAATCATTCCACTAAAGACCTGCTGCATCCAGAAACTTACTACAATGAGACTTATCCGTATAAGACTTGCTGCATTATGACTGGCATATCAACACTCCCCCACAGGCTAGTGATAAACTGAGGAGTAATAATTAAATGTAGGTTAGGGGATAGGGCTAGATAAGCAAAGGACATTTTTCCTATCACTGTGTCTACCCAAGGAAAGACCATTTAATCTACCACAGAGACCTGCATCCATGTAATACTGGCAGCCCAAGGGGAACCCAATGGTCCACATAAGCAGACAGGCAGGGAGGTGGGTGGGAGAGGGATGGATTGGTGAAGGAAATGGAAGGGGGAGGCAGGTAGGAGGTCCGGGATAACCATCCATTATATTTAATAAAAAAATTAAATATCAATAAAAATAATTTAAAATATTCTTAGAACCTTAAAAGTAAATTTTGCTGCCAATAACAGGATTTCATAAATATAGTCTGCCAGTGTCACAGAATATTTATAGATTCATCATTGGCTCAATATTTACACTCTTCACTTTTAAAATTAACAGTGTTAGTCTTCATTGTTGGTACTTCATGATAACATTTAATTTAGCTATAAAATGATTTCTGTAGGCCTGAAAATAAGGGTCATTTGGTGGAGTGTCACCTATTATTCATGAAATCTGGGTTCCATCCACTGTACACTATAAAAACCACGGTGATACATGCCTGTCATTCCAGTACTGGGAAGAAGGAAAAAGAATCGAAGTTCAAGTCTTCCTCAGCTACAAAGAATGTTCAAATCCAGCCTGGGGCACATGAGATACTATATCATTTTTCCCCAAACTATTTCTTATCCTCTGATCAGTGTTCTTCCCTTGTCTGTATATTGTATGTGATCATCAGTTTATATTTTTATCTTGATCCAGTTTTTCAGTGCCCAATATTGATCAATTTGAGTAAAAATATATTTGTGAAATGAATTTTATATTTTACTTAGAATAACCTGACTAACTTAAGACATGTTCTCATATTGCTGGTTAAAATGCATTTCTTCTACTCTTCACTAGCCATTATCACAATAACTTAAAACCAAGTAAATGATGGTCATCTCAATCCATATCTACTACTACTTGAAAAAATCCTTTGCTTAATAGAAAATAGGAATAAGTTATTAGCTTCTCTGAAGAAACCCTATGCAGCTGTTCTGCATATTTCCACTGGCATAGCAAATATTCTTTATATGCAGAAAGAATGGAAAAGATGCCAGTGATTCTTGTTTCAAAAACAATTTTTCCATCTGTTTGTTACTATTTCCCTCCATGATTAAAGTCTGGCTTTAAATTCTTTTTTTTTAAATTTTCTTATTATTATTTATTCAATTGTGTGCATGTATGTGTGTGTGCCTGCGTATGTGTGTGTAGAACCGTAGGCGAATTCGGGAACCATCATGGATGTCTCCTCCTTGTTTACTCTGCCCTGGGATTCACAGGCTCCGCCCTTCCAGGACCGGAAACGCAGGCCGCCCCCGCTTCCGCCCAGCGTCTATACGTGGGGTCTAGGATCCGAACTCAGGACCTTCTGCCTGCAAGGCAGAGGCTTAACTCCTGGGCCACCTCTCGAGCCCCTAGGGTCTGGCTTTAAAATGAACCTATCTCCTATCATTTATTCCCTTTAAAAAATATTACTTGTGGAGACTTGCTGAACTTATGGTTTCCTATGGAATATAGCAGAAGCAATTATGAGATTATGTGCAAACATAGAACAAGAACCAATCTGTAACTAGAAGTGTTGTTTAGTATTACATTATATGTATAGCAAGCAAAGAAATCCATTCCCCAGCACAAATGTGAAATAACATAAAGCAAAATTCTGATGTATTTGGTTCTCTGTGCTTTGTATTTCAACTGTCACTATGTGGCACAAGCAATATTCTGTACTGTTCTGAATGGTTCTGTACGCAAACCCCCCTGGAGAATTATGAAGCTAAGTACAAAAGCACAGAATGAAGCATTCTTACAACCACGTGACTTAAGTAGAAAAAGTTCTTTTAGCCTTAGTCCCCACTTAATGGCCAGACCATTTTTTTTTTAATTTTTTTTAGATTTATTTTTTTTAATTATTATTTTTATTTTTTCTGCTCATACAAACATAATGGGAACCCCTGTCCCCTCCTTCCCTCCACCCCCTCCCTCGACCTCCCTGTTCCCTCCCCGCTTTGTCCCTTCCTTTTCACCCTCTCTCCCTTTCTCCCAGTACCCCCTTCCCCCATCTTTGAAGCATCCTTTAATGAGTATATCAAACATTCCTCTGGGTCCTCCTCTCTGATGAGATGTAAGGACTCAGTGGCATTTCCTAGAACTCTTTCTTGTGTTCCCCTTAAGTATAGGAACACTTTTGTGACTGTTAATCCCTTGCTTCTAAGGATCCTAGTGCCTTTAGTCCATGCTAGACTTTGAGGGGTCAATGATATGTTGGTCATTGCGCAGATCATGCAGAGTCCTATTATAATTGCTTCGGCCCTAACTTGTGTGGAGTATCTTTCATAACATGACTCTTCCCATCCTTGTGCTCTTACAATCTTACCTCCCCCTCTTCCGCAAAAATCAGGCAGGCCTGATTCCAGGTGGTTGTTATAAAGTCTCTGATGTTCTGAATTATGGTTTGTTGATGATTTTTTTTCAGTTTTGATGTTCCTGCAATGCTCTTGGCTCCATCCTGATGGGTATTGGATGTCCTCCCCTGGCCAGAGATAAAAACCTGTTAAATTAGAGTCTTTTATAAGAGGGCCAAGACCATTTTTTAATGAGAGATTTTAATTCAGATAGTGACTATAATTTGATATTGAGATATAAAATATTTTTTCTTTAAATTTGCTAGTCTGTGTGGCAACTTATCCTTTTTGATGAAATAATATTTTTATATATGTATATATTATGTGTGTACGTATGTGGGTACGCATGTCGTGTAGGTATACAAGCACATATCTACATGTGCATGTACATTTCTAAGGCTGATAACAAGAATCATCCTCAATTGTTCTTCTAAGAAAAATGCAAAATTTAACTTAATTTATATTTGACTCTGTCACCATGTCATTAAGTTGATAATCTGAAACATGATTAGAGTTGTCTACTACTTGATATGTATTTCATTAGTTTATTATTTATTTTTTAAGTTTTGTATTTCATTTATTTGGGAGATAAGTAGATAGAAGATAGACAGACAGACAGACAGATAGATAGATAGATAGATAGATAGATAGATAGATAGATAGATAGATAACACATGAATGCATGCAGCATACAAGTGGAAGTCACAGGGTAGTTTTCGGAGGTCACTATGTGTCCAGGTGGAGGCCCAGAGGTGACTTTGGGAATCTTCCTGGAGTGTTTCTCCTTTTTGACTTCACCCTAAGATTTCCCCGATTGTGATTTCTAGAGCTCCTGCCATTTCGAACAGATGTTTTTCTTTGGAAACTGGGTTCTGAACTCGGTGCTTCTGCCTATGAAGCAGAATGTGATCCTCTGAACCATCTCTCCAACCCTCAGTTCTTTCATTCTTATGAAACTTGGAGAGATAAGTGATTTTTATTGGTACAACATTTCGTATTTCACAGTGGCAGGAAGGTTTCACCATAATCACAGTATTAGCAAAGGGTAAAGGCCTGTGCTTGATATTTGCTTTTTAACATTCCAATTTGTAAAAATGCTAGGTAGCTCTTTCTACCTTATCTATTTACCCAAAGAATAGTCCTACACACACATCAATTATGCAATTGAGACCGGCCTCTAAAGGCTTTTAAGAGGTTTGTCTTACCTAAAAAAGATTCTCACAAGTGTGCCAAGAGGTCATGTCCCAAGAGTCACAAGCACCTGAAAGTAACTGACTTGGGTAGAGCAAGAAATTTACCTCTATTAGGTGATTGTCAGTAATCTGGTCTTTCAAGTGACCAAATTATCTCATTGTGATCCCACTTTGATGACACATAGTTACTAGCCTGGATTATTAAAAATCACAGTCTTTTAAATGATGGAATGAAATAAATTATAGAGTAATACAAGTGTGATAACCTTTGTTAATGAATGATACTCAAATTTTTAAAAAAGAGATTTCAAATATTTAAGAGTGTGTCTTTTATGAGGAAAATCAACACTGAGTTAATTTTGCCTGTTAGAAAGGACCAGATTAGTTTTGTCTTACATTCACTGAAGTGGAAAATTAGCATTAGGCTGTGAAAAGAAAGGAAAAAAAATTCATTGTGGGCTAGAATGAAAAGAAAAGTAATTAACTGGTGCACTTTCCACTGCTTTTAAGAAAGACAATGAACTTTGAATGACTTTGAAAGAATTAATACTCTGGAAAATAGCATAAACAATAAAGGTCAAAAGGTCTGATTTTCTTGAGAGCTTCAAGGCTTCAGATTTTGTGATTGGAAACAAGGTAGGAAACTTCAAGCTATGCAAACCTGTACCAAGACCTGTATTTCCCTCATCAAAAAAATCATATAAATTATTAATTAGAATGCTCTTGGAATACACAAACACACACACATACAAACATACACACACACATACTTGTAGATGAAATTAGTTATTCAGATGCCTGACAATGTTTGTTAAACTACAGTTGCTGTTTGCTTTATGTATCAGCATGGTCACACAAGTATACTCAGATAATTGAACAAAAGCTATTCTGGGGGCTGGAGAGGTAGCTTAGAGTTAAGTCTCTGCCTTGCAGGCAGAAGGTCCTGAGTTCGGATCCTAGACCCCACGTATAGACGCCAAGCGGAAGCAGGGGGCAGCCTGCGTTTCTGGTCCTGGTAGGGCGGAGCCTGTGAATCCCGGGGCAGAGTAAACAAGGAGGAGGTGGAGGCGTCCATGGTGGTTCCCGGAATTCACCTGTCGTTCTACACACACACACACACACACGTACACACGCACAATTGAATAAAAAAAAACTATTCTGGATGAGATTATATTTGAGTATGTTTCGTTGAGGATGCATTTAATTAGAATTTGATGAACCAGATTTGGGTTCACCTGATACAAATAATTAATTAAAGATATAAATAGGCAAAATTGTTGATTCTCCCCAAGCAAGAGTTATTTTTCCAGCTGTCTGCCACTGTGCAATATCTACAACACTGAACATATCTGGCTTTCAACAAATTTTCTTTGTACCTAAACTACATTACAGCTATGCCCTCAGTCTCCAACAAATCAGGCTCTAGCATCAGAGTTTAATTATTCTATGACTTCTTTTCTTAAAATAATTCTTTCCATCAATGTATCTATCATCTATTATTTTTCATTTATCAACCAATCTACCCATTTTCTTAGTTACCATTTATCTATTATCTGTTGTGAATCATCTGTCTGTCAAACATCTATCATCGATCTATTATCTTTTTAAAAAAATTTGTGTGCGTTTGTGTGAGAGGGCACTGTGTGTCCCTGTGGAGGTACAAGGGTGACTTTAGAAATCATAGAGATTGTTTCTATCTTTTTTTTGCTTTGCTCTGGGATTTCTCAGGCTCTGCCCAGTACGGCCAGAAGTGCAGGCCGCTGCTGTTTCTGCGTGGTATTTTTGTGTATGACCTGGGATTCAAAATCAGGACTTTCTGCTTGTGAAACAAAATATTAACCCCTGAGGCTTCTCTTCAGTCTATCTGTTATCTTTTTAAAATACTTTTATTTACTTAAAAGAGAATAAGAGAGAACATATGCACACATATGACACATAGGTGGATATCAAAAGATGACCTCTATCCAAGAAGTACCTGCTGTTTGTCATCTATCAATCTATCTTTATACATTTGTTTATCATTTATAATCAATCTGTCACTGAACAATTTTTACCCATCATATTTATTGACTATCTGCATACCATCTTTATCTCTATCATCTATGTATAACCTATTATTTGTAAATTAAAATTCTAAATTACCTAATATCTCTCTGGCTGTCTATATATTTTTGCTCTGTCTGACCCTTAATGATTTTGGCTTCAAAATTTCAGAATGAGATTTTACCAAGATTTCATTACAGTGAAATTCTTTTATTATGACATTTTCTTATTTCAATTTATATATGACTTTTCCATATTGACAAGAATAGTTTGATAAATATAAATTTGAGACTGAAATTTTAAAATAATAATTAATGTACAATTGGTAAAATATGTATGTCAAACATTGAAATTCAATTATAGTAATCATTACCACCTTCTAAATTTTGTAATTTGCTGGTGAGGGAGCATTCTAGATATTTCTCATTCTCAGGAATTCAGATAGGGAGTACTTAATGGAGCCAGTACTTCCAAGTTTCCTCAACTGCTCATTAATTAGTGCATGCTATTCTCATGACAGAATAGAAAAAAATTTGCACTATATTGGCTTTCTATACTGTCAAGCTAGATTTCTACAAATATAGTGATTCTAAAATTAGTATAAATTCATTACTTTGCAGTTATGTAAACTTCTGTTGTGAATTACTCTGCGTTACAGATATGAGGGGAGATATATGTTACTTTTTAAGGATAAGTGGAAAAGAATTAATGGAAAATGATTCCTTGCCTTTTACAGCTTGTGAAATTCACACATGTCTATGAGTTATGATGTCTTCTCCTACCTACAAGTCAGTATGAACTACTGTTTCTTGTTTCTGTAGTAAACACACTCTTTTAGACTCTGATCTTAGTAAGAAACTTTTCCTCAGTGAATCAAGTAATAAAATGGACCCAAACATTTTAAAGAAAGTCTCTGTAATTAAATTTTCTTAAAATTTAGCATATCTATGGTTTCTTCTTGGTATAAGGCAGATGGGCACATCTTTGAGATACTGTTGTCCTGTTTACTAAACAAAGCAAATGAAAAAAAGCACAAGAACCAATTGGTTTCCACTGTCACATTTGTGAGGTGGACCTAAGGTCACACCTGTAAAGGACTGTTCGCTTAACATAGGACTCTCAGCAAACCTATTAAAGATTGCTTTAGGAGCAATGATTTGCAAGATTCTCAGCACTGGTTAGAGCCGAAGCAATCATAATAGGACTTTGCATGCCCGGCACATTGTCCAACACACTATTGACCTGACAAAGTCTAGCATCTGCTAAAGGCACCAAGATCCTTGGAGGCAAGGGATTGACAGCCACAGTAGTGTTCCTATGTTTAAGGGGAACACAAGAAAGGGTTCAGGGAAATGCCACTGGGTCCTTGTACGTCATCGGAGAGGAGGGCCCAGAGGAGAGTCAGGCATGCACAAGAAAGGACTCTGGGAATTGGGGGGGAGGCACTGGGGATGGGGAGGGAGGGGAGAGGGAGCAGGGGATTCGGGGGGAGGAGGAGGGAGGGAGGGAACTGATCTACCTATTAAGTTTGTATGAGCAGAAATAATAATAAAAAAAGAAGATTGCTTTAATAACATGACATAAGTGGAAAGATCCTGCCTACAGTAGGCAAACTCTTCCCTGGGAAGGGGGATAACTTGGGGAGAAACAAAAACCAACAGTGAAACATTTAAAAATTACCAAACTGTCACCAATTATATACAACTAAAAGGACTAGGCTGAATTGACACATTTATAAATAAGGTTCCAGATGGGTAGTGAACTAGTAATTGTTAGTTACATATGCTTGCCTGAGGTGAAAGAATGTATATGGTTTTATTAAAAGGGGGAGCTGAAAAGATGGATCAATGATTAAGTCTCTAGCTCAATATTCAAAGGTTCTGAGTTAAAATCCCAAATACCATATAAAAAGCTGGGCTTCACTTCTGACATTGGAAGGCAGAGCCGAGAAACTCTAAGGCAAATCAGAAAGAAAGGGAGAGCAATCCAGAATTATTGCAAAAGTCACCCTTGGACTTCAATAGGCACACACAATTGCCCTCTGTTATAGACAGACAGACAAACAGACAGACAGGTAAACAGATACAAACGCGTGTGCTAAAAATAATATTAATAACATCTCCCTAGAATGATGAGCATACTATCTATATCTGTGAAATATGCATATAAGAAGGATTTCCCTTGCTTTTAGTAATATGTATTTTCTAGCATTAAGCTTATTTACTGATTCAGGAGCCAGTAGAGAGAAAATCATGCATTCACTATACGATTAATCAATTTAAAAATAAGAATAAATATTATTTTATTGGCTCCCAATGTTAACATATAATCCTCTTTTGATAACTGAAGGAAATATTTCAGCAGACAGACAAGAGGAACATCTTTGAAGATGTATAAAATCAAATGTGTTGTCATTATTATTAAATTTATTTTATTATAATGTATTTGTATATAAAATGTCGGCAAGCAATAAAAAAATTCAAAAAATTATTAGAATCAACAGAAGAGATAATGGGGTCCTCAATTTAGTGTGAGGCATCAATGGATTAGTTTAGGAGATTTATACTACCTGAGACACATAGCCTTCTGCATAAAGTCATTTGTTTGCTTTTCTTAGTAAAGTAGCCCCATGAGAGGATTACATCAAGTCATTTAATGACTTCTCACTTCTTTATTTTTACACAATGGTCAATTCATTTGACATTATTATTCTCAACTCCTTTGTCTGTAAATACTTCTTTCTCCTTGACCTTTCAATAGTAGTCAGTAGCATTGGTCACAGAGGAGGCATAAAGAGCTCTCTATATAGTTCACTTTAGCTAGGCTGCACAAGCTCCATTTGTTAACAGTTAATAGACATCTTCTCTGGTTTCCTTCAACTCTAGAAGAATCTAAGAGAGACTTCCAGACATCACGCAGATGTTCATTTTCTATTTTCCTCCAACTAAAACCAAAAAGGGTCCAAAAAGGGACAAATAGAACTTTAAGAGTCATATAAAAGCAAAAGAAGTTCAAAATGCTTTACATGAAATAGATTCCTATAGTACCTAGATAGATTTGCATTTAAAGCTGACTAAGATTCTCTTATTATTTAATAACATGAGTTTTCTAATTTAGAGTCATTGAATCAGTCACTGTCTGGAAATTTTAAGAAACCATAAAAAACAATTTTTAAGGTTCTGGATGTGTATAAAAATTATTATAAACAAATGAGGTTTATAATTTGTTTCTATATAGAAAATTATTTTCTGGACATATGTTGGAATTTTTAGTTTGACACTTTTATTCATATATTTAGTGAATTTTGAGGAAAACTCAGGTGCTTTGAAGTTAAAAACTGAAATGCCTAGTGCACATATTTTAAAGATAATATTAGAAAATATAGTTCACACCATGTAAGTTATACAGTTTTGCATAAAATAATTGTCATGTATTTAGTTTTATATACAATACTATAAACAGTTTTGAATATTTACATTATCTCTGAAAACTCCCATGTCAATTTGTAATCTACCCATATCCTCCCAGTCCACTCCATTAGACTTGCAAAATCCACATTCTTATTTTCCCTAACTTCAAGTTATTCCAACGCTTTCTAGACAAAACCTTTGTGATTTCAGATACTTTCAGATTTTGACTTTATTTATTTTGTGTGTGTGTGTCAGAGTGCACTGCACTGTGTGTCCTTGTGGAGGACCAAGGATGACTTTTCCTTTTTTGCTTCACTCTGGGATTTCCCAGGCTGGATTGCCCATCAAGACTGGAAGTGTAGGCCACCACTGTTTCCACGTGGCATTTTTATAAGGGACTTGGGATCCAAACTCAGGAGTTCTCAACTCCTTGAACTATCTCTTCAGCTGTATTTTCAGATTTTGAAATGCTGCACACCAGTAAGGAGAAATTTAAGTGAAGAGATTTAGTTTCTGAATATAATATTTATTTATGTATGTATGTATTAATAATTTGATGGTTAGTCTTACCTGTCAGCTTTGATGGCAAGTAAGAGGTGCCAAAGGGAATGCCTTTGGGAGAGTATTTTGATCAAGTTCATTGAGGAAGACCCACCCAATACAGATGGCACCATTTCTTGGCCATAAGTTTCTAGATTGAATGGAACAATATTGAGTAAATATTCAAGCTCTTTGCTTTCTAAATGTGGATGCAACTGACATGCTTCTTAAAACTCTCATTGCCTTGACTTCCTAACTCCATGGATCTTAAATTTACACAGCTTTCCTCAGAAAATATGGATCACTTCAGCAGAAGAGAAATTAAGACAAAATATCTTATGTAGGCAGTCTGAAAATGACATGATACAACATTGTTCCTGTGACTGCATTATTACAGTGACGTGTCACATGAGGTGTGAAGTTTCTCACAGAATTATTTTGGATTTTAGATTTTTAGGTAAGACTTGTTCAAAATATATGCACATTCCTAATTTAGAATTTTAATACCAGTGAATTCAGACAATGAGTAGATTTCTGTGAACTTTATGTGTTTAGGTATTGTAATTTTTTATTTGTTTAATGATGTAGGTATATAAATATGCATGTACAGCTCAGAATTAAATGTTATTGTCTTAGCCAGACATCCCCACACGTTATTCTTTGTAAGACAGTATCTCTCACTTACTCTGGACCTTCCTGAGTTGTGGAACTGGCTCTCTAGCAGTCCTGTGCTGAGATTACAAATAAGTACTTTACCTGGCATTAATGGGTGGTAGAATTCTGAAGTCTAGACCTTATGCTTTCCTAACACTCACATTACCACATGAGTCATTTTTCCATTTCCAAAGAATTAAATTACTTAATGACTGATTTGTTAACATTCTGTATTAGAATTTATTTCAAATTTATTGTAAAAATTCAAAAGAGATCAATTCCTCCTGGGAAACAGTCTTGCCTCTTTAGTTTCTTTTGTTATATATAGTATGCTTGGTATACTTAAGCCAGTAATACCCATTTTCATTAGATCAAATATATTGCCTCTCTCCAAATTTTAACCTTATTTATTTATATATTTATTATTTTATTCAGTTGCTTTTCAAGAAACCTGCTAGTTGTAGAAAGGGAAGAACTCTACATTAATATGTCCTTTACTATTTTTATACAGTCTCTTATAATTTCTTTCCAAACCACATTTACAGTCACTATGACTTTTTCCTTGAGTATCTAAATGATAGCCTGGTATCAAGGTTTCACTCTGAAACTTTTTCCTGTTTGTTAAGGATAAGCAAAAGGATGAATATTTCTGTTCCTTTTTATACTTGGAACACTATTTTTCCTTCTTGTTTCTGATGTTGTCGATAAAAATTCAAATTTATTATGATTATGGTTAACTTGTAAGTAAAAATTATTTTTTTCATTGCTTTCTGTCTGTTCTCATATGTGAACACTTCTGTTCTCTTGCAACAGGATTCATAACTGGAACTTATGAAAGTAGAGGGCATAGACATTAAGGGATCAGACACTACTAAGATTTGTCTATAAAGACACTATATCAAAGTGCCATTTAAACATTCACCCAGGAATTAGAAGAGCACTCAGCATTCAATCTAGATGCTTCCTTCTGCAATAGAAACTGTTTATTACAGAAGGAAATAACTAGCAAAAGTTCAGAAAACATGAACGGTGAACTGCTCAGCTCTAGACATGACATATAAGCCACATACCCACCCCGTGACATAGGGAATATTGCAGAAGAGGGAGCGGTAAGATTTGAAGAGACTAAAGTAGCTAGGATTGTGTTCAAATATTATCTTAACATTACAGAACTTTTGCTTCTATGAATTCTCTGCAGATATGTATATTTCCATTAGACCTATACAGGATTTTTGCTATCAACATTTCACTACAGAATGACAAAGATTTGATGAGTCCCCACACCACTCTCAGAGACAGATGAAGGTTAATGCTGTTAGGGATGAGTGGGGAAGCAGGATGCTTTCCTCAATGCTATTCCCATTGATACATGATTCATGTTCCAGAAAGTCCTCATCTACATGCAATCAAATTCATCCCAGAGTGAAACTACACATACAAGACCTGAAAACAAGAAGGAGACTGACATGGAAGAGAAAGGTTGTAATGGGACAGAAATGAGGATTAAGTTGTGAAACTACTATAGATTCACTATGTTGTATAAAACACTAGCAGACGTCTATTACTTCTCTGATTTGGGTTTTGTTTTGCTTTCACCACTGGGAACTAATTAAACTTTGTGTTTTTTTTATAGTCATTATGTTTATTAAATTTTTGACACTGAGAAGTCTTTCAAATGTTCAGTGTGTTTTATGTTTTATATTCTCCCTTCTGAATTTCTGTTATGATAAGTCCTCGTGTTTATTAGTTTCCATAAAGCTTTTTCTTTGTATGTCTTTAGATCATGTCGTGTCCTTCTGCCAGTATAGTTTTCCTATTTTCAGGTCTGAAATCCATGTTATTATTGGATGCTAACAAAAAATGAATTTCAGCTACAACAGTTTCATTCATTTCAATTTGGCTCTTCAATAGAGTGTTAAACCCTTTATTCAATGATACCACAAAGCCATAAAAACACTGCAGCTATGAAAACTCTGCAGCAAAGCTCATTTGCAGAAAATGCTGGAGCAAAACTCACTTTCACAAGATCTATGCATGATTCCACCCAACACATGCACAAGAAACAGGTGAGAAATTAAGGGAGCCCCTCTCCTTTGGAGTGACATTGAGCTATGAACTGGCCACAAGAAATAGTTTTGTTCTTGTTTCTTTGTGAAAAAATTCTGTATTTCTTTTTTTTTTTGCTGAAATGATTACTTTAGACAACATTTTATCATATTCACTGAGCTGTAGAATCAACTCCATATCTTTTTGATGTTGACCATGAGTGTAATTGTTTAGAATTATTCCTGGCCAAATTCAGTAAGCCTTGTTTTCCTTGTTTTATTTTGTTATATACAAAGCAGAAGCAAGCATTATTAAAGATGATTACAGAAAAGTGAGGAGTTATCAATTAAATGAGGAGTTTCCAAAAGAAAAAAGTCCTTTTTTAATTGTTACAATTCTGCTGTCACTATTCAATAGTACAAACTTACAAGGGAATAAGATCATCCTCTGAGGACAAGGATTCTGTAGGTTCAGTAACTCATTCCCTGAGATCTGTCAGAATCTGCTTAGATGATCTATTGTTGCTGTTACTTTATTACATTGCTGCATTGTAGGAACAGGGACAAATTTTGTCACTGTCCTGCACACACATTATTTCAGTCTGATAGAATTAAGTTCTAGTCTATTTCACAGTGTTACTGACTTCAGTATTTGGGCTTGCACATGAAGTCCTGACTTAACAGCCAGTTTGCATACTTACTTTCTTTAATTACAACTTCATAATCATCTGTCTGTAAATGCCAGATTTCTTGTAAGGACTTCCCATGAAAATCTCCATTGTTTTTGAATGTGTCATTGGGCTTGACTTTCTCACAAATAAACCAAATGAACATAGTCCCTCTATCGAGAAAGCAATCGGTCTTTCCTTCCAAGAAATCTTCTGTATTATTGTTATAAATCTGCTGGTAGCAACATTGGTCCATTTCTCTCAGAGTGGCTATCTTTTTTATGAAAGGTCAGTGGGTTGTAGTAAGTCTTTGGTCTTCTGATTAACATCTCACAGAATGCCAGCTATGCCCCAAGATTGAGTCATGGCAGGAGTGATGGGGCCAGGTTCTTATTTTCCACAGAAATAATTTCATTTCCTAGTGCTATGGGTAGAAGGACAATATAATCACTAAGATGCTTTTGCAGGGGATAATGCTTCTAGGCATAGACACAGAGGATTTAATCAGAAAAATCTATACAGCCTTTCACTCTATTCAGACACTAAAATCTTGGACTGGATCTCTGTTATTGAACACACAGACTCGGGGGTCGATGCTTGAAATATTATGGTTATGTGAATATCTGCTTACAACAGAGATATCCAGAATGTCTATTCTTCTTCTCAAGATTTATAAGATATTGTTTAGTTTTTTTTTGCATTTTTCTATTTTTTCTTACTTTTAGAATCATAAAAGCTATTTTTGGTGTGTATTCACATGAAGAGGAAAGAGTTTCATTTTAATCATTATGTTTAATAAAGTCCATTTGTGGGGCTGGAGAGATGGTTCAGAGGTTAAGACTCTGCCTCATAAGCTAAGGCCCTGAGTTCAGATCCCAGATCCCACATAACAAAACTTCAGGCAGAAATGACAGCCGCCTGCACTTCTAGCTCTGGTGGAGCGAGCTTGGGAAATCCCAGAGTGAAGCAAAGGGGGGCAGAAACAGTCCCAGGATGAGGTCACCCTTGAGCCTCTACAGGGACAAACGTTCTCTGATACACACACACACACACACACACACACACACACACAATAAATAAATAAATAAATAAATAAATAAATAAATAAATAAATAATAGTTTAATAAAGTAAAGATCTACTTGTAGAATGTTCTAAGGGCAGAACATTATATATATATATCTGAGAGCTACAGACACAGCTTTGGGAATAAGCCTTTGCCACACAAGAAAAGAAACCTGAGTTCAGATCTCAGATCCATCCAAAATGCCTGATACATGGCAGTGGGAGAGGCTTAGATTTCTAGCCCTAGAAGCAGGAGGCTGGGAAAATCCAGCAGGAAGCAAGGAGATAGGGACAATCCTGGATGATAGCCATAGTCACCTTTGAGCCTCCACACTCACACACACTGCCTTCTTGGACATCCATATGCACATGTACACGCCTGCACCTACATACACACATGCAAAAATAAAAAAAAAAAAACAGATTTGTCTCTTAACATTTACAAGTTTATCTCTGCAAGCAGAGTCTAAACACAAAGCCAATTCAGTAAGTTTTGAATCATTATGGAACCACTTTCAAAGTCCTCAGTTGCAAAAGAAATGCGTTATTTGTTATTATTCAGTGTATGCAATCTATCTTTGATAAAGAAAGACACTTAGGTACTCAAATCTTATACACATTACTGGTCACAAAGCAAGCATTTGACATAGCTTCAGAATAAGTTTTCTGTACAATTTTAACTGGCAAACAAAGAATCATGGACCTTTCAGCAAGAGCTCAGTATTGTGGGAACATTATATACCTATGATAGTACATCCCATTCCAATCCTGACCAGCAGCCAGTATTATAGTTCAACAAATCTCAATACAAACCAAATTATCAAATTTACCTTAGCATTAACAATTATGTTACAGTAAAAGCTGTTAGAAACTGGCAACTCATATTCTAATTGAAAGAATAAAGTGTACATGTAATTAAATCGATCCTAATTCTCTTCATCTCTATCTCGCATTAAAGGTTATTTATGACTGTTTCAAAATGAAGTTAGAAAGAAAATGAAAAGATATTAGTTAACTTTCAATACTCAGTAATGACATACTAAAAAATTAACACAGTAAATGTATGGTGGCTATTCATTGCCTTACAGTGTAATGTCAGTATGTTCTGAATATTGCATTGTAGTTGTGTTTTTCATGCTATTTTAGACAGTCATCAATAATTTGTGACCCTGTTTATCAAAAGTTATTTTACTTATTATTAATCTAAACATTATTTTAGCATTTTATCTACATTTCAATATTATATTTTCCCCAAATGTGTACAATTTATACTAAATAATTTTAAAGGCTACCACATGGAATTTTTTTGTACATAAATGGTTATTCATTAATTATTGATAATGGCTTTAATAGCTTAATGAATAGCAAATATACATTTATTCAATCAAAAAATAATGTTTTGCATCAGAAACAGGATAAAACAATTGTTATGGCGTATTTTGGACTGGAAAGACAATTATTTCCTCTAGAGTATTTAATGAAATTATTAAATTGTAGAGAAAATAATATTAAAATTGTATATTAATTTAATTGCCTAACATGTCCACAGTTAATTTCAAGTCCACATAATTTCTGTAGGTACTACAATAATTGCTCAATACTTTTATATCAATAATAAAAAAATTCTAGTGGGATAATTATCTTAAGAAGTGTTCATTTAAATGCAAATTAATTCTATTGAGATAAAGAGCATTTAACAATTAAATAGTACTCTCTGACAAGTATTTTATTCTGAAATAATTCATTCACCACACATGAGGGTTATTATGTGACACCAGGAGCCTGTGTGAATAGCAAGAATTAAAAGGCATGGACTTTATGTTCCTTACCCAGCATGGCATTTCCATGTTGAATCTAAAAGCAATAAGTATAATTTGTAATTTTCCAGAGAAAATTAAATCTTTTCAGACAGTACTGAACTGTAATGCCATGTACTTATGTATTTTTTTGTTGGTGTCACTAATTCTTATATTGGAAGGAATGTTAAGCATGCACTTAAACATGCACTTAAGAAGGCATTCTGGTGCAACCAATTGCAATGGTACTATTACCCCAACAAACTGTCATCCACTATTATGGGACTAGTGAATTTGGACCTTAAACCTAAACCTTCGTTTTTGTCATCATCTTCACAATTACTTTCATACTCTCTGCAGTGAAGTATGATCTTACAATAAGAAAAGTTCTGGAACCTTCCTTGATCTGTCTCCAACAATTTTTTTTCATTTTTGTTTAAGATTATTTTTATATACAAGCAAAATAGGTTTAGGTCTATGCTTTCCTCCTTCCTCTCCTCCACCCTCCTTCAAATATCTGTCCCTGATTTCCTACCCTCATGTCTCTCTGCATGTGAGAACCACAGGTGGAGCACCTAAGACAACAGGCCTCTGTAGTAGTATAAGTGGTCCTTCAAGTGGCTGTATAAGTCAGGGTTCTTTAGAGCCACAGAACCAACAGAATGATGTATAAAAAGATTTATTGAATTAGCTTACTAGATATGGCCGAGGTAGTCCAAAAATAGCTGCCAATACCTGTTTAGTCCTGTAGGCCAGTGGATGATGGCTGAAGGCTGGAGGAGTTCTGAAGAGTCTTTAGTTATGTTGAACACTTGGAGGGTTGGAGGGCTAAAAGGTAGAAGGAGCCAGGCAGCAGGAGGGAAGAGGAGTTTCTAGCATGCTTTGGAGAGTCTCTAGTCAGTCTTCTGTTTTAAGGTTCCTTTTATCTTGTCTGCTTGGAGGAGTTTCCAATCAGATCTAGGACTGGTCTTTGTATTGTGAATGTATTGATCTGGATAATCTCATCAGATGATCTTAGCTAATGCCAGGTGTGGTCAAGTTGACACCCAGGATTAACTATCACAGGGGCCAAATCCTCTAGTGCTGAAGGAGGCATCCAGTCACTGTCCTGCATCTGACCCTAAGATTCTCACTGAGTGCAATTGTTTGTCCTGAGATATCCTTGCTGGATTCTCATTATGTGTAGCTGTTTCTTCTGAGATAGCCTTGCTGGCTCATGGGGAAGTGTTAGCATGTCAGTCTTTGTGTAGATTTGTTGATTGTAGATATCACTGAAGTATGTTCCTGGATGGGTTGGCTCATGACTGAAGTACCCTGGCTAGAAGCACACTTCCATTCCCCCACCTTTAGACTCTTACAATCTTCTGCATAGTTACCTGAGTCTTGGGATGGGGAGAGATTTGGATTACCTGATTAGGGCTGAGCATTCTAGGGAAGTACATACTCTGCACTTTGGTGAGTTGTGGTTTTCTGGCTCACTAATCTTTCACTGCAATAGGACAGGTCTTGGTGGTGGGGTCAGGATATCTACTCTGTCAGGCCTTTCCTCTTCATTCTTTATACTGTTCCCTTCAGAAGACCACAAAGTTTTTATATTGCTACTGTGAAAGGCATGGATTGTTAAAAACAGATTTCTAATTCTTTGCTGACTCTGCCATTATTACATCAAAGAATCACATAATTT
This sequence comes from Typhlomys cinereus, assembly GCA_023101885.1. Lineage (NCBI taxonomy): Eukaryota > Metazoa > Chordata > Mammalia > Rodentia > Platacanthomyidae > Typhlomys > Typhlomys cinereus. The sequence goes on along the minus strand of JALPQD010000232.1, from coordinate 1,086,528 downwards.
CTATCCATGTTTCTTATGAAGTTGAATGATAGACACCATAGATATTTAAAACATACATCTTATTTACACTGATTTAGATGAATATAAATTACTCATACCCTAGATGTTCAGGCCCTTTATACAGTTTTTAAAACCTATCAGAGCTCATTATGTTGATTGTCAATTCTGACTTCATAAACTTCAAAAGAACATTCTGCTAAATTAAAGTCAACAAAGGGAAAGAAATCATAAAATTGCTCTTACTCATAAATATACTAAATTATACTTAAATGAGCTACTCACAGTATGATAAGTGTGCAAACACAGGACCGCACAGAAGGTTTTGCAATAATCTACACAAATCTGAATCCTCTTAGTATGCAGTGATGTCCTTTCACAAATCTGGAAGCAAAGAAAAGACAAAGCTGTAGGAAGCAGACAAAATTACCTATTGATTGTACAACAAAGTACATCCTTTTATTATAATAATTTTCCTTTTCCCCTTCTGGGTATTAGTATATTGGAAAGTCATTTAAAAATTAAAACCACTGACAAGAGGTTTCTGTTTGAATGATTCCTTTTGGGTAGGAGTGTACTATAAGGCGACTTAGTTTCTCTCAGAAGCACAGGACATGATAAGACTGTAATTTACAACATACATTGAGGCTTCTGTCAAGACTTATTTGCATTGTTTCCATAAAAAAAGACTTCCCATCATGGCTCATTTCCACTTGATGTCAGACGGACTTATTGTTTCTTTCATGTTCTTTAATATGTTTATTAAGTACACTGTCACAGATCCAGTGGATATTCCTAGCTTTCCTTATAGAATTATAGTGTGGTGGTCAGTTCTCCTGAGAGGTGACAGAACAAAATCCATGGATTTCACATAATATAATTGGTGTGTGTGTGTTGTATGTGTGTGTGTGTGTGTGTGTGTGTGTGTGTGTGTGTGTGTGTGTAGGTGTTTGTATTGTTTTAGAGTTTAGCATCCTGTGAGATAGGCCTCAATGCTTTGAAAGCTTATGGGTAATAAAATCACATAATGATGATATGTTGTACAGATATACATGACACCTACACAGAAATCCTCTGAGCATGAATCATATGATACTGGGGAATTAAAGACAAAGACCAAACTAAATAGGAAACATATCGCTGTGGATAGCACAGTGGAGATGAGAATAAAATAAACGTGAGAAAACAGACTTCTTGCTCTCAACTGTGCAAATAGTTGGGTGTTTGCATTCCCATCTCTTCCCTGAAAGAATTTCACATTCAAGGAATATGGCATGTGTTTTCATCCTGCCAAGTTTGGCTATTCAATACTTCAAAGACTGAAACTTTGCTCATGATTTCTCTGACTCCAGGGTCCCTATATTTAAGATACTTGAGGCTATATAGTAGTTTAAGAACTATTCAGTGTAAGAATGGCAATTCATATTGTCTAGAAATGATGTGGTTTTTTCTATGTCCTCCTCATTTTTGATCCTTATTGTTCTGTGTGACAGATCTCCTTTTGTAGTCCATGTTATCTTGTTATCTGACCCATCCTGTGCTAGAATTGTGCTAGATGTTTCTGCCTCAGCCTTTCACGTGCTGTACATCCAGGCATTAGCCACCATGGTGGTTCATTGTACCTGTTAATATGTGTTCTAATCTCTGTTCCTTGCCATGGACTGCATTCCTGCCAGGTGTTGCCTTCTCTCTGTGGATTGTCTGAACTGGTTTATTAGGAAAAATTATCATATACACTCTTGGAAGTATAATTGACAGTGAAGTAGCAAAAAAAAAATACCTTTAAAACATTTCTAAACACTACGTCACTTCTGGAAAGCGGAAGGAAAAGGTGTGAAAGGAGTGGGTGGAGAGAAGGGGAAAAACTCAAGGAGAGAGATAAATATAGATGGCTGATTAATTTATTGAAATATAGATGATAGAGAGATGATATTCTCCATGAGTTTCACATTATTTTATCTTATTCACGTTGTTGTTCTCATTTTATTTCACAGCACTAGAATGCTTGACAGAAAATAGAAGAGAATTATAGTGCTGGTTATGCTCAAGTAATCCAACAGCCACTTTACCAGTGCCAATAATATTTGCAAGCACACGTTTTATCTCCTTACATTTTGTGTCTGTGTGTCACTTTGCAATATGTGTTTCTTAATGAGAAACTGGCACATGCAATTAAAAAAAAAAGAATTTTCTTTACACTGCACAGACTCCTTAAAGAAGAAATTTAAGTATCTAAGAAGTATGGAAATAGTGAAAAATTTCCCTAAAAATAAGGGACATGAATATTAAAACTACTTTGACTTCCTACTTACTCTTGTCAGAATGGCTTCAATCAGCTACTCCTAAAAGAAGAACACAAATAAGAGATTCTGGAGAGGATGTGGTTGAAATAGGAACTCTTACTTATTGCTAGTGGTCATGTAAGCCAGAGAAGTCATTTTGGATATCAGTTTGGAGGTTCCACAAATATTTAAAAATTGAATTGTCCTGTGATCCAGCTATAATTCTGGAGCATATTCCTATAAGACTCTGTCTTTCTACAGAGAAACTTGCACATGTGTGCTCATTGCAACTAGATTCACAGGTGAAGGCAAATAGAATCAGCTTAGATATCCTCTACTGTTTGGATAATGAAAAGGTGATACATATATACAATGGAATATTATTTAATAAGAAAAATCAGATAGTAGAATACGCTAGTAAATGCATAAAGCTGGTAACATCTATTGGAAGAATATTATGCTAAAGGAAGTAAACCAGATGCAGAAAGCCAAACACTATTTGGTTCCTCTCACAAGTAGATACAAACACTGATCTCGTGCTTCCCTAGAAATACCTATAACTATCACAAGCCTTGAAAGAGATCATTAATGGTACATGTGGTATGATACAAGAACTTTGAAGAGGGGCACATTGAAAACACAGAGGAAAGTGGGGAAAAGTGGAATTTTTTGGAGAAATGTGTAAAGAAAGGAGATGAGGGCATAAGACTCATGTTGGGAGACCAATAAATAACTAAGGATGTAAGTGGACTCAGACAGAAACCTATAAAATAGTTGGCTAAATGTAGTAGCTATAGAAATTGCTACTTTTTTTCTATTATGTTTATTTATTTTTTCACAATCAAACAAACTTAAGTATCAGAAGGCATTGTGTATCCATGTGGAAGCTGCTTCTACCTTCTTTTTGCTTCACTCTGAGATTTCTCAGGCTCTGCTCACCAGGGCTGGAAGTCCAGGCTGCTGCCATTTCCACCTGATGTTTATATATGGGACCTGGGGTCTGAACTCAGGACCTTCTGCTTGCAAGGCAGAGCCTTAATCCCTGAGCCAAAAGTCTCTCCATCCCCAAAATAACACTTTAATCATTCTTAGTGGCTTAATCATAAACCACTACGTTCAGTTATATTTAACTGAAGGTGAAACATTGTGACATTTATTTTTAAACACTAAATTTGATATAGTATGTTTTTATTAAATATTTTGACTACTAAGCTTTTGTAAAAATTCAAAGATGTCTTAATTTATGAAAAACAGTGTTGTACACTTGCCTAGGTGTAAATAAACTGTGACTTAACAAAAATTGTATCATTTTTGGATCCCTCAAATTGTAAAGATAATTAGCCCAATACAGCATCAATACATTTGTTGTTTGTTTTTTTGTCAATTTGGATCTGAAAAAATGTTAGAATAAAAGTAGATATGAGTTAAATTTCATAATTTATATCTTCAATTAAAATAAATTTCTCATTGTTAAAATAAAAAAAAACAAACTTAATAGGTACCTGGGTCTCCTCCCTCTCTCCAGCCCTCCCCAGTCCCCTTTACACTCCCCATTCCTCTTCTTTTCACCCCCTTCCCTCCCTTTCTCTCAGTAGCCCTCCCTCCCTGCAATCCCTGGAGCATCCTTTATTGTGAAAGCCAAATTTCCCTGTGTCCTCCACTCTAATGAGTTGTAAGGACATGGTGGCATTGCCCAGAGCCCTTTCTCGTGGCCCCCTTTGATATGGGAACAGTATTGTGACTGTTAATCCCTTGCCTCTAAGGATCCTAGTGCCTGTGATCCATGCTAGACTTTGGGGGGTCGTTGATATGTCAGTCATTGCGCAGGTCATGCAAAGTCTGATTATGGCTACTGCGGCCTTAACTTGTGTGGAGTATCTTGCATATCCTTGCTCCTCCCCATCTTTAGGCTCTTAAAATCATACCGCCCCCTCTCCTGCAAATTTCCCTGAGCTTTACGATGGGGGGAGATTTGGCTGGTTTGGTTCCAGGTGATTAATGTAGGGTCTCTGATTTTCTGAAGTTGTGGTATGTTGTTGTTTTCAGTTTTGCTGTTCCTGCACCACCCTTGGCTCCATCCTGATTAGTATTGGAGGTCACCTCCTAGCCAGAGATAAAAGGCTGTTAAAATGGAGTCTTACTATAAGAGTAGATTCAAAGGTAGATGGAATAGGAGTAGGAGACTGCAGTGAGGGTGGTCAGTCTCCCATTTGCATGAAAGTTCCACCTATCTGCCAGACTCTCTGCTCTAGTAGTTTCTACTACAGAAAATTGTGAAAGTTGAATTTTGTGTTAAATGGTTCTTTTTGAATAAAATTATGCTAGAATATTCAGTATTTTCTTTTGGAGGAAAAGATATATCTGTATTTAAATACATGAGGTGATTTTGATGCTGTTTTTAATTAAGCTCTGAATGATTTGATAATGTTGAGTAGTTTAAGGAATATAGCAATGAAATTACTTTTTATACTAAATACAATACCTTGCTTCAATGTGTTAATTAATAATGGATAACAACAGACCATAAATCTCATGATAAAAGAGATGAGTTAAAATGTATATTATTTTATTTTTCATTTAGTAATTTGCTGATTCATGTATTTGAAGAGAGAGACAGAAAGCAATCATGCACTTCCAATTGGAAGTAAGAGGATAGCTTTTGGAAGTCAGTTTTCTATTTCTATGATCTGTGTTCCAGGAGTGGAACTTCAGTAACTAGGTTTTCTAGCAGGAACCAAACAAGCTAACTTAACTCACTGGTCCCAAAATTTGTATATTTCAATAAAGGTACCAACAGCATCCTTTCTAAGAGTCACTTTGGAATTTAAACATCATAGAATATGTATATAATATATGGATAATTATTTAGAAACTTTTGATGTTGTACTCAAAATATTATTTGAACACAAAATTCAACTTTCACAATTTTCTGTAGTAGAAACTACTAGAGCAGAGAGTCTGGCAGATAGGTGGAACTTTCATGCAAATGGGAGACTGACCACCCTCACTGCAGTCTCCTACTCCTATTCCATCTACCTTTGAATCTACTCTTATAGTAAGACTCCATTTTAACAGCCTTTTATCTCTGGCTAGGAGGTGACCTCCAATACTAGTCAGGATGGAGCCAAGGGTGGTGCAGGAACAGCAAAACTGAAAATAAAGAGAAATCTATGTTGTTTTATGTCATTATGGAGTCACGGAAAAATAAATAGTTAAAAAAAACTTTAAAATCAAAGTGTTTAGACATTTCTGTTTTTTTATGAAAGACACTCTGCAAAACATGCCTCCCAAAATTTTTGAGAAATTCTGAAGGGGGATTTAACACCAAAAACATATTTTTCCCCAGAATTTCCAACTTTGACCATCAATATCTTTCCATTTCCTGTAAAGGACAATTTGCAATGGTGTGAATCATTTAGGGAATTCAGACAACTGTTCAAAAAGTTAAGAGCTGTTAAATATCTATCAATTCTCCAGTTTCTCCTAGACATGGGAAGCTCTGTGTGTGTGGGGGGGTACGCATACATGTGTGTGTATGTAGGTGAGTGTGTCAATATGGAAAAGCATATGTGCACATCTTTCTCAGTGGATGGAAGGCCATTCAACAATGCTTTCCTTATCGTTCTTTTATCTCTTTTCAGTTCCTCCTTTTTCAGTAATCTCTTAAGTGTTCAGTATTTATGTTGCTTTTAATGTCTTTGTTTTCATTTATTTTCTTAGAAATGAAGTACCTAATCAAATTAATAAGAACCAGGATGTAGAATTGAAGCCCAGCAGAGATAAACAAATTTAAGAACTTCCCACATACAAATATGTCACTTAATTTGTAGATCAGTGAAGAATCCCACAAGTCAAGTTGAGAGATTTGAAAATAAAGGAACTTTTCTTAGTGTTCTCTCATTAAATCATGAGATGCCTTGTACAGAGCCTTTTTGGCAGCAGTATGATGAGCTACATGATTTATATCCATCATCTAATTTCCACTGATTCCTTAATCAGATTAAAAACTAAATCAGTTCCAGGAGAACTATAACTTGTTCAAGGTTACAAGTGTAATAAGAAATAAAGTCAAAATTAAAGCATAATTCTTTCAGATTTCCTAAGGATAAGCTGTTCCCCTTCAGAAAATATTATTCAGTGATCAGGCACCTACAGTACTAGTATTAAATTTAATTGTGAGTGGGATGATCTAAACTTGAAAAAAGTGGTGTCACATTTTTCAAGGTAGATCTTAAATTCAATTGATAATTTTATATACTAGCTGTACCACAAAGAAATGATTTTTATAACATGAATGCTAGAAAGTTTAATCACTGTTATTTTTATATATATAAATTAAATTAAAATATCACTTGAATATCATTAGACATTTTGTTAGCTGTATCTATAAATTATAAATACATGCTAAAATATTATTAGATTTTTGGGGTCACACTGGGCATTGGTAAAATCATTTCTTAAATTCTTAATCTATTTTAAAAATCTTTAATATAATTGTTTCATTAAATCACAAAAATGGAAATTGCATTAACAGCAGGATGCTATATTTTATTGAGGGCAAACAGCAGGGTTGCTGTTAATGAGACCATCATCAACTTAGCTAAAGGTCAGTCTGAAGAGCTCTTTAACCAACATCTCCCTAAATAGCTTTCTATTTTTTTTGTCTAAGATACAATGTTGCACTGTCATTGCAGACTGAAGCATGGCTATATGAATTCAAAGTAGTCTGCATTATGGTAATGAAACATATCTTGAAGGATAAAAATTGTGGTCAGTACTCACTTTTTTTTTGGTAAATGATGGTAGTTTCAGAATGTTGCTCTTGTTCATCTGAAAATAAAGTTTCTTAATTCACAATCTCAAGAAATAAGTGAGGGCATGAGCCCATTGAAATAATCTAAAATAGAAATAATAAGATTATTATTCCTGTTCTATTTTATTTTTTCTACTTAGAGAAAGACAAACTGGTCAAAATAGCAATGTGATTCAGTGTGTGGGTATTTATTTCAGCCTTGCAATAACCTGTATCATAATATTTTTTAAAGTATGAGGTGATAACAATTATAATGAATAATGCTTGTTTGCTCTCCTGTGCAAATTAGGAAAGTATCTCAGTTCACAAGAATTCATTGAACATTAAATGACAAATACTTTACTAATTTACATTTTAAACATTTGAAACATCAGGCAATGGTGAACTCTTCTTGGCTCAAAGCAGAAATATAGCAAATACATATTCACATTAATAATGGCAATAGCAATTTAAGAGTGTTTAAAAGGGCATATTAGTGCATCTTATTGTGTAAACAAGACATTTATTGCTTTGGTTTTGAAATGAAAAAACATAATGGACTCACAAGGATGCTAGTAGTGATAATAAAATAGATCATGTCTGGCCTTTCTAACCCTTTCATAATTAAATTTATGCTCTTAGTTTGACTGCATCCTGACTTCCAGACATTTGGCTGGTTGGGCAGACACTGGTAAGAACATTGCTGAGAAGGTGACTTCGGATGATACTGTGTAGGAAGATTAGCTAGTTTCTGGACTGGGAAAAGTCATGTTCCTCAGTGCCATGGCTTCTGAAAATCTATATTTGTTACACATAAAACACCCCACCTATGATACTGGACCAAGCCGGACTGATTAAATACAGTGGGTCACAAAACATACCTTCTAGTATATCTATATCATTTATATCTATTACTATGTCTGTATCTATATATTTACATTTTAGTTTTCAATAAACATCTTTACATTTAAAACATGCCACAAAAATGTAGTAAATCACTGGAAAAAAAAGTCACCTTTTTCTAGAAGAGATTATTGCATAGTATGTGTTTGTCTGTTCTTGTGTGGGGTGGGTTGACTAAATGTGTTAATTTTGCCTGATTATTTGTCAAATGTTAGTCATTTAGTAAATGTCTTTGCTAGTCTAAAAGTATTTTTATGTTCTTGTATTTATAGAGCTCAAGAATAATTGGAATAAAAATGCATGTTTCCTTTGTCACATTCTGATGTTCTCTTCCTATTCTGTTGGAGGTTGTGACTAAGCCTGATTCACATGTCTAGATATTTGCCTCAGAATAAATGGTACAACAGGGGCAAAACCACTGAAGGTAGTTTCATTCACATTAATTCCTTCTTTACTTTTCTGTAATAGCCAATAAAAAAGAATAATTTACTTCCTCTACATTGTAGGACTTTAGCAAAAATAAATGAGACCATATCAGAATCCATATATGGTTCACTCCACTATTTGCATGTTCGTGTGCACATTTGCACACCTGAATCTCTAAGTGTGTGATTTCAGAATAAATGCATGGTAGGAGCAAACCTGCTGATCTAATACCATTATTCAGATTTTAAAGTCGATAAGACTCAGTCTAGTAGAAACAGTTCATTTTGTATCAGCACTTAAGAAAATATTGTATTTCTTATTGTTTCATCCAAGTTGTAAGGTCAGTTTGTGCTTGTGACTAGATTGTGTAAATGTTGTGTGCTTTGTCCCTTTGGTCAGTTATTTTATCTCTGGTATATGTCATATGAAACCTCAGTTTATTATGTGATATTAAGTCAAAGTTTTTTTTTTTTAGAAATGTCAAGATAACGCTGAAGAGATATCTCAGGAGTTAAACAAAAGATGTGAGTGCAGATCTCCAGATACCAGGTAAAAATCTCATGAAGATATATAAGGGCCCTATATTCTGTCTCAGGAAGGCAGAGAGATTGTAGCCTAGCTTAATGTAATAAGGCACATATACTCCAATACACATGCAGAGAGGGAAAGAATGAGAGAGAGATAGATATATAGAGAGAGAGACAGAAAGAAATATGTATAAAAAAGAAATGCCAAGATAGAAAAAAAATAGTTCAAAATCTCATGCTATACTTTTAATATAAAATGACATTGTATTATATGTTTATTATACATTTTGCAGTAATTTTATAAATAAATTTATATATTTGGTTATATATTTGAGTATTTAATCTTTAATAGGAAATTGTTTGAACTAATAGAAATAATTACAATGGTTGATTTCATTAATCGCTTAATGTTCTTCAGGTTTATTAGGTCATTTTACAACCTGTTGAATAATAGTAGGAATGATATTAATATGTGCATGATTATATCATTAAATAATGCATAATGATTTGTTTGTTCCTCTTCTTTTCCAACATAAAGAATATGATTTACCATCATTTCAGATTCTAACATAATCACTTAAAAATACTGTAAAGAGCAAATGAGTAATATTTGGATAAGCAATCCAACCAATAGTGACACCCTCCATGACAAGTAGTTCAAATGTGATTTTTTAGAAAGTCTTTGATTTTTAGCCAGAATTCAAGGTTTTTTCAAAGAAATATTGCACTTAATTATCTTTGTGTAAACATCATTATCTTTTTTATTTGTTAGAGGACCTTTTGTCTTTAGGATGGATAAAAAGAGAGAAATCATTTAAACATCCTTCTAAGGCAATAATTGCTGCCTGCATGGTGTCAAGTTGATCGTGAACTGTTTTATGTGGTTGCCAACACAACAGACCTATTTTATAACACTTGGAAATTTTAAAGGCAATCATTTGTAGTCACATTCAAGAGTCTGCCAACTCAAAATTAATACATTAATATTGACTTTGACTTTTTCCTAAGCTCTTTTATTCTTGTTAAAGAAAAATTGCCATTAATTAATTAACTCAGATGATATTTTTCATTTAAAATACATTTTATGTCACACTAAACACTATTTTAATTGAAGATGCTGAAATTTTATTAAGCATTTCCCCTGTATAACATATGGATTAGCAACTAAATCTATTTTCTGAATAATCAAGAAGATAATATAAACTCACAATTTTTAAGTATCCTCATTGTGTCAGAAACAATATTAGATCAATAGTTAATAGAATAAAGCCACCCATTTTTTTGGAAGATCTTTAGATATAGAATATAATTGTGTATGCTATCTAGTTTACTTATAACTCTATATCACATACCATTTATGAGAACTTTATTGAAATAAAGGCACAGTATAAATAGCGGTTAAATGGTTCACAAGTTGCAAATCGACCTAGGGTTTGAGAAGCAGAGATGATAAATGCACAGGAAAAATAATATGGGCAATTTTATGCCCTTTATATAGACACTTTTAAGGGAAGAGAAAAAGAAATGAGAAACAACATGTAAGAGGACCTATGGGTCCTCTTTTAAAGCAATAGGATTTGTGCAAAGATGAAAATGAGTAAGTTATGTAGAAATATGGGAGAACAATACAGTATATTAAAAAATTAAAAACTTAAAAAATATAATTATACTAACTATAAATATATTAAATTGTATCCAGAAATAACAATAATCAGAAATGTTAAAATAAGAAATAATTAGATTCCATTTCATGGACAAACATTAGCTTTGATAATATATGAATAAACTTAAAATGCTTAGACGGTCTTTAATGCACTAATAGAAAAATGAAAGCCAGGTAGTACTATTTGCTGAAGAAATTGTTCTTTCCTATGATGTGATAGATTACTCCCTCTATAGAAGAAATGCTTTCACCCTACACCTAACAATGGCAAACAAATAGAGTCTAATATTTACACCGTATAGATTTAAAATTAAAAAAGGTGGACATCTAGAGTGTTCATCTTTGGAAAAGGTGCAAGCCAACAATTATATTGACCTAACTATGGGAGTCAGGTTTGATGATCTCTTTGTAATCTTAGTATCCAGGAGATGAGGCTGGAAGAGTGCTATGGGTTTGAGGCCAGTCTTAGCTACATAGTAAGACCATGATCCACCCTCAATAAATTAATTGGATATATTTCATCCATGTAAAAAAACATGAAAAAAGTCACAGCAATGAAGTAAAAGGAGATATTAGGTGGTCTAGTAGTAACCCTGAACTATGATCCATAGTAGAATCATCTAGGAGTCTGAGTACAGTATTCAGAAACATAATCTAAAGCACAAATTGAATCTATCAGCATGTTAATTTATTTATATAATATTTTTTAATATGCAAGAAAAAGAGATAATTCAAAAAGAATTTAATAATTTAAAATTCCCGTTTCTACTCGGAATGTGGGTGACATGCACAAGCATAGACATAAAATAAAGCTTAAGCAAGATATTTCCAACTTATTAAGTTGAGACTGCATGAAAAAATTGAATTTTGAATTTCATATAACTCTTTGGTAAAATAACTAGCACTTAGTTTAAAGAGTGTTAAATATCTTTTTAGTGGTTAGGAGAATGACTCAATTTAAATTTTTCATGTAAACATACATTTGCTGAGAGAAAGAGAAAATCTATTGTGAATGTCAAAGCAACTGACTTCTTTTTTATTTTTATTATTTTTTATTTTATTTTTTATTATACATTTTTTATTATTATTTCCGCTCATACAAACTTAATAGGTACACCAGTTCCCTCCCTCCCTCCTCCTTCCCCCCGAACCCCCTGTTCCTCCTCCCCTCCCTCCTCAACCCCCAGTCCTTCCCGCCCCAATTCCCAGAGAGTCCTTTATTGTGCATGGCTGACTCTCCTCTGGGCCCTCCTCTCCGATGATGTACAAGGACCTAGTGGCATTTCCCTGAACCCTTTCCCATGTTCCCCTTAAGCATAGGAACACTACTGTGGTTGTCAATCCCTTGCCTCCAAGGATCTTGGTGCCTTTAGCAGATGCTAGACTTTGTGAGGTCAATAGTGTTGGACATTGCGCAGGGCATGCAAAGTCCAATTATGATTTCTTCGGCCCTAACTTGTGTGGAGTATCTTGCATATCATTGCTCCTCCCATCCTTTTGCTCTTACAATCTTACCGCCCCCTCTTCCGCAAATGTCCCTGAGCTTCAGGATGGGGAGAGATTAGGCTGGCCTAGTTCTAGGTGGTTGATATATATATCAAACAACTGAGTTCTTAAGTTCTCAAGAACTTATAAGTTTAGGAAAGTGTCATCTAATGAAAGACTTAATGAAAATTTGGAAATTTTATGAGTGTTTTTACTGACAGAGAGCTGGGAAAGAAGGCGCTAACAAAGCATGTGCAAGGGACGTAGTCACTAGAGAGGACCCAGCTGCATTGTGGGAGGAGGGGAGCCACAAAGCTTTGACATCAAGGTGTCAAAGCCTGCATTACAGGGCTACTTAGGTAGTCAGATGACACAGCATATTCAGAAGACAGGACTTTTCCTGTCCTATAGGTTATAGAAAATAGCATTCCCAGTTCACAGGACATAGAGTACAGAATTTTCAGACAGTGAAGATTTAGTGTTAAGGTCATACCAATCTTTTATTTGAATATGGACATGCTCAGGGATTGTCATTCTTCTTTTTTTTTCACGTCTCCAACTCAGCATGGAATATGTAGCTGATCTCTTTCCCATCTTTGAGAGGAATATACTGTGCTTAAATGGTTAGTCATAAATGGAATGAAATTTATGTAGGATTAATGCAGCTCACATTTAAATTAGGTGATATTTAGATCAGATTTCGACCTTTAACTTTGGTTTAATGCTCCATTTAGTTTTTGTTTGGCTACTTGGATACAATTTGCATGTGAGACAGACTTTAATTTTTGCATGTCTTAGTCTTAACGTATGTACTGATATAGGAAAAGAAACTGTTATTACTGAGCCAGATTCAGACTCCAGCTTTCCACCCCTGTCTCCTTCCTCTCTTTCTACAATATATGGTAAGAACAACCTGAAACTTTTTGGCTAGAGTTCTTTGGGAGTTATCCCAGCTCTCAGACCGCTGGTGTAAAAATCAAAACTCTTTTGCCTCCATCCCTTGGCATCTTAGAGATTATTCTGGAGTTATTCCCATAATAGTGTAGCCAAAGTTCTTACTATTGAAGGCTATTCTCGCAACAGACTATTCTCTCAAGCATGAGATGGAGACAGTCATCCAGAAGGTGAGTGTATCTTTGAGAATCTTGGTAGGACCCCTGTGAAGCATCTCATAGACTGCCTTTTACTTCGTTGACCATGTGTATGTATTCATCAGGGTTCTCCAGAGCAACAGAGCCATCAGAATAAGTACGTAAAAAGATATTTATTGATTTGACTTATGAGATAAGGCCTAGGCAGTCCAACAAGTGGTTGCAAGTAACATCTCAGTTTAGAAGTTCAGTATCTCAGCACTCTCTGTCTGTTGCTGGAAGCTGGAGGATGGCTGGAGAGTCTCTGGACTTCAGAGAAGCTGGGATAGAAGGCAGCAGGAGGAAACATTTGTCAGTACAGGGAAAGAGAGTCTCTGAGCTCTTCTTTTATCTGGTCAGCTACAAGGTGGTTTCATCAAGATGCATGTTTTCTTGGTCTTTGACTTGCAAATATTGATCCAGATAACCTCTTCAACAATAAATTATTTTAATGTATTTAAATTGAATTAAAACATAACATGAATCATTATTATTAAAATGAAATACTAGCACCTTAGATTTCTATTACAGTTTTATATGAATAATTTTGCTTATGTTGATATTCTATTTTAAATTTCTTTAGAATATATTAATTGATATTTTATATTGAAATATTCCATTTATGAAGTTAACATAATTTATGTCAATAAACTAAAATTCTATTACTTTTGGAATTTTCTGTTTTTCTTATGCCTTTTTATTTTGTCAAAAAATTATTATCCTGTGACATTAAATACATACATTTCCTTTTATTTTCAATTTTGTGTTAATTTCTAAATATACCTGTATTGCATGTAAACAATATGCATTAAATATACATAATTTATTAAAATATTTCATTTTGATATCACCATAGTTATACTTTTAGCCTTCTTATATGCTAAAGTAAATTCAAAGTACATACATAAATTAACATGAATATTTTTGATATTTCCATGGTTCTAGGAAATTATGGAGTCTTTTTAATCTACCAGTAGTGAGCAACCAAAAATTGTTGTATTATTGCTTTCAAGTTGAAAATTTACTCTGGTTATGTGTGTCTGTTCTCTTCATTTCCCTGAAAATGTCCTTTAGTAAAGTATATTTTTGGAGAGGTATGAAATTAATGCATTGTGTTGGTTTTCCCTTCTGTGAAGGGGAAAATCTGCCCTAAGCACTTTTTGTTCAACTTTTCTATGAACTTGATTGATTTCCTTTGGGGACTTTGTTATATTTTCTATAATTACATATTTTTCTCTTTTAATTAACATGTTAATATGTGGTAGGTATAATTTATCATGTTTAGTATTGTTTTGTATTTAATGCCTGCCTGTGTTGCTTTCCAATTAGCCAATACTTGTTCAAAAATATTTGTCTTTAAATTTATATTTTTATTTATTGTTATATATATTCTTCACCAACTCTACATTCATGGATGAAAACAAAGATGAATTTATTCTAATTACCATAAAATTTTAAAAGTTAATTGAGTTAATGAGCTTAAAAATATACATTATTCAATACATATAAAATGCATATAATAATGTGTCATGTATTAACTATGAACTACATTTTAACTTTTGTTATTGATTTATAATGTTATATATCAGAGTTTTTCATGTATTTTTATATACATGTATTTTCATATATTTGATACATGTATTTCATGTATCAAAACCCGCAAGAGCAAATGATACATACTTTATTTTGAAGCTAAGTAAGACTATTTAGGTTAATGTGGAAGTCTTTCTATTTTATTCATTATAGGTGAAATACATTAGCACATGAATTATTTTAATTTCCAACATCCTGGATATTCGACTTGTGAAAGGAAACATTTACCAGCTAGGGACAAACACATGTCTGACTTACTCAGCTGTAACATAAATATATCTGCCTATTGTAGTCAAATTTAGTATAATGAAATTTTTTTCAAACAAGCCTTATCTTTAATACCAACACCAGGAAATAGATCTATAAACATCTAATTCCTTCCTGTTCTTTTATTAGTAATGAACAAATCTTCATTTGTGGAGGGTTTTTTTTTTGGAGGGGCAAATTCTAAGAGACTGTAGAAATGTCGAAAGGAAATATCAAAGAGACTCCATACATTCTTCTGTTCTCCAGGATGACCAGGAATGTATTTGTATTAACACATTGGCCTCTTCTGTGCATGGTCTCTAATAAATTTCATGATGGCAGGTCAGTGGTCAGAAACACTATTAGATCTAGAAGTCAAGGTCCACCCTTATCTACACAATGTCCTTGACTTGTGTTTTGATAAGACCTGTTGTGCTTGCACGGGAGACTACTTTACTACCAGAGAAGATGATTCCTAAGTAAAATGGTGAAAGAAACAAGTGTGCATGAGGAAAAAAAAGTGACAAAATAGGATGAATAATTAGACATGCAGTGACAATCCCAAACTAATCTTTAATTCAGTTACAATTTTCACTTACAAACATAAAATATTGATTTGATTTTAATTCAGAAAGCATAATTTTCCATCTTATTCGTCTTACTATCTCCCTTTTCCAGAAAGCTATCAAGTTTAGGAACTGTGGATTTTGCTCTTCACAACACACCTGTACACGCCTTGACTCCTTCAATACACTGCCCTCACAGTCTCCTTTGTGTTAGTCTTTAAATTTATCTGGCAGACCAAGAACCTGGAACAGTGACTTGGATCTCCCAGTAACACTAATTCATCAAACTTTGGCTTTCATTTTTCATTCACTCAACACATACTATTGATACACACATTCAGGCATGCATACACACAAACACACACACACACACACACACACACACACACACGCACACTTTGAAAGTGAATAAAAATCCACCAAACTATAATTTTTACCCAAAGAGAAGTTCATCAGAAGACTGAGTATAGAAGACTCTTTTACAAGTTTTATACGTGAACCTCATACACTTGTGATTTTCATAGGGAGAGTTGGCTTATGACATACTGAATCTCTCAAGGATTGTCTGCCTATGTAGAAGATCTGTGTTTATTACTCAAGGATGAAAAATGGGTGGGAGCTAATCATGTAAAGAACTGTTTCAAAATCTAAGGTGTCTGCAAAGTATTTATGTAGAATAAAATAAAATAATCTGTGGAACAGAAAAGATTTCCAACATTTTCAAAGATTTGAAAGCTGGCTGGAAATGATACATGAATTTATTTATGGAATTCAGCAGGGTTGAAGCATTATTCTCTTGAAGTTTGGAGTAACAGCAAGGGCAAAACAGAAGGAGAAGTGGGAGGTGATGTCATGGCAAGAAAATTTATAATATTCCTTGTAGCAGAAAGTATAAATCAATGTAAAATGAGAGATATGCTGCTGAAAAATATGGAGTTCCAGAATTTTTTATTTATAGATCTGTATAATTACTTAATGAAGTGAATTTAATTAAATTTGGAAGAATGAAAATTCTTCAAAATGTCAAATGCAGGATATTTAAGATAACTTGCAATAAAATGAAATCCCAGAAAAAAATTAGAGCTCAAATAAATACATATTTTTAAAACAATGAGCATATAAGCTTCAGATGTAGACACTCACGCAAAATGGAAAGAGAATAAAGAGAGGAAGAAAAAGAAAATTTCAAACTTGCAGATAATTTATCAACTAAGGTAAAAAGTGTGTAGAGTGTTTAATTACACTGATAGAGATTTATTTAATTTTTTTCCTACGTTTCATTTTTTTTCTTATCATACAAGATCAATTGCACCCCCCTCCCCTATCATCGCCCTTCCCCCTCCCTTCCCCAGTCGTCCCCCACTGAACTCTCCCCCTTTCTCCCCTTCCTTTCACCCTCCCCTTCTTTTGGTGCCTCCCCTTCCTCCCTACCATCCTCTGGAGCATTCTTTTGTATGAAAGCCAAACCTCCCTCTGAGTCCTCCACCATAGTGAGAGTTTGGGACTCAGTGGCATAGCCTGGAACACCTTCTTGGGCTCCAAGTTAGTATGGGAACTCTGTGATGACTTTTTAAAAATAATTTATTTATTTATTTATTTTTGCTCATACAAACTTAATAGATATACCGGTCCCCTCTCTCCCTCCCTCCACCCCTCCCTGAACCCCTTTGCTCCCTCCCCCTTTTCCCCTTTCTTCCCCCCCATCTCCTAGTGCCTCCTCCCCCCATCCCTGAAGCATCCTTTACTTTGCATGTCAAACTTTCCTCTGGGTCTCCTCTCTGTTGAGGTGTAAGGACTCAGTGGCATTGCCTAGAACTCCTTCTTGTGTTCCCCTTAAGTATAGGAAAACTATTGTGGCTGTCATTCCCTAGCTTCTAAGGATCCTAGTGCCTTTAGTCCATGCTAGACTTTGAGGGGTCAATAATGTGTTGGTCATTGCGCAGGTCATGCAAAGTCCTATTATGATTGCTTCGGCCCTAACTTGTGTGGAGTATCTTGCATATCATTGATCCTCCCATCCTTGTGCTCTTACAATCTTACCACTCCCTCTTCTGCAAATTTCCCTCAGCTTCAGAATGGGGAGAGATTAGGCTGGCCTGGTTCCAGGTGGTTAATACAGAGTCTCTGATGTTCTGAATTATGGTTTGTTGATTTTTTTTTTCAGTTTTGCTGCTCTTTAATGCCCTTGGCTCCATCTTGATGGGTATTGGATGTCACCACCTGGACAGAGATAAAAAGCTGTTAAAATAGTCTTATTATAAGAGTATATTCAAAAGTAGATGGAATAAAAGTATGAGACTGCAGTGAGAGGGGGGGGTCAGTCTCCCATTCACACAATGGTCACCTTCTATTGGCCAGCCTATATGCTCTCCCCTTCTGGTGAGATCATACCGCATCAGTTGCAAATGATCAGGAAGGAAAGTCTGTGAACTTAGCCAGATGTCTCATTACTTACTTGCATTCTTTGATGGTGGCCTGTTTTCTCTGCTGTAACATGATCCCCTCTCTCCTAGTTTCTGGTGGGGCCCTTCTTCCCCTTCCCTCCTGTTTATAATCTTTGCAATTACTGTAGGTACTACAGAGATTTATCTTTGAGTGTATCTATAAGTGGGTTTGGTACTAGGATCCACCTATTAGGGAGTACATATGGTGCTTAATTTCCCATGTCTGGGATACTTCACTCAATATAATTGTTTCTAATTCCATCCATTTCCCTGAAAATTGCATTAATTCATCATTTTTGATGGCTGAGTAGTATTCCATTGTATAAATGTACCACATTTTCCTTACTCTATGATGACTCTTTAATCCTTTGCCTCTAAGATTCCTACTGCCTGGAGCCTTCTCCCCTGTAATCCATGCTAAACTTTGGTGGGTAGTTGACATTGTGCAGGTCCTACTTTTACAAGCATATTGAGTATTCATCCCAGCTTTCCTCCCTCCCTCCTCTCCTACTACCTCCCTTCCGTTTACTATTTTCCCTTTCTCTCTCTTCCACCCCTCTGCTCTCATGCCTCAATGGACCTCAGGGTTCATTCTGGCTTCCCTGTTGGAAATTTTACACACAAACTATTGTAATTTATTATTTTTTAAAATTAAATTGGAGAACTGCATGTAACTTTTTCTTCAATGGTTGTAAAGATATATAGAGAGAGCTATTCTTCAGGAACACGTAGGAAATGGAATTTTTTGCAACGATTTTAATTTTATATTTTGATGATTATAAAATCAAGTTTTATATGATATCCTAGAATATTATAGAAAAACTACTCATTATGAAATTCTGGATAATTATTTTCTTTTTTTTATTTCTTCCACTCATACAAAGTTGATAAGTACCCCATTCCCCTCCCTCACTCCACCCCTCCCTGGATCCACTTGCTCCCTCCCCATCTTTTCCCTTTCCTTTCCCCCTTCCCTCCCTTTCTCCCAGTGCCACCTCTCCCCCAATTCCTAGAGCATCCTATAGTGTGCATGTCAAACTTCCCTCTGGATCCTCCTCTCTGATGAGGTGTAAGGACTCATTGGCATTGCCTAGAGCTCTTTTTGTGTGTGTGTGTGTTCTCTTTCAGTATAGGAACACTATTGTGGCTGTTAATCCCTTGCCTCTAAGAATTCTAGTGCCTGTGATCCATGCTAGACTTTGGGGGTTCAATGATATGTTGGTCATTGCACAGGTCATGCAAAGTTTTATTATGATTACTTCAGCCCTAACTTGTATGGAGTATCTTGCATATCATTGATCCTCCCCATCTTTAGAATCTTACAATCTTACTGACCCCACTTCCGCAATTTTCCCTGAGCTTTAGGATGGGGAGAGATTAGGCTGGCCTGGTTCCAGATGGTTGATGTAGAGTCTCTGATGTTCTGAATTATGGCTTGTTGATTTTCTTTTTTCAGTTTTGCTGCTCTTGTACCGCCCTTGGCTCCATTCTGATGGGTATTGGATGTCACCCTCTAGGATGGAGGACCATGTTCTAGTCTTGTCCCGGGTGGACGGGCGGGGAGGGGGGAACAAAGGATAATTATTTTCAATTTCATTAATGTATGTCAAAAATTTTTCTCATCTAAAACTAAACGTGATTGTTGAAAGAACTATTGTTGGAAAGAAGATAGCTTAGTGACACACATTTCAAAGATGACCTAGGCCTAATCACTGAGGACAAACACCGACATACACACACACACACACACACACACACACACACATCCATACACATACACACTCACATATACATAGGCACATTAACAATCACACACATCTTAAAAAATAAATAAGCAAACTATGCCTGAGAAATGGAATTTTTTATTAGTTTGTCTTCTGTTTTTCTTTCCTTTTATTTTTACATTTATTTTTCTACTTTTATAAGCATTCTGAGTATTCAACCAGGCTTCCCTCCCTCTGTCCTCCCTCCCATCCCCTCTTTTTCCTTCACTCTTCCCTCCTACTCCCTCACACCCTTCTGCCTATGTTTCCAGATTCCAGGCTTAACTCTGGTTTGTCTAAGCCTTTAGTAGTTCAGGCCTCCACTGTATGTCAAATTACCTCTCTTAGGCCACCTTACTGATATGTGCATTTCCCTTCATCTCTCCTTACACAAAAGTCAACTCCAAATAGATCAAGGATCTCTATATTAAACCTGAAACTCTGAAATTATTAGAAGAAAGAATTGAATTGATAGGCCTAGGTAAAGATTTTCTAAGAATTAAAACAATTGCCCAGGATCTAAGACCAATAATCAACAAATGGGACTTCATGAAATGAAAAAAGCTTCTGTAAAAGAAACTGTTAAGGGGCTGGAGAGGTGGCTCAGGGGTTAAGCCTCTGCCTTGCAGGCGAAGGGTCCTGAGTTCGGATCCTATACTTATAGAAGCTGGGCGGAAGCGAGGGCTGCCTGTGAATCTGGTCCTGGTAGGGCGGAACCTGTGAATCCCAGGGCAGAGTAAAGGAGGAAGAGGTGGAGGCGGTCCATGGTGGTTTCCGAATTCGCCCGTGGTTCTACACACACACACACACATGCATACACGCACAATTGAATAAATAATAATAATAAAAAATTAAAAATAACCTGTTAATTGTTCAAAAATACAAACCTACAGTTATAATAAAGCTAAAAATTCACAGAAAATCCATGGATAAAAAATTCATTAAATAAATCTTCCCCTTAAAATTTATTTTATTACTGTATGTAAGTCTAAGAAAAATATATATACATATATATTTGAATAATCAAAAATAATATTATATTACATTAGGAAAACTTAACTTGGTATGAATCTGACAAAAGATTAATCATCAGAGTATACAAAGTGCTCAGAAAATTAGACACCAAGAGAGCAAACATTTCAATTAAAAAATGGGCTCTGGAACTAAAAAGGAATTTCACTCAAAAAGAATTTAAAATGTCAAACAAATACCTTAAAACATGCTTAGTTTCCCTGATCATCAGAGAAATGCAAATAAAAACATTCCTGAAAATATCATCTTACTGCAGTCTAAAAGGCTAATATCAAGAACACAAACAACAGAGATTGCTGGCGAGGCTGTGGAGAATAAGAGACACTTATTCACTGATGACATTTTGAGATTTAGAAATGTTTTGGATAAATGATAAACATTTTTAAAGCAAGAATATTTTATGGCAGACTTAGTTCAGTTGTTCAGCATGCAGATTTGACATCTAGATGCAGTTATAATTACAAATATTTGGAAACAGATCATGATTTGGGGCACTCAGGCAGGTGGTACATTGGACTTCCTTTTATTCTCTCTTCTTTTACCATTGCCTGATTTCTTGATTTTTGTTTATCAAAACATGGAAACTTAGAATGGAAATTGACCACAAACTTGAAGAAGTCTCCTTGAATTTATATAATATTATTTTTGATTATTCAAATACATATGTATATATATTTTTTCTTAGACTTATATACAGTAATAAAATAAATTTTAAGGGGAGGATTTATGTATGGATTTTTCTGTGAATTTTTAGTTTTATTAAAATATTATTATTACTATTATTACTGTGTGTTCGTGTGTGTGTGTGTGTGTGTGTGTGTGTGTGTGTGTGTGTGTGTAGTATCTGGCACTTGTTGCCATAGCCACTGTTCAGAAGACAATCTTTACATAAAATTTCTTTTCCTTATCTTCTGTGGATCAAAATTCATTGTGATTATGTGTCAAGTACTGTACTTGCTGCTTTATCTCATAGAACTTAGTTCTCAACTTTGTGACCTTAGGTTTATTTTGTTTCTCAAGGACACAGTTTTCTTGTCAGTGAACCAAAGGTTCTCATGGATCTTAAATACTCACAAAACGTCTCTTGTGTGGAAGTATTGGAAATAGTGCTATTCAAGTGGAGGAGTCTTTAAGATTTAAAGCCTGCTCAAAGGAACTTAGGTTCTTGGGGTTCATGCTAAGGTGAGTATACTGAATTTCTGGCTTTTTTATTTTAATTAATTTGTTGCACAGCAATATGCTTCAGAGCCTATCTTACCACAAATTCCAGGTAGCAGAGTGATGATCTACATCCATCTGAAAGCTGCTCAAAGAAAATAAATGAAAAGAAACTAACAAGGTAGTCTCTACTCCATATTGCTTTGTGCATATATGCATACATATGTTTGATATATATTATATTATATTAATATAGTGTGTACATATTTTTATTGCTCATCTGAACATTAGCTGATAAAAGTTGTTCTTATAAAACATTAAAAATCCTTTTTATTCCTAACCTAATTGAGAAGCATATTTTTAGTAGATTGAAATTTAGATTCTTTACACCGTCTTCCACTGTTGCTAGTAAAGTGTGAGCCAAATCCTTTTCCAGGAAGAAATAACTTATTCTGCTTTTTCTTTGTGTGAACATATTTTATTCAGTTCAACTAAAGGACAGAATGGAATGGAAGAGGTAATGAGCTAGTTGGACATAACACCAGCCCTTCTGAATAATAAAAGATTACATTTGCTCACTTTGGTTATGTATTAACAGGCAAAACATGTAGAGTATACACATAAGATGTCTCTAAACAAAGAAATAAGAGGTTTCTAGTGAATTACTATTATGGAGAAAGAAAAAAATCTGTGTACCGTGTTTGTAGGAAATACCTATATTGTAATATTAACAGAAAAGCTAAACTGAACTTATATTTATGAGTTTAGAGATAATCATAGGGAAGAAACATAATATCTGAGAGCTTATAATGGTAAATTGTACCTCCCAATATAACATATAAATCAATCAAATTATTATGCCACAGACAGAATTTACGAATTTCTTATGCAACAATGTCCTCCCAGAGGGATTTGTTTACTCCTCATACAAACTTTTACTATAAACCAATTCAGAGTAACCTCTACAAAGATCATTGTAACAATGATTGAATTAGGAAGTTATAAATTATATCATTGTCATAATATATTTTTGAGACAAGGTTTAAGTATGTATCTCAAGTCTGGAATTATCTATATAAACCAAGTTGACAGTGACCTTGTGGCAATGTTTCTGCCTCCAACTCCCAAGGTGTGGTTAGACGTATATGTCACCTCACCCAGTGAAACATGCTGTATTTCTAGAGTGATGGTCATTTTTTTCTAGTAATGCTATAGTCCATATTTTTGTGCTATAAGCCATTAGACTAGATTACCTGACTTTCTATAAATGTATTTCAGAATTTATCACAAGTAAAGTGCTGTATATGTAACATATACAGACTGAAATTTTGAATAGTCAATAATTTTCTTACAACAGAAAACAACAAAATTGGGAACTCCAAATACCTCTTCAAATTACCAATAGGCATGCCATTATATAAGAAAGCAATTTGTGTCAATGGAGGGCATGTGATCATTTGCAAAATTAAAGGGAAGACCAGACTCCAGTTTCATTTTTCTGCCTCTTGATCACATCTTTCTTGTTCATGTTTCATTAAGTGACTATGAATTTGAATAATTTATAATTTTAGAAGTAGGAAAAATATTCATTAAGAACAATAGTGCCCTGAACTTAAATGAGTAGCTGAGCTGGTGGTGTTGCTTTCCTGAAGCAATTAACACAGTGTTTTATAAAACTGCTTTCATTGAAAATGCCTAGAATAGAAGCAAAATTGATGCAGATATGAAATCTCAAGTAACTCAATTTTATGTAAATTTATGTATGAAACAAAAAGCAGAATGGCAATGAAATCTTCTGGGCTTTAATTTGATTTGAGGCCTGATACATGTTTTGACCACCTTTCTTTCATGCAAAAAGGAAAATATTCCTGATAGAACAAGCCATTGACTTCCTAATGCACATCAATCAAACTAGCTAACTTATGATCCTTCCCAAGGGTATCGACTCTTTGGTTGTCGTCAGAAATATAAATGGACAATGTGGTGTGTGTATACTGTGCAATGGAGCAGAGAGACTGGGCATTCCATGTGCCATATCCCTTCACTTCAAACAACTAATTAATGAGCTGCTATATATCCTGTTTCTCAGGGGTCAGAAGTATTGTTAAGAATCCTCAATGTTGCCTGTTCAAATTAAAAGAGATGACAGATAGGTTCATCTAGTGTGTTAAACATAAAGGGAGGGGAAAGTCCTCGTCTATCTGGAAAGCTCATGCTTGAGGTTCTGAGCAGCAGAATTCATTGTTTCTTCAGGAAATTTCATTTACTAAACTTATCCTCTTAAATAAGAAAAAATTAAAGGTAGCTCACTTCAAGAAAATAATTAATTTGATATATTTGTCTGGGAAGCCAATTCCCTGAATCAATTTCTTGATTAAACCTTTTATAGTTTAATCAACAGAATATGTTTAAAGAAAGTGCTTTTCTCGAAATGTTGTCAGCTACTGCAGAATTTCTGTGACTCTTGGCAAAGTAAAAGATGTGTGAATTCAGTGATAATTTAAGTATTTGAGTGTTAATCTTTGAATTCATAAGAATATAAATATATTTATGTTGTAAAGAGTTGATAATATTAGGTAAGTTAAAGCACAAATATTAATTTACATTAAAAGAAGCTCAAATTTTATTAGTCAAGAATGTAGTCATTTTTTCGTAAAATGCAACTTTTGATTTATCATATTGTATTAATCTTAATTTTTTCTTATTGATTAACTTTCAACTTAGAACTCATACCTAAAAATAAACTTTAGATTTCCTGAAAACTATAAACTGTATAGCATTTTAAATGAGAATGTAGCATTACACGAAGTTTTTTTTATATATATATATGCATATATATATATATAATTTCTTGCATTTTAGTTGCAAAAGATAATATTCTAAAGTTCAGGGAACCTTGAAGAAGAGGAGGCAGCGAGAATTTAAACATCTGAGTGTGGAGAGGCAGACTGCCAGGAAGTAGTCTCCGATTATGACAAGACTGCCTCACTAATAAAGTAACTGCAGTGATGATGCCCACTTTTGTAAGATCGGCACAAAAGCTTACCTATCAACATTCATCATGGATGAGAAAAGATAGGAAAAAACACTATTTCCCTGAGAAGCTATATTAAGGTTAATACTAGATAGGAGGAGAACTTTATCTACTGAAAACTAATCAGCATGTACTCTGGCATTTGCCTGCACTGGCATCCCAGATGAAAACATGTAAAAAGACAGGAGAATAGGCAGAAGACTGAATTCAATGTATTCATGTATGAAAGTGTCAAAGACAATCTGAAGGGAACACTGTGGTCTACATAGGCAGAAAGTCATGAAGGCAGGAGGGATGGATTGATGAAGGGAAAAGAGGGAGGAAGAGAGGGGAGGGGAGGAGGGAGCATGGAAGACCAATCATTCTGTTTGTATTAAAAAACCTTAATGAAACAAAGAAATATATATGTGATGTTACAAGAATAGTTAACTATTTTTCAAAAATTATATAGCAACATCTTCATAATAATGTTGAAAAATGACTTATTAGCTGAATAATAGCAATAGAGAAATACAAATTAGTAAATAAGTGGACAATGTTAAAGTATGAATATCCAACTCCTATAATGGACATGGTGGAAAATATTTAGAATATCAGGTGGTGTCTGTGATGAGTCTAACATCAGAATGTGGCATGATGCAAACTGGGGTAGCACTTCAGGGGCTCAGGTGGGTGGCAACAAGTTTAGTCATATCTTCATTAAGGAAATTCCTTCCTGGTATTTAAGGAAGCAACACATATGCACACATTCGCATGTACTGACACACACACACACACTATCAACAAATAATCACAAGATATACATCATACAAATGCATGTGAATGGGCCTTTTACACTGTCAATTATAAATTGCTGTGTGTCCTTCACTTAATAATCTAAGAGATGCTTGAATATACACAATGCAACCTAGCAATGAAGGGAAATTCGCCACTCGTTCTTATGACCTGCCTGCCCTCAGAGGCATTATTATGAATGGAACCATCGGTCACAAAAATCTACATGCTATTTGACTCCACATGTATGGTAACCACACAAAGTTGTGAAAATGCGCATCAGTGATTGAGACTACGGAGAAGTGAAAGTTGCTACAGAAAAGGATCATAAGGACAAACTGAGGAAGTGATGAAACTCTTCTGTGTCCAAAGGAGGCTGACTATGTACAGATTGCTACAGGTGCTGAAATTCAGAGAACTAAACACGAAAAGATGGTTCTACTATGCACTGCTTACATTAAATATTTCAGTGCCAGCAGTAATTACAGAAAGATTAATTTTGGGAGTATGTATTTCATCTATATGATCAATATGTCTTGAATTTCACTTAAAATACTCTTGGTTATTGGCATCCCTCTAAATGAAATGGTGTCTTTTAATGTCTGGTAAAACAGGGGGGAAAAGGAAGGAAAATGGTAGAGCATAATTGAAAAAAAAAAAGAAAGAAAAAGATCGAATATTCAATAGACAGAATAACAGCTCTGTTTTGAGTTCTTGTATTTATATTTGAACATTGATATCATGAAAGTATCATTTAAAATGTAATTTTACATCAAAGATGCTCCTATATTTTTTTTTCTTCAATGTAACTACTTGAAATTGGAAGGAAATTCCCTGGATGTTTCATGATTTTACATAGATCACAGTACTGTGTGCAAATAGGCACTGTGGCAGTCAAATTTGAAAGTCACTTTGATACTTGAGACCTGAAATAGCTTTTAGATACTTTTAGGAGGGATTATGTAGTTAAGAAGATTGAGTTCATGCTGGGGGGACATTCTCTACTCGGGTAAATAACATGAAAGGAGAACTTGCCTGCAAACCAGTAAGTTGGAATGCTAGTAGACAGAACTAGTCCTTGACATTCCCCACTTGGTGTCGATACAGTGTGATCCTAGTAACTCTACAGCCATCATAATCAATGGTAACCCTTTACTATGAGTGTGAATAAAAAGTCACCTGTTGTCCTAAATTGTTTTCATCAGTGTTATTCACAAAAATAGAATATGAGTGAAAGACCATTTATATCTTTGATTACATCATGTGTCAGTTTCCTGTCAATAGTTTATTGTGTTTAACTTTCTGGTGAATGAATATGCTTTGTATGTGGGTTGCATATTTTTAACAGGACCCTATTCATTATTTCCTGACTTATTGAATATGCATTTAAACATTTTGGGTTTATGAACCCATTAGTGGAGATTATAACACAATATGATGCATTGGCATAGTATATATGATACATAATATATATAACAAATACAATCAAGCATTGTTATAGAATATTAAATAGAATAATGAAAAAATTCAGAGATATTATAATTTGTTACCTTACTTTGCATTCAATAATTTATGGAATGTTGTGTTGAATTAAAAACAAAATTGTTCATAACTAATAAATTATTTATATTGTATTTCTTTACTTGTCAAAAGGTACAATTAAATGATTAACATGATTTCACATAAATGGAATGGAAATGATCTTAACTTAGATACACATTTTAAGATGCTATAGGCCTTTGACTTATTTTCTATTTTCTACTTTTCTATACTGTTTAATTTTGCTCTTTAAGAATTTCATGCATATATATAAACACAAGATGACATTCTTCTCCAGGTTTCCTACCCATACCTACTTTCTTTGGTTTGTGTGCATTAGATTTAAATGGGACCTTCTGTGTGATTCTAGGGTTGTAATCATTTCTTAAAGTCTAATAGGCTCCTCTGTCTATGGACAACTGGATATTTGTGTTCCCTGTCAATGGCTCATCGATACTTTGCATAAATCTAGATTTGCAAACATTTTGATGGAGTAACACGTAATTGGAAAAGAGAACAAAATCTTGCCCCAAACTGAGGTTAAGAACTAAATCTTGAATTTTGTCTAATAAATCCATACTTTGTGATAAAATAGATTTCAAAGCACTTAATGATATTTAATATAATATTCAGTCCTGCTTATTAATATTTAACTGCCAAAATATTTTCTGATATTAGTGATGCGTTTCAGGTGGGAAAAGCATAAGTTTTTATGTTAGATAGAATTCAAATATTATTCTCAAACTTTTCCCATACAGATTAAATTTTAATTAACTTAATGGAGATTCTTAATATTCAGTTTGCATTTCTGTGAGTCATTAGTTATAATTCTTAATTTATCCAGTGATGTGAAATGACAGAATTTTATAGTTGACAAGGCATTTGTAAGAGCAATTAGGTCTATAGGGAATAAATTTCCAGAAAAATGATTTCAAATCGAGCATTCACTTCAACATCTTGCTTTTATTAAAAATCATTATAATTATTAGAGAACTCATACATTCAAACTTTATTGTAATGGTGTTAAATAAAGTTATTAAAGACAAATAAAGATAAGAACTTAAGTTAACAAAGACTCCTTTCTATAATAACAGAAAATCAAGAGGAATTTTACTGTTTTTCTTCTTTCTTATTTTTTTTATCAGATGATGGAGAATTCCATCAAAAGCATACCCAGACTGTGAGGTACAAAATAATTGCTGTCCTTGGAGGAAGTGCTGGGATGGAGAGATTCTTATCTGCAAAGCCATGAGTGGGTCTAAGTGAACATATCCTCAGAACATCTCTAAGCTACAGAAGATGAGTGTCATGTAATCCTTGCCTTAGGTTTCTATAATAATTTGGGAATCATGTAAAAAAAAACAAGTAGAGAAGTGGAGAGATAGTGACATTTGCAGGAAGTTGCAGACTCTACGCTCTGCTCCCTGGGAAAGCTACTTGCTTCTATAAATGCAATCATCTATCCACTTTTTAAGTTGAAGCTCTCTCTGACTGTCATAATCCAAAAAAGAATTCATGCAATTCCCTTGGACTGGTCATAGAACATTTGATGAGGTATGATCGGTGAAGAGGGTATGGAATTCCAGATAAAGGTATGGATTGGATATGATACATGTCTGATGAGTGGTATTTATTCATATTCACTCATGCTTGCATATGTTAGATAACACACATACATACACACACACTTTCTCTTCAATCACTGTGTATCTCTTTCATTCACTTTCTTTGTCTCTCTGTCTCTCTCATACACACGTTTGAACCTTTTAATTAAAATTGCATATTTATTTTATTTTTTTTATTTCCACTCATACAAACTTAACAGGTACACCAGTCCCCTCCCTCCCTCCAACCTCCCACTGCCCTGTGCCCCCCTCCTCTCCCCCTCTCTCCTCATCCCCCAGTGTCTCCCCTTCCCATCCCCGGAGCATCCTTTAATGTGTATGCCAAACTGTCCTCTGGGTCCTCCTCTCCGATGAGGTGCAAGGACCCAGTAGCATTTTCCAGAACCCTTTCCTGTGTTCCCCTTAAGCATAGGAACACTACTGTGGCTGTCAATCCCTTGCCTCCAAGGATCCTAGTGCTTTTAGCAAATGCTAGACTTTGTGGGGTCAATAGTATGTTGGACATTGCGAAGGACATGCAAAGTCCAATTATGATTGCTTTGGCCCTAACTTGTGTGGAGAATCTTGCGTATCATTGCTCCTCCCATCCTTGTGCTCTTACAATCTTACTGCCCCCTCTTCCGCAAATTTCCTGAGCTTCAGGATGGGGAGAGATTAGGCTGGCCTAGTTCCAGGTGGTTGATATAGACTCTCTGAAGTTCTGGATTATGTTTTGTTGATTTTTTTTTTCAGTTTTGATGCTCCTTCAATGCCCTTCACTCCATCCTGATGGGTATTGGATGTCACCCCTTGCCGTCCTGGATGATGGCCTATTTTCTCTGCTGTAACATGGTCCCCTCTCTCCTTGTTTCTGGTGTGGCCCTCCTACCCCATCCCTCCTATTCATAATCCTGTAGGTATTACAGGGATTTATCCTTGAGTGTCTCTAAGTGGATTTGGTACTAGGATCCACCTATTAGGGAGCACTTAATTTTTGGGGTCTGGGATACTTCACTCAATATAATTGCTTCTAATTCCATCCATTACCCAGCAAATTCCATTAATTCATCATTTTTGATGGCTGAGTAATACTCCATTGTATTGATATACCACATTATCCTTTTCCACTTGTCAACTGTTGGACATTTGGGTTGATTCCATGACTTTGCTATTGTAAACAGTGCTGCTATGAACATGGTCGGGCTATCAAGGTGAATTTTTGCTGTATGGGGGGTTATTCCCAAAAGTGGAATAACAGGGTCATATGGGATTTCAATTTTTAATTTCTTTAAGAGTCTCCAGACTGCTGACCAGAGTGGTTGTATGAGCCTGCATTCCCACCAGCAATGTAGGAGAGTTCCTCTCTCTCCACATCCTCTCCAGCATTTGGTGTTGTATGTATTGTGGATTTTTGCCATCCTGACCGGGGTGAGATGATATCTCAGGGAAGTTTTGATTTGCATTTCCCTGATGGCTAAGGATGTGGAGCATTTTTTTAAGTTATTTGTTAGACATTTTAATTTCATCCCTGATAAAGTTTCTTTTAAGTTCAAGGGCCCATTTTTTATATGGGCCATTTGTTTCCTTGGTGTTTAGTTTTCTAAGTTCTTTGTTCACTCTGGATAATAGAGCTCTATCAGATATGTGGTTAGCGAAGATTTTCTCCCATTCTGTGGGTTGCCTTTGAGCTCGTGGTACAATCTATCTGAACAGAATCTATTTAATTTCACAAGATCCCAACTGTTGAGAGTTGGTTGCAGTGACTGTGCTATTG
Source organism: Typhlomys cinereus (assembly GCA_023101885.1). Taxonomy (NCBI): domain Eukaryota; kingdom Metazoa; phylum Chordata; class Mammalia; order Rodentia; family Platacanthomyidae; genus Typhlomys; species Typhlomys cinereus. The sequence continues at coordinate 1,055,796 of JALPQD010000232.1, read as the reverse complement.
GATGTCCGTTTAAGAACTTAGCCCAGTCAGCTCGAGGGAGTTCCCTACCCTTTCAACTATGGTTTTTAAAGTCTCTGGCCTCATATCGAGGTCCTTGATCCATTTGGAATTAACTCTTGTACATGGTGAAAAGTACTGGTCCAGTTTTAATCTTCTGCATGTGGAGATCCAGTTTTGCCAGCACCATTTGTTGAAGACGCTGTTCTTTTTCCATTGGATTTTTTGGGCCCCTTTGTCAAAGACCAAATGGCTGTAATTTTGTGGGCTTATATCTGGGTCTTCAACCCTTATCCATTGATCTGTGTGTCTATTTTGGGGCCAGTACCAGGTTGTTTTTATAACTATGAATTTGTAGTATAGACTAAGGTTTGATATGGTGATACCTCCAGCAGTGTTTTGTTTTTGTTACTCAGGATTGTCTTTACTATCCTGGGTCTTTTGTGCCTCCATATGACTAAAATTACATATTTATAGAAAGAGACTAAAAGTTATTAGACCCATGATGTGAATAAAAAATAAAAAGGTATAAATACCTATATGTATAAGAAATTTTCACTAAATGATTCTATCTTTCTTTTAAAAACCTTAATTTTTAGATTAAAGCTACTTAAAAACTGAATATAAGAAGCTGGCTTTCTGTCTTATATATATTGTATTATCTATAATATTTAATTATAATAACTAGATAAAATTAACCTGCTTTGTGACTTATATGTCAGAGAAATATATTATTTTATTTTTTTTCATAGCAAAATAGGCCATCATGTGCTTATTACAAATCTTTCTTTTGTACATTGTTTTAATTTTGTTGTACATTGCTCCTACAGAATATCAGACCTAAATAACTTATGGGATCAACCTAACTGACTAGCACATCATATTGAAGTTCATCACTGCAGAGAAATTAAAGCAGCAAGAACTTGAGGAAACTGAACACATCACATCCAGAAGAAAACCAGAAAGCCATGCAAGTGCTTGCTCCGCTCAATGTTACACAGTGCCACATCTCAAAGGGAACAATGATGCCCACAATTCACTGATGCTTCCCAAAGACCACCTTAATCTAGGGTGCCCCTCTCATGTGAAGGTTTGCATCCTAGGAGTAAGGTGAACAAATAATGTTAATGATCATATAAACTAAACACAATTACTTTACATATATTTACCGAAAAAGAGAAGTACCTCCTCTGGCTGTCTGCTTGATGCACTACCCACTTGAGCTTTAAGTAAGTATTTTAAGTAGCAATTCACCCTTTGGTATAAGTCCAGATTAGTGAGCCTCCAAAGATAATAGGAGTTCAGACAGAGAACTACCACTTTCTGCTCTCATTGTGCTCACTCTGTACTGTTCTCTTCCATCCTTTTGTCTGCACCATATTTTCTGTTATTTCCCATCCCCAATTTGTATTTATCCGATACTTGCATATATGGAAGTGATATTTGATAATATCATGATAAATATGGGAAATGGTTTGAGCTTGCCAAACTTTAAGCAATTTTATAAATAATGAACTTATATTTTACAAATAATGAATAGGAATTTCTGTATTTAATTTAGAAAATAAATCTCATTGAAAAAACCTATACTTATTTTAAATGTATGTTTCAATACTAAGTATACACATATGTAAACATAAATACACTTAATGTATGTACTTTTTACACCAATGAAAGTTTCCTTTTTGTACTTTTGCAGCTGATCCAGCACTTCTACTAAACCAGACAACCAGTTATCAGGTTTCTGTCATTGTAAATTACATTAGCATGTCCAGAATGCTGTATCAATGGAATCACAGAATGTATTATGTCTCTGCTTCTTTCACTCAGCATCAAGTCCTTGAGAAAAATTTGCATTTCAAGTAGTTAAATGACTTTTGTTGCATAGCAGCACTCCATAGGATGAATCTGAAACATTCATTCACCAACTGATACATCAGCAGCTGATTATGAGCTGTTTCTAGGGTATTGCTACGAAACTATGTATGGATGTGCCTATGGTGATGTAGTCTTCATTTCTTTTACATACATAGTTAAGGCAGAACTATTGTGTCATATAGTTACCACACATTAGTATTTAACTTTACAATAAATTTTCACACCCTTTTGTAAACATTTTAAAGAGCTTTCTATGAACATTTTTATTTTGTCTATTCAAGTTATGGTATTTTTGGGTGCTATTTGTTTGTTTATTTTTTTCAAAAATAATTATCTTATTACATTCTTTTATTTCAAAGTAGGGGTCACATGCATGCATAATTTGTATTGTTTGGAAATTGTTATTTTTTAAAGATAATTTACATAGAATATGTAGAAAATGTGTCAAAATGTGACATTTGAGTTTGTAATCAATGATTATGCAAATTTTCATCCATTTACATATAATTAATTTTTTTCCAAGTAATCTTGTCATTTTCACAGTAGGAAATTGTATTTTTATCTGTTAAACTTTAAATATTTCATGTTTTTGTCATTTTTATATTTAAAATTTAATGTTCAAACATGCAAATAATAACTTGATTGTACAATTATAGTGTGTCAACAGCATACAAAATATCAGAAATGTTGAAAGTTAGAAGAATAATATGAATATTACATCATTCACTGATTATATACCATTTTATTGCTCTGTGATATAGGTTTATAACCTTTCACTTATTCTTATTTTTTCAAAAAATGATTGATTTCTTCATTTCCAGTAAAATGTTCATTAAAAATGCAGAAAGAAAACTTTTATTTCAGCGATTCCATAATTGAAGTAGGCTTGTTGTGTAAATGAACTTCATAGGGCTCAAGATAATCTGCATTCTTTCTAATATTTTGAGAATATTCATTTAAAATGGAATATTTTTAATGATTTATTAAGAACTAAGATCATAGTGTGATTTTTTTCTACTAATTCCCCAAATATAGTGGACTACTTTGTTTTTTGGAAAGTTAAAGCAACTGTGGATTAATATAATTATATCAACTTTACAGATGTGGCACTTAGTTAAGGACACCAATTCACACCTGAAAGCTGATCTTTTTGGGAATACCTATGAAGAGTTACTTAGGTAAGGCAAGTCTTTGAGTAAATCTTTAAGAGATTATCTAATAATGGATTCGTCCATCCCAAAGTGAACTGACCCATTCCCTGAACTGCTGGATAAAATAGTGAGACAACTGATTAGCTTTGGCAGACTGGCAATGTGGAAAATGAGCCCCATCCTCAATTCTTCATGTAAATATGGTGTGTCTAGTGCCCTAACCAGTGAACCTACTCACAGGGTCCAAGATAATTCCTTTCTCAAAAAAGGATGTGCAATATACTACTTCTTATTTCACTAATAAATTTTTCTAGATATTTTCCCTGTTCTAAAAGAAATTCAACTATGTCACTGTAAGTGAACATGAATAACATATATGTATTTTACTTGTGAATTTTCCATTGAAGATAGCAAATATTTTATCTATTTTTCTACCTGTCTAGATTAGACATTTTCAAATATTAACAACTTCATCATATACACAAAATAATATATAATAAACAGTCAAAAGCACTCGATATAACCTCACAAAGCTGCAGAAGAGTTCACATCACTCAGAAAACATTCTTTTGTAAGGAGATAAGAGGCCTGACACTGGTACTGATCATACTATCTTATTTAAAATACCTTCTCCTATCCTGGCATATAGATTAATTTTGTTTGCTAACACGTGTACCTCATGTCAGGCATACGAATAGTCAATACTGTAATCTGCTCCTGGTGCATAGGGAACAGGCTCTTTCACTGAAGCACAAGGCAGAATATGCAGGACTTGTTGCTCTGGCCACAGTTGAATGAAGCCTGCTGGCTAATGGGAAGTAATACTCACCATTTAAGCAATATGTGTCGCTTCGCTGGGAGAAAAGTCTTGTTCCATGTGGTATAAATTTCAGAGTTCTCCCGCACCTTGCAATGGCTTTGGAGTCCATGCCCGCTTGCAACTGGAGTGTATATTTCTCTTCTTTCCACAATGCACTCTTTCACTGAAGCAACAATATCAGTTATTTGTTCCTCAAAACATGTATAGTAATGATCATTAACAATTTTATAGACAGAAGACATGCTGTAAAAACTGTCCATTAACAAAGAGTTATTGTAAACTGGATTTCTCTCCAAGTTCATTGCTTTTTGTGACTTTCCAACATTACATTTATCTTCTTATTCTAAAATTTTCTAACTATTGCTTACTTTATTTTCCATAAGGGCGTTAATTGTTCTATATTTATAGAATGCACACTTTAACATTAAGATCTACTGACATAAAAGATACCAATAAGTAAAGACACCAAGGATAATGAATCCATATTTGACTTGGAGATCCTAAAGAGCAGCAATTAATATTTATGCTTTCTGAACAATGAAGAGGCATTGGAATCTTGTTATGTAGTAACATAGAAGAGCCTTGATTGGGGCCCACTTAAAAGGAAACTGTTTAAATTAGTGTAGACAGATTTCTAAGACACCTGCCATTTTCAACTCTTACAAAAATAAAATTGAATTGCTCATCAAATTATTCCTGTCTTATATGAAATTGCTATTATCTAATCTGAGATGAGTGATTAATGTAAGTATGGCAGTGATTAATGTAAGTAAAATAAAATTGTGTAGTCACTTTACAAAGAGATACAAAGCTCTAAGGAATCTCACACAAAAAGACACTAAAATCTCTAGGCTCTACAATAATATGGCTATAGTCTGTAAGTGCAATTTTCATATCCAATCCATAGAATTTATTACAATTTGTCAGTCTGTGAATTTTTTAATATTATTATTATTTATTCAAATGTGTGCATGTGTGTGTGTATGTGCGCGGGCATGTGAGTGTGTGTGTGTGTGTGTGTGTGTCTGTTTATGTGTAGAACCACCGAGAATTCACGAACCGACCAGAAGCGCAGGCCGCCCCCACTTCTGCCTAGTGTCTATACGTGGGATCTGGGATCCGAACTCAGGACTTTCCACCTGCAAGGCGGAGGCTTAACCCCTGAACCACCTCTCCAGCCCCCAGTCTGTGAATTTTTAAAATTAATCTCTCATAAATTTCTCTCAAATGAGATTTAAGCATAGTTATTATTTCAAATTCACTATTACTAGAATGATTAAAGTAATGGTACATATCTATTCTCTAATTAAAATAAGAAAGTCCAAAATTACAAACAAAGTTCCAAAAATATAAAATGCAACTGAAAAGAAACTACCAGATATATTTTCTACCTTATTTTTCTGGTGTTAATGAATAAGAGAAAGATTCATCTTTACTCTTATATTTAATTTCAAGATTATATTTGTATATAAACCATATTTTGTTTTAGAACAAGCCTTGAGTTTTCCTGACATATTATAGTTACTCACTGCCATAGTTGGTTCTTAATTTGCAGTTTTTGACCCATTGTTATTAATCATAGTATACTTGGATTCGAACTGACTATTATACATACACATGCACATGTGTTTACATATACACATAGACATACACAGGTGCACATATATTCATGCATACACAAAAATGTAATTTTATAATAAAGACATACATGCATGTGTGCACATTTGCTCATACACACAATCGCATGAATGTACACATATAAACTCCCACAGGCACATATGTGTGGGCATTCACATCTATATGTACATGTGGACAGACAGTCAATTAGAGAAATAGAGTGCAAACATCAAGCAGTATATTCAAAACTTAAAATCAAATCTGTAAATTGGCATTTTACATCTATAAATTTATTTCAGTATTTGTATCAAGACTGAAAAATAGAGATATTGCAGTTTGCCTGCATGGCTGTTGATAAATGACCATCAAATGGCTTAAGGGAACAAGGGATTTATTTTCTTACAACAGTCTGGTTCCACTTCATTCAGCTTGACAGGAAAGCATGCACCAATACCAGGGCTGAGGAAACTGGCCATACCTTCTCTACGTGATGGCTGAGAGAGTGACCATCCTTACTTGACAAACTAGCATATCTAGCCAAGTATACACAAGGATGCCGACTCTCTCAACCAGCTCTCCGTGACTTATTCCAGAGCCTAATCCCACTCACCATAGGCTGGATCTTCCCCATCAGCTAGACAATCTCCTGCAGGTTCACTCTGGGCTTAACTCATCTACTAATTCTTCACAAATTTGCCCAGCGTCATGAAATCAAACCCTCAACTGTCAAGTTGACACCTGTGCCTAACCATGACAATAGGAATACAAGAAGGAAGAATGAATCTTTACCCTTTACCATCAGATATACTTCTATCCTATCTGTACCAGTATGGACAATCATTTTCAATATAAATATCTCTGTGATTTTGTCTATTTATATTACAAACAAGAATCATGGAAATTCATATGTAATAGACTGCTTAGCAACAATAATAATACATTGCATGAAGGTCTTACAAGAACTTATCAGTAATGTTCAGTAAATGTGTTGTGTTAATTTAAATACATTTAAATTATATTACATAATATGCCTTCAATTGGTAACTATTAATTCAACTTCAAGTGCTTACCAAGGGAAATACAATTATACTGAGTTAAAATTAAAGATGTGGTTGGTATCCAATATTTTATTAAGAATTTTCATTCAAAAATATTTCTTGAGGACAAGATTTCAGGACAAGAATAAAGTCACAATGAGTTACTATGAAAGCAAGTTTTTTTAAGATTATAACTTTTCTTAGATTTACAACCATATTGAGTACTTATAACTATTTCCTTCCATCCTCCCCACCCATCCACTTTCCTTCCATTGGTAATCAATTACACTTCCTCACCCTCCTGCTTCCTGCTTCTGTGAATCCCAGAGATCCCGCTGGTTTGTCTACACTTTTTTTTAAATTTTTCTACTTTTACAAGAATATTGAGAATTTATCCCTGCTTCCCTCCATCATCTCTCCCTCCCATATCTTCATCAATCCCACTCTCTGCCTGTCTGCTTCTATGGATCGCACAGTTGCCTCTGGCTTATTTATTCTGTGGGCGTTTAGGCCTCTGTGGCATACCAAGTTGCTTCTCTAAGGCCAACCCACCGATAGCGGCATCTCCCTTCACTCATCCAGCTTTAGTTATCAAGGTTTCCACTATATGTTCTTATCTGTCTTGAGTTCCTTATAGTCTTTGGGGGCATGGTGGTATTTGAGTCAATATGCAGTTCTGGTAAGGACAAGTCTTACTGTAGAGAGTTCCTAAATGCAGCAGTCTTGCCTTGAGTGGGATATTGTATCCAAAGATAAACCTTCCCATCATTAGGTTCTTTTTTTATTCTACTCATAAGCTCTTTTTTATTATTATCATTTCCACTAATACAAATGTAACAGGTACACTGGTCCCCTCCCTCCCACCACCTCCCCCAGACGCCCCTGTTCTCTCCCTTCCCCCCTCCCTCCCCATCCCCCAGTGACTCCCCCACCCCATGCCAAACTCTCCTCTGGGTCCTCCTCTCTGATGAGGTGCAAGGACTCAGAGGCATTTCCTAGAACCCTTTCCTGTGTTCCCATTAAGCTTAGGAACACTACTGTGACTGTCAGTCCCTAGCCTCCAAATATTCTAGTGCCTTTAGTCCATGCTAGACTTTGTGGGGTCAATAATGTGTTGGACATAGTGCTGGTCATGCAAAGTCCTATTATGATTGCTTCAGTCGTAACTTGTGTGAAGTATCTTGCATATCATTACACCTCCCATCCTTGTGCTCTTACAATCTTACCGCCCCCTCTTCTGCAAATTTCCCTGAGCTTAAGGATGGGGAGAGATTAGGCTGACCCAGTTCCAAGTGGTTGATATAGAGTCTCTGATATTCTGAATTATGGCTTGTTGATTTTTTTTTTTTTTTTTTTGATTTTGCTGCTCCTTCAATGCCCTTGGCTCCATCTTGATGGATATTGGATGTCACCCCCTGGCAAGAGATAAAAACCTGTTAGAGTCTTGTTATAAGAGTATATTCAAAGGTAGATGGAATAAAAGTAGGAGACCGCGGTGAGAGTGGAGTCAATCACCCATTTGCAAAATGGTTACTTTCTATCTGGCAGCCTATATGCCCTCCCCTTCTGGTGAGCTCATACCCCATCAGTTGCAAATGATCAGGAAGGAAAGTCTGTGAACTTAGCCAGATGTCTCATTACTTATTTGCATTCTTTGATGGTGGCCTCTTTTCTCTGCTGTAACATGATCCCCTCTCTCCTTGTTTCTGGTGGGCCCCTCCTTCCCCATCCCTCCAGTTTATAATCTTTATAATTACTATAGGTATTACAGAGATTTGTCTTTGAGTGTCTTTAAGTGGGTTTGGTACTAGGATCCACCTATTAGGGAGTATTACGGCACTTAATTTTCCATGTCTGGGATACTTCACTCAATATAATTGTTTCTAATTCCATCCATTTCCCAGCAAATTGCATTAATTCATCATTTTTGATGGCTGAATAGTATTCCATTGTATAAACGTATAACATTTTCCTTATCCACTTGTCAGCTGTTGGACATTTGGGCTGATTCCATGACTTTGCTATTGTAAACAGTGCTGCTATGAACATGGTCTTGCTTGTGCTATTGAGGTGAATTTTTGCTGTATGGGGGGTAATTCCCAAAAATGGTATAGCAAGGTCATATGGCATTTCAATCTTTAACTTCTTTAAGAATTGCCAGAAAACTGGCCAGAGTGGTTAGATGAGCCTGCATTCCTACCAGCAATGTAGGAGAGTTCCCTTCTCTCCACATTCTCTCTAGCACTTTGTGTTGTTTGTATTGTGGATTTTTGCCATGCTGACCTGGGTGAGATGATATCTCAGGGAAGTTTTGATTAGCATTTCGCTGATAGCTAAGAATGTCTAGCATTTCATAAGATATTTGTTAGACATTTTAATTTTGTCCTTGGTAAAGTTTCTTTTAAGTTCCAAGGCCCATTTTTTAATTGGTCCAGTCCTTTCCTTGTTGTTTATTTTTCTAAGTTCTTTGTGCACTCTGGATAATAGAGCTCTATCAGATATGTGGTTAGCAAAGATTTTCTCCCATTCTGTGGTTTGCCTTTGTGCTGGAGTTACAATCTCTTTGTCTGAACAGAAGCTCTTTAATTTCACAAGATCCCATCTGTTGAGTGTTGATTGTTGTGACTGTGTTATTTTAGGAACTGTTGGCATAGCCCAATCAGCTCGAGGGAATTTCCTACCCTTTCATCTATGGTTTTTATAATGTCTGGCCTTATATCGAGGTCCTTGATCCATTTGGAATTAATTCTTGTACTGTGGTGTCAAGTACAGATCCAGTTTTAATCTTCTGCATGTGGATATCCAGTTTTGCCAGCACCATTTCTTAAAGATACTATTCTTTTTCCATGAGATTTTTTTGGGCCCCTTTGTCAAAGATCAAATGGCTGTAGTTGTGTGGGCTTTTATCTGGGTCTTCAACCCGTACACATTGATCTGTATGTCTGTTTTGGAGCCAACACCAGGCTGTTTTTACAACTATGGATTTGTAGTATAGACTAAGGTTTAGTACAATGATACCTCTAGCTGTGTTTTTGTTACCCAGGATTGTTTTTGTTATCCTGGGTCTTTTGTGCCTCCATATGAATTTTGAGATTGTTTGGTCAACTTCTTTAAAGAATTGCTTTGGGATTTTAATTGGGATAGCATTGAATCTGTATGTTGCCTTTGGTAGGATGGTCATTTTTATGATGTTGACTCTGCCAATCCAGGAACATGGGAGGTCTTTCCACCTTCTGGTGTCTTCTGCAATTTCTTTCTTTAGGGTTTTAACGTTTTCATTGTAAAGTTCTCTTACTTCCTTGGTCAGGTTTGTAACAAGGCATTTCATTTTTTTAGGGGGTATAGTAAATGGGATTATTTCTCTCAGGGCTTTTTCACTTCTTTCATTCTGGGCATATAGGAAGGCCACTGATTTTCGTATATTTATTTTGAACCTGCCACTCTGCTGAACTTCTGTATTAATTCCAGGAGCTTCATGGTGGAGTATTTGGTATCCACTCAGATATAAGATCATATCATCTGCAAATAGAGATAACGTGACTTCCTTCTTCCCAATTTGAATCCCTTTTATGTATCTTCCTTGTCTTATGGCTTCAGCTAAGACTTCAAGTACAATATTGAATAGAAGTGGAGAGAGTGGACAGCCTTGTCTAGTTCCTGATCGAAGTGGGAATGCTTCAAGTTTTTCCCCATTAAGTATGATCCTTGCTGTTGGCTTGTTGTATAAAGCTTTTATTATATTGATAAAGGTTCCTTCCATTCCCAACTTTTCTAGGGTTTTGATCATAAAGGGCTATTGGATCTTGTCAAAAGCTTTTACTGAATCTATCAAGAGTATCATGTGGTCTTGAACTTTGGACTGGTTTATATGGTGAATTACATTGATTGATTTGCGTGTGTTGAACCAACCTTGTGTGCCTGGGATAAAGCCTACTTCATCCCCGTGGGTGATCTTTCTGATATGTTTTTAAATCCCAATTGCTAAGACTTTGTTGAGAATCTTTGCATTTGTGTTCATCAGAAAGATTGGCCTATAGTTTTCTTTTTTAAGTGATTCTTTATTAGGTTTTGGGATTAAGACGATATTAGCTTCATAGAAGAATTTGGTAGTATTCTTTATTTTGCTATTTGATGGAACAGTTTAAAGAGTATTGGTGTTATTAGCCCCTTAAATGTCTTACAGAACTCTGTGCTGAATCCATCTGGTCCAGGATATATTTTGGTGGGAAGATTCGAGATTACTTCCTCGATTTCCTCATATATTATAGGACTATTTAAATAATTCACAACTTCCTGATCCAATTTCGGTAAGTTGTGTTTACTTAGGAATTCATATATCTCTTTTTTGTTGTCAAATTTCACAGAGTATAAATTTTCGAAATATGATATTATAATTCTCTGGATTTCTTGGGTATCAGTAGTGATAACTCCATGTTCATTTCTAATTTTGTTAATGTGGGTTTTCTCTCTCCTGCTTTTGGTTAATTTAGCTAGGAGTGTATCAATCTTATTGATTCTTTAAAAAAAAAACTGCTTTTGAATTGGTTGATTTTCTGTATCGGTTTCCTTATCTCGATTTTGGATATTTCTCCCCTTATTTTGTTAATCTCCTCTCTTCTACTGCTTTTGGGATCAGATTGCTCTAGTGTCTCTAAAGCTTTAAGCTGCATTGTTAAGTTATTTATTTCTGATATTTCCATTTTTTTAATGTAGGCATTAAGAGCTATGAACTTTATCCTTAGGACTGCTTTCATTTTGTCCCAGAGATGTTGGTAAGGATGTTGTATTTTCATTATCGTTCACTTTCAGGAAATCTTGAATTTTCTTTGTAATTTCTTCATGAATCAAATTCTCCTTCAGCATCATAGTGTTAAGTTTCCAGCAGTTAGTGTATTTTCTATTGCTTGTTTTGTTGTGGATGTCAAGCTTTAGGCCGTGGTGATCTGATAAGGTACAGGACTAGAATTTGAACTTTCCTGTATATGTGGAGATTCATTTTGTGACCCATTATGTGATCTATTTTGGAGAAAGTTCCATGTGCTGCTGAGAAAAATGTGTATTCTTTGGTGCGTGGATGAAAAGTTCAATAGAGATCCCATTTTAGTAAAGGTTTGATTAATTTCCAAAGTGTATTGGTTAAGTTGTTGACCTGTTGATCTATCCCATGTTGAGAGGTCAGTGTTGAAATCCTCAAGAATTATGGTTTTGGGGTTGATTTCTCACTTTAGACGTTGTAGGGTTTGCTTAATGAATGAGGGGGGGCATATTGGGTGCATATATATTCAGTATTGTGAAGTCATCCTGGTGAATTGTACCTGTGACTAAAATGTAGTATCCATCTGTGTCTCATGATTTTTTTTGGTTTGAAGTCCACTTTGTCCGATAGCATAATGGCTACCCCTGCCTGTTTTCTGGTTCCATTAGCTTGCAGAATTTTTGACCAGCCTTTTATTTTTAGGATGTGCCTATCTTTTGTGGTGAGATGGGTTTCCTGCAGGCAGCAAATTGATGGATTGTGATTTTTTTTAATCCGTTTGTAATCTGTGTCTCTTGATTGGGGCCATTAACATTTAATGTTATAATGGAGAAACTATTTTTAATTCCAGACATTTATTATGTTTAGTGGCTTTTGTAAGTGTATTGTTTTGCTTTTAGGTTTTGGTGGTATTATACTTCCCTTCTGTTCTCCTGGCTATGCTTGTTTTTTTATTCAAGCTTGGTTAAGAAATGATTCAATACTGAATCATTTCTAGCAAATTTTGAAGGCCTGGCTTGGTGAACATGTATCCCTTTAAGTTGTCTTTGTGCTGGAAAAAAAATTTTTTTCCCTCCATCATGACAGATAGTTTTGCAGTGTATATCAGCCTGGGTTGACATTTTTGCTCATTCAATACTTGAAGTACATCTGTCGAAGCTGTTCTTGCTTTTACTGTTTCTGTTGAGAAGTCATTTGCTATTTTGATAGGCTTACCTTTAAAAGTGACTTGTTTTTTTTTTCCCTTGAAGCTCTCTGCACCATTTCTTTATCTTAAATGTGGAGTGTTTTAACGATTTTTTGCCATGGAGAGTTTCTATTTTGGTCATATCTGTTTGGGGTACGGAATGCCTCTTGTATGTGGATGGGTCTCTCTTTTTTTAGATGAAGAAAGTTTTCCTTGATGTTCATTTGAAAAATTTCCTCCGGTCTGGTATTTTGGGATTCTTGCTCTGGTATTCCATGAATACGCATGTTAGGCTTCTTCAGGGTGTCCCATAACTCTTGAATATTTCTCTCGAGTATCTTTTTGGCTTTAACAACCTCTTCCATTGAGCTGGTTAATACTCCTCCTTTGTCTTCAAGGTTTGAAATTCTATTTTCTGCTTCATTAGTTCTACTGATAAGACTCTCGAGCTTTGAGTTGAAGATAACTTGTCTTTTAGTTCAGTTTCAAATTCTGCTTGAATCTGTTTTAACTGCTCTATGCCTGTTTTTGTTTCTTGAACTGTTTTTCTCAACTCTTCCAAGTGTCTGTTGTGTCCCTCTTCAAAGTAATTGATGTGGTTATTTAATTCCTCCCGGATTTCCTCTTTCGTGTTATTGAACATGGCAATGATCATGTTTTGAAAGGCGTTATCCTGAGTTAGGCTTTCTTGGCTATTTTCCATGGGTTTGTTCTGGTTGGAGTTTATCATTATGGGATTAATTCTTTCAATGGGAGATTTGTTTCCTTGGGTTTTGTTTCTCATGGATCTGCACTTTGACTTGGGCATTGTCATTTTAACTCTTTTAAGACCTTCTTTCAATTTCTGTGCCTGCTTCACTGAACTGAATTATTTGGCCTGTAGCAGCTCCCTCTCCAAATGCCTGGGGTTTGGGGGTGGGCGTCAGCAGCTTACCTGGGTCACAGTGAGTCCCGGCTGGACTGCATGTGTGTACTGGTCGATTGGGGTAAATGGAGGAGGTGGTGGTGGTGGGGCGTGGCCCAGGGGATCCTCCCAGGCCTGGTGCAGCGCTGGCTCCGGCTGGCTGGTGAGAGGAGCTGGGTCCAGTGGGCTGACTGGGTTTTGGGGGGGGGGGGCAGGGGAATTTACCTAGGTCACAGTGTGTCCCGGGCAGATGGGGAAAGGGTCCATCTCTAGGTTCTTACAATCTCACCACCCTCTGTTTTGTGAGGTTCCCAAAGGATTAGAATGGGAGATTGGGATGGTCTGATTTTGGATGAGCCTTGCTGAGTCGTTGGTATTCTGTATTACTGTCTACTTCACTGATCTTCTATTGCCTTAGACTGTATCCTGTCAGGGTGTTGAGATACTCTAACTCTGTTATAGAAGAATATTTCTAGGCTAAGTGTGTTCTTCCAATTTATGGTTATAATTAAAGGTATTTACAGAGCAGCTTGGTGTACTGTCTTCCCATCTATAGATTTATTGGATTTTTTTTTCTTGTAGTTCTATTTCCTTCCCTTTTTTAGGTTCTTGTCCTAGTTAACAGTAACAGGAATATGTTACATTCTGACAAGTGGGTCTTGAGTTTAATCATAAAGCTGTTGGTTTTCTTCTTGATGTCATTCCACTGTAACACTGGTGATAATCTGTTGCTGTGTTTTTTTTTTTTTTTAAATTGCAACTTAAAGATCTCTTGCATTGATGGGGCTTGTGATTAATTCTCTCCCCCAATAGCTTCTCCAGTAGTCCTTGGTACTGTGTAAGTAAGGAGAAAGTTCTCAGACCAGTTCTAGCTGATGCATTTTGTCCATATTCTATGATACATGAGTGATGCATCTTCAGTAATAAGGTCTTATTGACAGTTTTTTTGAACAACAACCAAGAGCAATAGCAAAAGCCTATCATGTTTGAGGGACTCTGAGACTCCTCTGACCAACATTTTATCAGGAAGTATCACATTCCTGTTACTTCTAGTGTAATGTTATCATTTGTTTCTAAGTGAACCACATCAGGGCCTTTTTTCTCTCCATTTTCCATATTTTATGCTCTTCTGCATAGGGACTGCTCATTCTTGTTCTTTCTTTAAAAGACATTTTTTGGACATATTACTAGCATAAGAGATTTCTTTGGATTTACATTCCATAATCTTTGGGTTTTGATGTAAGTCCCTCTGTCCCTCCTATGTCCCATACCTTCACTCCTGCTATGTCTTTTTCCCAATTATTCTCTCACTCACCCTGCTTGTCATAGTATCATAAATATCAACTTTAAAATGTTTCATCCTCTCCATTTTGTCCATCCTTACCATTGATTTATCTTTTTCAAATTTTCTTGTTCTTATAGTGATTCCAATCCAGATACATTGACAAGGATATCAGTGCTAGCATCTGCATACAAGAGAGAACATGTGGTGTGTAACTTACAGTGCTTGAGATACCTTACTCAATATTAAATTTTCCAATTCCATCCATTTACCAGCAAATTCCATAATCTCATCCTTTCTGATGACTGAATGACATTCCTTTGCGAAGATGTACCATTTGTTCATTATCCATTCTTCTATTGATGACTATGTTGGTTGATTCCGTTTTTCACGATTATGAATAGAGCTGCAATAAACCTAGATGAACTAGGGTCTTTGTAATAGGATGTCTTTTGGGAATATTCTAGGAGTGATATAGCTTTGTCATATGGCAGTTTCATTTTTAACTTTTTGAGGAACCTCCACACTGATCTCTGAAGAGGCTGTACCAGTTTACCTCTCACCAACAATGAGTAAGTGTACCTTTCTTTCTATAACCTCATTCTGTTTGTATTCTTGATCTTAGCCATTCTGACTGGGGTGAGATTGTAACTCAGGGTAGTTTTAATTTCCATTTCTCAGATAATCAGGGAAGTTGAGCACCTTTTAAGATATTTGTCTGATATTTCAACTTCTTTCTTTTTTTTTTTTCAACTTCTTTCTGAATGAAGTCCCTGTTTAGTTCTAGAGCCCATTTTTAATTGGAATTTTTACTGTCTTGATGTTTAATTTTCTGAGCTCTTTGTATACTCTGGAGATTAATCCTTTGTCAGATTCATAGCTAGCAAAGATTTTCTGCCATTCTGTGGCTTGTCTTTTTGCACAATTAACAGTTTCTTTTAGAGAACAGTTCTTGGACATTTGTTGTTCTGTTTAGAAAATTTTTACCTAGGACTATTAATTCAAGTTTACTTCCTACTCATTCTTCTAATACTTTCAGAGTTTTGGGTTTAATGTCGAGGTCTCTGATCCATTTGTGGATGACTTTAGTGTAAAGTAACAGGCAACTTTTATTTTTCTACATGTAGATGTCCAATTTAAACAGCACGACTTGTTAAAGATGCTGAATTTCCCCAGCATTCATGTTTGACACCTTTGTCACAATTCAAGTGGTTGTATATGTGGAAGTTTATATCTAGGTTCTCTGTTCTGATCCATTGGTCTATATATCTGCTTTTGTGCCAGTACCAAGCTATTTTTATTAGCATTTGAAATCTGGTGTGGTGATACTTCTAGCAATCTTCTTATTGCCCGAAATTTTTTGGGCTAATCTTGTTTTTTTTTTTGTTATTCCTTATAAATTTTGTGATTACTTTTTCCAGTTCTGTAATGAATTGCATTCAGGTTTTGATTGGAATTTCATTGAATCTGTATATTGCCTTGGGTAGGGTGGTCATTTATATAATAGTGACCTTACTAATCCATGAGCAAGGAAGATCTAGTATCCTTTTTAATTTCTTTCAGTAGTCTTTTTTAGTTTTTTAGTTTCCATTATTCGGGTCTTTTACTTCCTTAGTTAAATTTACTCCAAGGTATTTTTTTTTTTTTTGTAGCTATGAAGAAGGGATTGTTTCTGTCATTTCTTTTTCAGCTTTTTTTCTCTAGTATATAAGAAGGTTACTGATTTTTATATGGCTATTCTGTAGCCTGCCACTTTATTAAACTTGTTTATTACTTTGAGTAGTTTATTGGTGGAATCATGTGGATGTCTCAAGTACAGAATGATATCATCTGAAAGTAGGGATACTTTTTTTTAATACAGTTTTTATTATTATTTCAGCTCATACAAACTTAATGGGTACACCAGTTCCCTCCCTCCCTCCTCCCCCCCCATACCTCTTGCTCCTCCTCCCCACTCTCCTCCCTTCCCATCCCCCAGTGCCTCCTGCCCCAATTCCCAGAGAGTCCTTTCTTGTGCATGCCTGATTTTCCTCTGGGCCCTCCTCTCCGATGACGTACAAGGACCCAGTGGCCTTTCCCTAAACACTTTCCCGTGTTCCCCTTAGGTATAGGAACACTGCTGTGCCTGCCAATCCCTTGCCTCCAAACATCTTGGTGCCTTTAGCAGATGCTGGACTTTGCAGGGTCAATAGTATGTTGGACAATGCGCAGGTCATGTAAAGTCCAATTATGATTGCTTCAGCCCTAACTTGTATGGAGTATCTTACATATCATTGCTCCTCCCATCCTTTTGCTCTTACACTCTTACTGCCCCCTCTTCCACAAATTTCCCTGAGCTTCAGGATGGGGAGAGATTAAGCTGGCCTAGTTCTAGGTGGTTGATATAGAGTAGGGATACTTTGACTTCTTCCTTACTTGTATTTATTCCTTTGATCTCCTTCTCTTGCCTTATTGCTCTAGCTAGGACTTCAAGCACAATGTTGAACAGGAGTTGTGACAGTGGACATTCTTGTCTCATTCTGTATCTAAGTTGGAAAACCTCAGATTTTTCCCTATTCATGATAATACTTGCTTTAGGCTATTGTATATAGCCTTTATCATGTTGAGATAGGTTCATTTCCCTTATTCCTGTTTTCTTCAGAGCTCTTATCATGAAAGGACATCAAATTTTATCAAAGGTCTTTTTTGCCTCTATTGAGAGGAACATATGATTTTTGTTTTTGAGTCTATTTATATGGTGGATTACCATATAAAATGGTAAACCATACTTGCATTCCTAGTACAAAACTCTGATTTGATCATGGTGTCATTCTTTGTATATGTTTTTTGGATTAATTTTGGAATATTTTTGTATCTGTGTTCATTAGTGAGATTGGCCTCTAATTCTGTTTCTTAGATTTGTCTTTGACTTTGGAATCAGAGTTATATTGATTTCATAGAAAGAGCATTGGGGGTATTCTTTTTTTATTTTATGGAATAATTTGAGGAATAGTGATGCTACTTCTCTTCTGAAGGCCTTGTATAATTCTGCACTGAATCCATCTGGTCTTGGTCTTCGTTTGAGAGACTTATAATTACTGTTTCAATTTCATCTCTTATTATTTTCCTGTTGAACGTGTCTATTTCATCTTGACTCAATTTTGGTGAGCCGTATATGTTTTGGAATTCATCCATTTTCTTTAGGTTGTCCAATTTAAGTGAATATAATTTTTTTAAAGTATGTCCTTTGTTCTAATTTTCCTTTTTTCATTTCTGATTTTGTGAATCTGAGTGTTCTCTCTTCCTATTTTGCTGAGTGAAGCTAAGGAATTGTCAATCTCGTATATCTTTTTGGAAAAATAGCTCTTTGTTTCATTGATTTTTTTTTTGTATTGTCTTTTTCAGTTCCAATCTTTGATTTCTGCTTGGATCTTAGATTTTTTTCCTTTGTGCTACTTTTAAGATTGGTTTGCTCCTTTTTTTCTAAGGCTTTCAGGGGTCACCTTAAGCCATTTACTTGGTATCTTTCCTCTTTTTGGATTGTAGGCATTTAGTATTACAAACTTTCCTCTTAGAATGGGGAAACAATATTTTTATAAAGTGTGACCAGTTTGTTGATATTTTTGGACAATTTTTTAAATAGAAAAAATTAGTTTGTGTGTTATCATCAAAAAATGCCATGGTTCAAATTGAGGAGAAATCTCATTGGAAAATTTTGGTAAAGTAAAAAAAAAAACAATTCTCAATTACCTGTTCTAAAGTCATAAAATACCACAAATGCTAGTGTCGGTGCAGGGTACCTATTAATTGGTTAGCCCCAGCTGAATAATTTTTATTGAACTAATCAGAAAATTATTTACAAGAATTCTTAGTAGTAACTAAAGTGGAAATGAGGACAATCAAGAGTCTTTTTCATGTCCACAATTATGTCAGATTTATTGGTGTGTATGTGTGTGTGTGTGTGTGTGTGTGTGTGTGTGTGTGTGCGTGCGCACACACACACACACATGCAGTTTAAATGTAAGCCTTACCTCTTGACACCATTAGTCTGGTTTGTGCCAATAATGCTAGACTGGTCAGCCAGAAAACCTTCAAGGTCCTCCACCTCTCTCTGCCTTCTCAGTGATGTGAGTATAACTGTTTGCCACAATACTTGAGACTTTCTCATATTCTGAGATAGAGTCTCAGGTCATCATCCTTGTGAATGAACACTTGTATTATTTATGTTTCTCCCCAGTCATGTGACAATTCTAAAATTTCACGTTCATTTGTGACTTACTTTCTCCTCAGTTTATTTATTAATCACAAAATCTATAAGTACAGTATTTGTGTTTTTTTACATTGATATGTTCATGATAATGTTGTTATAAAAATATATATCATAATTCCAAACAGAAAATTTCTTTAAATAAGTGTATTTTTAAAAATGATCATCTAAAATAATAAGGCATCCTTTTTCAAAATTGAGGAGGAATTGGATTGAGAGATGCTGAAGAGATGTAGAATTTATAACAAGGTAAGGGAGAAGGGACAATAGAGGGAGGGAGCATGGAGAAAGCCTCATGTTTTTTTATATGGAAATTTTAATAAAATCAAAAAGAAAAAAATTACCTTACATTTTCTTGTGATTGCTTATTCTTAATTTGCTGATGAGATATTTCAGTAATGTTTGGAAATATATGATTCAGAGGGCATTCATATATGCACTAATGCAGTTTTCCACCAATATGCCTTGTGGTGAGGGCATGCTTTCTTATCATCCGCAGTGTCTGACTACACTAATTCAATTTATTATGCCAGGCCCTGTTAACATACTTTATGTGAATTGGCATTTTCTACAATAAAGAAACTTTTAAAACTATATATCAATTATCTTATGTTTTCCCTTTTAATTCACTATAGCATGTCTTGTTTCAAATTGAAATGGAAATGTAGCACTCTCTTCAAGTAGCTATAGCTTTTTACCTAATGATCCGATAAATTAGCGCTTGCAGATGGGTGTTTGCACTGCTTTTCCAAACTCAACAGGAACTTCCAGGGCTTTTATTGGAGAAGCAATATTTTCTCTTGTTCTAAATTTCTCAAAAGATCAGCAGCTAATATAGTATTTTCTGTAACAACTAAATTAAAGTGTTAGAGATTTGTTTCTCCATATGCTCAATTTTTTGATTAAGTAATGCCTTAAAGGACTGTTTTAATAAGGTAAGTGCTTTACCTGTGTGAGTCAGGCTTCGCTTGCTAAGTGATGAGTGGCTTCCCGCCATTGAATTTTTATGCAAAACTACTGCTATACATGCTTTATGTAAGACAGAAGGCACTTTCTACTATGCACACTAATCTTCAATGACAAGCATCAGATGAAGGCCAGTATTATTCTACAAAAGAATAAAGACCTCATACATAATAAGGAATTGTATAACCTAAAGAAAATTAAATGGTGATATTTATATTTCTTAAGGTGAAGAACATGTTTGCTGCATCAGATTCTATATAATACACATTTATTGAAAATTCATAGTGCATTCTATCTAATATTAAGGGATTTTTGTCAAAACAAGCATGACTAATTAGCACTTTCCTAAATGGGAAGAATTTTATTTTTAAAGCTAGAGTTTCTAAATTAAAATCATTTTTTAAACACACATGTGTATTTTCTGATAAAATTCCACCAAAGGGAAGAGAATGCCTTATGCAAAGCATTTCGAGTCTTCTGACTCTGAACCTGATGATGCTCTTGTACTGTCCTGTTCTCCCTCCATAAGAAAGTAAAGAGTGGTAACTCAGAAAAAGGTATCCCTTTAATTACAAGTGAGAAACCCAACCAATCCCTTAACATTCATCTGCAATATTTCCTGGATCACAGAAACAGAACTTTATCACTGATGTGAGCAGAGAATATATGACATTAGATACATTTACAGTTTCTCGGTTACAGAGTGAAGAAAGTGAGAAAGTTTAGGAAAAACATCTGAAATTAAATGGGTTTCTTTTTTAATCTTTTGCCCCAAAATAGCTACAGCTACAGGTATGAATTCTCATTAGGGTGTGCCAGGCCTGGAGAAAAGCAGTTTGAGGAATTTGTAGATTTGACATTTGGATAGAAGATATTCTGTTGTGGATTCAGTGAATACCTTGTGCAGGGAGTGGATATATGAAGAGGATTATCATTGATAAAACCTTAATTGTTCCTGGACACAGACTTGCACTTAATTTACATTAAATTATCTTTGAAACATTCGAATAATTGCTTAAACAACATTTAAGAAAATAAAAATAGCAACCATAAATTCCCAAATATTCAAGGTTTATAATAATCACTCTCCAAGACAATGAATTGTCCATCTTCTACTCAACAGTTTCTATTTGATCTGCAGTGTAGCATGATGAAAGCTGTGAGTATGATCACCAACTCTTTTCAGTGAGAGAATTTGAAACATTGTAAGTAAGCATGATCATTTAGCCTATGATAAGGAACTGACATTGCAAAGCACAAACAGATAAACTAATTTCTCAAGGTTGATGAGCTATCACAAAGAGATGGTACACATGAACACAGCTTCCAAAAATCCTGGAAAAAGGAAGTGGAATCATTAAATTCTCCTAGAAATCACCTGAAATTTCATTTTCCAAGTTGATGGAGACTGGAGAGTTCTGATTTTATAAGGTCTATCAAGAAAGAAAGGTCTGGAATCATTCACTAGACCTTTGTTGCTAAATTTCAATGATGGCTAGATTCAGGTGTCAACTTGACAGTTGCAGGTTATTTGGAACACAGCTGTGATGATAGTTGTGATGGAAGATAGTTGTGCTGTAATGGTTGGCGCAGGCCCTAGTCAGGCCTGCAGGTGTTTGTTTAATTGATATAGAAACCCCAGTTCATACTGAGTGGTACTTTCCAGTGGTGAGCCAGATAAAAGGAGCCAGATAAAAGGAGGGACTTGCTTTTCCTTTATCCTGTGTTGCCTTGCTGTTGACTCCTCCCTTGAAGGGTTGTTGCCTTCTTCCAGTGTAGCTGCTTTCTTTATCGCTGCTGTGGCTACTACTTCTGTCCTTGGTTGACTCAGAGTTCAGCCCTTTCAACCTTGCCACTGTTCTCATTGCCTTTGAAGCCTGGTCTCCCAGGCTTTGTTTCTGTTCATCACTGACATTGGAGTCCAACTGTTTTTCCCCAACATCAGAATCCTCCAGAGTGAGAGAGGTTGGAGACTCGGGATTCTTTGACTTTGTGAGACAGTCTGGTCGAGAGTCAAGCAGCTACAGGCAGCTACTTTGAAGGAAGAATGGGATCAAGAAAGCAAACTTGACTATCCCTGTCATGGTGGAGACATGAAAATCCTTGTAAGTTCATAAATTGATAGGGAAATAGAACCCATCTCCATGTCAAGTTAAATTCACCAAGACTTTTTGTTTATGAAAGACTAAACTGTATATGATACCTGCCACGTATGTACAAGCACACACACACACACACACACACACACACAATGAGAAATGGAATTATTTACTTTTATATTCATTTGTTATTTATTTAGAAGAAATGGGAAAAGAGAGAGAGAAAGAAAAAGAGAGACTGAGAAAGAAACAGAAAAAAGAAAGGGAGCGAGACCATAGTATAACAATAGAAATAAAAAATTTGTTATCTCTTCACCATGTGGCCTTCCAGAAAGTTCAAATACTTGCTTAGTCACAATGTCTTAAAATGTCTTTTTAATATTCCATGACTGACATTTTTGTAGATCTTTTTGGTGACTTTCTCTTACCCAATGACATTTGATCAAGTTCATTACTAAAGCACACAAAATTTATTTTTTAACATTGCAGCTGATTTGAGTATTTGAACAATTGGCTCTCATCCACATTTGCAGAGGGACATGACAGTGGGAGGGACATAGTTGGACTGGTCAATGTAAAGGTGGGTGAGAGGGAAGGGGGATGGGAGATGAAGGGGTAGAAGGGAAAATACATATATTCATTCTGATTATGCAAGAAAAATTCAAAATAAAAATATTTTAAAATAGGGCTGGAGAGGTGGCTCAGGGGTTAAGCTTCCGCCTTGCAGGCGGAAGGTCCTGAGTTCGGATCCCAGATCCCACGTATCCCCAGGTGGAAGCGGGGGCGGCCTGCGCTTCTGGTCCTGGTGGGGCGGAGCCTGTGAATCCCAGGGCAGAAGGAGGTGGAGGCGTCCATGGTGGTTCCCGAATTCGTCCGTGGTTCTACACATACACAGACACACGCGCGCACATACACACACACACACACACACACACACACACACACACGCGCTGTACATACATATGCACATGCGCACAGTTGAATAAATAATAAAAAATATTTTAAAATAAAATAAAGATCATTTGTTTCATAAAATACTAATAAGAAATTAAAATGCCTTCTGCAGAAATTCTCTGTAAGGTAATTATCACTATAACATCATGAGATTATAGTAATCGATTCTCAAGTCTCCATATGATTTGTTTTTTGTTGCTACAGCTCAAAATGCTAATTTTTCAGTGGAGTTCCCCAAGCTAACCTGGAACATAAAGAAATACTACAACTTTTTAAAGTGTCTTAGTTTTGCAATATAAATGCAACCCATCTAATTTTAATATATAATAAAATTTGTAGACCCTACTCAACAGGGGCCACCATACATGCTTATTAAAGAAGGTAAACAAAGACCAAGATGCCCAATACATGTTTTAGAAACACAAATTATACCCCCTCAAAAAAAACAGGACAGTGTGTCTGTCCCCTCTGAAAGTCAGAAACACCCAACACCAATGAGAATGACCTCTTGGATGACACTCAAGAAAAATGAAATTAGCACAATGAATTTCAAAGGTCAGTTTTAAATATAATCAAGGTGCTCTATGAGAAACTGTTTGAAGAAATATGTGAAGAAATCCTAGAGGAGATAAATGAGTACATGAGCAATTATGTACAGGAAAAATGTAAACAGGTAAAGATAAAGAAAACAAACAGTGGAAACAAAAACAAATGTAGGGTTACTGAAAGTTTATGAATTTGAAATATTTGGTTTAACAGAATAACATAAAAATGCATATAATTTTAAATTCTTAACACATAAATTGAACCAAAGTCATCTTTTTTTCAAGTCAAGATTTCTGTTTAATGAGAGAAATTTGAACATGGGTTTACTGCATTATTTTTAGTATAAATCAATACACTTAATAAAAACAGATTGTAACAAAATAATAAAACAATTCTCAGAAAATAGTATCCTTGATGCCTCAAGGCCAACAAAAAGCCATACAACATTATCAGCTTTGCACATATTTCCTAAAATACTAAATAATTTGTCATGTATGAGAAACTCAAAGAATGCTAAACAGATGTCCTGGTCTCCTGTTTATTAGTTTTATTGATTCTGTTGTTCCTCCAGTAGAGATTAGCTAAACCATGAAAAGGATCTTATTTTACATTTTTCCTAAAGTTTTCTCAGAAGAACCAAAGTTTATTAATAACAGTATATACATAATATGTAAATTTATGTCCTTGGATTGTTCTTCATTTTACTTTCTAATTTTACAAATAATTAAGTTCCTCAAGATTTTACTATTTGGCTACATTTTTAAAAACAAATTACCTTGTTGTATAAATACATGTGGGTTACTCTTTTGTAGGATGTTGCAACTTTCTCCGCATTTTATAATTTATCTGTAGCCCTTTCATATTCGAAACATTTTATTTTCACTGTTATCAAGTCAGCATAATGTAATGAAAATGTTTTTCTCTCCTGGTTTTGCTTTTCAACTCAGAAGTAGTTTAACATTTTCTTTTGGGCCTTTTCTATTCCCTTAGAACTTCTATCTTTTTGTTTAATATTTGAACAAAAGTGGTTTCCAGATATTTTCTTTCTTTATGTTTTGCATATATTAAATGCCCCTAATTTTTGCTAAAATTCATTTGTTCATGCAATATATTCACTAACAGCTCAAAGACACTGCACATTCAAGCCTGTAATGCTTATATCAATCATTGTGTTTTTGTGTTCCCTTTAATATGAATTATAAAGGTAATTGTGATTTTAGTCCACCATCGAATAATATACAATTTTCATATAAAAAGCTATAAACTACCACTAAACATTATGATGCAACAGTCCACAAAATGATAATGCTTCAAATCTGTTTTTCAAATGCCTCATAAAATTTTGAATTTTTATGATAATTGAAAATGAAACCAACTAGTTTATAGTGTTTATATATTTTTAATTAGGGTTTTCAGAATAACAAGTGTTGAAGAATATACAAAATCAAATTACTTTTTACAATATAATGATCATGCTATTTCCCTGATGGTAAGCCTCTCATGATATTCCCATGTTTTTCAAAAATAAATCCACAAATATAGACAGTTAAATAATGCCAAAGTGTCACGACTTGAATTCAGGACACTTGCCTAGTAGCATTTTAAGTTTCTCTAGTTTCCTTGATCCAGCTAGTGTAGGTGGAAATGAGGGTATTATATTTAATGAATTTTAGCATTTGAGGTAAAAATTTATAATAATTATATTGATTATAATTATTTATTGCCAGTTAATTCAGTCTTAACATATTCTGAAGGAAATTAGTGATATCTGATTAATGAATCAATCTGCTAAGGAAGTGCTCTGAATTTTGAGACCTTGAGATATAGATATGTTAATAGAATACTTTCAATATGGACTACTTTTTGTACTTTGTTTTTTATATTTATCTTAAGGTTATCCAAACATTTCATAGATGAAGGGATTCATTTAAATATTTGTTGTCTCCTGTCAAAAGAAAAGAGACAATAATTCACTAAGAAGCAAGGTAGCTATTACAGTGAATTTGTGAAAGATTACTTTGTAGAATTAATTCTTTATAAACCTGCCACAGGTTTTTCTATAATACTTATAAATTCACATTTTTAAGCTCTCAGTAAAATGAAAATGTGTTCTCTGGAAGAAGTTCAAACTATGTCATTTTTGCTCATTAGGATTTTAACATGAATCAGTTTGTCAAATTAATCAACTTTTATACACTACCATCTTGCAAATGTGTATAAAATATGACAATTTAAAAACTCCATTCACAATTACATGTGAAAAGATTCTTTTTAAAAAAAATTCAGTGAAGTCTCAATTAATGCTGCATAATTGCTCTATTGCTATAAGAAACCCTATTAGAATATAGGAAATCAAATCATTATTTGCATGCTGAGACAGAATCTACATCACTATTTACTCTAAGAGAATGATAGTAACCACATTTATTCCTTTCAAATATACCACCAAGTAGGTGAATGGTTTACACTTTATAAAGGACACATAAACAAAAATAAGGTGGATATGACTCAGGTATTGATGAAAAACTGCAAAACTATTTATCTTAAACTTCAAAGCATCATTGTGAACTGCCATGATTTTAACTTACCAAGTGAAAATAAATTTATCACTCATATATTATCCTATCCTTGAAAACTCTGAAACTGTACATAAATGATATATATGTAAAACTATATTGATTGGTTATGGAAATATCTCCAAAGTTAAAGGGCTTTCTGCACAAGCAAGACAATCAAGAGTTTTGATGCCCAGATGCACAAATGGCATATGAATGTGAGGACTCACTGCAACTCCATCCTCAGAAGGGGAGGACTAGTGACTCCAACTGCAAGTTGGCTAGAGAGACTAACCCTATTGAAACATTCAGGATTTGTCTGAGAGATCCAGTCTCAAGGAATAATATGATTCCCACCTTCAAGCTTTGGGTGGGAATGTATGTATGTAAATATATATTCACAAACACTTGACACTCATGCTTTCTCTACATGCAGAAATACATAAAAACATACATCACAAACATTTAAATTGTTATTATGTTTTGAATGCAATCAATTAATTTCTTGGGTGGGGTACTCAAAAAGCTTTACACTTCTCTGAGAGGTTTATGAAGACTAATGCTGATGGGGAAGTAAAAAGGTGCTTTCTTCAATGGTATATCCACTGATATAGGCTGCTTCCTGGAGAATGAATCAGGTCAAGCAGTCATCACAGACTAGATGAAACACAGTGGGCAGCACAAGCCAAAAGATTCGAAAGTAGGAGGGAATCAGAAAGGGGAGACCAAGAGTTTTAATGGGAAAAGGAGGAGAGTTCGGATTTTTGACTGAGAAGGAAAATATTGTAAAGTCACTATATTTATGAACATAACGTTAAAAGTAATAAAGATTAAAAAATTGAAGCCAGGGAATAATATAGCACAGCTATAATACTGTTATTAGGGAATAAGAGGAAATAAGTTAGTCATAAGTTCAAGACTAGCCTTGTCTACAAAGTAAGTTTCAGGCCAGACTGAGCATTAGAGTGAGATTCTGTTTCTATCTTCAATGTCATTTGGCACATCTTTAATTTTAGAGAAAATCATTGTACTCATCCTCTTTAGCAGTATAATATCAAAACACTGCTGTTGGATGGACTCAAGATGATTAGCCATTGATAAAATCAAAATATGATTATTATGATGACAAAATGGAATTAAGTCTGAATATCTAAGCAACTTTACTAGTACTCAGTGGCCATTAATACAGAATATTTTCCTGTAATCACTAATTATGTTTTAAAGTATAAAGCATTTAAAATGGCAATACTATCCATTAATTTTTGAAAGTTATATTACAGAATGTTCTTAAATTTTATGTTTATTTCCTATTTTATTTTATTAAAATTAATAATTCATTTAATTCTATTCCTTATTACATATATAGAATGTGTGAGTTGTACCATGGTATAGTTTTGGAGGTCAGAGGACAAATAACTTTGTGGAATCATGTCATTTATCCATTTTTTATGTGCCCTATTGCGATTTATCAGAGATCATCAGCCATGCACAGAAAGAGCTTTTACCTACTGAACCATCAGTCTGACCACATACTTAATCATAATGAAGATTTTTCATTCATTAGCAACTCATTCTTTCAGAAAACTAAGGTCTTAATTAAGAATTTGTCATAGCCTAGAGTATACCGTATATTTCAAGCCACCTACAATTTATGTCATTTTAAAGCAGAACATTGAAAATCATAAAGTCATCCTGAGATTTTGCATCTTCCATCTTATTTTGTGAACAAAATGGCTATTTCTTCAAGTAAAACAAATAGCTAACCATTGCAATTTAAGTAGCAAGTTATAATCAAACAGAAAGAATTCTGTGTACATACTGAGTTTTGCTACATGTGAATACCCACACAATTTTTTACTATTTTTCACAACTTATGAACATTGGCCTAATTATGCTTTACTGAAGTTAAATGTCTCCTTTTATACATTATGCCTTGACTGTTCTAGCCATTGCACTGTGCTTTCAATATTGATAACCATAAATATATCATAAAATAATTAAGTCACATAAAATAAATGTATCAGTCAATCCTTCCTTTTATTTTATGCCACAAGTATAGCACAAAATCCCTCATCATAATATGAAAAAAATGCTTTGCATTCTCCTCAAACGTTTCTGAATTTAGTCAAATAATCTAAGATCAAATTTTGATATATTATAACATTAACATAAACTTTAAAATATTAAAGTTTAACAGTCATATTTACCTTTGGGAGTTATGCTGTCCACACAGAAGTGATGAGAATTTAATTTGCTACTTGAAGACATACAAGAATCCTTATGTGTTTTCTATCAGGAAGTGAACCTATATTGTATTGAGTGTGTTGTCCACAGGGGCTTTCATCATGATCAATATTGTCTCTTTTCAATGCATCCTTCATTCATTTTTAGAAACATAAAGATTTACCTCTTTTCTTTTATTTCTAAATTCCTATGCACCAAATCTTCCTCTGGTAGGTTAAATAAGAACTATCACTTAAAATCACTGCAACTAGTTCCTTTGAATTTAACCTGATTTTATATTCACCTATGGATTGTTTCAATAGGAGTATTCTTTCTAGTCTTAATACATTTTATTTTAATCGAAAATAAGGAGCTTGATCAATTTTCTTTAGAGGTGTCTTGTTAAGATGACAAAGACATGAAATTAAATGTAATTTTCATTCTGAGAGTACACTTTCCAAAAGTTTATTAGCTTTAAATCATCACTATGTGAATGTCATGAGCAAGCTTCTATTTGGAACACTCATTGAGACTTATCATTCAATGTAGGGATGCAGATGTAGAGGCTAGCTAAGAATTATTGAGCATTACGGAGTGCTCAGCACTCTAGTATTTGTTTATCATATATTATCTATTTTGTCCTTGAAACAACTAAATGCCAAATATTTTATGCATGAGCAATTTTTTGCAAGTAACTCATGCAAGCCAGTAATATTTTGAAACCAGTGACAGAGAAAACATAAGATTGGTTTTTGAGAAAAATTTAAAAAAATTTTAAAATCTACAAAGGCCCTCCCCCTTGTTGACTGTGGTTTACTCCAAAGGCCTAAAGAAAAGTAGAAATTATGTAAATTCCAGTCTTCTCCTACTCCCATCCCTATTCTACCAGTACTGCCATTACTCACTGTCCTGCTGCCTTTGTGAAGTCCCTGCCTTACACAGGACTGATGCATCAGTCGCTTCAGTGGTTAGAGTCCTTCCCAGGCAAACTCCTGGATAGAAACAATTGCTCACCTCTCAGCTTAGTCAATCTCTGATCAGACTCTTTTCCCAGCTTTTTTTTTTTCCATTTTAATAAGTAAAAGGATAGTAGGGAGTCTTTTTTTTTATACTTACACAACTTTTACCCTTTTGAAACATTTCATTTTTGACTGCTATTTTTTCTAATTATGTAATCACATTTTTCTTGGTATTGATTAATTTATTGAAACCAATCATAATGAAACCAAAGAATTTCAAATTTATGAGTTCTTAAGCTCAAGTTCTAAATGACAAAATATGTCAAAGGACCGAGTAACAAGATAGTTGAGGTAAATGAAACTGTCATGAGCACTAGATATAAAGTAAACAAAAACAAATCAATCAATAAAAAGATTTTATTTATGTAAATACTTCTGTCTGTGAACACTTATGGACATTTCAAATGTGCTGGTCAATTTTTAGGTAATTTCATCTGTAAGCATGAACCATATGAAACTCTTTGGTAAAGTAAGAGTGCATATTACAGTCATCTTATAAAACTATAATGGTATAGAAATCTCTGACTGTGTAGTGACACTATGACTGTTGTGACAGAGAGCAGTACATTATTAAAGTGTGTGTAGTGATGCTGGTGCATTACCACTGTGCGTCTAAGTGTATGATAGTAATGTCATAGTGAACACTATCACATGTCAGATGCAAGCCTTGACAATAATAATAAAACACTGTGCCATTTGATTTAAGTACTTATTCTTTATTATTACTTCATTATCACTCTTCAGTATTGTTTCTCTTTAATCAATTTATATTACAGTGTTCTTGCTTGTTATGCTGTTCACAGTCCCACTACTTACATTCATATTTACTCCTTTTTTTTCAAGAAAGATCATTGTGTTGTCATCCTGTAATCTAGTATTGTGGGAGTACACTCTGTGATGCCTGAATGACAGTGCTTTCTGGAAAGATCTTGTATTTGTTTCTTAACTAGCCCTTGTCAAAAGGTAGCTATTTCATCTCTGAACCAGTGTTACTACTTGGTTTTCCTCTTTCATGTCATATCAGAATTTTATAAAGTTCACAGTCTTACTGTATGAATTCTGCTTTAGCTCATTAAAGTCAGTGTACAGTTAGATACAGGTCTCACCTGGATAATTGAGAACTGAGCCTTTTGTCATACCTAGGCAAAATCACTCTGCTAAAACAAGACTGAGATAGTTCATGAGAGATTATATAAATGATGTCGGCTAGACCATTCCCTAGGTAGATGTATAAGACAGAGAAAGCTTATTCAGTATTTTTGCAAATGGGTAAGATCTTTTCAGAAAGCACTGATACTTTTCAAAAGTAAGAAACAGAACATCCAGAGCATGACATGAACATGATGATCCAGAGACATTGTAACTCCAGTCCAATAGATCTTCTGAACATTTCTAGGCCTATATATTTGGCCAAATTTCAAAAATTTGACTGAACTATATATGAATGTATTACCATAGCAATATTTTATTAAGAGAAAATATACATGAAAATTGACTTTATTTAAACTATGCACAGATTCTGTGACTATTGTATTACCAAAGGAACAAATTCCAAGAATAACCTTCCCAGGAGATCAGTGACAAGAATGGGAAAGATTTGGAACCCTGAATAAATCTGTATCGGCGGCTACTGTCAGTAGACTTCCAAAATGTTATGATTATCCTAGCAGATATGTGACTTTGTACATCTCTTCCCAGGCACATGAATCAAAATGTCATGGAAGTGCAGGCAAGCCAAGTAAACAAGTTGTACATTCACTTCATACATCATTGATCAATGAATGCTATCAATTTTCACACTGTCGAGGATCCTGGTAACTTTCCTGTTGAGTGGGTGGCATAAATTTTTAATGACCTAGGGGTCACCACGAGGAGAATTACTAAAAAGCACTTTCAGTGATCTAAAAATAATCACCAGTCCACATACTGAGGAACTTATAATATAGTTCCTAAGACTCATCTGAAATGTATATTAATGTACTTTTTTATGAGTAAATCTCCTGAAATGAATTGCTGAACAAATCTGTTAAATCAACAGATAATTGAAATGAATTTTTCATAGATTATTCCCTCTGCAGTTTAACAAAGTACTAACTAAATTAAAATTGTTGGTAAAAATCTTCATTGAATGATAGTATTTAGAGTCCTAATATATCTTCCTCGATAATAGTGATATTCCTTAAATAACATCTAGCAAATATGATATTTTTATACAGTTACTGATACTGTATGACATTATTAATTACAGCCAGTAATTTAAATAGGCACTTATTCTTTCTCTTACATATGCTTTGATTCAGATAATACTATAACATGATACCTACATTCCAATATCATTGAATTATTTATATTGCTCTGAAAAGTCTCCACACAACTTACTTGTTCATTCCTTTATCTTTCCCTCCAAATATATGGCTTAAAAGGGTGCTTTCTTTTACTTATTAATCTAGAGATGAGCTCATATAATGGTCACAGTGTGATTTTTGAAAATAAAGACCACATCCTGTCTCTAGTCTTCTGAATGCCTGTGCTTTATAATGCAACGTGAAATCCTAATGTCTGAAATAGTTGTCTCGGTGTGCTTCTTTGTTTAAGAGGCTCATGTTCCATAAGATATTTTTTTTAATGATAGATTCTGGGTGTCCCCTGAGGGACACTGTCATCACAAATGTCCCAGAAGGTCCTGAGGTGAGAGGAAGAGGTGCGGTGTGTGGTGTAAGTCCTGAGTCTGGTGTCCTCTTTGATCTCTGCTCAGCCCCTTCTCTACAGCTTCACTCTGTTTTCTATTCCTTTGGCATATTACATCACACTTATTTAAATAATGGCGAAGATAAAATGAGGATTATCAATATAAGTCCTAATTTTAGATTCATATGTGTTCTCTCATTGACAATTTAACTTGAATTTTAATTTTTATGAATTTAGATATGGTATATACTATTTACTACATGAAAAATCTTTGAGATCATGAGTTTTAAAGAAAGTTTATACTTACCTCCATAAAACCATTGAAAATATTTGAATATGTCTAGATATTTAGTTCTAAATTAACATTCTTCAAGCAGTGGATATTTGCTGTAAAATTTGATAGGTTTCACCTTTTTGTTCACTTGAAATCTGCTTGTCATGTAATTGACCATATTCACTGCTGTCCCCTTTCTCACATACCAGTACGAATACTCCCTTTTCATACTCCTTCTTCCAATTAGTTATCTAAGCTCAACTTCTATTTTCATACATTGCCCGATTGAGGTAGAGATGTCACCATGATGGTTGAGGGTTTGAACTTTGAGCATGTCTGCAAAGAATCAGTGGTGAGTTAGTCCCTGAACAAGCCTTCAGAAAATTGTCTAGTTTAAGGGGAAGGCTCAGCCTATGATTGGTGAGGCCGTTCCCTAGTAGTTGAATAAGATGGAGGGAACTGGTGGGGAAGTCAGCGTCTTCTGTATACTTGTCCAGACATGCTGTCCTGGCAAATGAGGATTGTCGTTTTCAACAGCCCTGTGGATTTGTGTGGCCAGTTCGCTCAGCCTTTTCCTTCAAGCTGGAGTCTTGACAAGGCTCTCCTGTCAAGTTAGACAAGGAACTGTAGCCAGAAGATTTTAAGCATGAATAAAACCCTTGTTTCTTAGATTCATTTTTTTCTTAATGAACTTTTCAGCAGCAATACAGAGTAACTGTTACATGTGTATAAACAATGCTAGGTTCCATATATGAGAAAAAATGTACAATTTCCTTTTCTGAGTCTGGGCTAATTATTTCAATATGTTTACCAACATATACTTTTAGGGTATATTTACATGTATAAATTATTGGATTATATCATGCTTATATTTTAAGTTTTAGAGGATATTTACAGGAGGTTTTAGGAAGTTTACTGACTTCCAAACTTGTCACAAACATACAATTTTTAACTTTGGAGAGATGGAATATTAATATATGATTAATTTTTTTCTCATGAACAGCAGTGCTAAACATTTTTGATTTATCTGTTGGTCATGTATATATCATCTTTTGAGAAATGTCTATTCATTTTTTGCAGTTATTGATTATATTTTTGTGGGCTTAATTATACTGACATCTGTATACTATCTTGATATTAGTTGCCTTAAAGGTATGCATATCTAATAAATAAAATTTTCCAACTCTGTAGGGTTTTTCTTCATTTTCTTTTTTTTATTTAATACATTTTTTTATTATTATTTCAGCTCATACAAACTTAATAGGTATACCAGTTCCCTCCCTCCCTCCTCCTCCCCCTGAACCTCCTGCTCCCCCTCCCCTCACCCCTCCCTCCCCATCCTCCAGTGCCTCCCCCCCAATTCCCAGAGAGTCCTTTCTTGTGCATGCCTGACTCTCCTCTGGGCCCTCCTCTCCTATGACTTACAAGGACCCAGTGGCATTTCCCTGAACCCTTTCCCGTGTTCCCTTTAAGCATAGGAACACTACTGTGGCTGCCAATCCCTTGCCTCCAAGGATCTTGGTGCCTTTAGCAGATGCTAGACTTTGTGAGGTCAATAGTGTGTTGAACATTGCGCAGGGCATGCAAAGTCCAATTATGATTTATTCGGCCCTAACTTGTGTGGAGTATCTTGCAAATCATTGCTCCTCCCACCCTTTTGCTCTTACACTCTTACCGTCCCCTCTTCCGCAAATGTCCCTGAGCTTCAGGATGGGGAGAGATTAGGCTGGCCTAGTTCTAAGTGGTTGATATAGAGTCTCTGAAATTCTGGATTGTGGTTTGTTGATTTTCTTTTGCAGTTTTGTTGCTCCTGCAATGCCCTTCACTCCATCGTGATGGGCACTATATGTCACCCCCTGGCCAGAGACAAAAAGCTGTTAAACTAGAGTCTTGTTATAAGAGCACATTCAAAGGTAGATGTAATAAAAGTAGGAAACCACAGTGAGGGAGGGGTCTATCACCCATTTGCAAAATGGTTACTTTTTATCTGCCAGACTATATGCCCTCCCCTTCTGTTGAGATCATACCCCCTTAGTTGTAAATGATCTGTGAACTTAACCAGGTGTCACATTACTTACTTGTAGTCCTTGATGGAGGCCCATTTTCTCTACTGTAACATGGTCACTTCTCTCCTTGTTTCTGGTGTGGCCCACGGTTTTCTTTACCAATAAGAAGCATTTTTATTTTATGAGTTCCCATTTGAATATCTAGGTTATCTCCTGAGTTATTAGATTTCTTTCATAAAGTCCTAAATTTTACTTAAATTTTATTAGATTACTTAAATATTATTTGATTAACTTCAGAATTTCATATTTTTACATTCAGGCCTTATTCATCTTTTTGTATACCTAATTTGTACACAGGGTAAGAAATATGGATCAACTTTCATTTTTCTTCACTTGGGTATTAAATTTTCCCATTTCTTCACCATTTTTTGAAGGGCTCATCTTTTCTTTCTCTCTTTGACACATGTACTGAGACTTAGGTGGCTGTAACAATGTTGTGTCTATCTCTATATTTTTACTGACAACTCTTTGGGGCTACACATCTGTTTTTGAGCCAATAGCATGTTGGTTATGTTGCTATGGCACTGAAGTGTGCCTGAAATCAGATAATGTGCTATCTTCTGCATCATTCTTTATTACTCAGGATTTCCTTGGCTCATCAGGGTCTTCATCCTTTCATATGAGGCTCATTTTTGCTCTTTCTGTTCCTTTAAAAAATGCCATGCAATTTTGAATGGGAAATGCATTCAATACAGATAACTCTGCAACTGGCATCTATTTTAATAAGTCTGTTTCACAATATTTTTACTTTCTTTTTTTTTAAATTATGAGTGTGGCATTCTTTCTCTGTTCTAGTGAATCTTTTATCTTTGTTCAGTACTTCAAAGTCTACAGTGCAGAATTTTGTCAGTTAATTTTTTTTATACTCACACAGTTTCCTTCTGATTATCACGTTTGAAGTTCCAATAGTTTACTTTTTTGTGACTTTATTTTCCTAATGAAGACAGAGATATTCCAGCTAGTTCCAGGAAATCATAGGTTCATGAAGAACAGAAAGAAATAACTTTTACCAGCTTAACCTGCCTAACTTCTACCCACATATCTGATAACAGAACCCTACTTTGAGTCATCAGCCATATATTAGGGGACTGACTGTATTGTGATCTTCTTTGTGTTTTAGATACTACATAATTCAATATTTTGACCCATCCAGTTGCATGCATTTGCATGTTAGCTTGTTTGCAAATCCTACGTAGGTATTACAATGGCTCTAATCTTGTTTTCTGCATTATTGTACTATCTATAAATATTTTTGATTTATTTAATTTTATATTCTTTTGCCTAGTTACACAAGGTCAGTAGGTACCCCCATTTTACCTCCTTGAGTCCCCTTCCCCCCTGTTTCTCTTCATTGCATTCTCCCCTGTTCCAACACCTCCCTCACCCCTCTTTCTTAACTCCACTTCTCTTGGTGTTTTTTTGCCTGCTCTTTACCATTGTCCAGAAAAACTACCTATCTACGATCTGAATTTACCTGAGTTTTCTACATTAGTGAGGGTTCAGGACTCAGTGGCATACCTTGGGGCCCCTTCTTGGGCTACCTGCTAGTATGGGAACTCTATTATGATTGTTTAACTCCTTGCCAATAAGGATCTTACTGCCTGAAGCCTTCTCCACTGTGATCCATGCTTGAATTTATGGTGACATGTCAGCCATTGTGCAGTGTAGCAATATCCTGGCTGCTGCACCCCAGACTTGAGTGGAGTATTTTGTGTGTCATTGGTTCTCCGCATCTTTAGGCTCATACAATTTTGCTGCCCTCTTCCACAAGGTTCCCTGAGCTTTAGGATGGGGAGAGATTTGACTGGTCTGGTTCCAGATGAACATTGTAGGATATTTAGTATACTGAATTATAGTTTGTTGTTGTTTTGGTTTTGCTATGCCTGCATTGCCCTTAACTGCATACTGATTGGTTGTTGAAGTCATTTCCTAACCAAAGACAAAAATTAAAGAGCTTCTATTTAGATAAAGAGATGGTAAACTAAGCAAAAAGGCAACTCACAGAATGGGAGAAAATCATCACACATATGATAGATCTCTATTATCCAACTGCAGAGAGAACATAAAAAATTAAAGAGCAAAGAGATAAATAGCCCAATTAGAAAATTGTTCTCAGAACTCAAAAGAAAGTTTCCAGGGACAAAATTGAAATGTCTAACAAATATTTTAAAAAATGGTCCACATCCCTAGCCATCAAGGAAATGCAAATCAAAACTAACCTGAGATATCATCTTACCCCATCAGGTTGGCTAAAATCCACAATACAAGCAACACCAAATGCTGGAGAGGATGTGAAGAGAAGGGACTCTCATACATTGATTGCTGGAGGGAATGCAGGCTTTTGCAACCACTCTGGAGATAAGTATAGTGATTTATCAAAAAGTTAAGGATTGAAATTCCATATAACTCTGCTCTACCATTACTGGGAATAATCCCCTCAATTCATCAATTCACTACAGTGAATTGATGAACATGTTCAACAAAGAACTATTTACAATAGCAAAGTCATGGAATCAACCTATATGCCCAACAGTTGATGAATGGATAATGAAAATGTGTTGTTACATTTGTACAATGGAATAGCACTTAGCCTTCAAGAAAACATGAATTATGAAATTTTCTGGGAAGAAATTATATTGAGTGAAATATCTCAGGTACAGAAACATAGATGCTATATGTTCTCACCAATTAATGCATCCTAGGTCCAAACACACTTAATGACATATTCAAAAGTAAATCTTTGTAACAACCACTATAATTTGCAAAGGATTATAAATAGGAGGAAAGGAGAAGGAGGACCTCAAAAGAAAGTAGACAAAAGAACACACTTTGATAGAGAAATTAAGCCATAGTCATGTACTGCATGTAAGTACAGAGACACTTCATGTATGTCACTCTCATTTCCTTTTCTGTTCTCTTGGAATTGAACGGGTTTGATCTCCCCAGTCGGGGAAGGTACCGGCAGTTAGATGGTAACCAACAGGGAAACAGGAGACTGACCCCATCACTTCTGTGTCCTATTCCTATTCTTCCATCTACCTTTGAGTTTCTTTTTATATTAAGATCTTCGTTTAAACAGGTTTTTCCTGTAGGAGGAAAAAATGAAGAGAAGATTGAATTATTTTGTAGGCATAGACTATCATGGTGGCAAAGTCATGAGATCAGGAACATGAGGAAAGTTCTTTATATCTGCAATCAGAAAGAAGTGAAGGATGATTGCTAGTGCTTTGATTGTGTTGTCCTTTTGTTTCACAAACCCAGCTAGGCAGCCTCCCACAATCAAGGTTCTCTAAGTTTTTCAGGTAAATCTTTCTGAATACATACTCACAGATGATATGTTCCTATGGTGACACTAAAGTAAATCAAATTGAAAATGAAGATTAACATCTTTAATTATTAGTATTGAGAACACCATTTAAAACACAGATAATTTGAAATTAACATGCAATCGTCATGTCACATAATGAATGTTTAGTTTATGCAATGGCATGAACATATATACTTGATATACAGGATCAAATACTGTATTATTTTTTAACAAAACAGAGACTAGGAATGTCTTTTATAAAAATACAATGTAATTATAAATTTATTCTCTTTTGGAGAATTGAATATTTGGATTTATTTTAATCAAGACAAATGAAATGCATTGACTTCCACATCTATAATGTTGTTAGCTAGCATATTGATCACTTTTGTCCTCACTTTAATAATAGTTTCTTTTGTAAAAAAGAGAATTTCTCTTATGTCCTTTTTTGATGGTTATGCTAAACATACAGAATTTGCTTGATAAAAATTGAATTTGCTTCTTGTAATTAACCACTTTTACAATTTACTTTAAAAGCTTTTGCAGCAGCTCCTATTTCAAGAGAGAAATGTTTCTCCTTTTTCCCATCTATGAGCTTGCTGGAATGAAGTGGAAGGTTCAATAACACACAATAAAATGAAGGTGAAGTAAAATGTAGAGGCCTTAATCTTGGCACACTGTTCCCATCACAACACCAACTTTCTTCGTGGAATAATAATGGGAAACGGTACTCTATCTTGCAAGCCAACAGTAACTGAGATCATAATAGGGTGCAAAGCTCCCAGGAAAAAAAAAAAGCCTGGTGCATCAGCAATAAACACAAGATAGATCCCTGAAATACTGCTTTCCTAGGGATTCAGAATTTATATTCAAAACGTTGCAGTTGCTGTGAGACATCACAATAACAATTCTTGCAGCTCAGTTTCAAAGGTCTAATAAATTAGATTCTTCCTTGGCTCAATCAAAAATACCGTGTTCAGCAGTTTCAACAATGGAAGTCTCATCTAATTAAATTAAGTGCTATAGAAGCTCCTGCCAGCAACACTACCTCAAGCTGATAGACTCAGGTTTACAATATTGCTAATCTGGCATGCAGCCGGACGATCATAGACAGCAAGCCAACAATTCGATCCTCAGTGACTGAAAGGCAAGAAAGGGGCAGGTTTTGTTTTAATGGAGCAGAAATGCTAACATGAAAATTTATATTTCTCCATTACCATAGATTTACAAGGTTTTGGGAGGCACATTTAATAATAAATTAGACTTAATTTTTTCAAACATTGTGAGCTCACCACTATTTTAGTGTGTAAGCTAATTTTCTTCCAAAACCATCTGCATGAAAATGAGAAATGTTGCACGAAAATGCATCTTCCTTTGTGCTGATTGTTCTCAGAGTCTGTGGATATATTTGTACATTCTCTTTGTGGGATTTCTTTGTACTCACACTACTTAAAACTATCAAATGTTTAAAAAGTAAAATCAAACAACTATTCAGTAATAATATTTCTATTTAGAAAATTAATTTAATTTTTCTATTGAGAGATATTTTATAAGTCCAGAGAAACAATATATATATTTTTGTGAGGGCTGTATGTTTCTTGCTAAGGTTTTATATTTTTTAGCAACACAAATGTATAGCATAGAGTGATGTTATTTGATTATGATTCAATTACTAATAATTGAAAGGCAATTAATAATTATAGTATATAATGATATTATTAAATTCAATAAGATCTAAGTTTTTAAATTCAGGCAAACAAAGGTATATGAAGAAAACATTTGGTAAATAATAATGGATAAGAAATAATTTTGTAAGAATGTAGTAAAAACAAAAGGAATAATAAATGATTCTTACTTAAATACAATTAGTGTTATGGTAACTTATCTTAAATTTTCAAACAGAATCTAAGAAGTCTAGAAGGGTTTGAGAAATGTGTGCAGAACTTTCAATGTTAGGGCAAAGATAAAACATCACATACAAGGCAAGATCTTAGTCAACCTCTGAGATCTAGGGAAATATGTAAAAGAGAAGTATTTATTTTTTGTATGATAAAGACTCAGATAATATACATTAAATAACTTGTTCTCTTTTAATAGTACATTTGAATACATCTATTTAAGAACTCTCCACTTTCACATATGTATATGAACCTTTCATATTTCCCTTATTAAATAATTTATGATTACATTGAAATGCTTGTGATTTTATTTTGTATTTGAAGTTCTAAATCCCAAAGTGAGTTATAGGCATGAAAAATATGTAAATCATATGTGCCATGTTCTACATTCCCAGAGTGCAATGAAAGTATAGTGCTAAGTGGCAAAAACAAAATATCATCAACTGTGAAAATAGTGATGGAGGAAAATGAAAGGAATAATACTCTATTTGAAATATATGTGGTGCCATCATTTTTTTCTTAACCCATCTGAAAAATCTTATGAAGCCCAAGTACAGATGTAAAAGAATCAAGCTAATAAAAGTGAAGAAAAAGAAAAGGAAATAGATGGTAAAATAGTTCAATAGACACAATGAGGACAAATGCAACTACAATGAGAGCAATGGTTAAATGGAGGAAAAGAGTGGCAGAGACAGTAAAGAGTTGTGAATCGGTTTCAAAGCTATATCAACATTAAGAATGCTTTTGCTGAACATAGAAATAGTTTTCACTTCAAATAAAAGACTTAACTGGGATTAATTTGAAAAAGTTAATTTATCCCAAAAAATAATGCAACAAGACTCTGGAAGACTTGACGTGGCATTCATTTAAATTCTCCCAATCGTGGATTCAACATTAAGAAAAGCTCTCTGCATTATTCCGTATATCATTGTGCTGAGCACTGCCTTGGTGAATTGCTTAGTGTGTTTGCAATGTCCAAAGAAGTAACAACCAAAACTGTGTTCCTACTTTATCCAACACTAACAATGAGTATCCATGTAATGTACTGTCAGACTTTTTTAAATGCCACATCAGGATTTTATATGTTAAAAGAAAGACTTAAGGCCAATATTATTAGAAAGTCCTCTGAACAGCAAACAAAATAACTACTCATTAATACTTATCTGAAAACAAAAACATCATTGAATTCATTTGCCAGGCTCTTAGCAGCTAGTGCGGAAGGGAGTGCTGCTCCAGCCAGGCACAACCTGGGGCTGAGCAGGATGATGAGTGTCGCCGGCCCCAACCCCCCTCACCACCAGGGAAAATCACACCAGGCCGGGAGCTCTGTCGAAGCAGGAACCGACTTTATTCCAACAGTCAGGCCCTTATATACCCCACCGATATCCC
Organism: Typhlomys cinereus; assembly: GCA_023101885.1. Lineage (NCBI taxonomy): Eukaryota > Metazoa > Chordata > Mammalia > Rodentia > Platacanthomyidae > Typhlomys > Typhlomys cinereus. The sequence goes on along the minus strand of JALPQD010000232.1, from coordinate 1,014,938 downwards.
ATAAGTCCTAACGTGAGTCTTTGCTGATTGGCCCTCTCAGCTAGGCAATTTAATGGCACCAACTGTAGAAGGCGTAGTCTCGCGAGATATGTAGTCCTCTGATATTATTATGGGCTAGTGGGGCGTTACTATGGGCCAGTTGCTGTTGTAACCTAAGGCTATATTGCATCAGCCACAAGGCTGTGCTGAATTATGCTGGTGAGGCAGCTTAAACATGTCATGAAACTCTAGCCAGACTCAGGAAGTTCCAACAGTCCTTGTCATTTGTTCTTATTTGGGCCACTTTTTAGATAAACCACACAAGTGGTTTTTATACTTTTTAAGGTACACACATAGACACACACACACAATGCTCACATCATATTTAAATGTAAACATTGTTCACTTTCTTGCATATGAAACGAAATCATAATCCCAGTCAAAGTTTCTTTTCTCCATTAAGGACTGTAAATTTACTGGAGGCATATCTTTAGAGTTTACTTCCTGTATACTTACATTTCAGAGATGCTAAGTTTTCCTAGGTATGACCCTCTCTTGACAGCGCATCAGATAAACCATCAAAGAAATCTTGTACATGTCATGAGAGAATCTTCTCTTCATTACCAAATTTAAGCCTTCTCAATTTCAGTCCTATTTATATATGGTACAGAGCAGAGGCTGAAATCAATAAACCCCTCAATCAAGCTATGAAATAACACAGCATCATCAGACAGATGTAATGGAGTTGAGAAGGGTCAAAGAAGGGCACTGAGGCAGATGAAGGAGATGAAGTGCTTTTCCTATGACTTGAAACTAAATCATCTCTTCATAATGTGAACTACACTTAACGTTTCAGTCAAAAGTCTACAGAAAGTCAAGAAGTTTCAACAAGGTAACATATTCTCCAACTTTCATAATGTTAGTATTAAGATATATGATTAGATTATTCATAGATGCAATTTTAAGATATTGACTAGTAACTTCTAACTGAATAATATCTAATTTTGATGTATTGAAGAGTTTATTGTTAATCAGTTAAGGTTTTCCCATGGCAGAACAATGTCAATGTGTGTAGTAGTAGCTGTAGTAGTTGTGATAGTATATGTCCTGCACTTGTAATTCATACTGTGACAAAATGAAGCATACAAATTGCCTGTTTTACAACTACTTTGAAGCAAGATCAACAACTGCTATCTATGAAATTTGTTTATATTTAATTGTCACTTTGCTTCCAGAATGTTGAGCATCACTGAAGAAAATCAATATGGCCTGTAATACCATACTTACACGTTATATCACAAGGAACTCTTGCACTTTCAATTACATGAAATATTAACACAACAAGGTACAAAGAAAACAAGAAATTAAAGGTTAATTGTTATATCAAATTCTATCTACTAAATCTCAAGTTCTTGGAAAAAGTAAACTACTACTTTCTGAAATTGACCTTATTGCTTTTTAAAAGTGACTCAAATACGGTACTGCATCTCTTCATTTGTATATTTTATACATCTTCATATGTACATTTCATTACTATTTTCAAGGCTATTGCATATATGTGACCAAGCACGTTTAGCAAGTATTCCAAGGATACATATGCGAATTTCTTTTTAAAGCACAGGTGTGATAGTTAAGCCTGGATGTCAACTTGACACACCCAGTATTAACTAAGCTGGGCTGAGACCACGTCTGGAAAGGATCAACTGAGACTACTTGAAGGATACCCACCCTAGATCCTATCAGGACCTCCAAAGGATCCTCCCAGTACTGCATCATATAAAAAGGAGCCACCAAGGAGAACAGATGCCTTCTTGCAGCTGTGCTAGGAATCGTTCTTCCTTCCGGCCGCCGGGATTCTTCAACCTTCCAAGACCCTAGGAGTTCTCCAGCCTTCAGCCATCACCTACTTGACTATTGAACTGAGCAGCTAGCTATTGGCAGCCATTGTTGGAACTACCTCGGTTACTGGAAGCCATCGTTGGACTACCTCAGCTGCTGACAGCCTTCGCTGGACTACCTCGGCCATTTCTGTAAGCCAACCCAATAAATTTCCTATATATATATATATATATATATATATATATATATATATATATATATATTCATTCTGTGAATTCAATGACTCTAGAGAACCCTAACTAATACAACAGGTCAAGTAAAAAAACTGCATCTTTGTCTTTATTGAGATCATCACTTACATTTTATAAATTTAATTTAATTCTTAACTATGGCATATACATATTATGCATATATAATCCTTTCTCTATGATAAGCTATTAACTGTAGTAATGAAAAAGATGATTCTCTCATGACATTTACAAGATTTCTTTGATGGTTTATCTGATGGACTGTCAAGAGAGGGTCATACCTCGGAAAACTTAGTGCCTCTGAAATGAAAGTATACAGTGAGTAAACTCTAAAAATATGCCTCTAGTAAATATACAGTCCTCAACATGCTTCATTTTGTTATCTTTAGCGTTTTCTTTTATTTTTTTTCAGATATACCACATGTGTACTCAAAAAAAATTTTGTGAGTATATCTTATAATAGCATGAAAATTATATCTACCTTCTAAGGAAAAGCATGTCTTTAAAGGCCACCTTTGAAATATAGCTATATAAACTATTTCTAGTTTAATATGTTTTTCACTAATACTAAGAAGTAGGAAATTAGTGTATTTTTCCTTTCATTTTGGACAATAAATTTTACTAATTTGCTCTTGTTTATAGTGTTGACATCGGAATTAAAGTAATATGCTCTGGTTTGTAAAAGGAAAAACCTGAGCTTCTTTATTCAACAGAGAATCACTTCTCAAACACATTAAGATAGATGAGGCTTGAGAATCTTCCTCCCATGTGGCTTGCGACACCATCTGGAACACGTGGTCTCTGAGGACACTATGATTGTGAAGAAGGAAGATCACAGAAGACACTGACTCTTGTGGGCCCCAATTTAAAAGTGACACATGCAACTACTTTTACCTGTCTGCCTGCTCATAGTGACAAATCTAACTTCAAGGCAGGCTGACCACGTTGAGAGCTGGAAATACATAGTGAGCACAGTCTGTGAAAGACATTTACAATGCTAAGTATGTGTGTAATGCATTGCCTTAAAGCTTGAACATTCGCTTAGATAAAATGCATGGAATATATACACACTGTTGAAAGACCTGGTACCAGTTAACCATATGAGCAGCTGCTGCAGATCAAGAATGAATTAAATATTCAATCCCTAGAACTTACTTTGAGCCTACATTCAGTTCTCTGTTAGGGAGGAGCCTAAAGCCCAATGTCAATCGCAGGTGAACATGTTTGTTCTTAGTCAATGGTCAGGCATATGACCCTGATTAAAATCAGTGGGACATAATATAAAACAAAAATCCATGAATATAGGACAGAAATTTGTAGGGAAAGATGGCTACCAGGGGTTGGAATAAGGTAAGAGTGATTCATATGAATTGTTTACATGTAGAAACGTCTAAAAGAACAAGATTTATTAATAAAAATAGAGAAACTAACATAGGATTTAATTGAGAAGCATCTTTCCTCCAGAGAAGCAATAAATAAACATATCCTGTCCTGTGGAAACTCACCATCAAGAAGTGTGAATGGGTTGTGCGGATTATTATTGTACTGTTTCTTTTTTATTATTTTTTTTTTGTACTGTTTCTTAATGTGAGCGGAGAGGGTCAGAAGTCATCATATAGGCCAGGCCTGCAATGAAAGCAGTCCAGGAGAATAGCAAAAGTAGACCTTGATCTCACAATGTGATTCTATCCCCTTGCTCAAAATACAGCAGTAATTTCCAAGTTTGAAATAACAAGAACTATTGTGAGGTGTCCTCAAGCCTAGAGACAATTGCAGCTCTAAGTGCTGTAAGCAGCAAGTGGCACAAAGACCCATTTAAGGCAGTTTCAAGGATCAAGAACATCACGCCAATCTCAAGTTAACCGTACATTTCCCAATCCTGCTAAAATAGTCCCTGGCTAAGGTACTAAAATGAGGGAAAGAAATGATGTTCAGGTTCTGTACGTTAATTTTTCATTACCATGAGTGTTGTATCGCACTTTTTTTTTCCTTCAGACTTAACATGGCCTTTTGGACTGTGCCTCAGTCTGACCTAAAGGAGACATTTGGTTTTTGTCTCTGTTCTGTAGCATTTTGAAATATTTTATCTGAAAGGAGATTCATTAAGTGTTAGGCAGTTCTTTAAATTAACAAAATTTAGGGAATAGCACTTTTCAAAGTAAAGAAGCAGTAAACAACAACTAATGGAGAAATATTTCTGGCTAGAAAAGTAGTGTAGAAGAGATTTTGAACAGCCCAAAAGTCTGGAGAACGCTGTCCAACATGCAAGTCTTTGAAGGGTCTGCAGGCATGCAGCTTTGAAGAGTCCCACCCAGACTGGCATGGGCTTTTCCATTATACAACGTTTAAGTTGTCCCTGCCACTGTAAGCACTCCTTATCCAACCTCCTGTAAGTAACCACAAATAACTTATTGGTTCAACAATTGGCATTTCAGATGATCATTTGTTTTGATTTGTCCTGAAACACATTTTCATGGAATCATCTGAGTGGCTTGCCTAGATCATTTATTTTAACTGCTATAAGTCATTATATTGCATTAACCTTCACATTGTTTCATCTATTCTACACTTAGTAACTCTTAGATAATTTCCAGATTGTGGCCATGAAGAATGAATCTACTCCAAAGTTTATTGGCACAATGTATCTATTATTCTTAGATATAAACCTAATAAGGGGAATAATACCTGTATATGCCCACCTTTGACAGATAGTATACATGATATTACAGAAAAAGGAATGTCAGAGGATATGTTCTTATTTCTTATATAAATTGACTTCTACATTTTAATAAATAGGAAGATATACAAAAACGTCATCTAATATGAATTAAACGTTTAGTTTAGATAAATTGTGTTTTAATATTTAACTCCTGTACCTCTAGAGTATTAGGATTTCCATCACATTGTAACTTTAACAAATCTGGGGATCTTCAAATTCTTTAATAGTTAGACTGATATGAAATTGTGTATTTCTTACTACAGTTTTAATTTCAATTCCCATAATTAGTAATAAGCTTGAATCATTTCACAACCTCACACACATAAATGCATGTTTTATGATTTTTTAAAAAAGAGCATATTTATGCTATTTCAATGTATTTTGAATTTTGTATTTGTTACATTTTATAATAATTAGTTATATGTGTGGAACAATGCTTTGAATTTATTTATTGAAATTATCATAACTTTTCAAATGAACTTTTTTTCCTCAGTGCATTTGTGGGGGTTGTGTTATGAGCTGCTACCAAATGAAACTCATATGGCTTCTTGGTTACCTTGAATGCTCCTTATTTTGAAGGTGTTAGCAATTGCAAATAGTCTTTGTTCCTAAAGCAATTAAAATATTTATTTTGATTAGTATTTTATGTAAATATTTTCCTGATATCTTTTTAAGTGTTAGATTTTATCATACATAAGGAACATACAAAAGATTGTTTTCAAGATCCAGAGAAAAAATACTTTCTATTATTTGGTGTGTTTATTCTGTTAATAGATATGTTTGGATTTAGATTTATCTGTTCATAGCCATGGATTTTCTAAACTTTGTTGTCTTTTTTTCTGTGTCATTGTATTGGGTGCCATCTGCAATAACATTCTTTGATCATTACCAAATTCATAGGAAATATTTCAGAATTATTTTTGATTATCATCTTAGTTATGATAAAAATGTTAATTTGTACTTTGAAGAGTATGTAAAGGTTGTTAAAATTATTGTTAGAATATTAGTTCTAACAGAACAGAAAGGAAGGTGCAGAAACACAGGACAAGTGGTGTTAAGATACATTGATTTTAGAACTGACAAGGAGGAGTTACCATTTCAGTTCAAGATCATAGAAGATGTATTTTGTTATAGGACCCAGTAGTAGATGATACCTTGTAGATGATACCCCATGATACTACAAAGTTAAAATCGGAAAAGGCAGTAGGCACATGTAATTTGTCAGCATCCACCAGAGTAGGATTGATTTAGCCTCTTAATTTTTCAATTCTCCAATAACATAATGACATTTGTGTTTGATGCTACTAATTGGTGGATTAGAAAAAAAAACCCACTTAGTGAAACTCACTTTATATCTTTAATCAACTGTTTAGTTCCTTCAAAACATAGAATTAGACACTTCTTAAACAAACATTCTTTACCTTAGAAATGATTGTGACACAATCTAAAACTGGTTGTTCATACTATGCTATCCTGTTGGAGAGGAATAGAATGGCATGCTTACCACTCTACACAGCAGGTTACGTGTTGGGAAATTCTTTCTGATATGTCTCATTGCACATACCATAAAAGGAAGCACTGAAGATAAAATAGATGATGTTTTAGCTTTGTATCTTTATTTTTTAATTGGGGATACATAGGTTAAACCCAATTGTGATGTATATTGTAATTAAGTCTATTGTGGGCCTTTTTCATCACAGTTGGCATAGGAAGATTCATTAACTTGCCTCTCCCTTTCAAAGTAGTATTATCAAGATCCATAAAGAATACCAAAGTCTTTACAATTTAATTAAGGTATCAGCTGCTGTAGTTTCCAAGATGACCTCTTGTTATCTGTCAGAAATGTATTTTAGGAGGGACTTTAAAGTGTTTCCCACCATTGTATTATACTACTACATAATTAACTAATATGTGGACTTGCATATGTTCTGAGTCATAAGCTATAGCAAAATTAAGTTACAAGTATTATAGTTCATCCAGTAAAATAAGCCATTGCCATCTATCAAAAAAAATAACATCATATAAGCTGAATACAGAATTCAAAATAACAGAGTAAAATTTAAAATTCTTGATAAATTTATGAGCAAAATATAACTCAAAGGATGTGTCATATGGTAAATTCAGTCCATGTAGATCATGGCATTTCCAGGAATCAAGTTTTGAATGTTTTGTCAACAGACATGAGAATTCCCTAAGAAAAACACATTAGAATATGTATTAAAAATTAATGATGATTTTCCTGTGGAATATTACATTTCTGTGTGACTAAATGTTTTGGTCTATAAAACCAATTTCACTAGCAAAACTGGTACTTCCATTAAAGTAAGAAATAAAAGAAATCGATGTAAAGGAGACCTGGTTAGCGTTTATTGTTTGGACTTTATGCTAACTCTCATTATTATTACAAAATTTGTTCTGACATGAATGTTAATCTTCATGAATTTGTAAAAAACAACAATTTTTGAATTGAATATTTTGTAAAATATAAAAGTATGCTGTAGTTCTTTAATTAAAAATAAAATTAGATTTTATTGTTCTTGATTTGTTTTTCTAAAAATGAACTGAATACTACCAGTGTTACTAAAGATAACTACAATTAATTGAACATATTTTTACAATATTAGAATAGAATGTTAAACCTATGATGTCTCATTTTCTTGATAACCACAATAGAAAATAAATGCAAAGCACTGTTATTCTAACTTATATAGGCCAGTCAATAATTTGGTTGCTGGCTTGTATTCATATTCTAATATATTGCATCAATAAGAGTTTTACAATACTGTTTTCATTCCACCATGTCAGAAAACTGTAACTTGTTACTTCTGAACATAGTGCTTTAGACTTCTCTGACATCCTGACTTAATTGTTGACAACTCTTTTCGTTGGTTGCTTGCATTTCTTTATTTTTGTTGTGGGTTTCTGTAGTGCCTATAATAGAGGGAAGGGTCTTTATTTTTAAGCAATATTTATGGCTCCTGTCATACAAGAAGTTTGCAAATTAACTGGACCCTTTGCATATGAAATAAAAATGATAAAAATATAATAGTAATTATCAACTATGAAGATAAAAATCTCAATTCTAAAATACATGAAATAATGACTAATGCAGAGGTAAAGAAATTAATATTGTATATACAGTTGGTAGCTGAAAATTCATTTTCTACTAAAAAGTAAGTATGATTTGTTTGTTCTTATTAAGATGAACCTAGGACCTTGCACATGCTAGGCAAGCAAATGCTCTATAATGAGCTTTATTCCCGCACTTCAATATGTTCATGTAAATGTGTGTTAAAATAACTTTACAGCTTTTTATGTCTCTCTTCTGTTACTTTTTTTTTGTTTGTGCATCCTGATTGGAATCGACAGAAATAATCATGTATGGAAAACATGATGAGAAGTGCCAACAAATAAGAGAATATCAGGTGCTATGATTTTTTACAAGCTCATCAAAATTTAAATCTCCAATAGTCCAAATTTTTTAATTTTCTTCTGTTTATATTCCCACATAATCTATGAATGCTATTTTAAGTTTGTTCAGCATCAGTTGTGGAATTATTAAATTTCATCTACTTTTGTTATTTCCCATCCTAACTAAGACTGATGAAGATCAGTTATGGTATGAAGTATGCATTGTATGGAGGAAAGCAGGGATATTTTGGTAGGTTTTTCTCCCTTTTGGGTTGTTTTCACATATGGAATCACTTCTGCCACAGGCTAGAGCCGCAGCCTTAAGACCAGGGCACCCCCAGACCAGGTGGAGAACAGAACACACACTCTCTAGGCTGAGTGAATCTGAACCCACTTTATTGAAACTCTGTGATAGCTTTTATACAGAAAATTTGGGGTAAAGGATGTTGCACCTATAAATAGACATGCAATTTTCTAATCAGTAGAAATCACCTTCAGGGTGGACATTTTTTCAAGAAACTAACCCATTGCTTGAGGGTAAAGGCACTTAACAGAAACATTCTCCCAGTATTTCCAAATCTAGCTAGTCTATAATGCTGAGCCCACATAGTTGTCATTGTTTTAATAGACTGCATTTTAAAAATACACAGAGGCGGATTGAGCTAATTTAGATTTCAGCAAGGAACATATTTTACAATTAACTATATGTGTGCCCAACATCCGTAAGTTCCAGCATGAGTTTAAGCAATATAATTATTAAAAAAATAATTCCTCCTATGATAGCATCCTTCCATTCCTTTAATAGTAAGGTTGCTTATGGCTTCCTTTGAGGAATTCCAGAAGTATATCGCCAACAGTTGTTTTGATGACCCATCGTGCATTCTCCAAACAAGGGGTCCATTCTGTCGGGCCCCAAATTGCCAAGGGTGTCTCTTTCGAGGCTGAGGCAATAATTGGTGGGGGTGCACTCAGATGGTCCATCTCTGTGATTTCCCATAAGAGTGCTGTTTGGGAAAGGGAAGACATGCTACTGTACCCTTGCTACTGACATGGATTCTCCAGTTTGGATCGCAAATACCATCGCCAGTGGATAGTCTTGGCGTCTAGACTTTCTGGCATGAGGGTCTCTTCCTTGGCCTTCAGCCAGGGTAAGAAAGTATCACAGTTCCTTTTAAAGTTCTAGTGAACAGATAGCATAGTCTTATACTTCTGGAATTTCTGAGTTAGTTCATAGGTGAGAATTTTACCCACTTATGTTTTAAGACTATTGAAGTTGTTCTCTAATTTTGAGGAGGAGGGAGGGAGGGAACTGGTGTACCTATTAAGTTTGTATGAGCTGAAATAATAATAAAAATGTATTATATTAAAAAAATAAAATAAAATCAGTGCACACATTTTGGCTAACAAGTCTACATATTGTGACTTGTTACAATGAGTACAAATGAAATCTCTATTTAGAATTTAACTTAAAGTTAAAAAGCAGGCTTTTTATCTAAATCGGAGAGCAGGAAGCTAGTCCCAAAAAACCAAAGAGCAGGTAAAAGGCACTCCTAATTCCCAGAAGAATTCCTCTGCCAGAGACAAAACTTAAATTACCTAGAGAGGATTTCTTTTTTTCTTTTTTTTACATTAAAGTTAAATTTTAATTCTTTTTTTTACGTACATTCTTTATTATTTCTGCTCATACAAACTTAATAGGTACACCAGTTCCCTCCCTCCCTCCCTCCTCCTGCCCCCAAACACTTTGCTCCACCACCCCTCATCCCTCCCTCCCCATCCCCCAGTGCCTCCCCCCCAATTCCCAGAGAGTCCTTTCTTGTGCATGCCTGACTCTACTCTGGGCCCTCCTCTCCGATGACTTACAAGGACCCAGTGGCATTTTCCTGAACCCTTTCCCGTGTTCCCCTTAAGCATACGGACACTGCTGTGGCTGCCAATCCCTTGCCTCCAAGGATCTTTAGCAGATGCTAGACTTTGTGAGGTCAGTAGTGTGTTGGACATTGCGCAGGGCATGCAAAGTCCAATTATGATTTCTTCGGCCCTAACTTGTGTGGAGTATCTTGCAAAACATTGCTCCTCCCATCCTTTTGCTCTTACACTCTTACCGCCCCCTCTTCCGCAAATGTCTCTGAGTTTCAGGATGGGGAGAGATTAGGCTGGCCTAGTTCTAGGTGGTTGATATAGAGTCTCTGAAATTCTGGATTGTGGTTTGTTGATTTACTTTTGCAGTTTTGCTGCTTCTGCAATGCCCTTCACTCCATCCTGATGGGCATTGTATGTCACCCCATGGCCAGAGACAAAAAGCTGTTAAACTGGATTCTTGTTATAAAAGCACATTCAAGGGTAGATGTAATAAAAGTAGGAATCCTCAGTGCGGGAGGGGTCAATCACCCATTTGCAAAATGATTACTTTTTATCTGCCAGACTATATGCCCTCCCCTTCTGGTGAGATCATACCCCCTCAGTTGTAAATGATTCAGGAATGAACGTCTGTGAACTTAACCAGGTGTCACATTACTTACTTGCATTCCTTGATGGAGGCCTATTTTCTCTGCTGTAACATGGTCCCCTCTCTCCTTGTTTCTGGTGTGGCCCTCCAACCCCATCCCTCCTGTTCATAATCCTTGCAATTCTGTATTACATAGGTTTACTTTTGAGTGTCTCAAGGTGGGCTGGGTGAGTTTGGTACTAGGAGCCACCTATTAGGGAGTACATATGGCACTTAATTTTCTGAGTCTGGGATACTTCACTTAATATAATTGTTTCTAATGACATCCATTTCCCGGCAAAGTCCAGTAATTCATCATTTTTGATGGCTGAGTAGTACTCCATTGTATAGATGTACCATAGTTCCCTTATCCACTGTGCGTCAACTGTTGGACATTTGGGTTGATTCCATGACTTTGCTATTGTAAACTGTGCTGCTATGAGCATGGTTGTGCTTGTGCTATTGGGGTGAATCTCTGCTGCATGGGGGGTTATTCCCAAAAGTGGGATAGCAGGGTCATATGGCATTTCAATCTTTAATTTCTTTAAGAATCTCCAGACAGCTTGCCAGAGTGGCTGTATGAGCCTGCATTCCCACCAGCAATGTAGGAGAGATTGCTTCTCTCCACATCCTCTTCAGCATTTGTTGTTGTTTGTATTGTGTATTTTTGCCATCCTGACTGGGGTGAGATGATATTAAATAGTCCTATAACATGTAAGGAAATTAAAGAAGTAATCTCGAATCTTCCCACCAAAAAATATCCTGGACCAGATGGATTCAGCACAGAGTTCTACCAGACATTTTAGGAGTTAATAACACCAATACTCCTTAAACTGTTCCATCAAATAACAAAGAAGGAACACTACCAAATTTCTTCTATGAAGCTAATATCGTTTTAATCCCAAAACCTAATAAAGATTCACTTAAAAAAGAAAACTATAGGCCGATCTCTCTGATGAACACAGATGCAAAGATTCTCAACAAAGTTTTAGCAAATCGGATTCAGAAACATATCAAAAAGATCATTCACAGGGACCAAGTAGGCTTCATCCCCAGCACACAAGGTTGGTTCAACATACGCAAATCAATAAATGTAATTCATCATTTAAACCAGTCCAAAGTCCAAGACCACATGATACTCTCGATAGATGCAGAAAAAGTCTTTGACAAGATCCAACAGCCTTTTATGATCAAAACGCTAGAGACAGTAGAATGGAAGGAACCTTTATCAATATAATAAAAGCTGTATACAACAAGCCCACAGCAAGGATTATGCTCAATGGGGAACAACTGGAAGCATTCCCACTTCCATCAGGAACTAGACAAGGCTGTCCACTCTCACCACTTCTATTCAATATTGAACTTGAAGTCTTAGCTGAAGCCATAAGACAAGAAAGGGACATAAGAGGGATTCAAATTGGCAAGGAAGAAGTCAAGCTATCCCTATTTGCAGATGACATGATCTTATACCTGAGTGATCCCAAAAACTCCACCAGGAAGCTCCTGGAACTAATTGAGAAGTTCAGCACGGTGGCAGGATACAAAATAAATGTGCAAAAATTAAGTGGCCTTCCTATATGCCCAGGATGAAAAAAGTGAAAAAGCCTTGAGAGAAACAATCTCATTTACTATAGCCCTTAAAAAAAATAAAATACCTTGGTATAAACCTAACCAAGGAGGTAAAAGACCTTTACAATGAAAACTTTAAAACCCTAAAGAAAGAAATAGCAGAAGACACCAGAAAGTGGAAAGACCTCCCATGTTCCTGGATTGGCAGAATCAACATCGTAAAAATGACCATCCTACCAAAGGCAATATACAAATTCAATGCTATACCAATTAAAATCCCAAAGCAATTCCTTAAAGAAGTTGACCAAATAATCTGAAAATTCATATGGAGGCACAAAACACCCAGGATAGCAAAGACAATCTTGAGTAACAAAAACACTGCTTGAGGTATTACCAAACCAAACCTTAGTCTATACTAAAAATCCATAGTTGTAAAAGCAGCCTGGTACTTGCTCCAAAATAGACACACAGATCAATGGATAAGGATTGAAGACCCAGATATAAGCCCACAAAAATTCAGCCATTTGGTCTTTGACAAAGGGGCCCAAAGAATCCAATGGAAAAAGAACAGCATCTTCAACAAATGGTGCTGGCAAAACTGAATCTCCACATGCAGAAGATTAAAGCTGGACCCATACTTGTCACCATGTACAAGACTTAATTCCAAATGGATCAAGGATCTTGATATCAGGCCAGAGACTATAAGAACCATAGTTGAAAGGATAGAGAACTCCCTCGAGCTGATTGGGCTCAGCTAACATTTCCTAAACAGACATCCAATGGCACAGTCACTGCTACCAACTCTCAACAGTTGGGATCTTGTGAAATTAAAGAGCTTCTGTTCAGATAAAGAGATTGTAACACGAGCTCAAAGGCAACCCACAGAATGGGAGAAAATCTTCACTAATCACATATCTGATAGAGCTCTACTGTCCAGAGTGCACAAAGAACTTCAAAAACTAAACTACAAGGAAAACAATGGCCCAATTAAAAAATGGGCCCTGGAACTTCAAAGAAACTTTACCAGGGATGAAATTAAAATGTCTAACAAATATCTTAAAAAATGCTCCACTTCTTTAGCCATCAGGGAAATGCAAATCAAAACTTCCCTAGAGAGGATTTCTTAGCACCCGGCCATGGGCATTACTGTAACTTTTGGAGAAATTCCTAGCACCTGCCTATGGGTTTTACTGTGAGATTCCCCAGAGAACAGGCTTTAGGCCTGAACTATACTTATTTTTCTTATTTTTTCAAATAATGCCATATCCTTTTTCCAAAAGATATTTCTTTGAATCCATCTTTTCCAAACTGAGACCTATTCTACCAAATTGGTTAGATAAGGATGCGGCACTCTCCATTATGAGCAAACTTACAAGGTTTTAAACAAATTGAGTGTTATTCACTGAAAATATCCACCGTGCATGTATTAATATGATAACATAATTTTTTTCACCAAAAAGAAGGAAAGAGAATGGAATCATTATTTTTGGTTTGAGTTGCCTACTCCAAAACATCATATGTCCTGAAAGAATAGCTAGAGAAGAACTAAATATAGGCATCCTTGTTCAGCTGATATATTGACATCGTATGTCCTAAAAGAATACCTAGATACAGGTATCCTTGTTCAGGTAATGTATTTAATTAGCTTCCTCAAGAGATAGTGACTGAGAGCATCAGAAGACAAAGACATGAGTAGAAGCTGGAGTCCAGTTTCAACCTCAGCTCATAGCACTTAGGATAAATTACACCACATATTCTATGTTATACAAAAGCCATGAATTTAAGGAATCACATTGTACTTTTAGCTTCAATTATAAAACAAGAATTTCTCAAATTGAAAATATATATATATACATTATATATATATATATATATTATATATATACATTAAGGAGATAGATTAGTGAATAAAATGTTTGCCAAATTTACCAGATCATCAGAACCCATACAAAAGCTAATCAGCCATTTTAGTAACCTATATTCTCAATGCTCAAAGAAAGCAGAGAGACACAGAATGACTAGAGCCATCTGTATTGGTAGAATAGCAGACTGGAAAGCTCTTGAACAAGTTAAAAAGCTGTATATGGTTTCAACCTGAATTGGTTCAGTGACACAGGCTCTGTGTTTGCATTCTTATCTGGTGTGGTCTTTGGGAGTGTGTGACACCTTTGAGATGTAGAGCCTAACCTGTAGCAGCATTTCACAGGGTAGGTAGGCCTTGAGGTTTGACAGTCTGCCCTGGTTTCCTTTCAGTTAGCTCTAACAGTCTCTACTCCTAATGATGTCTGCGGTGACTTGAGCTGACCTTCTTTTTCTGCCTCCAATTGTGCCTTCTGGCATGAGTTTCTGCCACGATGGACTATATACTCTCCGAAACTCTAAGCCAAATGAATCCTCCTTTCTCCTTAGGTTGTATATAGATGAAAACTGTTTCAACAATAGAATAGAAACAAACAAGAGTAAATGGAGCAGAGACGCTAGATGGATAAAAGAAGTGAAGACTGATTGAAGTGGACACACTGTGTCAGCTTGGGCCTTCACCTACACTTACACACATAAAAATGTACACATAAAAATGCACGCCTCTGCAAACATGTGGGGAAAAAAAGACAGTTTTGGTCAGTGTTTTCAAATCATGGGATAATGTCGTTAAGAAATTGTAAAGCTTATCACTAAGATTCATTCAACATAAAAAACCTTTTAAAATTATGTTTTGCTACTTGACAGTTACATTCATGTATACAATGTATGCCAATCATAGTGTGGCACTCTCATTCAGTGCTTCACCCAACATATTCTCCTTCCCATCATCCATTCTAGTGTTTTCTTGTGGTGTAACTTTTTAAGCATCCAGCTGGGTCCCATTATTGCCGTGGTCATGGGCATGCTTGCAGGAAAGCATGGATTATTTAAGAGTATACACACTACTAAGTTACCTTCTGTTGATTTCTCACAGCCTACAGTGCTTACTTTTCTTTTTCCATGATAAAGTATTTCTAACAAAACAATTAAAAAAATGACGGGTCTATATTAGCTCACAGGAGCAAGTGACACATGATCAAATTGCCTCCACACTCAGGAAGTAGATATGTGTGCACCTGCTTACCCTGAGATTTCTTCTTTATTCCGTCCAGGACCCAAGTCCGTGGGACAGTGCTGAAAACATTACACATGTCTTCCCACCTCAATTAACCCACTGTAGAAAACTCACATACCCAGAAGTTTGTCTCTTAGGTTATTCTAGAAACTGCAAAATTGGCAATCAATGTAACATGACATATAGATTGTAGATGGTATATCATCTCTAGTTTTCAGGAAGATAAACAATATGCACGCCATAAGTAAATTGTACTTTTGTTAGCATACATTGTCTTGGAAGTCTGAACGTGGCATTCAGTGTATTTTCTATTATTATCCTTTAGAACTCACCATTGCTTCACTTGGCATAGCTAACCAGGACATAGCAAATCATTTTAAGTATATTAAATTATTAAGAACCATGGAAAGAAAAATAATTAACACCCACATTCAGGATTTTCTTATGTGGCTGTGATAAGATAACACAAACAACATAAGGAAGAAAGGGTTTATTACTTGGTTTATAGTTTGAGAGGGTATTAAGCTACTTTATTAAAAATATTCATTGGTTTGTTTCTTTTGTTATTTTGAGTGAGTGTGTGTGTGTGCGTGAGTGTGCGCACGCACACACATCAGAGGCACTGTGTATATCTGTGAAGAACCAAGGGTGATTCTGGGAATTATCCTAGATTTCTTCTATCTCATTTTTTCTTCTTTCTGAGATTTCCCAGTCTCTGCACTCTAGTGCTGGAAACTGCAGGCCACTGTAGTTTCTGCCTGGCCTTTTTATGTGGGACATGGCATCAGAACTGAGGACCTTCTGCTTGAGAGGCAGAGTCTTAACCTGAAATATCTCAGAGTAGGGGAAATAAAGTTTTTTATATCAGGGAACTTATGAGGGCAAGCTTAGCTGAAGAGATGTTTAAGCAACCACCAGAAAGGAAAGAATCACAGTTAAGAAAGTCCAAAAAAATAATAAAATGTGGGAGAAAAAAAGAGAAAGTCCAGAATAGTGCTCTATGCTTGGATTAGGAAATGGAAAAATAGAATTGAAATTAGCACTGGACAAACCTATTATCTTAAAGCAAGAGCATGGGACATACAGTATCATCCTTGCATATTTTTCACATGTAGTCATTTTGGCACATGTATGTATAGTATGAAAATGTACATAAATGTGTGTTTTATTAGTTAACCAAAATATCTTTTTAGTGTTACTTAGTATTTTTATCTATAATTTTAAAATGTATTTTATTGATTGTTTTTCTCTAAAAATCACATGTAATTTCTTTCCTTACTTTTTTGTGGGATTCCTTATTTTTTACAAATCCTACATGGGATTCATAGATACTTGAATAAATTCAAATTTTCTTGTCTATTGCAAAATGAAATATGCTTTAAACCATAAGGAAAGGAAGCCTCCAATTCCATTTCATCAGTAATTACTTAAGACTGGGATCTCTTTGAAACTGTAGTAGTAAAAGATTCCTCATTGTATAGTTGATTAAAATGATCATAATCTCTTTTTGATGTATAATAGTGAATTATGTTTGATTTCCCATTTTACTTTTCATCAAGGTTCATATTATACCTTCAGTTTGTTGCTTTATTGTTATGTATGTAAGTTCATGTACTATATCATGTACTATATTTTGGATTACAAAGATCATTCAAATAGTGAAAGAGTACATAAAATAATTATAACTTGCTAATTTGTTATATATACACAATTTAATATTTTAAATTATATATTTATTGTACAATGTAGTATATATTCATATAAAATATATGTTATGTTTTCATATATACCACATTATATTACATGTTTATTATTATAATTATATTAGTATTTTATTCTAATATAACCTTAAAATTAATGCCATATCATCAGCTAATATTGTTCTTTTTTATAATATCACTGTCCCATGAAGAGGAACATACTTTATTGGTACACTGAATCTAATTGTTTTTATGAGTTGATGATAAAATAACAAAGAAAAGCTAAATTGATTGTTTTTTTAGTTTTTCTGCTCCTGCAATATCCTTGGCTCCATCTTGATGGGTATTGGATGTCACTCCCTGGCCAGAGATAAAAACCTGTTAAATTAGAGTCTTGCTATAAGAGTATATTCAAAGGTAGATGGAATAAAAGTAGGAGACCAGGGTGAGAGAAGGGTCACCCATTTGCAAAATGGTTACTTTCTATCTGGCAGCTTATATAAATTCAGAACATCAGAGACTCTATATCAACCACCAGGAACTAAGGCAGTCTAATCTCTCCCCATCCTGAAGCTCAGGGAAATTTGCGGAAGAGGGCGCGGTAAAATTGTAAGATGGGAGGAGTAATGATATGCAAGATACTCCACACAAGTTAGGACCAAAGCAGTCATAATAGGACTTTGCATGACTTGTGCTATGTCCAACATATTATTGACCCCACAAAGTCTAGCATGGACTAAAGGCACTAGGATCCTTGGAGGCTAGGGACTGACAGTCACAGTAGTGTTCCTAAGCTTAAGGGGAACACAGGAAAGGGTTCTGGGAAATGTCCCTGGGTCCTTGCACCTCATCAGAGAGAAGGACCCAGAGGAGAGTTTGGCATGCACATTAAAGGATGCTCCGAGGATTCGGGGGGAGCCACTGAGGGGGAGTTACTGGGAGGTGGAGAGGGAAGGGGAGGGGAGGAGGTGGAGGGAGGGAGGGGAGGAGGTGGAGGGGGGGAGGGGAGGAGGTGGAGGGGGGAAGGGGACCCGTGTAACTGTTAAGTTTGTATGAGCGGAAATAGTAATAATAATAAAAAAAGAAACAGTGAAACAGAAGTGAACAATTGCTTAGAAGTCCAACAACTGTCTGGAAGAAGAACAAAAAAAAAAGAAAAAAGAATAGCTAAATTGGATGTATAGCTACCCACTAACAATAATTGTGGTTTCTCCATGTGGTTATATGATAGGATAAAGTTATTAAAACTAAAATTTCATTAAATAAAACAAAATTAATCCTCAGTTGATAAGGTGAGCATTGCAGCAATCCTTGGAGACATGTAAATCATCACATTATTGTGTGGACAGTATTTTAAGTTAGAATCTCATTGTTTAAAAATAATAAAATTTACTCTAAAGAAGTTATAGTTCATATTGTAAAATTCCTCAGATAATTAAAATACCACTCTGCCACCATAATCTTTTTACTCTCAAAAGCTGAAGCATATATATAGAACTACTGTTAATACTTTTTATGTATTCCAATCAATGTAAAATATACAAAAGTCTGCTGCAATTATTTGATTTTTATTCAATTGTTCATTAATTTTTGGCATGAAAAACACTGAATAGATTTATGTAGTAATTATCAAAACCTCATATATAAATTATATGATAGTCAAAAGTGCTCTTGTTCTGGAAACATCTATGAAATGTCTAGTATATTTTTCCCTTGTCTATTAAGATGCCTAAAATGCTCTTCAAAGCTCTACCTACCCATTTTCTTATGAAGTTCCTACAGTATTAAAAGTTGAATGTAGTCCTTTTTCACTCTTCCTCCCTAGTTCTGGTCTTTCCTACCTTTACAAATCCTTTTTAAAGATTTATTTTTAACAAACACACAATTACACATAAAAAATGTACCTCTTATAGTATCCTTTTAAAACTTATAAAACATATATAAACTGAAGGACATATATAAACAATATTGAAAATGTAGTAATTAATATAAAATTAATTACCAAAGAACTTAACAGATACTCAATAAAATAGTATAGCAAACAGCATATGAAAAATCTTCCATATCAGATCTTATCAGGCAAATGAAAATTTAAACCACATAGAGGTATCATTACAAGCTGTTTAAAATGCCCAAAATTCATAACACTAAAAACCCCAAATTGAGCAGGATGTGGACAATGGATAGTGCTCTTTTATTACTAATGACGATATAAGTTGCACTGCCATTTTGTGAATAAACTTGTTAGGCTATTGTAAAATAAGTCTGCCTTCACCATGTGATTCATCGTTACATACCTGACTGAGTCAAAGGAATTTGAAACCTGCATTATGGATAGATTTTCTAGCATATTTATTAATAGCTAAATTTTAGTACAACAAAGATTTATTTAATAAATATAAAGCAATTGTTATAAGTGGAAAACATGGTATTATATAAGAAATGGGATTTCAAACTATGGGAGGAGAGTTGAGTGTATGTACTGAGTAAGAGAATCAAATCTAAATACTGTACTTCATGATCTTTGATGTCTCACAAAAGAAAAAAAATATGGAAACAAAAAAATCAATTTTTCCAGGTGGATAGAAGGAAAGGAGAGATGAAGAGTCTCAACGTAAAGTATATGTTAGAATACTGATGCCATAGTGGCAGGCAGATACATATCTTTGCCAACTTTTTCAAATCCAAATAATATGCAACATAAAGAATGACATTTAAGGTAAGCTATAGACTTTGGGTTACCATGACAATGGTGTTTGGATATTGCGTCATCAGTTATGGTAATTTACACTTCTTGTGAGGAATTTTTTTAATGGATGAGGCAGCACACAAGTAGTGTCAGGGTATATACAAGATATATCTGAACCTTGTTTTTACTGTTCCTGTGAAATTAAAATTGTTCTAGCAATGAAGTCCTAAACAAAGGTCATATTTTTTCTCTTGCCAGAAAATACTGTTCCTAACAAGTATTTAATCAACACTAATTTGAGACATAAATGTACCAGAAATAAGTGTGGCATGGCATTTTTAGAGCTTGTGAAATAATTTGTAAAAGTTTCATTTGTAGTAAATATTGCATAGCATTTTCCACTAAATAAAATATTTTCTTGTACAGGGACTAAGGACCAATAACAATATGTTATCTTCATTGTGCTGGTCACTTGCATAGGTCTGCCTACACAGTGGTTCAGTATGTCATGACAAATATACTTTAAAAATGTAGTTTTCCTGTAATAATATATTGTAGAATAACGTTTTTGTAGAACACACATTTCTACTGTGGCAATTGGAAAAAAGCTTCTGAAATCTTGCTTGAAAAACAAGAATCTATCTCAAAGACTGAGAAAATATTGCAGAATTTCTTCATTAATATAGTTCAAGTAACCCATTCTTTATAGGTTACTGTTCGTTATCTTGTGGAGTTTCTTGATTTGAGTGTTTCCAGATCACATTCCAGCTTTGAGCAAGCGATTTGTCACATATTCTGTCCTCTGTCTAATAAATGAGTGGGGCTATAATGACTTGGTTTGACTATTGTTCATATATTGCTGACAGAAAGGCAGATGGAGCTATAAAATTTTGTTTGTCATATTTCTATTGGTGATGTATTTTGATGAAGTTAAATCTTCACAGAGAAATTGAGCAAAGATGTAGTTCCCATAGTTTTTATTCATGGTGTTGATATGACTTTGCTGTGATCATACATTTATAATTCAAGCCCAGTTACAGAAACTGGTATGAAGAACTCCAGGCCTTAATTAAATAGTGTCTTAAAAGGAGAGAAGCTCTTCACCTGCAGTTGCATAGATATAGTCACAGTTAGTTGGGAGCCTGAAGAAGGATTGTCACTTTAACATCGGGATCAGGTCTGATAACTTAGATATTCCTTATCTCAAATATTTTAGAAGATACAAGTAGGGGTGTAGGTAAAACTTCATACTGACTCTTATGCATGATTCCCTAGGTTTAGTACTCAATACCAAAGAAAATGGGTGATAGTTACAGTCAATAATATAAAAAGTAAATGTTTTGGAATGACTAACACACTTTCTGTCCTGGACCCAGATCAGGGTAGATTCTCTGTTCCTCAGGTAAGCCCTCTAAACCATGTCCCAATTCCCAGGTTATCTGTGTACGCCACTATCCACTCTAACTTTCTGCCCTGGACCCCAGACCCTGCTCTTCAGAATTCGACAGAGTCCACAGAAAACTCAAGCAAAGGACTAGGGGACCAAAACTATTCATCTCCAATCCCATCATATTGGAGAGATTCTTCACATCCAGCTCTAAGATAAATAATCCTTTTTTACCAACTTGCTACTCTCAATTATTAGTCACTGTAGTTTAATATTTCCATATAGCTACCCATATAACTTCAGGGAGTATACCATTTACTCTCACATGTTACCAAGGAAGTAAACCTAAAAGTGCTCTGCCATACTAATCTTAAATCCCTGTCTACAAAATTCGTCTTAATTGATGTACTAACAAGCCAATATCTTTATCTAGGAAATAACACCAACAGCAGACAGGCATACCCAACTCAAAGGCAAATACTAGCAATAGCTGCTTATGTGTAGTAATACTGTCTAATTCAGTTCAGCCAAAAACACACGAAAACAAAAAGGAGTACATTAGAGATAAAACAAAAATGCCCAGATCACAGCACAAATCCATGAGAAACAAAAACCAAGATAACAAAACTCTTACAAAAAGAATCAACCCCATAATGCCAAGAGGCATTCCATACCCCAAGCAGAGACGACCAAAACAAACTTGAAAATGATTGACTCCTTTCTCTGTCACTGTTTACCTAGCTAGAGAACATTGACATTTGAGGTGCAAAGCTTGGATAGTCTTCCTCGCTTCTTAGTTTATGTTGTTGCCAGCATAGGAAGATGAACTCAAACTCCTTGTACCATGTTCAGAGAAAGGATGGGAGGATTGAAGACTTAATGTAGATCCAGGCCACGTTGTTCTTTGCACTGCAAAGTCAGAATCTGGTTTTGACTTACATTGTAATATCACAAGTTATCAATGCTCCTAGTCCAGAGTCATTCTGAGTTGTTAACCATATGGAAATCCTAATCTATAGTCAGAAGTTTTAAAAAAGGATCATAGATATTTCATTACACAAAATCTGCAAAGTTAAAAGTGTTACATACATAACAGAATTACATCTTCTAAGGAAATTTTGCAGGACTTTGTATTGTCTTTGAAATTCCAGGACATTTTACTTACTATATGGAAAATGGTGAACACAGCACAACTCTATCTGAGAGTCAAGAACAAAATTTATCACAATTCAATAATTATCTATGCATCCAATTTTGAAAAGCTGTACAGTATGTTTAAAAGCCATTCAAATTCTCAAAACTCACAGGTTAAATTTCACATATGAGGTTAGAGTATTAGGTATTTCTCATAAGGCATGTTATTATGAAAAATATTGAGATTATAAAAGCCTAAAATGTAAATTATAACAAATTTTCTTTTCCTGCCCTTAAGCAGGAAAAGTAAACTGATCTTGTGCTCTGCTCTTTATGATTATAAAACAGAAATTCTGTAATCTTAAAAAACATTTATTCAGAATCTGTTTTCTTTAAATCAAATTGGGACCAATTATTTTTCATGTTTTCTTGAAGAAAGAAAAGAGTATGTTCATGACTTTCATGCAGTTGAGGGGCAGACAGGTTTTCCTCTTATTCTTTGTCTCTGACCATCCTTCCTGCTGTTTGGTGAATGTCTCATCAAATTCTTTGGTATTCCAGAGCACACTTTGCCCTTTCACTTTTCCTCTTTCTGGAGAGTGCCTTCTCTTTCTTCTCACAAGTACAAAGTTTGCTGAACATTAATGAACAGCACTAAAGGTCATAGCTGTGTAAACATTTCTGCCTTGTCCTGAAAGCCTTCCTTTTATTTATGCTCATTCAACAGAGAAGCACACTGTATAAGGGATTGTTCATGTGGATGCCAAGTTACCCTCCAATTATGGGCCTTTTATGGTAAAGACACATTTTTATACATAGAATGACACACAGTTATTATAACTTAATAAATGAATGATTGATTTAATAGAAGGACAAATCCAGTTGTAAACCTTTCTCTCCATATATTTAAGGGCTATAAGAGCTTTATAAAGACATGATTTGGACATTTACTGATGTATAACTAAAGGGCTAAAAAAACAAAATTTTAAAACCTGCTATCATTGTTAGATTTATTTCATATTATTATTATTTTTTACAACAAGCACTGTAGACTTTAGGTTACTGGTTGTCAACAAAACAACATTGCTATTAAAAACTTATGCAAATATGGCCTGGCTTTAAGAAGTTTCTAATCAAGTAAAGGTGGCATATTAGAAAAATGTAAAACAATTGCAAACTTTGAAGCAGAGGAAGTTCATAAATGGAAAATATGGTAAATTGGAATTGAATCTTCATAGAGGACCTATTTTACTCAGCTTTTAGAATATTTATTGATGAGGCGATTTTTGTGAATTTCATAGTTCCATATGATCTCTTCTATTATGGAATAATTCAAATATGCACACACATATTCACACTATCTCTTTATTCTTTCACACAAATAACTCAAAATTATGTTTAAATTAATGCACATTTACTAACAATTCCCCTACAATGTCCTGAATAATTTTTCCTCTTTTTCTCCCTGCCACATATTTTATAAAATTATATATTGCCACTGAATAAATGCAGATGGTTATTTTAAAAGTATAAAAAATGATAAGAATAAGCCTATGGCTGAGGTTGAAGATGAGTTAGTAAAATACACAATAATCTTCATTTTTGCATCTGAGAAAGACATAGTATCTATTCTGCCTGTGTTTATTTCTTTACATTCCTACTAATACATTTGAAGGCTGTTATTTTTCTTGTTGCAAAATTGAACAGAGTCTAAAAGGCCATTTCTTGGGAGAGAATCATCCTGGATTAATTCAAACTCTTTCCTCTGAGATTTCCCAGGCTCCGCCAACCAGGGCAGTTTCTGCCTGGAGTTTATTACACGGGATCTGGGATCCTGAACTCGACCTTGGGAAACAGCGACTTAATGCCTGAACTGTCTCTACATCCTGGGAGAGAAATATTTTTAAGGTTGCATCTACCATCAATCTATATATATTTGACTTGAAATGAGAACTACAGGAGAAGCATAGGATCAGGAAACTCTGAAGATAGTGTGAAGGCTTCACAGTTAATGTACAAAACGGAGAGTTTTGCTTCAAGAAAACCAGGAAATAGGACAGAGACTCTCAGATCTACTTCTCCCATGATTTTTTTTTCTTTTGCACATGATCTGTGTTAGTCAAGCCTATACACTTAAGCTTCGTGTGCATATGCTTGTGTTTGGATGTATATTGGGAGTTTGGAATTAGATTTTTTATTACAATGAACACAAAACCCAAAACTTTAGAAACTTACTCCCAAATGATTCAAGGTGATATAGCACATACACTACAGCTTCTTTATGACTCCTTAGAAATGCCTTTTATTCTCAGATGGGAACTACAAGACTACATTAAGTAAAAATCCACCAGAAATATTGAATAGATCCAGAATAATGGTCTCTACTTGAAGACGAGATTTTTAATTAACTATTCCTTCTGCATGTCCAGAGAAAACACGAAGATATTCTAAAAAAATCAAGCTAAAAAGAAATGCATATATTTGAAAATTGTGTGTGGTCTGCAAGTAGACTCACAGTAACATGAATTATGTCCAGGATCAACAGCTTCTGTTGAATTCACCAATGAGTGTAATAATATTAACTATATTTCTTGACTACACAGGACACTTGTGAACACTAAAGGGATTTATTTCATTGTGAAGTATTTCATCTGTAACATGTTATTAATGTTCATGGCTTACTATGAATGAATGAAAGTATTATTTACACAATTTCTCATAAGTTTTAGTTGATGATATTGATTATTTTATCCAATCAAGTACGTAAAGTTTTTCCTATGATCTTAGAAAGGTGTACGTTGTAATAAATCAATAAGATTACTATTATCCAAAAACTGACATTTAATCTAACACAAATCAGACAGGTCTGCCTTGGATTATTTCTCCCACAATGTATCATTCTAGAATTATTTCATGATCTGTATAAGTTAAGCATTCTGAAGCATTTCTCTCTTGAAAATGTCATTCTTTATGACTTTATTTCTACTAAATATGTCATAAGAATAATGTTAAGTGATTGGTTGATACCTTCATAACAAGTCTCCTAGGAAACACTGACTATAATTTCTTTATATCCTTTAGAGAAGAAATATTCATCAAATCTTCCTAACAATGACAGAGTGTGAAAAATGGAATGAAATCAGATAACACAGTCATTTCTTTTCCTTTTCCCTTTCTCCTTTTCCTCTCCACTGAAGCTGGCTGCCACTTGGCTTTCCATTTATAAAGCTATTGACATAAATATAAATGGATTATAAGTGAAACCATGTGAAGTCAATTTGTAACACAATAAAGGAGTGCACTTACCCCAAAAGGATTTCTGATTGATTAAGCACATACAAAGACATCCTGGACCATGTTATATCTTATGCTGTTGCCTAATATAGACAATTCACTTTTTCTTCATCCACTGTATCCCTTAACTTGCATATAAAAAATAAGTTTGTGTGCCGATGGTGGCTGATGTCAGATATTAAATATATTGCTTTACATATGCCAAGTAAGGCATATGCTTAATTTGTCAGTCTTCTTTATAGCTTTAATATTAACATAACATTTTACCAACTTGTCCAAGCTGATCTGAACTTACTCTGCAGCCCATAAGTCATTGAAATGACATTGCTGCAGTCACAGTCAGTTTGGAAGCCAAAGTCATAGGTCCTGTACCACTAGACCTGATGTAGTGGTTAGTATTGCTGAACTTGACCCCTTCAGAGACAGACCTCTGGCATACCTTAAAGGGATTCTCTACAATTGCCCTCTGACATGATTCTGAGGGATTATATTGACTGAATAATTGATGTGAGAAGACCCAATCCACTGTTGGATAGGGCTGTACCGTAAGCATGTTGGTCTAGGATTGCATAAAGTTGAAGACAGTAACTGGAGCATGGAGAAGTGAGGAAGTGAATGTGAAATTGTCTGTTGCTTTCTGCTGTTAACTATGGATGTGTTGGTATGATGACTTGTTTGCTAGGTGAACTTGTAACCTGCAGTCAAGAACCAATGAAAAACCTTTGCTCTGAGACAATTGGATCAAGTAGTTTATGGAAGCAATATGCAACCAAACTAAAACATCTAGTGAAGAAATAATCCTTTGCTATGCAACACAAATTCTCTTCATTTATTAAGTGAGATTTTTTTGTTCAGCTGACCTCTCACAGATTCTTCTGAAAACATTTATTGAAATCATATGATATGCCTTTTGTAAACTTAATTCCAGAGACACAAAGGTCTAAAATAGCAATAATCTTTTTTATTAGTGAGAATCTGTATGTCTGACACTTTGTATATGTGAAAGTTAATTCTGGATATCAACTTGACACACCTGGTATCAACTAAGATCAGCTGAGACCACTGAAGGGACTATACCTGCCCTAGATCCCACGGGAACCTTCATAGATCTCATAGGAAACTCCCAGTAATGGACAATATAAAAGGGAACCACCAAAGAGAAGAGATGCTTTTTATAGCTGTTGTAGAAATCACTTTTCCTACCGGCTGCCCTGTTTCTTCATTCTTCGACTCTTTAGCCTTCCAACCCTCCAAATCATTGACTAGATTAAAGACTCTAGGAATTATCCAGCCTTCAGCCGTCACCTACCTGACTACTCCTGAACTGAGCAGGTATTGGCAGGCCATATCTGTAAGCCAATTCTAAAATTCTCTCTGTATATTCACTGTGTTAATTCTGCATCTCTAGAGAATCTGACTAATACAGTAAATATCATCACAGATTCCTCTATTAATAGGTATCATTAGTATGCTCAGTTAATCTCATTCACAGCTTGCCAAGTGCATGTTTGTGCCCAGTAAGTAAAAGACAATTTTCAGGTAAAGTCTACATTTGGTCATGTGATTGCTCTTACAGATTAATTTTAATAGTATTCTGATGCTTAATCCCTCAGAATTTGACTTCATGAAAAGATAGAATTTCTATAGGGGTTAAAATAAAATGATCAGTGGGGCTGGAGAAGTGGCTCAAGGGTTAAGCCTCTGCCTTGAAGGCGGAAAGTCCTGAGTTCGGATCCTAGACCCCACATATACATGCTGGGCAGAAGCAGAGGCGGCCTGTGCTTCTGGTCCTGGTAGGGCGAGCCTGTGAATTCTGGGCAGAGTAAACAAGGAGGAAGTGGAGGCAGTCCATGGTGGTTCCCGAATTCGCCTGTGGTTCTATACACACATACATACACACACACACACACACACACACACACACACACACATACATATACACACATGCATACACACACATACATGCACACACACATACATACGCACACATGCATATACACATACACACACATGCACATATGCACAATTGAATAAATAATAAAAATATTAAAAAAAATAAGATGACTAGTATGGTTATTAAAACCAATCTGATTGCTAACCCTAGAAATAGATAAGTGTGGCTCAGTGGTTTACAGAGTTGCCCTTGCAAACAAAAAATCCTGAGTTCAGACACCAAAATTCCATGTAAAAGGGCAGGTGAATATAGTGGTAGTGTGTATATCTGTCCCTGGAAGGCAGAGTCTGAGAAACCCCGAGTCAAGTAATAAGGAGGTATAAAAATCAAAGATGATTCCACATGTCATCCTTGGGTCTTCACAGGCATATGCCATCAAGCCCCTTTTACATACATGCTTGCATACACATATGTACATACACAAACATACACAAGCACACTCAAAATAATAGACATTTAGAGAACACCACATGGAGACAATGGGTAAAGAGCAGTCTAGAGCCAAGGAAAACAGCCACAGAAGGAACTATGCTATCTTGTGTTGGAATGGGACTCTGAGAGCATAAAGCAATCAATATAATCATAATGTAACTACTACAGATGATCTTGGTCTAGTTAAAATTATACAATCTATCATCTATCTATCTATCTATCTATCTATCTATCTATCTATCTATCTATCTATCATCTATCTGTCTAATCCTTAAAAGAAGAGGTAATGCAGAGAGCAAATATAGAAGGACAAACTACTATCCTACTGTCCTACTTAAGGACAGACATAGGGACTGGAGAATAAAGCTAAAGAGACATTGATTAATACCTTAATTTGAAACCCTCCAGTTTTCAGAAATGTCAAAGAATGTCAGAAAACTTTTGTCATTTTGGAAGAGCAAAGGCACTGATTTCTGAAAATACTTTTGATTCCATAAGTGAACTCTACAACATTTAATTGCTCTACTTAGTGAACTATTAGCATTCCAATTAACAAAGAATATACTGGATACTAATGTATCCAACATAATTGCTAACTCTATAGTTTGCTTTTAAATATAGCTAGCAAATGGCACTACTAAAGATTATGAGTACTTTTATTTTTTATTTACACTGTTATTTTAATAAACTAATGATGTCATTTCAACTGCTGCAAAGATCCTCTAATTCTATCTTCATGAATGATAATCACATTGTGAATTTCATAGGACATATAATGAACTAAAAATAAAAATATTTCTGTTATTATCAACAATCCTTTCTTCTGTATTGTCAAATCCTTTAACAATTTTGATATTTCAAATCAAATCCTGATATCAATTGTTATGTGTTCTGAAAAAGGTTTTTAAGTAGATTTTAAATCTGGAGCAAAATTTATGGAAATGACTATGACATTTTTGATAATTTACATTTAAATGCAAGATATTTTGCTGTTTTTAATTGCTATTAAACATATAAAACATAAAGATCATATATGACATTTAATGTATGTTTTAAAAATATATCCCTTCGGCATTATAGAGAAAGGAAATATCTACACTTATCATAGAATTAAATATGAAACCCAAAGATTAATTTTATGAAATCATGAAAGTTTGATGCATATCAGTATTTTTCCTTTTATATCTTACACTGGTACCATTACCAATAGCATGTAAAAGCTGTACCGTACTTGAATAGAATTAAAACAGTAAAGTTGTTGCAGGATAAATTATGCAAAGATAATTTCATATCTATATGAATTGAAAGACAGCAGAAAGAAAATGAAAATTATCTAAGTTAAAAGGTACATATGAGAAATCTGCCTCAAGAACATGGATTATTTCTTTTATAAATAATTTATCAAGAAAACATTTATTGACTTTAGGATAGTTCAATTTACTTATAAGTTGTCTTTACAACTCAGTGATTTTGCATATAAATGATCTGAGAATATAAATCTTTTTCCTAAGTATTTTGAAATGATTATATTTCAGGCAACTAAGAGATCAAAGTTGTAACTACAATAAAAAATGAATGTGGTAATATTACTCTCATATCTGTTTACATTCACAGAAATAAAGCTTATTTAAATGGTCATAACAAAAGAAATCTCAATGGAAAAGTAAAAATGTATCATTTCTTTGGAATTAATAATCAAAAGAAGAAAAGTACAAGCAAGGTGTGCAAAATGAAAAAGTGAAAACATCTTTTTCTTTATGTTTGCATCTTCAATGTTCCCCAGTGTCTTGGTTTCCAAAGGTTTTTATTATTATTGTTGTTTTTGCTATAGGCATTTGGGTTTCATGAAAGGTATTTCCTGATTGGCAGTCTTCTCCTGGCTTTGGAGAACACCATACTGCTCAGAGCATTTGGGGATTCAGTTAGCAGGTGTGAAAACAACTGCAGAGACTATTTCTCTTTACCCACCTCTAATCTTCTTACTTCAGAATTCTTAAACAGATGTTTTAGACAGATTTTCAACACTTTTCCTGTTTCCATGGTATTGTCTCTCACCTGCTTAATTGCTTCTGTACTGAGGAATGGGAAAAAAATGAACATAAAAACATCTTAGCTTCCCTCTGTAAAAAGTTTTTTTTTTTTCAGTTCCTGTAATTTAATTTGCTTTTCTTTAAAAAATAGAAGGTGTAATGGGGATGAACTGAGCACATCCTGAGTACTGAGTGCTGAGTACTGAGTACTGAGAACACCTCTTGTCCTCTTAAGCATTTGATTAATGTATTCTCAGTGCAGTCAACGAATTCTGAGATCTGAGATCAATGCTTTCTTTTGTCATCCCTACTGGTGAATCCAGAATGTCTTGAACAGACTGGACATAAGCTTTATGTGAAGATAAAAAAAACTGAAAGCCCTATTTAACAGGTTGATAGGTGCTAATGGTGGTGATACCAACCTGTTATCTGATTATTCACATGGTTGAAGAAAGTTCTTGAATTCAAGGAAAATCTGAACTACAGAGTAATCTCTCTTTCTCTATATCTCTCTCCTCTCTATTTCTCTAGGAAGCATCTATTGTTTCACTGTGTTCTCACATAATTTCTATCTATATTAAAAAATTCTGTTTAGTGCACTATGTGCTGAAAGCATTTTTTAAAATTTTCTTATCTGCAATGCATAGCTCTCAAGTACAGTTCTGAACTGTACAGTGACAGCATTGGAGGAAAGGCTTGAGCTACTTAGAAGAAACTAGAATACTGTGCAGAATTCACTTTTTTAAGGAAAAAAATACAATCTTTTTTATTAAGATTTTTTTCACATGCAATCAAAATATGTTTATGTCCACATCTTCCCTTCCCCCTCTTCTTCAACCCTCCATTCCCTTCACCAACCCAGCCTCATCCCTCCAGTCCTGCAAACCCGTGTCTATGGACAATAGGGTTCCCTTTTGGGGTACCTGTTCTAGTAAAGGACTGGGATTCTGTGGCAGTATATGTGACTCTTCAGTGGGTAAACTCACAAGCTCAAAACTCTCTCTCTCTTGTCAAGCATCTGCCTCAAAGATTCTGAGAGCAGTTGTTTCACTTCAGCCATGATGCAGTTCTGGTGGAGGTGGATATTATTGCAGTGGACCCCATGCAGCAGCCATGTCATGACTGTGCGTCATGGCTGGCAGAAGAGCTCTCTTGCATTCTTACTGCCCCCTCTTCCACTAGGCTACTTGCACCCACAGCATTGGGAGAGGTTTCGATGGCCTGATTTAGGCTGAACATTTTAGGGTCATCATTGTTACTCTGGTCATTGGATAGCTGTGAATCTCTGAATTAGCAACTGCACTCAGGGGCAGGTACTGGACAGAGGAAGAGAAACCCCACACTTAGGATTTTGCTCACTGAAGAGCCACATGTGTTATAACGGAGATCTGACTCGCTTATCAGCCCAGGCATCCCAGAGGGAGCACGGTGATCCACACACAGGAGCAGCAGCGTGGGAGGCACATGGCTGGATTGAAGGAGGCGGGGAAGGTTGGAGGGGACGGGGTGGGTGGGTAACTAGTTATTTTTATGTTGCTGTGAGATAACACCCAAAGTCAAGCAAACTTAAGGAGAAAGGAGATTTATTTGGCTTCAGTTCCAGAGGCAGGTACAGTCTTTCATGGGGGAAGCAGCATGGCTGTCAGCTGAAGCTGGAGGAGCCTAAGTCACTGAAGACATCTTGGAGGCTGAGAGCTGCAGGACTCTCACCAGAGCAGAGCTCTCCTGGAGATGGGGTGGGGTGGGACTAATTCACTTCAAGGCCCATCCCCTACGATTGCCTTCCTCCTTCAAGGCTCCACTTCCTAAAGGTGCCACGACCTTATTAGACATATGAGACTGTGGGAGACACATTTCAAACCATGACAATGGGGACGGTGTTGGAACAACGGCACAAACTCATTTAGTTTGTATATGAAAAAATTCTTCATAAAATGCAAAAAAAAAAAAAAAAAAAAAAAACCCAAAGGCTTCAGTCAGAAATGGCAGTAACATTAGACGGAAATGAATATCCTAGTGTTAACTGTAAGTATTTGATAGCAAGCTATAATGGAAACACTTATTATCTCCTTATGTAAGAAGAGTTATCAGCCACTCTACCAAGCTGCAGCATATGGACAGGTGGAAACAGCAGCAGTCCACACTTCAGGTCCTGGAGGATGGAGCCTGGAAAATCCCAGAGCAAGAAGGAGGTAGAAGCAATCCAGGATGGTTCCTGAAGTCACCATTGGTTCTTCACAGGGACACACAGTGCCCTCTGACACACACACACACACACAAAATAAATTAAAGAAAAAAAAAGAAAACCAGACATGTGGATAATTTTCATAGGAGCACCTAGAGTGGATTTTATTGACAGTTAAAGAATAAAAAGTACTTACTAAGCTTAGTATCATCACATAGCTGTTCAATATCTATGCTGGTCCCCTACTAATATCTTTCTCATTTGAATAAAATGTGATGTTAAATTTCATTTTTCGGCCTGGAGAGGTGGCTCAGGGGTTAAGCCTCTGCCTTGCAGGCGGAAGGTCCTGAGTTCGGATCCTAGACCCCACGTATAAACGCCAGGTACAAGCGGGGACGGCCTGCGTTTCTGGTCCTGGTAGGGCGGAGCCTGTGAATCCCGGGGCAGAGTAAACAAGGAGGAGGTGGAGGTGGTTCATGGTGGTTCCCGAATTTGCCCGTGGTTCTACACATACACATGCGCGCACACACGCACAATTGAATAAAATTAAAAAATTAATAATAAAATTTAAAAACATGGTAAAAAATTTGCATTTTTCTTGTAGCTCTGTATTAAAGGAGTAACAGTTTTCTTTTGCCATCAAATACAGTCAAAGGAGAAATGAAATGTCTGCCTCTGAAGGCAGGAAAACTACTTTCATTTTCTTGATCAAGCTAAAGCCGGTGTTGTCTGCAGAGAGAGTACTGTACACGCCCCATTTTGCATTGTGATTTTGTCACCAACCGTTCTATAAGCTTATAGTCAGACTTGGGGTTTCACCTTCCTGATGGTAAAGTAATCAAATTAATACTCTGAAGAAAATCACCTTCTCTTTTCAAGGAACCAATTACTTCAACCAGAAGTGTGACTGGTATAGCATATTTGCTCCCATGATAGGGTGTGCAGAGGGGTGGATTTATTGCCTGATTGTCACGTCTTGGAGAGAGGGAGAAGTGCACATCATTAGGAGCATTTGATGTTACCAGGAGGTAGATGAATTTGTATGTGAGCCACAACAATTATCTATTTTTAATCTTTTTGCTGCTGGACAGAACATATACTTCAGCCTGTGTTCCATTATATGTGAATTTCAAGTTGAATAACAATACTTAGATTTTATATTGTAATGATTCACTGAGAATTGACTAATAATATCTTACAAAATGTTCTAATTCATGATATAGAATGGATTACATTTGTAATTTAATCAATTAAATTTTTTACAAGACTTAACAGATTAGCCCTTAATAAGAACAGTAATTTAAGTATGATTGAGAATATGGATATTGCACATGCCTATTCTATCTCATTTGGATATAAATCAGTGTACTTTTGCTCCATTCCAACATCATCTGAACAAAGTCTATGTATCAAAACAGCTGTGCAACATCCCAATTTATCACTAGTATGACTCAGGTAAGCCTGTGAAATTATGTTAACAGAAACATGACTGGTGATTAGTGAAATGTAATGGCTCAAAAAGCTACATAATTTAGGTCATGAAAAAGTGCTATATAAAATGATTTTAATTGAAGGGATGCTTTCCATAGACAGGTAGTAATTATGTGCATGTTGGAATTTTGTTGAAACTGCTGAGGTCAACTGAAAGTTCTGATATTAATGCATATTTGCGAACAAAATTGGCAACTGACTCTGTTTTTTTTTTCCTGAATTCCTGCAAAAGCAGGTGTTGGATAATTTATCTTGTAGCAAAACTGTGTGGAAGATTAATAATCAAGTTGTCTCTATTCCTCAGAAAGTGTTCCATTTTAAATATTAACTAGAATTTTCCTGAGAGCAGCACTTTAAATTAGAAAATGAAAAAACCTTTGCAATAATGACTACTATTAGGTGCAATTGTAATAAAGATACTTTGTAAAGATATATTTACTAATGATAAAAACAGTGGCATTTAATAATTGTTTTTTACTATTAAAATAATAGAAGCAGCAGTTTACAACTGCTATCATCACATTATTTGCCAAATTTCCTCAATTCATTTCATTTGAATTTAAAAAAATTCCTTATAAGTTTCAGGACTCAATATTATGATGACTTCACTTGCCTATGTTTACTAAGTTTAAGACTGGATTGGTGGAGAGAATGCAAAAGTAAAATCTTGCCTCATATAAGTAAATAAAGATTTTCTTTGCATAAAGCCATTTAAGCTAGAATAATGAGCACAGCAGTCCAGATGGGATATGAATGAAAATGTAATCAGCTGGAAGTTCAGTTCAGGATATAATTATGTTACTTGTGTACACATGCTATGGTAGTACAAGGCAAACCAAGCTTCAACAGGATATATAGCTCATTCAAAAGACAATTCAGATTTGAATGCCATAATACTTGTCAAAATTAATTGTAGGGCGCTGACACTTTGCTAAATTTAGAAAGAATTTTTCTGGAATATTAATGAAACTTTAAAAACAAACATTATTTTCACACATGTATGCATACGGGTGTGTGTGTGTGTGTGTGTGTGTATGCGTGCGTGCGTGTGCGTGTGTATGTGTGTGTGTGTGTATCAGAGGGCACTTTGTGTCTCTGTGTAGGACCAAGGGTGACTTTGGGAATTATCTTGGATTGCTTCTTCTTCTTTTTACCTTGCTCTGGGATTTCCCAGAAATGCCCACCAGGGCTGGAAGTGCAGGCCACCACATTTTTATGTAGGACCTGGGATTGAAACGTAAGACTCTCTGCTTGGGAGGCAGAGTCTTAGTCCCTGAGTTATCCCTCCAGCCTCTAGAATATTATTGGAAATTTTAATTATTTGTTGATCTAAAGCTTCCAAAAGATATTCTTATGTGAAGCTAATAATCTGTATGTAACCATATGGATGGTACACTATAGTCACAATAGTATTAATAAGATAGAAAGTTTCCAGTGTAAGCTTATGAGACACATTGGATTCAATGATAAATCCAGGATGATTCAAATACTTTTACGACACATTATGAATTTTTTTGTACCATCTTCTCTTTAGCACAGATAAAACAATTCTCAAAAGAGATTTAGATATGTATTTTAAATTACAAATATTTGTATTCTCTAAAGAGACTTAAATTATATATTTAAAAAATAAAATGTGAGAGAAAAATTATATATTTTAAATTATAAATATTTCTACTTTTGTGAATATTAACATATTTAAATAATTCAAATAACTAATAGAAATATTTGGGAAAGAATTAGAGTATGTCTTGAAGAAATAAGTAGCAAATGGGTTATTTTCCGTTTGCAATGTTGAGAGTATGAACATGACTACTCACAAATTAGATGTCTTGATTTGATCAACATCTTTCTTAAAAACATTACTATTATATTTAATTAAATTTTTGCCTTAGCTATTCTTTGCTTATCATAGGCACATTTTTTTGTGAATTTTGTTCAATTATGTGCTTCATTTTTTTTTTGACACTAACTCAGTTCATTCTGGATATTTTGTCATCGTATCTCACTAACAAATGGATTTATGGTCAGAGACAGGAAGCTTGAAATCATTTTTACATTTCCACTCATATTTAGCATGTTCATGACATACGGTTGCAATGCAACGTTTCCTTAAATTGATAAAATAAGATAAAAATAATATTTAACTCTAAAAGTAGAAACTGTTGATCTGAGAAATTTCTATGGAAATGTCCATGAGCATAAGGTGTCTTGACTGTAAAGCTGGAGATTTGTGGATATTTTCCTTATACCCACCCTCTGTTCATTCTAGAATATGATCTATTTAGCAATATGGATTCAATTTTATTTAGTTCTGGTTCTATAAATAATTCTACTTCAATAGTAATGAGTTGCCTGTTTAATTAGGAGAAAGAATCATTATTGAGAAGTATCTCAATGATTAGTGATTATTAAAAGTAATGATTGAACCCTGTCTGCTTACTTCACACTGATAGACTGCAGGCATCCTGAAACAGACATGATGAAATTATACTTGAAGGAGTTTTTCTTTCTTTAATATTAGTATTAAAGGTCAGAAAAATAAAATATTAAATGAACTTCTCTCTGGTTTAGATATAGAAGTGGTTGGGATAGCATTTCAGAAAATCACATATTCACATATAGAAGCCTTCAGATGTTGTTAATACTCTTTCTAATGAAGCAGTAAATCTGTGAGATACAGTACTATGAATAAAAAGTAATTCAGTGATTACAGAAAGGTTTCACTTGTTTGCTTTTCTCAAAGGGCTCCTAAGAGATTTTCCTTGGTTGATTATTCAAATACAATCTAAACATAATGTTTGTATGATTCCATTCATAGATGCTATAGAAAACTATGCTATGTCTTCTAGAGATCACCGGAGAAAAAGGGTCTCTATTCAGGTATAACAGTGATGTTTCACTTCTTAATCTTTTTGTAGTGCTGTAATCTCTCACAATATTAATATTTAACAATTGCAAGGAAACTAGATTCCTGAAGTCTGTTGCTCATTTCTATGTTTTAATTTAGGCAAAGCAGAATTGCACATTTATTTTGAGAGAAGGATAAAATCATTCATATTTTCAATCAGATTATGATAGGGTTAAGTAAAATTAAAATTCATATCCTTGGTAAACATATTAATTCAAATCTAACCACATAATTAGAATGCTAAATTATTAGATGGGGAATAAATGAGGTTTTCGTGGGTGAATGAATATTCACTCTATATCCCAAGATACCTTCCAATTTCATCAGCATTCTAAATGTGTTCTTTTCTTATCACTTACTCTTCTGATTATAGTGTTTTTCATATCCATACTTCCTACATTTTAATAGACTCTACATTAGTCATTCAGTTTATTGACATGATTAATTATACTCAGCTTTTTACTCTAAATGATACTCCATTCTTGAATAACTGGGAAACAAATAGTTACATAAGTATATAACATATATGAATATTATTTCAGAATGCACACAAAATCACTGTGTTTATTACCTTAAAATCATAGCTTGAGTTTTTTAATATCTAATATTTCAAAATAAATATATAATTTTTACTAAAAACATCTACATGTTAATGTAAATTATAAGAGAATTTTGTATTTTTTAATTTGTATTCAATTATGAAATTACAGAATATTTAAGAGAGGCACATCATGCAACTCACTATCTTTTTTCTGTATTCCTACCTTAGTTTTATGTGGAGAAACTGTAGAACAATATATTGAACAACTTTTTGGCACACATTTACCATGGAACAGCATTTGGACAAGGATATACCTTGTTTCTATGATTGAATAACCGTGAAGAAAAATTTGATTTGAGTTAGGCAAGACAATATTAAAATCAGTTTAACAAAGTACTGTTATGGTTTGAAATGTGAGTTGTCCCCCACATGCTCATGTGTTGAATCTTTATCTTTAAGTGGTGGAGCCTTGGTAGAGGAAGGCAGTCCACAAGGGTGAGGAGAGAGGATGTCTTGATGTGGATTAGCCCTACTAACTTTAGAGAGACTTCTGCTCCTACAATTGGAAGTTTTGCAGGTCTCAACCTCCATTTCTGCAGTCACCTAACCCTCCTACAGTGGCTGCCATCCATACATGCCTTTCTGCTACAGAGGACCGTATCTCCCTTCTGAAACAATACATAGAATAAAAATCCCTTTCACCCCTTAAATTGTTTGAGCTTCAGTAGTGTCTCACGGTGACAGAAAACAGTAACTGCTACAGAAGTTTGTACCAGAGAAGTGGGGTGCTGCTGTGAGAATGGCAACTCACTATCTTGAGTGATACTATTTCTACTTTTTTTATTGATGGTTTCCAAGAACACTTTGCAACTCAGATGAATTGAATGATATGCAAGATTATCATGATAAAGCAATGTTTCAAAATTTTTGTTACCCCAGTATGCTAAGTCCTAATCCAGTCTTCAAAATCTTTTCCCAATTCAAAATTTAGGGAAACACGCAGAAGAGGGTGTAGTAAAGTTGAAAGAGCATAAAGGTGGAGAGATGGATTTCTGATCCAGACATTCCAGTTAGGACAGGGCTGTTGCATTCAGGAGCTCACTGCAGTGAAATCTGCATCCACTAAATCTACACAATGGTTGATATCTCAGCATTTCTCCATGGACTAGTGAGATCCTCAGGAAAAAGAACTACAGTCAGATAGAATCTCTGGAGCAAATTTTGTACAAAAGAAGGAATGCTTCCTGG
This sequence comes from Typhlomys cinereus, assembly GCA_023101885.1. Classification (NCBI taxonomy): domain Eukaryota; kingdom Metazoa; phylum Chordata; class Mammalia; order Rodentia; family Platacanthomyidae; genus Typhlomys; species Typhlomys cinereus. The sequence goes on along the minus strand of JALPQD010000232.1, from coordinate 976,592 downwards.
CCTGTATATTTACCTACTGAGGAGTGGGTAACTCCCATTTGGAGTTAATTTTTGTGCAGCAACATTTAAGAGTCTTGTCTCATTCTTCGGCAAGTAGATGCTATACATATGTATCTCTTAAATTCTGTTCCACTAATTTACATCTCTGTTTTGAAGCTCATACCATGGTGCTTTTCTGCTGTGGTTTTATAGTATAGTCAAGGCCTGGTATGGTAATACCTCCAGCATAATTTTTAGCTTTTTGTGCTACTATATGAATTTAAAGATGAAAGTAAATTATAGACCAATCTCATTTATGATCACAGATGCAAAAATCCTCAACAAAATACTGGCAAGCTGAATTCAAAGACATATTGATAAGATCTCTATCACCACATTGGGTTTGAAATGCAAGGTTTATTTAATATACCAAATTAGTAAATATGGTTCATCATGCAAGCAAAAACAAAGACAAAAATTGCACGATTCTCTCAATGAAAATAGAATAAGCTTGAGAAAAAGTTGAATATCCTTTTGTGAAATAAGCCCTAGAGACAATTGGGATGAAAAGAACATATATCAACATAATAAAGGCTATGTACAACAAACCTATAACAAAAACTCATCAAAAATAAGTGGAAATAATTGAATTCCCACTTATATCAAGAACAAGATATTGATGTCCACTCTCACACTTCTGTTTAATATTGTGGTTAGAGTCTTAGCTAGAGTGACAAGAGACTGAGATGAAATATATACAAGGAGATAAGGAAAAAGTCAAGTTAATCTTATTTGCAGATGACATGATTCTATAGTGAGAAACCAATGATTCTTCCAGGAAACTCTTGAAACAAATAAATAAGTTCAGTAGAGTAATAGATTACAACGTAAATGTTCAGTAGCCAGTAGCTTTCCTATATACCAAGATTGAATAAAGAAAGAGAAACCTGAGAGAAATAGATGAAATGCCTTGGAAAAAAAATATAACCAAGGGTGTGAAACACCTGTACAATTAAAAATTTAAAATCCTGAAAAAAAATTGCAGAAGACTCCAGAAACTAGAAAGATCCCTCATGTTCTTTAGCACAGTAAAATGATCATGCTTTCAAAAATGATATATAAATTAACAGCAATAGCAATCAAAATTCCTATTGAATTATTTTCAGAAGCCCTTAAAATTAATCTCAATATTCTTTGAAATTGGACATCCTCAAAGCATTATCAGAAGGTATTCCCATTCTGGCACTGTAATAAAACTTTGGGTCAACTATAGAATGCTTTACATGATATCAGAACTCTTCCAGTAGCATGATTGCAATTGTGTAAGAATGTAAATTATATATGACTCAGTCTCAAGACTACCTAACAAAGAAAAGGTTTGTCTTATTTATTAAAACGAAGTCTAATCATCATACTATAGATATTTTTCAGAGAAGTGTTGCATGGATATGAAATGAAGGAATAAAAGGAATCAGCTCTTTAGTTCCCTTTCTAGGGTCATTTTGCTTGGCAGTGTCAGCATTAATTAAAATCTTGAACCATGAGCCATAATATGCAAAGGCGATCAAAAATTTCTCTGGTTTAAATCAAATGCATTTACCCATGTCTTGGTACTATTGACATGTCCTAAGGTGAGTGTTACCCAGTCCTAAGGAAAGTGATAAAGGATAATGTCAACTCCATTTTGCCAAAGATTAATCTGAGCAAATGGAAGACAATCATTTTTCCATTGCAAATGATGACAAAGGCTTATATGACTATACACATACCAGAAAATATTCCAAAGCTTTTGTTTTCCTTATAGCAGTATTTGTTTTACAATTTATGTGGTACTATTTTCATTACTTTCTAATTTATAAATAAGGGAATCACATCACAAATCTATTTTGTTTATGGAATAAAAATTTCACGACCTTTTGGAAATGCTTACTTAATCTTTGAATTCTATAGTTATTTCCATATTTTCATCTGTTACGCATATGCTGAAATCTTTTTTTCCTTAGTATTCTCTTCTTTATGGAATGATATCTGAGGTGTTTTACAGATAATGTCCTGACAAGCTATCTTTATAAGTTATTCATTTCATTTTTAGAAAATCTATAAAGAATAAGAGGGAAAGTAAGAATGGATATATTAAGCACACGTCATAAAATAGTACTCTGTGTCAGTTAATCATGTATACTTGACCTTGAACTCTTTCTTCTTCTTTTTCTGAGCTGCAAAGTGATGTTGAGAACCATGCCACCCTCAAAAGAGAGCATTGTATAAAGTAAATAATGAAGATATTTCTATGAGTACAATTAGTACAGTCCATAAAACACAATGAACAGTCTCAGAAACTCATCTAAATAAAAGAAGTTATCAAGGGAATACATATCTATTATCCCTTCTAAGGGAAAATAGAAACACGGAGACATTGAAATAATGAAATCCCAGCAGCTGTGTATATCCACATAGATCTGCATAGATATGGACGAAACACAGCCAGACATGGATGGAGAAGAACATCAAGGTCTTCTCTATGTCACTGATGTACTATTTACTGTGGGTAGATTCAGGGAGAAGCAGAAGCATTTCCTGAGATTGCTCATCCGCTGATAATTCCACCGTACTCCAAGGAATATATCCAATCCACACAGGGGGTCTTGATTAAACTAAATGGGTCACAGAATCAGCTAACAGTCATGAGAGTGAGATAGAGAATAATAGGGAGGAGGATGCTGTTGACAGGGATGAGAGTGTGTGAGGAGTAGTACAATATACTCTTGTGAAGAAATGCCATAAAAACTTCATTAAAAACATGTTACCTAAAAATTATTCCACAATAATTAAAGGTCCAACTCACCAGAAGAAAATTACTTAAATATCCATATTTAAGAGCACTGTTTCCTATATGTTTTTATGGTACTTCTACTATCTTAAAAATGTGTCTTCCAATTTTGTATTAAGCTCACTTTTAATCAAAATCATTTTTTGTGAGATGATACATAGTATTGATTTTTATTCCTATTTACAGTTTTCTGTATGGGAGATTACTACTGAATTTTATCAAGTATTCTACACTTCCTAGAGTTTCATAGAAAATAAGCATATTTTGTGTAAACATATTTTGGTTAAAAGTTGAAGCGTAAATGAGATAATGAAGTAACAGACAACCTCATCAAGCAGGGATACTCCATGTCAATGCTTTGCTACATAAATGCATTTCTTTGCTTATGCCACTATATATTAAAAACAAAATAGTATAAACATTTTTAGAAAATAGTTTTTTGGTTTTTCTAATCTAATTATAATATGGATAATAATAAATATCAATTTTTGGTTTTTCTAATCTAATTATAATATAGATAATAATAATTATCAATCACACAACAAAGGAACTAAATGTATTTTATTCTAACAGTTTGTTAGGTGCAAATGGTAAATTGCTGTTATTTAATCTAATTTCATGCTTCTTAGATTACTAAGGAGACTCAACATTATTTTTATTTATTGACCATTTGTCTCCCTTATCTTGTGCGTAGCCTATCCAGATGTTTTAGTTCCTATCACACTCAAGTAATTACCAACCACAATTTCAATCTCCAAGGAAATAAATATAAATAAAACTATATATTTAGGTAAACTTAATTTAAAATGGTCCACGTTTCCTATTACAGAGTAACTGATTTTCGTTGTAGAAAATTAAAAGAACATAAAACATGGTAACAAAGAAAATAAAAAGAAAGCATAATTACCATCTATCAACATAATGTTCTGGTGAACAGAATAATGGCCAATGTCCTGCTCTGTGTTCTTTTTACATACATCTGTAATCATCTATCCTTGTTTCTCTGGGAAAAAATACCAAAGTCGATGGCATATAAATTGACAATTTTTCACACATGCACCACCAAATTTCTACAAAGCAAGTTCAAAGTACAGTAAAATTGTGGATCTTGTCACTCATCAGTCTACATTCATTTAGTCTTTATCTAAATGTGCTTAATAAGTAATTTTACATTGCAATTGTATTTTCATTTGATGATGCACAAAGAGCTATTGATTATGATGTGTGAAATCTTTAAATTCTTGTCTTGAAACAGCTTTTTAAAAACATTTAGATCTGAATTTTATGACTAAAAACCTTGCTAAACATATTTACAGGTTATTTTCTTTTTACTTTTATTTATTCATTAGAAGAAGGTGTAGGTTAAAGGATAAGTTGCAAGAAGCAACTGCTTCCTGTTACCATGTGTCGTGTAGATATCAAAGGTTTTACCAATTGTAGTAGAAACAATCATTGAATTTTTATGGATGTGCAGACATTATTTTTCTACATTATTTCCTAAACAATAGTATATAACAAGTACATTCATTACTTTTATATTTCACTAGGGTCACCTGCCCTTCATGGGCACTTACTCCACATGTAGGGTCCGTGAGCTAGTTTCTAGTTCCTTGTCTTTCATGGATTCCACACCGGGAATCCATGAGTTCTCCAGGGCTCCTGCCTCTTACAGCACTCCACGTCTGGAGTCCATGAGTTCTATTCTTTCTCTTCTCTGATAAACTCTGCCTTAATTAAAAAAGCATTTATACTGCACTTGGTATTGTAAAAGTCATTTTTATAGAGGGCTATGATTTTAAAGGACTTAGACATCAATGAACAGCTTCAGTACTTGCAAAAGAGAAGCTTAAAACCAATCCCTCAGCATACATGAAGCAATGAATGCACAAATTCAAGCATACACTTAGAAATATATACCAGTAGCATTCTGCTGAACTTTGCTGAAGAGGGGGCAGTAAAACTGTAAGAGCCTAATGATGGACAGGTCACTCCACACAAGATAGGGCAGCCGGGAACTCATGGCAATGGGTCTTGACCGAATCAGTCTTGCTCAGTGGTGGATATTTCAACTTGCTTCCATGGCTGGCTGGATCTCAGGAGAAATAGTTTCAGGAAGTAGGATCCTTAAGGTGAGGGGTGAGACAGCGGTAGGGGGTACTGATATCAGTGAGTCACCCAAGGAAGGGTCTCTCGGTCTGCCACAGAGGCCTGAACCCTCAGGAGAACAGATGAACCCCAGGACCCATATATGCTGAAAGACAGAAGAATAGGAAGGAGCAGTAGACTGGACCCATGAAGGGGAGGGAGGGTTGGAAGGAATGAGAGCAGGAGAGAAGGGAGAAAATGGGAAGGGGAACAAGGGAGGCAAGAAGCTTGTGTATTAGAAACTTAAAATACCTAAAAGTTAACTAAAAAAATCCCAAGGTCTTTTTATGGTACCATTCACAATCATAAATATACTTTTTAAGATAAACTGTATAGTATGAATACAATCCATTATGATAATATAATAATTAACCCATAATAAGCTATTCAAAGAAAAATTAATATGGCAAAATTTTCAGTAACTAATTGTAATGAGTACTGTGAATAAATATTAGCTTTCTACAAACTGAAACTTCAACTAAAATTATTTTATGTTGTAAAGAACACTTCATGATTTAATCATAGGATAGGTCAATTCCTGATTTTTTAAAATCCAGGCAAATTTCTTTGGCAATTGACAGAGGACAGAGTTGCAAATTATGCATGAGATTTTTGCTTCATTTTCAAGATCAGAAAAAAAAATCATTAAAGTTGTCAGTCCATTTTAAAGTATAAATATTTTTTATTTCCTCACTATTTGTTAAAAATAAGTTTTATTTTTCTTTTTCCTTCCTTGAAGTTATATTGCTCTTTCTGACGTTTATTAACAAGTGGAGCATATATAATCAGATTATACTGAAAATCAGTAATTAGAATGACAGAATATGTGTATTGTTTTTAGAAGGCTCCTGCGCCTAGGAGCGAGTGAATCTATAAGAAAATGAACAATTATAGCAAAAAAAATTTGTTATATTTCACTAACTGAACATTAAGAGTGAACCTGTATTGAGTGATGGTTCTTGGTTTTCTGCCAAACATAGATGGATATTTTAAATTCTTAAAATTTTAACATATACTTGTCAACCTTCAGTCATTTTCACATTTCAGAACTCCTCATTTTTTTACAGAAAATAGAACATATGTTTATAGATTTGAATGTCAAGAATAAGTAAAAGGAATGATATCAATGTTAGCTGAACACTTAATTTGAACCACAACAATTGAATGATATTAAAAAATCATAAGCCCAATAATAAAAATGGAAACATATGAAATAATTGATGTAAACTAACACTTCTTTCTAGATAAAATCTCATCATTTTTAATGTTTCTGGATGAGTTAAAAATATGCTTTTTTTTTCTAACAAGTACTCAAGCAGCTACCAATGAAAACTACCCAGATGAAACCAAATGAGTCGCACATGAAAAGCGTCTTGCAATTAGGAAAAAGGCTGGCTGGACATATTCAGTGGGATAGAAGCATGGGATATGACTGAGCAGTAAAGGGTAAAAACATAAGTTCATTGTATTTGTGTATGAAAGTATCAAAGGACAAATGCTTTAACTGGAAGGTAAGATGAAAGGTTTCAAGGGGTATAGCAGAGGGATGGGATAGGAAACTAAGTGGTGAAAATATCATCAATCCACTATATTCATATGAATCACTTTTTAAAAAACCTGAATGTTCTATTTTTTTCAAATTCACAAATTGTAGTTTGCTACTTAATGCCAAAATAAACAACCCTCAATTTGATGACAATCACAGACTTTTTATCAAAAAATGAGATTACAAACTTTTGGGCTACAAGTTCATCCCGTAGTTTATACCTGTATTTTATTCCATCATTAGGATTTGCTTTTACGTCCTCAGAGCCACTCATATGATTATCATGTGTATAATATGGTGGGGGGCTAAGGGTTTAAGGATAATAAATTTGATGAATTATTTGATTTCTCTACATATGTATAATTGCTTACATTAATAACTGAACAAGGAAGAAGTTTTAATTCTATTAACAGGCACCCATTAAAGACATTCACACTTAATTCATGTACTTACCCATTCATTACATTTTGAGAACATTCTTGTCACTTTGTTCTTGATTACATGTGCTGCATTTACTTTCTTTTGATTTGACATAGTAAACTTAGAGGAGAAAATTGTATTTTTTACAGTTCCAGAAGGGAGGTATATGATAGGAATCCTGCTGTAGATAGAATGTTAGAGGCAAAAGGAGGAAGTTGGTTCCCAGTCATCACAATCGTAAGGAGGCAGAGAAAGCAAAAGAGAGGGAGAAGTCTGGATTGTCCATTAAACCCCAAGATCTGCCCTTTGGACATGCCTTTCCACAACAAGATTATAGCTCTTAAAAATGCCATAAGCTTTCTGAAAATTACTACCAGCTAAATATACAAATTGATGAGCCTGTAGTAAGCAACTCTCCCTCAAACATTACAATATTATATAATTTGCAAAAGTTTAGCAGTTGAATGACACATACAACTTAATTTTATATAATTTTAATTACATTCATCAAGTTCATACTTAACACAATAATGGATTAAAAGAGACCTGTGAGCATAATTTGAATAGCTTTCTTATGCAAAAAAATATTTCAAACAAAATTTCTAAAATTTGACATCTTATTGAGTTGTATTCCATGTAACAAATATTCACTTGATTAAAAACAGTACAAATTTAATGCAAAATTTCAACAATATTTTTGTCAAATATTATAGTAATTATTTGTATTTATGTGCTTGAATAAATTATTCTTAAAATTATCCTCATCAGTTTTCACCTTTTAAAACATTAAAATTCAGTGAAGTGTTAAAGGGATGCACATGTTAAGTATGTAATGTATTAAAAACATCAATATTCATGAATTTCTGTATAGCACAATTTCTTTATATACCTTGCATAAGAGTCACAGGCATTTTCTTTTATAACCTCAGGTTACTAGTAATAGAAATCCGCTCTAAAGGTCTGTCTTATTCTGTCTTGACCTGATTTATTTTCATGGAACTTTTGAATAGCAAACACAGTTACCTATCATAGTGCATTACATACCCATACCAATGAATCACATGTTTTCAAAGTCAGCTGAAAGTCATATTGAGTACATTTCTTATATTATCCTACTTCAGCCTACCAACAACTCATTACTTAGCCATCATACACAGGAAAAACAATTAATGCTCCTGACAGGGCCACGTGCAGGCATTCAACGAATGCCAAAGGAGAAAATACTTTGGGTGTGGGCTGCTTGAGTCCCACAGATATCCCAGTGAACAAAAACAACAAATACCTCTTTCCCTGTGCAATTTATTTTCTAAACAAAATTTATGTAAAAATATACATATCTTGTTAAAAGTCTCCATCTTCATTAACTTATACTATTTACACTAGTGTAGAAATTAGGAACATTTTACTTAATCTCTTTGACATTTAATAGAATAATGTCTAAGAGAAAAGATTCATGAAAAATATTAAAAAACTAGAATATGAATAACACTCTTATTTTTAAGTGTCCAATATATTTGTTTCAAAATGTTTGCTATTGCTACTTCTTTTGACTTTTTTAATGATGCGTAGATAGTTTATTTGAATTTTGTGTTTAGTGTTAGGTACATATTTTGTATAATCGGTTTATCACAAAAAGTTTTCTTATTTTCTCCGAGTGGTGCCTGTGTAACATTCACAATTCTACAGATCTTTACATTAAAAGCATGGTTACTTATTTAATGTTATGAAAATGTTCAATGTTTGTGTTCAGACTCAGAATACCATCAACTTCACATAAAATAATTTTTCAGATTGGTACTCATTTGATCTGAATCTTTCAAGATGGAAATTTCAAAAATTCATTGCATGGTTTATAAACTCTAAAACTAACAAGTATTAGAATATTTCAGCATTTCAAAAATCCATATATACTTATTCCAAAACAGGGGAGAGTAGATAGTAGAGCACAGGGAACCATATGAATGCTTTGGAAGTATAAATCCTCAAATTTTGAACTTAAGTATGATATTAGAGTAGGTAGACACATTTTATCTTTATAAGTTAATATGGAAAGAAGCATGCATGTAAATGGTTTAATCCACCAAATATTTCATCAACAAATTTGAAGATTTATTGTTTCTTAAAAAGCCAAAAATATATTTGCTCTCATATTTACTCTACGAAAATGGATTTCTGTTAAACCAAATATCAATAAAGAAGGATATCTTCCAGTAGGAAGAGCCTTAAGACTGGCTCATTTTTCATACCTCTTTCACTTGCTCAGTTGTACACTTGTGCAATTGAAACTCAAACACAAGATGTGAAGTATTATTTACTTGTTGCATTCTCATATCTAAAAATATTCATGAGTAATAAAGAGAATATTCCTAGGGCTTTTTAAATTATGTAACTTCAAATAATTTCAATAGAATGACTGCATTATTAAAATATTTACATTTAAATAAAGTAATTTAGAGTGTTCTAAAATATGCATAAAATAAATACTGGTTAGGGCACAGTAAAAATGTATAATTATTCTTGGATTTTTAAGATTAATTTATCTTAAGACAAATAAGTAAAAATGCTTGTAAACAGAACTTATAATTAGATTTAGGGTATTTATTTCTTTTTTATGAAATAACTGGGTTTAAGCCTATATACTGTTTACAATATTAAATTATAATCCAAATCCAACTACTTCAGTGCTATGAAAAATACACCTAATAAAAAATGACTCACAGTAGTTCCATTAAATAGTTTTTGGTAAGAAATATTTCACATTAATAAGTAATAGATACATTAGTAAATATATTAATTGAATTCCCTGACTAATTTTTCTTGATCTTATTTAGCTGAGAGAAACAAACAAGTATCTTATGGTGGCAAATGAATTCAAATCTAAAAACTCAAAACTGCCATAAGTGATGGTTTGTTAAAGATGAAGAAGCAAACTGTAAGATTCCCTTTAAGAATTTTCATGTTTTAGTATAAGGGATTTTTCTCCAGAAGTCAACCAACCCATGTGATGTATCAACCAAAACTATTGTGCATTACCTTTGTGTTTATTTCCACAGAAATACATCTTTTCTATAGCTTATTTTTATGTTAGAAAAATGTCATTAAGTGGTTATAAATAAATATTCAAAACAGCAAAAACATTGCAGCGTTAAGTGATTTGTCTTTTATCTTGGGATCAGTTTTTTTCCAAATATGAAGACAGTTCATTTATATGAAGGAAGTCTGTGTATATAGGCTAATATGCAATATACATGACACTGAAAAGGAGAAATTGTAATTCAAAAGATACTGAATAGATAATTAGATTTTTAAAGCTATACTATCTGATAGGAAGATTATTGAGGAAACCACACCTAAAATTAAATTAAATTAAAATTCCTGATACCTGCCATGTAATAAGCAGAATAGGGAAATTCTCAGATAGAGCCTTAAGAACAATTTTTCTAAGAAAACAGAAAATAGTAAAACATAGAGACCCAATAAAATGCTCTCATTGCAACTTAACATCAAATTTAAATCCTTCATTTGAAAAGGTATTTAAGCAAAATTGAAGACATGTTTTAGGAAATAACAAAGAGAAAATAAAACTGAATTGATGAGGTCAAAGAAAGATTCTCTGAAAATATATAGAAGAAGGAGAAAACATAAAAAAATAAAAATTTATGGAGATTTTGAAAAAGCATCAAAGAACAAATACTGGAATATTGCCAATTAGCATAGGCTTGAGAATACCAAAAGATAGAACGTTTTTGGGCTGGAGAGGTGGCTCAGGGGTTAAGCCTCTGCCTTGCAGGCGGAAGGTCCCGAGTTCTGATCCTAGGCCCACTTATAGACGCCACGCAGAAGCGGGGGCAGCCTGCGTTTCTGGTCCTGGTAGGGCGGAGCCTGTGAATCCTAGGGCAGAGTAAACAAGGAGGAGATGGAGGCGTCCATGGTGGTTCCCGAATATGCTCATGGTTCTACACACATACACGCGCGCACGCATATACACACACAATTGAATTTAAAAAAAAGTTTTAAAAAGTAAGTTTTTAGAAAAGAAAGCATTAAAAATTCCAAACTCAAAAAAGCATATGAACCTTTAGGTACAGAAAAGTCAAATATCAGAGTCTGCTCTAATTTAACCAAGTCTACCCAGAGACAGAGTGTTGTAAAACCCTCAAAGGTGAAAGAAAAAGAGAAACTTCTAAGTCATCCAGAAAACAGAGCAGTGCACCCAAGTGGCCTAGCTCCAGGACAGCAAACTTCTCAAAGAAAATGTACAGGCCAGGAGAATGACTGGAAGCTTGCAGACTTCTAAAGGTAAACAAGGCCCTGACAACCACGAATAGTGTTGCTGGAAGAGCTACTGTGCTTTAGACATGAAGGAGAGAGGAAGACATCACTAAAGTAAGAAAATCTGAGAGAATACAGGTCCCAGAGGCATGTTCTGTAAGAAAAGCCACAGTTGTTCTTACTGAAATTGAAATGTTTAATTGGTATAAAGAAATATAAAAATGTAAATACTCAATTGGAATAGTAACTGTGTAATTGAATTTGAAAGTTCTAAACCATTCATAGATTTGGTATTAAAAATGAAAATGGGGCTGGAGAAGTGGCTCAGGGGTTAAGCCTCTGCCTTGCAGGTGGAAGGTCCTGAGTTCGGATCCTAGACCTCACGTATAGACGCCGGGCGGAAGTGGGGGCGGCCTGCGTTTCTGGTCCTGGTAGGGCGGAGCCTGTGAATCCTGGGTCAGAGTAAAAAAGGAGGGGGTGGAGGCAGTCCATTGTGGTTCCCCAATTCGCCCGTGGTTCTACACACACATACACACACGCGCGCACACTTGCACAATTGAATAAACAATAAAAAATTGAAAAAAATGAAACTATAGGGCTGGAGAGATGACTCTGGGATTACATCTCTGCTTTGAAATCAGAAGTAACTGAGTTCAGACCCAGGATCCGGTGCAAACAACACCAGGTGGAAATGTAGGGAATGTGCATGAATATCCCTCCCTGTGTGTCAGAACCTGGGAAAGTTTCAGAACAAAGAATCGAGGAAGTAGAGCAATTTCCCAGTGTCCCTCTTGGGCTTCCATAGGCACATACAGTGCCATCTTGTACACACACACACACACACACACACACACACACGCACACACCACATCAGCACCTACACACACCAGAAAAAAGCAAGAAAGCAAGAAAGCAAGAAACTGAACTACAAGTTCCTGGGAGAAGCTGCACAACAGGTGTCTACAAATGGAAGAATGTGGCTATACACTTATCTCTCATCAGCTACAAATAAAGAGATAAATAAATAAATTATTGGACATTCTACAAAAACTTAGTCACTAATAACAGCTTAGTGACTGAGGTAAGACAGAGTTGCAAATCCGAAACCAAATTATCCTTGGGCTTTCTTGGTACCTTAAAAGGCCTTTTCTGTTTTGGCCAGTATTTGTATGTTACCTAACATTTTTGTGATTATTAAATAAATTTTTAAGAATATACAAACGGGTCCTCAATTCCATCAAACCAAACCTACAAATGTCGATGGAGAAAACCTGAGCCCTGCAGCAGAGCTCCTCTGCATTGCTGCAACTGGGTTACCTTAAATACTCATCAATGCATATAGAGTGTTGATTTGCCAATGTTTTTTGTTTCATTACTATAAAACTTTCATGACACTGTTAGCACGATGAAACAAAGAATCCTGACTAAAGTAAGACCATGTCCCTGGACCATGGTCACAGGCTTGGCTCCAAAATTTTTTCTTTTCCTCTTGATATCAGATATGCTGTTGCGGATGCAATTTTTAGATTGCCAATCAAGCCAGAATTTCAAATTTTGATTGAGATGCTAGCAACACAATTTAGATAAAGAAAAATGGCAGAAATTGCTGATAAGGAAAATAGCTGTTTACAAATGGAAGAATGTAGCTACACACCTATATCTCATCAGATTAAATAAATAAATAAATAGTAAATGAAATGGCATGCTATGACATCTAAATATAAACATAAACTAATAAGATCACTGGAAGAAAAAACAGGCAAAATTGTGCAGTATATTTACTAAAGAGATACTGTGACATTTTGGCAATAAAAATACCCTCTAAAGCCTGAATATTAAATAGATTTCTTTCTCCTTAAGCTTTCAATATTTCATTTCAGTCAAACATGTCACTTATATTTTAATAGGTAGGAAATTATCAACTATAATTCTTATGTATGTGCTCTGGCATGTGTAATGGACAGCACTTTAATTTTTTAAAAGGTTTCTAAGAAAGAGACACCTACTTATATTGTTTATTATCTTAAAATCACACAAAACATTGTATCAGAACTAGCAGTTCTGGTAAGAAAAACTCCAGTTGGTCTGGAAGGTACCCCAAAATTATCATACTGAAAGTTGAGTTCTGGTTTTTAGTCATTTAGTTAATGTGAAATTCAGAATAAGAGTCATAAATTTTACTAAAATAAGAAAGAAAATGTTTACAAGGAAGGGGTTATCTAATCTATGAAAACTGAGTATGAAAACTAGAATATAGTATAGAAGTAAGAAATTTTAGATACTTAATAGCAATTTCAAAGTTATAAATCATGATACTAAAGTGTTTATGAAAGTTTCTGTAATTCCACATAAACTATCAGGTCTCTTTTAGAGTTTTCTTATTAACCTTTTCCTAAGTAACTTGTTTTCATCCTTCTTGTGATACAATTTAATTTCTATATGAAGATAAAGGAGTTAAATGCAATGCATTCAGAAATAGTAATTTAAAAAAGCAAAACGTAAATTTCATATAAATCCCCTTTTAGTGATATCACAGAATAAATTAACCTATTGATATTAAAATAAATTAAAATATGGCATGATTTTATCTTCTCATTGTAAAAGGAAAATAAATTTTAAAAATTAGAATAGAAACTCACCAAGTAGTATTTCATGCTATTTTTTTTCTGAATGTCTTATGTGTGAATTTCCAATTTGTGGTTTCCATCTTTGTAAATGTCATCAGTATATTTTTCTCAGAAAATTATTTTATTGTGGGAAAATAGAACAATCTGCCAAACAATGCCTTGATATTTAAAAGGTCAAAATTTTTCCCACAAAAGCATTTGGTCATGTGATCTTTTGTTTTTCACATTCTTGTGCAGAACAATTAATTAAATCGACTGTAAAGATTCAGATTGTCATAAAATCATAACCTTTCAATATGCCTGTGTTTTTTCTTAAATTTACTTAATTAGCATATTTTAATGGTATAATACTGAGGAATGGGATTAATGATTTTGATGTTTAAGAAAAACATGCCGATTACATTATACAGAGAATAAGAAGGGTGACATTTCAGACATACAGTCATTAACCCAAAAGCACACATGGAGAGATACAAAGTGACAGGCTTAGATATGTGAAATATAATATCTTCCTCAACATGTTATGTTGGTACCATAATTCATTTCTTTTTTCAAGTGTATTGTGAAGAAAAGACATATTATTGAGTGAATGATAAATTCTATGTAACATTTAATTTAAAAAAAGATGAAGAAATGGTATCCCTATTTTCACATCAAATAGGCATGCTTTTTATTAATAAGCCATTTTGCTCTGATAATAAGATTGATTTCACTTATCTTCTAAAAAACAATATCCTAATTTAAATTTGGTAGTATCATTATATGCATTTTTGGAAAAGTTAGCCTCGGAAATCAGCATTTTCAGATGTGAAAATATCTAAATGTAAATAATATAATACTTGGGTGTTAAAAATTGTAGAATTTAGTTGGAAGTATCAAGTTGACAAATGAGGACTAAATCTTCATGTACAACTTTGGATAATTATTTAGTTAAGACAAACATCTGAGCAAATCTGTGAGAGATTACCTAAGTGATGTGGGAAGACACAGCCCATAGTTGCTGAGACCGTTCTCTGAGCAGATGCATAAGATCCAATAGATGACTGGTTTCCAGCAGCTAAAAGATGCTTTTCTGCCTTTGCACTTCTCTAAGGAATTTCTGTGGCTGTGGTATGGCCTGTACTGATAACTTCCTTGCCAGTATGTCCTGTAACTCAAAACTATGAACATGAATTAACATCCCCTTGTTCCCTTAAATTGTTTGGGTAATAAATTTGTCAGAGCAACAGAAAGCTGAAAGTAAGACAGAAATAAGCAGTGGAACACCACAATCAACCAACACATGTAAAGTTCAAAGAGGTATCAGTCTCAATGAAAAACACTATTCTTTCTCCACCTAAAGAAACTCCCTTACCCTTAATCTATTTTCTTTTATTATTATGATTATGTACCATCCTTGTAATTTGGTACTATAGACATTTGTGGAATTCAGACACTAAGGAAGTGATCAAATTCAGTTTGACTGTCAATTGTTTTCTTTATTCTTTTACTTTTTTTCTATAAGGATTCATTGTTTCATTAATTCAAGCAATTATCACCTAGCATTTTAAGCATGTTGACTTTATATATAAGTGACCTAAAAGTCACTAGATATGATTATTTGTCTCTGAAACATACACACTTTCAATAAACTAAATGGTATCTGTGAAATGAAGCATCAGAAAGGAAGGTATATATGTAATAGCAGGTAGAAACACATTGTTTAGGATGGCAGGAACATTTGCAACATCAGTGTTCTGTGTATCCTGAATGTGATATTTTGTCATGTGCATGTCTCATATGGTTATGAGGCATGAGCTGGCCATATCCCTTGTGTCTTGTGAGCAGTGAAGTGCAACAATCCAGGTGCTGTCTGACTCATTTTCTGTTATCCTATGTTATCCATGTGATAGCACTTGTGGTTGTAACCATTCCTCTGAAGTAACATTGAAAGGTTGTGATACCTTCCCAATTTCGCACCCAACAATTCCTTGGAAACCTGAATTTACTTTATTAACCCCAAAGGTCTCTCCATTTGTTTAGTTCTCTCTAGCTGTATCCAACACTAAGTATTCAGGAAAATTGATGGAGCACAATGCCACTCAATGCACTTCTTTATAAGATTCCTTTGAAAGCCTTAGCACTTACGGACAATCAATAGAACTTAATGTGATTTCTAGGCTTTCAGTCTTTAAGATGCTAAGTTCAGTGAATACCTTGTTATTCCTATTTCACAGTTGTGTAGTTCAGCCCCCTAGAAAGGTGAGTATCTTGGCATGTCTATTTCCTGAGATTGACTCTCTCTGACAAGTTCAAAGATTTTTAATTCACATTTTATATGATTTCATCAGAAATATTCAACTAATACCCTGTTTTATGCATCCAAAAGATTTTAGGTAGATTGCTAGTTTATTAACAAAGTGTACATTATGTTTTTTCCAGAGAAACATAACAGGATTTTTTCTCTTTATGAAAAGATAAAAGATTTATTATAAAGTCTTTTCAAAACTATTATAAACTCAGTACTCTAGAAGCTTCAGAATTTTCAGTGTGTATGAACATGAGAGAGACATAGGAACTAGTATTGTTATAGTCCACACCTAGGCAATCTTTTATTGCAGAATCCAAAAAATGAGCCAAGAGAGGTATAGAAGAAGCAGATTCTCTTATATCAGAGTAGGTATTGCTTTTTGTTCCACTGAGATTTTTACATGATTGGATAAAGAAAAGGACCATCAACATTGTAGAGGTTTTGCCCAACACTACTGGTCTTAATGTTTATTCTGCCAAAAAAATAACATCACAGAAATTCTAAAAATAAAATTTTATCAAACATCTGACAATCAAGTGTCCAGTGTATGTTGATGTACAAAATTAAGTATTTCTAGGCCCTATTTTAGATGTGAGCAGGTTCAACCACCAAGATAACTATGAAAACTGGGAACTTTATTCTAAAAGAGATGTCAGACACTGCTTTCTTAACACTACATATTTTAACCAGATATATGCTTTGGAGTTGAATGTGAATTTTATTGATATGGAACAATGCTGCTTCTTATCAAAGCAGGGTTTATTCTAGGTCAAGAAATGCTAAGGAATTTTATCAGGATTGAGAAATAAGCTCATAAAATCCTACCAGGAAAATTCCAATCATCTGACTATTTTATGTGAACTCATATGTAGGCTATATTCAGGGAGAGGCTTACTTTCATGAATTTTTGGCACCAAATTTCAATGTCATCTTTTGTTCTCATTGTTATAAATAATTGTTGCAACTGGTACTTCAGGAGCAGCGTTAGGGAGGCCTAGCAGTGAAATTCAACATGCTGATGCTTCACAAGTATTGATTAAATCCTTGTATTGTTATTCATGTCAGTATTTTGGAGATTGCAAATTGCATACAGGAAAACCTTGCTCTTTGGGGGTTCTTTTGATTCATACATATATGCAAAAAATAACAGTACACATTCCAAATTTGTGTTTGAACACTACTCTCTGAGTCCCATTGCCCAGCAGAATAGAAAAAAAGCAAGGTTAGGAAGAAAGAAGTGAGTTTGCAGCCGTCTGCTCCTTGGTGCACTCTGCGATGATGCACTGGGAAGCTCATAGTTAAGATAGTTGGACTTTCTGTCACTATAACAATAAGTTTTTAAAAAACAACTTAGTAGAGATTTATTTTGTTTTATGGCTTCCAAAGGCAACTGATGGCTGATCCGGCTGTTTCTGAGGCTTTGTTTGAAAAGACATTCTAGTGGAAGGGTTTGTCAGGGAAAAAGGTTTAGACACATAGTGAGCCAGGAAGAAGAGACTGGGAGAAAAATCACATCACTGTGGCGCCATCAACAGCAATTCTAATGTCTTACATTGTATGTAAGAAAGTTTCCTTTTCTGTCACTGATCCAACTTCAACTTCTTATTTGAGACCTTGGAAGAAACCCATGCTATATTTGGAAAACCTAACATGCCACAGTGAACACAAAGTAAGAGTAATTTCAAGCATGTGTTTTTACTTGTGAAGTCATACAGAGGTTATAATACTTTTCCCATAAACTCTGAAATTACAAAATAATAAACATGATATTTATGAAGGTCATTCTAAGTGAGATACAACTTTTATGAAATGAAATGCTAGCAGTGGCAAAGCTGTGAACATTTTATACTATGAGATTTCATGTTTGAAAGCCTGACTTCATCGTGTTTGTCAGTTTAAAGAAGTATTAACTTATCCGTTTGCTAGAAAATATTTTGGGCATAACAAGATGCAATTATGTAAACACTATTCCATTATAAGTATAAAGACTCTGTGAACAATAGCATTACTACACATTATATGTTGCATATATATACATAAGTGGATATTAACATTTATTAGATGCCAGTATTGTGACACACTTACTGTAAGTCCTCTAAAGTATTTAATTCATTCAATGCATTAATCTAGCACTGTGTATATAATCTTTTCCATGTTTATGTGAGTGTGGTATGAAGTGTCTATGTGTGGACACATATGGGTGAGCATGTGTGTGTACAGTGTGCATGTATGTATACATATGGGGGACAGAGTTGATGTTAGGTTTCTTCCTTGATTGCTGTTCACTCTGTTTGCTGAGGCAATGGTATCTCTCTCCACCCATAGCTCCTCAAATCCTGCTAATGTAGCTATCCAGCTTACTCTGGGGATCCCCTGTCTTTGGGTGTTGGGGATCAGGGTTCCAAGGGAGCACTTCAGTGGCCTAGCCATCTCTCAACCAAACAATGTATATGTCATTTATCTCTTCAAATTATAGGTTAGAAAATTCCTAAAGTAATTTCAGTTTTCACATTTGTTTAGATTTTTATTAACAGGAAATTGTGACATCAACATTTAATATCATTTATTCTTTAATATCAAAGAAGCAGATCTTCTTTATCAACAAAACCTGTATGGATCATTTTGAATTTCAAAAATATTTTAGGAGTCCATCTTTTAAGGAACACTTGAGTTCTGACTCAAGTTCCTATAATTAAAGAAATGTGCTTTCTGAGGACTTGCATAGGGAGGCACATTGGATAAGACAGATAGAATGAGTGACCTAGAATCCCTCTTTCCATAAAACTCATAACACTGGGATCATTATTATCTTTGCCAGGACTATTGCTTGTTTCCCAAGAGTTTGATAGAAATTATGGTTACTTACACGTGTCATTATGCATTATTGTGTTTGAAACTTATTTAGAAAAATACTTATTGTGATGGTTGCAGTTTGGTGTCAACTTGACAGATGCAGACTGTTTGGGGCGCAGTTGTGGAAGGTTAATGGTTGGAATGGCTCCTGAACAAGTCTGCAGGTACTTGATTGATTTCGTGGAAAACCCAGTCCATAGTGGGTAATACTTTCCAGTGGTGAACCACATAATAGAAGGTGTAAGGAGGAGGGACTTGCTCTTCCCTTAGCTGATGTAGACTTGATGTGAGTCCACTCTATGCACATAGTCTGCCTTTAGAGCATCGTGGTCTTCTACATTGCTGCTGCTGCTGGCTCCTTCCTTGGAGCTTCACCTTTTCCACCAAGTTGTTGCTATTCCCGCTGCCTTTGGAGCCTTGCTACTTACTGTTTGTTCCCTGTTCATCACTGTCAAAGTCGGAGCCTAGCTTCTTCGACCTTCCAGAGCAGTAAAAGCTGGAGACTTTGTCAAGATCTTTTGCTTTGTGGAACATTCAGGTCAAGAAGGAGGAGGCTTCAGGTGGCTACTTTGAAGGACACTACTTTTATTGTGAGTTATTTCAATAAACTTATTTATATAATACATTCTATAGATTCTCTTTCTTCAGAGAACTCTGATATACTAATTCTTTTATTATGTTTTTGATGATTTGTATTATATCATGTTATTCATAACAGAAATTTACTGAGCAGCTTTGAATACAAAAATTTATTTTTATATTTCCATTTATTATTTTAAATAGTATATCCAAGGTAATGCAAATACATATTAATAGATATCCATCTGAAAGTTAATTTCACTTATTAAACATTGTAACAGTTATTTTTTTCTGTACCTGTGAAAGAATGCTGAGTCCCAGCTTAATGGAATTACTTGGTTTATATTTCCAGAAGAGAGACATAGTCCATTATAGAAAAGGGCATGGTGGGACATAGAAAGCAAAGGTGGTTCAGGTCACAAGCCTAATCATGGAGAGCAAGCAAAAGAAAAATCTTCTAGAGGAAGAGGTGCTGAGCTACATAATCTTAAGGCCCACTCCCTGGGGCTTGACTTCCTCCAAGTCTACCTCCTAGAAAAACCATGACCTTCTTAAAGTTAACATCAGCTGATATGCAAACACAGTGGTTTCCTCCCCTGGGAAGTGGCCTGTAGGGACAACTCACATTAATTGACATGTTTCATTCAGATGTATCAAGACATCAGGCAATGGAAGAAAAAGATCATAAAAGATTGCAATGTGAATTATATTTTTTCTTCACACTGTATATCCTTTATGAGGTATTTTTAATATGCCTATTATATTAGTCCAACAAATTTATACATCAAATGTGTAAATTTCAGGCTATTTAACTTGTATGTATTTTTTTAGAAATAATATAAAACTGGTCTTTAGAAATAATATAAAACCCCGCTCCTCCAGGCCAGGACACTTGCGCGCGGTCCAGCTGGGCCTCATCCTGCGACCTAGGTAAGCTCCGCCAGTGCCCGCCCACCAGAACCCCAGGTCAGCCCAAGGGACCCAGCTCCTACCCCACCATCCAGCCGGGAGCTCGCACAGGGCCCAGGGACAAGGAGGACTTCTCCCTGCGCCTGGGCCACGCCCCAGCTCCCCTTGGGTTAAATAGCTCCATGCGGACGCGCCCATCCTCCCTTCCGAACCCCCTCCTCCGGCCGGGACGCTCGCGCGGTCCAGGCAGGCCTCAACCCGCGACCTAGGTAAGCTCTGTCTTGCCCACCCACAGAACACCTAGGCCAAAGAATTCAGTTTAGTGAAATTGAAAGATCTTAAGAGTTAAAATGACAATGCCAAAGTCAAAGTGCAAATCCATGAGAAGCAACACTCAAACAAATTTCCCACTGAAGGAATTAATCCCATAATGTTAAGACTCCAACAAGAACAAACCCACGGAAAATGGCCAAGAAAGCCTGACCCAGGATAACGACTTTCAAAATATGATCATTACCATGTTCAATACTATAAAAGAGGAAATTTGGGAGGAATTACATAATCGAATCAATCGCTTTGAAGAGGAATACAACAGACACTTGGAGGAGTTGAGAAAAACAGTGCAAGAAACAAAAAGGGCATAGAGCAATTAAAACAGACTCAAGCAGAGATTAAAACTGAGCTACAAGACAAGTTATCTTCAACCCAGAACTCCACAGAGAGTCTTATCAACAGAACTAACGAAGCAGAAAACAAAATTTCAGACCTTGAAGATAAAGTGGGAGTACTAACCAGCTCAATGGAAGAGGTTGTTAAAGCCAAAAAGATACTTGAGAGAAATATCCAAGAGGTATGGGACACCCTGAAGAAGCCTAACATGCGTATTCATGGAATACCAGAGCAAGAATCTCAAAATACCACCCCTGAGGAAATTTTTCAAACGATCATCAAGGAAAACTTTCCTCATATAAAAAAAGAGAGGCCCATCCATATACAAGAGGCATTCCGCACCCCAAACAGATATGACCAAAACAGAACCTCGCCACGGCAAATAATAGTTAAAACACTCCATATTCAAGATAAAGAACTGGTACTGAGAGCTTCAAGAAAAAAACAAGTCACTTTTAAAGGTAAACCTATTAAAATAACAAATGACTTCTCAGTCGAAACAGTAAAAGCAAGAAGAGCTTGGAGAGACATACTTCAAGTATTGAATGAGCAAAAATGTCAACCCAGGCTGATTTACCCTGCAAAACTATCAGTCATGATTGAGGGAGAAAGAAAAATTTTCCAGCACAAAGACAACTTGAAGGGATACATTTCCACCAAACCAGGCCTTCAAAAAATGCTAGAAATGATACTCAAGTGTGAAGAAAAAAACAGGCATATCCAGGAGAGCAGAAGGCAAGTATAACACCATTAAAAGCGAAGCACTATACTTATAAAAACTACTAAACATAATAAATGTCTGGAATCAAAAATAGTTTCACCATTATAACTCTAAATGTTAATGGAATTAATTCACCAATCAAGAGACACAGATTACAAACTTGGATTAAAAATCACAATCCATAAATCTGCTGCCTGCAGGAAACCCATCTCACCAGAAAAGATAGGCACGCTCTAAAAATAAAAGGCTGGTCAACAATTCTACAAGCAAATGGAAGCAGGAAACAGGCAGGGGTAGCCATCATTCTATCAGACAAAGTGGACTTCAAACCAAAGAAAATTATAAGAGACACGGATGGATACTACATTTTAGTCACAGGTACAATTCACCAGGAAGACTTCACACAATACTGAACATATATGCACCCAATACGGGCCCCTCCACATTCATTAAGAAAACCCTACAGTGTCTAAAGCAAGAAATCAACCCCCAAACAATAATTTTTGGGGACTTCAACACCGCCCTCTCAACATGGGATAGATCAACAGGTCAAAAGCTTAACAGAGACACTTGGAACTTAATCAAACCCTGAAAGAAATGGACCTTACAGATCTCTATCAAACTTTTCACCCACGTACCAAAGAATACACATTTTTCTCAGCAGCACACAGAACATTCTCCAAAATAGATCACATATTGGGCCAGAAAACGAATCTACACATATACAAAAAAGTTGAAATTCTAACTTGTGCCCTATCAGACCACCACGGCCTAAAGCTGGACATCCACAACACATCAAACAAGAGAAAATACACTAACTCCAGGAAACTTAACAATATGATGCTGAATGAGAACCGTATTCAGGAAGAAATTAAAAAGGAAATTCAAGATTTCCTGAAAGTGAATGATAACGAAAATACAACTTAACAAAATTTCTGGGACACAATGAAAGCTGTTCTAAGAGGTAAGTTCATAGCTCTTAATGCCTACATCAAAAAAATGGAAACATCAGAAATAAACAACATAACAATGCAGCTTAAAGCTTTAGAGAAACTAGAGCAATCTGATCCCAAAAGTAGTAGAAGAGAGATTAGCAAAATAAGGGGAGAAATATCTGAAATCGAGATTAAGAAAACGATAGAAAAAATCAATCAGTCAAAAAGCTGGTTCTTTGAAAAAATCAATAAAATTGATACACACCTAGCTAAATTAACCAAAAGCAGGAGACAGAAAACCCAAATTAACAAAATCAGAAATGAACATGGAGTTATCACTACTGATACCCAAGAAATCCAGAGAATTATAACATCATATTTCAAAAACTTATACTCTGTGAAGTTTGACAACACAAAAGAGATGGATGAATTTCTAAGTAAACACAACTTACCTAAATTGAATCAGGAAGTTGTGAATTATTTAAATAGTCCTATAACATATAAGGAAATTGAGGAAGTAATCATGTATCTTCCCATCAAAAAATATCCTGGACCAGATGGATTCAGCACAGAGTTCTACCAGACATTTAAGGAGTTAATAATACCAATTCTCCTTAAACTGTTCCATCAAATAGCAAAGGAAGGAACACTACCAATTTCCTTCTATGAAGCTAATATCATTTTAATCCCAAAACCTAACAAAGACTCACTTAAAAAAGAAAACTTTAGGCCAATCTCTCTGATGAAAACAGACGCAAAGATTCTCAACAAAGTTTTAGCAAATCGGATTCAAAAACATATTAAAAAGATTATTCACGGGGACCAAATAGGCTTCATCCCTGGCACACAAGGTTGGTTCAACATACGCAAATCAATAAATGTAATTCATCATGTAAACCAGTCCAAAGTCCAAGACCACACTGATACTCTTGATAGATGCAGAAAAAGCTTTTGACAAGATCCAACACCCTTTTATGATCAAAACGCTAGAGACAGTAGGAATGGAAGGAACCTTTATCAATATAATAAAAGCTGTATACAACAAGCCCACAGCAGGGATTATGCTCAATGGGGAACAATTGGAAGTATTCCCACTTCGATCAGGAACTAGACAAGGCTGTCCACTCTCACCACTTCTATTCAATATTGTACTTGAAGTCTTAGCTGAAGCCATAAGACAAGAAAGGGACATAAGAGGGATTCAAATTGGCAAGGAAGAAGTCAAGCTATGCCTATTTGCAGATGACATGATCTTATACCTGAGGGATCCCAAAAACTCCACCAGGAAGCTCCTGGAAATGATTGACAAGTTCAGCAGGGTTGCAGGATGCAAACCAAACTTACAAAATTCAGTGGCCTTCCTATATGCCCAGAATGAAAGAAGTAAAAAAGCCCTGAGAGAAACAATCCCATTTACTATAGCCCCTAAAAAAATGAAATACCTTGGTATAAACCTAACCAAGGAGGTAAAAGAACTTTACAATGAAAACTTTAAAACCCTCAAGAAAGAAATTGCAGAAGACACCAGAAGATGGAAAGACCTCCCATGTTCCTGGATTGGCAGAATTAACATCGTAAAAATGACCATCCTACCAAAGGCAATATACAAATTCAATGCTATACCAATTAAAATCCCAAATCAATTCTTTAAAGAAGTTGGCCAAACAATCTCAAAGTTCATATGGAGGCACAAAAGACCCAGGATAGCAAAGACAATCCTGAGTAACAAATACACTGCTGGAAGTATCACCATACCGAACCTTAGTCTATATTACAAATCCATAGTTATAAAAGCAGCCTGGTACTGGCTCCAAAATAGACACACTGATCAATGGATAAGGATTGAAGACCCAGATATAAGCCCACAAAAATTCAGCCATTTGGTCTTTGACAAAGGGACCCAAAGAATCCAATGGAAAAAGAACAGCATCTTCAACAAATGGTGCTGGCAAAACTGGATCTCCACATGCAGAAGATTAAAGCTGGACCCATACTTGTCACCATGTACAAGACTTAATTCCAAATGGATCAAGGACCTTGATATAAGGCCAAAGACTATAAAAACCATAGTTGAAAGGATAGGGAACTCCCTCGAGCTGATGGGCTAGGTCAACATTTCCTAAACAGACATCCAATGGCACAGTCACTGCTACCAACTCTCAACAGTTGGGATCTTGTGAAATTAAACAGCTTCTGTTCAGATAAAGACATTGTAACACGAGCTCAAAGGCAACCCACAGAATGGGAGAAAATCTTCACTAACCACATATCTCATGGAGCTCTTCTGTCCAGAGTGCACAAAGAACTTAGAAACCTAAACATCAAGGAAACCAATGGCCCAATTAAAAAATGGGCCCTGGAACTTAAAAGAAATTTTACCAGGGATGAAATTAAAATGTCTAACAATGTCCACTTCTTTAGCCATCAGGGAAATGCAAATCAAAACTTCCTGTGATATCATCTCACCCACCGTCAGGATGGCAAAAATCCACAATACAAACAACAACAAATGCTAGAGAGGATGTGGAGAGAGGGGAACTCTCCTACATTGCTGGTGGGAGTGCAGGCTCATACAGCCATTCTGGCGAGCCGTCTGGAGATTCTTAAAGAAATTAAAGATTGAAATGCCATATGACCCTTCTATTCCACTTTTGGGTATAACCCCCCATACAGCAGAGGTTCATCTCAATAGCACAAGCATGACCATATTCATAGCAGCACTGTTTACAATAGCAAAGAATCAAACCAAATGTCCAACAGTTGATGTGTGGATAAGGAAACAGTGGTACATCTATACAGTGGAGTACTACTCAGCCATCAAAAATGATGAATTACTGGAATTTGCTGGGAAATGGATGTCATTATAAACAATTATATTAAGTGAAGTGTCCCAGACCCAGAAAATTAAGCACCATATGTACTCCCTAATAGGTAGCTCCTAATACCAAACCCACCCAGCCCATCTTGAGACACTCATAGGTAAATCTATGTATTACCTACAGTAATTGCAAGGATTATGAACAGGAGGGATGAGGTTGGAGGGCCACACCAGAAACAAGGAGAGAAGTGACCATGTTACAGTAGAGAAAATAGGCCTCCATCAAGGACTGCAAGAAAGTAATGTGACACCTAGTTAAGTTCACAGAAATTTGTTCCTGATCATTTACAACTAAAGGGGTATGAACTCACCAGAAGGGGAGGGCATATAGTCCGGCAGATTAAAAGGTAACCATTTTGCAAATGGGTGATTGACCCCTCCCATTGCCAAATGCCATATGACCCTGCGATTCCACGTTTGGGTATAAGTATTACATCTACCCTTGAATGTGCTCTTATAATAAGACTCCACTTTAACAGCTTTCTGTCTCCGGCCAGGGGGGTGACATATAGTGCCCATCACGATGGAGTGAAGGGCATTGCAGGAGCAACAAAACTGCAAAAGAAAATCAACAAACCACTATCCAGAACTTCAGAGACTCTATATCAACCACCTAGAACTAGGCCAGAATAATCTCTCCCCATCCTGAAGCTCAGAGACATTTGCGGAAGAGGGGGCGGTAAGAGTGTAAGAGCAAAAGGATGGGAGGAGCAATGATTTGCAAGATACTCCACACAAGTTAGGGTCGAAGAAATCATAATTGGACATTGCATGCCCGGCGCAATGTCCAACACACTATTGACCTCACAAAGTCTAGCATCTGCTAAAGGCACCAAGATCCTTGGAGGCAAAGGGATTGACAGCCACAGTAGTGTTCCTACGCTTAAAGGGAACGCGGGAAAGGGTTCAGGGAAAGGCCACTGGGTCCTTGTACGTCATCGGAGAGGAGGGCCCAGAGGAGAGTCAGGCATGCACAAGAAAGGTCTCTGGAAATTGGGGCGAAAGGCACGGGGGGGGACGGGGCAGGAGGGGTGCAGGGAGGGGGAGCAGGGAGTTCAGGGGGGAGGAGGAGGGAGGGAGGGAACTGGTGTACCTATTAAGTTTGTATGAGCTGAAATAATAATAAAAATGTATTATAAAAATAAAAAAAAGAAATAAAATAAAACTTTATGGATAAGCAAAGAAGGACAAGGACACACAAATGTACTTAATTGTGATGACTTACTACATTGTTGTAATTATTTTATTTCAATCCCTTTCAGATTTTTTTACTGGTATTACTAAATTGTCTTTATGGAATGCATTCTTTGCATACACTTAAACTGCAGCTCAGAATCAGTCTACTGCACTGCTTTCAGATATTTCATATTCTAATCTTGTCAGTCATTTTTGAAGAAATATCTAGCATCTGTTCTATTGGCTAAAATATATACCAGTGATTTTTTTCTTTACAATCAGATCATTTTAAATGTTTATATTAACTACAAAATCTCTATCAGGTTTATAATACTTTGAAATTGCACACATTTCATAAATTTAACTAAACTTTAGGATGTTGTCACATAATTTTCATATGAAAACTCAGAAAATACAAAACTGTATATCAATCTAACAAAAATGGAAGGGGGAGAGGGAACTGACAGTGGATAGGATCAGATGTCTCAGTTCTTACAGGCTTTTCTTAACAATGGCCTTATTTATCGATTTAACTGTGTTCCTTTGTCTCCTCTCTCTTTGAGTCTTCTTCCCCTAGCTCCTAAGTTGTTCCTTTGTGGTTATAATGGATATAAAGTGCTTTACTAATATGCATTATATTAAGATTTTAAGGGGAAAATCTCTGTTTAATTTTAACCCTTAAATAGTAACGAGAATGAGATTGATATATAGAGATAATTCTATGAATAAAATACCATTTTAAAAATTAAACTCTAATGTAAAACCTTAAAAAAAAGTCTTTGTGGGAGCAATATCTCATTCCAGTACAAATATCTGAACTTGGTTGCATTGATGGTAAACATGGACTCACCTTTCCAGAAATATTTTTCTTTGGAAAAAATGACAATGATTTTTACCCTGTGACAAAACTTGGAAATAAAAGCCAGTCCAATATTCACAAGTGCCAGCTTCAAAGCAAATTTTCCATGGCAACCATAACTCAAAAGCATGTCATTGCAGATTTTATTACCAATTAACAACTCCAAAGGGTGCTATTAGTTTCTTCAAAAACATAAGGGACAAGGTTTCACTTACAATTGTGATTCCTCATTTACAACATCCCATCATAAATGACACAATGACATACCATGTACTTATAATCCTGTAACTGGTTCATAACCAAAACAATGCAATGTTTTCTGTACTTGTCAGTAAAGATTAACTTCCTTAGTGATCATCAGTACTAACCTAAAACTCTTTCACTTAAACAGATTGTTCAATACGAAAAGTAAAAATATAAACTAAATTTACATCTAGATTATACACACTTCTTCAAAGGTCTGTCATTTAAGCAATGAGCTGGAGAATAAATGACAGATATGTAATGAGATGTTTTGCTGCCATGAACATGGAAACGGGGCTAGCATAAAAGTTATTTCCTATAATTAAACACTGAATACATATTTAGATTGCAATTACAAGACTATTTAATTTGTGATATACTTTTTTATATCACTATTTTCATGTAATGTTGTATGATTGCCTCTATTTACAATGGTGTTATATTTTATGATGTATAATTGTGTAAATATTTTATTGAATTAATATGTATTTCTAAGGAGGAATTGTAAAGGTAGAACAAAACAATGAAAACTCAAATCCAAAGCACTTTGTTTTGTTAATAGGAAAATCTAAAATCAGGGTCTGAGAAGATTGAGTGAGAAACAGGATTGTTGTGCAAGCCTATGGGCCTGAGTTAGGGTCCCCAGGACCCTAACTGGTAGGGTATCAAAAATGTATATCCATGGAACTACTAAGGAAGCAGAGAGAATAAATTCCAGGGCTCACTGAAAATCAATAGAGCCACAATGGAACATTTAATGTTCACTGAATGTCTTGGCCAGCTGTGGTTCTCCCCACCATTAAGCTCTTACAATCTGACTACCCCTCTTCCCCTGAGCCCTAGTATAGGCAGAGGTTTGTTTTGATTGTGGCTGAGAGTTTTAGAGTCACCAGTACTCAATACTCTGGTTGGTTTTTATTGTTTATTTCACTGCTCTTTTATAACATTAGGCTCTGTCAAGTTTGGGTATTGAGATCGTTTGGTTTCTTTGTGAGTGCCATAAGAGGTTCTGTTGATTACATCAAACTGAATTTAATTTTAGCATCCACTTATAAGAGAAAATTGTCTGCCTTTCTGTGTTTGGGATATTTTTGGCCAGTACAGTCAACTCAAGATAGGGCTGTTGCATCCAGAAACTTACAGCAATGAGATTTATCTCCACCAGACCCACACCATGACTTGTACATTAACATTTTCTTATAGACTAGCAAAGAACTTTGAAGAAATAATTAAATGCAGGTGGAACCTTAGGGGCTAGGGCTAGACAGGTGAAAGGGAGTTCCTCTATCAGTGGATCTACTCAAGGAAGGGCCACTTAATCTGTCACAGAGACCTGAACCCATATCAATAAAGATAACTCAAAGGGATCTTTGGGGTTGGCACAAGAATACTGGCAGGAGGGTGGGTGGGAGATGAATGGATTAGGGAAGGGAGGGAAGATTGACAGAGGGAGGGGGAGAGGAAGGAGTGGTGGCAGGGACAACCACCTATCATGTTTGTAGTTAAGATTATATATTAATAAAAAAGGAAAAGCTATACTGATAAAATTAATATTCAATGAAAAATTCTGACCTAAGAATTAAGAAAAACTAAGATAGACAAACAATTGAAGGAATCACTTTTTTGTCACACTCTGGCCTTTTCATGTACCCATATATTGAGTACAACTGTGTGTGTATATAGATATACATAAATACACATGCACCTACACACATGCATACACACAAACAAAATAAAATTTAAACTTGGTTTACTTTACTTATGAAAATTGCCTCAAAAATCCATCCAATAAAATAAGACAAGAGTAGGACTGTCATGGAATAATATTTCAGTGTGTGATATACTTCAAATATCTGTGACACGTCTGCCACAATAGCTAAGTCTAACTATAATATTGTTATTGAAATGATGAGTTAGATCAACTCATCATCATTTTAATGTTCATTAAAACTGAAATATTCAAAATAACTTGGTAATAAAAAAGCAAATTTTATCTAAAAATTCTTTGAACACATGAACAATATTTCTTAAACAACCAGAATTCTCCTACATAACTTGAAGGAAAGGAGACAGAAGAACACAAGTGTTAGGAAGGTAAAAAGGGAAAAAAATGACAGGAAAGCTCTAAAGGAAGAAGGGAATGAGGAGACGAGGTTTGGGAGTTTAAACAGCAAGACAGAAGCCTTAGATATTTCAAACTATCAACAAAGAGAAGAAGTGCTAGCAATTATACACTGCTCAGAGGAAAAAAGAGAGGGCAATAAATAAGAAATCAGAAGTTTCCCTGAATGTGCCTGCCAGAAGCTATATTCAATGTAATTCCCATTACCAGGTATGCAATATTGTTTAATGAGTTGTTGGTGATAGTGGTTTCACAGCTCCATAAAACAGTACAGACATTTGCCCTTACCCTCCATAACTTGTTAGTAATACACTGTTCCTAGACACCCATCACATGAGGATAACATGACATGGAGAAAAAAAGCTAGAACGTAAATACGATCTTTCTCTTTGACAGCATGCTTTCACAGTGCTAGAAGGTATGATGAAGGCTGCCAGGGGAGACAAACAATCAGTAGTTTTGCCTAACTATAAAAAATTCCAAACTACAATATCAGCTGCTCTGGTGACCATTGGTGCAATAGTGGCATGTATAGCATTGGGGGAAGCAACTGCTTTCTGATTGGAATTAAGGCTCACTTTTCTGCAAAGTACGTAACGAAGTGCCCACGGAAGGGAGATCATATAACCAGGGTGAGAACAAACTACTAAGGTTTGACTATAAGAACACGATAGCAAATTGTTCTCTGAATGCTTATCCTTATTCCCATAGATTACAGAAACTCTTATCATTCAACTAAGAATCATCCATTCACAATGAAAGTTGTTTAATGCAGAGAAATGCTAATGGCCAAAGTGTGGAGAATGCATGCATGTGAACAGCCTGCTCAGACCTAAACAGTACATTAAAATCGCCCCCATCCCTAGGCTTAAAGAACCTTGTAAAAGAGGGGCAGTTAGAATTCTAAAATTTATGGCTGGGAAGGGATGTTGAAAGACACTACAAAGAACATGATACATCCCTGAGAATATAATACAAGACAGAAGAGAAATTACTGGGATAGAGAGATGATTCAGGGTTTAAAGCTTCTGGTTCACAACCATGGAGTCTGAGTTCCAATTCCAGAACCCACGTAAAAGCACCAGATGGAAATGGACAGTGGAACCTGGGAAATCCCAGAACAAAGCAATGAGAAAGAGAAGCGATTTAAGGTCATGTTACATTAGGACCTTAATGGGCATGGACAGTCAAGTGCCTTCTGTCATACACACACACACACACACACACACACACACACACACACACACACACACACACAGAGTTTTTTTAAAGGAGTACTACATTTGTCAATGATGTGCCTTCACATTATTTAGATATCATATTAAAAAGACTTAGAATATGTAATATTGGTTTGTGTATTGAATTTTTCATGCTTTTCTACAAATAAACACTTGAAATTATTGAATTTTGAAAACATAATCTTAAGGAGCCCAAGAAAGAAGAAAAGTTTGTGTTAAAGCTAGAAAATTACAATTTTACACTTATACATGAAATGCTGTTTCCTTTCAGGAACGGTTAAAGAGGGAAAGAAACAGCTTATTGGATGTGGGACAAAAAGCTTAACTTTGTGCATCAACCTCTATAGATGCATAAAAATTAAAAAGTAAAACAACCTGATGCTTTTATCTTTTGCATGGCATTTGCAGGCATGCTCAGACGTAGACAACTGAAAGGGAAAAACCAATCTCTGTGGAACCTCAACTTCAGGTTTTTCAATCTTTAGAGCTATAAGACAATACTGTTTTTCTGTTGTTGCTATTGTTGATGCCTGAACCAAGCAGTCTGCTATATTTTCTGAAGACACTCCATTTTCTGTAGACACTATAAACAGATTGATGTGCTTCTTCAAGATAAAATCAATTTCTCAGAGCTCTGGTGTTGGTTATTATGTAGTTACATATAAAATATTTTAAATGAGTCAGGAAAAAGTCACAGGAGGAAATGAAGATGAATAAGAAACTGGTAAGTAAGAAAGATGAAGATGTACTATATGTATGAAGAATGTGACAGATAACTTCTAAAGCTATTCTATCAAATTTTAAGAGGAAAATTCATAACTAAATATTAGGACAGCAGCTTATATAAAATATGGGTAAGAAATTTGATAATATTTTACCAAAAAGATGTATAGTCTTGCAAAGTATGATTCTTAATATTATTGCTTACTAGAGACATTCAAACCAAAAGTTCAATTACAACACTTCAAAGTCATGTCTACCAGTATTTATTATGGAAAAGATGACCCCAGAAACTGTTGGCTAGGTTGTAGGAACACTGAAAACCTCACTATTAATTAGTGAGACTTCTGAAATGATACAGCTATGTTAGAAAATAATTTGATTGTTTCTTAAATTAATAACAATTTATCATAAGATGGCCTCAGTATTTCCCCTCATAATATAGGAACAATAAAATGAAAAAAAATTTCTACACAAGTATTCTTTACAAATTTGTATATAATAGCTATAATTTGGGTAAATGCTTATCTCCTGATAAGAAGATGGAAAATATGACATATTTATGAACATACTAATAATTTGCCTTCAAAAAGTGAAACTTTTCTATATGTTAGAAAATTTATTAGCTTGAAAGCATGGCCAATAAGATACAAAAGTTTGAAGACACATTACAAATTTTAATTTATGTGAAAATTTCAGAAAAAAAGGTAATCTATTATTATTAATAAGCATTTAGGCAAAGAGGGAGAGAAGAAGGGAGAGTACATTGACTATAGATTTATTTGTGGAAAAATTAAAATATTCTAAATCATATTTTGTGTTGATTGAAGGACTCTGAAATATTAAAAACCTGAATCATATACTTCAAATGGTTAACTTTCCTAAAGCAGATCATGTTTCAATACATATGACCTAAAATACAGCAAAATAGACAGGAAAGTGAAAGAAGTGATGAAAAAGTAAGGCCAACAATGAAGGTCAGTCGGGGACCCAAAATATGTGCTGTTTAATTTTTGTCAATTCCCTTCCTCAAAATTGGGTTAATACTGTAACATTTTGTTAACTGTTTCCCTATGTCTTTTACACATAATAGTGAATTGTCTTGTTTCTTCCTACCTCTTTTCTTCCTTTCTCTTTCTCTCAATCTCTCTGTGTCTCAGTCTTGCTCTGGGATTTTCTGGGACTCTGTCTCTCTGTCTCTGTCTCTCTCTCTGTCTCTGTCTCTCTCTCTCCGCTTGAAACATAAAAAAATTGGTTAAAAGATGGGCACTCATTTTGACATCCTGTGTTCAGCAGGGTGGTCTTTCCAACTGAGCTGTCATGAATTTAGTAAATAAACTAAGATCAAATACAACTACCTTTCAAACTACTCTATGTAAGCAGTAATAAAAAATTGAGATATTATCCAGGAATAATATTCATATTTTTGAGACTTTTATAGAAGCAGATGTCTGTCTTGTCAGAGCTAGACCCATGTTAAAGAGGGAATTCTATTCTTAACATAACAGCTGCATGTTGCTGGAAGACAAACATTGAAAAAACACAAAATTACCATATGAGTAATGATATCTAAACCAGATGTGAAGGGTATTTTTCTTTATGTTTTCCTTGAGTTTGCAAAAAGTTATAATTTAGATGTAGCCTTTTTAAAAATATAGGTTTTGATCACATATAGAAATAATCCACAACTGAAAGATATAACTTCATATCTATACTTCAAATACAGGTCATATGACTTGTTAAGTCTTTGTATCCTCAATACTAATTGAGAACAATAAGATTAATAAACACATACTATTGTGCGCTAAATGTTAACTGAAAGATATCTGTGACAATGCGCTATTGAGCAAATTGCTGTTTTATATGAAGGAGAAGTTGTAATCACCAAAATGGCTAAAAGTTACTAAGGCCATAACAGCAGTAGTAGTTGTCTATCAGGTAGAACTTACTCCTTAATCTCACACTTCTTGGAATCTTTCTGCAAATCAGCTTGTTTGTACCTCAGTCATTTTGTCAGGAATTTTTTTCAGGGCAATTAGAAATACTACCACCAAAAATGTTTTTTTTTTTTTTGAATGGGTTGATAGAACATATAAGAGAAGGTGTTGTTAATGTGGGAGTATTATTTGATAGCATGGTACTTAACAAATAAATCTTACAGGCAATGCCACCTGACAGCATAGTTCTCCAGAACTGTGTTCCTAGAGGCATTCACGGGACAATCTCTTATGTCTGTACATTTCACCTCAAATATACCTGCATAATGTATGTTTTACTCAAGGGTTTTGTATGAGGTCATGGAAAATAACTCATCAAACGTAAGTATATCTTAATGTTTCAGTCAACACTCAGATAATAAGGGACATAATTGTAATGATTAAAAACTTAAACTTTCTATCCTTCAAGAATATTGAGACAGATTGTATAGGTTTCTTAAAGAGTTCTAAGTAATACTAAATACCACTGACTAACAATATACACTTTATCTGTTTTTCTTATTTCTACTTTTCTGGTCCTCAACTCATTAATTCACTATTCCTCACTATGTGGAGTCTCTCTCTCTCTCTCTCTCTCTCTCTCTCTCTCTCTCTCTCTCTCTCTCACACACACACACACACACACACACACACACACACACACACACACGCACACACACACATTCTTGGTCTCACTCTCTCTCTTTCCTCCTTCCCTCTCCCTCTCCCTATCTTTCATAAACACACAGATATACACATAGTTATTTTCAGCAAAATCTTTCATGCATTTTCTAAACATTTATAAGAATTGACAAATTTAGTAATAAAAAGTTTGAATAAAAATTATGAGGAATATAAAATGATTTCAAAGTATTAACACCATATTTGCTATGTACACAACTGAAATGATTCAATTTTTGAAAACAGGATTTGACATTAGTTATTCAACTTGATAGCTTAAAAAAAGAAATTACCAATGGACCTTATAGAAGATAGACAATCAACCAAAAGCCCTCATGAGGGAGCACAGAATTTTAGGTGAACCCTGCAAGGAAAGAATTCTATCCCTTCCCTCCCACATATCTTCAGTAATGTTGAAATATTAAGTAGAATTTCTCAAATTGAGACCAGAGCGATCAATGGACTATTCTTTTCCAATGTGATTAAAGTTTTAGAGGTTTTTTTTTTTAAAATCATCTCTTTGATTTTGTCTGAGAGGAAAATATTTGAAGGATGAGGAAGATACAATCTTCTACATTAAGCAACAAAGATGTTCAAAGACAGAGGTGTGGCATTCTTTTCTGTGTGTTATGGACAGGACAAAGATCCAGCACAAGGGGAAAAAGAAGTTCCATGCTCAGAAATAGGCTGAATGCTGGTTCAATTTACCATGCTTTTGCAACTAGCAAAATGCTTTTTGAGTAAATAACATTTTATTTGTCTAAAATGTCTATCTCTCATCACTAAAATCATGTAATGACCTCACTACAATGAGAAAAGAACTCAACTGAACACTCAGACAAATTCCATGCAAGCACAACAAATTCACCTACACTAGAGTTGGATTGATATTTGAGCTTAACACATTGGCATTGTGATTGTGTAATATTTAGAAACAACAGAACACTAGCTAAACCAAAATTAATTTGAATCTTGAGAGGAAAAATGACCTATATATATTTCTCCTAATATTAATTTCTCGTATAAACGTGACAGAAACTGCATAATTTCTTCAATTATAAATATATATGAACAATTAATGTTTTTAACACTATCAAACTCTTAAATCTCTTGGTTTTGCATAGCAAAAGATCAGTTTTTAAATCATGCAGTATAACACAGAGAAAGAGTAACTGAGCCCAGTGGCTTTGCTCATGTGGTTACTCAGAGATATGACACCCTTCCACATGTGGTATCAGGATTCCATTGGCCATAGAAAGCTAGCAGATGGGGGAAAGTGGAAGTGAAGGAAATCACGTAGGATACTTAGGTCATCAGTATTAGAAATGGAGAACATCTGTACAATACGGATTCATTGGCTCTATGTTTAATGAAAGGGCACTAACAGCTTTAAAAAAGCAATAATTCTAGTTGAAATGAGTGCCCAGGATGTAAATGAAAACAGATTTGGTGATCACTGAGAATTGTCTCTACTAAAGAGACAGTGTTCCAGTATTCCATCTAGAAGATCCCCTAGGATAGAACTTTGAGAACTGAATATTCAAGACAGCATATAGTATGGTATTCAACTCTACAACTTCGTGGGCAAAACACCTGTTACTGAAATCCCCTTAGTCCTGAACTAAAATGGACCTCTGATAATTTTTGTAGAGTGTATATGTGAAAATTTTCCTAGAAATTCCTTTTATTGTGAATTTATTTAAATGAATCATTCTTTTTCAAAAAAGAAATACAAACATTTAATAATAGTCATTATCTCTCTTTATTTAAAGTTTAATAGTAATTGTGATGAACAATTTTTAATTCTTATATTTGAGAGAGAGAGAGAGAGAAGAGAGAGAAAGCATGTATGAAGGTAAGAGGACTTTTCAGAGATTGGTTCTCTTCTTCCACCAGGTAAGTTTTTAAGATGGAAGTCCTGATGTTTGGCTGCACATAGGCAGGTTTATCTACTGATTCATCTTGCTATTCAATTACATGAAAAATTTAAACAATATAATTGAAACAATTTTTGTATTTTTTGCATAACATTGACTGTCTTGCTTGATTACATAAATATATATGCATCAGATATCTTTGTTGCACACACATATATATACACACACACACATATATATATGTAATCAAGCAAAAGACTCTTAATTTAGAATCAGTAAAATTTTAAAGTGATTTGACAACACTGAATTCTGGAGAGGATGTGGAGAGAAGGGAATTTATGATGGGAATGCATGCTTATACAACCACTCTGGCGAACAGTATGACAATTTCTAAAAAAGTTAAAGATTGAAATGCCATACGACCCTGCTATAACACTACTGGGAATAATCCCCCATAATGCAGAAGTTCACTACATTGACATGAGCAAAACCATGTTCATTGCAGCATATTTACAATAGCAAAGTCATGGAATCAGCCCAAATGCCCAACAGTTGATGAATGGATAATGAAAATGTGGTACATTTGTACCAATAAAATACTACTCAGATGAATTAATGAAATTTTCCAGGAAATGGATGGAATATAAAAAATTATATTGTGTGAAGTATCCCAGACACAGAAAGTTAGGCTCTGTAAGTATGCCCTAATAAGTGGATCTTAGTTCCAAACCCATTTAATGATATAGTCAAAGGTAAATCTCTGAAATACCCATTGCAATCTCAAAGGATTATAAATCTGAGGGAAGGGGAAAGAGTACCTCAAAAGAAAGGAGAGAGATGATCACACTTCAATAGAGGAAATAGGCCATGATCAAGTATTGCATGTAAATAAAGTGACATCTGGGAAACTCACTCTCACTTCCCTTCCTGGTCACTTCATTTGATTTCACGGATCAGAAAAGATATAGAGACCGACCCCCATTCCCCCTCCCGTGTCACTGTGTTCAACTCCTATTCTTCCATCTAACTTTAGTCTCCTCTTATATTAAGATGTTTATTTAAACAGTCTTTTATCTTTAGTTAGGAGGTGACCTTCCATACCAATTGTTATGCAGCCAAGGGCAGTGCAGGAATAGCAAAACTGAAAGCAACTATAAACTATAATTCAGAACACCAAAGACCCTACATTATTTACCTGGAATCAGACCAGCCAACTCTCTCCCCATCCACAGTTCAGGGAACCTTGTGGAAGAGGAGGCACAAGAATAAAAGAGCCGGGCTGGAGAGGTGGCTCAGGGGTTAAGCCTCTGCCTTGCAGGCGGAAGGTCCTGAGTTCGGATCCCAGATCCCACGTATAGACGCCAGGCGGAAGCGGGGCGGCCTGCGCTTCTGGTCCTGATAGGGCGGAGCCTGTGAATCCCAGGGCAGAAGGAGGTGGAGGCGTCCATGGTGGTTCGCGAATTCGTCCGTGGCTCTACACACACACACACACACACACACACACACACACACACACACACGCGCGCGCGCGCGCGCGCGCCGCACATACATATGCACATGCGCACGGTTGAATAAATAATAAAAAAATTTAAAAAAGAATAAAAGAGCCTAAAGATGGGAAAGACCAATGATATGCACAATACTCCACAAAAGTCAGGGTTGCAGCAGCCAGGATTGGACTTTGCCTGACCTGCACACTAGCTGACATGTCAATGACCCTCTCCCCCTAAGTCTAGCATGGATCACAAGGGAGAAGACTTCAGGCAGTAGGATCCTTAGAAGCAAGGGATTAAATAGTCACAATAGAGTTTCTATACTAATGGGGAGACCAAGAAGGGGCCCCAGGGTATGCCACTGTGTCCTTAACCCCTCACTAGGGTTGAGGACGCAGAGGAAGGTTTGGCAGAAGGAGGATAGGGGGAGCCACTGGGAAAGGGAGAGGTAGGAAGGGGGATGAAATGAAGGGGGAAAGGGAGGAGAGTGCAATTGGGGAAGACTAGGGAGGGGAGGGGAAGGAAAAAGGAGAGGATGGGAGTATTTATTGAGCTTGCATGATTAGGAAAAAATGTGGGAGAAAAAACTAAATTTAGATAATATGTGCATGGAATGTTAAAAAAATTTAAAGTGATTTGAAATGAAAATGTACATTAAATATAACTCCTGTGTTAAATTTTACATTATGAGTTATCACAGTGAAATAAATTATTTCAGGAAAACATTCTTGCACAGTGGTCAAATCAAGAAACAATTAAAGTCTGGCATGCTAGTACTGGAAAGATGGATCAGACTTCAAGTCTCTCTCTTGGCAGTAGCAGGACCTGAGGTCAGATCCTAAATCCCCCATAAAAGCTCTTTGTGGAAATGACAGAAGCCTGAACTTCCAGTCCCAGAAGGCTGATCTTGTCAAACCCCAGAGCAAAGCAAATAAAAAAGGAGGTACAGCAATTCAGGATAATTCCCAAAGAAGTCACCTCCTCACACACCTCTCGTAAACACACACACACACACAAATGCACACACACACACACACACACACACAAAC
Organism: Typhlomys cinereus; assembly: GCA_023101885.1. Classification (NCBI taxonomy): domain Eukaryota; kingdom Metazoa; phylum Chordata; class Mammalia; order Rodentia; family Platacanthomyidae; genus Typhlomys; species Typhlomys cinereus. The sequence goes on along the minus strand of JALPQD010000232.1, from coordinate 937,505 downwards.
GCCACACACAGGCACACACACACACACACACACCACACACAGGCACACATATGCAAAAACAAGCACATAAATAAATGAAAAATACACAATTTTTAAAAAATTCTGGAATATGACTCTGTGACATGGCCTTGGCTTACATATTAAGTACTATAAATATATAAGGAAGTAAGTTGAAGTTAGGAAACCAATTCATGTATTCATTTTATATATCACCCAAATATGCTGTATTTTTGATATATTAAATTATTTTTTTGATTTTTTAAAATTTTTCTCACACATTTTATTTTTTTCCTGATCATACAAGCTCATAGGTAGCCCATCTTCTCCCTCTCTCTCCATTCTCCCCTTTTCCTCTTCTTTTACCTCCCTCCCTCCCTCCTCTTCCCCCAATGCCTCCCCCTTCCTCCCTCCCATCCCCTAGAGCATCTTTTTGTGTGAATGCCAAAACCTCTCTCTGAGTCCTCCACCCTAGTGAGGGGTAACTATAGCCCAGAGACCTTTCTTGGACTCCCCATTAGTATGGGAACTCTATTTTGACTATTAATCCAGAAGGCTCCCTGAGGTTTACAGTGGGGAGAGATTTGGCTGGTCTGGTTCCAGGTGATCAATTAGTTATATATATATACATATTTAAATTATTTATTTATTTATGTATGTATGTATTTATTTATTTATTTATATCCACTCATATGAACTTAATAGGTATACGGGTCCCCTCCCTCTCTCCACCCTTCCCTGGACCCCCTAACTCCCTCCCTGCTTTTCCCCTTCCTTTCCTCCCTCTCCCTCCCTATCTCCCAGTGCCTCCTACCCCCCATCCCTAGAGTGTCCTTTAATGTGTATGTCAAACTTTCTTTTGGGCCCCTCCTCTCTGATGAGGCGTAAGGCCTCAGTAGCATTTCCTAGAACTCTTTCTTGTGTTCCCTTTAAGTATAGGAACACTATTGTGGCTGTTAATCCCTAGCTTCTAAGGATCCTAGTGCCTTTAGTCCATGCCAGACTTTGAGGATGTGTTGGTCATTGCACAGGTCATGCAAAGTCCTATTATGATTGCTTCGGACCTAACTTGTGTGGAGTATCTTGCATATCATTACTCCTCCCCATCTTTATGCTCTTACAATCTTACCACCCCCTCTTCCACAAATTTCCCTGAGCTTCAGGATGGGGAGAGATTAGGCTGAGGCTGGCCTGGATCCAGGTGGTTGATATAGAGTCTCTGATGCTCTGAATTATGGTTTGTTGAATTTTTTTTCAGCTTTGCTGCCCCTGCAATGCCCTTGGCTCCATCCTGATGGGTATTGGATGTCACTACCTGGCCAGAGATATAAAGCTGTTAAAAGAGAGTCTTATTATAAGAATATATTCAAAGGTAGATGGAATAAAAGTAGGAGACCGCGGTGGGGGGGGCAGTCTCCCATTTGCACAATGGTTACTTTCTATCTGCCAGACTATATGACTTCCCCTTCTGGTGAGGTCATTCCCCATCAGTTGCAAATGATCAGGAAGGAAAGCCTGTGAGCTTAACCAGATGTCTTATTACTTACTTGTAGTCCTTGATGGTGGCCTATTTTTCTCTGCTGTAAACTGATCCCCTCTCTACTTGTTTCTGGTGTGGCCCTCCTTCCCCTTACCTCCTGTTTATAATTTTTGCAATTACTGTAGGTATTACAGAGAATTACCTTTGAATGTGTCACTAAGTGGGTTTGTTACTAGGATCCACCTATTAGGGTGCTTACATACGGTGCTTAATTTTCTGTGTCTGGGATACTTCACTCAATATAATTGTTTCTGGGGCTGGAGAGGTGGCTCAGGGGTTAAACCTCCACCTTGGAGGCAGAAGGTCCTGAGTTCAGATCCTAGACGCCACATATAGAAGCCGGGTAGAAGTGGGGGCGGCCTGTGTTTCTGGTCCTGGTAGGGCGGAGCCTGTGAATCCTGGGACAGAGTAAACAAGGAGGAGGTGAAGGGGATCCATGGGGGTTCCCGAATTCAACCATGTTTCTACACATACACACACACACATACACGCACATACATGCATACACATACAATTGAATAAATAATAAATAAATTAAAAAATATATATAATTGTTTCTAATTCCATCCATTTCCTGGCAAATTTCATTAATTCATCATTTTTGATGGCTGAGTAGTATTCCATTGTATAAATGTACCACGTTTTCCTTATCCACTCGTCAACTGCTGGACATTTGGGTTGATTCCATGACTTTGCTATTGTAAACAGTGCTGCTATGAACATGGTCATGCTTGTGCTATCAAGATGAATTTTTGCCATATGGAGGGTTATTCCCAAAAGTGGAATAGCAGGATCATATGGCATTTCAATCTTTAACTTCTTTAAGAATCACCAGATGGCTCGCCAGAGTGGCTGTATGAGCCTGCATTTCCACCAGCAATGTAGGAGAGTTCCCCTCTCTCCACATCCTCTCCAGCATTTGGTGTTGTTTGTATTGTGTATTTTTGCCATCCTGACCAGGGTGAGATGATATCTCAGGGAGGTTTTGATTTGCACTTCCTTGATGGCTAAGGATGTGGAGCATTTTTTAAGATATTTGTTAGACATTTCATTTTCGTCCCTGGTAAGTTTCTTTTAAGTTTCAAGGCCCATTTTTTAATTGGCCCATTTGTTTCCTTGATGTTTAGTTTTCTAAGTTCTTTGTGCACTCTAGATAATAGAGCTCTATGATATATGTGGTTAGTGAAGATTTTCTCCCATTAAGTGGGTTGCCTTTGTTATTTATATTTTAACACATCATTCAATATTAAATTTATTTCATGAATTTTTTCTTTTCTGTAATTTAAATTAAGCAAATTATTATTGATATTATATAGAATAATATAGCATATAATATGTAAACAATGAGAAAAGAACACATAATAATCAAGGCATAACAATATCTACATGATTTCAAGGCATTTAAAAAAGTTCAGAGAGTACACTAAAATCATGGTGCAATAAAACACTGTTTAAAAAAGACATCAATTCATGAAAGAATCATGTTTTTCTCTACAGCTGTCAAATAAGCATCTCTATTTTACACAATTGCAATAAAAGTCGTATGAAAAAATAAAAGAAAGCATTTCTACATGTATGGTACATACCAAGGCTTATGTTTTCAATAAACCTCAGAATTGAAGGACATAGATTAATGTTGCCACTGGAATCCTTTCTTCTAAAGTACTTTTCCTATATTTTAGAGCCTCCCTCCTTTTCCAAGCCTTCATGTGCAGTCCTTCTTTTTGACTGAGCTACTAAACTGTGGAAGGGTCTTGCCTGGTTTAAATTGGCAGAAAGGTCATTTTTAAAACTCGATGTTGGGGCTGGAGAGGTGGCTCAGGGGTTAAGCCTCTGCCTTGCAGCCAGAAGGTCCTGAGTTCGGATCTGAGACCCCTCGTATAGACGCTGGGCGGAAGCGGGGGCGACCTGCGTTTCTGGTCCTGGTAGAGCGGAGCCTGTGAATCCCCGGGCAGAGTAAACAAGGAGAACATGGAGGTGTTCATGGTGGTTCCCGAATTCATCCATGGTATTATATACACACACATACACATATACATACACACATGCATACACACAATTGAATAAATAATAAACTCAATGTGCTTATAAAACTATAAAAATGAAATAATAATTTTTAAAAAACCGTGTTCTTCCTAGTCTTGCTATCTATAATTTACTTGTCTCATGTGAAAAACAGTGGTTGCCTGCTATATAATTGCACACATATCCTCACGTGCTTGGTACTGAGTGCATAGGACATCTGTACAGCTGGGACATGATCTCTTTTTGTTTCATCTCAAAAGCTAAACTTTTCACACTTTGAAAGGACACATGCTATTATAATTACCATGAAAGAAACCGAACATTAGGTATATAGAGTGGAAGGATTCCTATTCATCTTAGAGACTTTATTCACACAAACTGAACAGGTTTTCCCAGAATTTATTAAACTGTGTCGGTCATGGCTTCCAATTGATATTCAATGATTAAAATCATCATACTATAAAACATATAACTAATAAAAAATCTTTAAAATATTAAAGGCCAATTAAATTTAAAATTGAATATAAAAAATGAAAGCACCTACCGAAATAACTACTTAGGTATGATTATTTTTCACTGTGGTTGCTTCTATTTCTTATAGTTGCATCATAGTTTGGCACAAGGCACCACATCTTTGTTCTATAGAAGGTACTTTATTATGTGCCTTCTCTCTTCACAATCAAATAACTCAAATATGAATTAAATACTAGCTCTAGGACTTTGCAAGAGGACTAATTATGCATTGTCATTGCATAGTAACAAAATCTAACAGCTAATATTAATGTATAGTGTGGAGTCAAACACAATGAATGTACTGTTTTCAATTGATACATCTCAATGGACAGTGTTTCTACTGAATTCCCAGTGCACATTTAGATGCATTTTCAGAGTGATGGAACTAAATTAGAATGAGTATGTGGCATGGTGTAGTTTTGCTTCTAAGCTCAAGGGCTAGACAGACACAGGAAAAATCATTAATATGTGAGTTACTAAACTCTCTAAATCTAAAATAACACTTGTAGTCTCTTTTGTTTATTTTTCTTTTTGCTTTAACTTTTAACCCGTTAGGAATATGTGTTGTGATTTAGCTGTGAGTAATAGCTGTGATGGAAAAAAACTTACTTGACTTGAGGATTGTATCCTCAAAAATTACCACACAAATCTCTGTTTAGACTTAGTATCTGAATTATGATTGTTATATTCCAGAAACTTTTGAATTTTATAGTTCAGTACTTCTCAGCTCAAATTTTCTTCCACAAGGCAGTGAATAAATAAAAACTGGCAAGCGGATCAGTGCAAGTTGGATCTAAATCTCAGTCTGAAAAAGATTTGATGAAAAATCATCTATGCAAGCACAGAGCATCTTTAGAGGGTGAATTTCTACTCTGTGGCATCACTTTAAGGCCATACTTCTGAGTGCTATTTATGAATGTTAACTCACCACTTTCTCTTTCATCTAGAATCAAATGTAGTAGTACCATTAGGTCTGCATTGTGAGTGTATTTCAAAAATTTAAAGTTTAATTACCTTAGTAGAATTTTACATGAAAGAATGTGCTTTTAATCAATATTGTTTAACAATAGATATTGTCAAAGGTGTATAAAAAATCCCATCATACTCAGGTTTATGTAGATTTCATGATATGCTAAGTCATCATTAACTTCTTTTCAACTGAGTCATAAACATTTTACAGTTATTGTTTTGCAGACTATTCAATATATTGTGTACATATGATATCTCAGAAACATGGTGAAATTGAAACTTTCAAGTTTTCCTAGTAGTGAAGATTGGAACTAAGTGATTTTCTCAAGTAGGCTAGCAAGTAATGTTACTGGTCTGAATTGGTGGCTCTAGGATGCTTAAAGGTAATGGATGATAAAGATAACTATGCTAATGGTCACAGAAAGAAGTCATCATATTAAAAAAAATCTTCCATAATTATTTTCAGTGATGGAGAAGTTCATTGAGAATGAAAAAAGACTGAGAAATTCCCACAGACCATAAAAAGCTACTAGACATGACCATGAATGGCAATGTGGTTTCCTGAACTAAATCTTAAAACCTTTCAAAGTAGCCAGTGCAGTGAAACTTAAGAAGAATATTATTCAGTTATCCAAGGCACAATAATGTTTTCTTAATTTTACAAAAGTGGTTATGTAAGGTCATAATATATGGGAGAACATGTGAATGTCATATATGAGAACTCCATTTTGTATCTGTAACTTTTGTAAATCTGAAATTAATATAAAATTAGAATTATGTTTTGAAATTGTTGAAAATTTATAAAATTTCTGTAATTTCTTTTAAAATTATGATTTTTTAGCATTTTTCAAATGTTAGAATCTTTCTATTTCACTAAACTTTTAAGTTTTTAAATCTGTGAGTAATAACATGAAAATTTCTAGCATATCCACCTTGCACATATGACTTTAAAAAATGCTTTTACTTAAAAAAGAATAGTTTTATTTATTTTTTTGTCTGTGAGACAAAGCTCAAACCAGACTTAAAGGAGAAGGGAGATTTCAGGGAGAGTCAGCAAGGTCAGGTTCCCAATGTTCTTCTAGCAAGATATTATTTCCTAATATTAATTTCCAAATATTTTCATTGGATGAGGATTCTAACACATGAGCCTGTATGGGCAAATAATGTTCAAACCATGATAGAAATAATTTCTCGCACCTACTTGAATAAATAATAAATATATTTATTATGAAAGTGTTACTTTTCTGTATCTCTGGATAGAACTATACTTCCTCTTAAAATATAACTTGACAAATTGACATAAATACTACAAAATAGCCTTCAGTTGGAGGAGCAAATATACATGAATATATGTGTGTGCATGTATGTGTATGTGTTTGTGTGTGTGTATGTACAGGATACTTTGAACAGCACCACTGTATAAAAAATTACCTTGAATGTTGTACATTCCTGTAGTTAACTGACAATGAACTCATTACTGTATTGGAGAAGTACATGTCTATGGGCTAAATCTATAAAAAGCTGAGGTATTTGATACTAGATATAAATAAGGGTAGCAATTTAAAAAAATGCTTTTATTATGATTTGGTTCAATATCATAGTCATAATTTATGTGAATTTTGAGGAATAAATAAAATAATTATACTTTCCAGAAGTAGTATCCAGAACATACAAAGTTGACAACTTCTATCATGTTTATAAAATTATCCTAAAATACATTCATATCATGCTAAACTGAGAGTTTAGATTCATTTTTACTTAAAAATTGTTGTAAATTCTAAACACCTTTTCCGGAAATATAGTACCAAAGACATCCATTATTTATTTGACTAAACTATGGTAATTAATTGATATGTACTATTTCTATTTGTTATTAAGGAATCATTCCCTTAAAGCATTTAAACTTATTATGTTAAGTGAACTGAACATTGAAGATAAGTTCTTAACTTTCTATCACTATATAACCATAAAGTAACATCTGGAAATTTAAATATGCTTATCAATAATTTAGAGTATCATTTCTTACAGTGAAATATGCAAAAAGCAAAATAAAAAGAAAATAAAAAGGGATTTTGGGGGTGAGAATATGAAATTCAGTTGTTTTTCTAAATGTTATTTATTTCCAAGCATATGCTACATTTACTAAAAAATCAGTTATAAAATCTACAAGTCAATTTATATACTTGATCATGAAGGAAATTTTCAGTTTTATATTAGATACAGTATATAGTTTCAGTGATATGTCACATTCTTTTTAAATTTTTTTCTCCAACATTTTATTTTTTTTCCTTATCATACAAGCTCAGTAGGTACCTCCATCCTTTCCCCCCTTCCTCCCCTCCCTATTCATTCCCCCTTGCACTCTTCCCCCTTCTTCCCTATATTTCATACGCTTCCCTCCCTCCCCCACTCCCAGTGCTTCACCTTCTTCCCTCCCATCCCCTGGAGCATCCTTTAGGGTGAATGCCAAACCTCCCTCTGAGTCCTAAACCCTAGTGAGGGATAAGGACTCAGTGGCTTATCCTGGAGCCCCTTCTTGGGCTCCTCATTAGTATTGGGAATTGTATTGACTGTTAATCCCTTGCCTCTAAGGATCCTCCTGCCTACAGTCTTCTCCCCTGAGATTTATTCTAGACTTTGGAGTGACATTGGCATGTCAGCCATTATACAGGTCAGGCAAAATCCAATTCTGGCTGCTGCAGTCCTAACTTTTGTTGACTATCATGAATATCATTGGTCCTTCCTATCTTTAGGTTCTTAAATTTTTGCCGTCTCCTTTTCCACGAGATTCCCTAAACTTTAGGATTGGAAGAGATTTGTTGTCTGGTTCCAGGTGAATAATGTAGGGTCTTTGGTGTTCTGAATTTAGTTTGTTGTTGTTTTCAGTTTTGTTTTTCCTGCACCACCACTGTCTGCATCCTGGTTGGTATTGAAGGTCCCATCTTAACCAAAGATAAAAGACTGTTTAAATGAAGCTCTTAATATAAGAGTAGGAGTAGGACACAGCAGTGAGATGGGAGGTCAGTGTCCCATTTTCAGGATGGTTACTGTCTATCTTACAGTCCCTATACCCTCCCTGGTAGGTGGGATCAAACCTCTCTAGTCCCAAGTGACCAAGAAGGGAAGTGAAAGTGAGCTTCACCTGATGTCTCACTACTCACTTGCAATACTTGATGGTAACTTATTTTCTCTACTGAAGCATCATCCCCTATCTCCTTTTTTTAGGGGTCCCTCCTTCCACTTCCCACCTGTTTATATTCTCTATGATTACAGAAGGTATTACTACTGTGCTACTATTAAACTATAGTGACTGTTAATTGAGAGGAACAAAATGGTAAAAAGGATTTACTTATTTTAGGATATGATGGGATGATGACTTTAGAAGACCTCAGATGAATGGTATGGGGTAGCCCTTGCTTGGGTTTTCTCTGGACTCTGGTGAATTCTGAGGAACAGTGAGTCTTCCTGGGGACTGAGGAGCCAGGGAGTCTGCCTTGTTCTGATCCAGGGCAAAAAGGCAGAGTGGCTAGTGGGGCACACAGATGACCTGACACCTGGAGTGTGAGCTAAGGGCTTTACCTGAGGAGCAGGGAGTCTGCCCCGAAGAGCAGGGAGTCCACAGTGGTCTAGGTCTGAGGTAGAGACCAATATGTCACATTCTTGGTAAAATAGATTAAAATAAGTGTTACTGGAAATTAAGAATAAATATGTAGCCATTTGCTTAGTCTGTTTTTCAATTTTCTGTGTTCTAACTTGAACACTTAAAGTATATGACCAATTATTTAATTAATTTTTTTCTTATGGCCTAGAAAACTAAACTTGCCTCCACATGAATATAACTGATTTATAAGTCATTTAAAATGTTATCATAAAACATTATTTCAGACAAAATTCCCCAAGTTTTAAAACTGATGAATTGTCATCTGTGTTCAATGGTGCATTTCTCTTTGCAAAATTAACTGTGTTTAGATCAGAGTACTCAAAATGAAAAACAAGTAGCCAAATTCACACCTAGGACTCATCTCAATGACAAACAACAGGTAGAATAAACATAGAGCAGCACTTTTTAAGATATTCGTTAGACATTTTGATTTCGTCCCTGGAAATTTTCTTTTGAGTTGCCAGGACCATTTTCTAATTGGGTTAGTGAAGATTTTCTCCCATTCTATGGGTTGCCTTTTTGCTCAGTTTACGCTCAGTTTACAATCTCTTTAGCTGAACAAAAGCTCTTTAATTTCATAAGATCCCATTTGTTGAGTGTTGGTTCTAATGATTTTGCTATTGGATTTCTGTTTAGGAACGGTTGGCCCAGCCCAATATGTTATAAGTAATTCCCCACCCTTTCGAATAAGGTTTTTTTTAATCTCTGTTCTAATATTGAGGTCTTTGACCCATTTGGAATTAATTTTTGTGCATGGTGATAANGTACGAGTTCAGTTTTGATCTTCTGCCAGCACCATATGTTGAAGATGCTGTTCTTTTTCTATTGATATTTTTGGTCCCTTTATCAAAGATCAAATGTCTGTAATCATGTGGACTTATATCTGGTCTTCTACCCTTATCCATTGATCTGTGTGTCTATTTTGGAGCCAGTACCAGGCTGTTTTTATTATTATGGATTTGTAGTATACAATAAGGTTTGGTATGGTGATACAATTTTTGTTACTCAGAATTGTTTTTTCTATCCTGTGCCGTTTGTAATTCCATATGAATTTTGAGATTGTTTGGTCAATTTCTTTAAAGAATTACTCTTGAATATTTATTGGGATAGCATTGAATATTTACAATGCTTTTGATAGGATGGTCATGATCCACATCCCTAGCTATCAGGGAAATGCAAATCAAAGCTACTCTGAGATATCACCTCACTCTCCTTAGGATGATGAAAATCCACAATATAAACAATATCACATGCCAGAGAGGATATGGAGAAAGGGAACTCTCTTATACACTGCTGGTAGGAATGCAGGCTTATGTAACCACTCTCAATATCAGTATGGTGATTTCTAAAAAAGTTAAGGATTGAAATGACATATAACCCTACTATACTACTTCTGGGAATAATCCCCCATAATGCAACAATTTACTACAGTGACTCAAACATAACCATGTTCATTGCAGCCCTGATTACAATAGCAAAGTCATGGAATTAGCCCAAATGCCCAACAGTTGACGAATGGATAATGTATAAATGTACCACATTTATACAATGGATTACTACTCAGCCATCAAAAAGATGAACTAATGAAATTTGCCTGGAAATGGATTTAATTAGAAGAAATTATACTGAGTGAAATATTCAGACACAGAAAGTTAGATGCCGTATCTACTACCTAATAAGTGGATCCTAGTTCCAAACTCTCTTAATCACATATTCAAAGGAGATGATCTTTGATACCAATCAGGATGCAGCCAAGGGCAGTACAGGAATAGCAAAATGGATAACAACAAACCATGATTCAGAACACAAAAAAGCCTACATTATTTGCATGGAACTAAACCAGACAAATCTTTCCCTATCCTAAAGCTCAGGGAAACTTGAGGAATAGAAAGGGCAAGATTGTAAGAGCCTAAAGATGTGGAGGACCAAGAATATGGAAGATCTCCACACAAATCATGGCTGCAATAGTCAGGATACAGTCACAATATGAATGGACTTTGCCTGACTTGCACAATGGCTGACATGTGAATGATCCCTCCAAAGTCTAGCAGGGATCACAGGGAAGAAAGCTTCAGGAAGTAGGATCCTTAGAGGCAAGGGGTTAAACAATCATAATAGAGTTCCTGTGCTAGTGGGCAGCCCAAGAAGGGGTCCTAAGTTATGCCCCTGTGTCCTGAACACACTAGGGTAGAGGGATCACAGGGAGGTTCAGTGCCCACAGAAATGAATGCTCTATGGGATGGGAGGGATGAAATGGTAGGCACAGGGAGAAGGAAAGGGAGGGTGGGAGTTGAACTGGAGGGGAGAAGAGGAGAGAATATAATGGGGGATAATGGGGAAGGGGAGGGAAGAAAAAGAGGAGGGGGTACCTATTGAGCTTGAATGATTAGGAAAAAATTAAAATGTGTAATAATAACAATAAAAAGAATCAGAGAGCATGAGAATTCTGGCAGGAGGACTTCTATTTATGTCAGACAACATATGAGCTGTTTTAGCTCTGAAGCTACTCTCATCACTGACTGAATTACATTTGTGATCAAATAGAAAAGATGTCTAAGTCTCAACAAAGTAGCCTTCTCTTTATTCTATTGTGGAGAAGATTAAAATTGAGTATAGGAAAACTATCAAAGGAAACACTGAATATTTTAAAAACAGAAGGAAAATGAAAAGTTGAAAGGTATAATTCAAATTCTCAATTTGAAAAGAGAATATAAAAACATTGAAAACATATTGGCATGAAGGCATCACTATCACAACATGAAAATAAGTCTTCTTTTCATTTTGAAGCTTATGACAACCTCTGCCTACTAAGTTTATACTTCATGAAAGACAAGGTGGAATATTTATGCCTAACACTTATATTGGCAAACTTCGAGCCTTAAATTCTGCTGTATTCAGGAGCTTCTGAGACTACCTCAATCATCTGTTTCTTTTTAATTCTGTCTTGCAAATTTTCATGTATTACTGGTTTTCTTAAAATATAAACTTACATAAAAACTCAAAATGTAAAACAGAGAAAGATGTTACAAGTTTTATTGAAATATACATGTCCCAATGACATGATTAGCATTAACCTTGTTCTGTTTTCACCTTGTTCTAAGTGTTTTGTAAAATTTTACAGTTCTGTGTGACATGTTTTGTGTAGAGTAATTTTGTAGCACTTTTAACTACATTGTCAGATCTTTGCCTTATATTTCTCTCTCTTATTTAAAGGCAAATTTCCTACCAACAAAATAATTTCACTATGTTCAATTAATATAATGCATAAAGTATAAATGAAACATTTCTGCATGAGACTGTGAATAATTTCACAATGATTTCATGTCGCATATTCACTGAAAAAATGTAAATAATACAAGGGCCTACTGCATTAAATCAAAATTGCAACCATGAAGTTGATTAACCAAATTTAGTACCGCCATCAATTTTTTTCTCAAACTCCACTTCTAGACAAACCTGTCATGTAATTCATCACTTGTAGCAAATCTTTCAATGCACAATTCATAATTTCATAGGCTTTTAATTTCAGTGACCCAAGAAAAGCACACAAGTTCATTAATTAAGCATGATTTCAATCTTACTATAAATCTGAATATGTAAATCAATAATTCACATGGAATGCATACATACACACATATATACATTATATATATATATATATATAATATATATATGTGGCCTTGCACACATTGAAATTGATGTTCTCACATGAGCTACTGTGGTCAAGATAATCTCCTCTAATCATTATTTGGCAATTTTTCCAGGTGAATATAGTTTTCATCAAGTTGAAATCGATGTTAACAATTAAATATATCCTTGCAATTCTAATGTGTAAACACACTTCTATAATTTTTACAATTGCCTACTTCTGATACATTTGACTGGATGCATTTTAAGCAAGTTTGTCTCTGTATGTATCTCATATAGCATAATTTGGCAAACCAAGTCACCTACAATATCACCATGTAATTTAACCTTACATAAACTCAAATATGGATAATGTCTATCACAGAAGTAGTGTGCTGTGTGATTGTGTTTATTCCTTATATATACTTATTTTTTACCATGGTATGAAATTATTTTAACATGAATTTTAAAAGTTGTTAAGGATTTGCAGTTAAAGTCAGCAACTCATAATCTTTTATCTAATTTATAAAGCTATTCAATGATTACTAATAGAGATAAGGCAATTATATTGTATGCATTATGATTATATGATTTTCTCTTTGACAGTTTATTAAGTGCAAATTAGTACAAATTAACCTTAGTGCCCTCATTATTTCTCAGTACTTTATTTGGAATCTCAGTTACCATTAAACTTTGTAATTTCTCTACTTACTAAATACCCTACATAGTTAGAAGTGGATGAATTACTACTAATCAGAACACAGAGAAAAATTAAACAAGTACTGATTATTCCAAACAGTGCATTATTCAAATAAAATGGACCCAGAATGACATAAGGAAGGATATTTTAACGAACATTAAAGAAGGATATATGATTATATGTCATTCACTCAAATAATTAGAATATTAAGCACACAACTCCTAAAACAATTACATGGGTTTAATTTTGTTAGAAATCCAAAATTATTTCAACTCCTAGAGTGCTTTCCTTTTACAATGGAACCTCACAGTCAGATTACTTACCAGTGTACTAAGCTTGCAGTAATTTCCTTCAAAGTGTTTGAGAAATGAATAAAGGTAGTTTTGTTTGATACTCTGAACCAAGAGTCTGATGGGATGTAGCATTCAGGTGGCCAGAGTTTTTGAGTGTCTTCAAAAACACCACAATGTGCCTAAAACTGGATTCCTGCAGTCTTAAATATAATGAGAGAGATTCAGAGGTCAGGAATTATGTAACATACATGTCACAGACTGAATATACACATCCTAATACCATCACTATATGATGAAAGAACTTTTGGAGAACAAATTATGAGAATATTGCTCTTGTGAATAGAATTCATACCCTTGAAAGGCCTCAGAGACCTGTACTTCCCTCTTATACCATATAGAGAGATAGCTGTATGTTGCCTCAACCAATATCTCCTGTCTGTACCATGATAACTGAACATCGACATTCTGTATCTGGGAAAAAATATCTATTATACTGCAGTGAAATCCAAGAGAGATATATTTGTAGAATTTATACTAGTTCTTATTTTCATTTACTCTAGACATACATAGGAACAAGTAAGTGAAAATATTAGTTTAATGTGTTGTGACACTGGTATTGAAAGCATGTCCATTAGGTTGCTCAACAACATTTGCATAATGACTTTCTCATTACATTGGAGCCAGGAAATTTTGTTTCTGCTTCCCTTGAATTTATTTGTTTCCTTTTAAGGGATGAAGAAATATTTAACTGATTTTGACTCCATTTATATTTCAATTTACAAGAAACCCTAATGCTTTATATTTTAGGTTACAATGTTTGTCATGATTTCAGCTTTGCTTCTTTCCATTGCATCACCTTCCTGTTACAATAACTGAGACGCTTATCAATTATCTTATGTTTAATAGAGTGCATCAATATCTTTGATTGCTATGGCACCTACTTGCAGCATATTTGGAAGAAAATGGATAACAAAACAAGGAGATGAAAGACTGTCACCTACCTGAATGATAAAATGTTATTTTATAGCATGTACATTGTGGAATTAGAGTTGGAAAAGGAATTGTGCAGACATGAACATTTCAAAATCATGTTTGGAAGAACGTGAGAAGACTATTTTTATATTTTGCAATGCAATATTTAAAAAATGAACTAGGATTTGGAGTTTGTTCAAATTAATGAAAATTTATGATCATAAGAAAGAAGTTATACTCTGGTTTCTCTTCAGATCGTATAAATCTTTCGCCTTTTACTAAAGAAGTTTATCAATGATAATCTTCTCATGTTTCTATTACCAATTTATACATGTTCAATAAGTACCCACCGTCTTTTCCCTCCCTCCTTCCTTCCCTTGTGTTGTCCCCCCATTCCACTCTCCCTCCCTCATCCCTTTTCCTTCCCTCCTCCTCTCTTGGTGGTTCCTGATTTCTCCATCCTATCCTCCAGAGCACTGTTTACATGGGCACTGCATTTTCCTCTGAGTTGTCTACACAGTGGCACACCTTGGGGCCCCTTCTTGGGCTGCCAGCTAGTATGGGAACTCCATTATGTCTGTTTAACCCTTTGCCTCTAAGGATCCTACTGCCTGAATCCTTCCTCCCTGTAATCCCTGATAGACTTTGGGGAGTTGTTGACATGTTAGCCACTTACCATTGGTCCTCCCCATCTTTAGGCTCTTACAATCTTGCTGCCTTCTCTTCTATGAGGTTCTCTGAGTTTTAGGATGGAGAGAGATTTGGCTGGTCTGATTCAGAATGAACATTGTAGGGTGTTTGGTGTTCTGAAAAAATATTCTGTGAATTTTCAAATGCATGCAATAAGTGTCAGTAAGATAACATAGTTAACTTGTAGAGAAAATAAAAAAAAACATTCAAACACAAAATATTCTATGTTGGTGTATATAATTCTAATTCTTACTTTCACTAAAAAATGACTTCTTTGTACATATATTTACCTTTTCTTTTGTTGTTGTGAGCCAACACTCAGACTGAACTTTAGGGAAAAGGAGAGATTTATTTGGCTTACAGTGCCAGAGGGGATATAGCCCATTATGGTAGAAAGGGCAAAGCCCACAGCAGAAGCTGCAGGAGGATTAGATCATGGCAGCCAACATGGAGGTAAAGGGATCAGAAAAGAATTGTAAGGAGGGATGGCCAGCAAACCTCCAGGTTTGCCTTTTGAAATGCTAATCAGAAGTTATTGAGTGAAAATATAACCTTGGTATATGTTTCAAAACTACATTACAAAAGTAGAATTTCAAAGCATCATTACAAAAATTTTCTCGTTTAAAATTTCACTTGTGTTTCTTATTGTAAGCAAGTATCTTCATTAGAAAATGGCAACATACAGTATATTTTAATATTGCCTGAAGTGAGTCTAAGGTGAAATTAGAATAAAGTGCTTTAGCAGATGCAACATAACAATAAGTTTTATTTATAATATATATTTTTTAGCACCTAGTGAATACAAAAGTGGAGTCTAGGAATATGATAGTGTAATAATGACCATTTTTCCAACTCATCAAGTACATTTTGCAATGGAAGAGACAAAATAAAATGGCATATTAGGCAAATAGCAATGTCAGGATTCATAATGGTAGTCCATAAACTATGCTTCCCTTTCCAGTAGAAACATCCACTGAAATGCCTACTAAGTACGTTTATCTGAAGAATCCAGGAGAAGCATTCATGTTAGCTTAAACATCCCAATATGGCTGCTGCACAGCAGAATCATTCCTCCCCTCTCCCACCAACTCCAGGGAAGTATATTGTTCAAGATTTATTTTCTGTAGATTTTACTTCCCTTCTCATTATCTGCCTATGTAAATAGCATATACTTAATATAACATTAGTTAAATACCAATAAGATAAACTCTATAATAAAGTAGAGGTATAGTGAAAAAATAAAACTATTATATATCAAGGAAGTAATCTAAATGCTTTGAGGTAGAAAACTAAATCTAGACCTCACAAACTGAGGAAGAAATTATTTCAGTAAACAACATAAATGGGAAGGAACATGGATGGGAAGAAGTAAACCTCTGAGAAAAGAAGATACTGAGTTCCTAGGTGAATTGTTCTTAGCAGTCACTGATTGAGATCCATTCGACAAAGGAGAAGGAGCTGGAGAACATGCCAGTTCATTCACCTACAGTCTAACATACATATCTATAGGTGTATATGGAAAAGTAGTGAAAGCAATGAAACAATGTTGTGGATCGCAGTGCAATTTGAAAGGATCTCTTGCTTTCCCTACAATGAATTGGGGCAGGGGAGCCAGGGACATGGATGACATTCACTTAACCTGGAATAATTGGAAAGTGAAGATTAACACATTTTTGTCACTGCATGTAAGGGACAGATGTATTCCACTCTCAATAATTTGTTTTTCAAATTGAATTTAGAATATAATACCTATAATGTAGTCAAGTGCAAATCCATCAATATAACTTTTATGACATGTCATCTGATCCTGTCTCTTATCTCTTTCTTTCTTTTCTCTCTCTCTCTCTTTCTCTCTTCCTCCCTTTGGTTCTTAATAGTAAATAACCTGCTTAGTTTAGAAAGCTATATTTTTGAATATACTATTCTAATAAATGGGTTTAAGGCAAATATTATAAGAGATACAACTATAAAATACTCATTATTTATGCTTTTTAATAGAAAATAAAGAAAACTATTACAATAGAAACAAAACCACTTCAAAGCACAAAAACCAGGAAGGATGAAATTTTATTACATCTCTAACATTATTAACGTAAAGGAAATTCACAATATCCTCTGGTCCATGCTGCTTCCTGGAGGCATGTACCATATTATTTTGTTTATGCCTTATTCATTTTTCTGTCCCCAGTGCCTTCCAACTGTTGGACCCATATGTATGGATGTGGACTGAGGATGTGTGTGAATATTAAGGGAGTTGCCCAAGGTTATGAAGCTGATTGGCACAAAGAAGGAGGTGTGTGTGTGTGTGTGTGTGTGTGTGTGTGTGTATGTATGTATGCATATCCCTTCCCTCTTCTTTTCTCTCAATGTAAAATACTGGTGGGCTTTGTTTCATGTTATTGGCAGGCCAAAGGCAGCATGCTGGATATAGAAAAAGTACTTAAAAGAACTGCCAGGTTGGTTTGCTAGGACACATCAGACCTTCATTATCAGGGATCTCCATTCTCTTTCATCTAACCAATGCCTCATTGCTTCACACAATGAATCTAAACATCAAGGAGACCATTTGCAGATGCATGTCTGAAAGATCTGTGGCTATTTATCTCTGTGCACTTTGCAGTGATGTTTGCCTCCGGTGACTGATTCAATCCAGCCTTTGAAACTTGATAATAGTCCACATGTTCTGTCACCTTCTTAACCTACCACATAGTTCCTTATAATATGCAAAATATTGTAAAAAAGAATTTCATCATGGTAATCATTAGATTTAAGAATCACTTGACAAGGAGGATAAAGAAATAAATTATGGCAGAAAATATAATCCATTTTGACTGAGTCAATCAAATCAAATCCATTAAGTGTATATTATAGTTTATGATGCTTCTCCTTCCTTCAATGAACATGATATTCATTTGCATAACCCTTGTCTTTTCTTTAAGAACATCTAAGCCTAGCAAAGGGTTTGGAATCTGTTTTTGTTTTGGGCTGCTAATTAATACCTGCTGAGATGTTAACTGATAATTCAAATAGAAATTAATGATGCCTAGGAACTTGACTCATCCAGGATATTTGCATTTAAAAGAAAACATTACATTTTAATGTCTGAAGTTAGGGAACAAAGTTTCTAGCCAAATGGCTCTATGTTGTATTCAGGAATAATTTTTTCCTTGGTCATATACTCTTTATATCCACATCATCAGTGAATAAAGTGTTTCCTTAGGGATACAAACACAAGTTATATACAAATATCTGGAAAGAGACTGAAGAATTGAGACATTTCTCATAAAAAGCTACATAAAGAAAGGAGAAAGATCTGATTTTGGTTCACAGTTCCAGATTATGATTTGTTACTAGCCAGGAAAAGAAGAGACTGAATCAATTCCTACATACCAGCTACTGCTTAGCACGCCTCAAACTCAGTTCAGGATCCATTGCTTATGGAATGGTCCTACTCACAGTGAATTGACTGGTTTTCCTAGAGCAATTACAAGTCATTAATGTAAAGTATAACATATCTCATCGTTGCTCTTGTTTTGCAGATTGGATAAATGATAAAAGAAGTTCCTGTTTGTTACATTAGGAAACTATTAGTTCTTGTGTGTTTCAGTTAGATACAGGTATCAACTCGATGGTTGAAGGTTCAAGCTCTGGACACATATGTAGAGAATTAGTAGTTGAGTTAAGCCCAGAGCAAACATGTAGGAAATTGTCTAGCTGATAGGGAAGGCCCAGTCCATGGTTAGTGGGACTAATCTCCAGACAGATGAATAAAATGGAGGGAACTGTTTGAGGCAAACATCCTTGCCAGACATGCTCATCTGGCAAGTAAGGGTTATTCTTCTCTCGGCTGTTATATGAAGATGGTGTAGCCATTTCCCTTGGCCCTTTGGTAATAGTGCATGCTCTCCTCCCAAGATGGCTAAATAATTGTAAAGAGGAATTGTAAGAGAAAATAAACCCCCTTATTCCCTCAAAGTGTTTGGTGATGATTTTATCAGTAACCATGCAGTTGAAGTGAGACATTGTACAATTTGAAGAGAACATGTATTTAGACCAGCAGTATTGATAACAAAGAAAAGAAAAATAAGGGCATCAGTGTGATAACAGATAAGTAGAGATACACAGAACGACATGGAGAAATAGGGCATGATGTTGAGATCTGAGATTTGAGTGTTTTTCATAACAGAATAAAGTAAACAACTGCATTAGCACACTTGCTGTTGTCTTAGATATGCTGCATCTCTGATGTGAAATAAAAGAAATGTATTTCTTTTCATGGGGATGATTTTTAAAACAATGGTATTAATGAATGCCATGGGTTAAAGTAACTGTCCCCCTGATTACTGTGAACAAGATATGATATCAAGCACTTACTCAGCCATTATTTCTCATAATATAATAAGAATTAGTATAGCAAAATTATTTTGTCAAAAATAATATTTGATTCCTTTTTGTCCCACATTTTATTCTATCCTAATCATACAAGCTCAGTAGATACCCCTTCCTGCTCCTCTCTATTCCCTCACCCTGTCGACCCCATTGCCCTCTTCTCCCTACCCCCTCTTTCTCTGCCTCCCCCTCTCCTGGTGTCTCCTTTTTCTTCCCTTCCATCCTCTTTTTTTTTGAGGATTAAGGCAGAGTTCCCTTCCATCTTCTTGAGCATCCATTTATGTGGGCACCAAACCACCTTCTGAGTCCTCCACCCTATTGAGGGTTTAGGATCCAGTGGCATAGTCCAGGGGGCCCATTCTTGGGCTCCCCATTAGTATAGGAATTCTATTATGACTCTAAGGATCCTCCAGCCTGATGCTTTCTCCCCCGGGATTCATGTTAGACTTTAGAGGGTCATTGACATGTGAACGAATCATTTTGCAGGTCAGGCAAAGTCCAATCCTGGCTGCTGCAGCCCTAACTTGTGTGAAGTATCTTGCATATTTATGGTCTTTTCCAACTTTAGGATCTTACAATCTTGCCACCCCCTCTTCCACATGGGTCCCTGAGCTTTAGGATGGGGGAGAGATTTGTCTGGTCTTGTTCCAAGTGAATAATGTAGAGTCTTTGATGTTCTGAATTATGGGTTTTTTTTTCAGTTTTGCTTTTCCTGCATTGCCCATGGCTGCATCCCAATTGATATTGAAGGTCATCTTCTAACCAAAGATAAAAGACTGTTTAAATGAAGATCTTAATATAAGAGGAGATGGATACCATCTATGTGCCAGTCCCTATATCCTTCCTGATTGGTCCTGCTCCTGATTGGTGAGATCAAACCTGTTCAGTCTCAAGTGACCAGGAAGTGAAATGAGAATAAACTGCACCAGATGTCTCACTACTTACATGCAATACCATGGCCTATTTTCTCTACTGAAGCATGATTCCTTATCTTCTTTCTTTTGAAATTCCTTTCTGTTTATAATCCTTTGTGAATACAGTGGGTATTCCACTAATTCATCTTTTTTAATAGCTGAGTAGTATTCCATTGTATAAATGTACCACATTTTCATTATCATTCATCAATTATTGGGCATTTGGGTTGATTCCATGACTTTGTTAATGTAAATAGGGCTGCAATGAGCATGGTTGTGTTTGATTCACTGTAGTAAATTGCTGCGTTATGGGAGATTATTCCCAGTAGTGGTATAGCAGGGTCATATGGCAATTCAATCCCTAACATTTTAGAAATCACCAAACTGATCACCAGAGTTGTTGTATAAGCCTGCATTTCCACCAGCAATGTATGAGAGAGTTCCCTTCAACATCCTCTACAGTATTTGGTGTTGTTTATATTATGGATTTTTGTCATTCTCACCAGGGTGAGATGAAAACTATCTCAGGGTAGTTTTGATGTCATTTTTTATTGGCTCTTATGTATCATGATGATTTGGCTACACTTATTTTGTCAGTCATACTGACTGGTGATGTGCAGTTGTGATTGAAACATTCCAAATCACTTCATTTTAATATGAAGAACACACATTATACCACTTTCTGTAGTGCTCCTAAAGTCTCAGATTTATTTATTTGTTTACTTATTTATGTATGTATTTATTTATAAAAGCCAAGGTTCTATGTTAGAATACACATAAGTATGTATGAAATACACACAAGGTACAAAACAAGTCATATTTAAAGAATAAAAAAATCATTTCTTGGATAGAGAGAAGCCTCACGGGTTAAGACTGTGCCTCCCGAACAGAAGGGTCTGAGTTAAGATCCCAAGTCACACATAAAAACCGCAAGCAGAAATAGCTGCAGAGGGTCTGCACTTCTGGCCCCGATGGACAGAGCCTGAGAATCCAAGAGCTAAGCAAAAAGAGGTAGAAATCCTTAATGATTCCCAAAGGACATTTAGTGCCTTCTGATGCACACTGGTGGACACACACACACACACACACACACACACACACACATAATAAAGAAATGCATAAAATCAACATTTCCATAGTTGCATACCTGTGTTTACCTCTCTATTTTAAAGACTTAATGCATAGCCATACAATTAATGACAAAAGTTTTTGCAAATAAATATTTCATGACAGTATCTATACATTTCATCTTCATATATTTTAAAGCACATCATTTATATCACATATTACTTATTAAGTTTATTGAATATTTTTGATCAATTGCTAATTGATCAAACTAAATAGGGATTTTAAACATATGAAACTATGTACACTTACCCATTCTGTGATTTGTATGCCAAACTCTCTGATGAAATAAGGGATTTTTTAACTGAAAAAATTTCATTTGAAGTGATAAAATTTTTAGAAAACAGATATAATCCTTTATATATTAGTACTTTTAATTAATTTAGAAAATAGTCTTAGAAATATTGTTCTAATTTAAAACAGCTTGTATAAAATAACCTAGTTGTATTTAACTTCACAAATTAAGACAATGAGCTTTTAATTCAACACATTAAAATAGCAAAGTCTTCTTTTACTTTTCATAAATATGCACATTATATGACTTTTATACCTGACTTTTACTTCTTTTACTTTTAATTACAAATAACCTAATATTATAAATTCACATTGCTTTACATTTCCAAAGATTTAAATTCTGAAGTTATCAAGGTGAATTGTGTGGACAATTAATGATCACCATCATTATATATATCTGCCTTCCCTATCTCTAATTAGTACTGTTTCAACAACTTATGATAATTTGATTCTTTTTAACCTTTATAAATTTATGAAAAAATATTGTCAACATGAATCTGTTAATCAAGGTTTAATACTTGAAAACAGGTATCAATTATCTCCTTAACCTTCCCCTTTCTAATCTAAATATAAATCTTTGGTTCTTCTGCATATTTTTAAAACATTTTTTATATCTTGTTAACTGCTTTGATACTTTGCATATTAGTTTTGAAGTGGTAATTTAAAATAATTTGAATTTTCAGTAGGTTTCTAAATGAGAGCATTTTTCATATTTCATTCTTTTATTTTTTTATTTTTTATTATTTATTAAATTGTGTGTGTATGCGTGTGCGTGCGTAGGTATGTGTGGGTGTGTAGAACCACGGGCGAATTCGTGAACCACCATGGACCACCTCCACCTCCTCCTTGTTTACTCTGCCCCGGGATTCACAGGCTCCGCCATACCAGGACCAGAAACGCAGGCCGCCCCTGCTTCCACCGGCGTCTATACGTGGGATCTGGGATCGGAACTCAGAACCTTCTGCCTGCAAGGCAGAGGCTTAACCCCTGAGCCACCTCTCCAGCCCCTCATATTTCATTCTTTTAAAGTATATATATGTATATATATGATTTTTATATAAATGTTTAAAGGAGGGTGAAGAGATGTTCAGGAGTTAAGACTCTGCCTCATAAGCAGAAAGTCCTGAGTTCAGATCCCAGGTCCCACTTAAAAGCTCCAGGCATAAATGGCAGAGGCCTGTACTTCGTTTCCTGGTGGGTGGAGCCTGGAAAATCCCACAACAAAGCCAAAAAGAGGTAGAAGAATCCAAGATGATTTCTAAAGTCACCCTTTATTAAATTGTGTGTGTATGCGTGTTCTCCTTTACATTTCATCTTCATATATTTTAGAGAACAGTTCTCCACAGGGACACATAGTGCCCTCTGATACACACACATGCTAAATAAATGACATTTAAAATGTTTAAAAGCAAGCATAATCCTGACATTTTTTGACATGAGGTATTTTTTCAAAATAATATAATAGAAATAAATTAACATATCTTTATTCAGATTAGCTATAAAATCTTGCTATTTATTTCAGCAAGAGATGAATCTGTCTTCCACATTTACTAAGTGGGTCCTCTAGTTTAAATAATAACGAAATTCAGCTTTTACAAACATAATTCCTTCAGTTTAATTTTTAAAATTATTGTGGTCATCCTGTGTTGTTATAAACTCAGGAGATCCGTTTATTTACATTTTGAAATCAAAATATAAATTTTCTAATCTAAGATGAAAATAGAGAATCGAACATTGAATCTGAAGTATTTTAGATTATGTTGACATAGTGTTTCAAAGTCTAGAA
This sequence comes from Typhlomys cinereus, assembly GCA_023101885.1. Taxonomy (NCBI): domain Eukaryota; kingdom Metazoa; phylum Chordata; class Mammalia; order Rodentia; family Platacanthomyidae; genus Typhlomys; species Typhlomys cinereus. The sequence goes on along the minus strand of JALPQD010000232.1, from coordinate 914,010 downwards.
TGTTCTTATTTCATACTTCATAAAATGATGACCAATACTTTAAAGAAAGTAGTGAATAAATAGTATATGTAGGCATATATTTTTCAGTGCTTGCTATAGTCATTATCTGGAATTTTTAAAAAAATTATTATATATTCAATTTTGCGTGTGTGCGTGTGTGCGCGTGTATATATATGTGTATGTGTGTGTGTAGAATCACGGGCGAATTCGGGAACCACCATGGACACCTCCACCTCCTCCTTGTTTACTCTACCCGGGATTCACAGGCTCCGCCCTACCAGGACCAGAAAGGCAGGCCGCCCTCGCTTCCGCCTTTCCACCTGCAGGGCAGAGGCTTAACCCCTGAGCCACCTCTCCAGCCCCTATCTGGAATTTTTTTTTAAGTATTGAGATGCGGATTTATTTTGAAATCAATTTTTATAGCTTTGATTAAACAATGGAAAATATCATATTATTTTCAACAAACAAGAATCCATGATTAAAAATAGAAATTTGAAAACCTTTGTGAACAATTTCCTCCTAGATGTTACAGCAAGTTTGAAAATTTTTCTATTAAGAATTATGGCTGGTCTGGAGAGGTGGCTCAGAGGTTAAGCCTCTGCCTTGCAGGCGGAAGGTCCTAAGTTCGGATCCCAGATCCCACGTATAGACGCCGGGTGGAAGTGGGGACGGCCTGCGTTTCTGGTCCTGGTAAGGCGGAGCCTGTGAATCCCCGGGCAGAGTAAACAAGGAGAAGGTGGAGGTAGTCCATGGTGGTTCCCGAATTCGCCCATGGTTCTACACACACACACACACACACACACACACACACACACACACACACAAGCACACAATTGAATAAATAATAATAAAAATAAAAAACCACCATCTACAAACATATTAATCCTCGGGGAGAAATCATAAATATCTGCCACTTACACAACTGGAGACACATCCCACATTTAATGAATTTGTAAATTATAACTGCTAGCAAAAATAAACACATATATTCTTATGTGACTACCTGAGGAATAAAAAAAAAACTCCAACTTTTCTTAGTTTTAAAGAGTTGTTTCCTTAAGCTTTTTATTTGTCCTGGCTGTAGTCATCCTATTTACATTGTTGAATTTTTTATGGTGTTTGATAGATGGTTTCTTAAAGTTCACGATGGCCTTGAACTACTAGTTAGACCTTGAACTTCTGATACTTCTACCTCTTAAGTGCTGAATTACAAGCGTGTGCCCTTATGCCTGTTTTACCCAGTGCTGCAAGTAAAGTAAAGTCTTGTGCATTACTTTAATTATTGAGCTATATGTCTAACATTGCCTGTGCTGGAGGCTTTGAACTGAGTTAAATGAAATTATTGCACTGCTTATCCCTCAAATTTTCATTAATCATTAAGCATTTTATTCCATCATACATTGAAATATACTAATAAGCCTTAATACTGACACTCTTGAAAAATAAGTAATATACATTTAAATAAGCAAAGGCAAAACTTAAATAATTTTGATGAAAATTTAAAATTCTATATTGTATTATTACCAACATATTCTGTAGATCCCTGAGAGACTGAAGTTGCATGTTTTCAGTTTAACATCTTCAGCACTTCTTAGAGCACAGAAAAGATTAAAGAAATATGGAAGATACACCTGCTGGAATATTGAAGATGAGGAGCAGAAATCAAAGAGAATCTGGAAAGCAGATGAAAGAGAATGAAAGATTGTATTGTTTCCAGTAAACGTGATTATCAAGCATATCTTGAATGCAATTTTATTTTGATGCAGAAGTTATGGCCCTAAATGTTTTTCCAGTACTAAAAATCCAAATGATAATTAATCCCAGAAATGAAGTTTGCACTCCCTAAGTACTGATCTCAGTGTACAATTGAACACCTTTCCACCAGAAAGCCTAAAAGTACAATGAAGAATCAGATGATAGACTAAAAAAATGTTTTTGAAAGTTTGGATTCCAGTAATATCTGGGTCAATATGCAAATACTTTAAACAATGTGATTCATCTTTTTGCTAATTCTGAGCTTCTTTACCCATCAAAAATCGGTAAGGAAGTAAATTTTGTCTAAATTTTCTTCATGAGGAAATTCTTTTCAAGAAGAAAATTCTATTCAATAGAGCTTTGAAAAGGATGAAATGCTGGTGGCGATGGCAAGGATGAAAGATACTTGCTCCGTTGAACTGCTTGGTGAAGAGGGAGATCACAGTTTGTTTTGCTAAGGCAAATGATGACGACCACTAAAGTGCTTGTCTTAGCATTCCTCTCCTTCGACATTAATAACTCAGAAATTTACACAGTACTTAGATATGTCAATGCAGAAATAAACGAAAGAGCCCATCATTGTGTGAAGGTTTTGTTGTACTCTCTCCCCTTGCAGTAAAGATGTAAAAGCCTGAAAATTATTATGACGCTGAATTGGTGATACAGGCTAAAATAAATATCATGACCAAAAGTAAGAACAGAGTCAACAGAATTAAGGAAACCAGACCTTAACATGGTACAAAGTGCTTTACATTTCCGTACTCCTACAGTAAAACACTCATCAAAAAAAAAAAAGGGGGGGGGAAGAGGTAATGCCAAAATTTAGTCAGATTTTAACTAACTTATTTCCATACATGGTGAGGGCCACTTAGAGGAAAGTTAAGTAAAGGAAAGCTAATTTGTGGCTGGTGGAATCTCATATGTAAGAGAAGAATCAGAAGGATGAAACATGAAGATAAAAGTACAAAATATCAGTCTGGACCACTGGTGTTCTGGAGACCCTTCTGATGAAAGGGCAAAATCCAAGATCAAAGGAATTTTGTAAAATGGAGATGTTCCTATGCTCCAATGCTTTCAGGCCAGACATGCAAGTCCCAGCATGTCGACCTTTCCCCTGATTCTATACAGATTAGTTGTCTGAACATGCATGAGAAACAAAGTGGCTCATTCGCCTCCTTAATATCTCCCAGTCAGCAAATGGCTCACAGCTCAAATCCTTCTGAATATGGGTTATGAGTGAAAAACCAGGCTGCTGTTCTAAGTGATTCTTAAACCTCTATGTACAATAAAGATTGAAGAAGCATGAAGATGAATCCTCACTATTCTCCTATTAGTACTGTGACTTCTATCTTCCTAGCCAACTTTTCTTTTATCATATTCCTGAGTCTGTGTGATTATTTCTTTCTGTGTGATTTTTCTTAGCTTTAAGACAACTCCACAGGTCACCGTGATGGACAATGGTACACTTTAGAGATAAATAAAAGAAAATGGTGGTTTGTCTGCCTCTGTATAGAATGCATAATTTTGATTATATTATAAAATGCAATAAATTTACATTTATGAGTGTAACACTGTAAAAAGTTCAAAGAGGAAGAAAAGAAAAATATCATTGTTTCAGCAAGCACCTTGCTGTTACTTCATGTATTTTGTAATTTGGTGAAAGAGGATATCTTATTTCACTTGGTAATTTTTCTTTAAAAATACATGATTAAAACAATATTTTTCATAGAGCCAAAGAGCTCTAATTTTCATGATGGGTTGCTTTTTTAGTTTCATGTGATAAAGCATTTGCAATAATTCTTTTTTTAAATTTTTTATTATTATTTATTTAGTTGTGCATGTATGTGTGTGCGTGCATGTATGCGTGTGTGTGCGTGTATGCGTGTGTGCGTGTATAGAACCACAGACGAATTCCGGAACCACCATGGACCGCCTCCACTTTCTCCTTGTTTACTCTGCCCCGGGATTCACAGGCTCCGCCCTACCAGAGCTGCCAATGCAGGCCGCCCCCCCCCCCACTTCCGCCCGGAGTCTATACGTGGGGATCTAGGATCCGAACTCAGGACCTTCTGCCTGCAAGGCAGAGGCTTAACCCCTGAGCCACCTCTCCAGCCCCATTTGCAATAATTCTTAATTGTCAATTGATTTTACATTTCTGTGGCAATCAATACACCTAACTCTACCTTTACCTTCTTGGATGTTTACATACACAATCTTTAGTAAACCAATTAGGAGATGCATATGTGATTAATATACAATTGTCAAACATAAATATTTCCAAGAATACCAGAGGGATGAAAGTCAGGGAAGCACCATATAAACCTCCATATCATATTAACAAATACATTCATAAAGTACATAAAATAAGTTCAAGACTGTGCTGAATAATTGCTCATAATTTAGAACAAGCCTCTGAAAAACCTGGTTTTGAAATGAACAGATATTAAATAATATATACCTTTTTACTTGCTTTTCTGGTAACAGGAATTGACCACAGGGCTTTATATATAGGAGACAAGCATTCTACCTTTGATTTCTTTTTTACTTTTATTACAGAGTCTCATTATGCTGCCTTGCTCTTACTCCATTTCTCTGGCTATACAACCTAAGACCTGTGATTCTTCTGCATTAACCTCCATAGTAGCCAAGATTAGGGCCTTTGTCCCCAAGCCCAGGTTGTACTTAATTTTAACATGATGAATTATGTTATGGGCATTGTAAAAGTGAAGGTTGCAATAATTCATAAATTGATGGAAGCTACAAGATTATTTCTTTGTAACACTGATAAATATTTTGAAAAGTATCCTTAGGTTGAAGATGGTGAGAGTTTTGTTTCTGAGAAAATTCCCTCAGAACAGAAATTAGCAAACTAGTGTCTCATAGTCAAATGGAAAGTGGGAATTGTTTTAAAGAGATAGCTGCTTCTTATAGTTTGAGAGCTGAGAAAATCTTTATATTTTAAGCATTTTTGACACATATACACACATCACAGAAAAAAAAGGCCACATGAAGTCATAAGACTTAAATATTAACTGTCTGGTCATTTAGAGATAAGGTTTGTTCATTCCTACTCTTAACAATGATGTGTACATTTTCTTCTTAAAGGTCATATGAATAGACACTAAAAGAGTTTAACCTTAAGAATAATAGCATCTGTAGGAACTTAAAAAATAGATAACTATTGTTCAAAATAAGTATGTAATGATAAATTTCATGCAGCATTTTGACTATATGTTCATGTTAGGGAATTCAGTATCTGAGAGATTGGGTTGCTTCATTTTATCAATAAATAAACATATTCACATTATAAATCGAGTAAGGAATTTTCTATTAACAAGCTAGGAGGAATTATTTTGGAATAGATAACCATTACAAGCTTACTAAAATCTTATTATAAAGAGAAGATTCTTTTCACTTTTAAGATTCACAAGTGACAATTTCTTAAATGCCATAGACAATTGTATTGGAAATAAAGACACCTTAGGGCAAAGTAAATGCACAACTTTCTTTAAAGCAGGAATTTTTAAACCGTTTTATGTAAAATATTGTGTTTATGTACAAGATGTTGCTTATACCAGAAATGTGAAAAAAATAAGCATCAATACACATCTGTCAAAATTTTCTGTCAAAATTATAATGAAATTTAAGGAAGAATATATTCCATTGTCACTTTATTTCATATGCTTTCATAGCAGAAAATAATAAATAAAAATAGAAGAAACTCCCATCTTAATATATTAATTGTATGCATAATTCTAAAATATTCCCTAAGATAACATTTCCACTGAGTAAATGTGCCTAAATTTTATAAAGAGTGGAATATTTAATTACAATGAAACCTGATCCTCATGTCATCTATGTCATATAACTTTCAAATTTACACACAGTTGCATAAAAACAAAAGGATATTCTTTTTATGAAACTGGTTTCTTCTATTAAACTCTTAAAGTTATGGATGTTATGCATTAGAAATGAGAGATTTGCTGGAAGGACAATGAATCATGGAACTACAGATGGCTTCTTTAAGCAAAAAGTGCCAATGAACAAGGAAGTTGAAACACTGGTTTTACAGCCAGAAACAACTAAAAGGAAAATCAGGTGAGAATAGTTAAAATGTACGCTGAAAGAATACAACCCGGGAAATGTCTAGATGTCTGTTATGACAGCTCTTGCTACTTCAGGTCCGTGAATTAACAATTTAGTTGTTTGAGATTCTGAAACAGAAGGAGCTAAACCACATTATACTCTTCATTAGTAAGTTTCTCATGTCAAAGGAACAATGGAAGTGATTCCGAAGGACAACACTACAACACTTTTGGACATTTAAAGTGAGGGATACTAGGAACTGGTCAAGAAGAGCTTGCTCCATTTTTTTTATTAATGGTGGTTGTTTCTCAGATCTAAGGAACAAAGTAAAAATGTCGATGTCATTGCACTTATCAAACCTTCTCCCTCAGTGATCTGATTAAGAGCATCACTTTAACTACTATTGTCAGTCAATCATCACACTTTACACAGAAGTGTAATGAAGAGTATCAATACTCACCACAGAACTTCTCCTTTAGTAAAAATTCTCAGTAAATCATACCACCAATGCTTAGTGCTTTGTTCAGTCTCTTAGCAAACATCTGTGATGAAATATTGCAGTTAGACTGTGGACATTATACCTTAAATAATGTTGAAGTAAAGTATTATGTAACATAGATAACTTAAAAGACAATGATCACAGAAATGGACTTGGAACCATAGTCTAAAATACTGTTTCCTGGTGAGCAGCCATTGAAGGGGAAGGAACTGTGGGCGGGTGTGTGTATACATGCGTGTGTATGTGTGTGTATGCTCGTGTGTGCACGTGTGGGTGTGTGGACCAGGAGGTGGAGGCAGCCGAGTTAAGTGTCTCAACTCCTTAGACTCCATTTGCTATTCTTTACTTGCTGTCCCACACCTTTAATGGTAGTGGGAGTTATATTTGCATTTCCTTTTCATTCATTTCCAAATCTTTAAAACGTTTGGGGATTGAGGGTCATGGGGGAAGGTAAGAAAGGGGAAAAGGAGGTGAGTAGTTGCAGAAGAGCAGGAGGAGGACATGGAGATGAAGAAGAAGATTAACCTGGAGTTAAAGAACAGAGCCCCGGTGGATGTCACAGAGTTAGTCTTTGATAATTGGTTGTGTGTCAATGGGGAAATTGAAGGCCTGAATGACACTTTTAAAGAACTTGAGTTTTTGAGTATGGCTAACGTGGAGTTAAGTTCATTGGCTCATCTTCCCAGCTTAAATAAACTTCGAAAGTTGGAACTTAGTGACAATATAATATCTGGAGGCCTGGAAGTCCTGGCAGAGAAATGTCCAAACCTTACCCACCTCAATCTGAATGGAAACAAAATCAAGGATCTCAGTACAGTGGAAGTTCTGCAAAATCTTAAAAATTAGAAAAGTCTTGACTTATTTAACTGTGAGATCACAAACCTGGAAGATTACAGAGAAAGTATTTTTGAACTGCTGCAGCAAATCACAGATGGATAACGAAGCGCCAGACTCGGAAGAGGAAGATGATGAGGATGGGGATGAAGATGAGGAAGATGAAGAAGATTAAGCTGGTCCACCTGAAGGATATGAAGAGGAAGAGATGAAGATGAGGATGAGGATGAGGATGAAGATGATGCTGGCTCAGATGTAGGAGAGGGAGAAAAGGAGGAATTGGGTCTTTCTTACTTAATGAAGGAAGAAATTCAGGATGAAAAAGATGAATATGATCATGTTGAAGAAGGAGAGGAGGAGGAAGAAGAGGAAGAAGAAGGTCTTCGGGGAGAGAAAAGGAAATGAGATGCTGAAGATGATGGAGAGGAAGAAGATGACTAGGTCATTCTAAGGTCAAATCCTCTCGTGTGCTGGGTGTGCAATAGAGTGGTCCCATCTTCTTGCTTCATGTATGATAGCTGTCCCTACAGAAGATAATGTAACTTTTTTATAGGGAAAGTGTGGTTTTACTATTTTTGCCTTATCATTCCAATTAAGATTTATTAGTGTGTTAATCATCATAATGTATGTAGGAAAGAATTTTCATTAATTTTCCCCTATTGTGAAATTCTCTAGCATTGTATGTAGAATTTTAATTTTTCTAATTCACGCTTACTGTATTAGATATTTCTAGCCTATAATTAAAATGAATGCTTTTACCCAGGTGTAGTTTGGTGCATTTCATTCATAATGTTTTCAAGTTATTTATAAATTTACAAGTTGCAGTTATAAAGTCATAAAGAAATAACAATAACCTCTTGAGTATAATGTTGGTTAATTTTTTAAAGAGATAGTCCAGAAATCTTTATTCTAAAGGGGGTGGCCTATGGGTATTGGGGGTTTTCTTATCACAGCAGATTAATACACTAATAAAGGCTCTATGCAGCAGTGTAGCTCATAGATTTGGGTGAGGTTCTACTCAGCATGGGTGACTGATGAGAGTTTATTTTTGAAGGAAAATTTGAAAAGTTGCTTATCTCACCAGAGACATGCAGATGAACCCTTTCTCTGGGCTGCCATTGAGGGACTCCAGGTGACTGGGAGTTTGAAGAGTGCCTCCTTTCTCCTCTCAGCAGTTTATAACCACCTTCCTTCTTCCTTTATCCCTCCTCCCTCTACTTCAAAAGTTGGCAAAATTGTGGATACCCAGAAAAACTTTTAGTTTTATACGTCAACTGCCTTTCCTGCTCTGTCTGGGTTTTAAACAAGTAAGGTGAAGGGAACGGAGTCGTTTCTATGTCACTGATACGGTATTAGGCAATGGACTCTGCCTACTGCAGATCTTTCTTGATTGACAGTGCTGAGACAGTTAGTCGGATAAAAAAGCAGCAGTACCAGCTTTTCTCAGAGGTCAGGACGGTCGCCGATCGTCTGATGGGATTAAGATGTTCAAGTCAAGTCTTTAAGTTGGTTTCTCAAGTGATTTGGATACCAACCCTTGTGAAATATTTGTTGTATTTCCGAGTGGGATGTTTAATTAGTCTTCCTATGGTTTTAAAGCACTAACTGATGTAGCATTTGATCAGAACACTGGAGGTAGTTGGAATATTGGACGCTAAATCAGTATTAAAATTGAGATTTTAATCTTGGCCATTATTTCTTTTCCTTTTGTTATGCGTAATCATATGTTTTTAGAGTTGGTATCAGAAAATTAATTGAATTTATGGTTCTCTATTGGAACACATTTAAATTATTCACTGTAGTACAGCTGTTTTCTTTTTCTTTTTAGTTTAAAATGTATGACCCGATATTTTAAATTAAAAAAATTGAAGTTATTTGTAGAGAAACGAAAGAAATCACACAACTGGCTGAAATAAAGCACTTGGGATAAATTTTGTGAAAGGACTGGAACCGTCAAAAAACTAACATTTTCCTTGTAATTTTAATAATTGGAATGCCTGCTTTTAGTCTGTAAAAATTTTCCCTACACACTATGCCAGACTTAAAAAAATGCTTATTTTTAAAGTGAAATCTCTATATTGACTTTTCTATTGGTCATTTTATTGTGCAATCAAAACTAAGAGTTCTTCAATTTAAAGCCAATACTTAGAGCCTCCTGATAACTTTTCAGACTTACTTAACTTTGTGAGGTGGTATTTCCATGCAAAATAAGTAAGAGTGACTTTTGTATTTTGTAGGAATTTTGGGGTCCTGTTTCCATGCTCTTTGTATGGCAGTGTGTATATAGTGTGTTGAATTACTCAAGACTCTTTCCTTAAAAACTTCTAAGTTAATACTTTTGTGCAACTGTGTTTTGAATAAAGCCATGGCAGTGTGAAAGCAAAAAAAAAAAAAAAAAAAAAAAAAAAAAAAACTATTTCTTGTATCGCAGTAATATTTTGAGAATTTTTGCTGTTAAGCCACCTTTTAAGTATTCATATATTTAGTGAAAATTTCTTGTTTGAATCCATGTTAGTTTTGAGTACCATACCCATCTGCATTATTTTATTCATTAAATAAAGAAAATGCAGATTGGTAAAATCATATTTACAGTTCTTTCAGTTATTAGTTAGATATTCTCATGCCTTCTTCATTTATATTTATACATTTATGCATGAGGTATGCAAAAATAAGCATAAGAAATTCACTCTTAGATTTTCATGTCTCAAGATTTTGTTATATTTAAAGAATGTTTTTTAGGGCAAAGTTCACATATTCCCAATACTGAAAAGTGAAAAAAGAAAAGGTTGGAGAGATAGCCCAGGAATTAAGCCTCTGCCTCAAAAGCAGTAGGTCCTGAGTGTGGATCCCAGACCATATGTGAAAATATCAGGTGGAAATGATAACAAAATGCATTTCTGACTCTGGGAAGGAGTCTGGGGAGCAGAGCAAACCAAAAAGGAGGTAAAAATATCCAGAGTGGTTCTTGAAATCACTCTTGGGGACTTTCACAGGCACAACAGTGCCCTCTCTTACACACACACACAAAAACCCATAATATTATTGTGTGTGTAATAAAAAGTGAAAAAATATATATTGAGTAAAAAATACATTTTTGATACTATTCTAAAGAAAGGGCTTTGTTTGACTATTTTACAATGAATGATTTTGATACTCCTGAGAAAGTCCTAGATGGATAAGCATATCAGCAGAAAAGCACTAGAAGGATTTGTGCAGTAATTATTATTTTGATTTGAAGGCAAGTTCTTAAACTTTTCCTTTGGGGATTATTTGATAAGGATAAGAGTGAACAGCTCTATTGGTCTTTCCAAGGGGTCCTTTTCACAGGAATAAAACTAGCCTATGAACATTTAGAGAGTGCATCTGTGAATATTCACCAGATGGAAAGAGTTTATTTTTTTTTTTATTTCAGCGTTGAAGAGCCATAAAGTAAGTTGCCACCATAGGTCACTTTAGGAGTCTACTGCCAATGGATATCTGCATTAGGTTCCTTTCCTCTGTTGTCTGCCTGTCTGTGTCTCTATCTCTCTAACTAATTTTCTAATACCTGAACTACTTCAATATTATTTGAGAGAAAAATTCCAGAGAATCTTAAATGTAAATGGGATCTAACTGAAATGAAAACAAAGTTCAAAGTGTTTTCTAATTAAGTGATGGAGACAAGAGGTATTGTAGAGATGAAATTGGGACAAAGACATAATTATGATAAAATAACCTCTTAAGGGTAGTGCAGGAGCAGCAAAACTGAAAAAAAAATCAACAAACCATAATTCAGAACATCAGAGACTCTACATTAACCACTTGGAACCAGGCCAGCCTAATCTCTCCCCATCATAAAGCTCAAGGAAATTTGCAGAAGTAAGATTATAAGACCCTAAAGATGGGGAGGAGCAATGATATGAAAAATACTCCATACAACCTAAAAGAAATTTTACCAGGGATGAAATTAAAATGTCGAACAAATATCTTAAAAATGCTCCACTTCTTTAGCCATCAGGGAAATGCAAATCAAAACCTCCCTGAGATATCATCTCACCCTGGTCAGGATGACAAAAATCCACAATACAAACAACAACAAATGCTGGAGAGGATGTGGAGAGAGGGGAACTCTCCTACATTGCTGGTGGGAGTGCGGGCTCATACAGCCACTCTGGTGAGCCGTCTGGAGATTCTTAAAGAAATTAAAGATTGAAATGCCATATGACCCTGCTATTCCACTTTTGGGTATAACCTCCCATACAGCAGAGATTCATCTCGATAGCACAAGCACGACCATGTTCATAGCAGCACTGTTTACAGTAGCAAAGACATGGAATCAACCCAAATGTCCAACAGTTGACGAGTGGATAAGGAAACTGTGGTACATCTATACAATGGAGTACTACTCAGCCATCAAAAATGATGAATTACTGGAATTTGCTGGGAAATGGATGTCATTAGAAACAATTATATTAAGTGAAGTATCCCAGACCCAGAAAATTAATCGTCGTATGTCCTCCCTAATAGGTGCCTCCTAATACCAAATCCACCCAGGCCATCTTGAGACACTCATAGGTAAATCTATGTATTACCTACAGTAATTGCAAGGATTATGAACAGGAGAGATGAGGTTGGAGGGCCACACCAGAAACAAGGAGAGAAGTGACCATGTTACAGTAGAGAAAATAGGCCTCCATCAAGGACTGCAAGAAAGTAATGTGACACCTAGTTAAGATCACAGACATTTGTTCCTGATCATTTACAACTAAGGGGGTATGAACTCACCAGAAGGGGAGAGCATATAGTCCAGCAGATTAAAAAGTAACCATTTTGCAAATGGGTGATTGACCCCTCCCATTGCCAAATGCCATATGACCTTGCGATTCCACTTTTGGTATAAGTATTACATCTACCCTTGAATGTGCTCTTATAATAAGACTCCAGTTTAACAGCTTTCTGTCTCTGGCCAGGGGGTGACATACAGAGCCCATCACGATGGAGTGAAGGGCATTGCAGGAGCAACAAAACTGCAAAAGAAAATCAACGAACCACTATCCAGAACTTCAGAGACTCTATATCAACCACCTAGAACTAGGCCAGACTAATCTCTCCCCATCCTGAAGCTCAGGGACATTTGCGGAAGAGGGGGCAGTAAGAGTGTAAGAGCAAAAGGATGGGAGGAGCAATGATTTGCAAGATACTCCACACAAGTTAGGGCTGAAGCAATCATAATTGGACATTGCATGCCCGGCGCAATGTCCAACACATTATTGACCTCACAAAGTTTAGCATCTGCTAAAGGCACCAAGATCCTTGGAGGCAAGGGATTGACAGCCACAGTAGTGTTCCTATGCTTTAGGGGAACACAGGAAAGGGTTCAGGGAAATGCCACTGGGTCCTTGTACATCATCGTAGAGGAGGGCCCAGAGGAGAGTCAGGCATGCACAAGAAAGGACTCTGGGAATTGGGGCGGGAGGCACGGCGGGATGGTGCAGGAAGGGTGAGGGGAGGGGGAGCAGGGGGTTGGGGGGGAGGAGGAGGGAGGGAGGGAACTGGTGTACCTATTAAGTTTGTATGAGCTGAAATAATAATAAAAAATGTATTAAAAGGGCTGGAGAGGTGGCTCAGGGGTTAAGCCTCCACCTTGCAGGCGAAAGGTCCTGAGTTCGGATCCCAGATCCCATGTAAAGAGGCCAGGCAGAAGCGGGGGCCGCCTGCACTTCTGGTCCTGGTAGGGCGGAGCCTGTGAATCCCGGGGCAGAAGGAGGTGGAGGCGTCCATGGTGGTTCGAGAATTCGTCCGTGGTTCTACACACACACACACACAACAGACACACGCGCGCACACATACACACGCATATGCACACAGTTGAATAAATAATAATAATAAAAAAATTAAAAAAATAATAAAAAATGCATTAAAAAATACTCCATACAAGTTAGGGCCAAAGTAATCATAATAAGACTTTGCATGACCTGCGCAATGACCAACATATCATTGATCCCCCAAAGTCTAGCATGGATCACAGGCACTAGGATCCTTAGAAGCAAGGGATTAACAGCCATAATAGTGTTCCTATACTAAAGGGGAACACAAAAAAGAGTTCTAAGCAATGCCACTGAGTCCTTACACCTCATCAGAGAGAAGGACCCAGAGGGAAGTTTGACAGACACACTAAAAGATGTTCCAGGAATGGGGGAGGGCACACTGGAAGAAGGGGAGGGAGGGGGTAAAGAGAGAGGAAGGGGGGAGGGCCAGGGAGGGGAGGAGTGAGAAAAGGGAATGGGCTACTCATCAATTTTGTATGAGTGGAAAATATAAAAAATAAAAAAGAAACAATATGCAGCAAATGAACCACTAGACTGTTTCAACAAGTAGACAGCAGATTTGGTTGACACAGTGTATATTTTCAGGTTTAAGGGAATGATAAGAAATTTATCAGATAATTGATTATTTAAAGTTGAGAAATATAAGGAACTTGTAGTATTTGCACAACATGGACAAATTCATACCACACATAATTGTTACATGAAAGAATGATAATGACAGAAGTAATTTCCCTGGAAATAATTTCCCAGGACAGAAAAGAATAGAAGTAAAATTTATTAGGTGCATTCTGGCACAGTCCTAGTTGTCATGACAGAAGGAGACACTGTGTGCAAAAGCTCTTTAAGGAGATGCTTCCGTGATGGTGTGACAGCTGACTGCTCTGCAGCAACTGAGATCTGTCTGTCCATTGAGAATGAGTCTCTCATTGCTCAGTTTACACAAGTCTAAGGCAAATTTGCTTTCCCCTTGAATCACAAATGACTCAGCACAATAACCCAACCTAAAATAGGATTTTCCTCCTGATATATGGATAACATTTTCCATTTGGTTCAAGATTTCTTCTTCAGTAACTTCCTGCAGTTGGTTAGACACAATGTGCTTATCTTAAATATTGTTGTTTATCTGACAAGGTGCTGTGGGAGATTAGTCAAAGTTCCCTAGCACAACAGAACCAATGGAAGAAATATAGTTCACGAAAGGCGATTTTTAGATTGGCTAACACAATACTGACTAAATAGCACAACAATGGCTGTTTTTATGATGGAGAAAATAAGACAGCTAATTAAATAAGAGACAGTATGGTTTGTCAGTCACAGTCTCATACTGAAGACCTGGAGGATTCCTGAAGAGCCCCTAATCTTAAGTTATGCTTGGAAATTTGACAAAAACTACATTTTGATTACAATAAAGTACTTCAGCAACAACCATCCAATAGACACACTCTTAGCAACAAGCAAAGGCAGAAAATAAATACACTGCTTTTCTCTGGACCTCTTTATATTGGTACTGTCAGAAAAAGATAACCTCTAAGAGAAGGTTTTTCTCTTTCCATTGATCGTTCCTGAAAATACCCTCACAGACCCACCCTAAGATATATTTACTGATTGGCTGTAGATTCAAGAATTTTGAAGATCAAAATAAGACAGCCCAAGAATGCAAGGAGTGATGGGTAGACTGACAAATTGAAGAATATGGAAAAATGGTCAAGGAACTACAGTTGGAGCCTAGAGGAGAATAGATCCAAACTCTGTAATCTCCAAGAGAAATTCTTGAAGTGTTGTGCATCATTTTTTTATGGTATGGTAATCAAGGTTGGATTTAGGAAAGGAACTAATGAGTAAAAGAAACAGATAATTTATTTTAACTTTATGGTTCCCACAATCTTTTATTTTTTCCATTTGCTCCTATACAGAAAATGTTGACTTGGGATTGGTCTGAAAGCTGCACTGATGTCTTACTTGTAGAACCATTTGTATCTTAATCAATTGAGTTTTTGGAAAGTCATAAATTATTAGTGATGAAGCAAATGTTATTAGTACTTTAATTAGAAGCTAGAAAGGAATACACACAGACCTTGTAAATCATTAATATTTAAGAATTCAGATATGAAAGAAAAATCCCCCCATTTTTTGAAGGAAAAATATGTGAAGGAAGATGGCACCTGAGTAAAATCCTTCTGAGATTATCTGCTGCAGACAACTATTAGATGTCCTTGAGCCACATGAGATTCACAACAGCTAGGGAAAGCAGGTACCTGACTTGTATTCAGCAATGGAAAATGAAAGCAGAATAGGCAGTCATCTCTGCGGTCTGATTTTGCTTATGTACTGTAAAGCAATGCACAGCACAATTATGAGAATAATAAAGTCCTATTATACCCTAAACAACCAAGAAATAATATTTGATTCACTTTCACTTAGCATCTTTCTCAAATTATCTTAATCAGACATGCAAAATTCTATTCCTGCAGATTAATCTGATTTTAAAATAAACTCTTTAAGATCTTTCAATGGAAATGTTTTTTCAAAAAATAATCATTTCATTAAGAATATTCAGGTATTCATGAAGTAGTGAAATGTGGATAATGACTTGAACATGTCACTAAAATGATCATCTATCCCCAATTAATACTGAAATATTGCAGTTATGAGATCTGTTAATGATCATATTACCAGGAAATTATTACTACATGTATAATTTGTCGTTATAATCAAGTATTTATCAAAGATACTAAAGACAAGACTCTCAGGAGTCTTATTAAAATCCTTATTTCTTTGATTTTTTAATTGGTATAAAAGATAGGTTTTCCATTTTTTCCCCTGTAATGCCAACTGAGTTTCCATCAGCAGAAATATCATTTAAAATTATGCAACTGTCATATACATAAGTATCCATATTTAAGGAGTATAAAATAATAACCAAATAAGTTTAGCTGCTTGACATTATACTTTCTGCAATATGAAATAATGAACAAATCAAATTATTCAAAAATATCTATAGATACAAGTCAGTCTAATAACTGCTGAATTCCAGTGACAATAGAGGAATAAATAAAGAAAAATAACAATGAAAGAAATTAAATGCATTGCTTTCATTTGATAAGAATGAAATGAATTTTTGTTTCTTTAAGTTATTGATTTTTGGATTCATACTTCTAATTTTATGGATTATGTTTTATCCTGTTCCCTAATCTCACAAACACACTGAGCAAATTATCTAAAAAGACAAAGCGTATCTTTACTTCTTCCTATGGAGGACCCTTTCCTTCCAAGAACTCCCACTTTGTCTCCACACTACTCATTTTAACTGACTTTGCCCAATTCATGCCTGAGGAAAGGAGAACCTACCTTGAGTATAGAGTATCTATCAAAATTATTTGTTGTACTCTTCTAGGTATTTTTCTTCTCTTCTTAATGTTTTAAATGATTTAATAATTTACTAACAAATTGGATCATAGATAATCTATCTTAATACTATCCTAAAAATCTTTAAATTATGTCACTATTGGCTAACCACTAAGGACTAATTTGCTTAGCTGCATTCTGCACTACTTGACATACATTCCTATAAAGTTGTCTATAAAGTAAGAATTACTGATTATTTTCTATAACCATAAGATTTTGCAAGCTTATTTAATATATTTCTTGCCCATATTCCCAGAAGATTACATAGAAAATTGTCCTTTCCTTTATTAATGACTGATAATAGAAAACAAGAGTAGAATGTTAGATATGCTCATTGCTGTTGGAGTCTTATTTTTTTCTACATTCTGCACATTTATTTATTTAATTGTTTTGTGTGTAGAGGCAGGACAAACACACCATGACATATAGTTGGAGGCAGGAAATCTACTGTCTCTTTTCCCTTGTAGGTTTCTGAAGTCCAAGCCAGGCTTGATCACAAGCAACTTCTCCTACTGAGATCTCTATAGCAATACAATACTTTTTTGGTGGGGTAAAGTATTCTTTTGCCTGACTTTGGGAATTAGAGGGAAATTCTTAAATAACAAAATTAAATAATACATAAATATTTACATATGTTTATATCCATGTTACAGGGCTATGTATATAAACAAACATTTCTTTTTATTTATTTTTATGTTAAGAATTTCAAAATATTTTTACAAACAAAATAAGTTGTTTTTTGCTCCCGCTTGCCTTCCTTTTTCATCCTTCCACATCTTTTCCAGTTCATCCCTACCCTTCTCTTCCTCATGACTCTTTGCTAGTTTGGAGCACAGGTCTTTTTTTGTGTACTTTTTTATTTTATTAATACATTTATATTATTATTTCAGCTCATACAAACTTAATAGGTACACCAGTTCCCTCCCTCCCTCCTCCTCCCCCCGTACCCCCTGTTCCCCCTCCCCATCCGTCTCCCTTCCCATCCCCCAGGGCCTCCCGCCCCAATTCCCAGAGAGTCCTTTCTTGTGCATGCCTAACTCTCCTCTGGGCTCTCCTCTCCGATGACGTACAAGGACCCAGTGGCCTTTCCCTGAACTCTTTCCCGTGTTCCCCTTAGGTATAGGAACACTGTTGTGGCTGCCAATCCCTTGCCTCCAAGGATCTTGGTGCCTTTAGCAGATGCTAGACTTTGTGAGGTCAATAGTGTGTTGCACAATGCACAGGGCTTGTAAGGTCCAATTATGATTGCTTCAGCCCTAACTTGTATGGGGCATCTTGCATATCATTGCTCCTCTCATCCTTTTGCTCTCACACTTGTACCGCCCCCTCTTCCGCAAATTTCCCTGAGCTTCAGGATGGGGAGAGATTAGGCTGGCCTAGTTCTAGGTGGTTGATATAGAGTCTCTGAAGTTCATAGTTTGGAGCACAGGTCTTTCTTTGGGTTGTCTGTACTAGTAGGGAACCTGGCCTCTGTGACAGAATATATGGTCCTCATTTGTAAATTCACTGGTGGGTATGTTCCCTTTCATGTATCTAGCACCTGTACCTTCTATTCCCACATCATATAGCTATTTTTTTCATGAGATCTTAGCCGGTCCATTGGGGTATATTGATATATCAGCCATTGTGAAAATATGGCAGTAACAGATAACACTGCAGTGAACTCCTGTGTGAATCAGAGCTATTATGAGTGGGGTGGAGTGGCATGGCATGTAATGTAATGGGACTTCTCACTTTGAGGCTCTTACAGTCTTTCCACTCTCTCTTCTTCAAGGTCCCTAAGCCTTAGGAAGGGAAGAGATTTGGATGCATGATTAAGGTTGAGTCTTTTAGAGATGCCAGTATTTTGTACTCTGAATAGTTGTGGTTTTCTATTTCACTGTTTTTCCATTGCAATAGACGCATCTTGGTTGAGTGTTGAGACTTTTTATTATCAAAAGATGCAATGAGAAGTGAGATATTGACTTACTATCAGTATTCATGGTTAATACTGAGACCTCTGATCCTGTCTGTATCTATTTTCTCCCCTTCTACTGACATTTGGCTAGCTAGAGTAGGCCTATTGAGAGATTCTGGTTTTATTAGAAGCCCAGGCTCAAAACAATAACGGAGCAAGAATGCTTGAGGATGATTCAATGAGTAATATTAACTTGCTTAGGTAACTAAATATAGGACAGCTTTCTACATAATAGTATTTTATTATTTTACAATTCTTAAAAGAACACAGACTTTGTTTTGAAAAGTAAATAATTACAACCAGAAGACGTTAAGCGTGCTTGGGAAATGAAGAAGATAAAGTGTTTGCTGTGTAGTTGAGGAACTAAGTTTGAATTCCAGGAGACTATATAAAATTTGACAAGGTAACACCCATTTACATTCTTATGACTCTAACGGCAAAATAAGAGACACAGGTATATAAATATCAAGAAGCTCACAATTCAATTAGTCTACCACATAAAGTATTGAAAAGGATACTCTGTCTCAAGAAGTAAGAAGATAAAAATTGACTATTCTGTCTTCTGACCTACAAACATGAGCCAAAGAAAGTGTGACCTAAGTACATATCCATAAATACACAAAAATACATGTAAACATGCATGCATGAATACACAAAGGATTTAATACTACCATATTCAAGCCTAATTAATATTTTAAAATGTATTATTAGCTTTTATTTCACCAAAGGGAATCTAGGTTGATGTCCTTTATTTCAGAGCACCCTTCAGTCTCTCATTTTCTTTATGACAATTTTCTGTCACTCATTTCAAAGACTATCATTCCAATTTTGATTAACTAACAATACCTCATGAATAGATTCAAGTATAGCATTTAAGGATCAAGTATCCTGAAATTGATGCTGTGTTTGTCTCAGTGCATCCTAATCAAAATACTCATGTGACCATTTATCCTGCTGGGAAGATACTAATTTTCATCACTCGGTTAAAGTGCTGTCTGGCAGACTTCTCCTCTTTACAACTATTATTCAAACTAGTTCAATCAGTATGCATTAAAACTATTGTAAGGAAAGTAATACTGCATATATTTTCAAATGCTAATTTTATTATACTTTGATGATCCTTGACTGATGCAATTATTACTTTATGAAATTCTAATGGCAATTTTTATAATCATTTTTAGTTATATGTCTGCCTTTGTATTCTATTTGTCTAGGTAGTGAGGAAAAAGAATATCATTAATGCTTATGTCTATTATCTTTTCATACATGTGAGTTCACATTCTTATATATTCAAATTAGTTGTTTATTTATCTGAAGCATCTAATGTAATATAATTAATATAATATAATATCCCATTGATTTCAGCGTGATTTTGTACATCATTATCATTGTTCAGCACTTTTAGATTTTGTGAGACACAGAAGTGATGGAGGTTAATTAAATCACTATTGAACCGTGGCATCAGCTTTTGCAGAAAGAATCTCTTCTTCTTTTACACATAATTGTAAGTAGATCTAAAACTATAGGGAATACAGAAGTGTTCACCATATAGCCTACACAGTGAGCACAGATAAGGGATAAAAAGCAACACATGTAAATGAGTGTTTTTTAACATTTTGTATCTTAATAGTGACTTTTTTTTCAAATAGGCCATTCATATCCCACATATTTGTACTGGGTTATTACCACTGGCTCTGATATTATGCAATTCTTAATAGGAGTGCAATGAATAATGTGTCTATGTATTCTCTGATATTATAGATATGGCTTCACTGTAAGCTAAAGGGGAAAAATAATATACATACTCCTTATGTAGACAACTGTACTATTTTCTAAATATTTTATATAAATTGGCATTCAGGAGAATAACAATTTTTATACATAGCAGACATTTTTTGTTCATAAGCTTTTTCCTTATTTTCATTTACTTTTTCATTCTTGTAGGGATATGGATCCAACCATGTAATTTTACATCATAGGCGAACACTCTGCCATTGTGACATAAAGAATAATTCATAAAATTTTGGAACTGGCCAAGGTGGCTAAAAATACATTTTATAAACATTGTCTTTGTATTTTATAATTGAGTAAATAATATGTGCTTAAGTTTGAGTAACTGTTATTTAAACTTTAAGTTTGAATGTGCTGTATTATAGCAAGGTAATGTGTGAGAATAACAACTCATCGACATAAAGTCTCATTCCTTCACTGCAGAATAGTTTAAAACGTCGTGAATTCTATATTTTAATATTAATTTCTTCATTATTATGCTTTAATTAAGCCCTAATCTCCACTAAAGGTAGTATGACAGTTAACAGAAATTTATTTTACCTTTGTATGTGGCACAATTGGACAATAAAAGATATTGTCTTAAAAACACAGTTTTCTTAAATTTTCTAAAAGGCATTTTAAATTTTTGTTATTATTTATTATGTATTCAATTGTGCGTGTATGTGTGTGTGTGTGTGTGTGTGTGTGTGTGTGTGTGTGTGTGTGTGTAGAACCACGGACGAATTCGGGAACCACCATGGACTGCCTCCATCTCCTGTTTACTCTGCACCTGGATTCACAGGCTCCGCCCACCAGGACCAGAAACGCAGGCCGCCCCCACTTCTGCCCGGCGTCTATACTTGGGGTCAAGGATCCGAACTCAGGACCTTCCACCTGCAAGGCAGAGGCTTAACCCCTGAGCCACCTCTCCAGCCCCTCTAAAAGGCATTTTAATTCAACAATTATTTTATATTTTTAAAGCAGAATTTTTAATCAAAATCATAATCTAACAAGATGTCTAGAAAAGAAATATTTCCCTATTTGGGCAAGTGCAATGACTTATGTATATGCTCTGCATTTTGCAAGTAAATCAAATTCAGTAACACCTTATCAAATTCCAATCATCATTTTTTCATACAGATTAATAGGTTCAAACAGATGTAATACACAATTTCATAATTAATGAAACCAGATCTCTCCAAAAATGCCTACATATCTGTTTTTGCTACCTGAATACTTCTGCAAAGATATCATGATTTGTCTGGTACTATATGCTACTATTATTAAATGAAATATTTATGTTATGTGGGGGCACTCATTACTTGTAGCTGAGATTCCAGATTCAATAATATGCATATAAGCTGAGTAAACACACAGTTCTGATTTTCTTAGATACTTGGGATTACAAAAATGTTTGGAAGAATTCTTTGTTTTATTTTCCCCAATGGAATATTTAAAGCACTGTAGTCCCTCTATATATGCCATCTATATGCTATACATAGTTTGTATATTTCTTTAGGACAAGCTTTAAACTATGCATGACAAAAAGAATCACCCAAATTTGACTTGAATGTGAGTGCATAACAATACTTGATCAAAGTCATTACGTGAACAATTTGTAATTATTCATTTTTACTAGTTAAATTAAAACTAAGGATGTGTTATTTAATGTGTGGGTGTGTATGTGTGTGTGTGTGTGTGTAAACTAGGTAAATTCAATCAAGTTCTTATTTAATTTGGAAGGCCTTCATAACTTAAATTAAATTTAAAGTCTATTTTTACAGTGTTCTCTCTCAGAAAATTAAGAAATTTTTAAATAGGCATTGATTACCTTCAAAAACATGATATGTTCACATTTTAGGGTATTCATGTATAAT
The DNA here is from genome assembly GCA_023101885.1 of Typhlomys cinereus. NCBI lineage: Eukaryota > Metazoa > Chordata > Mammalia > Rodentia > Platacanthomyidae > Typhlomys > Typhlomys cinereus. Next base: position 892,020 of record JALPQD010000232.1, on the reverse strand, counting down.
CAAGAAATCTCTGATGTAATTATTTCTTTTTAAGCTATTTTTGTTAGTTTTATCATTCAGTCCTACCAAATCACTTAAATCCTGACTTTTGAATTATGCTACTTTGAGTTTGAGCAGGACTGTTTGTGTGAACTTTGGGGTTTGGAATTATCTGTTGAGGCTTAATTGTCTCATCAGTGGTTGCACTCCTAGCACTAGGCCTCCACTCGTAGTGGTAGGGTTTTATGAACTACAGTATGCTGCACATTGCAAAATCAATTATGCAATCAAAATATTCTCTTATAAGCATTCCAGAGACGTATTTAAAACTAATGCTAACTAATGTACCCTTAGGCCTCTACAGGTAGTCACACACAGGCCGTTACCAGCATGCAAAACACAAATACTCAAAAAAGAACGTTATTTGCATAATTTAAATTATTTTTATAGTGTAGGAATCAAGAAAGCCAGGAACTTTCAATATCTTGAGAGCATAAGATTTCAACAACTTGATGGCTGGATAAAATAACACAGAGAAGCACTGAATAAGGATATATGAAATACTAATGAGAGACATTGAGTTTCAGGACACATCACTGAAGGTCATACTAATAATTGGCCATGATCACCACAGACTTCTGTGTGTGTATGTGTGTGTGTGTGTATCAATGGGTACTTTGTGGGCTCTGGAGGTACAAGGGTAACTTTAGGAACCATCTTATATTGTTCTTTCTTCTTTTTGCTTTGCTGTGGGGTGATCCAGGCCTGAAAAGCAAGCTGCTGACAGGTCTGCCCGGAATTTTGTGTGTGATCTAAGATTTGAATTAAGGTCTTTTGGTTTTTGAGACAGAGGCTTACCTTGTAAGCAAAGTTTAATCCCTGTGCTATCTCTTTATCCCCTTCACCTGTGCTTCTAACTCCAATTTTAAAATAAGGGGAGAAATATCTGAAATCAAGACTAAGAAAACGATAGAAAAAATCAACCAGTCAAAAAGCTGGTTCTTTGAAAAAATCAATAAGATTGATAAACCCCTAGCTAAATTAACCAAAAGCAAGAGAGAGAAAACCCAAATTAACAAAATTAGAAAGGAACATGGAGTTATCACTACTGATACCCAAGAAATCCAGAGAATTATAACATCATATTTCAAAAACTTATACTCAGTGAAGTTTGACAACACAAAAGAGATGGATGAATTTCTAAGTAAACACAACTTACCTAAATTGAATCAGAAAGTTGTGAATTATTTAAATAGTCCTATAATATATAAGGAAATTGTAGAAGTAATCTCGAATCTTCCCACCTAAAAATGTCCTGGACCAGATGGATTCAGCACAGAGTTCTACCAGACATTTAAGGAGTTAATAACACCAATACTCCTTAAACTGTTCCATCAAATAGCAAAGGAAGGAACACTACCAAATTCCTTCTATGAAGCTAATATCGTTTTAATCCCAAAACCTAATAAAGATTCACTTAAAAAAGAAAACTATAGGCCGATCTCTCTGATGAACACAGATGCAAAGATTCTCAACAAAGTCTTAGCAAATCGGGTTCAAGAACATATCAAAAAGATCATTCACAGGGACCAAGCAGGCTTCATCCCAGGCACACAAGGTTGGTTCAACATACGCAAATCAATAAATATAATTCATCATGTAAACCAGTCCAAACACCAAGACCACATGATACTCGATAGATGCAAGAAAAAGCCTTTGACAAGATCCAACAGCCTTTTATGATCAAAACGCTAGGGACAGTAGGAATGGAAGGAACTTTATCAATATAATAAAAGCTGTATACAACAAGCCCACAGCAAGGATTATGCTCAATGGGGAACAATTGGAAGCATTCCCACTTCGATCAGGAACTAGACAAGGCTGTCCACTCTCACCACTTCTATTCAATATTGTACTTGAAGTCTTAGCTGAAGCCATAAGACAAGAAAGGGACACAAGAGGGATTCAAATCAGCAAGGAAGAAGTCAAGCCATCCTTATTTGCAGATGACATGATATTATAACTGAGTGATCCCAAAAACTCCACCAGGAAGCTCCTGGAACTAATTGAGAAGTTCAGCAGTGTGGCAGGATACAAAATAAATGTGCAAAAATCAGAGGCCTTCCTATATGCCCAGAATGAAAGAAGTGAAAAAGCCTTGAGAGAAACAATCCCATACCTTGGTATAAACCTAACCAAGGAGGTAAAAGACCTTTACAATGAAAACTTTAAAACCCTCAAGAAAGAAATTGCAGAAGACACCAGAAGGTGGAAAGACCTCCCATGTTCCAGGATTGGCAGAATCAACATTGTAAAAATGACCATCCTACCAAAGGTAATATACAAATTCAATGCTATACCAATTAAAATCCCAAAGCAATTCTTTAAAGAAGTTGACCAAATAATCTCAAAATTCACACTGAGGCACAAAAGACCCAGGATAGCAATGACAATCCTGAGTAACAAAAACAGTGCTGGAGGTATTACCATACCAAACCTTAGTCTATAATACAAATCCATAGTTATAAAAAGGGCCTAGTACTGGCTCCAAAATAGACACACAGATCAATGGATAAGGGTTGAAGACCCAGATATAAGCCCACAAAAATACAGCCATTTGATCTTTGACAAAAGAGGCCCAGAAAATCCAATGGAAAAAGAACAGCATCTTCAACAAATGGTGTTGGCAAAACTGGATCTCCACATGCAGAAGATTAAAGCTGGACCCGTACTTGTCACCATGTACAAGACTTAATTCCAAATGGATCAAGGACCTTGATATCAGGCCAGAGACTATAAAAACCATAATTGAAAGGATAGGGAACTCCCTTGAGCTGATTGGGCTAGGCCAAGGTTTCCTAAACAGACATCCAATGGCACAGTCACTGCTACCAACTCTCAACAGTTGGGACCTTGTGAAATCAAAGAGCTTCTGTTCAGATAAAGAGATTGTAACACGAGCTCAAAGGCAACCCACAGAATGAGAGAAAATCTTCACTAACCATATATCTGATAGAGCTCTATTGTCCAGAGTGCACAAAGAACTTAGAAAACTAAACTCCAAGGAAAACAATGGCCCAATTAAAAAATGGGCCTTGGAACTTAAAAGAAATTTTACCAGGGATGACATTAAAATGTCTAACAAATATCTTTAAAAATGCTCCACTTCCTTAGCCATCAGGGAAATGCAAATCAAAACCTCCTTGAGATATCATCTCACCCCGGTCAGGATGGCAAAAATCCACAACACAAACAACAACAAATGCTGGAGAGGATGTGGAGAGAAGGGAACTCTCCTACATTTCTGGTGGGAATGCATGCTTATACAGCCACTCTGGCGAGCCGTCTGGAGATTCTTAAAGAAATTAAAGATTGAAATGCCATATGACCCTGCTATTCCACTTTTGGCAATAACCCCCCATACAGCAGAGGTTCACCTCGATAGCACAAGCACGACCATGTTCATAGCAGCACTGTTTACAATAGCAAAGACATGGAATCAACCCAAATGTCCAACAGTTGACGAGTGGATAAGGAAAAGTGGTACATCTATACAATGGAGTACTACTCAGCCATCAATAATGATGAATTATTGGAATTTGCTGGGAAATGGATGTCATTAGAAAGAATTATATTAAGTGAAGTATCCCAGACCCAGAAAATTAAGCGCCATATGTACTCCCTAATTGGTGTCTCCTAGTACCAAACTCACCCAGTCCACCTATGTAATACAGTAATTGCAAGGATTATGAACAGGAGGGATGGGGTTGGAGGGCCACACCAGATACAAGGAGAGAGGGAATCATGTTACACCAGAGAAAATAGGCCTCCATCAAGGACTGCAAGTAAGTAATGTGACACCTGGTTAAGTTCACACACAGATGTTCGTTCCTGATCATGTACAACTGAGGGGGTATGATCTCACCAGAAGGGGAGGGCATATAGTCTGGCAGATAAAAAGTAATCATTTTGCATGTGGGTGACCGACCTCTCCCTCACTGAGGTTTCCTACTTTTATTGCATCTACCCTTAAATGTGCTATTACAACAAGACTCCAGTTTAACAGCTTTTTGTCTCTGGCCAGGGGGTAACATACAGTGCCCAGCAGGATGGAGTGAAGGGCATTGCAGGAGCAGCAAAAATGCAAAAGAAATCAACAAACCACAATCCAGAACTTCAGAGACTCTATATCAACCACATAGAAGTAGGCCAGCCTAATCTCGCCCCATCCTGAAGCTCAAGGACATTTGCGGAAGAGGGGGCAGTAAGATTGTAAGAGCAAAATGATGGGAGGAGCAATGATTTGCAAGATTCTCCACACTAGTTAGGGCCAAAGCAATCATAATAGGGCTTTGCATGCCTTGCCCAATGTCCAACACACTATTGACCTCACAAAGTCTAGCATCAGCTAAAGGCACCAAGATCCTTGGAGGCAAGGGATTGACAGCCATAGTAGTGTTCCTATGCTTAAGGAGAACACGAGAAAGGGTTCAGGGAAATGCCACTGGGTCCTTGTACGTCATCGGAGAGGAGGACCCAGTGGAGAGTTAGACATACACAATAAAGGACTCTCTGGGAATTGGGGGGGAGGCACTGGGGGATGGGGAGGAAGGGGAGGGGGAGCAGTGGATTCGGGGGGAGGAGGAGGGAGGGAGGGAACTGGTCTACCTATTAAGTTTCTATGAGCGTAAATAATAAAAAATGTATTAAAAATAAAATAAAATGAAATGAAAATAGTAAAATAGTTGTCATGGTTACCACATTTGACATTGTTAACAACTCTTTAAATAAAATTGCCAAAATACATAAATATAAATGGAATATAGAGGAAACTTGCTAAATTAGGAAAGCAAGATGCCCATAAGACTTCATTTCTCAAGAATCATAAATGGAGTCCATTTCTTATGCATTGTATGAATATGAAAGAGAAATGAGATACACAGAAGAAAGTGATGTCTGGATAACTTGTGCTTGTGAAGATACTAGATATGACACAATGCCTGCTGTATTTTATGGTTCTCATTGCCACTAACTTTTTGACATTTTTATTTAGCATCTAAGTTTAATTACTCAAAAGTACACCCCAGGATATTAAGCTTTTGAATTTCTGAATTTTGAAATCTGGTATGGTGATATTTCTTGTAGTTTTCTCATTGCCCAAAATTGTTTTGGCTAATGATGGTCTTTTGTTCTTTCATATGAATTTTGAGATTTTTTTTTCAGTTCTGTGAAGAATTGCACTGGGATTTTGATTGTAATTACATTGAATCTGTATATTGCCTTGAGTAGGATGGCCATTTTCACAGTATTGATCCAACAGATCTATGAATAAGGAAGGTCTTTTTACCTTCTAGTATCCTCCTTAGTTTCTCTTGCAGTGTTTTGTAGTTTTCATTGTATAGGTCTTATTTTTCCTTGGTTAAATTTATTCCAAGGTATTTTATTTTCTTTACAGCTATGGTGAGTAGGATTGATTCATTTCATCCTGAGCCTGTTTGTATCTGGAATATAAATAGGCTACTGATTTTTGTATGTTGATTTTGTAGCCTGGCATTTTGCTGAAATTGTTTCTTAATTTGAGTACTTTTTGCTGAAGTCATGTGGATTTCTCAAGTATAGAATCATATCATATCATCTGAAAATAAGGAAACTTTAACTTTTTCCTTACCTATCTGTATTACTTTTATCTCCTTCTCTTGCCTTTTTGCTCTAGCTAGAACTTCAAGCACAATATTGGATAGGAGTGGTGACAGTGGACAGCCTTATCTCATTCCTGATCTAAGTTGGAATGCTTCAAGCTTTTCCCTATTTAAGATGATGCTTGCTCTACACTTATCATACATACCCTTTATCAAGGTGAGACATGTTCCTTCCATTCTTGTTTTCCCCAAAGCTTTTGTCATGAAAGGACTGTATTTTGTTTAAGGTCTTTTCTTTATCTATTGAGAGGATCATATGATTTTTCTTTTTGAGTCTGTTAATATGATGAATAACATTTATTTTATGTATGTTAAACTATCCTTTCATGAAGAGTAGAAAACAATAATTTATTGTTTAGGTATTGTCAGACAAATTTATTTCTATGCAGAATATCCATGACCCACAACTATTTTGGAAACACAATTTTCTAAGCTTTTAGCACCATCATGAACACTTAAAAATGGAACAAACATATAAGATATGCCTTTAGTCATAGTGCAGAACATTATTTTTGTTAAATGGGGAGAGATGGTTTAGTGGTTAAGTTTCTATCTCACAAGCAGAAAGGAAGTTTGGATTCCGCATAAAAACATCAATCAAAAATGGGAGCATCCTGTTGTCTCATCCTTGGAAGGTACAGCTTGAGATACTATGGAGTAAAGCAAAACAAAAGGTAGAATAATTTTGGGTGATGTCCGCAGTCCCTGTTGGCCTTCATTGGCACACACAATGCTTCTGATATACACAAACACATAAGTGCATGTACAAATACATATTATAAAAATCTTGAAAAATAAAAATGAAGAACAGGTAAAGTATCTTTAAAAATATTTAGACTTTTAACAAAGATGAAGTAATAGGAAGCACATTTGGTTCTGTTTCTACACTGTTTGGTCTGAAGTATTCTTTGTTGCTTATTTCATTCTTTATTTTTTGAATTAAGTTTTTCTGAGACTTGGAATCTCCAACTCTAAAAGGCCTCTGAAAATATAATATGTTCTGTAAAAATAGCGGCAAGCATTGCAGGAAACATCATTAATATTTCCTAGAAAGCACAAAACCTCCCAATACATTTTGCCTACTGTTATTCTGGATGTATTATTTGTTTTGTCAAGAAATAAATAAAGTTGAAGTAAAACATTCATGCTTTGTAATTTAGATGCAGATATGGAAATTTCATCATCTTTTTCTGTCCCTGTATGTTATCAAATAAATCTATGGACAGGTTATAAATCTGGTGATAAATCCTGTTTCCATTATTTCAGCTGTAAACATACTTTCAAGACCATACATATTCTTAAAACCAAAATCAGTTCTTGAATTTTTAAATGTATAGTAGATGAAAGAAAAGAAGTTACTTTCATTCTTTTGTTTCCCAAAATTGGAAAATTTTATCAAATCCAGTGGTTAAGGATACCATCTATTGTTTGTACCAAGTTTAGTAATCAAGAGATCAGCAATATCAATTTAAGGTAACAAATCCATACTGGTCTGATATACCTGCACTCCTACAGAAAACATGTAGTATGCATTTCTCTGTTGCTTATCTGTTTTATGTTTGAATTCTTCCTATACACAGCATAGTAGGTTTGCTATTATTATTTAGAACAACATAAACAAAGGAAAATATTTTATTTCCCCTTAAAAAGGAATTAAAAACTCTAAGCTTATGAAAAAGGAAATTAAAGTCACCAAAGACTCAAATGCATCTTACCATGATAATCGTGTAACTCTTATGGATTCTAACTTAACATGGTACCACATCAATAGCATCAAGACTTCTAGAAGTAATGGAAGAAATAAGAATTTTTGTGAAAATAGTGATGTCAAATTAAGAACTTGCATTTTTACAAATCAAGCATGCCTTAAAACATGCAATATTTCTTTTTTTAATTTTTTTATTGTTATTTATTATGTATTCAATTATGTGTGTATGTGTGTGTGACTGTGTGTATGTATGTGTGTGTGTGTAGAACCACGGACGAATTCGGGAACCACCATGGACCGCCTCCTCCTTGTTTACTCTGCCTCAGGATTCACAGGCTCCGCCCTACCAGGACCTGAAATGCAGGCCACCCCGGTTCTGTCCAGGGTCTATACGGGGGGTCTAGGCTCAGAACTCAGGACCTTCCGCCTGCAAGGCAGAGGCTTAACTCTTGAGCCGCCTCTCCAGCCCCAAAACATGCAATATTTCTTAAGGTTACAGAATTTTAAAATTTATACTAGGCACAATAGACAGATGGATTAGTCATTAAAGTACCTGCCACACCAAATGAAGACTTAAATTTGAATCTATAGCACACACATTACAGTCAAGTTTTTTTACACAGAGAGCCTCTGCCTTGAAACACAAAGATGAGTCTATTGAAGAAGAATGACACTAACAACTTGCCTCTACATGCACACATACATGGACACAAATACTATGCATGTTCTGTTTCTCTCTCTCTCTCTCTTGTATACACACAAACACACACGCACGCACACACACACATACACACAGTTTATTCAGAGGTCTAAAGACAGAATCTCATCACACATGTCCACATTTTTGTTGGTATTTTGGACATCTGCAGTTCATGTGTTGAACTGCATACTCTTTAAACATAAATATATGGTTTTTCAAAGGTCAAAATAAACAGTGATTGATATTTTGCAAAAAAGTCTAAGAAAATCAGAAATAACTTCTAAATTACTTCTGTAATAACATTTATACACTATAATAATGCACATTTCCAATGTAGTGCCTGTCTGTAGACTGTACATGATGCTCCTTTACACATACTATGCTGTTCATGAAAGTAAGTGTAAATGAAATAACTCAATTAAACTAGAAATAAGGACATCTTTGATTTCATTTATTAAAAATGCTTTTAATTGAGAAATTCCTTTGTTTTCTACTGGCCTCAAATAGACAGAGTGAATGGCTGGAAGTAAGTGATATTTTGTCACACCAAGTAACTAATTTGTGTTTTACGAGTATACGTCTATGAATTTATTAAATCATGAGCTTCACAGAAATATTTAGAACATTACAATTGGTAGAGAGAAAAATTCTTTAAAGTAGAAGTTCTTTCTAGATACTTTAAATCTAATTATATAGACAATTGCTTATTAAATTTAAATAAGAAATGATCTCTTTATAGGTATCCTATATGTGAAAATATATTAAAAGACACCATTTAGTAAATACTGTGGCTATAAGCAGGTTTTGTTTCTCTAGTGGGCTGAGAATAAGATTAAAAGTAAAATTTGGAAATGCATAAATAATGAAGAGATGAAAAATAAGTATTAATTTGGATACAGAGGAATAATGACCTCAATTACACAAAACAGAAATTCTTCAGCAAGAACACATTGCTCACTCCTAGTTTGGGTAGTCTTACTGAAGATGATGTCAAGTGACTTCTTAAAAAATTAAAGTTATAGCATGTTAAAGATTCATGCATAGAAAAAGTCACCTTTAAGATATTTAGCAAGGAGTTTTTTGCAGCCCTTAGCTTCCTCAAGATGTCTGTAGTGATTTAGCCTCCTCTAGCCAGCCATGCCACCTCAGCTATGAGAGACTGTATCTCCCATCTGGAACCGTAAGCTAAAATCTCCCTTTCTCCCTTAAGTGGCTTGACTTTGGCAATAGTTAAGAGTAACTGTTACAGAAATTGGTAATGGGTAGTGGGGTATTGCTGTGAGATTAAGAGTATCTGGTACCACAACGTGAAGTTGTTTGTGAATCTGAGAAAAGTTGATACCCAGTAGTATGGCCAATGCTGTGATGTGGCTAGTGTACCTTTGGAACTGTTTGTTGGGAGAAATATGGAGAACTTCAGGACTTTGTGCTGGAAAAGTCTTTGTGTCTGGGCAATGGGGCCAAATGGGCCTTTCTTGTCAGAGCTCTGCATGAGAGACGCAGTGGAAACCCAGTTTGTTATGATGATCCAGAGGGGAACAGAGGCTGTGTTTGCAATTGGAGGAGTGACACCTGGAGCCATGTGGTGGCAGAGAGTTTAGTGAAGTTTTGCCCTTTCCTGAAAGCTTGCCTGAAGTTAAGCTGGAGTCCTTAGTGGAGGAAATTTCAAGGCAATGTAGTCTTGATAATGTGATATGACTACTTTTTAGTTGTCTTCAGAGTTATGAAAAAGAGCAAAGAATCAGGCAGGAAGAAGCAAAAACTGTAAGATCTAATGATGAAAAATGCAATGGCAAACTTAAAGAGTTAAACCAGGAAGAAGCAGAGAACAAAATGGCTGCTAAAGAGATTAGCTTCATTTATAAATCAAAGCCTACTCTCAATTTGGATAATAGGAAAGACTCTAACTTGAAGGCAAGATCCTTCCCAGAGAAGGTTCCCACCCATAAGTATGCAAATCCTTTCAGAAGAAGTGAGCTAAAGGGTGGAGTTCCAAAGCAAGAGTTGGTTTCTCCTACAAAGCAACTGCTCAGGAGTAAGAGATGGTCAGCATAGAGAAGTGGAATCAGCTGTGATTCAAGGGGACCAGTGTTGGCAAAGTCATCTGTGTGGTTCTGGTTTTAGAGGCATCAAGGATGCAAAAGGGAGGAGATCATGGAGTCCTCCTCCAAGATTTCAAAAAATGATGGAAGCCAGGCAGCATGTGGCAGAAAGTCTGCAGTTTAGAGGCCCAAGAACGGCAGTTTGTGCTGTGAAGTTAAAGCCTGGTTTACCATTGAGAAGTAAAGTTGTTAGAGTTGCCAAAAACAATGTGGGACATCTGCCAAGTAGAACTGTATACCCTGGGAGGAGTCAGCCCAAGAGAGTGATGTGTTCTATGGACAGCTGCATTGGAGGGGTGGAACCAAAGCCCTTTGGAACTGAGATGATTTCAAGGAGAGGCTCACCTGTTGTGAGGCAGGATTAGAGCAGCCATGCTGGGATGGATCTCTCAAGGTCTTTGGAATTCCTGAAGTCCATCCCCCACTGGTGGAATCACCCTGAAGGAACACTGCTGCTGAGGAACTGACTCCTCCCAGAGATAAGATGGCCAACTTCCCTATGAAGGGATTATGGAAATGAGTTCTCCATAGCAAACAACTTGACCTCTAATCCACATGGGCCCAAGCGCAACTGGGTTGGGCCCCAATGGGTATTAACCAATGGGAAAAAGCCAGTTTCCTAGGCTTGTCCAGGTGTATAAATATACCTGGCCCTGGCAGCCATCTTTGGTACCCTAGCCCTCCCATGGCACTCAAGGTGCCATGGGTTCTTTTACTGCTGCCTAAAACCTCACGGCACTATTTTAGTGCCATGAGCTCTGTTTCATGTCTGCTTCTCATGGAGGTGCCCTAGCCCCTCATGGTACTCAAGGTGCCATGAGTTCCTTTTCTAGCTGCCTGCTTCTCTTGGAGGCGCCCTAGCCCCTCATGGCACCCCACATCTGGAGTCCATGAGTTCCAATCTTTCTCTCCTCTAATAAACTCTACCTTAATCCCCTACACGTGTTCTGGTTTCAATCTTCGACTCCCGAACACAAGAACCCTACAACATTGAAATGGTCGAGACCGTTTCACTGCAACATTTGATGACCCAGATGGGACAGTTCTGATTTCCCTAAAACAGTTGGACTTGGAGTTACAGGATTTGGAGTTTGTCCTGCCAGCTTTTTTGGTCTTGTTATGGACCCATCATTCCTGGATATGGCACTATTCCTTCCTTTTGTAATGGGAATGTTTATTCTGTGCCATTGTATGTTGGAAGTAACTTGTGTTTTGATTTTACAGGAGGCTTTGGACTTTGGGACTGTGTTGGGACTACTGATGTAGTCTATGAAGACTTTTAAAGTTGGACTGAGTATGGTTTGCATAATGAGATGGCAATGAGCCTGTGGGGGCCAGGGGTGGAGTGTCATGGTTTGAAATGTGTCCCCCACAGTCTCATGTGTTTGACAAGGTCATGGAACCTTGAGAGGTGGAGCCTTGCTGGAGAAGGCAATCACAAGGGGTAGGCCTTGAGGTGGATTACTCCCACCCTACCTCTAGGAGAAGTCTCTGCCTTTGCGGCAAACAGTTTTGCAGCCCTTAGCTTCCAAGATGTCTGCAGTGACTTAGCCTCCCCCAGCTTTGGCCAGCCAACCATGCTACCTCAGTTATAAGAGACTGTACCTCTCCTCTGGAACCATAAGCCCAATAAATCTCCCTTTCTCCCTTAAAAAAAAAATATTTAGCAAGCATGGACAGTGTATGTCAAAGCATCAGAAGGCTGAGAAGAGAGGAGTATTTAAGTCACTATCAATCAGTAAAGAATCACAGGAAAGCCTTAGTCTCATTTGCATGTGGAAAGTACAGAGCTAGGGTATAGGGAATGTTAAACTGAAAGTGAACACTTGGTGATAGGTTTAGCCTCCTACACTGTGAAAAGTTCAGATCCTGAATCTGTAGCAGTAGATTTTCAAAGACTGAGACACTGGTATCACTTAAAATGTATTCATTTAAAATGTATATCACTTAATATATATATATTACATGTATATATATCCTTTGTCACCACTCATGATTTAATATTTAATTGTTCAACAAATACTATAATACTTTAGCAATAGTGTTGCAAGTTCCACAAACATGTTATACAAGTAAGACCAAGAACCACACATTGAAGTACCTTATAAGCAATATGAGAGGAAAGAAAGAATAAGAAAGAGGACTAAACATCGGAGAGGAGGACCAAGAGGAGAGTTAGGCATACACAATAAAGGACTCTCTGGGAATTGGGGGGGAGGCACTGGGGGATGGGGAAAGAGGGAGGGGGAGCTGGGGGTTTGGGGGGAGGAGGAAGAATGGAGGGAACTGGTCTACCTATTAAGTTTGTATGAGCGGAAATAATAAAAAATGTAGTAAAAAAGAAAGAGGACTAAAGAAAGTGTATGGAAATCTATAATCAGATATAGATTTTAATCAAATATAAGCAATATTCTAGAAATTATTAGAGGATGAGTAGTTATTTTGGGTTGTCATAGGTGAAGATTATTCAGAGTTTCTGACAATTCAGCTGAGAATAAAATAAACATAAACATGAAAGCAGTTGCTATTCTCAGAGTCAAGAAAAGTGAGCTTCAGACTAACAAAATATATGTACAATAATTCAGAGATGTAAAACAATTTCTCCTTCGTAAAGAAATATATTAGTCAGCATATCTATAGAAGAATGCAATGAAAGTAATGAAAGCCTATTGTTATACAGTAAAATTGTATTATAAACAGAAATTTCACTTGAGAAATATTCTGAGTAGTTCAGAGTACAAGGACTTAAATGGCATAATGAGAGGTGTATTATAATATAAGTGAAAAATTCATTGCAATTCCTAAATCTAAGGTTAATAAGGATGGTGTTGAATAAAACAGTTACTGATTGAGACATCAGTAAGTTGTATAGCAATTTATGAAGTCACATAATGTAAAGATATGGTAGATAAAAATTGTGATGATGCTAAAGAATTAACTTAAGAGAAAAGCAAAGAGGAGGAATAAGGTAAGTCAAACTGAGATCTGAACCATTAAAGAACATACACCCTGTTGAAAGTGACAGTTAGTTGTGCTAACAGTTGTAAATGTATTTACCAAGATGCTCTGCATATTATACCTTTACATCTTCTATTCTAAAGAAGGCATATTGTGAGATGGTCCACATAAACCTTTACCTGGTGTTTTATGGGCTGTTTGGGATGGCCTTTTGTATCTATCTCCTGACCTTTGATAGTTCATAGAAAAATTTTTGTAGGAAAAATACAATAAAAAGCTTCATAGTATAGCTGAAGTAGTAGTATAGCTGAAGATAAAGCCCATGACCCTATAACATCAATACTAGCAAGCAAACACTAAAGATTGGGAAAATAAATAAAATAGAATTTAAATACTTTTCTTTTTTTTTTTTAGTATTTTATTCAATTGTGTGTGTGTGTGTGTATGTGTGTGTGTGTGTGTAGAACCACAGGCAAATTTGGGAACCACCATGGACCGCCTCCACCTTCTCCTTGTTTACTCTGCCCCAGAATTCACAGGCTTTGTTCACCAGGACCAGAAACACAGGCCGCCCCTACTTCGCCGGGTGTCTATACGTGGGGTCTAGGATCCAAACTCAGGACCTTCTGCCTCCAAGGCAGAGGCTTAAACCCTGAGCCACCTCTCCAGCTCTGAGCTTAAATACTTCTCAATAATAAAAATAGCAAGAACTAATTGGAGACTAAACTGGAATTGTATTTTACTGTGGACATAAAAATATAATGTTGAATTGACTTTCACTCCTTTAAAAGCAATAGATAACTTGAAGAATTATATCAGAATGCACCTTAAACTGCAAACAGTTGCGAACACTGTGCTGTGATCCCTAAGAAAACAAAAAGAATGCGAGCTCTTAAATTTAAATTTCTCCATCTTGGATTAAATATACTATTTAGTTCATGATACGTGAAGAGCTCAAGAAAGAGCAGAACTTTCTCAAGAAGTCAAGAAGACAAATATTAATGTTCAAGAAATCTGAAGTGCATGTATGTATATTTGCGAGAGAGTGAGAAATGTTGGAAATGAAGTCTAGAAATGTTGCAATCATGTTATGGCAGAGGAATATTCATGCATATATAACATGAAATTGATAAGGTTGGATAAGAAAATGGTCACAGTAAACTGAAATAATACTAGATTTAAACAAAAATAAGTATTTGAATAATAACCAACAGAACCCACTGTTTCATTGGAAACTCCTATGGAAGTTTTCCTTCTAATTGAGCTATAGGGTCGATAAAATAAATCATGTAAACAAAGAATATAACTAATTGGAAAAAATAATTATCAGAAATCATGCAAGAGCCACACTCAACTAATTTAACAAGATAAATAAAGAAAAATAATTTTATGATGTATAGCATCATGGATTTCACAGAACATGGCAATCAATTAAAGCTCCCTATGTCAAAAACAGTGGTACAGTAGTTAATAGGACAGTGGAACAAGTAATCTGTAGAAAAAAAAGACAAGAGAAGGAATATTGAAATCAGAATAGCAAAGGCTTTGTAATACATAGTTTATGACCTCCCTTATCTGGGGAATCAAATAGAAGCACTCAATAAGAGAGAGTAAAATGATAGTTATCATGGCTAAGAAATAAACAATAAAAGAGATAATGATAACTGAGAAGAAAGCCTCAATTATGTGATTATGCACGAATCCAGTATGAGGCAAAGCTGACAATAATGTATTGCACACTTGGGATTTTTATGAGAGAACAGAGGTAAAGTGTTATTATTATAAAATGGCAATAATGTAGGGTGATATATATCCTAATTTGTTAGATTGTGATAGTAATTTCATGGTGTTAACAATGTCACAATAGAAAGTAATTCACCAAAGTCAATCCAACAAAAGCATTTTAACAAGAACCAAAAATTCTTCAAGAATTTATAGGAGAATATCAACAATCATATAAAAAATATACTGTGAGACTTAAGCCTGGGTGTCAACTTGACACACCTGGTATTAACTAAGCTGAGCTGAGACCACCTCTGGAAAGGATCAACTGAGACTACTTGAAAGGATTATACACACCCCAGATCCTATCAGAACTCCAATTCCGCCTGAGGAAATGGTTTCCCCACTCTTAGTAGAGAATGAATCCCCACCCCCACCCTCTACTGAATTGCTATCTCCATCTTTGTGTAAGGGAATTATTCATGATTTGTCTGAAAAAAGAGCAAAGACTTTGCCTCAAGGAAATGCTGATGCCAGGCATGCCCACCTGTGATTGCTTCCAGGCCTATAACTAGGCTCAAGGCTAAACAGGCTCCTAAAGGTGAAATAGAAAGTGTGGTCCATAAGGAGGTGCGCTATAAGAACCCCTAAAGAACTCCATGACATTTCTAACATGTTTAAGCAGCGGTCTGGGGAATACCTCTGGGAATGGATTGTAAGGCTATGGGATACTGGTGGAAGGAGCATAAAACTGGATAAAAGTGAGTTCACAGAAATGGGTCCATTGAATAGAGATTCTAGATTTAACACTGCTACTCATAGAGTTAAAAATGGTGCCAAGAGTTTATTTGAGTGGGTAGCTGAAATATTTATTAAAGTTTGGTCATCTGAAAAGGAACTGGAGATTCCAGACATTCCTTGATTTAATGTTGATGATGGGATTAAGAGGCTCAGAGAAATTGGTATGCTTGACTGGATAATTCTTTAAAATCCAATTCTCAATGGCAGAATCCAGATGTCATGCCTTTTACCAGAATGTACTTAATAAATTGGTGAGAGGGGCAGCACCAAATATGAAGGCTCCTATCATTGCTCTTCTCCTTGTTCCAGACCTAACAATGGGAGATGCTGCTGCCCAGTTGGCCTAGGCAGATCGAGGAGTAGTAGGAGCCAAGTGGCAGCATTAAATCACCAATGGCAAAGTAAGCGTACTAACCATAATGTGCAGCATAGACAGAATAGTACTTATGAAGGTCTCACTCTCTTGGACCTTTGGTATTGGCTAATCAACCATGGTGTCTCCAAAAGTAAAATAGATAAGAAGCCTACGAAGTTCTTATTGACCTGTACAAGCAGAAAAAATCTTACAGAAATGAAGGTAAAGCTGTCTTTACTCATAGCAGCAGAGAATCACGACCTGTGAGCAAATTTCCAGACTTGAGCCAGTTTACAGATCCAGAACCTCTTGAATGAAGGGGAGGCTGGGTTCTTTTAAGGAAGGACATTGGCACCATAGCAAAAAGCTTTAATATTAATCTTTCTCCTGTCCTTCCACAAAGGAATCTAAGGCCTTTCACTAGAGTAACTGTGCATTGGGGGGACAGGAAATAATCAGACATTTCGGGGTCTACTAGATACTGGGTCTGAGTTGACATTGATTCCAGGAGACACTAAAAAACATAGTGGCCCTCCAGTTAAAGTAGGGGCATATGGAGATCAGGTGATTGATGGAGTTTTGGCTAATGTTCGACTCACAGTAGGTCCAGTAGGTCCCCGAACTCATCCAGTGGTTATTTTCCCAATGCCAGAATGTATATTTGGAATAGATATACTTAGAAGTTGGCAGAACCCTCACATTGGTTCCTTGAAATGTGGAGTAAGACCCATTGTGGTTGGGAAAGTCAAATGGAAGCCTCTACCAAGGAAAATAGTGAATCAGAAACAGTAACATATTCCTGGAGGAATTATAGAAATTAGTGCCACCGTAAAGGACTTGAAGGATGCAGGGGTGGTGTTTCCAAACACCTCTCCTTTTAACTCTCCCATTTGGCCTGTGCAGAAAACAGATGGATCATGGAGAATGACAGTTGATTTTCGAAAACTTAATCAAGTTGTGACTCCAATTGCAGCTACTGTACCAGATGTGGTTTTGTTGCTTGAGCAGATCAACACATCTCCTGGTACTTGGTATGCAGCCATTGATCTTGCAAATGCTTTTTTCTCTATACCTATTCATAAAGATCATCAGAAGCAATTTGCTTTCAGTTGGCAAGGCCAGCAGTATACATGTGTAGTGTTATATTAATTCTCCAGCCCTATGCCATAACTTGGTTTGCAGAGATCTTGATCACTTGTCTCTTCCACAAGGTATCACACTAGTCCATTATATAGATGATATTATGCTGATTGGACCAAGTGAGCAGGAAGTAGCAAGAATTTTGGATTTGTTGGTAAGGCATATGTGCAACAGAGGACGGGAAATCAATCCAACCAAAATCCAAGGACCATCCACTTCAGTAAAATTTTTAGGAGTTCAGTGGTGTGGGGCATGTAGAGCTATCCCCTTTAAGGTAAGGATAAGTTGTTGCACCTGGCCCCTCCCACCACTAAGAAAGAAGCACAACATTTGGTGGGCCTGTTTGGGTGTGGAATATACCCATATACCAAGTAACTCAGAAAGCTGCCAGCTTTGAGTTGGGCCCAGAACAAGAGAAGGCTCTTCAGCAGGTTCAAGCTGCTATACAGGCTGCCTTGCCACTTGGACCATATGTTCCAGCAGACATAATGGTATTGGAAGTATCCATCACAGATAGAGATGCTCTGGCAGGCTCCCATAGGTGAATCACAGAGGAGACCCTTGGGATTTTGGAGCAAGGCCCTACCATCATCTGCAGACAATTACTCTCCTTTTGAGAAACAACTCTTGGCTTGTTATTGGGCCTTAGTAGAAAATGAATGTCTGACAATGGGTCACCAAGTTACCATGCGCCCTAAGTTACCCATCATGAGTTGGGTGTTATCTGACCCAGCAAGCCATAAAATTGGATGGGCACAGCACCAATCTATTATCAAATGGAAATGGTACATACGAGACAGGCCCAAGCAGGTCCTGAAGAAACAAGTAAGTTACATGAAGAAGTTGCCCAAATATCTATGGTTCCTCAGCCTGTTGCAATGCCTGTTCCCAAGCATGCACCTATGGCCTCCTGGGGTATGCCCTATGATTGGCTAACTGAAGAAGAGAAGACTAGGGCCTGGTTCACAGATGGTTCTGCTCGATATTCAGGTGCCACCCAGAAGTGAATAGCTGCAGCGCTACAACCCCTTTCTGCAACAACCCTGAAGGACACTGGAGAAGGGAAATCTTCACAGCGGGCAGAACTTCAGGCAGTGCACATGGTTGTACACTTTGCCTGGAAGAAAAAATGGCCAAATGTGCGACTGTATACTGATTCATGGGCTGTAGCTAATGGTTTGGCAGGATGGTCAGGGACTTGGAAGGAACATAATTGGAAAATTGGTGAGAAAGACATCTGGGGAAGAAGCATGTGGATAGATCTCTCCCAATGGGCAAAAGACACAAAGATATTTGTGTCTCATGTAAATGCTCATCAAAAGAGAACATCAGCAGAAGAAACATTCAATAATCAGGTGGATAAGATGACCCGTTCTGTGGATAGTCAGCCTCTTTCTCCAGCCATTCCTGTCATTGCCCAATGGGCCCATGAACAAAGTGGACATAGTGGCAGAGATGGAGATTATGCATGGGCTCAACAACATGGACTTCCACTCACCAAGGCTGACCTGGCTGCAGCTGCTGCTGAGTGCCAAATCTGCCAGCAGCAGAGACCAACGTTGAGTCCACTATATGGAGCCATTCCTCAGGCTGACCAACCAGCAATGTGGTGGCAGGTTGACTATATTGGACCACTTCCAAGATGGAAAGGGCAGAGCTTTGTTCTTATGGGGATAGATACTTATTCTGGTTATGGATTTGCCTTTCCTGCACATCATGCTTCTGCCAAGACTATCATCCAGGGACTTACAGAATGCCTTATCTACCATCAAAGAATTCCACACAGAATTGCTTCTGACCAGGGAACTCATTTCACAGCTAAAGAAGTACGGCAGTGGGCTCATGACCATGGGATTCATTGGTCTTACTATGTTCCCCACCATCCTGAAGCAGCTGGCTTGATAGAACGGTGGAATGGCCTTTTAAAGCCACAATTACAGCATCATTTAGGTGGTAATAGTCTGGAGGGATGGGGCAGAATTCTCCAGAAGGCAGTATATGCCTCAAACCAGCATCCAATATATGGTACTGTGTCTCCTATAGCCAGGATTCATGGGTCCAGGAATCAAGGGGTGGAAACAGGAATAACTCCCCTTACTATCAGTCCTGGGTGACCCATTAGAAAATTTTTGCTTCCTGTTCCCACGAGCCTGCATTCTACTGGCTTAGAAGTTTTGGTTCCAGAACAGGGAATGCTTCTGCCAGGAGACGTAGCAACTATTCCTTTGAACTGGAAGCTAAGGCTTTCTCCTGGTTATTTTGGACTTCTGATGCCCTTGAGCCAACAGTCTAAAAAAGGAATAACAGTGTTAGGAGGGGTGATTGACCCAGACCACCAAGGAGAAATTGGGCTGATTCTCCATAATGGTGGTAAGGAAGAATATGTCTGGAGTGTAAGAGATCCACTAAGGCATCTCTTGGTATTACCATGTCCTATGATTAAGGTCAATGGGAATTTACAGCAACCCAACACAGGAAGGACAGTAAATGGTCCAGATCCTCCAGGAATGAAGGTATGGGTAACTCCTCCAGATAAAGAGCCAAGACCTGCAGAAGTACTTGCTGAAGGTGGAGGAAATACAGAATGGGTAGTAGAAGAAGGTATAACCAGTTATAGAAACAAGGATTATAATTGCCATGAGTGCTTCTGGTTTAGATTGTCAAGAATAGACTCTAAGAAGATATTTATGTAATGTAATATAATGTTAATCTGTAGTTATGAGATGAAATGTTGTAATCTACATTATGATATTGTGTTATGGGACACTAAGACTAAGCATTTCTCAAGGGGCATTGTCATTAATCTTGTAAAAAAATAATGCATGTACAGTTGCACATGGATAGCTATATTATGTTAGCGGAACTATGAATCTTACTGTTTTTATTTGGAGATTTTTTTAATGGCCTAAGGAAATGTAATTTGGTGTCAAGTTGACAAGGGGTGGACTTGTGATAGTGAAGCCTGTGTCAACTTGACACACCCGGTATTAACTAAGCTGGGCTGAGACCACCTCTGGAAAGGATCAACTGAGACTACTTGAAAGAATTATACACACCCCAGATCCTATCAGAACTCCAAAGCTTCAAAGGATTCTCCCAATACTGCATCATATAATAAGGAGCCACCAAGGAGAACAGATCGCCTTCTTGCAGCTGTGTTAGAAATCGTTCTTCCTTCCGGCCACCGGGTTTCGGGGGTTTCTTTGACCTTCTAGCCTTTGACTAGACTAAGACTCTAGGAGCTCTCCAGCCTTCAGCCATCACCCACTTGATTACAGAACTGAGCAGCCAGCTACTGGCAGCCATTGTTGGAACTACCTCAGCTACTAGCAGCCATTGTTGGACTACCCTAGCTACTGGCAGCCTTTGCTGGACTGCCTCAGCCATAACTGTAAGCCAACTCAATAAATTTCCTATATATATACATTATATATATATATATATATATATATATATATATATATATATATTCATTCTGTAAATTCCATGACTCTAGAGAACCCTAACTAATACAGAAATTGATACTGGAAGTGGTTCTAGAGAAACAGAATTGTAGGAATGAATTTTGCTGGCAAGCTTTGTGATATCTGGAGCTGGCTTTTTGACCCAGTGGAACTTCCAGCGACTAAAGACTCCCCTAGTGGCATGGAGAACACTGCAACTGAGCACCTAGCTATTGGCAGCCATCATTGGAACTACCTTGGCTACTGGCAGCCATAGTTGGACTACCTAGGCTACTGGCAGCCTTTGCTGGACTGTCTCGGCCATATCTGTAAGCCAACTCAATAATTTTCATATATATATATATATATTCATTCTGTGAATTCCGTGACTCTAGAAAACCCTAACTAATACATATATAGAACATAAAACTTGTATCTACTAGAGTCTTTAGCAATGATATGACAATATTTGACTAAAAATTTCTCAGTTTCATTAGAATAAAAGTACATAGTATGATATTTGCTCTTGCTGTTGTTACACTTTTTTGACAAATTTTCATGCACCATGTTGAGCTTACGCAATGATTATGAAAAAGAAAATAGGGCTTCATGCATGCCAAGTTAAACACTTTCTAACAGAGTGGCAACCCATCAGAATTATTTCTTTATAAAAAAGAAAGAGAAACAGTGAGCGAGAAGAGTTCTAAAAAACATATTGGAGATAGCACTGTGAATATGAACAGATTTAATATTTCTTGCGAGGTCCAAGAAACACTGAAGATAGGTAAAAATCAGGTAAGTAGTTAGAAGAAAAAATGTAAATGTCCTCAAAAGTATATTAGAGAAGTAACTAAATAACTGAAGAGACAATTATGTAGTGATGATAATATATATATATACATATATATGAAGCATTTTTGATGGTGAAATCATAGTATTTGCAAAATAGGAAAAAGTAACTAATAATGACAAATCAAAGAAAAACTTGAAAAAGCTACATTCAGCTGTGATTAGAGAAACTAAGGTGGCAACATTACAAATACACAATAAACTAAATAGTTTTTGAAAGAGCACTGAGGATAGATAAGTCTGTTTGGATAATAGTATGTTTTTGATGCCTTTTAGACATGCAGACTGATGTGATAAATGTATCACTTATCATCTTATAATTCCCAGGCATTTAGTAGTAGACTTATGTGTCCCTGCTATGTAAAGAATCATAAAAATTATAACTTTTGTCAAAAACATCACAAATAGAAATGAAGTTCTTATAAATATCTATCAAAATTTACTTCTGAATAATTACATAACCTGGTTATTCTTATATTTCTTTAAAATTATAGACATAATTTACCCTTTCAAAATAAATCCCAGTTATTAGTTTCAAATAAATATTCTGAAGGTATTACAAGAAGATAGAAACTCAACTGTAAATAAAATATGCCACTAAGCCTAAATGAAAAATTTCTTCCCTATTAATATTGAAAATGACATTGATCAAATATAATAACAAAATATTAAAGTAACTTATACAGCCATGTATCCTTTATGAATATATAGATGCAAGTTAAAGCCAAATCTTGATCACTAAAATCCAAGAAAAAATTATAACATCATTGCCATCTTCATGTCTTCATCAAGTCCAATACTGAGTGTCTTACACCAGATTATAGGAAGCAGAGAGTGATTATATGTAGATGCCTTTGGTTGTTAAGATAAGTCCCTAAGGATGAATCTCTAGTGATGTATTTCTTTCAACTAGACCTTACTTCTTAGTCTTATAACCTGACAGTATTGTCATCATATCAAAAAATCCATCAAAGGATGAATGATCAGACATACCCCTATTGGTCTAATGATTTCTGTTAACATTATCACAGATACACCCAGATGTGTAACAAGACTAGGTGTGTCTGAGTGAAATTGGGTTGATGTGATTAACTATTATGCCTTTCTACAAAATAATATAAGTATAAGCTAATTTATGCCTATATAAAATATTTATTACACTTAGTTAATGCTGAGAAGGAAATGCCTGCTTTGTAGATATAAAAATAAAGGTTGCAGAGTGAGATAAAATGTATTGTCTGTCTCGTATCTTTACCATCTGCTCTGAACTACTTACAATGTATAAGGGAAGGAGATGTTGTATTTTCTTGGCAGCCCTACAGGAGTTTCCAGGAATTATTTTAATGAAGACTTTGGCTGAGGACTCATTTCATGTCCCAGAATCAATTTTGATCTTAAATCTTTCCTAATGTATTCTAGGACGTGCATCTGAAATATATTAAATATACCTACAGTTTTAAAAGAGAAGAGTACATAATAAATTTTACTGGGGAAAACTACAAATGATGCTTATTGGTTAGGTTACTCAATTTTAATATGTATGAGTATTACCTTATGTTTAAGATGCTGTTGTAGTAATGACAATTTAGTAAACATGGTGACTGAAAAATACATGACCCATATTTAATTACACATAAAATAAAGGATTTGAGGAAAGTTATTTTGCATCACAAATGATAGTAAAAAGGACCCCAAAATTTCAATAGAAAACATAATAATCATTTTCTTTGAAAACATTAACGTCCAATGATTAATAAGAAATTAGTGTTCAAATAGTCTGTTATTTATATTATCCATGTATTCAGCATGTCTTTATTCCACAATCATACTTAATATCCTATCCCTTTAAGTGTTCTGGACCCACCTGAGAAGGACTCTATAGTTTAGTGTCTGGGCAAGCCTCTTCAATTTATGTGTGAAGATATAGTCCATTGTGACTGGACCATTCCCTGGACTTTAGGTCCTAGTATGTATGAAAATGGAAAAGTAAGCATTCATTTTTTCTAACTTTTTATAAATTGATACAACTAACTGCTTATAGGGCTTTCCAATATATAACCTGTCTTCAGGAATGGACTGTGACCTATAATTATCATCCAATTACAAACTGTGTCCCATAAATTTGTTGGGTAGATATTGTATTGTAGCTGCAGGTAATGAAGCTAACTCACCAATTAAAGAAAATCATGGAATAAATCATAATTCTAAAATATGACACAACTGCTATGACAGATTTTTAAAGAATTTAGTTGAAATTTGAAGTTCTTATACTTAATGGAATGAAAATTTTGTGACTGCTTACATAAGGTACCAGGAAAAAAATAAAAGTTACATGGCACTGTTGGCCTAGTCCAATAGCTCCAGGGAGTTCCCTACCCTTTCAACTATGCTTTTTATAGTCTCTGGCCTTATATTGAGGTCCTTGATCCATTTGGAAGTAAGTCTTGTACATGGTGACAAGTACAGGTCCAGTTTTAATATTCTGCATGTGGAGATCCAGTTTTGTCAGCACCATTTGTTGAAGATGCTGTTCTTTTTCCATTGGATTTTCTGGGCCCCTTTGTCAAAGATCAAATGGCTATAGTTGTGTGGCCTTATATCTGGGTCTTCAACCCTTATCCATTGATCTGTGTGTCTATTTTGGAGCCAGTACCAGGCTGTTTTTATAACTATGGATTTGTAGTATAGACTAAGGTTTGGTATGATGATACCTCCAGCAGTGTTTTTGTTACTCAGGATTGTTTTTGCTATCCTGGGTCTTTTGCTATCCTGGCCTCCATATGAACATTGAGATTGTTTGGTCAACTTCTTTAAAGAATTGCTTTGGGATTTTCATTGGTATAGCATTGAATCTGTATATTGCCTTTGGTAGGATGGTCATTTTTATGATATTGATTCTGCCAATCCAGAAACATGGGAGGTCTTTCCACCTTTTGGTGTCTTGTGAATTTTCATTCTTTAGGCTTTTAAAGTTTTCATTGTAAAGGTCTCTTACTTCCTTGGTTAGGTTTATACCAAGGTATTTCATTTTTTAGGGGCTATAGTAAATGGGATTGTTTCTCTCAGGGCTTTTTCACTTCTTTCATTCTGGGCATATATGAAGGCCACTGAATTTTGTAGGTTTTGCATCCTGCCACCCTGCTGAACTTGTGAATTAGTTCCAGGAGTTTCCTGGTGGAGTTTTTGGGATCACTTAGGTATAAAATCATGTCATCAGCAAATAGAGATAACTTGACTTCTTCCTTGCTGATTTGAATCCCTTTTATGTCCCTTTCTTGTCTTATGGCTTCAGATAAGACTTCAAGTACAATATTGGATAGAAGTGGTGAGATTGGACAGCCTTGTCTAGTTCCTGATCAAATTTTTCCCCATTGAGTATAATCCTTGCTGTGGGCTTGTTCAGGCCTGCCTAATCTCTCCCCATCCTGAAGCTCAGGGAAATTTGCAGAAGAGGGGTCAGTAAGATTGTAAGAGCACAAGGATGGGAGGAGTCATGACATGCAAGATACTCCACACAAGTTAGAGCCGAAGCAATTATAATAGGACTGACTCTGCATGATATGCGCAATGACCAACATATCACTGATCCCTCGAAGTCTAGCATGGACTTCGAAGCAAGGGATTAATAGTCACAATAGTCTTCCTGTACTCAAGGGGAACACAAGAAAGAGTTCTAGGAATTACCACTGAGTCCTTACACATCATCAGAGAGGAAGACCCAGAGGAAAGTTTGACATACACATTAAAGGATGCTCCAGGGATGGGGGAAGGAGGCACTGGGAGATAGGAAGGGAAGCGGGGAAAAGAAGGAGGAAAGGGGGGAGGGAGCAGGGAAGTTTAGGGAGAGGTGGAGGGAGGGAGGGAACAGGGGTACCTATTACGTTTGTATGAGCAGAAAAATAAAAATAAAAAAATAAAAATAAATAAAAGTTACATGGCATGGCAAGTAAGACCAGGGAAGGGTTAATAGGAATAAATACCTAGGGAGTATTAAGTGATGAAATATAGGAGAGGCAGAGGGACCTACAGAAAAGCCCTAATATTGTGGGATATAATCCCATTGGATTTTCTTTCGTTATTAATATGTCAAAAACATTTATTTTAAAAAATGAACAAGAGTGCACAGTCCATATAGAGGAGTACAGAGAGAGGAAAACAAGGCAAAAAAATGCTCTGAGATGGTGCAGTTTGAACCCAGTGACAATTAAAACTATGCCAGAAAACACTTTCTGGTAAGTTTTTGGTTAGATTGGTTTTATAGCCCCCAAACATTATAGTATTGCTCTTGGTTGACATCCATAAAACATATATGGATCACAGGACATGGGCAAAATACATTAACTGGAAAGGGTTTGAGAAGTTCCTCCTTGCTAGATAGCTTACACAGCACCAAGAGATACTGTAGAAGTTACTGGAAGAAAAAAAATATACTCTAAGGCCTCATCAATCTTTGAGACATCCAAGCTGCAATAAAAATCACCACGGCAATAGGTGACCACCAATGTAATAGTGGCATGAATATCAAGAAGACAGCCAACAGCTTTCTGGTTGGACTCAAGACCAAATTGTCAGAATGGAACATATCACTGTTACTGTTAAGTATAACAAGAACCAAAAGAGAAAGGAATGTCACTAGAGAACAGCCTATGAACCTATAGGACAGTACACCAAATTACTCTTCAAATATCTGTTAATATACCCATAGATTGGAAGAGCACTCAGCAAACAATCTAGAAGTTTTCTTCTAGAACAGAAATAGAGGATCTCAACCTTTGAGATGGATAGCAGCCTAGTGAAGTAGAAGAGCAGTGAAACAGACTCAGTCAACCAGAATGCAGAGAACTGCCAACCCTGATTTACTCACCAAAAATAAGGTCAACCAAATCTCTCCCCATCCTAAGACTCAGGAAATCTTGCAGAAGAGGGGACAATAAGATTATAAGAGCCTAAAAATGGGGAGGTCCACCAGTGGACAAGACATTCCACTCAAAGCAGAGCTATTACATCTTGGAAATCACTGCAGTGAGACTTGTTCTTACTAGAACTGCACAGTGTCACATCAACACACCCCCATAGCCTCGCAAGGATCTCAAGAGAAATAATTACATATGGTAGAAAACCTAGGGTCTAGGGCTAGAGAGACAGAGGGGGTATAAACCTATAAGTGGGTCTATATAAACAAAGATCATTAATCTGCCAGAGCAGACTGTCCAGAGTTAACCCTGAGACCCATAGAAGCAATCATACAGGAAGATGAGAATGAGTGGAACTGATGGATGAAGGAAGAGCAGAGGGAAGGAAAGTAAAGAGGGAGAGTAATGAATGGAAAGGAGGGATAAATAGAAGACAATAAAGAAAAAATTTATAATACTAGAAAAAATACACATTACGTTAAACATTTTTTTCTTTTTTTCTTTTTTCTCTTTTTTCCAAACAAGTACAAACTTGATAAGTACCCCATTCCCCTTCCTCCCTCCATCCCTCCCTGAATCGCCTTGCTCCCTCCCCCCTTTTCCCCATCCTTTTCCCCCTCCATCCCTTTCTCCCAGTGCTCCCCCATCCCCATTCCTGGAGCTTCCTTTACTGTGCATGTCAAACTTTCCTCTGCGTCTTCCTTTTCTGATGAGGTGTAAGGACTCAGTAGCATTGACTAGAGGTTGTTTTTTTGTTCCCTTTTAGTATAGCAACACTATTGTGGCTGTTAGGGTAGAGCATTAATGGTGGCAATATTGGTAGGGCAATCTTTTCCATGGGACATGTGATGGTATTTTCTTCTATGGCATCAGTTTAATGGATACTGTTATGGTTAGTTAGGCCTGAGCTGCCTGGAGATGAAATGTCCACAAAGATAATTCAAAAAAGCCTTCTATTTGGTATAGGGCAATGATTTCCATAATGAGAATGGTCCAGCATGTAAAGATGGACACACAATAAAAATGGTCCTGAGCACCTTAAGAATGGGACATATTGGTGAGATTGCTGACATGCCATCTTGGAAGTTCTGTTATTAATATTCTTCATAGGCTGAACAAACCTGATTCTTCATATGCCAAAAGAAAGTATTTAGAAGGTTCATTGTATGTGGTATCAAAGAAGAGTTTGTATTACTGTTTATATATATATATTATATATATATGTAATTTATGTGATCTATAAATACATAATACGTATAATTATGAGAGATGAATTTAAAGTTAAAAATATATGAGGAATAGAAAAAAGATGTTTATTACATCTTTAAATTACCTTAATTTGTATTTTTTATTTTTTTATTTTTCAGCTCATACAAATGTAATAGGTACCCCTGTCGCCTCCTTCCCTCCACCCTTCCCTGGACCTTCCTGTTCCCTCCCTCCTTTTCCCCTTCCTTTACCCCCCCTCCCTCCCTTTCTCCCAGTGCCCCCTCTCCCCATATCTGAAGCATCCTTTAATGTGTATATCAAACTTTCCTCTGGGTCCTCCTCTCTATGAGGTGTAAGGACTCAGTGGCATTTCCTAGAACTCTTTCTTGTGTTCCCCTTAAGTATAGGAATGCTATTGTGACTGTTAATCCCTTCCTTGTAAGGATCTCAGTGCCTTTAATCCGTGCTAGACTTTGAGGGGTCAATGATATGTTGGTCATTGTGCAGATCATTAAATTACCCTAATTTTATATCTGAAGTTAAAGAAGTTAGCAAACATATCATGGTTCACATAGAAAGTTAGTCACTTCAGTTTTTAATTCAAGATTTATCATTAGGGGGGCTGGAGAGGTGGCTCAGGGGTTAAGCCTCTGCCTTGCAGGTGGAAGGTCCTGAGTTTGAATCCTGAACCCCATGTATAGATGCTGGGCAGAAGCTGGGGTGGCCTGTGTTTCTGGTCCTGGTAGGGTGGAGCCTATGAATCCTGGGGCAGAGTAAACAAGGAGGAGGTGGAGGCAGTCCATGGCGGTTCCCGAATTCGTCCATGGTTCTACACACACACACACACACACACACACACACACACAAGCGCACACATGCATACATGCACAATTGAATAAAAAATTATAAAAAACATAAAATGTGAATTTAGGATTCTGTTTCTTTTCGTTTTTATTGGAAATGTTTATGAAAAAATTTAGCAAGTTCAAATTTATTTACTGAAGAATGTGAAAGCTTATATATACAAAGGGGGTGGAACCATTCAGTTGGAATTGGCTGCATTGTAAGTGAAGTGTATTAGAAATACATATAGAATTTTAATGTTAAAAAATAAAGCTTAACTTAGTTTAATTAAACATTATTTTGGTATTCCAGGGTGACTAATAGTCTTTATGGCAATCATAAATACAGAAGCCATTTTTTTTTCTTTGTGGTTGGTATAAACTTTAACATATCAGCAGCAGACTAAGGATATTTCCTTTAGTAAGCAGGATGGTATGTTTAAGACTAGATTCAGTGTCTATTAGCTATAAAAAAGTCCAGGCACAGCAACTGAAATGATCACTTTCAGACAGTTGTAAAGCAGAAGCTCATTGTCATCACTGAGAAAACAAAGTAAAAAGTATGATACCAATTATCATTCAGATTTTATATATCTAGAAAGGAAAAGAAAAGTTAGAATAATGAGGGAAAAATTTGAAGAACGCAAATGGCTATTAAGGTTACAGAGAGAAACTGGCTTGGAGATACTGAATCAGATAAAATTGCTGGATTAGGGGTCAAAAAGCAAGAAGGATGTATCATGGTTTGAAATGTAAATTGTCCCCCATGGGCCCTTGTGTTTGAATGGTTAGTTCTTGCCAGTATTTGGGAAGGTCATAGTTCCCTTAGTAGGTGAAGTCTTGCTTGTAGAAGGTAGTTACAGAGGGTACCTTGAGTTGGTTAGTCATTCCCTGATTTAGTGAGGGAGTCTGCTCTTGAGTTTGCAGCAGCAGCTCTGTGCCTCCTTGATGGATGTGACATAGCCTGCCTCTCCTGCCAGCCAACCATGACATTTCTGCCATGACAGACTGTATCTCTCTCTTCTGGAACCTTAAGCTGAATAAATCTTTCTTCCAATAATTTGCTTGGCTTTGAGTATTCTCTCACAGCAACAATGCAAAGTAACTGCTATAGAAATTGGTACCAGGAAAAGAGTGTTGCTTGTGAGACTAAGAGTATTCTTTTCTAGGAAGTAAAGTGTTTGTGAAGATTAGAAAATTTGGTACTCACAAGTACAGAAATATTGTCATTGCAGTAACATAGTTGTATGTCTTTGGAAATGTTTGGAGAAACATGGAGAACTTTGGGACTTTGTACTCAGAAAGTCTTTGTATCTTGGAGAAAGGGCCAAAAGGGACATTCTAGTAAGAACTTAGAAGACAATAACTTTGTGAGAGATGTGAGCAGTTGAAACTTAGCTTTTGATGGTCTAGAAGGGAGTAAGTACAAGGAATAAATGAAACGATGCATTGGCAGAGAAGTTGATCAAGTTTTGCCCTTGTCCTGAAAGGTTGCCTGAAGTTAAATTAGAGCTCTTGGTTGAGGAACTTTCAAGGCAATATAGTCTTGATAGGGTGGCATGGCTACTTTTTATCACTTTTATTCAGAGTTTTAAGGAAAAAAGAGAAATAATGTAGAAAGAAGTAAAAACTGTGAAATTTGATGATTAAAAAATGCAGTTGGAAAGTTAAACAGTTAAACCAGCAAGCAGAGAGCCGAGATTAGCTCCATTAGTGACCCAAAGTCTGCTCTCAATTTGGATAATAGATGAGGCTTTATCCTGAGGGCAAGATTCCCAGTGAAGGCTCTTACCCATATGAATGAAAATTCTTTTGGAAGGAAGGAGGTAAAGGGTAGAGTTCCAAGGAAATTGACTGCTCCTCCAAAGCAATGGCCCAGGAGAGATTTTGCTTCCAGACAGCATCCAGAAGCTGAACCAACTGAGTTGTGGTCTCCAACCCAAGTCTATAGCAGAACTTGGCAAAGTAGTCCATGTGTTTCTGGTATTAGAGGCATCACAAATGTAAGAGGGAGTAGGGCATGGATCCCTCCTTCAAGGTTAAAGAATGTCAGAAGCCAGGCAGTGTGTGGAAGGAGGAAGGGTGGGATGTCTGCCAAGGAGAGATTTATGTAATGGAAGGAGCCAGTCCAAGAGTATGATTTGTTATACAGGAAGTTTTGTTGGAGGGATGGAATCAAGATCTTTGGAACTAAGATGATTTCAATAAGGGGCTGGAAAGGTGACGCAGGGGTTAGGCCTCTGCCTTGCAGGCGGAAGGTCCTGAGTTCGGATCCTAGACCCCACGTATAGACTCTTGGCGGAAGCGGGGTGGCCTGCGTTTCTGGTCCTAGTAGGGCGGAACCTGTGAATCCCGGGGCAGAGT
Source organism: Typhlomys cinereus (assembly GCA_023101885.1). Lineage (NCBI taxonomy): Eukaryota > Metazoa > Chordata > Mammalia > Rodentia > Platacanthomyidae > Typhlomys > Typhlomys cinereus. The sequence continues at coordinate 861,236 of JALPQD010000232.1, read as the reverse complement.
AAACAAGAAGGAGGTGAAGGCGTCCATGCTGGTTCCCGAATTCGTCCGTGGTTTTACACACACAGACACATACACACACGCCCGCGCACATACATACATACGCACACATGCACAATTGAATAAAAAAAAATGTGACTTTGTTTTAAAAAAAAAAAGATGATTTCAATAAGAAGTTCAATTTCCGGTTTTAGACTTGCAGGATTTGGAGATTGTCATGCTGGTTTTTAGTCTCATTATAGGACTCATCTTTCCTGGATATGTCCCCATTTCTTCCCTTTCATTCTGTGCCATTTTGTGTTGGAATTATGAAACTTCTATTTTGATGTTATTGGAAGAAGCTTTCGACTTTGGACATTTGAAATGTATTGTAATCTAAGGGACTTTTAAATTAGAACTGAGTAAGGTTTGCATAATGAAAATGCCATGAGCCTGTGAGACCAGGGGTGGAATGTCATGGCTTGAAATGTGAGTAGTCCCCCACAGGCAAATGTGGTTGAATCCTTAGTTGTTGACAGTATTTGGGAAGGTCATGGCACATTTAGGAGGTGGAGACTTGTTATAAGAAGATAGTTTCAGGGGGCTGGAGAGGTGGCTCAGGGGTTACGCCACTGCCTTGCAGGCGGAAGGTCCTGAGTTCGGATCCTAGACCCCATGTATAGACGCCAGGCGGAAGTAGGGGCGGCCTCCGTTTCTGGTCCTGGTGGGGCGGAGCCTGTGAATCCCGGGGCAGAGTAAACAAGGAAGAGGTGGAGGCATCCATGGTGGTTCCCGAATTCGGCCGTGGTTCTACACACACACGCACACACACACACACACATACATACACACGCACACACATGCATGCACACACACGCACACACAATTGAATCAATAATAAATAAATAAAAAAAGAAGGTAGTTTCAGAGAGTGGTCTTGAGGTTCCCACCTTGCTTGAGTGAGGGAACCTGTTCTTCAGCTTGAAGCTGCAGTTCTTTGCCTCACTAATGAATGTGACATGGGCTGCCTCCAACTACTTCCAGCCAACCATGCCACTTCTGCCAGGAAAAACTGTATGTCCCCTCTGGAACCCTAAGCTGAGTAAATGGCCTTTCTCCCATTAATTTGCTTGACTTTGAGTCTTGTCTCACAGCAACAGAGCAGAGTAACTGATACAAGATATTTCCAGAGAGAGTTCGATATATCTAACTAATGCTGTCATATTTACAATTCTTTCCTAAGCAATTGATGCCACAGATATGTTAAGAATGCTCAATTAAATATTAACAAAATATGTCAAGTTGAAAGATGAATGATGCCTACTAAAAATATGAGACTGAAACACCCAAATATTATTCCAAAATCTATAGATAATCAAAAGGCATCAAACAAAAAATAATTTTTTAATAAAACCAAAAGGAAATAAATATAGAGAGAATGTTTAATTATAGCTTGGCTTGTTTCCCCTGTCTTTGTTGACAATCACCATTCTGAGTTAATAATGTTTAAATTAACCTGGATGAAATTGAGTGAGATGATTTGCTGTCATCAGCACGGAGTCCCACAGTTGAAATACTGTCTTTGCACTTCAAGAACAGAAGAGACTCCTTGCTGTGTGATATTTTGTGTTACCTCAGACAATTGATTTTTAATTATGTTTCAAAGCTAATAACTGCACTAATTCAAACAAAAGCTTACTTTTATTGTTAATCTGCATTGTCATCTTGACTAGATTTAGCACAAGCCAGGACACTATGAGATACATTTTTTGAATGACTACTTGAAAGTAAAAAAAACACTGACTTGGTTGAGCATCATCTAGCAGTGAAAAGGGGTTCACCTTCAAATGTGAATAAGGAAAATAAAATTTGTTTCATATACTGCAAGAAGTTTGTGGGGTAGAGAGTAACTAGAATCCCTCTAGAAACAAAGGCAACTGTGTTACAGTACCATCAATTTTTGAAAAGAATTTTTGGGATTAGAGAGAGCTGTATAGAGTCAGCTTCCTGAAGGTAATTCAGTCCTTGTGAAGCAGTAACTCTTAAGCCTGGCTCTTTTACAGCACCAGAGTACTGCATGAGCCAATGTGAACACAATTCACAATCTTGGGTTTTCAAAGAGAGGCCATGTAAACGAGGAAATGAACATAAGGGCAATTTCATTCCAAGGATTAGATCACAAGATATTGGCTTGGCTGCTGCTCTGTGACAATTTTTAGCATTCTTATGCTAGCACTCAAGATAATTCTCTGGTTCAGCTGTATTTTAATTTTCTCAACGTGTTTATAATGACCTTCGTTTTAAAACCATCACACATGAGAAGGCCTGGGTTGATGAAGAGGAAAGAAGGCTAGCAGAATCTCTAATCCAGGTACAACAGCATGGTCTGTTCCTGAGCCACAATACCATTCTGTTCAGTATTGATGAAATAGACCTTTCAAAACTAGGAACTATTATAAACCTTCCTCCATTAACTACCCTACATCAGGACTTATGGTCAAACTGAAGGAAAGTAGCTACTAGATAACTCAAAACCATAAACCACCCTAAAGCTCAAGTTAACTGAGCTAGGAACAACAACAAAAAAGAAGAAAAGGAGTTAATATTAAAAATCTGCATAAGAAATTTTATTTATAAAATAAAATTTAACATATTTTAAAAAGTCATTTATATAGCATAAAATAAAAATTTGAATATTACTTTGGAAAAAGTCCTTTTTATACTTTTAATATTGAAAAGTCAATCCCTTAAGGTTTAAGAATAATCCTCATTTAATTAAATATTAGAAATAGGATTTCACTTGTGCACATAATCTACACAGATACACATTCACGTATATTCACAAACTTTTTTATTTCTAAGTTGGGAGAAAGTATTTTGGAGACTTAGTAACTACAGGATAGACTCATCAATTAAATATTGAGGAAAGAATTGCAGGCAAACTCTAAAGCAGTTTGCTCTTGGCATTTCTTATTCCTCAGGAAAGTCAATCTTGCTTCTTTGGAAGCATCGTGTTTAAAGGATTATCTGGATTACTAAATATCCACTGATTTCAATGCAAATTTCTTGTAAAAAACAAACAAGAAATATCCAGACTGATATCTATGATAAACTTTTGGGTTCCATGGTTCATCAAAGCTGAAATACTTAAGTAATATTTACAAACAACATCTGATAAAGGATTTTAGTCCTTAATATGAAAACAACTCTGCAACTCAACATGACCTATGACTAAATTTTAAAATGTGTGTTGGGCCCACCCAGGATTTACCCCAGGGCATTGCCAAGCACATGGGACTAAAGATGGCACTGAGAGCTAGTATCCTGTGCATAACCCTGATCACACTACAGAGAGCCCTAATTGGCTTTCAGGAATTGACCTGCCTTCTGTACTGAGATACATCCAGCCTGACCTCTAGGGCCTGAATGTTGGGTTGACCTTTGACACAATTGGCTGCCCATTTCACACCTTATGGTCCTTTGTCTATATAAGCTGTTTTGTTACCCACCACAATAAATGGAGATTTGCTTTGACGAACTCCCCGCTTGTGGCTGAGTCTCTGGAGAGTTGAGGTGGAGGTGCGGGTGGCCCGGCTTATCTATCTTCATCCCCATGGCCTGGAGCTGTGTTATAATGTGTGAGTGAGTGTGTGGAGAGATGCTATGTCATGAGTGGAGGACTCTACATATGTGCATCTTTTTCACACACACAAAGAGATGAATGACCAATGTACAGGTTCAGTGATGCTTGACATAATTTTTCTCCAGGAAAACATAAGTGAATAGAATGTTTTCAATTGGATAGAATTACAAAATCATTGGAATGTCAAATAATCAAGAATGAACATTCAAAGAGCTATAAACACAGAACAACTGTTTTTCATATATTTTTGGGAGGATATGAAGCAGTACAATCACTTAAGAGATGGTTTTAAAGCAATTAGAAATTTAAATATATGACCCATTCTGCTATGAAATGAAATAAAGCATAATCATGAGAACCAGTGAGATGACTCAACCTGTTAAGGTGTCTATGTTCAAACTTGTTATACGAGTTCAATACACAGAGTCCACAGTGTACAAGAAGAGAACTCTCAAAAAGTTGCCCTCTGACCTGCACAAAGGTGCACAAAAATGTTTAATGTAAAAACATTGGTGGATTTTCAGAAACATGTTATCTAAAATTCCATTTGTAAAAGAGTAAACAAAATTGTGGAATGAGGGGCTGGAGAAGTGATTCAGGGATTAAGCCTCTGCCTTGCAGGCAGAAGGTCCTGAGTTTGGATCCTAGACCCCATGTACAGACGCCAGGTGGAAGCGGGGCGGCCTGTGTTTCTGGTCCCGGTAGGGCGGAGACTGTGAATCCCAGGGCAGATTAAACAAGGAGGAGGTAGAAGGGGGTCCATGGTGGTTCCCAAATTCGTCAGTTGTTCTACACACACATAATGTAAGGTGTTTAGAATCATTATTAAATATATGGCTGTATTTGACTGAATGGAAGTAATCAATTTTATGGCAAATACGCGCACACACGCATACACACACAATTGAATAAAGAATAAATAATAAAAACAATTTAAAAATTTTTGGAATGACTTAAAACATAATGACAAGTCAAAATTATATTAAAACTATAGATTATTTAACAGTATATAGATGTGGACAATTGTTTTGCCGTCTTTTTAAATGTAAGGTGTTTAGAATCATTATTAAATATATGGCTGTATTTGACTGAATGGAAGTAATCAATTTTATGGTTCGTTCTGCACACATCCTTGTATTTGAAAGTTTTGGCAACAAAACCATAATGCTGCTGATACTAAGTGTGGTTGTGTGATATGGTCTGTGACTATGATAGCACATTTACCATAAAACAGTGCTACATTGTTTAATGTGGATGACTCCTAAAAGAGCATACTTTATTCTGTTTATTTATGCTCCTGAAGCAAAGATGTATGGCCTGAGTGAACATTTTATTACACTCATATTCATGTGTGATCTTGCCTAAGGAAGCAATAAAAATTATGAAAAAGGAATACAGGACAAATAATTTCATGCTTCAGTAAGACAGAAGGTCAGCATCTATTTCAGTGTGTCAGACAATGTCTTGATTCTGATACTTATCCATTATTGAGACATTAGTTTTAATGCTATTTTTAAGTGAATTCCAATGAACATTTTATAATTATAAATCATATTTTACTAGGGCAGAGAGCAAACGCCTAAAATAAGTCTTGTCCTAGCCTGGAATACATTCATTTTCTACTTGTCTCTCTCAGTAGTAAGCATTTGTGTTTTCTTTTTCTCTTCCTTATTTTCTGCTCCTCTTCATTGACCTTAAAACCTATTGTTCTGTTCACATGAAAGCATAAATGTCATTTCATTCTCATCATCAAAAAACAACTAATGAAAGACTGATTTTTCTAATGTTTGTTCCACTTGCTGCAATTTGATGAGGTATCCATAAGTCTAATTTACCAAAACAAATTATTTATTTTATTTTCATGTTATATTTCTATTCATAAAATAAAAGCTAAATAACTTTGATTCTATTTTTAACATGTATTTCTTATAAAAAAGTATATTATAATGGAGCATCATATGTATTAATAAGATATTTATATATATACATAGGGCATACACAATGAGTATATATATGATTTCTTATAAAAGATATTCCAGACACAATTACTCATGGGTATCTCAAGTATAGGCTGGAATGCCACTTCAAAGTCTTGGAAATTTTCACTCATGATGTCATTTGTGTACAATTTTAGTGTCTTCATTTTGTTAATTAATTGTTTCATCGTCCAGAGGAAAGGTTTGGATTTTCTATCTGAGTGATCCACAGTCATCTCTTTCTCTGATGATCACCAAGAGTTGATCAGCAAAACTCAGAAAAGCTACAGGTTACTAATGGCACAAAGCAAGAAGTTTAATGTTAGAAGGCAGTATGAGAGAGATTAAGCAGAAGTGCTATTTCTGGGGCTGAATTACCTCACTTAGTGTAATTTTTCAGCTCCATGCATTTATACATGAACATTATGTTTCCATCTCTTTTAATAGACAAATTATATATATATATATATACATATATTTATCACATTTTCATTGCTATTCTTCTGATACATCAAGACACAAATTAATTCCAACAAAGTAACAGTGAGAGATTTCCATAACCCACTCTTATCAAAGCAAGTTAAATTGCTTCCACACTAAACCTGTAGAAAATTATGATTTCTTTGTACCCACTTTTAAATTTACTTGTAATTATACAAACATGTTATTCATTTTGCTATTCTTTATTTGATAAATATTTGAATTGTCTTAATATGATTGCATTTAACTGTCAGCTATCTCTCTCTGGAGAGATGCATATCATATGTATATGTGTGGGTTTGTGTGTGTGTGCATATGTGTGTGTGTGTGTGTGTGTATTTGTGCATAATTTGTATGTTCAGATATTTTCCCCAGGACAATGTATTATTATTTTCACTAAAGGATCTAAATTAACTCTTCTTAATAATTATGTCTTCATTCTGCCATATGTTATGGTGGGGCACCCCTGGGTCCAGGTCTTCATCAGTGTTAGTTGACCAAACAATTTTACTGCGTATGTAAGTTTTTTAACTTTTCCTGAATTTTCATTTCTGTTTTATTACTTTTTTCAAAAAAAAAAAACCCTCCCCTCAAAATAAATAATGACAACCAACCAGAATGCAGAGTACCTTTGACCCTGAAACACTCAACTGGAATCAGGCCAATCAAATCTTTTACCATCTTAAGACTCAGGGAAGTTTGCAAAAGAGGGAATGGTAAGATTGTAAGAGCATAAAGAGTTGTTCTGCTGCTGGCCAAAAAACTCCACTTAAGGCAGGGTTGCTGCTTCCAGGAATTCACTGCAATGTGACTTATCCTCACCAGTCATGCACAATGACTGACATATCAACATTCCCAAAATAGACTAGTGAGTGGGACCCTTAGTGGCTAGGGCTGGACAGGTGAAGGGGAGTGTCTTGTATCAGTGGGTCTACCCAAGGAAGGACCACTTAATCTGCCACAGAGGACTGAGCCCTTACTGGAGCAGACAATCCAAAAGGGAACCCTAGGGCCCACAGAAGCAGACAGATAGGGGAGTGAAACGGAGTGTAATAGATTAATGAAGGGAAGGAAGTGGGGAGAAGGGAGGTAAGGAAGGGACAGGAACAACCACTCACTGTATTTGTAAAACTAGAAAAAACAAAAATTTTTAAAAATCCAATTCATCTAAATACTTAAAATTTTCATTAAAATTGTTTCTAAAGCAACATTTAAGATCTACTAGTCTAGGGAAATATCTTGTCTGAATAATATAATAGTCCATTATTGAGCAAAGAAAAAGTGAGTTTAATATTTTATTCATTTATTATGGTAAAATGGAATTGAAAGTTAATTGAACTCAGTAATAACCAAAACAGGAATTGAAAGTAGTTTTTACTTTATTCTTTAAAATATAAATAGTGAAATTAATGCTAATATTAATCCAATAAGTATAGAAAATCCAAGTTATTGGTTTTACCATAGAAATGCCTATTTTTATGAACTTACTTAAGAAGCATATTATTCTTTGCATAATAGCACATAAAACACTGAATTATGACAATTTTCTTTTTGAATATTTTAGAGTCCTTTTTCAATTAAAATTTCTTGCTCATTTATTCTTTTGCACTTAAAAATATGATACAGTCTCAGGACTCTAAAAGAAAGATGTTAATGGAATTTCCAAAAGTTCTGCTTACTTTGTTTAATAGGCAAAGTTTTTATAATGTCAACCATAATGAGACTGTTAACAAATGAAATATACTGTACATTAACATGAGCAAATGAAGTGGGAATATCATTAAAAATGTCAAACGCTTTGGAACTTCTGAGAAGTCCTAGTTTTTGCAAATGAATCATTTTTGAATTGTTGCATGCATTTAAAATGTCCTATGTATCAGTAAGTAGCCTCAGAAACAATGCATTTTAATAGCTAGAATCTCTAATTTTTATAAAGGATTTTTCAAGACATATGAGCAAAATAATTAAAATTATGTTTCTTAATTCTGTTTTTATCTCTGATGTATATAAAAATTTCATAAAGTTTTTTTTTCTGCTCATACAAACATAATAGGAACCCCTGTCCCCTCCCTCCCTTCACCCCTCCCTGGACCTCCTTGTTCCCTCCCGGCTTTGTCCCTTTCTTTCTCCACTCCCTCCCTTTCTCCCAGTGCCCCCTTTCTCCATCTCTGAAGCATCCTTTAATGAGTATATCAAACTTTCCTCTGGGTCCTCCTTTCTGATAAGGTGTAGGGACTCAGTGGCAATTCCTAGAACTCTTTCTTGTGTTCCCCTTAAGTATATATAGGAACACTATTGTGACTGTTAATCCCTTGCTTCTAAGGATCCTAGTGCCTTTAGTCCATGCTATAATTTGAGGGGTCAATGATATGTTGGTCATTAAAATTTTCATAAAGTTTTAAGGACTAGGTCCACAATTGTCATTTAGTTCCTTTTTGAAAAAAGAAAATGTCTAAGTTGCTAAGCAAAAAATTTCTGGTAAGTTCATACATCTGTCACTAAATTTCAAGCATTGGCCAATGTTGTTGTAACATTAAGGACTGTCTGGAACAGAGTGGATTCAGCCAACATCCTTAGCTCACACCCTTAGCCTAGCTAGCAAGTCAATACTGTGCTTTGATAGGGACACATCACAACATACATCTTTCCATAGACTTTTTGCAAATCTCTGTAACTGAATTGTTGATGGTTAAGATCTCATTACCCACTTACAAGTTCTGGAAGCTTTGAATGTGTAACTGGAAGTTTAAAATTACATTGCTTCATTTTTGATATTGGCATATCAGACTGACACTGATTCCCTGTGAAAAGAACTGTCATTAAAACTTATGTGACAAGTGAAGTTCATTGGTAGCAATAATAATTATAACATACAATATAATATATAATTATAATATATAATAGTAAAACAAGATTTTTCAAAGCTCTACTTTTTTTTCCACTTATATAAACTTGATAGGTACCGCATTCCCCTCCCTCCCTCCACTACTCCCTGGATCCCCTTGCTCCCTCCTCCCTTTTTCACTTCATTTCCCCCCTCCCGCCATTAATCCCAGTGCCCCTTCCCCCCATTCCTGGAGCATCACTTACTATGCATGTCAACCTTTCCTCTGGGTCCTTCTCTCTGATGAGGCATAAGGACTCAGTAGCATTGCCTAGAGCTCATTTTTTGTATTCCCTCTTGTATAGGAACATTATTAATCCCTTGCCTGTAAGAATCCTAGTGCCTACGACCCATGCTGGCCTTTGGGGGGGGGGTCATTGTGCAGGTCATAAAAAGTCCTATTATAATTACTTTGGCCCTAACTTGTGTGGAGTATCTTGCATATTGTTGCCTTTCCCCATCTTTAGGCTCTTAAAATCTTACAGCCCCCTCTTCTGTAAATTTCCCTGAGCTTTGGGATGGGGAGAGATTAGGCTGGCCTGGTTCCAGGTAATTAATGATAAGGTCTCTGATGCTCTGAATTATGGTTTGTTGTTGTACTTTTCTTCTTCCAGTTTTGCTGTTCATGTACCGCCTTTGGCTTCATCCTGATAGGTGTTGGATTTCACCTCCTAGCCAGAGATAAAAAGCTGTTAAAATAAAGTGTTATTATAAGAGTAGATTCTAAGGTAGATGGAATAAGAGTAGGATACCATGGTGAGGGAGGGGTCAGTCTCCCATTCGCAGAATGGTTACCTTCTACCTGCCAGACTCTTTGCCCTCCCTGTCTGGTGAGACCAAACCCCATCAGTTGCAAGTGACCAGGAAGGAAAGTCTGTGAGCTTAACCAGATGTCTCATTACTTACTTGCAGTCCTTGATGGTGGCCTGTTTTCTTTACTGTAGCATGATCCCTTCTCTCCTTGTTTCTGAGGGGGGCCTTCTTCCCCTTTCCTCCTGTTTATAATCTTTGTAATTACTGTAGGTATTGCAAAGATTTATCTTTGAGTGTGTCACTAAGTGGGTTTGGTACTAGCATCCACTTATTAGGGAGTATATATGGTGCTTAATTTTCTGTGTATGGGATATTTCACTCAATATATTTTTTCTACTTCCATCCATTTCCTGGCAAATTTCATTAATTTATCATTTTTGATGGCTGAGTAGTATTCCACTGTGTAAATATACCACATTTTCCTTATCCACCCGTCAACTGTTGGACATTTGGGTTGATTCCATGACTCTGCTATTGTAAACAGTGCTGCTATGAATATAGTCATGCTTGTGCCATTAGGTGAATTTTTGCTGTATGGGGGATTATTCCCAAAAGTGGAATAGTAGGGTCATATGGCATTTCAATCTTTAATTTTTTTTAAGAATCACCAGACAGCTCACCAGAGTGGTTGTATAAGCATGCATTCCCACCAACAATGTGAGTTCCCTTCTCTCCACATCCTCTCCAATATTTGGTGTTGTTTGATTGTGGATTTTTGCCATCCTGACCCGGGTGACATGATATCTCAGGGAGGTTTTGATTTGCATTTCTCTGATGGCTAAGGATGTGGAATATTTTTAAAGATATTTGTTAGACATTTTAATTTAATCCCTGGTAAAGTTTCTTTTAAGTTCCAAGTGGCTGTTAATAGCTTACCCCTAAGGATCATAATGCCTGTGATCTGTGCTAGCCTTTGGTGGTCCTAATGATATGTTGGTCATTGCACAGGTCATGCACAGTCCTATTATGATTACTTCGGCCCTAAGGTTTTTACAGTCTCTCGCCTTATATTGAGGTCCTTGATCCATTTGGAATCAGGTCTTGTATATAGTGACAGGATCCAGTTTTAATCTTTTGCATGTGGATATCCAGTTTTACCAGCACTAGTTGAAGATGCTTTTCTTTTTCCATTGGATTTTTTGGGCCCCTTTGTCAAAGATCAAATGGCTGTAATAGTGTTTTCTTATATCTGGGTCTTCGACCCTTATCCATTGATCTGTGTGTCTATTTTGGAGCCAGTACCAGGCTCCAAATATAACTATGGATTTGTAGTATAGACTAAGCTTTGGTATGGTGATACCTCGAGCAATGTTTTTGCTCCTCAGGATTGTTTTTCCTATCCCGGGTCTTTTGTGCCTCCTTATGAATTTTGAGATTGTCTGGTCAACTAAAGAATTGCTTTGGGATTTTCAGTGGTATAGCATTGAATCTGCATATTGCCTTTGGTAGCATGGTCATTTTTATGATGTTGATTCTGCCAATCCAGGAACATGGCAGGTCTTTCCACCTTCTAGTGTCTTCTGTAATTTCTTTCTTTAGGGTTTTAAAGTTTTCATTGTAAAGGTCTCTTACTTCCTTGGTTAGGTTTATACCAAGGTATTTCATTTTTTTTAGGGGTTATAGTAAATGGGATTGTTTCTCTCAGGGGTTTTTCACTTCTTTCATTCTGGGCATACAGGAAGGCCACTGATTTTTGCACATTTATTTTGTATCCTGCCACCGTGCTGAATTTCTGTATTAGTTCCAGGAGCTTCCCGGTGGAGTTTTTGGGATCACATCAGATCATGTCATCTGTAAATAGAGATAATGTAAATAGAGATAATGCCGATTTGAATTCCTTTTATCTCCCTATTTTGTCTTACGGCTTCAGCTAAGACTTCAAGTACAATATTGAAAAGAAGTGGTGAGAGTGGACAGCCTTCTGTAGTTTTTTCCCCATTGAGTATAATCTTTGCTGTTGGCTTGTTGTAGACAGCTTTTATTATATTGATAAAGATTCCTTCCATTCCAACTGTCTCTAGGGTTTTGATCATAAAAGCCTGTTAGATCTTGTCAAAAGCTTTTTCTGCATCTATCAAAAGTATGATGTGGTTTTGGATTTTGGACTGGTTTATAGGGTGAATTACGTTTATTTTTTAATTTTAATACATTTTTTATTATTATTTCAGTTCATACAAACTTAATAGGTACACCAGTTCCCTCCCTCCCTCCTCCTCCCCCCCAACCTCCTGCTCCCCATCCCCTCATCCCCCCCACCTCCCACCCCGATTCCCAGAGTCCTTTCTTGTGCATGCCTGACTCTCCTCTGGGCCTCCTCTCCGATGACATACAAGAACCCAGTGGCATTTCCCTGAACCCTTTCCTGTGTTCCCCTTAAGCATAGGAACACTACTGTGGCTGTCAATCCCTTGCCTCCAGGGACCTTGGTGCCTTTAGCAGATGCTAGACTTTGTGGGTCAATAGTGTGTTGGACATTGCTCTGGGCATGCAATGTCCAACTATAATTCCTTCGGCCCTAACTTGTGTGGAGTATCTTGCAAATCATTAATTTGCATATGGTGAACCAATCTTGTGCCTGGGATACAGCCTACTTGATCTCCGTGAATGATCTTTTTGGTATGTTTTTGAACCCGATTTGCTAAGATTTTGTTGAGAATCTTTGCATTTGTGTTCATCAAAGAGATTGGCCTATATATAGTTTTCTTTCTTAAGTGTATCTTTGTTAGGTTTTGGGATTAAGACAACATTAACTTCAAATAAATAATTTGGTAGTGTTCCTTCCTTTGCTACTTGATGGAACAGTAGAGTATTGGTGTTATTTGTTTCTTAAATGTCTAGTAGAACTCTGCGCTGAATCCATCTGGTCCAAGACATTTTTTGGTGGGAAGATTCAAGATTACTTCATCGATTTCCTCATATGTTATAGACTATTTAAATAACTCACAACTTCCTGATTCAATTTAGGTAAGTTGTACTTACTTAGGAATTTATCCATTTCTTTTGTGTTGTCAAATTTCACAGAGTATAAGTTTTTGAAATATGACATTATAATTCTCTGAATTTCTTGGGTATCAGTAGTGATAGCAACATTTTCATTCCGAATTTTGTTAATTTGGGTTTTCTCTCTCTTGCTTTTCGTTAATTTAGCTAGTGTTGTATCAATCTTATTGATTTATTTAATTTTTTTAAGGGGAAAGTGTGAACGCAGTCCCCCACTACCACAAATTATGTACTCGAGTTTACCACATTAGGGGAAATCACAAGGGTCAGCACATCCGGAGTGAAATGGATAAGCCTCACCCTGGGAAAACCACCCTCATGATCATGGTATCTCCCCTGCTAGGTAAGTATTTATTGATTTTTTTTGAAGAACCAGCTTTTTGACTGATTGATTCTCTGTATCGTTTTCCTAATCTCAATTTTGGATATTTCTCCTCTTATTTTGCTAATCTCTCTTTACTGCTTTTGGGATCAGATTGCTCTAGTGTCTCTAAAGCTTTAAAGTGCATTGTTAAGTTATTTATTTGTGATGCAAAGCGGTGCCTAGAATCAAGATTCTCAGAGAAACAGATAAACAAGAAATGTACAGACATGTACTGAATGTGCGTGTGCACACACACACACAGAAAGTGCATTATAGATTTTGTTCCCATGAATATGGGAGCCAAGTGTTCACCTTCACTTGACATCTTCACCTGAAGAAATAGAAATACAAATGATGTAAATTCAGTTTGAGCACAAAGACAGAAAATATGTCTTCTACAGTGTTTGAAGCAAGAGAATAAAGATATCCCACTGAAGAGAGAGAGAGAGAGAGAGTGCCTTCTTTGTCTATTAGTTCTATTTGGTCCAATGGATTGAATTATATTCACTGACTTCTGTGAAGACAGATATTTACTCAGTCTACTGGCTTAGATACTAATGTCTTACCAAATCATTCACAAAGATCAGAAATAATACATTAGAAATTACTGGTGTGTCTTGGCTCAGATAAATAACAATCACATTGTGGACTCTTTTTACTTGTCTCTTCTTGAATGTGTCAGCGTAAAGATATTTCTTACCGAGGCTGGAGAAATGGCTCAGGTTTTAAGATTCTGCCTCACAATCAGAAGGACCTGAGTTTGTATCCCAGATCCCACATAAAAAATGTCATCAACCTGCACTTCAGGCTCTGGAAAACAGAGTCTGGAAGTCACAGAGTGATGTAAAAAGATAGAACAACTTATGATGATTCCCAGGTATTTGTTGGTTTTCACAGTGCGCTCTGATACATGCAAGTACAAACACACACACACACATACACACACACACAAGAACACATACACACCTTTAATTATGATTGTAGGCCCTTTTTCTTGTTAGAGATCTACATACATTATTTTAGTGAAATTCATTCATTTTCACTTCCCCCTCATTAGCCTCTCACATTGCTAAGTATCTGTCTTCCCTTTATTACATCTTCTTCTGTGTGATCCATTGAGTTGGGCTAGAGGTTCTTGTTAGACCATGTGTGGGAGATTATTTGCTGGAGAAAGAGTAATTTACCAGTTGCTACACCTATACAGCAAATGAAACCCTATTCCTAACAACTGCTAGGGAAAAATGCAGTCTCTTGGCTCCTTCCCATCAATGATGAAGTGATGATGGACAGTTGCAATAATTCTAGTAACTTTATGTCAAAATATGTTATATAAAGTGACCTGCAGTATTTTCAAATTTTATCACACTAGCCTAAGCTAAAGATATCCATATTTTTTATTGTAAGATGTAATAAAAAATGCTTGTATCTTAAAGATCTCATATGAAAAAAGAAAAGGAACACTAGTGTGTTTTGAGAAAAGTTATGTACTAATTTTATTACATAATAGGCTACTTTATTGAACATAGATAGAGGAATATACAATGAGGAGAAACTCGTGTGCCTCAACTACAATTTCAAAATTGCCAAATGTGGTTAATGCACAAATTTTCAATTGTGGTAAATGGAACTCTATGAAATATCATAATCACATTTATAGTAACTAATTTAACTAGAAATAACAATACTAGGCAAAAATCAAAATGAAAATGGGGAAAATAATGACTTGCATAATTTAATAGGGCTCTATTCTCAGATTCATTAAACTATATTTCTTTGCTTGAGTAAATTAATTTTCAATTCCTCTATAAAATCGAACATTGAAATCAGCACATTAATGCTATGTTAAGATTTAGAAGTTTGAAAGTGATTTGGAAATTATTTCATTAGCTGTTTTGAAGTGAGGTTTTTTTTCACATTTTCTCAATGGATATGTTAAAATTCCGAATGTTTCCTGACTTGCTAAATATTTCAGTGGATGAAAGTGAGAAAGTGTCATAGTTTCAAGGTGAGTTATCTTCCACAGGTTGTTTGCATTCTTAACTATGGTTAATATTTGGGAAGGTCATGGCAACTTTAGCAGGTGGAGCTTTGCTGGAGGGAGGCATGTCATGGAGGAAGAGCCTTGAGGTTTGTTTGACATACCCTACTTCTGCTAATAGTCATTCTGGCAATCTTCTTCTTGCTCTCTCTTCATGATGGACTTGGCCAAATTGTCTCCAGCTTCTCTAGTTTCTGCTGCCCTCCATGTTTTCTGCTATGGCATTCCCACTTATAAACCCAAAGCTGAATAAATCTTTCCCCCCCTAAGTTGTAGGAGTATGAATGCTATCTCACAGCAGCAGAAAGAGTAACTGCAGCACCAAGTTAAGATGTATCTGATAAGCCCAATAGTATGTTACAGGAATCATGACTTGTAAAACAGTACATCCTGGATCTTTTGAAATGACACACAGATGGAATTTTAAGGAAAGAGCAGTGGTGATTACTAGGTGTCAGAATAATAATATCATTTTATATGAATTAGTGTTTCTTCCTCATCTATAGAAATTTTTAGTTAGAAATCAAGGAATGCCACTGCATTGTGTATCAAATGGGGTTTTATATTCAAACTACCATGAATGAAAAGTAGAAAGGAAATTGTGTTCAAGTGACTTTTTAATGTCATTATTATTATGATATGGATTTTAGCTTAGGTTTCTGCAAAATATGCATCAAGCTAATTTTTGAAATTTAGGAGTACATTTTTCATTTTACTCTGACATATTTCAGAGTAAGGCACATTCACAGTTTCATGATCACTGCTATGATTAATATTTTCATAGTACATAGAAGAGTTGTGAATCTCCTTGATGTTTTTGAGGTAGTGATGAATTCAAAGCAATTCACAGCCACTTTATTTTCAATTATTCAGAGAAAGGCAGAGAAAATGTGGATGGCATTTTACACATCAAGCCAACTGACAGAATATACAATTAGGCTTGATTCATAGCATTTATTAAAGTTTTCATTTAATTGCTAATTAGTCTGCATAGATTTGTAAATGTAGGATCTGCCACTTGCATTATTTTTTCCTGATTCTCATCACAGTAGAGAACTTAGAAATATGTGAGGTAGAATCACAGCAATTCTTCATTATGTCATGTGGTAGTCATGACAATAATTGTGGGCTCAGTGGTCCATTTATTTTCTTTTTTTATTTTTTTAAAATTTATTTATTTTTCTGCTCATACAAATGTAATAGGTACCCCTGTGCCTTGGAACTTAAAAGAAACTTTACCAAGGAAAAAATTAAATGTCTAACAGATATCTTAAAAAATGCTCCACATCCTTAGCCATCAGGGAAATGCAAATCAAAACTTCCCTGAGATATCATCTCACCCCAGTCAGGATGACAAAAATCCATAATATAAACAACACCAAATGCTGGAGAGGATGTGGAGAGAGGGGAACTCTCCTACATTGCTGGTGGGAATGCAGACTCATACAACCACTCTGGCGAGCCTCCGGTGATTCTTAAAGAAGTTAAAGATTGAAACGCCATATGACCCAGCTATTCCACTTTTGGGAATAACCCTCCATACAGCAAAAATTCACCTCAATAGCGCAAGCATGACCATGTTCATAGCAGCACTGTTTTCAATAGCAAAGTCATGGAATCAACCCAAATGTCCAATGGTCCAGTTATTTTCTTAATATTTTTGTGCCAGTATTCTGCATTCCTTTACCTTAAGTCTGATATATTATGTGGAAAACGTGTGGAATAGTAGAGCTTGAATCTCAGAAAATATAACCGACTCATTTTATATAGTACAAGTCTAATGTTTAATAAAATGAGTTTAGTTTGCATTTTTATATGCCATATTAATAAAAATATAATGTAACTAAATCATACTACTATTTTTATATTTACTTTGTTATCTCAGTGAGTTTGTAAAACAGTACCAAAAGATTACAACATACAATTTTCCTCTTCCATCATTTTCCCTTTTCATTATTCTCCAAAATTGCAGAATTGCTTCAGGTTGAATTGTGTCATTTACTATTTTCTTAAGTTACAATTGGATAAGGATTATCTCCTCCCAAAGAATTCTAAGTCTGATGGCCAAATAAATACTGAATGTCCTAGAATTGATGGCTCTACTTACAAAGGGAGGACTTAACAACACTCTGCCATTCTTTATTACAGAGGTGAAATGAAATATGACTTAGACTATGTATTTTGAAGGCTGCATGAACAAGGTTGACATTCTCATCTCGAACAAGTTGCTAATTCTTTGTTTACTCAAATTACTTATACTTAATGTTTAAAATTTACATTAAATCTTTATATTCAAGAAAAACAACAGTATTATAGTAACAAAATATTTAATGTATTTATTATTTATGTAAAATTTTAAGATAATATGTAGAATTTAGTAACTACTGCATAATTGCTAGTCACAGCAGATGCTAGCTAGATCCCAATCACAGTTTTTCCTTAGTTATTACTTGAATCAATCACAACATCCAGTTTAATATAATCAATGCTTAACAATTTGTTTAAATATATACATGAATTTTAATCTCTATGTATATGCTCTGGGAAAATGCTTTTCTTTAAGTTAAAGTAATTTTATACTATACTTTTGAAAAGAAGATTCGTCATTCTCCAGAAAGGAATACATTCAAACTATGACATTAAAATGTTATAGATATAAACCTTATATTAAATAATAATAACTAATGAATGCTCTTGGAGTTTGAATTCATGATGCTGATAAATTCAAGACCAAACAGTTAGGGGGAGAAGGTTTTTTTAATGGCTAACAATTGTCTGGTTATAGTTATTAATCCAGCTTGGCAGGAGAATTAATACCTCAACCATAGCAGAGGGATCTAACCATACCATGTCTATGGTATGTCCAAGTATGCTGAAGTATATCAACTTACTAAATCAGCTTTCTCCATTTTATCCATTTGCTCTGGTCCAACAAACTATGGACTGGGTCCTCCCACATCAATCAATCTTCTCTAGTCTTGTCTAGGGTTTGCTTTAATTATCAATTCTCAAGTTGACTCATATACCTAGTGACCACAACTACTGAATTACAACCTTAAAGTGATTTGTCTATGGATATTCTGCCTCTCTTCTTTTGAATAAGTTTCTAAATCCTAGGGAAAGTGCCATTTATATGTTATTTATCAATTTCTTGGGGGCTAATAATAGCACAATTAATTAGAAGGTTGATTTTTAGTTTGTATTGTTATGAATTTATACCACTCCCAAGTTTACTTTCTCACACACTATTGCCTACATTATTCACAATTTTCTGAAGAACCACAATCATATCAACTCTCAGGATCACAACAACCATTGGAAAATAAGATCATGATTCATATGTTTATGAAAAAAATCAGAATTTGTTAGTGATTTTCATTGTAATGGATGCAATGGTATTCTTCAATGGTTACTTTTTCCTACTGTTAGAAAAGTTCTTTGATAGACTTCTCTCCCTTTTAAATTTCAGAAGAAGCAAATGCATACATTAAAACAAAATTCAAGTTTAGGTATAGAATTAGAGGCAGAAAAAATATTGATTGCCCAAGATCAAAGAATATATTCCATCTTGATGACAGCTTGTATTCATGCTCCAAACAATTTTAGCATACTTTTTAATTAGTTTGTCCTAAGTCTTCCTTAGATTAAAATGCATGTACTTGAAAAGGTAGCACTTTAAAATTGTATTCAGTACCATATAAACATGAGAATGTTCATGCAGGAAGAGCTCGCCAGACCATGGGCTGATGATTGTACGAACTCCAACTCCCAGGGTTTCCTCTCTCTCATGGAATTTCATCCTCTGACTCATTCATAATAGCATTAATGTGCTCTACCAAATAAAAGGGCCAGTGCTTCTTCCCAATGAAACCCTACTTAATTCAGATGTTCTGAATGAGCCTATTTCTTCAGATTTTTATATTGACCCTGTAACTTTAATTCTTTGTTATATTGTTCTTTTTAATTTAAGAGGGTATTTGTCAAAATATAATTACATGTGGGCTGGAGAGGTGGCTCAGGGGTTAAGCCTACGCCTTGCAGGCGGAACGTCCTGAGTTCGGATCCCAGATCCCACGTATAGACGCCAGGCGGAAGCGGGGCGGCCTGCGCTTCTGGTCCTGGTAGGGCGGAGCCTGTGAGTCCGGGGGCAGAAGGAGGTGGAATTCGTCCGTGGTTCTATACACACACACACACACACACACACACAAACACACAGACACACACGCGCACATACACACGCACATGCGCACAGTTGAATAAATAATGATAATAAAAATATATATATATATAATTACATGTAATGCATATTTAAGGATTTGTTTGTTTTACTATTTCAGGTAATACAATAATTACTTAACATATAAATTAGTTCCTGAGAAAAACATGACCTATTACTTGATGTCAAAACATTTTGGGTCAGAAAGATATGAGTTTTATTCTACAATTAAAAGCTGGGAAAGATTTTTCATTATGAATGAGAAATAATACATCTGCTGCATAGAAACTATATGAAGTATGACAGCAATGAAACCCAAACAAACACATGCCGCAAATCAAAGAAACCAGTAGGGTTTTTCTTTCTTTAAAATGTCAGAGGATGTTTCCCTAAGTTTGTTTTGAATAAAACTTTAGTGTCCCATTTAAGTACATTACTAACTTCATATGAACATGGCAGGAATATATACATATTCTTTTTATTGCATTATTTTTGCCTAGTTATACAAGCTTAATAATTACCCCTTCTCTTCCCTCCCTCTTTCTTATCCCCCTATTGTCCTGATTCCAGTCTCCCCTTTTCTTGCTCCCCCTTCCCTCTCACCATTTTTCCTTCCCACTCTACTCTTGGTGCTTCCTGTTTCCTCCCGTCCTCCAGAGCATCTGTTTATGTGGAAGTTGAATTTCCCTTTGACTTGTCTATACTAGTGAAGATTCAGGACTAAGTGACATAACTTGGGGCCCCTTCTTGGATGGCCTGTTAGTATGAGAACTTTATTATTCATGTTTAACCCTTACATTTAAGGATCCTACTACTTTAAGCCATATCTTAAGCCATATCCCCTTGTCATCTCTGCTAGACCTTGGGGTATTTTTGACATGTCAGCCATTGTGCAGGTCAGGCAAGGTCCAATCGCATTGTGGCTATAACCTGGCTGTTGCAGCCCTGGCTTGTGTGAAATATTTTGTATATCCTTAATTCTCCCCATCTTTAGGCCCTTACAATCTTGCTTTCCCCACTTGGGCAAGATTCCCTGAGCTTTATAATGGGTAGAGATTTGGCTTGTCTTGTCCCAGGTATTCTGAATTATGGTTTTGCTGTTCCTGCACTGCCCTTGGCTGCATCCTGATTGAGTGTCGAGGTGATCTCCTAAACAAAGAAGAAAGACTAGTTTAAACGAAGATCTTAATATAAAAAGAGACTCAAAGGTAAATGGAAAAATAGGAGTAGGACACAGCAGTGAGAGGGGTCAGTCTCCTGTTGGCTGGTTGGTTACCATCTAACTGCCAGTCCCTATACCCACCCTGACTGGGAAGATCAAACCTGTTCAGTCCCAAGTGAACAGGAAGGCACATGAGAGGGAGCTGTACCAGATATCTTCCTACTTACATGCAGAATATGACAGTGGCCTAATTTCTATATTGAAGTGTGTTCTTTTGTCTCCTTTCTTTTGAAGTCTTCATTCCTCTTCCCTCATATGTATGATGTTCTGTGATTATAGTGTGTATTACAGAGAATTACCTTTGAGTATATCATTAAATGTGTTTGTAACTAGGATCCATTTATTAAGAGTGCATATGGTTTTTAACTTTCTGTGTCTGGGATACTTGACCCAATATAATTTCTTCTAATTCCATCCATTTCCCAGAAAATGTCATTAATTCATCTTTTTTGATAGCTGAGTAGTATTTCATTATGTAAATGTGCCACATTTTCATTACCCATTCATCAACTGTTGGGCATTTGTGTTGATTCCATGATTTTTGCTATTGTAAATGGTGTTGCAATGAATGTGGTTGTACTCACGTCACTGTAATGAATTGCTGCATCCTGGGGGATTATTCCCAGTAGTTCTTTGCAGGGTCATATGGCATTTCCATCCTTAACTTCTTGAGAAATTGAAATACTGATCTCAAGTATGGTTGTATAAGCCTGCATTCCCACCAGCAATGTATGAGAGTTCCCTTCTCTCCACATCCTCCCCACCATTTGGTGTTTGTATTGTGGATTTTTGCTATCCTAACCAGGATGAGATAATATTTCAGGATAGCTTTTATTTGCATTTCCCTGATGGCTAGGGATCTGGAACCTTTTTTAAGACACTTATTAGATATTTACATTTTCTCCCTGGAAAAGTTTCCTTTGAATTCCAAGGCCCATTTTCTAATTGGGCTATTTTTCTCTTTGGCCTTTAATTTTTTAAGTTCTTTGGGCACTCTATCAGAGGTATGGTTAGTGAAGATTTGCTCCCATTCTGAGGGTTGCCTTTTTGCTTGGTTTACAATTGTTTTATCTGAACAGAAGCTCTTTAATTTCATAAGATCCCATTTGTTGAGTGTTGGTTCTAGTGCCTGTGCTATTGGGTTTCTGTTTAGGAAATGTTGGCCTAGCCCAATCAGCTCGAGGGAGTTCCCTACCCTTTCAGCTAGGGTTTTTATCATCTCTATCTCAATATTAAGGTCTTTGATGAAAAAATTCCTGATTTTTGTGCAGGTCCAGTTTTAATCTTCCACATCTGGATATCCAGTTTTGCAGCACTATTTGTTGAATATGCTGGATTTTTTCCACTGAGTTTTGTTGGGTCCCTTTGTCAAAGACCCAATGGTTGTAATCATGTAAGCTTATATCTGGATCTTCAACCCTTAACCATTGATGTATGTGTTTATTTTGGAGGCAATACCAAGCTCTTTTTATTACTATGGATTTGTTTTATAAATTAAGGTTTGGTATGGTAATACCTCCAACAGTGTTTTTGTTACTCAAGATTGTTCTTCCTATTTTGGGCCTTTTGTGCTTCCATATGTTTTGTCAATTTCTTTAAAAGAATTGTTTTGAGATTTTATATATTGTATATTGCTTTTGGTAGGATGGTCATTTCTATGAAGTTAATTCTGCCAATCCAGGAGCATGGGAAGTCTTTCCACCTTCTGGTATCTTCTGTAAATCTTTCTTTAGGATTTTAAAGTTTTCATTATAAAGTTCTCTCACTTCTTTGTTTAGATTTATACTAAGGTATTTCATTTTTTTAAGGCCTATAGTAAATGGGATTGTTTCTCTTAGGACTTTTTCATTTTTTTCTTCCTTGGTGTACATGAAGGCCACTGATATTTGCACATTTATTTTGTAACCTGCCACCCTGCTGAACTTGTATTTTGGTTCCAGGAGTTTCCTAGTGGAGTTTTTTTAGAATCACTCAGGTATATGATCATGTTATCTGTGAATAGAGATATCTTGACTTTCTTTTCTGATTCAAATCCTTTTTATCTCTCTCTCTCTTGTCTTATGGCTCTAGTTAAGACTTCAAGTACAATATTGAACAGAAATGGTGAGAGTGGACAGCCTTGTCTATTTCCTGATGGAAGTGGTAATGCTTCAAGTTTTTCCCAGTTTAGTATAATCCTTGCTGTTGGCTTGTTGTATACAGCTTTTACTATGTTGGTGTAAGTTTCTACCACTCAAACTCTTTCTATGGTTTTGATCATAAAGAATGTTGGATCTGGTCAAAAGCTTTTTTCTGCATCTATGGAGAGTATCATGTGTTTTTGTACTTTGAATTGGTTTATATGCTAGATTACATTTATTGATTTGGGTATGTTGAACCAACCTTGTTTGCCTTGGATAAATCCTACTCAATCACAGGGAATGATATTTTTATATTTTTTAATCCAATTTGCTAAGATTTTATTGAGAATCTTTTCATCTGTGTTCATCAAAGAGATTGGCCTGTAGTTTTCTTTTTTAAGTGTATGTACACATTCTTAATAACAAAAGATGGGTTGCAAAATTGCGCAATGTAGCCTTAGAGTCTATTCTCAGTTCATCTCAATACACACGATGGCTGCAATCCGGGCCAAAGATTCATTTCATTTGCACTGTCGCTTACATTGTCAGTGGGAAGACCTAAGCCATCCTTATCATAAGCAATCACTGTGGGTGGTATGTGTTAATTATTCTGGCCCTGTGTTTTTCTCGCTATTAGATTAATAGTTGTTAGTTATGTATCCTCTCTCCTGCATTGCTTTGTGTACACATTTTCTAATTCTTTTCATCACATCAGTGAGCCTCTGTAATGATAATTTTAAGTTATCCATCTATCTTCCTGAGGACAGTGAGCAATGCACTGGGTAAGGCCCTGGGGTGAGTATATTTGTGCATGGTAAATAGGTACACAGATATGGACAAAGCATGTTTGTCAGAGACAGAAACAGACAGAGAAAGAACATTATGTTTACATGCAAATGTGATTTGAAAGACACAGTTTAGTCTAGCAATAAATATGTATCTTTTACTGGAAAGAAAGCAGTAAAACAGTTGATGCAAGCCTAGTATTACATTTAGCATTTTTTCTGACCATTAGAATATACTTTACTTGCTGCTTGATTATCTTCTAATGAAGTATGAAAATTATCAATTTTACTTGAAGAATTGAACAGTGACTAGTGTTTTAAAATCAGTGACAGGAATTAAACTAAAAATAAATGTATGCACATATAAAAGTTCATGCCATATTACAAAATTTTATTAAGCTTAATGGAAGGTTGATGGGGGAAATATTTAAAGGTTGTGTGATTTGGGGAAAGTGAGTGAGTTATACTTGAGGTGAGCAGTGTGTCTTTAAACAGAGATCCTGCATTCTCAAGCAAGTTACTGTCCCCCAAATGGTTTCACTATAAATATAATAGTGCACCACCAGACACATCCTTGTAGGTTTGATCCAAGTTTTCCAGAACCTTCTGCAGTGGGAGGTTCAACTTGTATTGTCTTGAAGAGAGCGAAGATGAATGATCCTTGCTTCTGTTTCATTGTTATTTCTCATCTTCATGAAAGATCTCATTCTGCAATGCTTGACATAGTCCCACTATCCTACATTGCTAAACTTTTCTGTATTTATTATTATTTAGTATACTGTGAGTATTGATGCATGGATATCTGCTTCAACATCCAGGCAATAAGCTGAAAAATTAGAATAATATTAAATTTATGTGACCTCACTTTATAGCATAAATTATGGGCTACATTAATTATATTATAAGCATTTTCCTAATACATTGTACATATATGCATTTACTTTTATTTTAATTATTATGAAGAAAGAGAGAAATGGAGACAGAGAGAGAGAAAAAGTATATGTATTCCATGGTAGATATGTGAAATCAGAAGACATTTCTCTTTTCTCTCTACCATGTAAATTCATGTCACCAAGTGTATGACCAGGTACTTTTACACACTGAATCATCTTACCAGCCCATCTACATCTAGTTTGATGTACAAATAAAGTCTATTTGAATTACTTACAGAAGTATGAATGACTGTAAGGTACAGGATAGTAACAGCAATTGAGAATTGAAGAAGAAAAACAAGAAATGTCTCCATGGGTTCCTGTCCAACAACACATGTCTCAGCTGGCCAACCAGCTCCCCTTCTCAGCAGCTGTTTGCTGCTTTTACAATCTTGGGCAGAGGCCTCATGGATCTTCTAACCTTCTACTCCTTTTAATCCCTGCACCTGTCCATAGCTCCTTGAGTGTTAATGAGTCTCATTCTTACCCACAGAAGACAATATTTTAATTCTAAGACATAGGTACACAGCAATGATAATACTCAACTTTAATATCCACATTCTCAAGGTTTGGGAATAAAAGCATATAATAAGTATGGAAAAACTTTGTATGTGACATATGATGCTGAACACTGGTAGCAGAAGGATATTTTTCTAGAAGTGTTTAGACATTAATATATCAAATACCGGTAGTCTGCAGAATATATTTACAATTTTCAACTGATTTAAATGTGTGAATATATGTATGTACTCACATATGAGGGTTTCTTACATTAAAAAATCATTTATAAATAATAGGGCCTAGATTTGTTAATTATATACAGAACTTTCAATGAGAATAAGAGAATTTAAATCGCAGGCTATTTAGGAAAGAAAATTTAGGTCATGTTGCTGAAGGCGTCAAGTCATTCTTAAAATTGGCTTTTCCTCATTTAACTTAATGGGAGATTATGACTCTTTTCTTTTCCAGGTGTGATTTGATGCCTTCAGACATCCTTTCTCAGTTCACATACCAATTAAGTTAAATTAAATTGTTCCTATGGATGCAATTAACTCATTTGGTTTATAGAAAGGAACTCATTATTTCAGAGACAAGCTCAGAATCCAGGTTCTCTTGCCTTACTTCCATTTCCAAATGCTAATCCTTGTGAGCGTGAAAAGTAAGTTTGCTCAGCAAGACTGTCAATCACAGCCTGCAGAGCTGGAAGCAGCACTGGAAGAATGAATGGTTAAAACTTTAAGACTTTACTTTTCTTTAAAAGCTCAGAAAGGGCAAAATTAACGAGTAAGCAAAGGGTACAGAGAATTGGTTGAGGGCAACCTGCTTATCAAAGTAGAGAGCTGAGAAAAGTTTTTTTTTAACATTTTTTATTATTTTTAACATTTTTATTATTTAATAGGTACACCGGTTCCCTCCCTCCCTTCTCCTCCCCCCCACACCCCTGCCCCCCCTCCCCTCACTCCTCCCTCCCCACCCCCCAGTGCCTCCTCTCCCCCAATCCCCAGAGAATCCTTTAATGTACATGCCAAACTCCCCTCTGGGTCCTCCTCTCCAATGACATACAAGGACCCAGCAGCATTTCCCTGAACCCTTTCCTTTGTTCCCCTCAAGCATAGGAACACTATTTTGGCTGTCAGTCCCTTGCCTCCAAGGATCTTGGTGCTTTTAGCAAATGCTAGACTTTGTGGGGTCAATAGTGTGTTGGATATTACACAGGGCATGCAAAGTCCAATTATGATTGCTTCTGCCCTAACTTGTGTGGAGTATCTTGCATATCGTTGCTCCTCCCATCCTTGTGCTCTTAAAATCTTACTGCCCCCTCTTCCGCAAATTTCCCTGAGCTTCAGGATGGGGAGAGATTAGGCTGGCCTAGTTCTAGGTGGTTGATATAGAGTCTCTGAAGTTCTGGATTATGATTTGTTGATTTTCTTTTGCGGTTTTGCTGCTTCTGCAATGTCCTTCACTCCATCCTGATGGGTATTGGATGTCACCCCCTGGCCAGAGACAAAAAGCTGTTAAACTAGAGTCTTGTTATAAGAGTATATTCGAAGGTAGATGTAATAAAAGTAGGAAGGAAACCACAGTGAGGGAGGGGTCATCACCCATTTGCAAAATGGTTACTTATTATCTGCCAGACTATATGCCCTCCCTTTCTGGTGAGGTCACACCTCCTCAGTTGTAAATGATCAGGAGCGAAAAGTCTGTGAACTTGACCAGATGTCTCCTTGCTTACTTGCAGTCCTTGATGGAGGCCTATTTTCTCTGCTGTAACATGGTCCTCTGTCTCCTTGCTTCTGGTGCGGCCCTCCTACCCCAATTGGATGCCCCAGGTCACACAACAAATGAGTGAAAAAACAGGAGGAGGCCCCAAGAGCACTTAACCCTTGTCAGGGATCAGCACATACAGTGTGTTAGTGCCATGTATGCCATGTTTTGCAGGACTGGCCAATGTTAAACTGCAAAATTTGCTACAATAGTGCTACAACTTCCATACTTTTTCTACTCTTATAGAATACACAGGAATGTACACAAGTCAGGGATTACATGCACACACACACACACACACACACACACACACACACACACCAGAACTTCAATGAATATGGTTGATATTTAGATTGATGAATTTTTACTTCCTTGAAACACTAAATTTTGACAGGACTTTTACATTGAATGTAGAAAAAGGAATTCAATTTACTCTTTAATTCTCTTGATTTTCCCTACCTCAGTTTTATATGGGATGATCGATTGTAAAAAAGGAAAAGTTAAATAATGAGAACACGGGAACTTCTGTGTTCAGATACACAGGCAATGTAATTATTTAATTTGATTAATTAAATAACTTCAATTCTCCTGAATGTCAATGTACAAATATTTTAAGTACAATTATAAAGTACTGAGGTCAACTTGAAGCTGTAGTAGCTGTTTGCTCCTGTTTTGATCAATGCACAATAATTCAGTGATTCTGAGAAAAAAAAAGGCGCTCAAGTTTCCATGTCTTCTCTAAGGGGAGAGAGAGAGAGAGAAAGAGAGAGAGGAGGAAAGACTTGCCATAGTATAAGGAAATTTGATTATAGTCATTAGACTCAGAAATCAAGCAGAAAGTAAATAGCAAATGAAAAGACAGAAGAGAGAGAAGTACAAAACTGTATATTATAATAATATTGTGAACTTGACCAGATGTCTCATTGCTTACTTGCAGTCCTTGATGAAGGCCTATTTTCTCTGCTGTAACATGGTCCCCTGTCTCCTTGTTTCTGGTGTGGCCCTCCTACCCCATCCCTCCTGTTCATACTCCTTGCAATTACTCTGAGAAAAGTTCAGGATAGAAAGCAGTGTCCTCTTTGATACTTTAGACTCTTACCAATACAGTCTGAATTTCTGAAAAGAAATATCATTTAAGACAAAATTGGATATGCTGCTATAATCCATTACCAAGAAAAATTGATGTTACTTGATCATAAAACTACAAAATCTTCGACTTTTACTTAAAGTTTGCCTTTAACAAACTTTTCTAAATGTGTGCAACTTTATCTCTACCTAAGTCAGATTGTTATTCTACATGGCCACTGTTTTCTCACTTGCCCTGCCTTGAGAAAAGTACAGTATTCTAAAGAAGAAACAAATTTAAAAACCAACTTCTGCACAACCTACTTGCAGGAATAAGTAAAAGATGATCATTCTAAATTTTTTGGTTGATAAATAGTAACAGCATTCATTTAACAAAGATCTTTAAGTATTTGCTTTATGCATATAACTGTACAATATATATTTTTCAGGGTCAGGTGAAAAGGAAGTTACACTCACAATAAAACACATAAGTCATTGTGCCATATTGTACATTTGTGAGAAATTTAGCTCTCAGTTTCTCAATCAGCATAAGCTAAAAATATTAAAATAGCACATTTATGGACACTAATGGTCAAGTTTAAGATTTTAAGGTAATGTTAGTATTAACCAGAATCAAAAAGTGATTCCTTTGTGCCATATTAAAAAAACACAATGTCTCTGTAATTTTTTCACAATTATTATTTTATTATTTGAAGCTTTCATACACAATTTTAATGAATTTTTGTTGTCATCCCAACTCTCACACAAAACTGTTCCCCTGCATGTGTGATCCATTGAGCTCGGTCCAGGATACCTACATTGAGTATGTGTACTCAAAGTTTCATAAGCTAATGGAGTAACCACACAGTTGATTATCACCCTCTCTCATGTCCTGTACTAGTCCCACACAGTCTCTTCATCATGGCACTGTATGTCTTCCTCTCCACTCTAGGCTGAAATTCCTCTCCACTCTGTGGTAAAATTTTGATATGTCAAATATTGTGGAGATCTCTTGAAGTAAGCATCACTGTGTTAAGGTATTGATTGTTTTAGCTCTGATATGAAAGGAAAATGCTATCTGGCATAACTAGTTTCTCACCCTCAAGCTCTTACAATCTTATCGTCCAAACCCATGGCTCCATGACTATCAGGTAAACTCTCTATCACCAAGTTGCAACCTCAGCTTTCAGAATGTCTTTTATTTGTTCCATATTTTAAAATTCAGTTCAATAATAATTTCTTTTTTTTACTTTTCTATTTCTACAAGTATATTGAGTATTCATCCCTTCTTCCCTTCATTCCTTCTCCCTTTGATCCCCTCCCTTCCCTTCATCTATTCCTCCTACTCCCTCCTATCCTTCTACGTGTTGGTTTCTATGGACCCTAGGGTTCACTCCAGCTTGTCTACTGTTGTGGGTTCAGGCCTCTATGGTATATCAAGCTACCTCTCTTTAGATCACCCCACTGTTATGGACATTTCCCTTCATTTAGCCAGCTTTAGAACCACTGTATGTTATCTTTCTTGAGTTCCGAGGTAGTCTATGAAGGCATGTTGGTATGTCATTTATCTTCCTTAACATTCCCTTTGCAAGGGTTGGTGGGAGATCCACCTGTCCTGTGTTGGTCAGAAACAACACAATCGCTTTTACTTTATGCTTTATCGTGCTCTTCTGTGCATTGCATCTCCTCCATTGTGGAAGGACACTTCCTGGTTGAATATTGGGTTCTTCTTTGATCTAAGGATGTAATGACAATTGTTTAGATGGTGGCTTATTATCTAGTATTTATAGTTAACATTAAGGTTTTATTCCCACATAGGGCTGTAATCTCCCCTTCCACGGGTATTTGGCTTGATTTATAACACTAGATTCTGTTTCTTACAGTGAAGCAGTCCTTATTGCCATCAAATCGCAATTGGCTGCCTGAATGTGTATCTAATCACTAGCATATCCCTTGCATTCTATTGCTTTGCCCTTTTAGGGTTCATCCAATATCCCTATTCCCTAGCTGATATTCCCTAGCTGATATTGTAGACTACAGGTATCATAGAAGTATTTTTAATGTATCGTTTCTGAGATTCAGTGATATCATCTGGCATTTTTCTTTCTGTGTCTGGGATATTTCCCTCAATATTATATCTGTCTAATTCTACCTATTTACTAGTGAATTTCATGATATAATTTTTCTTTATAGGTGAGTAATATTTCATGGTGCATTAGTGTCATATTTTCATTACCTATTCATCCACTGGTAGGCATCTAGGTTGACTCTATTTCTTACTCTTATAAGTAGAGCTGAAATGAACATGATCATGCAAGTGTCTCTGTCATTGGATGAAGAGTCATTTGGAATATTCCCCGTAGTAGTATGGCTTGGTCATCTGTAGCTCAATTTGCTGTTTTTTGAGCACTCTCCAAAATGATTTCTCTGCAATTTCTTATGGCCATTCCTAAAAAATAAATTCATGAGAAAATTTCTGATGAGCTTGCTTTCATTCAGTTGTCCACAGAAGTAAGGTTTCCATCTTTAACATATTTTAAAATGTGGCATGGCTGGTAGTCACAGCATGTGATGGCAGAAAATAATGAAATCTGTCAGTCTGTTTCACATTATAAAATCATTTCTCACGAGCAAAATCCACAAAAATATCTAACAAAAACCTCGTCAGTATAGACTTTACTATATAACATTTGAATAATTATATTATAAATATTACAAACAGTCTCAGAGCAAAATTATTTCATATTTAGAGAAAATATTCAAAATTTGAGATCTTGTATACACTGCAAGTTACACAGATTGGGGTGGTCCCAAAAGTAGAGTAGAAGTCCTCAGA
Organism: Typhlomys cinereus; assembly: GCA_023101885.1. Classification (NCBI taxonomy): domain Eukaryota; kingdom Metazoa; phylum Chordata; class Mammalia; order Rodentia; family Platacanthomyidae; genus Typhlomys; species Typhlomys cinereus. The sequence continues at coordinate 830,621 of JALPQD010000232.1, read as the reverse complement.
AGCAATGAATAGGAATCAATTTGGAGATTTATCCAATCAGATATACATCAATTTAAAGGAAGTTTACAAGTGATTCTTTATAAGAAAAAAAATAAGGAAGCATGAGAAATTTTTCCCTGTGTATTTCAGGCTTCTCATTGTACTGTAAATATATTGATTTCAGAGTGTAGCATTCAAAACTGCCAAAGAATAGTCTGTCCAATTAACTCTTATTTTATTATAAAAGCATGGTGGAAATAAAACACTACTGAAAAATTAGTATTTATTTAATAAATGTTACTTCCTATTCTGAGGCATTTCATATTCCATTCCAGTTTAATTCTTAAAGGCCTATGGCACTTGTGCCACAATTTTAAGATGGTAAGTAATTAACTAAGTCAAATAGTGATTATTATGCAATCTATCAATGTTTTCCAAATAGAAAGGAAAATGGAAAGGATAATTTAATACTAGAATCTAGTCTATCAACATCTATTTTGCATATATATGTGTATACACATCATTTAACACTGGAGTCGTAGATGCTCAATTACATGCACAATACATAAAAGTATTAATTCATCTTGAACAAATTAAAGGTTTCTTTTTACTTTTTATATGATGTCATTATAAAAATATCAATTTCTCTAAATGGAGGAAACTGTTTCCAAATTGCATAACCAATGAAAAAATAGTGTACTGTAGTCAATGTCAGTGCAAGGTACAATGGCACACACTTACAATTGCAGAACTTAAGAACCTGAATCAGAAGAACTCTTAGGAGATCAAAACCATGGGCTGCATGGTGAGTTTAAATATTCTTAGTGGCCTAGACTACAGCAGAATGAGAGACTTTGCCAAATAATGAAAAAGAAGCACGAACAAGCCAATGAAGTTATACAAGACAATTGTGTGATTATTAGAATTGACATTGATTTTATTGACATGGCGTAACCAACAAGAAAATACTATGGAAATATTGGATATACTAGGAGAAAATGAGAATATGTGGTTATAAACATGAACATTATATGACATGGCATTGAGAAATACTTAAATATTTATGACACTCTCAATGTTCTGTTAATTTTAATGCTTATGAAAACTGTTCATGGGTGACATCTAATTTCACTGGGAAATTGCATTATTGTAAGAAGATACAAAATAAATGACTGGAGGGAGCTGGAGAGTTGGTCAGTGGAAAGGCATGACATGCTTCTATCACCTGGTAGGTTGACTTTTACCACAAAAGTATGATACATAGTAGAGTACAGAAAAAGGGAATAGTTACATGCTATTGATGGAAACAAAGTGATGATTATTGAAAACTGTGTGGAATTTTCTTTAAATTCATGCTCAATACCATAAATACTAAAACAATTGTCAGTAGTGGAAAAATAAGAAAATTGTTATTTCTATCTAAAGAATAGAATATTAATTAACCTTTTAAAAGGAGGCCACAACACTTGTGACTATGTGGGTGACCACAGGAAATAACTTGCCACATTAATGAGCCTCACTAGGTAAAAGAAATACCCTATATTATATTTCAACTAGATATGTGCTTTGAAAACTAAATACACAAGAAACAGAAAGTAAAACAGTAAATATAGGAATTTCAGTGTATTGAAAGGGGAGATGCTAGTGAAAAACAGGAGTTACAGTCATGCCGGAGGTTCAAGTATAGACATGCTGAGCCCATACTGGACATTTGCTGAAAATGGATAAGATGTGTTGTTTTTTTACACACACAAAAAAGTTATCTTACCCAAATGTGAGTGAGAGATATTTTAATATTGTACATATGTATTTCAGCAAATACTTGCAAGAAAGTGTTCCATTTTACATCTTATATACAAATAAATTAAGCTGCACAGATTTGTATTATTGTGGTTCACACATATCATGAGCATCCATAATTTATGACTTTACATTTATCTTTGTTTCCTAAAACACTGCATAGATGACCATAAACTTTTAAGTACATGACTTTGTTTCCATAATAATATTTAGCACAAATTTTAATAATAATAATAATAATAAACAATAATAATAATAACTCCAGGTATAAAACTTCTGTTATCCTAATAATTTGAAGGTTGGATTTATAATATTATGGTTCAAGGCAAGTGTGCACTAACTATTAATATTCTGTCCAAACAAACAATAAACAAAAAAATTCAATCAGCAACAGCAACATACTGACAAAGAACTAGTAATGTCTAACTTAAGATTTCAACATTTCTGTTCTGCAGTCATTAAAGGTGGAAGAAAGCACCTTGCATCAAGTTTGTTTGTTGTAATCATTCCTCATTGAGCATATCAGTGAGTAAACTCCTAGTCCTTCTTCTTGATCGTAGATTCCTTCAGCACTACTTCTACTGCTCACTCACGGAACTTAAAACACTTAGTGCTCTTCATTCCCACTGTGCACATTGGAAGCTCTTTAGAACTGTTATGTGCAGAAACACCATAACCTGAACCACACACCATGTGAGTCACGAGAGTTGGACGTTCACATCGTCAACATTAATATTTCATTTGTTTTCCAAGTTCTAGAAAGACTTTTAAAAGAAAATCAAGTAAGAATAATACTTAATTAATATCAACTTAATAGTGAAAAAGATATTTAATATGTTGTTTAGATATATCTCCAATAAATATTTCATCTGTATTTGTAATTAGTGTCTATATACATTGATGAACATTCTACCACACCCAATGAGTTACCAAAAACATCAAAAGAAAACAGAAGAAACTGAATTTTTTCATTTACACAATTTTTAAAACATACTATTTTTTTAAAAATTAATCAGAAACCATTTATTGGAACATGGTATTTTTGTAACATTGACTCTTGGTTGTTTCAATTACTTTAATATAAATGACATGAAATTGATACTATTGTTTGCAATCTACACAACCATTGTTGAATTTCTCAGGGTTAAAACATAGCTCTGGATACAGCATTTCTTATTTATGATATGTAGTGCATAAGCCTACTCATTTGTGTGCAATGACAAAATACAATTCAGTTGGTTTAGTGAGGATTTAGCATGTTGGCTAGAAAGTCTCTTTAAAATCATGTTGCAAATATTATAAAAATTACTTTGGCAGTATGGAGAAATGGAAATAGTCATCACTCATAAATTTTGGGGGTATGTAAGCATGAGCTGATTCTAATTCCATGTATCCCAACATACATGTACAAGTATAACTCAGCTGAGTAAATGTTTGTCAAAGGCATGATTAAATTTATGATAGAAAAATAAAGCATTAACATGCTATATCCAAATGACTTATCTAATATTTATATAATTTTCATCAAAACTGCTCCCATGATTTTCTAGTGGAGCAATGGAAAACTCCATACACACAGTTCATAATTTGGAGCTTACTTTTTGTGACATAGTACTCTGAAATATTGAAAGGCCATTATCGTCAACTTCTTTTAGGGAAGGTCTAAGCTTTAATAATGTTGATTAAGGGGCTGGAGAGGTGGCTCAGGGGTTAAGCCTCTGCCTTGCAGGCGGAAGGTCCTGAGTTCGGATCCTGGATCCCACCTATTGATGTAGGGAGGAAGCAGAGAAGCCTGCATTTTTGGTCCTAGTGGGGCGGAGTCTGTGAATCCATGGGCAGTCCATGGTGGTTCCCGATTTGCCCGTGGTTCTACACACACACATACTTGCACACAAGTGCATACACGCACAATTGAATAAATAATAAAAAAATTAAAACACACAGAAATTAAAAGGTCTTAAGAGATAAAAGGACAATGCCCAAGTCAAAGTTCAAATCCATGAGAAACAAATCCCAAGAAAACAAATCTCCCACTCCAACCAGAACAAATCCACAGAAAACAGCCAGGAAAACCTGACCCAAGATAACGACTTTCAAAACATGATCATTGCCATGATCAATACTATGAAAGAGGAAATCTGGGAGGAGTTAAATAACCGCATCAATCACTTTGAAGAGGAACACAACAGACACTTGGAGGAGTTGAGAAAAACAGTTCAAGAAACAAAAATAGGCATAGAGCAGTTAAAACAGACTTAAGCAGAGTTTAAAACTGAACTAAAAGACAAGATATCTTCAACCGAGAACTCAACAGAGAGTCTTATCAGCAGAACTAAAGAAGCAATCAATAGAATTTCAGACCATGAAGACAAAGTGGGAATATTAACCAGCTCAATGAAAGACAATGTGGGAGTATTAACCAGCTCAATGGAAGAAGTTGTTAAAGCCAAAAAGATACTTGAGAGAAATATTCAAGAGCTATGGGACACCTTGAAGAAGCCTAACATGTATTCATGGCATACCAGAGCAGGAAAAGTTTCTTAATCTAAAAAAAGAGAGGCCCATCCATATACAATAGGCATTCTGCATCCCAAATAGATATGAACAAAACAGAAACTCCCCATGTCAAATAATAGTTAACAAAGAAATGGTGCTGAGAGCTTCAAGGGAAAAAAAATCACTTTTAAAGGTAAACCTAATAAAATAACAAATGACTTCTCAGTGGAAACAGTAAAAGCGAGAAGAGCTTAGAGAGACATACTTCAAAAATGTCAACCCAGGCTGATATACCCCAAAAAACTATCCATCATGATGGAGGGAGAAAGAAAAATTTTCCAGCACAAAGACACCTTGAAGAGATACATGTCCACCAAACCAGGCCTTCAAAAAATGCTAGAAATTATACTCAAGCTTGAAGGAAAAAAACAAGCATATCCTGGAGGACAGAAGGGAAGTATAATACCACCAAAACCTAAAAGCAAAACAATATACTTACAAAAGCCACTAAATATAAAAATTGTCCAGAATTAAAAATAATTTCTCAATTATAACATTAAATGCTAATGGAATTAACTCTGATAAAGAGACACAGATTAAAAACTTAGATTAAAAATCACAACCCATCAATCTGCTGCCTGCAGGAAACTCATCTCACCACAAAAGATAGGCACATTCTAAAAATAAATGGCTGGTCCAAAAGTCTGCAAGCTAATGCAACCAAGAAACAGGCAGGGAGGGTACCCATTATGCTATCAGACAAAGTGCACTTCAAACCAAAAAAAATCATAAGAGACACAGATGGAATGGGAGTATTAACCAGTTCAATGGTTAATTTTAGTCACAGGTACAATTAACCAGGAAGACTTCACAATACTGAACATATATGCACCCAATACGAGCCCCTCCACATTCATTAAGAAAATCCTAGAGCATCTAAAGTGAGAAATCAACCCCAAAATGATAATTCTTGAGGATTTCAACACCACCCTTTCAACATGGGATAGAGGAACAGGTCAACAACTAAACAGAGACACTTTGGAACTTAATCAAACCTTTTTTGAAATGGGATCTCTATCAAACTTTTCATCCACGCACCAAAGAATACACATGTTTCGCAGCAGCACATGGAACTTTCTTCAAAATAGATCACATATCGGGTCACAAAATGAATCTCCACATAGACAGGAAAGTTGAAATTCTAGCCTGTACCCTATCAGACCACCAAGTCTAAAGCTTGACATTCACAACACAACAAATGCCAGAAAATACACTAACTCCTGGAAACATAACACTATGATGCTGAATGAGAATTGTATTCAGGAAGAAATTAAAAAGGAAATTCAAGATTTCCTGAAAGCAAATGATAATGAAAATAGAACTTACCAAAATTTTTGGGACACAATTAAAGCTGTCTTAAGAGGTAAGTTCATAGCTCTTAATGCCGACATCAAAAAAATGGAAACATCAAAAATAAATAACAATGTCTAGAGACACTAGAGCAATACAATCCCAAAAGTAGTAGAAGAGAGGAGATTAGCAAAATAAGGGGAGAAATATCCCAAATCAAGATTAGGAAAATGATACAAAAAATCAACCAGTCAAAAAGCTGTTTTTTTGAAAAAATCAATAAGATTGATACACCCCTAACCAAAAGCAAGAGCGAGAAAGCCCAAATTAGCAAAATTAGAAATGAAAATGGAGTTATCCTTACCGATACCCAAGAAATCCAGAGAATTATAACATCATATTTCAAAAACTTATACTCGGTGAAATTTGACAACACAAATGATATTAATGAATTCCTAAGTAAACACAACTTACCTAAATTGAATCAGGAAGTTGTGAATTATTTAAATAGTCCTATAACATATGAGGAAATCGAGGAAGTAATCTTGAATCTTCCCACCAAAAAATGTCCTGGACCAGATGGATTCAGCACAGAGTTGTACCAGACATTTAAGGAGCAAATAACACCAATACTCCTTAAACTGTTCCATCAAATAACAAAGGAAGGAACACTACCAAATTCCTTCTATGAAGCTAATATCGTCTTAATCCCAAACCCAATAAAGATACACTTAAAAAAGGAAAATATAGGCCAATCTCTCTGATGAACACAGACACAAAGATTCTCAACAAAGTTTTAGCAAATCAGATTCAAAAAAATGTCAAAAAGGTCTTTCACGGGGATCAAAGGCTTTATCCCAGGCACACAAGGTTGGTCCAACATATGCAAATCAATAAACATAATTCACCACATAAACCAGTCCAAAGTTAAAGACCACATGATACTCTCAACAGATGCAGAAAAAGCTTTTGACAAGATCCAAAAGCCTTTCATGATCAAAACCCTAGAGACAAGTTGGAATAGAAGGAAACATTATCAATATAATAAAAGCTGTATAAAACAAGCCAACAGCAAGGATTATACTCAATGGGGAAAAACTTGAAGCATTCCTGCTTGGATCAGGAACTAGACAAGGCTGTCCACTCTCATCACTTCTTTTCTTTTTTTTTATACTTTTTTATTATCTAAATCATTTTTATTCACATACACAAATAATCATCAGTTTAGTGCATAAGCATATTATAACAAATTTCCACTAATAAAAGTACAGAATTATTTTCTTCACAGAGAGAATGCCAAAGAATGAAAGGGAAGGCTATTATTCTAAGTAGTCTTTAACACTGCACATTCATATAAACATCCCACAAAGGTATCTCTCTCTCAACAAATTAGATTCTTTTTTTTTATTTGTCTCTGCTCATACAAACATAATAGGAACCCCTGTCCCCTCCCTCCCTCCACCCCTCCCTGGACCTCCCTGTTCCCTCCCCACTTTGTCCCTTCCTTTCCCCCCTCCCTTCCTTTCTCCCAGTGCCCTCTCCCCCCATCTCTGAAGCATCCTTTAATGAGTATATCAAACTTTCCTCTGGGTTCTCCTCTCTGATGAGGTGTAAGGACTCAGTGGCATTTCCTAGAACTCTTTCTTGTGTTCCCCTTAAGTATAGGAACATTATTGTGACTGTTAATCCCTTGCTTCTAAGGATCCTAGTGCCTTTAGTCCATGCTAGAATTTGAGGGGTCAACGATATGTTGGTCATTGCACAAATCATGCAGAGTCCTGTTATAATTGCTTCGGCCCTAACTTGTGTGGAGTATCTTACATATCATGACTCCGCCCATCCTTGTGTCCTTACAATCTTATCGCTCCCTCTTCTGCAAATTTCCCTGAGCTTCAGGATGGGGAGAGATTAGGCAGGTCTGATTCCAGGTAGTTGATATACAGTCTTTGATGTTCTGAATTATGGTTTGTTGTTTTTTTCAGTTTTGCTGTTCCTGCAATGCCCTTGGTTCCATTCTGATGGGTATTGGATGTCATCCCCTCGCCAGAGATAAAAACCTGTTAAATTAGAGTCTTCTTATAAGAGTCTATTCAAAGGATAGATGGAATAAAAGTAGACCGTGGTGAGAGAGGGGTCAATCACACATTTGCAAAATGGTTACCTTCTATCTGGCAGCCTATATGCCCTCCCCTTCTAGTAAGATCATACTCCATCAGTTGGAAATGATCAGGAAGGAAAGTCTGTGAACTTATTCAAATGTCTCAGTTCTTACTTGCAATCCTTGATGGTGGCCTATTTTCTCTGCTATAACTTGGTCCCCTCTGTTTCTGGTGGGGCCCTCCTTCCCCATTCCTTCTGTATATAGTCTTTACAATTACTGTAGGTATTACAGAAATTTGTCTTTGAGTGTCTCTAAGTGAGTTTGGTACTAGGATCCAGCTATTAGAGAGTACATGGCGCTTAATTTTCTGTGTCTGGGATACTTCACTCAATATAATTGTTTCTAATTCCATCCACTTCCTGGCAAATTGCATTAAATCATCATTTTTGATGGCTGAGTAGTATTCCATTGTATAAATGTACCATATTTTCCTTATCCATTCATCAAGTGTTGGACATTTGGGCTGATTCCATGACTTTGCTATTGTAAACAGTGCTGCTATGAACATGGTCGTGCTTGTGCTATCGACGTGAATTTTTGCTGTATGGAGGGTTATCCCAAAAGTGGCATATGGCATTTCAATCTTTAACTTCTTTAAGAATCACCAGACTGCTCACCAGAGTGGTTGTATGAGCCTGCACTCCCACCAGCAATGTAAGAGAGTTCCCCTCTCTCCACATCCTCTCCAGCATTTGGTATTGTTGTATTGTGAATTTTTGCCATCCTGACTGGGGTGAGATGATATCTCAGGGAAGTTTTGATTTGCATTTCCCTGATGGTTAAGGATATGGAGCATTTTTTAAGATATTTGTTAGACATTTTAATTTCATCCTTGGTAAAGTTTCTTTTAAGTTCCAAGGCCCATTTTTTAATTGGCCCATTTGTTTCCTTGGTGTTTAGTTTTCTAAGTTCTTTGTGCACTCTGGATAATAGAGCTCTATCAAATATGTGGTTAGTGAAGATTTTCTCCCATTCTGTTGGTTGCCTGTGTGCTCGAGGAGTTACAATCTCGTTATCTAAACAGAAGCTCTTTAATTTCACAAGATCCCATCTGTTGAGTGTTGGTTGTAGTGATTGTGCTGTTGGATGTTTATTCAGAAACTGTTGGCGTAGTCCAACCAGCTCGAGGGAGTTCCCAACCCTTTCAACTATGTTTTTTTTATTTTTTTAATTTTATTTATTCAATTGTGTATGTATGCATGTGTGTGCGTGCACGCGCACGCGCGCGCGTGTGTGTGTGTGTGTGTGTGTGTGTGTATGTGTGTGTAGAACCACAGACGAATTTGGGAACCACCATGGACACTTCCACCTCCTCCTTGTTTACTCTGCCCAGGGATTCACAGGGTCCGCCCTACCAGTACCGGAAACGCAGGCTGGCCCCGTCTACACCCAGCATCTATACATGGGGTCTAGGATCCAAACTCAGGACCTTCCACCTCCAAGGCAGAGGCTTAACCCCTGAGCCACCTCTCCAGCCCCTCAGCTATGGTTTTAATAGTCCCTGGCCTTATATTGAGGTCTTTGATCCATTTAGAGTTAATTCTTGTACATTGTGACAGGTACGGGTCCAATTTCAATCTTCTGCATGTGGAGATCCAGTTTTGCCAGCACCATTTGTTGAAGACGCTGTTCTTTTTCCATTGGTTTTTTTGGGCTCCTTTGTCAAAAATCAAATGGCTGTAGTTGTGTGGGCTTATATCTGGGTCTTCCACCCTTATCCATTGATCTGTGTGTCTATTTTGGCACTCTCACCACTTCTATTCAACATTGTGCTTGAAGTCTTAGCTGAAGCCATAAGACAACAAAGGTACTTAAAAAGGATTCGAATTGGCAAGAAAGAAGTCAAGTTATGTCTATTTGCAGATGATATGATTTTATATTTGAGTGATCCCAAATACTCCACCAGGAAGCTCCTGTATCTAATGCAGAAGTTCAGCAGGGAGCCAGGATACAAAATAAATGTACAAAAATCAATGGCCTTCCTATATGCCCAGAATGAAAGAAGTGAAAAAGCCCTGAGAGAAATAATCCCATTTACTATACTCCCTAAAAAAAATGAAATACCTTGTTATAAACCTAACCAAGGAAGTAAGAGAACTTTACAATGAAAACGTTAAAACCCTAAAGAAAGAAATTACAGAAGACACTAGAAGGTAGAAAGACCTGCCATGTTCCTGGATTGGCAGAATCAACATCATAAAAATGACCATCCTACCAAAGGCAATATACAGATTCAATGCTATACCAATGAAAATCCCAAAGCAATTCTTCAAAGAAGTTGACCAAACAATCTCACAATTCATATGGAGGCACAAAAGACATAGGATAACAAAAACAATCCTGAGTAACAAAAACACTGCTCGTGGTATCACCATACCAAACCTTAGTCTATACTACAAATCCATATTTATAAAAACAGCCTAGTACTGACTTCAAAATAGAACCACAGATCAATGGATAAGGATCCAAGTCCCATATAAAAGCCCACACAATTACACACAATTACAGCCATTTAAAAATGAGCCTTGGAACTTAAAAGAAGCTTTACCAGGGACGAAATTAAAATGTCTAACAAATATCTTAAAAAATGATCCACATCCTTAGCCATCAGGGAAATGCAAATCAAAACCTCCCTGAGATTTCATCTTACCCCAGTCAGAATGGATAAAATCCACATTACAAACAGCACCAAATGCTGGAGTGGATGTGGAGAGAAGGGAACTCTCCTACATTGCTGGTGGAAATGCAGACTTATACAACCACTCTGGTGAGCCATCTGGCGATTCATAAAAAAGTTAAAGATTGAAATGCCATATGACCCTGTTATTCCACTTTTGGGAATAATCCCTCATACACCAAAATTCACCTAATGTCACAAGCATGACTATGTTCACAGCAGCACTGTTCACAATAGCATAGTCATAGAATCAATCCTAATGCTCAACAGTTGACAAGTGGATAAGGAAAATGGGGTACATTTATATAATGAAATATTACTCAGCCATCAAAAATGATGAATTAATGAGATTTTCTGGGAAATGAAGTGAAAAAATTATTTTGAGTGAAGTATCCCAGACACAGAAAATTAAGCACCGTATATACTCCCTAATAGGTGGATCCTAGTAGCAAAACCACTTAGTGACACACTGAAAGATAAATCTCTTTAATACCTACAGTAATTCCAAAGATTATAAGCAGGGAAGGAAGGGGAAGGAGGGCTCCACCAGAAACGAGGAGAGAGGGGTTCATGCTACAGCAGATAAATTAGGTCACCATCAAGGATTGCAGTAAGTAATGAGACATCTGGTTCGTTTATTGCAAGTCCATAGCCATCTTATAAAGGCAGAAACTGCAAGGGAATTCAAGAGTGGGGAAATGGGCAACCAATCATCTTAAAGTTCAAGCCAGCACACAAGCTGTATGTAGCAAGATTTCTTCAAAACATCCTGAGCTACGCCCTCTTGACCTCCTCCTTCAAAACATCTTTGTTTAAGCTTGCCAGACCACTGAGGTCACCAGATTGAGGCTCCCACATATCCCCCTTTTTGTTTTGTAATGAAGTGGGCTCAAAGGGTTGTTCCTCAAGCGAATCCCACAAGTTCTTTAAGAAGGCTTTTAAGCCTTCTCTAATGATCCATGAGCATAGTATCAAGTATGTCCAACATCCCATAAATCCCAATATGAGCCTTAGTTGTTGTCCTCTCTGGATAGGTCTTCTCAGTCAGGCAAGTTGGCATCAGTGCCATGCATGGCAGCAGGTAGCTTGGGGAAGTTGCACACGTCCCATACAGACAATACAGGCCTGTCTGATCTGGTTTTCCTATATATCTATCCTTTTTGACAGCCAGCGGGAGCCAGAGTGTTTTTTTGTTGTTGTTTTTTGTTTTTGTTTTTTTTTTTGCTCTGACCTTGTTGACCCCACTTCAGAGGGGGTGCAGCATAATGGACTGTGCATGGCTTATGTTGGATACTGCCCTCGTGTGGAGCCTTACCCATCATTGACTGCCAGCCCTGGAAGGACCTCTCCTCTGGAAGGCATGCCCAGATATGTGGATAGTAGATTGGACCAAGGCCTCACAAAGTCCAAGCTTGAATAGCATCTCTGGGGGGGCCATGGCATGGATGTTCAAGAGCCATAAACATCTGTAGCATGGTCTTGTTGATGGAGCGCTGCTGAGAGATGTGCTGAGGAAACACTTAAGCAATATAATTATTAAAAGAACAATTCTTTCTAGATGTTAGGTCAAACCCAGATCGACTCCACCTTGGTTTAGCTAAGGTATCAATCAGTCTATCTTGAGTTAGGTTAGGCCTATGAAGATTACAGTTATCATTTTCTCTGAGCACATCGTGGATAGTTTCTGAAAGAGAAAAAGTGAAGAAGGCTGTCTCAAGGGATTTTTACCCCTTGGTTTAGTTTGTTAGTCTGGGGATGATTCTTTTGGGTCTCCTTTATGAGGATCCTCTTGTGGATAGAATTTGAGATTCCTTGCCTGAATCCATATCAGGGAAGACTCTCCAATTGGGAAGACACATCCAAATCCTCTTCCCATAGTAATCAAGGGATCAGGTCCCCTCCAATGCCCAGTTAGGGGTCCTTCCAATGCACCTTGACAGAAGGTTTGGTGGATAGGCTTCCCCAGTGTTTTTGGAATCTTGATTCAAGTTGTCCCTTTTAAAAATTTAAAATGTTGAATGTAAATAATGCCAACCCTAGCTGTTGGTGTGGGCTTACTCCCTCTTTTTGTTTTTATAATTGGGACTTTAATTTGGTTGGGTATGGGGTTATCCAGCAGAAAGGGATGTCTTTCTGGAATTTCAAAGATCTTCAAAGACCTTGAGAGACCCATCCCAGCATGGCTATTCTAAACCTGCCTACTTTACCCCTTAACCTATTTGAGGATCCAGACTGCTCAAGGGATGAGGAGTGACGACCACTCTCTGTCTCTTCCTGATGAGTTGGGACGATGAAAGTGAGAGTAGTCTGATGTCTTCATCTATTAAGTGCTGGAATGGTCTCGAAGTCTTTGACAGATGGCTTTATTAGTCTCTGACAGATGGCTTTATTAGTTTAAAGTCCCTTTAAAAGAGACAAAACACAAGTTAAACTTTTAAGATCTACATAAAGATTAAATCATTAATTTAGAAGGCACATGGGATAAACCAAATAAGCTCAGCAATCTTACTGTGGGTATAGGCAAGAGTTATTAAAGAAAATAATGTTTGTAAGGTGTAAAAGCTAAAAGCTAATCTACATACTGGAGATCTTTTTCCTCTGGTAGCTGTGAATCTCTATGTTCACATTTTAAAACCTGTTTAAAACAATGTGAACTGCATATCTTGTTTCATTAAACAAAGGAATGTCTAAAAGCAACATCATTAAGCATATAAGGAATCTCAGTAGTTACTTTGTGAGTGACTGATGAACCTGTCATTTCCCTGATCATTAACATTTTAGTAAAATCAAAGATTGACAAAAGCCTAGGAAGGAAGTTGAGCACTAGAATTTTGTGCTCCCTTGTCTATCAACATAGAAACAAAGAGGATTCCCATTTGCATGTTAAACCCAAGGTTCTCATGAGATGCTCAACCTGGCATTTTGGGCCTTCTTTTGCTGTATATCAGCAGCAAACTCCTTTTTCCCACTGGAAGGAAGCAAAGAGCTTCAGGCCATTTTTATTGGTCCCCACTAGAGGGCTTGATCCCTGGGCCCTGGGGCTTAGGGGGCAATCTTTTCTCCAGTAGAGATTCCCATAGTTGGGACATAGGCCACAAGAAAGCTTCCTGTGCTTGCAACCATCTCAAAGCACTCAGTCTGGTCATATTCTATCGGAAGGGGTCCTAGGTTGGTCTGTTTGGGCATGTCTGTTGCTATTCTATCTAGCCTCTTAGGCAAATGTCAAGTTTTGATTTCTTTCTTTTATGATTTTTTTTTCTTTCCTTTTTCCAAATTAAGTCCTAGGTTACCTGCCCTTGAGAAGTTGGGATTTTATAAGTAACCAAATTCCTGCTTAATCAAAACAGATAGTTGAAATACATTTGAATACATGAAGCTTAATTCTTAATGTCTAATTTTTGAGGCTCAATGTCTTTTCTTTTATAGCATGGAAGAAGCATAACTGATAACATTTTCTTTTAACCATTATTTCTAATTTTTAATCTTTTTATAAACCTAACACTCCATGAACCTTTATATCATAGTTTAACATTCTTTTCTAAGTAACCAACTCATAAACCTCCTGTACACATTTTAATTTTTAAGTGAGATTTTTTATCCTATAAACCTTTTTTAAACCTCTTGCATATCCACATACCATATATATTTTTCCATATTTTCTTTATCCTATTTGATGGTTTCCTGTTGTTTTCACATTAGTTATTCTGTAAGAAATGTCCTTTAAAAGAGGCTATAACAGTATACCTCATCTTAAAAATCATATATCTGAATTAAGTTAGCAAGATTATAGCAGAACACAAGAGTACACCTGGAATTAGAAAGCAGACTTGTCCCCAAGGAAGGTAGGTCATACAAACCAGGAGAAGGAAGAAATTCCAATGAATTTCTCAAAAATCAGATTTTTTTTCCCTTCTGTTAGATATGTTGACATTACACACGGAAAAACAAACTTTTAAAGAAATTACAAAAGTGATGTTATCAGATCCTAGGTAAAAACACAATACCACTTTTTATGAAGCTTCATAAAAGTCAAGATAAAACAAGATATTTAGTCAGTACGTACTCTGCCTTTTTAATTTTATCAAAATGATTCATTTTTAAGTGTGCATGTGCATTTAAATTGGGCATGCCAAATAATGAACAGAGTCAAAGAACAAAATGCAATTATAAGCATGCAATAAAATTTGAAGTGACCATAGCTGTTATTTTGAAACATAAAACATACATATTATAGTAAATGTAGGTAACCAAGAAAGTTAGAGCTTTTTTAAAGTAACCCTTTATTGTCACAGGCAACATACAAAGAACAACAGACAGTTTTTCTGGTCCCTCCAGTGCATGAGGAGCAAAGGCTTTTTTAAATCAAGCAGGACCCAGTTTAAAACACACATCTACTGACCTAGAAAGTGAGCCATTCATCAGAACAGAGGGTGGTAAATTTCCCTTTTTTTATCTCAACACTCAGATTCTGGGTTTTTTCCCTAACATTCTTAAAATGTCCTGGCAAACAGTCTGTCCCATTGTTTCATCCATCTATGTCCACACAAAAGATGACACAAAATTAATATAGACAGTTCCCACTTGCAGGCACAGAGCCCTCCTAGCAGGGACTGAGGAATTTGTACGATGGTCTTCCTCAGCCCCACCCCTGAGTTCCCCGCTCTAGCCTGGTGGGGGCCATGCCTGCGCACAGATTTAGGAGAGGTTTTCATGAGGGCATATGGGGGGGCTCTCGTCTAGACTGCCTCCATCCCCATCTCCCTTGAGTGGAGCTAAATCTGGATACAGGCGACTGGTCCCATTCTGCAGCTGCTCGCTTGTATTCTTTTGCAGCTCCTGGACTGCGCACCACCCTTCCCCCTTGATAAAGGGAACCACGTGGGCCAGGCACGCTCCCGCAGCAGCCACTCTCCTGCATCATTCTGGGGCTCTTGGAGCAGGCGCCACCCCCGTCCTTTGCCTCCGTAGGGCATCTCTTCATGGCGCTTGCAAGGGCACAGTCCCTCTCTCTTGTGGGGGGTGGTGGTGACAGCCCTGTGCACCATTCAGGAGGTTCCTTGCGTGTGCACAGTGGTGGGGTACAATCCAGTGTGGAATCCTCCAAGTGGCAGGCATGCCCGCTGCCCCCGCAGCTTTCCCCACCCTGCCATGCCTCAGCGAATTTTTCCCAATCCTCTTGAGCATGCAGCACTGGGGTACCGCCCAGTGGAGTATTGATCTGCTGATCCTGAGAGCATCCCGAATGACATATGGATAGTTGGGTTAGCTGCTTGGTTTCTCTCTGCTTGAACCTCGACATTCTTCCTTAACAAGGGCACACCATTTATTGAATGTGGGACTAGGGAGGATGGCCTTGCTGAGATCCATCCAGTCTTTAGTAATACAGGGCTGGTGGGCTAGACCCTGGTGTAATGTCTCTACCCAAGGTGAGTTAGACCTGTCTTCTGCTGCAGCCTTTTTTAACTCCTTGAGGTCTTTAGCCTCCCAAGGATACCAGGCTGCAGGGCAGTTCCCTCCGGGGTTGAGGTTTACTGGGAACGCTTTAAGGGCCCTATGATCTGGTTCCCAGTTAAGGTCCCTATAGGCTGGAGGTTGGGGCCATAAAGTTTCATAATCCACATCTCTCATATTCTTTGGTGAGGGTGAGCTAGGAAGAGCTGTGTACAGCTGCTTGAGGGGCTTTCTCTCCAGAGACTCATTTTTACCTTCTTGGGCCATTTCTAAGGGCCTTATTGGCCATTCTGTCACTTTAGGCCACAGAGGTTTTAATTTTAAAATGTTTTTCCTCTCCTCATCAAATGTTTCCCAATCTTCGGGAGACAGATCAGTGCTAGTTGGCCTGGGATCCGAGTGAGCAGAGAGCTCATGACCCTCGAGTTGAAAGCATGATTTAAGGGCGGATATGGTGGGATAGAAGCCTAATGGTGGGCCAATCCTCTGATGGATTTCTCTCTGTCTCAGGAGTCATTCGACAAGGGACTAATCATCCCAGTCAAACAGATTGGCAGGTGTGATCCAGGGGGAGAGTTGTATAATCTCCTCCCAAAGCTTTAAAGCCTTGGAATCAGAGATTTCCAAGCTCCTACTTTTTTTTTAATTTTTTATTATTACTATTATTTATTCAACTGTGGGCATATGCGTGTGTATGTGCACGCGCGCGTGTCTGTGTATGTGTGTGTGTGTCTGTGTATTTGTAGACCCACGGACGAATTCGCGAACCACCATGGACGCCTCCACCTCCTTCTGCCCCGGGATTCACAGGCTCCTCCCTACCAGGACCAGAAGCGCAGGCCGCCCCCCGCTTCTGCCTGGCGTCTATACGTGGGATCTGGGATCCGAACTCAGGACCTTCTGCCTGCAAGGCGGAGGCTTAAGCCCTGAGCCACCTCTCCAGCCCCAAGCTCCTACTTTTAAGCATTGATCTCAGCACCTTGAGTGCTGGGTTTTCAGACTTAGTAGTTGCATTATCCATCTCTTAAGGTCTCACTCACCTCAAAGATTGCTTGACCCCAATCGAATTCTTCATGCTCCACATTGGGCACCAGAGGTGGGGGTCCCCTGGGATTGCAGCTCCGTCCTGCAGGCCAGTCCCACAGATCCTCCACAAGGGGCATGGGGAAAGGTGAGTGCCCTGTCCGCGCCCTCCTTCCCGAGGACAATCAGATGCGACAGGGAGTCTAGTCAAGCAGGAACTCGTTTATTGCAAGTCCATAGCCATCTTATAAAGGCAGAAACTGCAAGGGGAATTCCAGGGTGGGGAAATGGGCAACCATTGACTAAAGGTCAAGCCAGCATGCAGGCTGTATGTAGCGAGATTTTTTTCAAAATATCCTGAGCTACCTACCCCCCCTTTGGCTTCCTCCATCAAAACATCTTTGTCTAAGCTTGCCAGACCACCCAGGTCACCTAGACTGAGGCCCCCACAGATAGTATCTTCTATTTATATCTCTCAATAAATGAAAGGTTCAGAGCAGTTACTGTTTCTCAAGGACAACAATGTTAGCTGAACATAACGATCCTGGGAAAATTAGTGACAAACATTTAATAGTATCTTTTTTATGTGGTTTGACTAAAAGTTTCCATGCCTGAATTTGGACAGCAATTTATCAGAATTTTCTTGGCTTTATCACACAGAGAATGCCAGAGTCATACTGATACCTTAGGGACTCTTGGTGACAAAAAAATGTATTTTTCTTTTCTAGAATTAAAAGAAATTGTGGGGCTGGAGAGGTGGCTCAGGGGTTAAGCCTCTGCTTTGCAGGCAGAAGGTCCTGAGTTCTGATCCTAGGCCCACTTATAGACTCCAGGTGGAAGCGGGGTGGCCTGCGTTTCTGGTCCTGGTAGGGCGGAGCCTGTGAATCCGGGGGCAGAGTAAACAAGGAGGTGGAGGCGTCCATGGTGGTTCCCGAATTGGTCCATGGTTCTACACATACACACACACACACACACACACACACACACGCATACATATATACATATGCATACACGCACAATTGAATTAAAAAAACGATGTGATTTAAAAAAATTGTGGTTAGATTCACTATTTGTACTCTCAGTCTTATTTTATGAAAGTATATCTAAAATGCAGTTTTTCATGTTTTTTTCCCTTTTCCTAGACGACTTAAGTTTTCATTGGCTTAGAAGATGTGTAATTTGTCTTCAACCAATTGTTAACCAATTGATATCCAAATGTTATTTTCATAACAATTGTATAGTAATAAAGGCACTTGTAATGTTAACATCAGACCAGTCCATCATAGATGATTTCCATTGGATATATTTTTAAAGTCAGAGGACTTCTTCTGACTTCTGAGCCAATGCCATATTATAAGAGACATGATAGTTAAGGGACCCCATTAAGTAACCATATAATGACATTATTTTGGAAAAGACATTGGAAAGTCCTGAGACTAACTCAAAAAGATCAGGGTCATATTAGATACAGGTATCAACTTATGGTTCAGGGTTTGAGCTCTGGTTACATTTGTGAAAAATTGGTAGTCGAGTTAAGCCCAAAGTGAACCTGCAGGATTATCTAGTTGACAGGGAAGAATACCCAAGGTGGGTGTGATTAGTCACAGGGTAGATGAATAAAATGGAGGGAACTGTTTGAGAAAGTAATCATTCTTCTATATATTTGGCCAAACATGCTGGTCCAGTAAGTAAGCATTGTCCCACTCTCCGTCATTATGTGGATATTGTATGGCCACTGTCATTGGCCCCTTGGTGACAAGGAACTATAATAAGATTATCTTAAGAGAGAAAAATACTCTTTTTCCCTTAAACTGTTTTGTCATTATTTATCAGCAATCCTGCAAGCCATCTGCTACAACAGTTACATATTAAGTACTCTATAGTGTCATAATTAGTCTCCATTGAGGAGAATTTAATAATCACACCTGCTTCCTATCACAACACACATTGCAATTTTTATTGAACATTCTCTCATTATGGTATGTGTGTTATTTATTTAGAATAGATTTAAATTTCCCACAAATAGCATCTAGATTCTATCACTTTCACACTAAGCAGCACTAGTAGCAATGACTCTATTGGAATCAAACATGTTTGCAAGAGTTAAATTTTTATGTTAGAGTAAAATAAGGAGAGTCTTTCTATATCCCATAAAATGGGAAATAATATTGTAGATCAAAAAATTTTAAATCTGTTACAAAGTTCTTCCATGCACTTAAAGGGTTTTGCTTCTTTGCTATAGAGATACTGCTGACTGTTGACTTCCCTCAAAAGCTAGCAATATTCACTTTCGATAATTAATTAACTAATCAATATTTTTTAAATTTTTTATTATTATTTATTCAATTGTGCGTGTGTGCGTATGTCTGTGCGCGCGCATGTGTGTATGTGTGTGTGTGTGTTTGTAGAACCATGGACGAATTCGGGAACCATCATGGACGCCTCCACCTCCTTCTACCCAGGGATTCACAGGCTCCGCCCTACCAGGACCAAAAGCCCAGGCTGCCCCCGCTTCCGCCTGGCGTCTATACATGGGATCTGGGAACCGAACTCAGGACCTTCCGCCTGCAAGGCAGAGGCGTAATCCCTGAGCCACCTCTCCAGCCCACTAATCAATATTTTATTGACAGATTTATAGATTAAAAAAATTAATGAATTCAAGTCGTTTTCATCCAATATGAATGCATCCATTCTCCTCTCCCATTGAAAACTTTCTTCTTCCCCATAGTCTCCAAAGATTAATGTTTTGATATTTGGACATGATGTCAAACTGTCATTTAATTACTTATCAATGTTCCCATTGACCATTGAAGCTCTCAGCCTTTGACTTAGGGCAAACTTTTGTAACAAAAAGTGTTTGATAGAGAATCACAACTGACCAAAGAGTATAGCTTATGTAATTGTAAATTGCTTGATAGTAAATAGGACATCTAAATCAACATCCATACCATGGCTGAGGAAAAAATTGTGAGAGAAGGGTGGCAACATTGCAAAAGCCAAAGGGTGATGCTGCCAAATTGTGCCTTCCCCCACAACTCCCTAGGACACCCACAAAATTTGACATGTCCATGCTTCTTCAAGGAAGAAGAAGACTTCATGGAATAATACACTTCTGAAACTTTGCCCCTTCATCATGAAATTATTGGCCTGGTCAAAGTGATTTCTAAATGCTATTCATTAATTATTTTACTACGTGCTTATATTCTCTGTCAGTTTCAAATGAATACAATGAATTTTTATAATTTATTAATTATATCACTATTATTCTGCCTCCTTTCCCCCCTACTCCAACTAAAATATGCTCATTATTGAAGTGCTTTCATTAGGAATCTAAAACCTTTCTTGGACAGTACAGGTCTTTTCCTAGTGGAATGAAAATGACTCATGTGACATTAAGCTACTCATTCTGATATGAAAATTATTGACCAAAGTTCAAGTAATATGTTTACTTGTTGGGTCCACATTGTTTCCTCCTCAATAGTAGCAATAATATTTGAAGACAGAGCATCCCCAGTCAATTTCATATATGAACCCAGTAATCATTGAATGAATGATTCTTGGCTAATCCGGAAATACATGTGACAGCGCTTCAAGCAAAGTTGTGCAAATGTCTTATATAATAAACACTTCATTTTCTTTCAAAAGGCTTTCTTTTCTCTTGTAAATTCCAGGATGCAGAGTCTCCCTAGTGTAATGAATGTTTCTTATCATTGCATTATGTAGATGTGACCTATTCATAGTAAAATCATCTGCATCTATATATTTGAAATTGCTAATTTATGAAAGTAATACATTTCAGATTTTTAACAACAGTACAATGACTTTTTTTATTTAGTTTCAGTCTTTGTGTTTTGCACATGGGAATGCAACCTTTTCACCATGATTCTATATAATTGGAACTAAGAATACCAATTAAAAAGAAAATTGATCACTTTGAAATATAGGCTAGACTCTCACCAGTGTGATAAAGGACAGGAAGACAGAAAGAAAATCTATATGTGAAGTGCTGCATGCCATTTCATATAAAAATGAAAATTCAGTATAATTTTCTATAAATAAAGCCATTACCACTATAAAAATTGATCCAAAAGTCACTATATATTAAAGTTTTTATTAAGTTGGAACCCTCTGGCCTCTTTAAAATTTCTGAAAATATCTTCTTGAGTCAAAGAATTATTTGTGTGAGATGCTCATATTGGCACAATTTTTTATTGGCACACAAGGAATCCAATTTCCAGGTTCATTACCCAAAACAACATAGAAATTTGAGACAAGAAAATATCTTAGTGCCTGAACTATAGATCAAACTATAACTCACAAACCCCATTCCCTCATGGATTATTACGATAAAAAGAAAGAGGGAGAGAAAAGGCAATTTTTCTGCCCACTTGATCGATGTTCCATTTGACCTCTGCAAAGCCCTCTTGCCATAACCTTTTAAATACCATCTGCTCTTTTTGTGAGGAGTGTGATGGGAGGGAGACACTCCAAGACAGCAATTGATTATAAGAACATTAATCAAGGACATGGATTATCTGTAGCATGACACTGTGTGCTGTAGTTAAGCAATCTGACATTCAATATGATTGGAAGGACTAATTCTTATGTGGAAGCCTGGAACAGACTTACTAGCACATGTTTAAAGACACTATAGCAAATAATGTGTGTGCACTCAATGGAATCTATGACAAATTCTAGCAATTCGAGGCTTAATTTGTTTACCTAGGCTAATGAGAATGGATTGATTAGAATGTGTACTCAAAGAATGCCCTACACAGTTGAGGCTTATTGTAAACACAAGCACAGAAAAGACTGTAGTCTTTGCTTAGCATTTCAGTGAACTGTGGTATTTTCTAATATAATATAATTGCAATAATGCATATAGATATTCAGTATATTTTTTTTCTTTTAATATATGCATGTGAAATAGAATTTACCTCATAAGAAAAAAATAACTGTACAAAGAAACTTTTTAAGTTTCTGATATATATCAAATTTAAAAATTTTCCTATTAATTACATTAGGAAGAATCTTCAACATTCATTTCTAGAGGATTTCTTTAAACAAAAATAACTGTCAAAATAAATAAACATGAAGACCGATTACAAAATAATGTTAAATGAAATTGCTGTGAATGTACATATTTAGTGTTATTAAAGAAGAAAAGAGAAGAAAAACAGGAGAGAAAATGAGAGAGGAAAGAAAGAAATTCATTAAATTTATTCTAAGCATTTCTTTATATTTACTTTTCAGAACACGCGAAATGATAATTTATACAGTGATTTAGAAAAAGATTCTCTTCACCATTCAAAATGACAAATCAAGTTAAGTCAGGAAATTAATCAATATAAAATACTGGAATAGTATTCTCCTTTTTAATGAGTATTTAAGTGCCAAGCAGCTAAAAGAGTGATTAAAAAAATAAAGAATATTTTACAGAGTCAAGAAAAATATTTTAATTAAGCAAAGTAAAGGTGTTTGTCATTTATCTATAACCATGTTATTTTATCTGTTATATCAGTCAATTCTTACTCCATAGAGTCTTAAAAATAAACAGAAATTGATGCTCCCGATCTGTCTTCCTCTACAAAGCTAATTGCAGATAAGAATTTCCCAATGGGGGAAAAAGGCAATAAAAAGCACAATTTCTTTAAATAAAGCTCTTCAGAATAATCTTTGATCTCTTTCATCTGAACTTATTAGACTCATTTAAAAATCATGTCATACTAAAAGAGGAATAAAGTATAACATTTATTGGTTTCAGTTGTTAAAAAAAAAAAAGACAAAAAGGAAACCCAAATCCAGCAATCACAGCAGAAAAAAAAATATGTGAGTTCTCCTAGGAAAATTGCTGCAATACTGTTGAGCTGGATGAGAGAGCAATTTCAATACTGTGGAGAAAAGAAATAAAAGAACTGCAGAGGAGTCCAGGAAGAAACACTTGCCTTGTTCCAACCTTGGACAAAGGCTGCGCTTCCAGCAAAAAGTGTTTTCATGAATGAGTCCTCATCATACTCATCTCAGCCCCAAGGTATTCAGTCTGCACATGGGCCGAGAGTAAGGAAGAACTTGACATTTTTCCCTCATGTGTTCAGCCTTCATTGCCTCTTAGTTTCTCTCTTCTCCATGGCACCACTGGGCTACATTTTGGTTTTTCATGAGTTACACTTACAAGTATTTTTCTTATCATGCTTGTTTTTATTTGATCTATTTTGTAAGGCTTTTGTTTAACCTTCTATTATCATGAGTTTACAGTTGTTTACAGGTAATTTGCAGCTTGAACAATCAAAAAAAGACATTTATGTTGTTTTGTAACTAACTGAAGTTTTGCTGAGTGTTCTGTGAGTTTCCATCTATGTTTCTACTATGAACAGTGAAAATTGGATGCAGTGATGGTGTTTCTCACCTAGCTGGTTTTCTGTAGGCTAGAAAAATTTCATAATGTCAGGGCATATAAGTGTTTTTATTCCCCGAATGGATTCTACAATCTTCAACACAGGGGATATTAGATGGTATTGTATAAGAAGAGCTTGGCTAAGATGGGTTCTGTTCAGTAAGAGAACACAATTTTAGTGTTTCTATTCTGGGGTTTTTTTTTTGTGGCTACCAAAATTCATAGTTTTTGCATTATGTATCGCTAGAAAAAACAAGAAAAATCAAAGTTTACTTCAATTTTTCATTTTCAACATACAGTTAACACATTTCTAAGAAATTTCACTCACTATCCCTGGTTTAAAATGTTCCATCTCACCCTTAACGTTTGCAGCACCTGTACGTCCTCATTTTCTGAAAAATCCTAGCATTTATCTTGTTTCACATGATGGTCTTTTTCTTAAAATCTTTCAGATTTTTATATCCTGCTAATCCAGCTACATGAATTTGCATTGTTAGATTTGTTATCAAAGCAAAAGAAAACAAATATAACAACACAATAATCTAAAGGAAAAATGACATGTCAAAGCCCAGAGAAAGTAGTTTGTCTCTTGTAGAGGACATCCATCCAACAGCTGCTGTCTTCTGTGACTTCAATAGATGTGACACAGAAGGAATTTTACTACCACTCTCTCTTTATGTTGGTGAAACAAAACAGAAATCAAATACAATTGATGTACTTTATGAAACAGATAATGTGGAATATATTGATGGCAAAATAAATGACAAATCTGGAAAAATACATATGCATATTCACATGCAATATTTATTTTCTTTACATACTGTGATATGGCTTTTTAAAAAAGAAAATGAAAACATTATTGATATTAATACCTTCATTATATCCAATAGTCTTTGTATTTTGAAACTAGATAAGCAAATAAATTAATTCAAAATACATTTTTGTAATAATGTAATTATTGTGAGACATATTTCCATTCAATTTACACTTATTTCATTTTTTCTTTTTCTGCAATTTGCATTTAAATTTTAATAGAGTTACTCTCATTATTCCTTTCCAAATTGACTTAGATTTATTTCCAAGGAAAAATTTAAAGCATGTAAAACATGTTTTCAGGAAGTGCTAAAATCATCTTCCTATGTGGTAGAATATTACCAGATTGCTTCATTTTTACATACTGAATTAATATTTTATATTAACCGAAGATATTTTGGTGTATTATAGGAAGTATTCAAAGCTTCATGATCAAAATTAAAGATAATAAACACAAAATAAAAACTTCCTAAACATTCTATCACTTAATTAAGTATTTTTTTCTTCTTCTCATCATTTAGCATTTACTGTCTGTGGGTGTGTTTGTAATTACTAAAAGTTAATTGTTTTACCTGAAGCTCTCCAGCAAAGAGTCATTCAGGAATACTTATTGACTTCCCCTTGGTGAAGCACTGTTCCAGAAACAGTGAGATTATTGAAATAGAAAAATCCTCACAGAGGAATAAATAAGCAATTACGAAGCTGGAGATAAGTCTAATGAGCATGGGGAGGTAGAGAAGAATGGAAATGGATGCTTTAGGGACATGGGAGTCCAGGTAGATAGCACTGCAAGGTGACCACAAGGGAAACATCTTAGTGGCCCACTCAGGACAAAATGGTCAATACACAGACAGGGGAAACACCCAGAAAAAGCACAATCAATGAAACTCTAAGAAGATATGGATTGAGTCATATGGCAGGACACACAATGTTTCCTGCAATCCCTTTGAAAATCTGATCTTTGAAAAGAGCCTAGTGTTTCCAAAAGGTCCCTGCACAAGTTAGATGCAATCTGGATAAACACATGTGAGCATAAAACTTACTCCATTTTATTTTCATTGTATTGCCTCAACCTAGTCTTCATCTTTGCTTCCTTTGCCTCTTCACACACCAACTAACACTTTCCAATCTGTCAACAAAAAGCTGGCAGTGAAAATAGTAACAAGAGTAGTTGTTCCTTTCTAAAGGAACTTTTATTAGTTAGAATTGAGTTATGAAT
Organism: Typhlomys cinereus; assembly: GCA_023101885.1. Taxonomy (NCBI): domain Eukaryota; kingdom Metazoa; phylum Chordata; class Mammalia; order Rodentia; family Platacanthomyidae; genus Typhlomys; species Typhlomys cinereus. The sequence goes on along the minus strand of JALPQD010000232.1, from coordinate 805,258 downwards.
GATGTGTATATATATACATATATATAATTCAACTCAACATTTCTATCTTCTTCCATGCAGCCTTATGAAACTATTAATCTTTCTCTCTGTGACATTGTAGCATTAAGATAGATAGATAGATAGATAGATAGATAGATAGATAGATAGATAGATAGATAATTCAACTTAATGAGTGACATACTGAGTTTAGTTTATTTGCACTTTCTCCTCTCTTAAATTTCCAGATATTTCCACGAGTTCAAACTTGTCTAACATCATGTATTCCATCATCTAATATTCTCTTTAGGCCCTTGTTTAGATATCCTAAGGGCTTCTTCAATAGTACCAAAAAAGTTATTCTGATCTTGGTTTTAGAAGGAACTTGATAGAAGCAGCCATATCTCAATGCTTTGCTGTCACAAGACATCACACAAATCAGAGCACCTACCTGTCCAAAAATGCGGAGACAATAATGCCCATCTACAAAATTCTACTAGACAGCTAATCTAGATATTTATATAATCTAGATATATATAATCTATTTATAATCTAGATATTTTTGGCTAATGATGAAATTCATAACCACAGACTCACAAGCATAAACATCATGTTAATTGTTTGTTGTACACATTTTCAAAATGCTAGCACCAATGAAAGCTGTAAATATCCTCTCGTTTTACAGTCTCTTGTTAATCTTACATCAGATGGCAGAGGAAGTTCATGTGTAGGCTGATCATTGTGGCAATCCTCCAAATAAGGTTCAGCTGAAGTACTTCTGACATTTTGAGTTGTTGATTATATTTCTTTATCCAAGGTTATCTGAATAACCTACCTTGTTTAACATCATTATTGCCCCCTACCCACTTATTTTTATTCGTTACATATGTATATATATTTGTGTATACATGTATATATGTATATGTCTGTATATATGTGTATACATATATATAGTGCATATATATGCATGTGTTCATAATAGTATATGGATCTACCTGTACATATGTGCATGTACATAGAGAGTCATATATCAAGTTCACTTTTCTCAAGAGCCATGTACCTCTTGTTTTAGACAGGGTCTCTCACAGGGACTTAAGATGTCACTAGGCTATGCTTGACCAGGCAGCTGCAGAGATTTCCCTGTCTCCATTCCCACATCATTGAGAAGAACAACCTATGGTTGTTTTTATGTGAGTGCTGAGTATCAACTTCAAGTCCTCACACTTCCATGGGAAACATTCTACTAAATGCTTTGTCACTTCATCTCTTTTCTACATTTTTATTTTAGTAGTAAAACTTATACATGCTAAAAATCTTTGGAGAAGATTTTATTCAAGGTCAGGACTAATGCAATAATGGGGAGAGTCAAATACCCCAAAGATAGCTCAGGATTTATAGCCCAGGACCACAGTGAAGAGGTCAATGAAGGAGAAATAACTAAGGCAGACACATGCTTAAATAGCAACAGCATCAGAACTTTGTCAAAGTGAATTAATAGGATTCTTCTAAAAGGAAGACCAAACACTATTAATGAAAAATAGAAAATGATAATTTTTACAGTTACCAAGAATGAGGTAGAATCAGGAGGTTCACTATACTCACTTAAAAGGGTTCTTTGCTATAATCAGGCTAATAGTCAAAGGATACAGAATGTCAAATTCAAGGCAGAGTTAAGATCTCACCAGATAGGGAGAGCATATAGTCTGGCAGATAGAAAGTAAACATTGTGCAAATGGGAGACTGACCCCCCCCCCACCGCAGTCTCCTACCTTTATTCCATCTACCTTTGGATATACTCTTATGATAAGACTCTGTTTTAACAGCTTTTCATCTCTGGCCAGGTGGTTATATCTAATACCCATCAGGATAGAGCCAAGGGCATTGCAGGAGCAGCAAAACTGAACAAACAATCAACAAACCATAATTCAGAACATCAGAGACTGTATATCAACTACCTGGAACCAGGCCAGCCTAATCTCTCCCCATTCTGAAGCTCTGGGAAATTTGCAGAAGAGGGGGTGGTAAGACTGTAAAGAGTACAAGGATGGGGAGGAGTAATGATATGTAAGATACTCCACACAAGTTAGGTCTGAAGCAATCATAATAGGATTTTGCATGACCTATGCAATGACCAACACATTATTGACTCCTCAAAGTCTAGCATGGACTAAAGGCACTAGGATCCTTAGAAACAAGGGATTAACAGCCACAATAGTGTTCCTACACTTATGGAGAACACTAGAAAGAGTTCTAGGAAATGCCACTGAGTCCTTACACCTCATCAGAGAGGAAGGCCCAGAGGAAAGTTTCACATATACATTAAAGGATGCTCCAGGAATGGGGGAAGGAGGCACTGAGAGATAGGGAGGCAGGGGGAGAAAAGACAGGGAAAAGAGGGGAGGGAGCTAAGGGGTCCAGGGAGAGATGGATGGAGGGAGGAGACTGCTGTACCTATTAAGTTTGTATGAGCAGAAATTAATTAATTAATTAATAATTAAAAAAAGAACCATGGGCCTCCTGACTATAGTTCACTTAAGGAAACTGTCAATTTCTTCAACCTCAAATATTGCCTAAGCACTGCCAAAGGTACTTTGTAGGGAAGAAAAACCTTGGAAGCAACTTTTTACACTAAATTTACTTAATATTTGTTGAAACTCCTACAAAAAGAGAATAAGTTAATGTGTCTTCTCTCTCCCCACGTAGAGCTGTCTCCTCCTCTCCCACACTCCCTCCTTCCACCAGCTGCTGCCTGCCTTCTGCTCTCACTTTCCCCTGCGTGTGTGATCCTTTGGACCCCATCTGGGTTGCCTATGTGCGGAAGTATTCAGGCACGCACTGAGCCAAACCAAAGAGCAGAGAAGCTTCTCTTCTCCTGTCCTTCATCAACCCAACCGCTGTCCAAAAGTGATGCAGAATCTCCTAAAATCATAATTTATTGGAAGCAACTTTACATAGACATTGAAAATTTTGTAAAAGATTGTACCTGATGCTTTCAGATTCCATATTAAAGTCTAGTATTATTTACCTATTTAGGTTAATCATGACCATGGGCTTTGCTTGGAAACCATGCCCTAAAGTCATCTGACAGCTTGGGGGAGTAATTTGTTTCTCATGGCTGTTTCAGGTCCTTTCTAACTATAAGAAGTATGTTGCAGTTACTCTGCACAGATTGTGATAAAACTATGACAAAACTGCTAAGGGGAACAATTTATACTTTGACAATAGTCTGGTTACAGTTCTAATTTCCGCTTTTCCAGTCTTATATGACAGTATGCATCATCACCAAAGGGTTGAGGAAACTGGCCACACCATCTTCACATGGCTGAGAGACAGATCATCCTTACTTGCCAGACCACCATGTTTGGCCATGTATACACAAGAATGCCCACCCATCTTAAACAGTTCTCTCCATTTTATTTACCTGTCTGAGGACTAGTTCCACCCACCATGGACTAGGCCTTCTGCATCAGTTAGACAGTCTCCTGCAGGTTCACTCTGGGCTTGACTCAACTACTAAGTCTCTACAAACATGCCCAGAACTTGAACCCTCAACCATCAAGTTGACACCTGTACCTAACTATGATAAGGTATGATACATATTTTACCATTGCTTTCTTGTATATTTTACTTTTTTAACTTCTCACAGTAAAGAAAGTGTAAAGGGATCATAAAGAAGAAAAGAAAGTTAAATATAACTTGTAAATTGTAAAGATAAAAATGGTGTCCTGTTAATAGGATTTTATACTTCTCTAGTGAGACTATTGATAATATTCTCATGAAGTAAATATAAATGTTTGTACAACTGTTCATTAAACTTAATTATTTCAGTAAGTCTATGTGGTGCAACAGCAGTACATCTAATTCTAGGTCAGAAGGTTGTGTGTTCAAATTATTTCGAAGTCGGGGCTGGAGAGGTGGCTCAGGGGTTAAGCCTCTGCCTTGCAGGCAGAAGGTCCTGAGTTCGGATCCTAGACCCCACGTATAGACACCAGGCGGAAGCTGGGGCGGCCTGCGTTTCTGGTCCTGGTAGGGCGGAGCCTGTGAATCCCGGGGCAGAGTAAACAAGGAGGAGGTGGAGGCGGTCCATGGTGGTTCCCGAATTCGTCCATGGTTCTACACACACATACACGCGCGCAATTAAATTAAAAAAATTTAAAAATTATTTCAGAGTCACAAAGAGCACTTTTTTTTCGTTTTTTAAAATAAATAAATTAATTTATTTTTTCCAGTCATACAAACTTAACAGGTACCCCGGTCCGCTCCCCTCCTCCACCCCTCCCCGGACCCCGTTGCAGAGCATGTTTTTTTCTAATTAGGCTTGTTACTGTATTCATATGTATTAAGTGTTTTTATATATTCAGGGAATATTAAGGTTTATCAGTTCTGATAGCATGGGTTACTTCTTACTAGAACTACTTTCCCTATTATTTCTAGAGAGAAAAATTTTTAACATATATTATAAAATATACTCCTATTAACAAACACTGTAATTAGATATCGAGCTATTGGAAAACAAATATATCTTATAAATAGATATATAAACAAGATAATTAGAAAGTTAATTTAGAAGCAGAAGCATGGAGTAGTAATAAGAAACACAAGTTGATTAAACTATTCTGCATTCTAGCTCATAGTCAATACAATGTTGTCCATTTTTCTTTGATTACAATGGCTGCTACATATTCTATGTTGTCATCAATGTAACATAGCCTTTTGAATCTGAAAAGCATGATTTATTTAGTTTATTTCATGAATTTCAATTCGCTACATGAAAGCAAAGTCACTGTATATATTTTCAACCCAATTAGTTGTCATATATTTAAATGGGGGATGTAAAATCATCACAGATGGTATATAAAAGATAAAGTAATAAGCAGAAAAAGAAGAGATACGATTTGATATTATAAAGTCATACTGTGGATATAGAACAAAAGAGATTTTGAAAAAAATAAAGATGTCAAAATCAAATGTAAAAAGGGTTTGGATATACCTTATTGTGAATATTATATTTTATTATTGATTTTCTGTTTTATCAAATATTATAGATTATTTTCATTTATGTTATTGAATTGTTCTGCATATATTTTAGTTATATTTCCTTATTTTATATCAGATTTTGCCTAAAATTAATTTATTCTTTATAAGTAACAACCAGGACTCATGAAAATAATTATAAGAATCACTAAGTTCACTTTATAACCACCCAGAGGGAATAATTCCCTTATATCTCCTGCTTGACAAAACATAAGAACATAATATTCTTGCCTACAAAAGTTAATAAAATACAAATTTGATATTTTCTTTTATGATCTAATTCATAGGAATGGGCTCCCAGAATTGTTCTTGGGTTTATTACAATGTGTTATAATAGAAGGAAAAATTATAATTATAGTTCAATATTAAATTTGACCTTATTTTCTAGGTTGCTGGATAAGGGGCTGGGCTAGAGTTAGGGCCATGGTTTGAAATGTGTCCCCCACAGACTCATATGTTTAGGGAGGCCATGGAACCTTTAGGAAGTAGAGCCTTGTTGGAAGAAGGCAGTCACAGGGGTTGGGCCTTGAGATGGATTAGGCCTGCTGTTGCCGTTAGCAGCTGTCAGTTTCTAATATGTCTGCAGTGATTTAGCCTCTTTCCAGACTCTGCCAGACTGCCATGCCATTTCTGCCATGAAAGGACTGCTCCTCCCCTCTGGAATCATAAGCTGAATAAATCTCCTTTGTCCTTTAAGTTACTTGATTTTGGATGTTCTCTCACAGCAATAGAAAGAGTAACTAATATAATTAGACTTTGGACTATCAATAAGCCAAATAGTTTAGCCTTGGTTAAAGCTAGTGATACAGTCAGCTTTAGGGCATTACTTGGAACTAATGCTACACCTCGGGTTAGGTCTAGGGCTTAGTTTATGGTTAGGAATGGGACAGTCGATAGGGCTATATTTAGTGTATTGACTCATGATAGGTCTCAGTCTAGTGTTAGTGCTCATGTTTTGGATAAGATTAGTGCTACAGTAAGATGTTTGACTTCTTTTGCAAATAATACGGTATCAATTTTCAGGCTAAAACTAAAATTAGACTTAGGATTTATACAATTTACAGTGCTATATGGAGTTCACAGAGGCAAACTAGATCCAAAGCTCAGTTGGGATACATGGCATTGTTATTGTGCTTGCCCATTGGTGTTCCTACAGTTTGGCAGTCATGTATCTTATAGTTATATCAGGAATTATGGAATCAGCTAGGTTTAAAGCTAGGATATGGACTGTGGATAGGCCTCCATTTAGTTCAGAGATACATAATGCCTTCTAAAACTTTGTTTAAGAATGGGGAATTGTATTAGCAGGAGACCTAAATCAACATTCAAAATCAAATAACTGTGTCATAGGCATAGTTAGATATATCTTTAAAATCTAGTTTATGGGGAAGATCCAGTCACCAGGCAGGTGAATTAAATGGAGAACTGCTTAAGAAAATGGGCATCCTTCTGAATACTTGACTAGACATGCTAGACTGACAAGTAACAATCACTCCTCTCTCAGCTGTTACATAGATATAGTATGACTAGTTCTTGGCCCTCTGATGGTGGTGCGGACTCTCTTCCCAAGGTAGACTAAGAACTGTAACCAGACAGTTGTAAGAGGGAAAATGAAATACCTTGTTCCCCTATAAGTAATTTGGTGTAAGTTTTTCAGCAGCCCTGCAATGTAACTACAGCAGGGATTATAACTAGATTAAGAGTAAGATTAGAATTTGGACTATGGACAGGTCTATATTTACTTCAGTGATTCACAGAAGCTTCTAAGCTCAGTTTAGTAATGGGGAGATGTTTTTTGTTGAAGCGAGAACTTGGTCATGTGCTTGGGTCTCAGATGTAGTCTAGGTTTAGGGATGGGCCTAGGGAAGGATTAGGAATAGGGCACCAGATTTGACTATGACAATGTCTTCATCTACAATGTGACCAGACCTATACAATGTCTTCATCTATTGTTAGGCCTCATAGTTCACTAAGTTTAGTGGTACAGCTAGTTTTAGACCTTCATTTGATACTAATGTGTCATCTAGCTTTGGATATAGGGTTAAGGTTAGGATTTGGTAAATTAATATACTTGTAGTTAGTTCACAAATGCACACAAGATTATCAGATCAGTTTAGAAGTAGGAATATGGTTATAGGGAGCTAGGACTAGGTCAAGGGCATGAGACATAGTGGTATATCTAGGATTAGGAGCAATGATAGGGTTCAGTTTATCAAAAGCATAGAGAACAGGGCTATGATTAGTGTATAGATTCACTAGAGTGTCATCTAGTTCTGGTTCTCAAGCTTTGGTTGGGATGAGTGCTGTAGTAAGATCTTGAGCTTTGTTTGGAACTAATACTCCATCAAGCTTCAACAGTTACAGTTAGGATTCATGCAGTGAATAGGGCTCCATGGAGTTCACAGATCAGATTTAATCATGGAACAAGTATAAACGCAACCAACATTAGAGTTAGGTTTTGTACTGTGAAGTCTATATTTAGTTCAGGGATGTATAGCACATCCTAATCTTGGTTTAGGAATGAGGAGATGGATTTTGTTGAAGCTAGGATGCAGATAGGTATCTGTCTTAAAGTTATGAATAAGACAGTAACTAAAACTGTGGTTATTTGCTATGTTTCCATCTAGCATTAGGGTTTTTATTCTGTGTAAGATTAGTGTTACATCTAGTTTTAGGGCTTCCTTTATCACTGATGTTATATGTATACTCAGATCTAGGGCTAGGGTTAGAGTATAGAATTGTGCAATGTATAGAACTTCATGAAGTTCACGTATGAATACAATGTCCAGAGTTGTATTTATTAGTTTGTACTCCTAGAAGATTATACGTATTCATCTACTTAATGTTGGGTTAGGAATTAGGGATTAGTTTACAGTCCTGGTTAGGATTTGAGGAATGTATAGGCTAATTTAATGCAAAGACACATAAGATGTCCTAAAGTGTGTTTAAGAATGAGATATGATGTTTCTGTAACTTGACATAAAAAGTAGCTGTTGCTTTATAAAAATTCAATAAACTTAATCATCATGATATTAATTATGATTACTTGTAATGCATACTTATCATGATTATGGACACTTTACTATGGCAAGTGAGAAATTTTAATGTATTAATTTTTTGTCCTATATTGAACAAATAAAAATACCCATCAGGATGTTTTTAATTGACTCATTTTGTACCTTATGTATAAATAACTTCCATTTTAACTATGTTGTCACATTTGCTATTCCCCAAATATATACTGAGATCATTTATTGATCTCCAAATATATATTGAATTCATATAAATACCATCAAATTTACAATACACAGAAAGTATAGTATAGGAAGGTACTTTGGAACCATATCTCCAATGAATTGCTAAAATAGATGAAAAGTGCATTGCTTTATATTTATGATTTCTTTACCAACATTTATTAGCAGTCAAACTGGGCAATAGTGACAGAAAGCAGAAAATAGTCCATCCTTTAGCATCTGTGCTTTCTCAAAATGTTAAAGGTACATGGCTGAGCAGCTAAATTGTCATATGTATCTAGATATGGTCCAATATATTTTTTGATGGGATATGCATTTCGGAAATTAAAAATGTGATTGCATATGTTTGAATACCTTGCAAAAATTATCAAACAAAAGATTTTGAGTCAGGATAACTCTGTGTGCATGATTAGCATTGCTCTCCACCGGGAGTAGAAAATACCATGCAGTCACACTCATGGCCCAGATGCTTTGCTGATGCTAAACATCCCGGACCACCTGTTTTCGCAGACTCATATGCACTTCAGTCTGTCATTCATGGGATGCTCTGTGCACAAATTTGCGTTTGCTAGCCCAGTGCTTTGGCAATTTTCCAGCGATAAGCAAGTACTGTGAGCTTTGCAATTTCTGTGGGCAGTCTTTCCAAACTTATCCAAATCACCATTTCCATATCTGAGACATTATAATCATTCAAATTGCCTTGGCTAATATCATTCCACCTAATACTGATTAGCTGAGAGATCACATTTGGACTCTTTTGTCACTTTTATGTAGGCTTTTTATTAATTAGCATATTTGTGAACACTTACCTTTCAGTTGATATTTATATAAAGTTAAGATGTAATTTAATTTAAAAATAAAATGATATATTTAATATAATTTTAAGAAGAATGTAGAATAGATTTTGTTGACAATTTGAATTATTTGTAGATTCACCATCAACATTTAGAAATGCATAACAAAGATCACTAAACAAGTAGTAGCCTTTACATAATTAATCTGTGTTTCATTTCAAGAGCCACTGCTAAATATGGCCAGGGTAGTTAAGCTGACATTTCTTTTCAAGAGACTATTGAGCTTTTACTTTGAGAATAATCCATTCTCTAGTCAACGTTTAAAATCCATTTTAAAGCAGAATGTCTATTGTGACAAATTATTTTTTATAGAAATCTTCGAAACTGTGATATAATGGTATTTGAAATAACAATTAAAATGCAATAAATAAATGAAGAGTCTAGATTAAAATTAACCAATTTGATAACAAAGGGACAGTTAAGTAGGCATAAATCTTAAAATTATTTAAGAAAATCTCACTCTATTCAACTCTTCTTTTCCTGATGAATTATGGAGCATGCTATTAGGAAAATGGAAAATGTTTCTCATGATGTTAATTTAAAAGCAGCACATTGGAAAACAATGACCAACCAGAGTACACAAGTCCTGTAAGAATGTGTTTTGTTCCTAAGAGTTAAGTGGTCTCTTTCCAATGATAGAATGCCGTGTGATAAACACACACACACACATAGGCAGGCAATTTACACTGTTCTACAAGTTACTTTACCTAGGTACGTCCTGAATTTGTGATCCTCCTATTCCAAGGAAGGATTACGATTTTTACTACTTACTGCACCTAGCTCAGATTCTTAACTCTGGACAAAATACTGGACTCAAGCTGCCCAGTAAGGCTTCAACACCTGTGAATACTTCTAAAAAATGGCCACATGTCCATTTATTCTGTCATTTTGATCATTGTGGATTTCTGCTGTATCATGAAGGGAAAATATTTTATGTAGTGTTGTAAATTGTAAATTCCTCATGTGCATTGCTCATAGAAGCAACCCTACTTAAACTTAGCAGGGAACAACAACAAAATGATATGAAGGTAGACTGAAACTAGTAAGAAAGAAGAAAGGATCATATGGATTGTCAAGGAGGCACCGGAAGCTACTGGATGTGAAAATGATTTAAATTTGTTACATACATGCATGAAAATTGCCAAAAATAAATGGTATGATCAAATTTTATATTTCCTTAACAATGCTTCCTGTGGTTTTCTGAAATATCTCTCTATGAATAACAAACTTATGGAGAGGTTGTCAAAATTACAATATTAACTCTGATATTTTACACAACTCTAGAATAAAAACAAATACATGTTTAAGTCTTTAAAAGCGAAGAGCAGACTCATTATTGGAGATGATCATTAAGATAAATAGAAGGTATAAAAAATGGTATTTCCTACAATCAACTGGGACATTTTATACTTGAATGAGGGCTCATCTAGCCTGAGACCAATGTGTCTAAACCAAAAATTTAGAGCAGCAGATCTTCTTCCATTAATAGGTCATCTGTTACCAGAAAAGTGAATGGTTTCCTGCAAGGGTTCTCATCAATAAAATAATATTAATAATTCTGATCTCATTGGAGTGTGCAGCACTCAGTAAATGGTTGTAAAGGACCAGCCAGACCAGAGTTACTAGATAGATCTCGATTTCCTTTGCTAATTTCCCTTTTTGTCTTATATTTGATGAGTATTCTAGGAGACAGAAACATTGATTCCAATAAAAATTTGTGTGGAAAAGATGGCGTTTGATTTTGGTCTTGAAGAGTATTTGAAATTACTTTCAGATGTAAAATTCGTTGGTGCAATATAATACAGCCAATTATTTAAAGATATGTATTGGTGTCCTAAAACATACAAGAACTATTTGCAAAAGAGGCAAGGAGTGCAGCAAGGGTAAAGATTTGTGATGTCTGGTTGGCTAGATTTTATGCCCAAGATCTTGTCCCATAGGTGTCATACTTGAAAATATGCTAATGTAGATGGGGATGAAGATGAAATTCATAGAGAGATATTTCAGAAAAACACAGTGGTATGTAGGGTAGTCTGGAAATACAGCCTCCTAGGAGACTTCTAGGCTTTCTCTTCTGGTACTGGACTACAGCTGCCTCATCAGCACTGTGGCTTTCACTCCATCCAGCTCTGCATTCTGAACATGAAGGAAGGAGACTATAGGTCAAAGAATGTCTGAAGCCTGTAAGAACTGAAAACAATTCCAGCTTGCAGAAAGTTAGAAAATATATAACTCAAGCTTGGAGCCATGTGGAGCTGATGTGTGTCCCTGGAGCTTTTAGAAAATGATGTAACACAGTATATTGATATCTAGGGTGTAGCGTTTGGAACTTCTGATATATGCAACTATTGTAGTCCAGTTTGTTAAAACAATTAAATTTGTAGTGTTTGTTAAGATTGCAATGACAAATTAGTAGTTTATGGGTGAAAAGTGGGTAAGAAAAGGAGCAGAATGGCTTGTAAGATATTGATATGAACAGTGAAGTTTATCTATCTATATCTATCTATCTATATATCTATCTATCTATTTATCTCTCTCTCTCTTTCTGTGTGTGTGTGTGTGTGTGTGACTACTTCATGAAAAATAAATATCAGGAAGTCAGTCCTATAAAGAAATACTAAGTAACTCTGCCATTCATTAAGGAAACCTTGTATATGATCTTTTTTTCTTCTTCAGCATTAATAGGGTTTTCAATTAATGATATTGAATAAGGCACTGATTCTACATTTAAAAGTTCCACAGTTCTTCCACTATCACATCACCTCAGTGGGAGTGATAGATTAAAAAGGTAGACACAGGCTGTTCATTAAAATGCTGTAAATTATGACATAAAACTGTAGGAAAATAAAAATTATTATGAGATCATTGATCATTTTTCTCTGGTTTTCTGGAAATAAAACAAAATTCTTACTAATTTTCTAATATTTTATATTAATATGTTTTAAGGTAACAAGAATGGGTTATAATATTTAATTGTAAAATATGTAGAAATAGATCAATAAACAAAAATAATAATAGAGAAGTGGTATATAGGATAGTCTGGGAATACAGCCTCCTAGGAGACTTCTAGGCTTTCTCTTCTGGTACTGGACTACAGCTGCCTCGTCAGCTTAGCATTTTCTGGGGGTCCTAACGCAGAATCATCTAACCAGAATCATCTCTCCAGCTCCTTCTTCAGGCTTTTGATGATTCAACCTGCAAAGGTTAAATCTGTGTTAGTCAAGGTAAGAAAAGACCAACACATGGGTAAACAAGAAGTTCTTAGAGTTCAGATTTGATGGGACATTTTGAAGTTCTTATCAGAATGATTAGAGTTATTGTAAAAATACAACTATATTAGTAGAGACCAGAAAAAGTCACTGCTTATTAAAATATTTAGTTAATACTAGAAGAAATTTTGTAACAGTTAAAGGTATAGTTTACATACAATAAGTCAACAATTTTCTAGAAAGAAAAAGTGATAGATGTTATTAAAAGCAGAAAGCAAAATGCAGTGTTTCTATGTCGCAAGAAATACTGTTTCCAATAAAAAAAAATCACATAGCATGGAAAGAAACAAGAAGCTATGAACCAATGTTCAGAAGACAATCTCGTCTACATGTAACAAGTAGGTATGCAGGTGAAAGAATTAGGAAATCTCTCTCTTTCTCTGTCTTCTCTCTCATTCCCTTCCTCTCCACTTCTCTTTCCCCCTTCTTCTTTCTTCCTTCTCTCCCCCCCCAGTCTGCCTCCTGATGTCAGCTCTAACATGAATGATTTAATCTACTACTATGAACAAAATTTTCAAGTATTTTAAAAAGTGCTTTTTTTAGACTGTTTGCCCCCCAAACTGTAAATCACACATTATATCTGTACTCCACAGTTTTTCTGATTTTAGAGACCTTGTCCAAAGTAATTTTAAATGAAGACATAAGAGTCAGTCTCTAACCCAAGTAGACTAGTGTCCTTATGAGAAGACAGGAGGACAAGAGAGAGTAAGTGATCACCTGCAGTTAGCATGAAGCCATTGCTGGAAAAGACCTTTTAGCCCACAAACCTCAGCTTCTGGCCCAGACTATGGTAAATATTTTGGTTTGTTTTGGTTAAGCCACTCAGCATGACTACTGCATATATGCAGATACATGTTGATTTAGTCCAGAATATTTATAGTATTCTAGAATTACATGGTTTATTAATTTTTAATGCAATTCATTTTTGCTAAAAAGAACCTTCCTTATGAATATAGTATTTCTAAATGTACTTAGATTCCTATTGTGTAAACCAGACAGTCCTTTCAGAGGATTTTTTGAGGATTACTTAAAAAAAGGCAAGTCAAGGACTATGTTATGAATTGTGTATGTATTATAATTAGTTGAATGTGACCAGTAGTGTTGTTTAAGGCTTCATTTCCATTATTTGTACTGCTTCTTACGTCTAATAGTAATAGTACAGAAATCTCTATGCAAAATGTGATCTCTCTCTCTCTCTCTCTCCTCTCTCTGTAGGTATGCATGTGTGCTCAAGAAATACACATGGGTGTATTTCTATTTTACTAAAGAAAAAAAAACCTACAAAATTTTCAACTACACTATAAATACTTTTCCAGTACCTCTCTAGCTGGTAAGTTTTTAATTTTTTTTATTATTTATTCAATTGTGCATATGCATGTGTGCGTATGTGTGTGTATGCATGTGTGTGTGTGTAGAACCACGGACGAATTCGTGAACTACTCCGTCCTACCAGGACCAGAAACGGAGGCCACCCCCACCCTGCTTCCGCCTGGCGTCTATACATGGGGTCTAGGATCCGAACTCAGGACCTTCTGCCTGCAAGGCAGAGGCTTAACCGTCTAGCTGGTAAGTTTTGTGCAGACTGACTCCTAGCAAAAAGGTCTAAAATGGCCACCTAATGTTACCTAGGATTGCTGGGTACAAGTGGCGAAATGCTTTCTCATGAATTTTGAAGTCACTGGGCCTTCATCTTCACCATACAGAAAGGATTAGTTAGTAAAAGGGAGAGATGTTAAAAGCTGGAGTTCTAGGAATAATTATAAGAAAGCCAAAATGGAGCAAAGGAAACAACTTAGAATCACTGCTATATAAAAAGGAAAAAATAATAGGGCACACCAGATTGAGTCAGATAAGGGAATGGAGGTATGGGACCACAGTAAAAAGTGTGTTGTAGCTAAGCAAATATCCAAAAGTGGTGTGAAGATATGTACCTTTTTCCTCTGTCATGTTAATAAAAAATATCAAGTGCACTTAAATATTCTGTATGACAATACGTTACAAATAAAATATTGATATGATTTTCTAGTATCATACTCTACAAACTATAGCAACACGATAAAATTAAATTTGATACTCTAAAATCAATTATATTATTAATGCTGTGATATAATCAATGTACTTTTATATATAAATGTCTTTTTATTTTGTTTAGACACTCAGAATTAAATTTCAGCCACATAATAGTTCTCTTGTTTACTTTTGTTCCATATCTGCCTCAGGTATTATTTTCTGGCCTTTCCATCTATTCTGTTTGCATCTTTTTTTCCACAGTAACTTCATACATTTCTTATTTTTATCATTTTACAATTTTCCAGGTAATTTTTCAACAGTCTTTCACTATTTCTAATTTACTAAAGAAAAGATCTCATGGTAATTTTAGCCAATGGATTGTAACGAATAAAAGGAAGTATTATTCCTATAATTTTGTGACAAAATTAGTGTTTTTCCATAGCAAAATTAGTGTTTTTCCATTTCACTGAGAAACAACTCAGTGAACAAATAGTAGACAAGAGCAAATGTTGGAGAAGCATATGGAACATTTCCAAAAAATGGAGGTAATGAGTGATTTAATTTCTAGCAAAAAATTACTTGCATTAATGGATGCAGATATATTCTAAAAAATATCCCAAAAAAGTCTCCAATATTTAAAATTTAAATATTAGATCTCAAGAATGTAAATCTCTGCAAAAACATAAACTGCAACAGGGAGCTAATTGTGGTGCTTTGGAGGACTTGAGATTTTCACTGCAAAGAGCTTTCTGCCTCCAACTTCCAAGACAACCTGAGTTAGGGCCTTAAATCCTATTTACTGCCTTCACTAAACTTGTAATCTTAGAAATTCCTTCCTTCCAAAGCTTGTAAAAATAAGAGAGTCTTCAGTTTTGTTGGTTACTGTTAAGTGTACTATCCTAACCTCCCTCAATGAGAGTGACGAGAGTCATTAAAGAATATTTTACTGAAATTTCACTCGTTAAATATCTTTATTGTTTAAAATCTGAAAAAGTGGTTTTATTATTTAAAACAATTCAGATCTTTGATTCTTTTCGATCTTCATGAAAAGCCACTATAAAAAGAGATTTAGGTTGTGCCTAAAAGAAATTCAAGCAGCAAATAAATATATTTTTAATGTTTATTGATTATTTTTTCCCAATCATACAAACTTAATAGGTACCCCGTCCCCTCCCTCCCTCTCCCTCTACCCAGTACTCATTGCACCCTCCCCTCTTTTCCTCTTCCTTTCACCATTCTCTCCCTTTCTCCCAGTGTTTCCCCCTTCTCCCTTCCCATTCCCAGGAGCATCCTTTAGTGTGAATGTCAAACTCCACACTAATAAGGTGTAAGGTTTCAGTGGCATTGCCCAGAGCCCTTACTTGTGCTCCCCTTTTAGTATGGGAACACTATTGTGATTGTTAATCCCTTGCCTCTAAGGATCCTAGTGGTTGTGATACAAGCAAGACTTTGGGGATGTGGGTCATTGGCATGTCAGTCATTGTGCAGGTCGCGCAAAGTCAGATTATGACTACTGTGGCCCTAACCTGTGTGGAGTATCTTGCATATTGTTGCTCTTCCCCATCTTTAGGCGCTTACAATTTTACCGCCCCTTCTTCCTCAAATTTCCCTGAGCTTTAATGCCAGGTTGAAGCAGCAAATGTAGCTATGTCTCGAGAAGAAGCAAACACTTAGAATAGTAATTCAGAGCAGAATTCCACCAAAATGACTCTTGATGTTTATTTTGTTGCAGTTGGTTTTCACAATGTATTTACAGTCTATTTTTTCTTTATTTTTATTTTCAACAAAAACAGAAACATATGCTCCACACAATATTGGGCTACCATGCAAAAATTGTATAAGAAACATTTCATAACGTCTAAATCAAGTTAAAATATATATCTCATTGAGTATTTGGCACTTGTTTAAATAAAATGAAATCAGAATCTTTTCTTCTTCATGTTTTGTATTGTGTAAAAGTGTCTATATGTTGTGTGCATGTGTGTGTGTGTGCGCACATATGTGCAAATGCCTGTGGAGGCCAGAGGTCTGTATCAGGTACCATCCTGTATGATTCTCCACCTTGTACTTGAGGCAGGGATTTTAGTCAATCTTGAAGCTCATCAATTTGGCTAAGTTAGTTGACCATTGAATTATAAGGATTCATTTGTCTCTCTCTTCCCAATTTTGGGAATTTAAATGCATATGTGTGCCAACCCTCTTGATTTTTATGTGTGTGCTAGGGATCAGAACTTGGATTCTCTTGAACGCTTAGCAAGAACTTTACTGATTGGGCGATCTTCTCAGTTACCCTTCTAGGTTTGTAACATGTACATTATATTATGACTCCTCTCTATATTATGACTCCTCTCCCTTCTTTTGAGATAAAAAAACAGTATTCTTATTTCTATCTAAAAATAGAGTTATAACTATCCTCTTCTCATCTCTTCATCCACTCTTCTCTCCCCAGCCTCTGGTATCTACAATCCTACTCTCAATTTCTAGAATATCTAATATATTCGTTAAGCTTCCTCACAGGGAGACTACCATGTAATCCTTGTCTTTCTGTGAGTGGCTTATTTCACATGACAGATTGATGTGCATATTTGAGAGAGAATTTGTTAAGCATGGCTGGGGTCAGCTTAATAATTTCCTAAAATCCATTGGGACCAAAAATTATAAAAATGGGTAACTAATTATAAATCCAGTAACTAGTAGCTATTCAGGCAACAATTAAGAAGGGAACCATAAATTGACTCAAAGTCTTATAATGGTTTTAATTTGCTTTTATTGTATTTAGTTTGTTTTGCCTGTTTATGAAGTCAACAGGAAGTGAAAAGAGAGACAAAGAAAGAGGTTTGAAACATTATTTGTTATCATGTGTTCCAGGCAAAATTCCTAAAGAAGTGGAGACATGGGAAGTATTAAAGATTTTTGTGTCTAGTAAGTTCTATGGACACATTTATTATGAGGATCCATATAGTTGACAAAAATGGGACCAATTATATTAATATTTGCACAACTATTCTAATCAGTTATTTAATGTAAAAAGTTCATGCAAAAGACATACCATTTTACACAAGAAGCAATGCACAGTCTGGATAATTTAAAGATTAGCATAAATACTCTTTGCATTGCACAAAAAATATAAAACTAATGTTGCAAAAACTAAAAATATTTTAAAAAACTAAAAATATTAATACATTGTAGGTAATGCCACCATGTTCACCATGAAAAACAGTAAGAATATGTGGTTCTAAACATATCCACTGTATCTACATTCTGGGAAACATAACTGTGAGGAGGATTGGATGTTTTTCATGTAGAAGATGCATTATCAATGAGAGTGCTGCAGGACAATTGCTTTTGTGCATGTAGCAGGTTTCCACAGTGAACAGGAACCCTGCTGTTAAGGCAGGGAAGCCCCACTAATGAAGGTTATTCCTTCATCTTTGATCAAAACTATCTTTACCAGCTGATCCCAACTGTGTTGCAGTGTTACAAATTGAAATTGTCATTTCTTTTCCAATGTCTACCATGGGAGAGAGAGAGAGCAACAGCGAGATAAAGAAAGCCCACTGCTTATTTACAGAGATGCGCTGAGACTAATGGTGAATTTACAATAGCAATCTTAAATTCTAAGATCCTAGTCTCAAAGTAGCAAAAGTCTATTCTTGACAATAGGTTTATCCTCTATTTTCAGTTAAATCATGCACAATTTTTATATTTATTTCATACCATCTGGAGATATAAACTTTAGAATTCATTATATCTTTAAAATCAGAAGTCAAATAATTTCTGTGCACTTACAAATTGAGGCATAGTATATATTTATGCATATATGTGTATACATATATAATAACAAAATGAAATATTTGTATAGTTTATGAAAAATTGCATTCAAAATAAGAACTGTGCATTAAGATTTTGTTTTAGTCCAAAATAACTTTAGTACTAAAAGCATAATTATGCATAAATTTAAAATGCTTAATTTTCTATTGAAATTTTTCATAATTAAAGGTTTAGATGAACTTTAACAAGTATACATCTGGAATTTATAGATATTTTACAAAAAACCCTTCACTTGAAAAGCACCAGACTCTTTATTCTTTGAAGCTAAAATAATGTATATGATGAGTTTTTATTTCTCTCTCAGAAGTGTTTAGTAATACTGGAAACATTAAGACAGCTTTCTGTCTTCCATTCTGCTCACATTATTGATTAGTGCTCCTAGATAGGCTTGGAGTACTAATATTTTTTTATGATTGACAATCTTGATTCACAAATTGGTATGCTGGATTGCGGTGCCTTTCCAATTATACTTCACAAAGTAAAACCTCAAGAGGTTTCCAAGAGAATATCATTTTTCCATTATCACCCCTATTACATCTTGAGGTTTAGGTATAATAATCCTATAGCCACTCAGGTTTGCCTGGTGCCCTTTCCCCACATTGGCAAAACGACTGTCAACTAGCAAAGAATAAAATAGTGTTGCAACAGCATATAAGTTCTGGCATGTTTTATTTTAGTCTATGGTATTGAAACTGGTTCTCCCATATTTTTTCCTCAAATCATTCTGAAGTTACTATATAACAAGTAGTTTTTCAATATATTTGTTTGTTTTAATTTCGTACGTTTTTGTAATGCAGATGTAGCATAACAAAGAACTGAAAAATTCATTATGAATCTAATAAAACTTCCAGATTGCAAGTGGATTGCCTATAAAGGATAAAGTTCAGTAACTGACTCAGTCACCACCTTTTTATCTACAAATATACTTCACTCTAGTTAAATACAATATCAAAATTCACCTTACAGTAATCCAATTTTCACTTATTTGATTATTACATTAAACTGATTTTATTTTTGCTCCTGATCTGACCTCAATTTTCAGTGCTTTCTCTTCATCATATAAAACCAATTTAAAATTTGAGAACTGAGCTACCTTTTACCAGAGTTGATGATGGATAAGTTTTACTTACATGTGTGATATAATTGTCTTATTCTTTAAGCAAATATTTATGAAATAATGACTGATTGTAATCTGGTTTTATATGAATTATTACCTGTCACTGAGGAGCCCTTCAAATATTAAATATATCTAATTGCCTCTAAGATTCTAAATTAAAATTTTTCAAATATAATGTCTCTAAAAATAAAATTTTCAGAAATTACAAAATATTTCTTGGATAATGTGGAGAAAGTAATTCATGCAACATATAGAGAGGATTTGTTTACCAGTAAAGAAGGTTGTAGATCCAAGTAAATCTGAATATAAGAATATCCAAATAAGGCAACTAAGTAAGGGAATTTTTAAGAACAATTGTTTTAAAAGCCAGTAAATAAATCATTCTCTGTGTTCTTATTACTGTGAGGAATGGACATACAGGGTGTGGAATTCCAGCTTAGAAAAATTATAGCATATTTAATTAAAATCAACCTGCATTTCAGAAAATTTTAAAATCGAAGCAGGGATTTTGCCTGTTCGAGCTTTCAGTATTGCCAAAATTCCTTGTGTGTCTGAGTTGCTCTCAGAGCACAACAATCTTTTTTATGCATGATGCCAGCCAGCTGCAAATCAACACCACTGGGAAAATATTAGGAAGGATAAGCACTGTGATCTTTAATATTGCATATATGTGCATTTAATGATTCAGAATGATTTAGTGATTTTGATATTTTTTCCATAATATTTCCTTGGTATGATGATTTAGATCTATAGGGGAAAACTTATAAAAGAATCAAGTTATTATTAATTCACTGCATAGAAAATGAGCATCTTCTTCCTTTTCTTGCTTCTGATGCAACATTTATTCTCCACACACGTGGGGCAAGAAGTGTAGACTTCACTTAAAACACAATTAAGATGAATATTTCTTATCAAGCATAAGCTTTACTTTTTCATTTTCTTTTTTGAAAATTAATGGCTTTGTATTATGAGGTTTCTATCTTCATTAAATTTTATGGTAACATATTAATTATGCTAAGCAAAGTATTGTGTTTTGCCATTGGCTGATGACAAACAATCTCTAACAAGTTTAGTTGTAAGTGACTAGGTTTACTAAGTTCTCCAACAGAATCTAGTGAGAGACTGGAAGAAATGTGAAAGAATAATTAGAGAAAAAGGCAAGTGCCAGACTTATTATGATACAAGGCGCTCCATAAATTCTTCAGGTAATATTATCCTAGAGACATTGAGAGGCATCTAAGGACGGGGAGTTTTGTACTTCCACATCAATCATTCATTGGTTACAATCCATTGCAGGACTTGATTTGAGAGTATATAAAACTCGCAGGTGCTACCCACCTTTAAATTAAATTAACACTGCCATTTCCTCTTCAAATTGATAACTGTGATACCTGTGGAAGAGTATTGGGAGCACACACCACTTCTTTTACCACAGCTTGTACTTAAACTTGCAATCACCGACCTTTTACACATAGTGGAGAGCTTGTCCTTGGCTAATGTATTTAGTATTGTAAATGGCAGACATCTACTATTCTCAGTGTTACTAAATGGGGCAAGCATTATCACCTGTAAAATCACCATTTTCACCTGTAAAAATTCTAATGCTTCATGCGACTTAATATTGTAAGCCTTAACTGATGTTATTGCTGACTCACATTTATTATGAAACTTCATGAACACATGATACAGCTGTGAATCTTACAGAAGTCAATCACATTTATTTTTCTATTTCATTGTAATTCCCTTATAATAACAAGTTCAATTGCCCTAGTCATGTTTTAATTTCTCTTGGCATTATGTAATGAGAGATTGTGAAAATTATACACAGAACCCCGAAAAGCAAACCTTCAAATTTCATTAATGCTGTATATCCACAGATGCTGTATCTTCACCAATGCCCAGAATCATAGCATCTTCATCTAAAGTCATTCTTCTCTTTCAGTTTTCTTAATGGCTGGAACTGCAGGACAATGTATTTTCTTGAGATAATGCAATGCTAAGTTCTGCTATTATAAGTATAAATTTTCATAGAGGTAGTAACACTAACTTTGGGAAATGAAAATAAACTCATCATTTTGACTAGACTACCTGGTCACCAAGCTCATGGGATTTGTCACTCTCAGCTTTACCATATTATGAGGGTAAATGCATGCCCAGTCAAATCCAAAATTTTACATGACTATTGGGGTTTCAAAATCAGGTCTCCATGATATTAAAGCTAGGACTTTTACTACTGAACCATCTTCCCAGCCCCACATTTATTTTCTGTTGATTATACATATGTATGGATGTTTCATCTTCATTTTAAATGATTGCGAACGTCATACTTATTGCTGCTGAATTATTTTCTGTTCATTTATTTCAGCCTAAAATAATGCCTAGTTCTTACTATCTCGATGCATGCACAAATAATAAAAACAGCTGACCGTGCCAGAACATGTTGGTAATCAAACCTTTATGTTGGTAATCAAATCTTTAGTAATCAAGATTCTCAATGATACATATTTTCACATGTTCTTGCTTTGTGATCAGTTAAAATAAGTAGACACATGGGGCTGGAGAGGTGGCTCAGGGGTTAAGCCTCTGCCTTGCAGCCGGAAGGTCCTGAGTTAGGATCCTAGACCCCAAGTATAGACGCCTGGCGGAAGCGGGGGCGGAGCCTGTGAATCCCCGGGCAGAGTAAACAGGAGACGGAGGCGTCCATGGTGGTTCCCGAATTCGTCCGTGGTTCTACACACACACACACACACACACACACACACACACACATACACACACGCGCACACACATACACGCACAATTGAATACATAATAAATAATAATAAAAAATTTAAAAAATATTAAAAAAAAGACACATCAAAAAGCTCATATTAAAAAAAAAAACAAAAGAAATTAAGTGGAGTGAAGTGACTGACCAATTTAAATAGACTATTATTTCATAAATCTGAAATGAAGGCTTACCTTTGTTGTTCTCCAGCTGCCTCTGCTTCCGTGTATTTTCAGGGGAGCATATCCTTTGCTAAAAATGTGATCTCCATGTATTTTCTATACTTTATTTTACCATACAGGCTGAAGAATCATTTACTATGGAACTGAAAATCACCATGATCTGTATGCTCCTGATAGAATGAACTGTGGGTGGTTGAGTCAGTGATGGAGAATACTAATCTCAGTTATAATACCTTTGTCAGTAACTTTATTAACACACTTTAAATTATTAAATAAAAATGACTTTACACACATTTTGAGTGTCTTACAACTTGCTATGCATATCCTGAGTCTAAAAATTCAGTGAATTTCCTGTTGTCAAAGATGAGTTTAGGCTAACAGCATTTATAAGGGGATAGGGAATGGGAGTGTCCCGTAAATGAAAGAGACCCATGTCTTACCAATCAGGAAAGAATAGATTCAATGCAAGAGTAGATAATTATTTTTGAGAATAGTTTATTGTAAACATATCATTTTTCAAAAATTGATAAATATTGTTCAAAGTCAGACTCACTAAGAACTCTTGAGAAAGGTCCTCATGTAGATAAAAAGGTTTTCATCCATAATGGTACCTTTCATTCTAGATAAATTGTTTCCTAAACATTTTCTAATTATAACATAATTGTATTATTTTTATGGTTTTTTGGTTCTTAAAGTTCCATACAAAGATACTTTATTTGAATTTATCCTTGTATATTTGAAGCTTTATAGCCAGAATGACTTTAAGATATACAATTAATGAATTTTGATAGAATTATGAAGTTAGTGATATAATGAAGATCTAAGGATTTGAAATTAACATAGATCATAATGTGGAACATAACTTTTTGTTCAAATAAAGAAATTAGTAAAATAAATTTTCTGAAAAGTTTTCTCTTTATTCTCAAGAAAATTTGTGTGCTTGTGGCATGTGTGTGCATACGTGTGTGTATGTGTGTGTTCTAAATAATGTGTACATAATGTTGTAATATTTTAGAGTGGAAATATTACTTCTCCTTCTGTGTCACTTTTCAGCCACCACTATATACTCCCAAAATGGTTTTTCTTGTGAAGATTGCCTTAATGAAAATATATATTTTTATTTATCATCTCTGTGTACAAATGAACACACATGACATGTAATTTTCTGTGCCTTCTACTTTTAATTTCTCACTTTCCCCTCAAGTGAGTGAAATCCTCTTTTTCTTTCTTTAGGGCTGCCAATATTAGTTAATATTGATCTCCTTGCAGTAGGGTATTTAATCAGTATTCTGCCGATGGACATTTTGGTTGTTTCCAATTCTTTATTTTTACAAACAATGTTTCAGCAAGGAACCTCAAGCTTTTCTCTCTTGCACATGTGCCCTGAATGTCTGATGGATGAATTCTCAGAATGGGAACTGCTAGTCATTGCAAAGTTATTTTTTGTCAATATGTATTGTAAAGTATACCTCAAGGGATTATTGTAGTGCAAGTGAATATATTCTTTCTTTCCAGCACGGGCTAAAGAAAAGTCATCAAACTCTGCACTTTTGCTAAATCAGTATTTGTAGAACAATATTTTAATGATTTTTTAGCTTTTTATATTTTTTAAGTTTGTTATGATTTGTGTCATTTAAAAAAAATCAGTCCATTAAACCATGTATAAATAAATTTAACAAAAGTCTACTAAAACAAAACATACTTTAAACATGTGTAAAGAGAGAGATTATCTAAAACTCCGACTGTTCATTTCCTTGGTAATCATGCTATGGCAGCAAAGTGATTATTAATACTTCATTGCAGATTGTGACTTATATGTTATCTTCTGACATCTGTCCTTCAGAGTTTTCCTTTAAAATTAAGATGGCTTTGTGAATGGTATCTTTAAGTTCCAGATCTTCATTATACCTTTTCTCCAAAAAAAACTATTCCATTCATAGAGTTCTTCCCCATTGCTGTGGCCTTCCAGGCAAAGTAAGCTCCAGGTGGAGTTGACAAAAATAAATATGGTCTTCCCTCATTTAAACCACACATAAACAAAGAAACTCCCAATATATATTGTATATATACAAACATCACAAGATTGGGGTTATTATTGAATCATAGAAATGACTCAGCAACAGCTGAGCTGTGAGAATGAGTTCTTGGTAAACAAGGTAGTACTTCTGGGGAAAACTTTTCAGTTCTGTGTACAAGCATTCTGTAATCTGGACCCATGTCACTGTACACCAAGCTTATGTGTTAGGTGATTGGCTCAACTTTCTATATACTTCACTCATCATACAGAATGGACTTCTACTTCTTCTCAGTTGCCAACACTACACCATTTTCAGCTTTGATTCCTCCTGAAGGGACTTCTCCAGCCATAGCAGCCAAAGCAAACTAGATTAAGACAAGTTTTCATACAGCTGAATGTAGGCAGCAAAAAGCTGCAGCCATGTTCTCATATCTTCAAGGTGGAACTCTTCTAGCTTTTAGGTTTTCTTATTTATGTATCTATTTATATGTATGTATTTATTTATCTATTTATATTTATTTGTTTGTTTGTTTGTTTATTTAGGGTGCATGAGTGTGACCTGTAAGGGTCAAGTGTGACTAACAAACTCATCCTGAATTACTCTACCTCCTTTTTGCTTCAGTCTGGGGCTTTCCAGGCTCTGTCTTCCAGAACCAGAAGAATAGGTCCCTGCCATTTCCCACTGGCATTTTTATGTGGTACCAGGGATTTGAACTCAGGTTCTTTTTTTTTGGGAGGAGACAGTGTCTTAACCCCTGAGAGATCTCTCCAGTCCTCTTTTTCCCTTTTTGAATGTTATTGAAACTGATAATTAATGATGATCTAGAAAATTAACCATTAATTATATACTTTGCAATGAACTTCTATTTGTGCCAGAGATGTTCCATAACTGATGCTAAATGTTAAAGTCATCAAGTCCTAATTAATAAGTTCTTTTCAAAAAATAGGGAGACTGCTTTAGCAATCGAAGAACTAATCTCTTTCTTTCTCTTTCTTTCTCTCTCTTTCTCTTGCTCTTCTAATTTTTCCTTTGTGTAAATGACTGCATTAGTTTATGTGTATGCATGAATACACACATACACATAGAGTACATATACATTTATACAACTCCTATGGAGTAAACACTGATAGTAATAATGCATTCACTTTTGTTTCTTAATTCTAGAAGATATACAGAAATACTGAGCAGAAAAAAATTAAATGTGTAAAGAAAACATTCTTTGGTTCTCTAGCAATGCTTAACATATAGCTTTGATATAATAAAAATCTTTATCAGAGCACACAAATTAAAACTTTAAATATCTACCAATCACCCATGAGCATAATATGCTTTCACAGATTTTTCTTTGCTCATTAACTAGTGGCTATATAAACTTAAACTAGGCAAATTTAAGAAAATTTCTCCTTCTTTATATATGTTGCAACTGAATTTATAACAATATCATCTATATTTTCTCAAATAATAGAACTGTTCTTCTTTAGATCATGTAATTTTTGTGTGCTTTCATGTATCCTCTTACATGTATTCTGAGTAATATAAGTAAGATATCTGTGATTTTCCAATATTGTAAAGAAGAATAGAAATATCACTTCCCCATATGTATCACACTTTTATGAATTTCTTTATACACATATGCATGCATTAGTGTGTGTGTGTGTTTTATATGTGTATGGTGCCATACGCTTGATTATTTATGTTTATGCATTTCTGAATCCTCTACAGATAAGGTCAATAAAAAACTACATGATATTTCATATCTATATCTATCTTTTTATCTCTCTAAATATATATATATGTATCACTTCTCATGTGCCATTTTTTATGTATTTTATAATATATATGTATCATTTAGAACATAGGTATTCCAGCACAGGCATTGTTTATTTGTGTTTGATACTTCATCAAGATAAAAATCATTGGTTGAACAATTAACATTTATTTCCCAAGGATATTCTAGAATTAAAACACAATCACAGTAGCAGAATGCTCTTGAAACTGCACCACACAAATGAAACAGATGGGAAAGCATCAGTCTGCACAAGGACATGGCACGTGTCGGCAGATCTGACCTGCCCAGGAGCGAAGGTGGGTGCAGAAAGCAGCTTTCAAAGGCAATAGCATCTCACGAATGCTTTCAAAGGGGACTAGATGTTGTGTTGTGAATCTCACAGAAGTCAAGGTTCTGATCCATGATCCCAGGGTTGCACTATTTATGTTTGCCCAGAAAACACTGGAGGCAGGTTAATAGCCAGTTTGAACTTAAAACAAAACCAGAAATGGTTTGATTTTTCCTTTTGCTTTCTTTTTTCTCATTTTTCAATTTAAAGGACACTCATGAATTGATTATTTAAAATGCAAACCATAACAAATATATATTGTTTTTAGGATAGCACACACATACTACAGATAAATATACCACACACATACACACGCACACACGCACATACACATACACACATGAATGCACATAATGTTATTTATATATTCCATGCAAGGTGTAGGATTTCATCCATAAATACTTGACTATTTTCTAATAAATGGCATAGTAACTACATTATAAATAATATTCCATGTGTCGGGGCTGAGGATGTAGTTCAGCAACAAAACTTGCGTACTTTGTAAAAGACTATGCTTGCATCACTCTCCAACACTACCAAAATGAAATAAAACATAGACAAAAAGAATTTCCATTAAGAGAGCAACCTTGCTACTTTCTAACCACTTTAATTCTTGTATGTGCCATGGGTAAAACAAATTTCCATCAGAAGAGGCTTGAGAGTGTTGAGAGCTTTGGCTATTATTCAGAACTGACCCAAACCTGCTGCAACTGGTTTCATGTATTTTTAAGAGGAGTAGTACCAGGATGATTTCTCCACTTTAGTTAATTAATGAGGCATAGCACTGGTAGAATTGCCCTTCTCCCCTCTCTCAGCACAATGTGCTAACATTGGTGACTGCAGAAGAGAAAATGAGATCCAGATTGGCAGAGACCAAAAGGTGAAACTTCAGAGTCAACTGTAGGTCAGAGGGTCGAAGGCAGCTGCATTAAAGAGTTCCAGGTGGCTGAATAAAGAGCAATTCCTGAAGGTCACAGAGAAATTCTAAGTGACTCTCAAGGAAAATGGGCCTGCCATATCCAGGATTCCCAGAGAAGCAGGGAGCCATTATAGGACTTGAATACCAACTTACCCTCTTTAACTCTAGAGCAGGTATTTCCTTCCTTTGCCAGTGAAACTGCTAGTTACATCCATCTTAGCATTCCGTATTGTTCTGAAGAGAGAAGAACCAAGCTGAGATGAAATGATTGCAGCCAGAATTGGATAAAATTCAGATACAATCATGTCAGATGACTTGCAATTCTCACAAGAATGTAGACTTGTGGGTATCTCTTTGTGCTAGGTTGATTTGATTTTTTCCCCTCCAAAGTAGGTAATGAAAAATGAAGGGAGTGAGTCAGATATCAAGAGTGGGAGTAATTCTTGAAATGTATAGGATATCCACCTATTTTTCTCTTGCACTAAATCACCTTAAACTTCTTTTTCTGCTTTTTAAAACTGGCCGGTTCAACAGTAGACTCCACATTCAGAAACTGTCCCTAAACCTTCATCACAGATAAATGAAAGACATTTTGGAATTGGACAGTTGTTAGTAGCTTGGACTCGGGAGTTTTGATCAACAATGAAAAGATCTTTCTTTAAAACAAAGGATTTTATTTTTAGGACCAACAAAAAAAATTGTACTTCTCCTGGTAATAGGGAACGTTTCTAATATTACTGACTGTGGCAGCTTTCTCACTTACCAAAGGGAGCATGCTTTTAACTTCCACCTAATACAGAATGTCATTCTATAACTTCTTTAGAGCTCCTGAAGTTAAATATATGAGATGTTGCTTACAATTAGAAAGACATGATGGGTTATTAGAAAATAAAACTACAGAGAAGGGAAAGCCACACAATGTATAAATACACAGAATCATGGGCACTGGTCTGGAATTCTTGAGTTTCTTATCATAGTTTGTGGAATATGTTGCATTTGCCACCACTTACAAATGTAAAATCAACAACTCTACTTCCCTCTGTTGCTCATATTATGTGTAATCCTCATAATCCAAAGAAAAGAAAAAGACAGAGAGCTTCTTGCATGAAATTGATACTTTTTATCTATTAAAGGTGAAACTATATAAGAAAGGGCAGATTCTGTTTGAAGTCTTAATGAACTCTGTTCACATATATCCTCCCACAACACATACTCCACACATGAACTTATTCTGCTCTACACATCTGATGAAATTTCTTGTATCAATTCCATATAACTAAACATACCTTATTTTAGAGCATATTATTTTCTATGGGAATAGATTTTGCCTCTGAATTGATGAAAAAATACAGAGAAAAGTATTGCTTGATTTTTCAAGATCATCATGCATGTCACCAGCAATCTGAGTATATCTTGGAAAGCACCTGATTAGCAGCCAGACTTCCTGGTGTGCTGTTTCTAATATTGATAGGTATCCTTCAATTGAGATACCAGAATTTGTGACTGCCTGCTCTAAGCATTCAATATTTGCATATGCCTTACAGAAATATCAAACTTCAGATTTTTTAAATAGATCCCAGTTTAAATGGGTTTCATGGAAAATGACCTTCAGGATTTATTTTTGTCCTCAATTTGAGCAGGATTGACTGGCACATTGTGAGATTACTAAGCAGTAATTTACCCGAAGAGAGAAAATATCCTGTATACTTAAAGTAGTGCTTTGAATAAGGTTCACATTAAATTTCCTTAACACAACAAATGAAAAAATATGAAGCATGATTGCCAGATACATCTATTTCTTAAATAAATGGTACTAAATAATGTGAAAATCAGCCTCTTTGCAATACCAGTATTCATTTACCACAGAGGAAAACAGATAGTAAACACCTATAATTTACTTGGTGCATTTAATGAAGATAAATGCTACAGGACGAACTCAGTGAGGAAGGATGCCCCTCAGTGCTGTGTGGGAGGGGAGATTCATGGTTACTGCATAGAATCTCTTGGTTATGAGAAGTCGCCTTGAAAAGGTCAGAACTGACAAACACTCAAATGAGGTGAGAGTGTCAGACAAACAGATAATACGCTTTGTTCATCCTTTAAAAATGATATAATTATCAGAAATCTAGAGGTAATACAGAAATCCACCTATTTTAAATATTGTATTTCAGTTAAAATATTAAGAATGTGTATGAAATTGGACATGTATGTTTAGCTACAAATAAAAATATGATTTACTAAATCATACCAAATTAAAGAGAAATGTGTAGGACTTTATTATCTGTATTCCACCTGTTTAAACCATAAAAAAATTATGACATGATGGGAAATGCAATCAATTTGTTCCCTTTAATTTCATGGTTGCCTAATTACTCTGAGCAGAAACCAAGCAACTGTTTATAATGCATGAACATATTTAAATTAGTTCTTAGTTATGAAGTAAGTAAATGCCTGTGGCTTCTGTAATTAATTGGAATATTTACATATCCAATTATAATTTGTTGGGAAATATATTTACTATTATTTTATTAATTTATTTCAGGATTTTATGATATGTATATATGACCACTTAATTTGCATTCTATTTACTGATTCACTAACATATGAATTTTGTAATGATCATGTAACATTTTTATTTTAATCAAAGTTACTCTTTATTACAAGCCCCAATAAGGTAACAACATAAAATTAAATTATATTAATTTCTTCAACTAGAGTAATCATTCAATTAAGGCCATTTTTTTAGTTGTATATTCTAAGTGATGCCAACTTCTTCCTTTAGAAAATGACATGGTATGTATTAATGAATTCTACTTTCTTTTTAAAATAATTATTATGTTAAATTATTATTGTTAAATAATTATTTTAATAATTAATCTCTGCTTAATTATGATAAACAAAAATTGTTTTGGGTAATCTACTGCATATCTTTTTACTCCCTCATCACATTCACAAAATAGCTTAAAGAAATATAGTTTCTGAGATGTTCTTTACATAAAAGCACTACAAATTATTTGTAGTGTAAAAGGATGATGAGCATTTAAAGATTTTCATTGGTATTTCCTTTAATAATCTTTTTAAAATTTTCAATAAAAAACAAATCTAACAATAGTAATAATAAACTACTTGTGTTTTCTAGGAAATCACTAGTTTGCTTTAGCCATGAGGCACACTCTACTCAACCATTCCTTAACTTCACTGCCTAACCAATCATAGATGTCTTCTCCATGTGCAAATGTAAAATAAGCAGAGGTGAAATTAGGTTGTTCGTTGAATGGGAGGATCTCACTCAGGGTCATGGTTTGAGATGTGTCCCCCACAGTCTCATGTGGTTGGGAAGGTGGAGCCTTGCTGGAGGAAGGCAGGCATGGGCCTTGAGGTGGATTACTCCCACCCTGCCTCCAGGAGAAGTCTGCCTTTGCAGCAAGCAGTCTGATAGCTCTCAGCATCTAAGATGAAGTGACTTGGTTTGACTTCAGCTTTGGCTGGCCAGCTATAAAATCTCCACCATGAAAAACTATATCTCCCCTCTGGAACCATAAGCTAAATAAATCTCCCTTTCTCCCTGAAGTTGCTTGACTTTGGGTACTCTCTCACAGCAACACACAAGCCTAACTGTTACACACAGATATGTGGGATTTAAATCCATGACATGATATTCCCTTGACTACACAACCAGAAGATGGATTTCATCCCCTCTGACCATGCTCAACTGTATCTTTCTTATTCTCTAACCACTAGTTTATTACCATATTGCAAGGTGTTTAGCTCTCTGGTTTTTTGGAGATAAAATTTCCTTTAAGATATTTTTATTAATAAGGGAACCAGTGAAAGCTTACACTTTTCAGGTAGTTAGTTGGGAGAGGTAGCTTGATATTTGAGAGCCGAAACATAGATACACTTACAAGGAATTAATTTATTGAAGCAGTACTGAGTAAGCCCATGGAAGATGATCAATTTGATGTGGGAAAAGTCTCTGGAGAAAAGGGTAAAATAGGAAGAGCTAGTCTCGCATTTGACAGCTTGACAAGCTGAAAAGAATGTCTTCTTTCAGCTCTTGTGGATACTGTATAGCCAGTTCCATCAACTCTCATGTGAGTATAGCTCTCCTGACAAAATGGGACGAATGGCCTGAAACTCTGAGAGTAAATAATGAATCACATTTTTCTTTAAATTATTTGGGTTATGTATTTATGTCAACAACTTAAGTGTAACTAACACACCATCACAGTCAGAAACAAAAAAATTCTGGCAAAAGTATTCCACAATGGTGACCATAGGTAAGGAACCACATACAAAATGTTGTGGCTTGAATAAGAAATGCTCTCTCTAAGCTCTTGTGTCTGAAGACACAGTAGTTAAATACAGAGGTCAGGTTGACAACTGAAACCTTGATCTCTGAATATACTAGTGAATAATTAATAGTTAAGTTAAACCTGAGCAATTCTGATGATGGTAAAGGCCCATCTCATAGTGGATGAACTAATTCCTGGGAATGTGGATAAATTGGGAGAAGCTGTCTTAGTTAGGCATTTTTCACCAGACGGAGACTGACAAGATGTTCAGCTCCTGAAGTGAGTATCATAAACCTGAATCCATTGCCATATTTCACCAAATTGGTATACTTTGACATTCTTGGACAGACATGCTGCTTGCCAAGTGAGATTTGTCCCTCTCTCAGTAGTCCTGTGGATATCTCCTGACCAGTTCTCTCAGCTTTTTTCACCAGTGTTTGCTGCTCACAGATTTGACACTTGGTAGCAGTTATAGCCGTGTCAGCCTCAGTGAATGGACATTCATGTTTTTGAGCCATGCATGACCTTCTTTCACTTCTGGTAGAAGCCAAGCCTAACTAGCAACTGGAACCATGAGTCAGAACAAAATACTTGTTCCCCCTTAAGTAATTTTGTCATTAATTAATTAATCAATTGTGTGTGTGTGTGTGTGTGTAGAGAGAGAGAGAGAGAGAGAGAGAGAGAGAGAGAGAGAGAGAGAGAGGACTGTTTGTCCCTGTGGAGGACCAAGGGTGACTTCAGGAATCATCCTGGATTGCTTCTATCTCCTTGTTTAGCTCTGGGATTTCTCAGGCTCCATTCACTAGGGCCTGACATGTAAGTCCCTGCTGTTTCCACTTGATGTTTTTATGTGGGACCTGGGATCCGAACTCGGGACCTTCTGCTTGTGAGACAGAGTAATGAAGTGGTTGTGGAAAGTGGGAGACAGAGCCTTGCAGGAAGGCAGGTTTTGAGATGACAACCTTTCCTCATTTCTTATTCTTGCTTTCTTCTTTCCATACCTCCTGCTCTTGATCTAATGGGTGTCAGTAGCCATTCTTTCTTTGCTTGCCACAATGTCTTTCCACCATGATTCTACACCCTCTAGGACTCCAAACCACAATTATATATTTTTAATACCTTTAGATGGTTGATCAGAATTTTTTTTCTCAGTAACTGAACAGTAGCTGGAACACTAAAATTCTGGATTTTAAATGTTTTTGCTGGCTGGGGAGATGGCTGGGGGTTAAGACTGCCTTACAAGTACAAGGTCTTGAGTTCAGATCCCAGATTTCGCATAAAAACTCCAGGTGGAAAGGGCCGTGGCCTACACTCCCTGCTCTGGTGGGTGGAGCCTTGGAAATCCCAAAGCAAAGCAAGAAGGAGGTAGAAGCAATCCAGGATGATTCCCAAAGTCACCCTTGGTCCTCCTCAGGGACACATGTGTTCTCTGACACACACACACACACATACACACACACACACACACACAGTAAATAAATAAATATTAAATGTTTTCATCATAGCAAACAATAAATACTTGAGACAGATTTACCTTGCATTAAGCTCTAAGCTTTGCACATTGTACACATGTGTGTAACTCCATGATTTTATGCTTAAATGAAATACCTTTTTTGAATAAAGAAAAGAGACATTGCATTGAGCTTCCTCTCTTAAGTCTCACATAGTGAAGTTGGATTTCATCAGTGCAGAAGAGCAGCTGGGAGAGTCCTTGTGAACATACAGACTTTGCCAAGGAGTGTTGCCTGCAGTATCCCACACAGGGTGTGTGGGGGTTGACAGGACAGCGGGACCTCAGGGCTAGAGGCGAATGGGTGAGCCAGCGACAGAGTCACCACCAGACCCTGGCAATCAGAGTGGACAATATGCCGCAGATTCGGAGTCGTTAAGGATGTTTGGGTTTATATAGGGTCAGGGTCCAATCAGGTGTTGTCATCCCTCCTGGGGGAGGGGGAACAGTCACCAGTCATTTAACTGTTTACTAGGTGTCCATTGCAGGTGCAGATTAGATGGCCGCTTCCCATTGGTTGTTCATCCCGCCACCTGCATGGTCCTCTGTTGGGACATGTTCTGGGCATGTCTGAACCTGTCCAGGCTTGTCCTGAATTCGAGAGCTGGGCTAGGGCCTCCCTGAATCGGTAGTGCCACATCTGGGGTTTGTTTGTTTGTATGCCTAATTATACAAGCTCAATAGGTACTCACCTTCTTCTCCCCCCTCATTGTATTTCTTCACACACCCCCTCCTTCTCACTCTTTTTTCTTCCCTCATCCTCTCTTGGTGCTTCCTGTTTTTTTCCTCTCATCTTCCAGAGTATCAGAATTTCCCTCTGAGTCAGGGCATTTTTTTTATTTACTAGTAGATGTAGGAAAGGGGGTTTACTAAATGTTCACTATTATCATTCAAGTAACACTTTAATAACATTTTAGATAGAGAACATTTTCTCAAGATATAGAATTCTATTTCTAACTACCCTCTAGAAACTGCCAGACACATTTTGAAATGACACATTTTAATATTACCTATTTAATTACTTACTCATTGATTTTACTGAGGAGAAGAATGGGGTCTTTGTGCCTTCCCACTAACAGAATGCTTTGGAGTTTATCAACAGTAAGAAAGGGCAAGGACTCCAACAACAGCAACTCTGTGCTTGTCATTGGAGAAGGTTATGTTATGTTCAGATCCAATATGAATAATGTAAACACAATTTGGATTGGATGAAAGTTTTTGGTGTAATTGGATAGTAAATGGCAACCTAGCATGATATGACTTTTCAAGGATTTTTTTTCCACTGATAAATTCGGATACTTGGATGAATGATTTTCTTAAGACCCATTCTCTCTACATGTCTTACTTAAGTATTTTAAAGTCATCCTTAAGCAAGGGTATTTTTTCTCTCTCTGCAGATACAAAGTATGATATAGCATTACAGTGATTTTTAGGCAATCTGTGGGGAGTCAACCTTTGAGGAAGAACAACCATCACTCCACTCCCTAGGCTGCTCCCATGCTGCAGGCGGCAATTTCTAGATAATAGTTTTAGAAAAGGTCTTGTGTATCTCCATGTATCCCTTGAATCCTTCACCCCTGAGAATATGTTTATATACACACAGCATAAATTCTGTTCCATTACCTCAATTTTAGTGCTTTTGTCTTAGTGCTGAGTCCTGTGACCTGTCAGCCTCGGATTGGTCAAGTATTTTGTGTAAACAAAATGCTGCACAGATACA
Organism: Typhlomys cinereus; assembly: GCA_023101885.1. Lineage (NCBI taxonomy): Eukaryota > Metazoa > Chordata > Mammalia > Rodentia > Platacanthomyidae > Typhlomys > Typhlomys cinereus. Next base: position 770,385 of record JALPQD010000232.1, on the reverse strand, counting down.
GTGGTAGGAAGGACACACCTGTGCAAATATCTGGGACTGAGGATAAGTAGCTAAACATCTATGGGACAACATCCATGGAGTAAAATAGTTACACGTGTGTAGGGATGGGTACTGATTCCAAATGCACATACAAATCACCTAATGTCGATGACAGCTGTCTCTTCCTCATGTTACTACTATGTGTTCTCAGAATCCTTTGTGACCATTTTTTTCCTGGGCTACCTGGAACTTGCCAGGTTACCTGCCGGCAAACATGGAGACCTTAATCCAGAACCTGGAAGCATACATTTTTGGATATAGAGAACTAACTTTGGAAAGTTGTTGTACTTATGTGCCATGACATAAACATGCATGCCCATATTGTCTTGCTTTTGCTCTCTTTCTTTAAAAAATAAATAGATAAAAAATTTAAAAAGACAGTGGTGCTTACCTTAAGCACATTTTGTTTACATTTTAGAGTGATTCATGTGTATTACTGTTTCTATGAAAAATATATATACTTTCTGTTTTTAATTCCTGTATCACACATTTTTAAAATTCATCTTATTAAATAAGTCTCCTGCCCTACATGATACTCCACACCTGGAATCCATGAGTTCTTTCCAGCTCCATGCCCTTCATGGATTCCATGCCTGGAGTCCATGAGTTCTTCAGGGTGGCCTTACCTCTCATGGTACTCCACATCTGGAGTCTGTGAGTTTTGTTCTTTCTCTCTTGTAATAAACTCTGCTTAATCCCTAAAAAATAGATGTTAAACCTCCAATTGATATTAAATACATTTAATATTCAAAAGAGATAGCATTTTAGTGAGAATGTTTTGGAGACACAAAGGATTTTCTTATGTTCTAGTACATTAAAGACACTGAGGTTATATCCAATGTTAAATCTGTAAGATAGTAGAAACCATAGTGAAATGTTCTATTTTAGAATTCTTGCCCGGTGCCACAATCTACCAATCTCAGTGTGTATGTGTATGTGTGTGTGTGTGTGTGTGTGTGTGTGTGTGTAACACTCATCACCCAAATTCATAATATGTAATAAGTAGACATGCATCATTGTGTTCGCAAAGAGTTTTACTGATCAAAAATCTTATTTTCTTTCTTTCTTTTTTTTACTAAAGGTCTTTTTTAAAGTGCCAATTCATCATCCACTACTACACTTTTATACACAGAATAGCATAACATGAAGCACTGAAGAAATTTCCTGTGTCACCATGTTTATCCTGAGGATTTAGTACTTAAGAATGAATTAAGAGATATGAAGGAAAGGGTAGGATTTAAAATAAGATCAACCATAGTTTCAAAAAATAAGGGAGAAAGGAACAATGTTTTACTAATGCTTTTAACATTTTTCCTAAATCATTCTGAGCATAAACTCACAGCATTTTTAATTGAAAGTTTATAAGAGAAAATTAGAAAGAAAGATTTCTTGAGATTATTTAAAAATAGTTGAAGTAGTTGCATTGTCTTATGAACTATTAGCTATATTCTTCATATTGCTTATTTCCATAATCTTATTAACTATTGTTAAATGTTTAAAACTTCATATACAATATTTCAATGAGTTTTATGAATTCACTAATAGTCTTATCTTGAATATCAGTGTGATGTTTTAATTTCTAGTACTTTTTAAAAGGCCTTTTTAATTTTAATTTTTTAAGCATTAGATTTCATACTATCATTTCCAGGTGCTGGCCATAATAATTAGACTTCCATGGAATGTCTTGTGCAGCAAGTTAAAATATGTATTTCTTACAAAACCCTCTATAGAACTGAATAACAAAAAAGTGTGTGTTTTGTTGAAACAGTGACTTAAAAAAATCACTCATAGGAATCCCACAGCTACAAAGACTGTCTGTGCTTTGTCTGAAGATGTGCATTGCTAGCATGCAAATGCATTTTCAATATTAGTTTACTTTCTTTGTATTTTACACGACAGAAAGCTCTTTTGCTGGTATTTGTTAGTGAATCAATCTTGCTTCCAAACATCAAGCGATGACCTTTTTCGACCCACAGATTTATCAAGTCAGCAGTCTATTCCCTAGGGCCAGAATCTTCAGCCTCTTCTTCTGCCAGTCACGTCTGTTGAAGGACTTTGCTAAGCCTCCTGAGAAAATGGACTAATCTACTTGTTTCAAAGAACAAGAATGACATCTTTACTGGCTGTGCTTTATCTGTAGAAGGAAGAAGGTAGCTAATAAAGGATGAAATACTCTATGCAACTGTGAAGCTTCCCTGCAATACTTTTATGAAAAAGAAAACATTTTTAGCAAGCAGCAATGCTGAGCAGATAAGGGTTCATTAAATGCAACAGAGAGAAGAAGCTTATCAAAATGAACTCCATGAGACCAACAAGTTTTAAAATCATATTCCTTGTTTTTAAATTCATTTTATCTCTTTGACACATACTGTGGCTGTGACATTCTATAGTCATTGTGTCACAATTGGTTCTTGGCCTCTTGCTTTGATATCATAAAGGTCTGGGCGGCAATTAAGTCCAATTATTTGTGACTTGTGAGGTATCTCTAAATGATGCTGGTGAAAACATTACAGAGGTGTACTGTCAAAGCTGCCTTGAGAAACTCAGCAGTGGAAAGACGAGGCAATTATCATCAGTGCTAGTTTTAGAATGGAAAAAGACAGCTACGGCTACGGCTACAGCTACAGCTATAGCAGTATCATTCAAAATGAGTTCAGGAGTTAGAAAGGGTAAAAGTAATCCTCAGGATTAACTAGTTTATAAAGGATGCTGCTAGATTGCCTAATGAAAGACAGCATGAAAATTGCTTCATCTATTTTTTTTAACCATGGAGCTTAATTAAATCATTCATTCATGTTTTTCATGTTTTCTTCAGCTCAGTGAAATAAACACAATTTCTGGACTGTTTTGAATCTATGTATCTGCCAACTTTATTTGCCTTGTTCTTACATTTCTGAATTATACTTGCCCTTTTAAGACTTGAAATGGCTAGGGATGTCAAGCTGAAAAATCAAATGACTTCTCTTATTTTAATATTCCTTTTTTTTCTAAAATGTTTCTAATTTTTTGTGAGTTTTATACTTACACTAACAGATGAAAGCTTTCTAAATGCATCTACTAACAAATACCTGTAATTTACCAAAGAACAAAATATTGTACCTGCTAAGGCAACAATGCTGCACTGACTTTTTCTCATTAACATCTGCTGGCATTTTGCTACTAATTTTCAAATATGTTCATGCATTGCAAAAGTTAATATTTATCCCAAAATACTGCACAATTCACAATTAAACAGGAAGCTTTACTATGATATAGAATGAAAAAATGTATTGGTAAATATCACAATACATTTCACCATATAATGTTGATATTCTTGAGAATGATACTGGAAAATTGAGAAATGATACTGGAAAATACAAAATTTAATAACAAACCCTTTTATATGCAGAGTGATTCAAACTGCATGTAAGTTATAAATCCAGTTTATTTCCTGCCTCTGATGCCAGTTATTATACATATTTTAGCTTGACCATCTGACTGAAACATCTGCTACCTGTTTAGTTCTGGATTCCGGAAGCTTTTATTTCCAGTGTGACTGATCCCTGCTTTTGTTTCATGATGTGCATGTGGCATAACAGCCCACAGCAGATGTTCCCGAACATCAGGCTCCATGCATCTTATTGACCAACGCCACAAATTTTCTTTTAACTCATAAGTAACATAAGGATTCTTCCCAATCGTAGCTTTGAATCTTCTAAGTCATCTGTGGAAAGAATTCTTCTGGTTACCCGTACCATTGAAGTCCACATTTGAAATCCCTATTCCCTACTGCATTGCATTTGGGCCAGGAGAATAAGTAAATCACAAAGGATTTGTGTGAAAATGTCAATAACCATATTCATTCTCTGGATTCTGTTTTGTGAAAATAGAGAAGCAACGCAAACCTAGGAATAATTGACAACAGTTCTTGTTCAGTCAGTATCAGTAAGATGACACAGAAGTTTCATATTGAAGGAAGGGAGGGGATCAAAGAGACAATGCAAGGTGCCAATCCACATAGTAAATGCTGGTAGTGCCTCCCTGGTGCTAAATCCCAAGTTCTTTCTCCATCTTCACATTGTTAGATTCACATTATTGTCACTAGAAGAGTGACAGGGCTAAGAACAGCCAAGTACTTGATTGACCCCATCATCTAACATTCTCTCTTAAACATCAAGGGTACTTTTGATAGCCTCTGAAATGACCCTCTTTAACCACCATTGATTTTTTTTCCTACTGTGCATGCATGTTCTGCTCAACTCATGGTATCCCCTCACCCTTGAATTCTGCCTCGACCTCAAGCACTGTTTGGTGAATAGTCTGTTACTAAAACACCCTCAGAGACAGCAGACACTGCACGTCCAGATGAAACAAGCCTTGTACTGTGCAGCTGTGGGAGACTTAGGGAGAACTGACTGGTACTGGGAAACGTCTGGTTACCTTGAAAACGCTTTGTTACAAGGAGGTCCAATATATCCATGTGGTGAGGCTTGAATAGTAAGAGATCCTCTGTAATCATCAGGCTTAAAAGCTTTTGTACCCAAGTTTTAAGTATAGTCCTGAAGAAGCTATTTGAAGAGGGTCTTCTCCATAGGCAGATGTGCAGAAGTGTCAAGGGTCTCACTCTTATGATAGACCAGGTGGAATGCCCTCCACCCGGAGGAACACAGTCAAGCTATTGTGCCTAACTACAATCATAGGCACAATGGCCTCTAAGAGCTGCTCAGGAATATCATGAATGGAAGACAAGCATCACTGGTAAATTTCAGTCCCACGTAATTGTGATTTATCTCTTTTAAAAAGACAAATTAGTCACCAACTCTTACTCATAAAAATAGATATTGTAAACCACCGTTGTTTTGACAAATAATATTTTTTTCTGAAGATCTTATTTTTATCAACTGCAAATTCAACTTTTATTATATGCATTGACAAAATGAATCTAATTATTGTTTTAAACATATATTAATTCAAGCTCTGACAAATGTGTGTGCATATATATATAGAGAGAGAGAAAGAAGAAATAAAAAGTATGTTTGATAGAGAGAAGATGGATATTAAAATTTTTCTTATACAACAGAATAATATTCACATAGATCATCTCCAAATCAATTATTTTTAATGTATGTTCTGTAAGACTCAGCTTGCTCTCTGTCATTTCATTTTTCTAAGGTTATTTTATGAAAGCAGTTTAAAAAATTCTTTACTAATGACATATATGGCCATACTTGATTTAGTGGATATTAATTTGAGCTATATCCTTCTTTTATTATTGTGTGTATATGAAAAAAATTCCTTGACATAAAAATTACCCAGAGACTCTCTTTTCCAGCTCTATCCATTCCCTAGTCTGTCAAAAAATACTCAAGAATCTTAATCCACACATTTTGATTAGGTTCCAAACCATATGACTCTGGGCAGAAAGATATTTCAACCCAATTGCAGATCCTCAGGGAGAACATGACTGCTCAGGCAGATTTATTCTGGGAGTGAAGCCGTGGGAGCAAATATCTCAATGAATAAATGTATCTATTCAGTCACTCCTATACTAACTTTAATCATTACAAAAGATTCTGTTTACAAGAATAAAAACCTCATTTCTTGTCTTTGCTCAAGAATGACAAACATACTAAAATATGAAGACATTAAAAAGCTTGACTGTTAGCTACAGATTTCTACACCTGAATTGGGAATTCAGATCACTGGAAAATTTAGATTGAGATAGTTGTCATGGGTGAATGCTTTTAAAAAATATCCCATATTCACATTTGAGATTTAAAAAGTATTTTTTCATCATTCTACATATACTTGGTACACTATTGCTCATCTGCATGACATTTTAAGGCAAGGAAGTCACATGTGTCTTTCCTGAAAAAAATCTAGTAAATACATATTTAATTTTATATCAACTAAAAGTTTTCTTTTTTATTTAAATCTCATTCTAGTTCATGATGTCTAATGCCTATTACACACTGGAACAAGTATCTGCATTTTATCTTCATATGCAAGGAATAAAGCCTCTACTTGAAATAATATTTAATTTTCCCATGCTATCACCCTGCTAGCTGGAGGAAAAATTCACAAACTTTTTGGTGACTGGCTAGATAGGAAACGTTTTAGGTTTTCAAACCATAAAGTAACTGTCACCCTTCCATCTTTTTGGGGAGGACTGCCATGAACTATCTCCTAGAATAGTTTCCAACAAAGGCTGCAACCTGTGCCCTGGTTTGAAGGTTTTTTGAAGCAAGCAGATGGCACAGTTCAATTTCTTTCATTTCTAGATGATCAGTTTGCGAAGTTCCAGCCATGAAACCTAAGGATGAGTGATTGTAGCTGAAAAAAAAATTTACTGAGACCATGGATGAATGATTTATACATAGTTACTCATATACAGTAACCAATTCTCTAGCTGCAAAGAGACAGAATATTTAGGCAGGGCCTAAGGCATAAACACTCTTCATTTTGTGTGTCATTACAACTCATGTTTTAAAGGACCTAAGGCCAAAAATACTTCAGCAAACTCCACATGGTCATGGAGCTAATCAGTAACAGAGCCTAAATTTTAAAACACATATGTTTTCCTTTAATATCATATCTTTTTATAAGATGAACAGAATTTCATCATATTTGAAACTTAAATGAACATATATTTTAAAACGTTGATACAGATGACAGCCACATTTCAGGACAGGATTTTCTATGTAAGCCAGTAACTCTATATACTTATATGACAACTTACTAATATGGCCAAATGCCATTAAGACTACTTTAGTACTTCATCAGACTATGAGCACAGCTTCTCCTTATAATCAGAGTTAACTAGTATCAACCCATTCTTCCTCCCTCTCTGTGGTATTTCACAGTGACGAGTAATTAAAGTAGTAATTTAAGCCTTTGACCTGAGCTCACAATTTAAATTCACTAGTTAAAATATCTATAAAACATATTTTTATATCCTTTATTGAAAATTATAATACTTAGACACCATGAAAGTAATACTGTATATTATGTCCAATATGCAAGATTAATTATCAGTAATGATTAGACTTGTATGGGTATTAGCCTACTATTGTAGTGTAGTAATATATCTTGTATCATATGTAGTATCTTTGTTTATGTTTATATTATATGAATATTTCATCTAGTTATGTATTTTAATGAGTATCAGAGTCATTATCAGTTTATATCATAAATTCCATATGTGTGAAATAATGACAATAAACATATGTAACATATATGTTATTAAATCAACATTTTTAAAAATATTTTTTATTTTTATTATTATTTTATTCAATTGTGTGTGTGTGTATGTATGTGTGTGTGTGTAGAATCACAGACGAATTCGGGAACCATCATGGACCGCTTCCACCTCTTCCTTGTTTACACTGACCCAGGATTCACAAGCTCTGCCCTTCCAAGACTAGAAACACAGGTCGTCCCAGCTTCCGCCCAGCGTCTATACGTGTGGTCTAGGATCCAAACTCAGGACCTTCCTCCTGCAAGGCAGAGGCTTAACCCCTGAGCCACCTCTCCAGCTCCTAAGTAAACATTATTAAAGCCTAGTAATATAATTTATTTCACATTAATTTGGATAATTAAATAATAATTACAGTTTGTGGTACTAAGTATATTAGCAAGAAACTTTTCCTGTGATTGGAGAAGAATCTGAGGAGACAAAGAATGAATAACAAGACAGTGTGGAAAACATACTCCCTTCTAGCTCACTAGTGATATAGGTACTATAATAATATATTCATTTGAAAGTTACAATACTAAAATCAAATTTTATGTGCTGTTTGAATGAGTGTCTTGTACAATTTAACTGATACATTTTTGAAAACTAAATTCATATAAATATCATGAAAGATGCATGTGATTTTTCTCTGCAAATAATCAAAAGTGCCAAAAGAAACATGTACCAAAATAAGCAAATTTTAATGGGTTTACTTATGCAAACTGATGCTACCATCTTGCCAAGATGACTAAATTTTAGTATTATCTGAATTCATAAAATGCAGCTTATCTTAGGTGACTGAGAACTACTTCTGCAGCTCCAAATTAGATTCTTCTATTTTAAACAGTTGCTTTCTTCTGTGGACTATAAATGTGAATCTTATCCAATTCACAATCTCATTTTACAGAGGAAGCATAAGTGCCTTGCTAACTTTTTCCTTTGTCTCAATGAAACATCTTATTATCTTTTTATTAATTTAAAATCAATAGATGAACCACTATACAAATGGTGCACAACTTAATTGAGATTGTGCTTCTTGAATATAATTCTGCTCAGCAGTATAATAGGCCTCAAATGCTAGATTCCTGAGGGAAACAGTGAATCTAAATTTAAACTATTGGTCTGTTCTGCTCATTTGTATTACCAGGCACACAAAATATTTAAGTTCCTCTTTTCTTTTTAGACATCCACAACATCAATAAAGATGTCTCACATGCATAGAATACTTCAGAAACAGAATACAGCTGGCATTTCAGGCAGAGACAATGTTCCTTGGGGGCTCTTTCATTGCTTTAACACTAATCGGTGACAAAAAGGTCGTGTCAGATTCTGATTGCATTGGAGAAGCTTTTGGTGAGATTTGTATTGATTTGGAATAAGGCAACTGACAACATTGCAATAAATTTTTACTACTTAGTGCTGATCAATGTGTTCTTACTCTTCCAATTTTTAACAGAATATTGTATTTTTTAGCCATTTCTGAATGGCTAAGATGCAATTCAAAGAGTTGCACACAATGATAAGAGGAAAGTATCCATTACACCATTGTCTGCCTCCTCCTGGTATCAGTTGCCCTTAATATGATAATAAAATGCATGCACAGAGAAACACAATCAGATGCAAATGATAATGTGACTGACAGACAAGTATAGGAACCAACCACCCCTTAAATATTTTCTACTTGCTATGTGAATATCATGTAATTGAAAAATACTTAAATAAATATATCATCATGTTCAAATCATAGATTGCTAAAACTAACTCTATTTGCTCAGGCAATGTAAATATTTGAGAATTTAAATAAATATGTGTTTAATTGTTGCCGCTTATTCTTTGAAGTAATTTTGATAATTCCCTTTTCTCTCTTTCTTGTATTATCTTGATTTTGATAAAGAAACTTTCACATTTAATTCTTAAAATGTTTTGTCTATATATGGAATATTAAGATTAGACTAGAAGCTCAAGTAGTGTAAAATACTTCTTAAATTAGTGGGTGAAAATGTCTGTCAGTGGAAGAGGAAAAATAGAAAAACCCACATTGTTATTTTAAAATATTTAAATAGGGATATGTATGAATTATATAAACATTTTCCAGCAGCTAGTGCCTAAGGACAAATTCTATTGTTTTGAATTACTTAAGCTACTACAAATGTTTAGAATACCAGTTTTAGTAAAAACAATTGAAGTTATGGAAAATTCCAGTTGAAAATGGGTTGCTAGATGCACAACTTTGCATATTATTTGGTGAACACTCTCAAATATTTAAATCCTAATGGCCTACTTTTATGGGGTTAAAATGGTGTCAGATTTTAGGCACAATCACTTACTATCATGTGAGTTCCTGGGTAAATGTCCTCTTCCTTTTTTCCTAAGCAGTTGATTCTCATAAAAGCCTTTGTATATTGCTTAGCACTGAATAATTGGCAATAAATGTTGGGTACAGAGATAAAAGCTAAATCCAATTTTACTTGGATCTTTTTTATAGATGCTTCTAACAGCTGCTTAGGCTAATGCTAAAAGAAAATAAGTCAAATATGGTTCAAAATGAGATGTTTCTTAGGTATGATCTCTAGTTTTCCTGCGATAATTCACTTTTCTGCAAATGATAAAGTTTTAAAAATCTGTATGGTTTACTAAAAATCTAATATGTAAAATAATACACGTTCTTTATCCATTCCTTTTCCAGCTGGCAATCTTGGCTCTTTTGAAAGGTGCAACAATAAACATGGATATGCAGATATCATTGTTTTATGCTTTAATTGTTTTGATTGTTTGTCAACAAGATCTAGAATTATCTTTGACACATATCTCAGAACATGTTTTTGGGGATTTTGCAGGCTGTTTTAACTGAAACAGAGAGACTTGCTCTAAATTAGACAATGCCATTCCAGGGACTGGCATCCTGGACTCCACCCAAATGGAGAAATCCAGCTGTTCAACCACAATTATCATTCTCTGCTTCCTGACAATGCCTACCTTATACTCCTGATATCATGCATTCTCACCATGGTCTTCTATACCCTCATGTTGTTACCCAAAATATATATTTCTGGGCTGTAGTGATGGATCAAGGGTTAACCATTTGCTTCCCAAGAAGAAGAATCTGAGTTCAGACCTCAGTTCCCACACAAGCAAAAAAATTACAACAGTTTGCAGTTCTGACCTTGGAAGACAGATCCTTGGAAATCCCATAGCAAATCAATAAGAAACAATCCAGGATGATGCCTTAAGTTGGGCCTCCATAAGCACACACAGTGCCCTCTCCTACACGCACATATATATTTGTACCGACCTACACACATACACACACACACACACACACACACACACACACACGCGTGCAACCAAAACACACATTTCCTTCTCAAGTTACATTTGTGAGATGGTATGATCATAGTTAAAACAAAAATGACTAATACCTACACTGACATTTCTCCAGATACATATGTAGAAATGCTAAGGATGAATCATACATTATCTCTAATATCTCTTACTCTTTCATACAGAATCTGAGTCAATAAAAACAGGTGAGACTGCTTCATAATAAGAGCAAGACAGCAAAATAAGAAGAGAGACAGAGGGTACATATCATCACAGTGCATGTATATGCATATATTGAACATCATAATGTAATCCACCAGTGTGTACTGTGAATGCATATTTTTATAATAGTAAAAAGTACAATAAAGATCCAAAATTAAGGTCAAAATCATTCATGACACTAGAACTATTGTTCCTTTTATAATTATTAGTCTTCAATAGTAAATTACTCTTTTTATGATAGAAATATTACTTCAGTTTAAGCCAATTGTATAAGACTATAGATTGTAGGGTAAAAGCTTTTTAAAGATACTTTATGTTTTTAGATATAAATTTTGCTATAAGAATGTCTTTGGTTTGTTTAATACCCTTCTTTCAAAAGGCTTACATATAATTTCCTAAGGAAATTGTAGTTTAAAAATGAGAATAAAATTCACCTTACTTTTCTGATGCAATTGTAATCATTTAAAGCATGAAGAAAACCCTTTCCACAGTCTATTTGTATTTTATGAAAATGCTATGTGTAATGAATGCCCTAAAATATTGGCTGAATATTTTGAATGACATTGAATAACCAACAGAATGATCAACAAAAATGTGAAAATTCAGCAGAGAATAGAGTAACAGAAAATGTAAACCTACAAAAATTAAGAAAAAATATTTGAATTTACCCTGTTAATGAAAGTATTTCAGCTGCATTAAGCCTTGGCTTTTATAGACTATATGTCAAAAGACTAGATGATTTTCATGCCCTTGAATGGTAAGTAACCAGGTTTGTAAATCCTGAAGAAAGCTAGAATGTATACAATATGAAACACTAAGGCAAAAGGATTGGAGAGAAAATTTTTGGCTACTAGAGGAAGAGTTTGAGAAGACTGTTCAATGTAACTATCATGGATTCATATCCACATGGGTTCGAAGCTCACTCTGGTACTTGTTTCTACACTGGTTACTCTATGCTTTGTTGTGAGACAACACCTAAGGTCAAGCAGTTTAATAGAGATAGGAGATCTATTCAGTTTAGGGTTCTGAAAGGAAGATACAGTCTTTCATGTCAGAAATGGACATGGCTATCTGACCAAAGCTGGAGGTGGGCTGTCATCAGTGACATTAATCAGGCTGAGAGCTGTTGTATGCTAGCTCAAGATCAGACTCACTCCCTCTAACAAGGCTAATCCACTTCAAGACACATCCCCTGTGACTGCCTTTCTCCAGCAAGGCTCTGCCTCCTAAAAGTGCTATGACTTTCCCAAACAACTGAAGATTCAGACACATGAGCCTTTTTTTTGGGTGGGGGGTCCAACTCACATTTCAAACCATGACAATAACTTTAGCTGTACAACAATACAAATAGAAACCTAAGTAAGAAGTATTCCATGACAATCAACTACTTATTCTCAAATAAAAACATTTGTAAACTTGACTTCAGACTTCATAGTAATTTTAAGAATGTATAAACAATTTAGGCTGAAAGCATAAAGCAGTTGTTTAGGGATAATGCTTTCATTTTTTCAGCCACAAGTCAAAAGTAAACAATCCATCCGAAGAAAGCATTTTGAATTCAAAACACCATAGATGTTTACAGAGAAAATGTCAGTGCCGATGAACCCATAAGAACAACAATAAAATAATGCTGAACATGAAAAAGAAAGATACAGAGATGATGTAAAGAATAGCAAAGTATTATAACTATTAGAAGTTCAGGATTAAGAGCAGAATATTTTCAAACTAGTGAAAATAAGTTTCTTCTGAAAACAGGAAAAATGGAATGAAATAGGTAAATCAGAAATGAGGAATAAATGTTGTAATAGAAGGACAAAACAGTTGACTTTGCTTCATTCTCTGCTGTTGGAGTGTTAATAGATTTGAATATCAAGAAAGGCAAAAGATGAAAAAGGAAATATTCATCAACCCATCATGGATATATATTATGGTTTGGTTATGTATTTAGTGTGTTATCCTGGGTTCATGTGATGAAAGTTGGATCTTGAATGTGGTATGTTGTGAAATATCAGGAAAAGATGATTTTAGTATATTATAATTAAGTTACCTCAGTGCAAGTCCTGGGAAGGAATTAACACAGCATTCACAGGACCTTAGTTTTTTTCTGGAGAAGGGGCCAGAAACAACAAGAATTCTCCACTCTCTTCCTCCTTCCTTTCATCTGTCCTCTCTCTCTTATAGGTATATCTGCCATTATGACACCTAGTATATTGTGATATAAATAGATGGTTCACCACCAGAGACCAAATTTTGTATTTTAGATCTATCAAAATACTTGAGGGTAATATACCTTTGCGTGTGTGTGTGTGTGTGTGTGTGTGTGTGTGTGTGTGTGTGTGTAGCACTGTTCTTCAGATATTTGGTTATGACAATGGAAAATAGATGAATGAAGTATAGCGGCTAAAATTACAAGCTTATGAAAAGACAAAACACTGGATAGAAATAAGCAGATGTGGCCAGGATCTATATCATTACACTAAGCATCCATTTTGCTTTTTTCCAAAGAATAACAGAAATAACAGTGAACATTTTGCAAAATTTTGAAATGTACTTTGCACCTAAAGTATGAAGCCTATATTAAAATTTCTGTTCTACTCCTATTCTGTAGTTCCAATAAGACATAGATAAATATGTCAATAAATGAACACAGTGTTTTAAAAATGCATTTTGGCAACTTAACATTTTTCTAACCAGAATTGTTAATTATCAAAGGGAAAGAAAATGCATTGAAGCATCATGAGAAATATTTGCATCTATTTGAAATATCAAGTAAATTACTCTCAAAGTATATTGTAAAAAATGTGCTTGAACGTACAATGGTTTCCATTAGATCTGTTCGTAGATTATCTTCAGGTTTCTTAACTTGCCACACACAAGGAGAAAATTAACTCCACAGAAACACTAAGAAAAGCAGCAGAAATTGGAATTTAACATCTTGGGTTAGAAGCAGCTTTTAAACTAAGATGTAAAAATTAAAGATATGAAGAAAAACTTTGTATTAGTTTTGACAAATATAAAATAAAATATTCAAAATATTTGAAGATAGTATGAGCAAAAATGGACTACTAATCCACATATTCAAGAATATTGATTCTTACTGTGAAAATCCACACAGCAGTTGATATTAACATCTTTCTATGCAAATTAGCTAAATATCACACAAATTACAGAACAAAACCCAACATAAAAGTGAGCAAAAAACATTAGATCTTTTAAATATCATGAATAACTAGCAAATATAGGATAAAACACAATCATGTGACATTTCATAATATCACACCAGAAAAAAAAAAAAAACAGAAAGTCTGAAAATTCCCATTACTAGCAATGATGACATGCTGTAGTTGCTAGGATGAAACTCTTGTTACAGTATGAAAACTGATATCCTTGTAAAATTCACTTAGGCACTATGGAAAATATATCCTTTGACCCAACAATAATGCTCCTAATTATACATCCAGTCAAACTGTGGTTTGAATTTTATATACAGAATTGAATTTTATGTACAGATGGATTTTCAATGCTCAAGAGGCTATTCCAAAAGAAACATCTTCTAGTATGCTTACCTAACAGCAGATAAGGTGCTGGAAACAGTTCAAAAAATGATACCACCATTGTTTCAGTTTACAGCAGAATCTGGACATTCTATACCTTTATATTTATTGTTCTCTGGTAACATAGCAGTCACTGATTTCGGTTTCAAATGTATGTCCATATCAACCCAATTACACCCATGCTCCTATAATTTCAGTATCCAAATTTTGAATAGTTGATTTGTCACTGTCCCTACCTAGCTAAGTACACATATTCCAGAATTTCAACTCCAGTGTGTATACTGTGGAAATATTTGCAAAGGTACGTCCAAGCTGTCTTTTCTAATGACACCAATGACTGAAAACAACACAAAGAGACAATTGCATATTTATGCTATCACCTATTTCAAAAGGGTGAAAAATGCTCAAGTTTCAGCTGGTAAGTCCATCCAAATGAACATCATTAAACCCCAGAAAGTAATAATACACATATGGAACAGATATCTTACTGAAAAAAATATTTTTAATTGACTAAAGTATTTTCTCATTTTTAGTAACTATAGAATTTATCAATTTTTATTAACTTTAAAAAGTGGAAGCACATTTGTTTAACTATCTTGGGGTGGAGAGATGAAGAACAATGTACACAAAGAATAGAAGAATATTTTTTATTTCATAAAGTTGATAGTTTCTGTGTTTGTTGTGTGTGTGTGTGTGCGTGTGTGTGTGTGTGTGTCTGTGTGTTTGTGTGTACCTGTGTGGGTGTGTTTTTGTTTGCATGTGGCCATGTGTTTCTTTGAGAGTGCAGTCTGCAATTGGAGTATAGAATGTTGGGTGCTATTGATACAATGCCATAAATCAGATATAGCCTAATATAAGTGAAAAATGCAAGCATTCAAAATTTGTAGTGTTGCTGTGAGGTGCATGTCTGCTGAAAATGAAGAAAATTATCATTTACCACATTCTTAGACTCAGTCACTAAAACTAATAACCATACATAGATATCAGAGTTTCACAAAAATACAGGACAAAGGATAAGTTTTGATATATGACTTGAGGATTTCTGTGGGGAGCCATTTCTCTGGTTAAGAGCATCTTATGAGAAACATTATCCTCACTTAGGTTGGCATATTTCTTTTTATTATTATGATGATGATGATGATGATGATTATGATTAATTCAGTTGTGTGTGTGTGTACATGTGTGTATTTGTGTATGTGTGTGTGTGTAGAACCACGGGCAAATTGGGGAACCACAATGGACCCCTCCACCTTCTCCTTGTTTACTCTGCCCTGGGATTCACAAGCTCCGCCCTATCAGGACCAGAAGCGCAGACCGTCCCTGCTTCCGCTGTCTATATGTGGAGTCTAGTATCCGAACTCAGGACCTTCTGCCTGCATGACAGAGGCTTAACTCTTGAGCCACCTCTCTAGCCCCAGGTTGGCATATTTCTAATAATTTACCTATGCCAATAAAAAAGTATGTGCTTCCTTATAATACACAACTGTACATTAAAGTAAATGTGATCCCTTAACTTGGTGTTGATTTTAATTGTCTTTAAACATTTTGATTGCAACATCCTGTGATTTAGTTCTTCACAGTTGGTTATAAAGTGAATGTAAATCCTGCCTCTCTAGCACCTTAATAACCAAATATGAAATGAGTGTGTTTATAATTTTCATTTTGTTTTTCAGACCAATAAATTTGTGAATTGCTTTCAAAAATTGAAGATGAAAAACTTTGAATTTCATGTATGCATCCTTAAAAATTTCTGTTTCTTGAAGGTGAGAATAAAAGGATATATTTCAAATACTCTCATTAATAAATCCATTACTCTTTATACTACAGTTTCTTAATTTTATTAAATGGAGATTTTGTAAATATATTCTGTGACCTTTAAATGCATTAGAATATAGCCTGAGTGATAGGTTGTTATGCATGTACATATAGATTGTTTCAGAACTATTTCTTTGATTATGTTGTGTGTGTTATAAATATGACAATTAAGACTTTTTAACACACATTTTTGCTCCAGAGAATGGGGGGGAGGGGGAACACTAGGAGAAATGGAGGGAGGGGGGTGAAAGTAAAGGGTAAAGGGGGGAGAGTGCAAGGGGGACTGGGGAGGGATGGAGGGAGGGAAGGGACGGGGTACCTATTAAGCTTTTATGATTGGGAAAAAATAAATAAAAATAATAAAAATAAAGTTTTCTTAATAATATTTAGTTGTGTCATTTTGTTACTAATGAAAATCTTTTGGGATATCATGGAATTTACTTTTCCCTTTCTGAATTCATAATTATTAGCACCCATTTAAATCTCAGAAATTTTTACATTAGAATTTAAAATACATATGTTTGTGTTTAGGTCAACAAAATTACTAATGCCAGAGAGATTAAGATTTTTTTCACATGTCAATTAATATCTCAGCAAAGTAAAATATGGTTTTGGAAGAACAGCACTGAAACATACAAGGATGTGTTTTGTTTGTTGCTATCATTATAGTTATTTTCCCTCAATGCCAAGAAAAAGATATATATATATATATATATATATATATTATTTATTCAATTGTGCGTATATGTATGTGTGCACGTGTATATGTATGTATGCGTGTGTGTAGAACCATGGATGAATTCAGGAACCACCATGGACGGCCTCCACCTCCTCCTTGTTTACTTTGCCCCAGGATTCACAGGCTCTGCCCTACCAGGACCAGAAGCCCAGGCGGCCCGCGCTTCTGCCCGCATCTATACGTGGGGTCTAGGATCCAAACTCAGGACCTTCCGCCTGCAAGGCAGAGGCTTAAACCCCTGAGTCACCTCTCCAGACCCAAGGAAAAGATATTGCATTGCATCAATTAACAGCATTGAGGAAAGCAAACAGTTTCAGTACTTCTCTGATCAATATGATGAATTTCAATGTTCTCACCTTATCTTTGTTAAATTTTAGTTCCTTTTGGTGGAAATCAAAAGGCTGTGTTAATATGAGCTCACACAAACATCATGTTCTACATCCAATAGGGATGTAATTAATCCTTCCTCTACACCAACAAAAGAATATTAATGTATTTGCAGCAAAACAACAGTCTGTATTAACAATCTAAAAGGAACTATTGCCAATACATTATGTATATATATTCACATTTCATATATAAACAGTTTTATTGAGTGGATGATGTTATGCTTGAAAACAGGTTAAGGAAAAGATGATGTTTGGTGTCTTCTATTAGTGTATATCTCCATCATGAATCCTGATGGGTACACCAAGTCTTCATTAAAGCTTTTTATCATGTCTATATATTACATTTTATGATAATGATATGTCATTTGTAGAAGGAATCAAATGAATGGTTTTAATAACACCTTTAACCTTCTCAGAGCTAGTTCTGCATGATAAACAATATAATAACTTACATTTAAATGCATCCTTTAATTGGTCATCAGACTAATTCTTTTCTATAGCAATAAATTGGCTAAGACATTCTTATTATTTGTTCTATGTACACTGCAATTACATTTTCAGCACGCTTGAAATGAAATATCAATATTAATTTAAATTAGCATTGTTACATTAAATAACTTGTAAAACAGTTAGCCACATTGTCTGACTCAGGCATCCTAACTTTAATTCAACTTTCCATTCCAATGGGCATACCATATAAATCTTGTAGAGTTGACACATTCTCTTGTTGGTTGAGAGATAATGCAAAGTATGAGGTTAAAACTTACAAAAATGAAAAAGAAAAATCTAAAATGCATAATGTCTGATAATTACTTATTTACTTGGTAATTTGAAATTTTTTATGCTGAAATGATTTTAACAGACCTTGGCACTAAAACAGAGCATTAAAATTTCTAATATTTCAGTAGATTTCCAAGTCTTATTTTTAACTGACTGTGTAAGAATGAAAGTTCATTAATGAAATAAGCACAAGACTTGTCAGTAGTCATCAAGAGAAACTGATGATAACATGAAGATGCCATTTTATTTCTGTTTGAAATTTAGGAAACTGAGCAAAAATAAGAAAACTGAATTTTCACATAAAACTTTAGAAATCTAAGGAATACAAGATGTATATAAGGTATATAAGATATATAAGGCACTAGAGTATTGAATGCGAAATTATGGTAAGATACTTTTTTCTCCCACGTTTTATATATTTTTCCTAATTATACAAGCTCAATAGGTACCCCATCCTCTCCCTCCCTCCTCCCCTTCCCAGTCCCCCCTTGTATTCTCCCCCTTATCCCCTTCCTTTTACTCCGTCTCCCCCTCCCCCTCTCCCAATGCCTCCCCCTTCCTCCCTCCTATCCCCTGGAGCATCCTTTCGTGTTAATGCCAAACCTCCCTCTAAGTCCTCCATCCTAGTGAGGGGTGAGGACTCAGTGGCATAGCCCAGAGCCCCTTCTTGGGCTCCCCATTAGAATGGGAATTTTATTATGACTGTTAATCCCTTGTCTCTAAGGATCCTACTGCCTGGAACCTTCTCCCCTATGATCCATACTAGACTTGGGGGGAGGTGGGAGTTCGTTGACATCAGCCATTGTGAGGTCATGCAAAGTCCAGTTCTGACTGCTGCAGCCTTAACTTGTGTGGAGTACCTTGCATATCCTTGGTCCTCCCCATCTTTAGGCTCTTATGCTGTCTTGATGTCCCCTCTTCCTCAAGGTTCCCTGAGCTTTAGGATGGGGAGAGATTTGGCTGGTCTGGTTCCAGGTGATTAATATAGGGTCTTTGATGTTCTAAATTATAGTTTGTTGTTGTTTTCAGTTGCAGTAAGATACTTTTGTTCCTGCTATTATACCAGTAGATTTGAAGAACACTTAACACTCAGCCCAGAAATCTTCCTCTGCAACAGAGATAAAGGATCTCAACACCCTGGATGTAGCCTGGGGCAGTAGGACAGCAGTGAAGTAGAGGAAATTGGCCAACTATAATGGAGTACACAGATGACCTAGCAATGTTCTACCAGGATCAGGTCAACATAATATCTGCCCATCCTAAGGTTTTGGAAACTTTGCAGAAGAGGGAACAGTGAGACTGTAAAAACCTAAAGAAGGGAAGGTTCACTGTTAGATAAGACTTTCCACTCAAGGCAGGACTGCTGTATTTAGGAACTCACTACAGTGAGACTGTCCTCTCAAACATGCATAATGAAAATAAGAACATAAAATAGCAACCTTGGAGACTAAGCTGGATGAGTGAAGGGAAATGCCCCTATCGGTGGCATGGCCCAAAGAGAGGCAAGCTGATAAAGTTGATACTGGTAAAATCGCTTAGACTGATTAGACTGAACCGGAGAGTCACTGGAAACCCAAAACTCCACTCACCTTTTGTCATGTTATGTGATGCAAAGACAAAGTATTATCTAAGAAGCAAATTTCTTATCTCAGCTACCGAAGTGATTAACACCTTGGTATTGGGTTTTCCAGGGTTCAAAACAATGAGAAACATGTTTCTTTTGGTCATTTTTCCAGTATGTAAATATTGTAACTGAATAACATTAATACATCATTTTTGTAAGAATTCACTTAAGCTGTTTAGAGTACTTCAATGAGTTAATATAAAAATGCTATTGTTTATAAATTATTAGTATAGCTTTGAATACTTTAAGACTCAACAAAAAACAGAAATTGAGATCCAAAACACAAACATGATTAAGAAAAGCTAAAGTAGAAAATTAGCTACTTCATTGAACAAAAAAGAAAACCTCTCAATTAGTTAGAGCACTAATTAGATATCATGGAATTTCCAGATGTACCAGTACACACTTATGATTCCAACACTCAACAATTTGAGGCAGAAGGATCAAAATTTAAGAGCAGTCTGATTAAAATAGTGGTTTCTTTCACAAATCAAATCAAAATCAAAATCAAAAATCATGGTATGTATAACATCCTTGATGGTCAGAAAAATCATGAGCATTATACTCATAAATTTATTAAGTTTTTAACAAAGAGTTATACACTGATGTAATAATATTTCTAAGAACTTCACATTTAATAATCTCATTCCAGTTTTGTAAAATGCCTATTTTTCAGACATTATTGTTATCACCATTTTCTATGTCACTGAACTGAAGCAGAGAAGTTAATGAGTCTACTCAGAAGCATAGGAGGAAAAAAGAATAGAGCCGAGATTAATATTCTTTCTCCATTCTAGCATAAAATAAGGGTGTAAGAGCTATATTTGCAGCTTATATTGTGTGGAGGAATCCATTCTTTGAGCTGAAGAGTCAGCTGTTCACAAGTCTACTGTGGTGAATCAGGACATGGACCCACAGTTCTCTGGTTGTGATCTGTTTCTCTCATTCACCATAGCATGAAACACAATAACATTAAAGCAAATACTAATTTTGTTGTTTTGAAATATGTTTTTATATTGTTAAGCTTTTAATATGCACTGTGAACTCTGATGGGTAACGCAAAAACTGAATATGAATGAAAATACAGTAATAAACTGAGCATATCCTAGGAAATCTCATGGGAGTCAGATGAGAGAGTAAATAAAAGTTAACTATATAAAGTATGAGACACAATAGCACAATATGGAATATGTGGTTCTATTTGTCTCTACAGGAAGAGTGGAGAAGAGAGTGATGCCCAAGAGATAATTAACTGTGAGGAGAGGGATTTACAGAGGGAGCTGTGACTCAGCTAGAAGGATTGGGGAAAGGTTGACAAGTAGGGAGGAAAATCAAGCTCACTCTTGAGGCTTTGGATAAGACACCCACTTGAGTCTGAGAAACAGTGTTTTCAGAAATAAATGGAGTTTTCATTTACCTGGAACAGAATGATATCAGCTAGGAATAAAGCATAAGCAATTTGAGCAAATTTCTCAGAAGGAACTCTTGGAAATAAATACTGGAAAGCCAGAAGGAGTTTAGCATGTTTGTAGGAAAAAAGGAAACATTACCAGTCTCTCTATATGATGCCAAGTTACTCTTAATCATACATATGAGTTTTGCCAAACTTTGTTTATAGTCACTGATTATTAATCATATATGAGTGAAGTGGACAGCCATAACTTCTGTAAGAGCTTTTTTATTCTAACTACGTATATGAGGGAAAGACATTTATGTTGTAAAAGTTGATTTGCATTAAATTCAGGGTTTATATGGATATTAATATGTATTTTGATGTCTTCTACAGAAAAATGCAATGCATTTTTTTTCCACTCATAAAAACCTAATGGGTACTCTGGACCTCTCCCTCCCTCCAGGCCTCCCTGGATCCCCTTGCTCCCTCCCCCTTTTTCCCCTTCCTTTCCCCCCTCCCTCTCTTTCTCCCAGTGTCCCTCCCTACCCATCCTTGGAGCATCCTTTAGTGTCCATGTCAAACTTCCGTCTGGGTCCTCCTCTCTGATGAGGTGGAAGGACTCAGTAGCATTGCCTAGAGCTCTTCCTGTGTTCCCCTTTAGTATGGGAACACTATTGTGGCTGTTAATCCCTTGCCTCTGAGAATCCTAGTGCCTGTGATCCAAACTAGACTATGGGGGGGGGGTCAATGCTATGTTGGTCATTGCACAGGTCATGCAAAGTCCTATTGTGATAACTTCGGCCCTAACTTGTGTGGAGTATCTTGCATATCTTGTGTGGAGTATCTTTAGGCTTTTACAATCTTAATACCCCCTGTTCCGCAAATTTCCTTGAGATTTAGAATGGGAAAAGATTAGGCTGGCCTTGTTTCAGGTGATTAATGTAGGGTCTCTGATGTTTTGAATTATGAGTTTTTTTTTTCAGTGTTGCTGTTCCTACACCACCTTTGGCTCCATCCTGATGGGTATTGGATGTCACCTCCTAGCCAGAGATAAAAGGCTGTTGAAATACCTTCTAGCCAGAGATAAAAGGCTGTTAAAATAGAGTCTTACTATAAGAGTAGATACAAAGTTAGATGGAATAAGAGTAGGAGATCACGGTGGTGGAGTGGTAGTCAGTCTCCTATTTTTAGAATGGTTACCATCTATCTGCCAGGCTATATGCCCTCCCTGACTGGTGATATAAACCACATCAGTTGCAAGTGACCAGGAAGAAAAGTCTGTGAGCTTAAACAGATGTCTGTCTCACTACTTACTTGCAGACCTTGATGGTGGCCTATTTTCTCTGCTGTAGCATGATCTCATCTCTCCTTGTTTGTGGTGGGGCCCTCCTTCCACTTCCCTGTTTATAATCTTTGCACCTACTGTATTACAGAGATTTATCTTTGACTGTGTCACTAAGTGGGTTTGGTATGAGGATCGACCGATTAGGGAGTACATACTGGCACTTAATTTTCTGTGTCTGGGATACTTCACTCAATATATTTTTTTTTCTAATTCTATCCCTTTCCTGGCAAATTTCATTAATTCATCTTTTTTGATGGCTAAGTAGTATTCCATTGTATAAATGTAGCACATTTTCCTTATCCACTCATCAACTGTTGGACATTTAGGTTGATTCCATGACTTTGCTATTGTAAATAGTTCATGCTTGTGTTATTGAAGTGAATTTTTGCTTAATGGGGGATTATTCCCAGAAGTGGAATAGCAGGATCATATGTCATTTCAATCTTTAACTTTTTTAAGAATCCCCAGACTGCTTGCCAGAGTGGTTGTATAAGCCTGCATTCCTACCAGCAATGTAGGAGAGTTCCTTCTCTCCACATCCTCTCTAGCAATTGATGTTTATATTGTGAATTTTGGCCATCCCGACCTGGAAGAGATGATATCTCAGGGAAGTTTTGATTTGCATTTCCCTGATGGCTAAGAGTGTGGAGCATTTTTTAAGGTATTTGTTAGACATTTCAATTTCGTCCCTGGAAAAGTTTCTTTTGAGTTTCAAGGCCCATTTTTTAATTGGGCCATTAATTTCCCTGGTATTTAGTTTTCTAAATTCTTTGTGCACTCTGGATAATAGAGCTCTATCAGGTAAGAGTTTAGTGAAGATTTTCTCCTATTCTTTGGGTTGCCTTTCTGCTTGGGTTACAATCTCTTTTTTCTGAGCAGAAGCTCTTTAATTCCATAAGATCCCATCTGTTGAGTGTTGGTTGTAGTGACTGTGCTATTGGATTTCCATATAGGAACTGTTGCCCTAATCCAATCAGCTCGAGGGAGTCTCCTATACTTTCAACTAAGGTTTTTATTGTCTCTGGCCTTATATTGAGGTCCTTGATCCATTTGAAATTCATTCTTGTGCATGGTGACAGGTACAGGTCCAGTTTTAATATTCTGCATGTGGACATCCAGTTTTGCCAGCACCATTTGTTGAAGATGCTCTTCTTTTTCTATTGGATTTTTTGGGCCCCTTTGTCAAAAATCAAATGGCTTTAAATGTATGGGCTTATATCTGTGTCTTCAATCCTTATCCATTGATCTGTGTGTCTATTTTGGAGCCAGTACCAGGCTGCTTTTATAACTACGGATTTATAGTATAGATTAAGATCTGGTATGGTAATTTCTCCAGGACTGTTTTTATTACTCAGGATTGTTTTTGCTATGCTGGGTCTTTTATGCCTCCATATGAATTTTGAGATTGTTTGGTCAACCTCTTTAAAGAATTGCTTTGGGATATTAATTGGTATAAGCGTTGAATCTGTATATTGCTTTTGGTAAGATGGTCATATTTATGATGTTGATTCTGCCAATCCAGTAACATTGGAGGTCTTTCCACCTTCTGGTGTCTTCTGTAATTTCTTTCTTCAGGGTTTTAAAGTTTTCATTATAAAGGTCTTTTATTTCCTTGGTTAGGTTTATACCAAAATATTTCATTTTTTTTATGTGCTATAGTAAGTAGGATTGCTTCTCTCAGGGCTTTTTCACTTCTTTCATTCTGGGCATATAGGAATGCCACTGATTTTTGTACATTTATTTTGTATCCTGGCTCCCTGCTAAACTTCTATATTAGTTCCAGGAATTTCCTGGTGGAGATTTGGGATCACTCATGTTTATTATCATGTCATCTAAAAACAGACCTTCTTCCTTCCTGATTTGAATCCTTTTATCTCCCTTTCTTGTCTTATGGCTTCAGCTAAGATTTCAAGTACAATGTTGAATAGAAGTGGTGAGAGTGGACAGCCTTGTCTCATTTCTGATTGAAGCGGGAATGCTTCAAGTATTTCCCCATTGAGTATAATCCTTACTTTGGCTTATTGTATGCACATTTTATTATATTGATAAAGATTCCTTCCATTCCAACTCTCTCTAGAGTTTTGATCATAAAAGACCGTTGGATCTTGTCAAAAGCTTTTTCTGCATGTATCAAGAGTATCATGTAGTCTTGATTTTTTGACTGGTTTATATGGTGAATTACATTTTTGATTTGCGTATGTTGAACCAAACTTGTGTGCCTGAGATAAAGCCTACTTGATCACCATGAATGATCTTTTTGATATGTTTTTTAATTCAATTTGCTAAGACTTGGTTGAGAAACTTTGCATCTGTGTTCATCAAAGAGATTGGCCTATAGTTTTCTTTTTCCAGTGTATCTTTATTAGGTTTTGAGATTAAGATGATATTAGCTTTATAGAAAGAATTTGGTTGTGTTCCTTCCTTTGCTGTTTGATGAAACAGTTTAAGGAGTATTGGCGTTATTAGCTCCTTAAATGTCTGGTAGAACTCTGTGCTGAATCCATCTGGTCCAGGACATTTTTTGGTCAGAAGATTCAAGATTACTTTATCGATTTCCTCATATGTTACAGGACTATTTAAATAATTCAAACCTTCCTGATTCAATTATGTAAGTTATGTTTATTTAATAATTCATCCATTTCTTTTGTGTTATCAAATTTCACAGAATATAAGTTTTTGAAATATGATGTTACAATTCTCTGAATTTCTTGGGTATCAGTAGTGATAACTCCATTTTCATCTCTAATTTTGTTAATTTGTGTTTACTCTCTCTTGTTTTTGGTTAATTTAGCTAAGGGTATATCAATCTTATTGATTTTTTTACAGAACCATCTTTTTATAAATTTATTTCCGCTCATACTAACTTAATAGGTACTCCCTGAATCCCTTTGTTCCCTCCCCCCTTTTCCCTTTCCTTTCCCCCCTCCCTCCCTGTCTCCCAGTGCCTCCTCCCCCCATCCCTAGAGCATCCTTTAATGTGTATGTCAATCTTTCCTCTAGGTCCTCCTCTCTGATGAGGTGTAAGGAATCAGTGGCATTTCCTAAAACTCTTTCTTGTGTTCCCCTTAAGTATAGGAATGCTATTGTGGCTATTAAACCCTACCTTCTAAGGATCCTAGTGTCTTTAGTCCATGCTAGACTTTGAGGGGTATATAATGTGTTGGTCATTGCGTAGGTCATACGAAGTCCTATTATGATTGTTTCAGCCCTAACTTTTGTGGGGTATCTTGCATATCATTACTCCTCCCATTCTTTTGCTCTTATAATCTTACTGCCCCCTCTTCCACAAATTTCCCTGAGCTTTAGGATGGGGAGAGATTAGGCTGGCTTAGTTCCAGGTGGTTGATATAGAGTCTCTGATGAAGAACCAGCTTTTTGACTGGTTAAATTTCTGTACATTTTCCTTATCACAATTTCAGATATCTCTCCCCTGATTTTGCTAATCTCCTCTTTTCTGCTTTTGGGATCAGATTGCTCTTGTGTCTCTAAAGCTTTAAGCTGCATTGTTAAGTTATTTATTTTTGATGTTTCTATTTTTTGTTGTAGGCATTAAGAGTTGTGAACTTACCTCTTAGGACAGCTTTTATTGTGT
Organism: Typhlomys cinereus; assembly: GCA_023101885.1. Taxonomy (NCBI): domain Eukaryota; kingdom Metazoa; phylum Chordata; class Mammalia; order Rodentia; family Platacanthomyidae; genus Typhlomys; species Typhlomys cinereus. The sequence goes on along the minus strand of JALPQD010000232.1, from coordinate 744,359 downwards.
CCCAGAGATTTTGGTAAGTTGTATTTTCATTGTTTGCCTCCAGGAAATCTTGAATTTCCTTTATAATTTCTTCCTGAATGGAAATTTCACTCAGCCTCAGAGTGCTTGGTTTCCAGAAGTTAGTGTATTTTCTGTTGTTTGTTGTGTTATGGATGTCATGCTTTTGACCATAGTGGTCTGAAAGGGTACAGGCTAGAATTTCAACTTTCCTGTATATGTAGAGATTCTTTTTTTAGCCCAATATGTGGTCTATTTTGGAGAAAAATGTGTATTCTTTGGTGTGTGGATGAAAAAGTTTGATAGAGATCTGTAAGGTCCATTTTAGTAAGAGTTTGATTAAGTTCCAATGTGTCTCTATTAAGTTTTTGACCTGTTGATCTATACCATGTTGAGAGTGCAGTATTGAAATCCCCAAGAACTATCATTCGGGGATTGATTTCTTGCTTTAGATGCTGTAGGGTTTGCTTAATGAATGTGGAGGATCCCATATTAGGTGCATATATGTTCAGTATTATGAAGTCTTCCTGGTGAATTGTACCTGTGACTAAAAGGTAGTATCCATCTTTGTCTCTTATGATTTTTTTTGGTTTGAAGTGCACTTTGTCCAATAGCATAATAGCTACCCCTGCCTGTTTCCTGGTTCCATTAGCTTGCAGAATTTTGGACCAGCCTTTTATTTTTAGGATGTGTCTATCTTTTGTGGTGAGATGAGTTTCCTGAAGGCAGCAGATTGATGGGTGGTGATTTTTAATCCTAGTTTGTAATCTGTGTCTCTTGATTGGTTAGTTAATTCTTTTGACATTTAATGTTATAATGGAGGAATTACTTTTAATTCTGAACACTTTTATGTTAAGTGGCTTCATAAGTGTATTATTTTGTTTTTAGGTTTTAGTGGTATTATACTTCCCTTCTGTCCTCCTGGATATGCTTCTTTTTTTTCAAACTTGAGTATCTCTTCTAGCATTTCTTGAAGGCCTGGTTTGGTAGATGTGTAAGTCTTCAATTTTTCTTTGTGCTGAAAATTTTTTCTTTTCCCCTTGATCATTACTGAGTGTTGCCAGGTATATCAGCCTGGGTTGACACTTTTGCTCATTCAATACTTGAAGTAGGTCTCTCCAAGCTCTTCTTGCTTTTACTGTTTCCATTGAGAATTCATTTGTTATTTTAATAAGTTTACCTTTAAAAGTGACTTTTTTTTTCCCTTGAAGCACTTAGCACCTTTTCTTTGTCTTGAATGTGGAGTGATTTGACTATTATTTGCCATGGGAAGTTTCTATTCTGGTCATATCTTGTATATGGATGGGCCTCTCTTTTTTTTAGATGAGGAAAGTATTCCTTGAAGATAATTTGAAAAATTTCCTCAGGTGTGGTATTTTGGGATTCTTGTTCTGGTATTCCATGAATGCACATGTTAGGCTTCTTCAAGGTGTCCCATACCTCTTGAATATTCCTCTCAAGTATCTTTTTCGCTTTAACCACCTCTTCCATTTTATCTCTTCTACTAACCACCTCTTCTACTTTATCTTCAAGATTTGAAATTCTGTTTTCTGCTTCGTTAATTCTGCAAGTAAGACTCTCTGTTGAGTGCTGATTGAAGATAATTCGTCTTTTAGTTCAGTTTTGAACTCTGCTTGAGACTGTTTTAACTGCTCTATGCCTGTTTTTCTTTCTTGAACTGTTTTTCTCAACTCCTCCAAGTGTCTGCTGTGTTCCTGTTCAAAGTGGTTGATGTAGTTATTTAACTCCTCCCAGATTTCCTCTTTCACAGTATTGATCATGGTAATAATCATGCTTTGAAAGTCATTATCTTGGGTCTGTCTTTCTTGGATATTTTCTGTGCATTTGTTCTGGTTGGAATCTATCATTATGGCGCTAATTCTTTTGGTGGGAGATTTGTTTTCTGGGGTTTGTTTTTCATGTATTTGCACTTTGACTTGTGCATTGTTTTTTTATCCCTTAATACCATCTTTCAAGGGACATAAAAGGGATTCAAATCGGCAAGGAAGAAGTCAAGCTATCCCTATTTGCAGATGACATGATCTTACACCTGAGTGATCCCAAAAACTCCACCAGGAAACTCGTGTAACTCATACAGAAGTTCAGCAGGGTGGCAGGATACAAAATAAACATACAAAAATCAGTGGCATTCCTATATGCCCAAAATGAAAGAAGTGAAAAAGCCTGAGAGAAACAATCCTATTTCCTATAGCCCCTAAAAAAATGAAAGTACCTTGGTATAAACCTAACCAAGAAAGTAAGGACCAGTACGATGAAAACTTTAAAACCCTAAAGAAAGAAATTACAGAAGACACCAGAAGGTGGAAAGACCTCCCATGTTCCTGGATTGGCAGAATCAACATCATAAAAATGACCATCCTACCAAAGACAATATACAAATTCAATACTATACCAATTAAAATCCCAAAAAAATTCTTTAGAGAGGTTGACCAAACAATCTCAAAATTCATATGGAGGCACGAAAGACCTAGGATAGCAAAGACAATCCTGAATAACAAAAATACTGCTGGAGTTATCACCATACCAAACCTTAGTCTATACTACAAATCCATAGTTATAAAAACAGCCTGGTACTGGCTCCAAAATAGACAAACAGATCAATGGATAAGAGTTGAAGACCCAGATATAAGCCCACAAAATTACAGCCATTTGGTCTTTGACAAAGGGGCCCAAAGAATCCAATGGAAAAAGAATAGTATCTTCAACAAATGGTGCTGGCAAAACTGTATATCCACATGCAGAAGATTAAAACTGGACTGGTACTTGTCACCATATACAAGAATTAATTCCAAATGGATCAAGGATCTGGATATAAGGCCAGAGACTATAAAAACCATAGTTGAAAGAGTAGGGAACTCCCTCAAGCTGATTGGGCTAGGCCAACAGTTCCTAAACAGACATCCAATAGCATAGTCACTGCAAGCAACTCTCAGCAGATGGGATCTTGTGAAATTAAAGAGCTTCTGTTTAGATAAAGAGATTGTAATGGCAGCACAAAGACCACCCACATAGTGGGAGAAAATCTTCACTAACCACATATCTGATAGAGTTCTATTATGCAGAGTACACAAAGAAATTAGAAAACTAAACACCAAGGAAACAAATGGCCCAATTAAAAAATGGGCCCTGGAACGTAAAAGAAACTTTACTAGAGATGAAATTGAAATGTCTAACAAATATCTTAAAAATGCTCCACAACCTTAGCCATCAGGGAAATGCAAATCAAAACTTCCCTGAATATCATCTCACCCTCGATCAGGATGGACAAAAATCACAATACAAACAACACCAAATGCTGGAGAGGATGTGGAGAGAAGGGAACTCTACTACATTGCTGGTGGGAATGCAGGCTCATACAGCCACTCTGGCGAGCCATCTGGAGATTCTTAGAGAAATTAAAGATTGAAATGCCATATGACCCTGTTATTCCACTTTTGGGAATAACCCCCCATACAGCAAAAATTCACCTCAATAGCACAAGCACAACCATGTTCATAGCAGCATTGTTTGCAATACCAAAATCATGGAATCAAGCCAAATGTCCAAGAGTTGGTGAGTGGATAAGGAAACTGTGGTACATATATATATACAATGGAGTACTACTCAGCCATCAAAAATGATGAATAACTGGAATTTGCCAGGAAATGGATGCTATTAGAAACAATTATTTTAAGTGAAGTATCTCAGACACAGAAAATTAAGCATCACATATACTCCCTAATAGTGGGTCCTGGTACCAAACTCACTTAGTGACACACTCAAAGATAAATCTCTGTAATAACTACAGTAATTGCAAAGAGTATAAGCAGGAAGCAAAGGAGAAGGAGGACCCTGCCAGAATCAAGGAGAGAGGGGATCATGGTACAGCAGAGAAAATAGGCCACCATCAAGGACTGCAAGTGAGTAAGGAGACATCTGGTTAAGTTCACAGACTTTCATTTCTGATCATTTACAACTGATGGGGTATGATCTCACCAGAAGGGGAGGGCATATAGTCTGGCAGATAATAAGTAACCATTTTGCAAATGGGTGATTGGCCCCTCTCTCACTGTGGTTTCCTACTTTTATTACATCTACCTTTGAATATACTCTTATAAGAAGACTCTAGTTTAACAGCTTTTTATCTCTGACCAGGAGGTGACATCCAATACCCATCAGGATGGAATGAAGGGCATTGCACGAGCAGCAAAACTGGAAAAAAAATCAACAAACCATAATCCAGAACTTCAGAGACTCTATATCAACCACCTGGAACTAGGCTAGCCTAATCTCTCCCCATCCAGCAGCTCAGGGAAATTTGCAGAATAGGGGGTGGTAAGATTGTAAGAGCACAAGGATGGGAGGAATAATGATATGCAAGATACTCCACACAATTTAGGGCAGAAGCAATCATAATTGTACTTTGCATGCCCTGTGCATTGTCCAACACACTATTGACCCCACAAAGTCTAGCATTTGCTAAAGGCATTAAGATCCTTGGAGGCAAGAGATTGACAGCCACAGTAGTGTTCCTATGCTTAAGGGAAACACAGGAATGGTTTCTGGGAAATGCCACTGGGTCCTTTCACCTCATCGGAGAGGAGGACCCAGAAGAGAGTACTGGCATGCACATTAAAGGATGCTCTGGGGATGGGAAGGGGAGGCACTGGGGGATAGGGAAGGAGGTGGGAGGGGAGGGGGGCATAGGGCGGTGGGAGGTTGGACGGAGGGAGGGGACCGGTGTACCTGTTAAGTTTGTATCAGTGGAAATTAAAAAAAAAAGAAAAAAAAGACCTTCTTTCAGTTTCTGCATGTTTTTGACTGAACTGAATTAGTATTACTACTCTCAGGCAGTTATTACTAGTGTTTGCCTTGGATTTGAGTATGCTTGTTTGTTGTTATTGTTATTTCCTAGATGAGGTTATTGGACTGTCAGTACATCAGTTAAGTCAAGTTTAGTGAACAGAGGGGTGAATGGTATGGTAGTGCTCTTTTACAATTAGTAAATTTAGTATGGTAGTGCACTTTTATGAATTATATGATAGTGCACATTTATGATTTAGTACCTTGGTGATGTGTGGGGGCGAGTGGTATAGTCCTTGAAGTTTTGAATGGCTATATAGAAAAAATTAATCTACAGTGATTAATAATTGAAGGGAACAGGATGGTAAAAGGGGGTTTACTTATGTTTGGGCTGGATGCGAAGAATCTCTCCCCTGTGATAGGATGATTTTATGAGATGTCAGATGTATGGCCTTTGTCCCCTAGAGCATTGCTTGTGTTTTCTTTGTATTTTGTTGAATTCTGAGAAGTAGTGTGTCCTCCCTGGGCCACAAGCAGCTGGGGTGGACATGGGAGAGCTGGTAGATGTCAGTGCACTTCACCTGGGACCTGGGGTGGGCCACTATGGGACTAGGGAGTGTTCTGGAGTCTGAGGGAATTTACCTGAGAAGCAGTATGTTCTCCCTGGACTGCGAGCATCCAGGTCAGAAAGGGCTCTATCATCAAAGATTTTAATCTAAAATGAAAATGAGTGCTTCATTTCTTCTTTGATATCATTTATACTTTTCTCCAAAATTCCATTTTATATGAAAACAATTCATCACTTATATAATCTTACAAACTGATTTTTTTCAGCCTTACCTATCCCATAGGACTAATAAACCATTCAAGTTCAATTACTTTCTATTACAATGCTTTGGTTCTGAGAGGACTGTCCTTGAAACCCTTGTTATATCTTCCCAATTTTTTAATTGATTACAAGAAAAATCTCTAATCTGAATTTATCATGGAGCTTAAAACTAGATGTAAAGAAAGCCATATAGTTTTATGTTACTTTCATAATTTTGGTATATTTACTTCTGTTCATTATTGGTCTCTGCAGACACAGATGTAGCCATGGGATTTATTTCCAGATTGAACAGCTTGCTCTACTTCAGACACTCAGCTCTTAAAGCTGAACACCTGTTTCATAAATGCCTATTTCTAGTCACAGGAGGATGCTGTGGCCACATGGACAGATGTGCTAAACCCCTTCACTTCTTAGAAAACAAGAACTGCAAATGGCCATTGGATGATAGTTCCCTGTTTGTACAGGATATCACAAGAATATTTATGAATTGCAAGTGAAATTAATTAAGAATTTCTGTTTTAGTTTGATAAAATGGTAGTAATTAGAATGGTTGTTCTATGTGAACAATATGTGAATAAAAATGCTAGTGATGTATGTTTAGTTCTTCCTCTCTAAGTCAAAATTGTTGAACCTGTGTTTGAGAATACTACATATAGCAATCCTAAAACTATGAAAAGTAGCTTAAGACATATATTAATTTAATGTATGAGGCATGTAAATGATTTCACATTTAAAATAAAAAGGTGCTTCAAAAAAGCAAAGAAACAATGTTGTATTTTTCTAACAGCAAGAGCAAAAATTATTTTTAGTTCCTCTTGTAATATGGAAATCATGATAGTTTGAATGAGACCACAGTGAAAATTGAAGTGCATTTCTTTCCTGTTTTAAGAATAAAGCTGAAAATATAATTATAGTTATAAAGATTGCATGATAATAATAGAGGTTAGATTTTGCTCTAGTAGACAATATACTCTGAAAATAGAATTTGTCTGCCATATAAGATACTTTGTTTGGTTTCCAGGCTCAACTGGTATCACTACAATCCTTGTTCTTTACTTTATCCATTCCTCTGTTATTGGGCACTAATTTGGTTCCTAACTTAGTTATTGTGAACAATGTTGTGATAAACATTGTTGTGAATGGATCTCTGCAATGAATTATTCATTTGGTGTCTTTAAAATTAATACCCAAGAATAAATACTTTAACAGCTTGATGTATCATTCATATACTATAAACATTTTCCCAATCTGTACACTTCAAACATGTCAAATTAAAAATCATAAAATCACATCATAAAAAATAAACTTTAAAATGATGAGAATGTGAAAGAAAGTGTTGCTTGACAGAGAAGAGAGCAATTTAATTTAAAGTTAGAAGGTATAAGGTCTGGAATGAAGTACATGAAAAGCAGTGTGTTCACTACTTAAAGTTGACTCTAGTTCTGATGTGGTTGGCTAGCTGTGTCAGACTAAACTTTGAGGACTCAACAATAATAAGCCTGGAAAAATATGCAAGCGACAACTTGAAAGTATCAGAACACAGACAGAATGAAACAGCAAATATATGTAACAGTCCTGCAACGGAGAGACCCACACTCTATATGATGCACGTGACAAATATGATAGTTGGTTCTGCAACACTCTTCTTCATCCTTTGGTTGACTCATAAACTGCCCAAACATCACAATAATTCCAGGAAATCCAGGGCTAGAAATGCAAAGCACAGAAATGAGTGCAGTGAACTGCTTAGCAAATTTCAGTGTTGTTGCATGTTGTCTGCATGCTTGCAAACAAAATCATGACAAAACAGCTTAAAGGAACAAGTAGTATTCATCTCTCTTGCAACAGTCTGGTTACTATTTTTTATCCACCTTGTCAGGAGAACACACATCAACACCAGGGACCTAAATAACTGGCCACAATATATCCATGTACTACTGGGCTGAGAGAGGGACAATTCTTATTTGCCAGATCAGCATATCTAGCCAAGTATACAGGAGAAAGCTAACTTTCTCATATTATTCCTTCTGTTTTATTTACTTACATGGCATCTACTCCTGCCCACTATGTGCTGGGCCTTCCCCATCAACTAAACAGTCTTCTGCAGGTTTATTCTGAGATAATTCATCTATTAATTCTTTACCAATGTACCCAGAGCTCAAACCTTCAATTGTCAAGTTGACAAGTTGTCAATTGATACTTGTACTAACTTTGACAAATGCACACATTAATAGGAGTCCAAGTGTCACGCAGGTAGAGAAGCTGCTAAATAAACATACATGACCAATGAAACCCTAGATAAACTGGATTTAAAAACAAAGCATGCAAACTAATATTAGAGATTTTTTTATTTAGCTATGTGCAAAATCAAAACACATCTCTTATGGTAAAATGTGACTCCCTCTCACATGACATTTACATGAACATGGGAATGAGTGAAAGTCAGATGTGCATGCTCATAATTACTTACTCCTTTGATTTATGATCATCAACTTACAATCGATAACTGTGACAGTAACTCTTACGGTCATACAATTGCAAGTTGTTTACTAGTGAAAAGTCATTTAACAAATGACTCCTTAAATATGGGTTAAGTGGAAATCCTCAGTATCAAAGATGCACTCATTTCCATTAGATTCACAAGCCTTAAGAACAGGATGTATATTACATGTATTATGTTTTTATATATAGATAAATATTGAATATAAATATAATAAGTTAAAGTAATTTTGTGCTTTTACCTATAAAGATTGCCTATAGTCACTGGGTAAAGTTGAACTATATCAATCAATTTTTATCAAATAAATATTTTATGTTAAGTGGGAAAATTAGATTTTCTTTATGTATTATTATGATAACATCCTTTCACATAATGCTAATTTACAATAGACTGTTACAGAGTAATTACTTTATTTAAAAATCAAATTAATTTCCTTAAGATCACATGTGTACTATTTTTAAAATCAAAATTGAATTTTCCACATAATAAAATTTTCTTCCATTCTTCCTATGAAAATAAGTTAGTAAATATGTTTCCCATGTACTGGGCACTGTTTCAAGTTATGGCATTATTGTCTTTTTCTTTTTGGTAATTTCTTAAAATATTATCTGAGATAGTTTCTAAGTACAAATACTGTACTTGAGAGATGATAACAGGTATCAAAATGAGTGTGGACCAGTTACTCCTCTCTGTTGTTGTGAGACAACACTCAAAGTAAAGTAACTTAGAGGAGAAAGGGGGGTTTAATCAGCTTATAGTTCCAGAAGGGAGATACAGTTGTTCATAACAGAAAAGGCATAGCTGGCTGGCAAAAGCTTGAGGATGGCCAAGTCACTGCAGGTTTCAAGGAGGCTGAGATCTGCTACATGCAAGCTCAAGAGCAGACTCACTCAGCAGAGCCAGACTAACCAACCTCAAGTTCTACTCCCTGTAACTACCTTCCTTCAGCAAGGCTCTCCACCTCTTAAAGGTACCATGCCCAAGCAAGCAAAGATCCAAACACATGAGTTCTGTTTGTGTCGATCAACTCACATTTCAAACCATGACAGAGTACACAGAAGGAGACCGTAAAGGAAAAAAATTCAGAATAAGCTTATATTCATAATGTCACATCTGAAAATTGTCTAAAATAACTTTACTGCCTATCATACAGTTTGGTTTATATAGTCATTCTTTTGGTTCTCCATGTCTGTTGTCATCTTGTATTTTCTACATGAAAGGACAGATAAGCTATCAATATGAATCTAAATCCCATGTAACTGTTCAGTGAAATTACAATTGATGATAGATAGTTCTAGAACAGGAGAAAAAGGAGTAGTACTCTTTGACTTTGATATGAAATTTTCCATGAGCACTCAGGACTTAGAAGAAAATATTTTCATAAATGTTTCTACACAATAAAAATTATTTTTCAAAATAAAAAGTCCTATAATTGTTGCATTTCATGCATATATTTCATAGTATACATATATGTGGAATCTGGCACTACTTGATTTAGCCAGCGTAGTTAATGAGCTTCAGGGATCTGTCTGATTTCCAAACCACCCAATACTTTGATTATAGAAATTCCAACCTTTATGAATTATTTTACAAGAAATAAAGCAGACAATGAAATATTATTAGTTTCTGTCAATTGAGGCTCTTACACTGTTCTGTGAAAAACGTTTATCCCACACATCTCTAGGCCCAGAATGGTGTGTATTCATGAAAGTGCGTATTTACGGAGAAAGTGGCTGTGATGGTGTCACCAGCGTCATAACATGGAAATCAACAAATCTAGTGGATGTGATTATTAAAGACAATGCTTAGTAGAGTATCAAATACAATTTCTCTAGCATAGGATTTCAATTGAAAAGTAACCTCTTAGAGAGCAACTTTAACAATTCTTTACTCAGAAATTCACGTTTTTTTTAAAAAAGTAATAGCTTAAGTCTTGTTAGTGTTTCCTGAGGGTTAAGGAAATATATCAAGCAAAGGTCTGGAAAGATAGATGGCTTAGGGGTTAAGCCTCTGCCTCCCATGCCAAAGGTCTTGAGGTTGTATCCTGGATCCCATGTAAAACCACCAGGCTGAAATGGCAGTGTCCTGTACATCCCTTCTCACTTTGAAAGGAAGAGTCTGAGAAACTTCAGAGCAAAACAAAGAGGAGGGGTCACAATTCAATGTCATATCCGAAGTCACCCTTAGGCTTCCACAGACACAGTGCAACCCAAACACACACACAAACACATACACACACAGACTTCATACATACAAATATTAACAAAATATATCAAGCACATGCAATCAAATATTATAGATTATGTTAGCAAGTAAAATTATTTCCAAAGTACATTTATTTTTATTTTCATTGTAGCAACATTTTTATATAAGTGACTTTTTTAAAAAATTAGAAACAATTTAACTTAATTAATTTGTTCATGTGAATAAATGTTTTCTTTTTTATGTATTTCATATCTTGCGTATGTTTTCATATGTATATGTCTATGTGTGTATGTATGAAGGTGAGAGTACAGCTTTCTAGAACCATTTTCTCCCATTCACTTACTGACTAGGCCCAAAACTGCTTAGCTTCTAGAGTGAATGGAGATCACCCATGTTAAGGGTTTCATGTCCATATATCAGTCTTCTCTTTCTATCATGTAGTTTCCAGAGACTGAGTTCAGGAATCAGGCTCAGGAGGAGGCACATTTACCTATGAATCATCTCCCTAACTTCTGCATATTTATTTTAGAAATGGTTAAGCACATTAACTAAATGTTAAGGGCAATCATGCAGAAAACTAATTGTTAGAATAAAATGTGCATACTTTACTTCCTATAGTTCTCATTAAAGCTACATAAAATGTAGAAAGAGGCTGGAATATACATGTTTAAATAAAGAAAACAACCTTGCATTCTGATACAATCAGAACATTCATTAGTGCACTTATGCCTTGTTTCTGCCTCTCCTTTGTTTTCTTTCAGAAGTGATAGTCTTCTAACCATGAAGACATACTTTAATCCCCACATTCATTCATGAACCTGCCAATGAATGCCCTGGATGTTTCTTCCTTGGTAAACTAAAATGAATCTTTGCTTTTCTTAAACCCTTCCTTCAGTGTGTTTCTAATTGGCTGATTCTGTATTTTCATCATTCTAAAACCAAAACATCATGTTTTGTATCTGATGGTTAAAGTATATTTTAAATCACATTAATTTTCCTCAGAGAATCTGTATTTTACATTTTTGACAAATAATTGTCAGAGACATAATGAGGATGACAATTTTTGTGTGTTTTTGGCGTGGGATCTGGAATCTGAACTTAGGTCTTCTGCTTGTGAGGCAGGTTCTTAACCCCTCAATTCCTCCAACTCCCATGACGTGTGTGTGTGTGTGTGTGTGTGTGTGTGTGTGTACGCATGCGCATCATCATGAAATACAAGCATATTGTCATTTGCTCAGATAATGAAAGCAGGCTAATTTATAAATTGACAAGATGGGGTTTTTAAGTGAAAATCAGCCTTATAAAAACAATAAGTGCTCGGCTGGAGATGTGGCTCAGGGGTTAAGCCTCTGCCTTGCAGGCGGAAGGTCCTGAGTTTGGATCCTAGATCCCACGTATAGACGCTGGGCAGAAGCGGGGGCGGACTGCGTTTCCGGTCCTGGTAGGGCGGAGTCTGTGAATCCCGGGGCAGAGTAAACAAGGAGGAGGTGGAGGCGTCCATGGTGGTTCCCTGAATTTGTCTGTGGTTCTGCGCAAACACAGACACACGTGCGCGCGCACATACATACGCACACACGCACAATTGAATAAATAATAATTAAAAAAAAACAGTAAGTGCTAAAAATTCTGGAGGTGTGACAAAGCTTATTAAATGTTACAATCAAAGGTGAGAATTAGAATATTTTTTAATATTCCTGGAAATCCAAATGTTGCTTTTTAATTGTAAACAGGAAATTGTATCTATAATATTTATAATAACTAAATAATTATGTTTCAATGAAATGAGATGTAATGCTGGAATTCTAACTATATACTTTCAGTTTCTAGAATAATATGTACTTGCTTTTCAAAAGCATGATTATTTATAGCTGTAAAAATAGTGTACTTCTTAGTTTAAGAGGGATGGAATTTTCTTAATCTGCAATTTCTGCTAGCCACACATTTGATGGCCATTCCTGTCTTTGTATAATGTACAATCAGCGACAGTTGGTGAATTAGTCTTCTTTTTCTTTTTCCTCTCACACTACATATTATTCTAATAACAAATAAGTGGAGAAGATGATGAACAAATGCCTGTGTGAGACATCTCAAATCTCTGCACTCCTCACTGAATAGGGAAATTTACCACATTTAGGCCAAGAACGCTGTGTTATCATCATTTTAATGCATACAGCTAAAGGACAAGACTCTGTAGCTGACTGCTTTAAGGCACTTTTCCATGGTTCTTAAATGTAATCCCCTGGAGTGATTATGTGTGAATAATTCAGAAAATTGCAGCATATCTGCAGTGTTAGAACTACAATGATCTAGTGCAAGCTTCACAATACTGAAGTCAGTGGACTCGGTGTCTTTGTCTCCTCTGAAGGTTCAGCTGCACTGCATAGTTAACACTTGTAACATTTTTTTGTTATCCATCCCAGAAATTTAAAAATGATACAGGGTTTGCATGTACACAGATGTTGCTTAGATTCAGCAAGAACATAATTAATTTATAAATTATAAATAAGCATGTACACATACAAGTATAACATAGATACCAAATAAACTAGAAAACATATATATTTATATAGCTCTATGAATATAAATTACAAATGTGCAGTTGTGTATATAATATCTTCATATGTAATTATTCTTTTTTGTTTTATGAATGTGTCACATGTTAGAATGGAATCTTAATGTCTAATGAAATGGTCTAATACATTTACTTGCAATGTAATATGATATGTGAATCTTTCCATTCTCTGGTTGTCTTCCTTAATTAGAAACACTTTGCAAGTTTAAAAAGTTCATTTTCACATTTCAACATTTTAGTGTGCAGTAAGTACCTTATCTGAAAGTTAGGTTCAGTTTGTACAAATTCTGCTAATTAAATTTAAAAAATTGGGAAGATGCAGTCATATTTGGTGAATTTGCAATGACTAACCAGTGGTAGGAATTAACCATTGATCTTTGCTATAAATGAAGCTTTGTTGGAGTGAAGCCACAATTATGATCTTTGACTGTTTTTATGCTATGGCAACAGAGTAAAGCTTTGCTTACAACTCTATGGACATATTCTCTGAAATCTTAAAATAAAAGGAAAAAGAAAAGGCAAACAGATAAAACTTCTCCAACTTTTGGATTAAACGAATACACTTATGTTTTATAATTATAATAATATAATAACTCCATTACTTTTTACCTTGTATACATCATTAAATGCTTAAATTATTATGCTGATTCAATCTCAATCTTTTATGCACCAGTTGATGGTTTTGTTAAGTTTTGGGATCGATGTAAGATGTTTTTAAAATTCTAATTCTGAATTTGTTGTTTTCTAGTAATTCGTAGTATATAAAATAAAGTATTTTCTTTGCTGTTAATCTGTAGAAAAAGACTATAATCTTCAGAATAATGTTTAATATAACATATTCATTCAATGGATGACAACGTGCAGAGTGATACAATTTTTGGAATTTTCTTATGTTCAACGCAAGTTGCTTGTTAATAGCATGTCTGAACAATTCTTTGATTGAAATCAACAAAGAAGTATATAGCGAACTAAAAGAATGTGAATTTTTTTGAAAAAGTAACGAGTAGACCATGAATGAGGGATGGGACTATGTGCTAAGGCATGAAGACATAAAAATCCATTGCACATATGTATAAATATGTCAAAGAATAAAAACCAAATTTGGAAAAATTAAAATACTTGATTTTTTTATTTTTTATATGTGGAACCTACATATAAGTCAGATAGGCTAGACCATCATCTGTCATCTAATTGGCAATGGAAAGACAAAAAAAAAAAAAAAAAAAAGAAGCCCCATCGCAAGCTGGCTAGAGAGTCTGATGATTGGTGAGTTCTGAGTTCTATAGAGAAACACTGCTTCAAACAATTCAATAATAAAAACACTGATGATAACTTCTGATCTCCATGTACATTTAATGCATGTGCACCAAGACACTCTCATGTTCTCACAATCATACCAACATTCATATAAACACTTTCACAAATCAAATACATGTACACTTGGAAAAAAAATAGTTAATCAAAGTTAGAATATAAAAATGGTGAATTTCAGACACTTACAAATACCTTCAATACAATGCTAATGGAATTGAAAGTTAGGAAGATACTTGAAATATTCAAAAGACAGCAGAGTGGGGGACAGCATGAATTACTGACCATAAAAATAAGTTATGATATTGTATTCATGAGAAAGGGAGTATATGGCTGCATTGTTCACATAAATAAATTGTTTTCAGTGTCCTGTAATTTTTAGAGTAGTAGGCATCTACTATTGGATTTTACTTTGTAGCCATAGAACTTAAATGAGCTTGATATTGTTTAGAAACTGATTCCAGGAAACTATTTGGATACTGCAAAACTAGGCATTAAGCAAACTAGCTTCCATTCTGTTCCTGTTTAAAAAAAAATCGAACTTTTATGGTAGAAAACTGCAAGAAAAAATGTACAAAACAAAAGAGCTACATTCTTGTTTCTGACTTATTTTTACTTGTAATTGCTACAGAATGCAGCATATTTTCAATATAAAAGTAATTACTATACTTGGCTAAACTTTAAAATAGTAGTCAGCTATTACAAGTATTCACACTTATGGAATAAGAAAATCAATATATTAAACATGTGTTAATTTTGCTCACTATATATGGTCAGGAACATGTCCTAGGAAGTACCTTAGCTGTAGAAATAGGAAAACAGCACTAAAAAACCAGTAGTAGGGAGGAAAACAATATTTTGAAATGATTGCCTTATTTCCATGCTCTTCCTTGGGCAAATATTTTAGTCTATTACCATGCATATTTACTTGAGAAATCTGGTGTTTACATCAGAATTCAGTAAGCCCCCTAAGTATATGTGTGTGCTTGGGTTCATTGTCCAGTGCACCGTAGTCTGAAGCTTTTCCCTCTTTTCTCCAAGTGTTTCCATGGATTGACTGATTTGATCATTTGTAGCAAAATATAAACTTTTCATACATTACCTGTTGGTGGACTGAGGATAATGTTTTCCAGTGTTGAAATCAGAAGTATTATACAAAACACAAAAGCAATGCTAATGTTCCTAATGCTTATATAAAATCAGAAAGCTGGATAGAATAAACATTGCTAAGGAAATGCTTTGTTTTTATTTTATTTTTCTACTTTTACAAACATGTTCAGTACTTCACCTTACTTTCCTCCATGATCCCTTCTTTCCATCTCTTGAACAGTCCCTCCCACTACTTCCCACTCTCCTGACTGTATGGTTTTATGGACCCCAGGGTTTCAAGAGGGTGTTTTTAAAGGCAGCTAAATTAAATTGTATTCATGGAGTTCAAGATTTTGAAACTATTGAGCCAGGAAAAAAAGAAATTCTTTTAATTTAGTAAAGTCATTAAGTATACAATAAAAGAAAGTATTAGAAGTACAGGATAAAATAAAGATATTTGCAAAAGACTTTTAATAGGACAAAAGAGAGTTTTTTGTAATAATAATAGTGTCGCTTCTTACACAATAGCATGAATGTTCCCTCCCTCTGTTTGAAGAATATGAATAAATACAAAAAAGTAAAAAATAATTAAGACAAGAATTTCCTAATATATTTCAAATCTTGCTAATGACAACTTCTTTGGTTGTCATAAGTCTCATACTATCAGTAAACCATGCTCCTCAAACCTCAAAAGAAAGGAAATAGGGGATCACACTTCAGTAGAGAAAACAGGCCATCGTCAAGTATTGCATGAAAGTAGTGAGACATTTGGTACAGCTCAGTCTGACTTCCCTTCCTGGTCACTTAGGACTGAACATGTTTGATCTCACTAATCAGGGAGGGTATAGGAACTGGCAGATGGGTGATAATCATCCTGCAAATGGAACACTGACCCCACCCCCGACTGCTGTGTCCTACTCCTATTCTTCCATCTACCTTTGAGTCTTCTCTTATATTAAGATGTTCATCTTTCATCTTTAGTTAGGAGGTGATGTTTGTTACCAATCGGGATGCAGCCAAGGACAGTGCAGGAAAAGCAAAACTGAAAACAACAATAAACCATAATTCAGAATACTGAAGACCTTACATTATTCACCTGGAACCAGACCAGTTAAATGTCTCCTCATCTTAAAGCTCAAGGAACTTTGCTGAAGAGAGGTGGCAAGAGTGTAAGAACCTAAATATTCTGTTGCAGTTCACCTGCATGATTGATAAATGATCATTCTCCACAAATGTCTCCAGAGCTCAAACCCTCAACAGTCAAGTTGACAACTGTGCCTAACTATGACACATAGTGAGGACCAATGATATGCAAGACATCCCACACATGGTAGGGCCACAGCAGCCAGGATTGGACTTTGTGTAACCTGCACAATGGCTGATATGTCAAATACCCTCCCCCCAAATTCTAGCATGGATCATAGGGGAGAAGGCTCCAGACAGTAGAATCCTTAGAGGCAGGGATTAACAGTCATAATAGAGTTCTCATACTAATGGGAAGCCCAAAAAGGGGCTACAGGCTATGCCACTGAGACCTGAGCCCTCACCAAGGCGAAGGAGGTTTGGTCTTCACTCAAAAAGATGCTCCAGCACATAAGAGGAGGAAGGGGAGGGCACTGGAAGAGGGAGAGAGAGGAATGAGGGTGAAAAAAAGGCGGAAGGGGGAAGAGTGCAATGCGGAATTACTGGCTAGGAGAGAGGGAAGGGAAAGGACAAGGGTACCTATTGAGCTTGTATGATTAGGAAAAAAAAATAAAATGTGAGAGAAAAACATTTAAATAAAATAAATTCTTATTTTAAAGCTCAAAAAAACAAAACAAAACATGCTCCTTGCTCCTCAAATTATTTTATGGGCCAAAATTTCTGATCAAGGTGAATCACAAGATGCTAAGGCATATAAGATTGTGTGAAGTTCACTTTGTGACTGGAAATAATAGGTTAATATAATTGTCTTTGTGTCACAGGAACAACTTTGCATAACAGTCATAAAGTTGTAAAAGTAGATGCATTTTTAATTTAACACAAATAAAAACAAATTAAATAATGAACAGAGCCATCAATGAATTTGGATTACTTTATCCAAAGACATGATTATTATATTTGAAGAGATGATTATGTGCAGCCATTAGATGAAAGCAAACATTAGATGAAAGTTGAATTTTATCTTTAAACTATAGTGTTGTTATCATTCAGTGATGCTGGGATGCATATGGTGAACATATTCAAACGGGGTAAGTTATTTTGAACTAAAATGACAAAAAATTAGAATACAATGTTTAATGTACTTTTGTTCTTACAACTAATAAAAATAATTTATCTCTATTCTAAATTTTTTGCATCTGGATAGCTGTGTTTCTGTATAGTAATATGCTTTTGTGTATATGTGTGTATATATATATGTATATATACACATATAAAGAGACAGAGAATGTGAGAGAAAAAGAGATGGAGACTGACAAAGAGCTAAAAAAAGATCGACAAAGAACATGCCAATATCATATGTCAGAAATATCTAAGGTGTCAGATGGTACAACGTGCATATCACAAACTTGTTTAGTTTTCTAAAGGTGTCAAGTATTGATTTAGAAATTGTTCTAAACATCTTAGATGATAGTCTACTTGGGAAAGGCATTTATGTTTTTAGAAACAGTGAATACTGCTCTACCATTAGAGTTCCCAGGCAGCAGACTTTTTCATTGAATAAAAATAAAAGTGAGTTTTAAGAGCAAAAGACCACATTAGTTTGATTAAAAAAAATCTAATGGACCTGTACTTATTAAAATTTTACAATTATTTTAGCTTAAGTGAATTGAACCTATAACATTTTATTACTGTAATTTGTATATGAATGGACTAAGAACTAGCTACTTAAAGAGAATCAAATTTTACATAATTTTGTCATGGACACATCACCTCACTATGAAACTTCAAAGCAATTCCTCTTGACATTTTACAAGCTATGTGACTTCTGCCATGACATATAAACAACCTGGATTTATTTCCTCAATGACAAAATGTGAATGACAGCATGGACCACCTACCTCATGAACAGAACACAATGAAATTAATAAAAGGAATCAATTCTTAGAATTTTTTTGTTTGAATTTGTATGCCATACATTCTGCATTCCTTAGATTAAGGTGTCAATTAGAAGTAGAATCTCAGATTCATTTGGTAATACGACTTTCCAGGGTAACTTTAATGAAGATGCCCATCATTTAAAAAATCAGAGGAAAAACAAAAATGAGCATGGAGAGTTTTTAAAACAAATTTGTTGATCAGGAATTCTGATCAGAAAATTAAATCTATAGCCACCAGTATCATGGTTTTGAAATGTGTTCCTCACAGTCACATGTGTTTGGCAGATCATGACACCTTGAGAGGTGGAGCTTTCTGGAGGAAGGCAGTCACAAGGGGTGGGCCTTGAAGTGGATTAGTCCCACCCTACCTCCAGGAGAAGTCTGCCTTTGCAGCAAGCAGTTTGCAGCTCTCAGCTTCCAAGATGTCTGCAGTGACTTAGCCTTCTCCAGCTTTGGCCAGCCAGTCATGCCACCTCTGCCATGAGAAACTATCTCCCCTCTGGAACTTTAAGCTGAATAAATCTCCCTTTATCTCTTAAATTTCTTGACTTTGGGTGTTTTCTCATAGCAATAGTTAAGAGTAAGCATTAAAACCAGTAACATGACAATTTGAAGCATAAATTAGTGATGTAAATTTCTTTTATCATTTCAAAACATAACAGAAAATAACACTATGGTCTTAAAACATTCTGTTGTATTTTAATTCAGGAATATATGTTTATATTTCATTCTGTATGATTAATAACATGAATTACAGCAAAACAAAAGTTAATGTTTTATAATTGAGAAAGATTAAATCACATACGTTTGATGTCAATTAAATGTTATAGAGATTTTTATTGTTCAGTACTTCTACTTAATATGAGTGACTGATCCCTCCCTCACCGAGGTTTCCTGCTTTTATTACATCTACCCTTCAATGTGCTATTATAACAAGACTCCAGTTTAACAATTTTTTGTCTCTGGCCAGGGGGTGACATACAGTGCCCATCAGGATGGAGTGAAGGGCATTGCAGGAGCAGCAAAACTGCAAAAGAAAATCAACAAACCACAATCCAGAACTTCAGAGACTCTATATCATCCACATAGAACTAAGCTGGCCTAATCTCCCCCCTTCCTGAAGCTCAGGGACATTTGCAGAATAGGGGGCGGTAAGAGTGTAAGAGCAAAAGGATGGGGGGAGCAATGATTTGAAGAGTCTCCACACTAGATAGGGCTGAAGCAATCATAATAGGACTTTGCATGCCCTGCCCCATGTCCGTCACACTATTGACCTCACAAAGTCTAATATCGGCTAAAGGCACCAAGATCCTTGGAGGCAAGGGATTGATGGCCACAGTAGTGTTCCTATGCTTAAGGGGAACACAGGAAAGGGTTCAGGGAAATGCCACTGGGTCCTTTTACGTCATCGGAAAGGAGGACCAAGAGGAGAGTTAGGCATACACAATAAAGGACTCTCTGGGAACTGGGGGGGAGGCACTGGGAGATGGGGAAGGAGGGAGGGGAAGCAGGTGGTTCGGGGGGGGGGGGAGGGAACTGGTCTACCTATTAAGTTTGTATGAGCGGAAATAATAATAAAAAATGTTAAAAAATATAAAAATATGATATGCTTGCATATATATTACATTAAATTGTTATAATAATTTTAATTTATTATTAAATGACCAGTAACATAATACAATGTAGTTTATAGAAATTAAATTCTATGATTTTTTTATTATTTCAGTTAAACAAAGATGGAGAGGCACCTGGAATGTTTGTTCTTTTAAAATTTATTATATGAATAAAATGTAATAATTTTGCTGCCATTTCCAAAAATAAGTAGTGCTAAAGAATAAGATAAAAATGCATATCATAGGAAATGTAAATCATAGGAGTCTTTACTGGCTCAAAAAAAGGGAGTTCAATTACATTCACTTTTCTGAGTAATATTCTTGGATAACAAAAATATATAAAATTACAAGATTAAAGCCATCTTGGCTCTTTTCATTATCTTGAACTAAAATTAAAATGAAGAATGTAAATGTCTAATTAATTTATATAACAGCAATGCAATTTAATTCATCTACAACAGTGTTCAAACGTGATTAAAAAGACAAAAGATGCTAACTTACAGTTCAGTTTATCTATCTCTTTTGTAATACATGCTATTTTTCTCTGGGTCATTTTTGCACTGTAGCTGTGCATATAAATTTCTACTTAGTAGACAGACATGAGCATGCTAATGGCTGAAGTTAATTCATTCTTTTATTCTCTACTACCTCACTTTTTGATTCTTGATCACAGAAGCATTTTAGAGAATTGTGAACAAAGGGCTGAATCTTGATGACTATAATAGGTTTATAGATTTCTTGTATGTGACTTTTAAGATGGAGCATGGAAATAAAAAGTGAAGAATAGACATTTAAAGGCTAGAGAATAGCATAAAATGCCCAGAATATTCAGCTCACATTTTATCTTTCCCAGAAGCACTGGAGGTTATCAAATCCACAGTGTTTCATTAGAAAGCTGAAGTTTTACAAGGGGCATGTTCCAGAAGGAATTAGCAGAGCTCATTTACGTGGAGCGATCATGCATAGATCACCAAAGTATAAAAAGAAATAAGAATAAAAATAGAATAATTTACCACTGACAAAGTCAGCTAAAGTTTTGAAGAAAATGAAGCAGTGTTATAAAATATTGACTAGTACGGTGGATGTTGGACTGAGACAAAAAAAGTAGAAATAAAACTCAGCAAAATCACAAAGGAGTCAAGAACCTTTTGGTATAAAATCTTCTTTATGGCTCAATTCAATAATAAGTCATTTTTAAAGATTTCATGAACATGATTGCATCAAAAGGAATTAATCACACTTTTTATTTTTGTGTCTGAGAGGCATTTATTTTTATACTTTCTTTTCAATTTTTTTCATTCTCTTTGAGTTTCATATATGAATATACTGAATTTATGGAATGTTCATGAGTTCTCCTCTTCTTATTTTAACTCTTCTTCTCTACCAGCACTCCTCATGTTTCCCTGTGTTTTCTCATCTATGGCTCTTTGAATTTCATCTGGTTTGCCTTTGATGCCACATCTTGAGTACTTTCTGGAGCAAAAATCATCTATCAATGGGTATACCATTGAAGAAATCATCTTCTTTTTCTCACATCATAAAAAAATTATATTTTAAAAAGCTGTTAATAATCAGATTTTTTCTTTTAATATATATTTTTGTGAGGTATGATAAATGCACATCACATAACACAAAAAGATAATTGAATCATGGTTGAAAACTAAGACACTTTATATTTTAAGATATGCTAAAGAAGTTACAATAATTCAGGAAATAAACAAAAGTTTAAAGCTATACCATTAAATACTAGTTTGTATCATTTAAAGATTTGCTGTATGTGAAATTAATAGATGGATAATTGAATTATTTCCAACCCAATGCTCCACAATTCTTGTGCTTTCTGTTGTGTTTGTGTTCTCTAATAGCACTAATTCTGACATTATTTTAATTTAATATAGTTAGAGAATAAAGGTGCCATGTGCCATAAGGACAATTCACAAAGTGATTAAAATCATTTGTAACTCATCTAATACATGAAGGTTTGAATTCTATGAAGTGTAGATACACTCAAAAAGAAGAACAAAGGTTGTCTTGAGAATTTTAAGAACAGAAATTTTGATTATGTCATTCTCAAAGAGAAAGATCTGAATTATCAGCACACAAATGAAAAGATATTCAGCATTATTAGCTACAAAATGCAAATTATTTCTGAAAACGAAGTACTTATAAATCAGCAAAGTAAAAAAATTGAAAATGGACTGTCCTAACGAAATCATCAATAACAGTAGCAAAAATGTCAGATCATTTTTCAGAATTCTGAAGGTTAACAACCATCAAGAAAAAAAAATCCTATGATCATAGTAAGATCCTGTGATTTTACTATGATTAGTCAGTACTTTAACATTTCAACTTGTCCTGTGTCCTCTCTTTTTCCCTAGACATAAAAACTAGCTGACAACAAAGGGAGTTCTGAAAACTAGCAAACTCAACTGGCTTTTCTGGACAAATAATTAGTTTAGAACTCTCTCAAGAGACTACCAAAATATATGTATTTGACTTTTTTTTTAGCCATTATCTGGAAAAGTAAATTTAAAAGAAAACACATATAACTCAGTAGTGGAAACTTGTGTTGCATGTGCAAAGCCCTGGGTTCCATCCCTAGCAATAATGTTAAAAAAATTTAGTTTCTTTGATGCCCATCACCAAAAAAATTTTAAGACTTTGCAAACACTTTAAATATTCAATAGTTGCCAAGATAATTTAATTGCCTAACAGTGATTTTGATATTTTTTGGAACAGAGTTTGTCAAATATGACATTAAACTTCATTATAATTTTTTGTTAAGTTTTGATATACTTAACAAATATACCTTCAATAATTTGATAGGTTGGATCTATCCTGGCACAAGAGAACTCTCTAGAGCCACCTGGTTGGCCCTGCCTGTTGTTTTATTTTATTTTGTTTTGTTTGTTTTAAGAAGACATTTTTATAGTCATGCTGAAAATATTCCAAACATTAAATTTCTGCTTCCATGTTGCTTGAATATTCTCTGTTTATCTTTTTCTAACATATAACATATATCACTGAAAGTGAGCAGGAAGAGAAACATTTCTGACTTTTCTGTGGATAGCAAAGTCCTTTTAGGATTGTCAATTTTGTTCCCTATTTTTTTTTAAAGCAAGCTATGCATTTCCTGCCAAATCAATTCAATGCTCATATTCATAACAATGAAGTAGATAAAAATAACAAAAACTCCACAATTTCCTGACAGAAGAAAGGTTCTTTTAACATGATTCCTTTGGAGATTTTAGACAAAAAAAAATCTACACAAGATCTTAGCTTCTTGTGCTCAACAGCAGTACTTTTCAATCCTTGGGTTTTGGGAGTATGAAGCAATATTCAGATTGACAATTCATATTTAAGGGTTTTTGTGATTGTACTTTTTCTTTTTACATGAATTTCCCTTTTCTTTTAAGTAATTAAATTATAAGATTAAAGTATGATCTCATGTGTGTCTTAATTCATGTGAAAAAATCTCGCTCCCTTAAAAGACCACATTCTAAAGTTCTTAATAAATGCAAACTTAAAGATTTGGAGAATGAACAGGAGCAATTTCACTTGAAGATGTAGAATTAAAATCTCCAGGGTACAGAGCATATAACTGCTTTAATTAAACATCATTTCTGCCAGGGCCTTGGTAACAGTGAACTGTCTCACCTCCGCAGCTCTGATAAAAATACATTTCTACTATTTATAAAATATTATTTGTGATATGATTTGAGATATTTCAGAAAAACAATGCAGAGGACCACAGACTCTTACAGTAGTACTGTATGAAATTTTTAGTATGAAATTATATGTAATGTCTCTTTTACATTTTGTAGCATTTTTTATATTTAAATTGGCATTTTATTCCAAAGTGCTTTCCACCTATAATAAAATTTCCTTTTATTATTTGCAATTTTAGTTTCATATTACACAATTGAATATAATATAATAAATAAAAGAATAATTGTTATTTTTCTTGAACAGAAGATATATTGTAACTTTAAAGAAACTAGAAAACTTTACAACTATGGAAACAATCTTTACAAATATGAAAACAAACAAAAACCACTATCACAGTTAGGAACAAGTGCCAATTTGATGACTGATGGTTCAATCTCTGGGCACAGTTGGGATAGTGCAGAGCAAACCTCCAGGAGATTGTCTAGTGGATGGGGAAGGTCCGGCCCATGGTGGGTGGGACCAGTCCCTAGACAAGTGAATAGAACTGAGAAAAATGTTTGAGAAAGAGGGCATTCTTGTGTATACTTGGCCAGATATGCTGGTCTGGCAAGTAAGGATCATTCCTCTAACTGTTATGTGATGATGGCATGGCCAGGTCCCTTGGCCCTGATGTTGGTGTGAGCTCTCCTGAAAAACTGGACAAGCACCTGTGACCAGGAATCATACCATGTTACAGCAGAGAAAATAGGCCTTCATCAAGGACTGCAAGTAAGTAATGGGACACCTGGTTAAGTTCACAGACGTTTGTTTCTGATCATTTATAACTGAGGGGGTATGATCTCACCAGAAGGGGAGGGCATATAGTCTGGCAGATAAAAAGTAACCATTTTGCAAATGGGTGATTGACCCCTCCCGCACTGAGGATTCCTACTTTTATTACATCTACCCTTGAATGTGCTCTTATAACAAAACTCCAATTTAACAGCTTTTTGTCTCTGGCCAGGGGGTGACATTCAGTGCCCATCAGGATGGAGTGAAGGGCATTGCAGGAGCAGCAAAACCGCAAAAGAAAATCAACAAACCACAATCCAGAACTTCAGAGACTCTATATCAACCACCTAGAACTAGGCCAGACTAATCTCTCCCCATCCTGAAGCTCAGGGACGTTTGCGGAAGAGGGGGCAGTAAGAGTGTAAGAGCAAAAGGATGGGAGGAGCAATGATTTGCAAGATACTCCACCCAAGTTAGGGCCGAAGCAATCATAATTGGACATTGTATGCCCGGTGCAATGTCCAACACACTATTGACCTCACAAAAGTCTAGCATCTGCTAAAGGCACCAAGATCCTTGGAGGCAAGGGATTGACAGCCACAGCAGTGTTCCTATGTTTAAGGGGAACACAGGAAAAGGTTCAGGGAAATGCCACTGGGTCCTTGTACGTCATCGGAGAGGAGGGCCCAGAGGAGAGTCAGGCATGCACAAGAAAGGACTCTCTGGGAATTGGGGCGGGAGCAATGGGGAATGGGAAGGGAGGGGTGAGGGGAGGGGGATCAGGGAGTTCGGGGGAAGGAGGAGGGAGGGAGGGAACTAGTGTACCTATTAAGTTTGTATCAGTGGAAATAATAATAAAAAATGTATAAAACAAAACAAAACAAAACAAACAAAAAACCTGAACTACCCATGGGAACCACGAAAAAAAAAGAAAGAAAGAATAAGCCTCTTGTGCCTTTAAGCAGTAAGATTTTATTCAGAAAAAATGCAGGTGAACAGAAACAGAATTTGGTACCAGAGAAGTGAGTGTTGCTGATAAATGTGGTTACATAGCTTTTGAATGATTTTCTTGGGCAAAGTTTGAAATGTTTTAAGACTTTGGGTCTGTGTATTCCAAGTACTGTTCTGCAAAGTTTAATAGGCCATTTGCATAATGGAAATGCTGAGAGAGTTATGGACTTTTTCAGCCCAATTTGTGATGAAGGGAAGGACTTTGGTAAGGTTGAATTCAAAAGTTATAGGACTGGTTTACTTAATAGAGGAAAGCTGTGCTTGCAGTCTTGAAGTTTTGAATGTGGACAGGGCAAAAAGAAAAATAGTTGCAGCTGTCAAAGGAGTGATGTCATTGAAAGAAAGCCTAGTGCTCTACACTTGCATGGTAGAAGAAAGGAAAATCAATGTGTTGAAATTCTGCCCAGCTTAGAGATTCTCCTGAGAATCAGTGCAGAAAAATGGAATTAGTTGTGATTCCAAAGATTCAATCTCCCTGGAGGTTATGGCAGAACTTGGCAACATCGTCCAGATGGTACTGGTTTTAGAAGCATCAAGGATGCAAGAGGGAAGAGTTCTTGGATCCTTCCTTCAAGGTTTCAGAAAAAAGGCAGGAACCCAGGTAGTATGTGGCAGTAAGTCTGCAGAGAGGCAGAAGGGAATTTTGTGCTATTGAGTTGAAACCTGGTTTGCCATTGAGAAATGAAGACGTTGAAGATGCTGGAGACAATGTTGAACAAAACACAATAGGGGCTCTATCCATGGAATGTGTTCTGAAGACAGCTATAAGTGAAGATTCAACCTGATCCAAAAAAAATACCACTGTACACCTTTGAGCTATGACTAGGATTGCCCAGAATCTTTAAGCTACTGTGACTACATGGTGAGCAACAAAAGACGGACATTGAGCTACCAGATGGGGTATTTGACAGGATCTTATGATTAAGAGATTTCATGCTTTAGAATTAAATGTATTTATGAGATAAAATTTTACATATGTGGAGACAAGATCCAGATTATTATTTAAAAGTGGCATGTTCTTGTGTCAAGTTTACAAGTTTACATATTTATGTACAGGTGTAAACTTGATAGTTAAGTGTTCAAGATCTAAACATATATGTAGAGAATTAGCTAAGTTAAGCTCATAGCAAACCTATAGGGCATTGTCTACTGGATTGAGAAGGAACAGCTCTTGGCAGGTGGGACTAAATAAAATGGAAGGAGATACTAGAGAAAGGGATAATCCTTGTGTGTATTTGGCCAGACATGCTTGTCTGGAAAGTAAGGATCGTTCCTCTCTCAGCTTTTGAGGAAGATGACACAGCCAGTTCCCTTAGACCTGGTGTTGTTGTAAGCTCTCCTGCAAATATGGGCAAGCAAGTTTCATTAATTTATCACTTTTGATGGCTGAGTAGTATTCCATTGTATAAATGTACCACATTTTCATTATTCATGAAATTTGTGAGAAAATGGATAGAATTAGAAAAAAATATATTGAGTGAAGTATTCCATACACAGAAAGTTAAATGTATGCCCTAATAAGTGGATCCTAGTTCCAAACCCACTTAATGATATATTCAAAGGTAAATTTCGGTGATACCCACTGTAATTGCAAAGAATTATAAACAAGGGAAGAGGAACGAGGACCTCAAAAGAAAGGAGATAGGGAAACATGCTTTAGTAGAGAAATAGGCCACTGTCATGTATTGCATGTAAGTAGAGACATCTGGTGCAGCTTATTCTCGCTTCTCACCTGGTCACTTGTAACTGAACAGGTTTGGTCTCACCAGTCAGGGATAATATAGGGACTGGAGGATAGACTGTAACATCTGGAAAATGGGACACTGACCCCTCACTGCTGTATCCTACTCCTATTTTTCCTATTCTTTGAGTCTCCTCTTATATTAAGATGTTCATTTAAACAGTCTTTTATGTTTGGTTAGGAGGTGACCATTGATATCAATCAGGTTGCAGCCAAGGGCAGTTCAGGAAAAGCAAAACTGAAAACAACAACAAACCATAATTCAGAACACCACAGAATCTACATTAATCACCTGGAACCAGAGCAGCCAAATCTCTCAAAGCTCAGGGAACCTTGCAGAAGAGGGGGCAGCAAGATTGTAAGGGCATAAAGATGGAGTGGACCAACGTATTGCAAGATATTCCACACAATTTAGAACTGTAGCAGCCAGAATTAGCATTACCTGACCTGCATAATGACTGATATGTCAAACAATCCCCCAAAGTATAATAAGAATCATAGGGGAGAGGGCTTCAGGCAGTTGGATCTTTAGAGGCATGGGATTAAAGGTTCAGACTTATGCCAATGAGTCCTGAGCTAGGGTGGAAAAGTAAGAGGAAGGTTTGGCTTTCACATAAGTGGATGCTCCATCAGATGGGAAGGGAGGAAGTAGGAGGCATTGGGAGAAGGAGAGAGACAGAGGAGGCTAAAAGGAAGGGGGAAGGGAGGAAAGTACAATGGGGATGTCTGGGGAGGGTAAGGAGGAAGGAGAAGACAATGGGGGTTACCTATTCATCTTGTATGATTAGGAAAAAAATAAAATGTGGGAGAAAAAAACAACTGAGCAACTGTGATCAGGAATCACAAAAGAAAATACACCTCTTGTTCCCTTAAACAGTTTTACCTAAACAGTTGCCCTAAACAGTTGCATCATGGTTTTATCAACAATAATGAATGTGAAATGCTGTAATCACCAAATTTTTATCAGTTTCATTATCCTTAGTTTTATAAACATTTGCATTTTCTAAAAAATGCTTCATATATGATATTCTATAGAAATATATTTGATTGAGTAAAATGACTATCAGAATACTTATGTATCAGAGTGGTTATATTTACTGGAAGAAAATTACAACCAACCTTGTATTTTCATTGATCTGAAGACTACTGCATTTAAAATGAATTAGAAAGAAACAAGTCCTGTTGTAAAAATTGGTATACATTTTGCATAAGCCATAAGGAAAGCTATATTTTTAAAGGTTAATGAAAATTATATTCCTTTAATCCTAAAAATGAATTTGTGAATATAATTTAAAAATATTAGATCAGTTCTTCTGCCTTGAAGACTAATTGGATTATATATGTGGTTTAATATCTTATTATTGAAATATTTGATTATAATAGCCTATTAATTGCATTGAAGTTTTTAAGGATAAAATATGGTAATTGACATCAGCTGTATTTACTTTTAATGATGAGGATTAGGGAGGCATTAAATGATATTAAAGATGCCTTCTGCAGATCTTCTTGCACATTTATGGCACACACTCTAACATATAGCATTTAATTTTAAATGAAAGGAAAGGAAATGATATTTTGATTGTATCTTTTTGATCATTCCTTGTCTTTAACACACATTCACACACAAACACAGATACTGATTCATGGCTGTATGAATTGGTAGACATCACATATGGTGTGTTAATTAATTTGTCACTTGGAAAACTGCCACAAATATTATGTTTCCATATTTATAATTTCATATTTATATGTATATATATAGTCTAATGAACCAGATTAAAATGATAATGATATAATACTCAATGCAGAGATTTAGAATGCAAGTGGATATTAGCTAAATTTTATTTTTTATACTTTATTTATTCATTTACTTAGTGTGTGTGTGTGTGCGTGTACACACATGTGTGTGTATCAGAGGGCACATAGGCACATGTGTCCCTGTGGAGGACCAAGGATGATTTTGTGAATCATCCTTCTACCTCTTTCTTGCTTCATTCTGGAATTTCCCAGTCTCGGCCCAGCAAGATTGGAAATGCAAGACATTCTCATTTCTACCTGATGTTTTTAAGTGGGACTTAGGATCTGAACTCAGGACCTTCTGCTTATGAGACAGTCTTAACCCCTGAGCAATCTCTCCAGCCCATATTAGGTAAATTTTAAACAAAACTATTGTGATTTTTGGTTTCTTCTGTGACACAGTGCTTTTGTTTTCTTTTCCCCTTATCACTCAAGTTCAGGAAGGAAAAGATTTTTAAAGAATGTAGTACCAGTCAACTATTGTTCATGAGTCCTGTGAATCAGGGTTGCTCCATTCAGACCTGAGAACATTGTCCGGTCTTATCTTCAGGCTGTTCATCATCAGTGTTTGTCACGAGAGTGAATGCAAAATGTCTTTCACATTGCCCAGATCATTGTTCTGTATGGTAATTTCATGATATTTTGTTCAAAATGAAACTTTATTAGGACTCCTGTGATTCAAAGTCTTATCTGCCTACATCATATCCTCAAAGTATAGTTGAAAATATCATTTAGGAACTATTGGCCCTAGCCCAATCAGATCAAGGGAGTTCCCTACCATTTCAATGATGGTTTTTATAGTCTCTGGCCTTATATCGAGGTCTTTGATGCATTTGGAATTAATTCTTGTACATGGTGACAAGTACGGGTCCAGTTTTAATCTTCTGCATGTGGAGATCCAGTTTTGCCAGCACTATTTGTTGAAGATGCTGTTCTTTTTCCATTGGATTTATGGGCCCCTTTGTCAAAGATCAAATGGCTGTAGTTGTGTGAGTTTTATGTCTCAGTCTTCAACCCTTATCCATTGATCTGTGTGTCTATTTTGGAGCCAGTACCAGGCTGTTTTTACAACTATGGATGTGTAGTATAGACTAAGGTTTGGTATGGTGATACCTCCAGCAGTGTTTTTGTTACTCAGGATTGTTTTTGCTATTCTGGGTCTTTTGTGCCTCCATATGAATTTTGAAATTGTTTGCTCAACTTCTTTAAAGAATTGCTTTGGGATTTTCATTGGTACAGCATTGAATCTGTATATTGCCTTTGGTAGGATGGTCATTTTTATGATATTGATTATGCCAATCCAGAAAAACGGGAGGTCTTTCCACCTTCTGGTGTCTTCTGCAATTTCTTTCTTAAGGGTTTTAAAGTTTTCATTATAAACGTCTCTTACTTCCTTGATTAGGTTTATAAAGATAGGTTACAGCAGAGAAAATAGGTCACCATCAAGGACTGCAAGTAAGTAATGAGACATCTGGTTAAGTTCACAGACATTCCTTCCTGATCATATGCAACTGATGGGGTATGATCTCACCAGAAGGGGAGGGCATATAGTCTGGCAGATAGAAATAACCATTTTGGAGTACATACGGTGCTTAATTTTCTGGGTTTGGGATACTTCACTTAATATAATTGTTTCTAATGACATCCATATCCCAGCAAATTCTAGTAATTAATTCTTCCTTTTTTATAGCTGAGTAGTACTCCATTGTATAGATGTATCACTTTTCCTTATCCACTCGTCAACTGTTGGACATTTGGGTTGATTCCATGACATTGCTATTGTAAACAGTGCTGCTATGAACATGGTCATGCTGTGCTATCGAGGTGAACTTCTGCTGTATGGGGGGTTATTCCCAAAAGTGGGATAGCAGGGTCATATGGCATTTCAATCTTTAATTTCTTTAAGAATCTCCAGACGGCTCGCCAGAGTGGCTGTATGAGCCTTCACTCCCACCAGCAATGTAGGGAATTCCCCTCTCTCCACATTCTCTCCAGCATTTGTTGTTGTTTGTATTGTGGATTTTTGCCATCCTGACCGGGGTGAGATGATATCTCAGGGAAGTTTTGATTTGCATTTCCCTGATGGCTAAGGAAGTAGAGCATTTTTTAAGATATTTGTTAGACATTTTAATTTCATCCCTGGTAAAGTTTCTTTTAAGTTCCAGGGCCCATTTTTTAATTGGGCCATTGGTTTCCTTGATGTTTAGTTTTCTAAGTTCTTTGTGCACTCTGGACAGCAGAGCTCTATCAGATGTGTGGTTAGTGAAGATTTTCTCCCATTCTGTGGGTTGCCTTTGAACTCTTGTTACAATCTCTTTATCTGAACAGAAGCTCTTTAATTTCACAAGATCCCAATTGTTGAGAGTTGGTAACAATGACTGTGCCCTTGGATGTCTGTTTAGGAAATGTTGGCCTAGCCCAATCAGCTCGAGAGAGTTCCCTATCCTGTCAACTATGGTTTTTATAGTCTCTGGTCCTTGATGCGTTTGGAATTAAGTCTTGTACATGGTGACAAGTATGGGTCCAGCTTCAATCTTCTGCATGTGGAGATCCAGTTTTGCCAGCACCATTTGTTGAAGATGCTGTTCTTTTTCCATTGGATTCTTTGGGCTCCTTTGTCAAAGACCAAATGGCTGTAATTTTGTGGGCTTATATCTGGGTCTTCAATCCTTATCCATTGATCTGTGTGTCTATTTTGCAGCCAGTACCAAGCTGTCTTTATAATTATGGATTTGTAGTATAGACTTAGGTTTGGTATGGTAATACCTCCAGCAGTGTTTTTGTTACTCAGGATTGTCTTTGCTATCCTGGGTCTTTTGTGCCTCCATATAAACTTTGAGATGTTTGGCCATCTTCTTTGAAGAATTGCTTTGGGATTTTAATTGGTATAGCATTGAATTTGTATATTGCCTTTGGTAGGATGGTCATTTTTATGATGTTGATTCTGCCAATCCAGGAACAAAGGAGGTCTTTCCACCTTCTGGTGTCTTCTGCTATTTATTCTTTAGGGTTTTAAAGTTTTCATTGTATAGGTCTTTTACCTCCTTGGTTTGGTTTATACCAAGGTATTTCCTTTTTTTAGGGGCTATAGTAAATGGGATTGTTTCTCTCAAGGCTTTTTTATTTCTTTCATTCTGGGCATATAGAAAGGCCTCTGATTTTTGCACATTTATTTTGTATCCTGCCATGCTGCTGAACTTCTCAATTAGTTCCAGGAGATTCCTGGTGGAGTTTTTGGGATCACTTACGATAAGATCATGTCATCTACAAATAGGGATAGCTTGACTTCTTCCTTGCCGATTTGAATCCCTCTTATGTCCCTTTCTTGTCTTATGGCTTCAGTGAAGACTTCAAGTACACTATTGAATAGAAGTGGTGAGAGTGGACAGCCTTGTCTTGTCCCTGATTAAAGTGGGAATGCTTCCAATTGTTCCCCATTGAGCATAATCCTTGCTGTGGGCTTGTTGTATACAGCTTTTATTATATTGATAAAGGTTCCTCCATTCCTACTGTCTCTAGCATTTTGATCATAAAAGGCTGTTGGATCTTGTCAAAGGCTTCTTCTGCATATATCGAGAGTATTATGTGGTCTTGGACTTTGGACTGGTTTACATGATGAATTACATTTATTGATTTGCATATGTTGAACCAACCTTGTGTGCCGGGGATGAAGCCTAGTTGGTCCCCATGAATGATCTTTTTAATGTGTTTTTGAATCCGATTTGCTAAGACTTTGTTGAGAATCTTTGCGTCTCTGTTCATGCGAGAGATCGGCCTATAGTTTTCTTTTTTAAGTGAATCTTTATTAGGTTTTGGGATTAAGATGATATTAGCTTCATAGAAGGAATTTGGTAGTGTTCCTTCTTTTGCTATTTGATGGAACAGTTTAAGGAGTATTGGTGTTATTAACTCCTTATATGTCTGGTAGAACTCTGTGCTGAATCCATCTGGTTCAGGACATTTTTTGGTGGGAAGATTCGAGATTATTTCTTCAATTTCCTTATATGTTATAGGACTATTTAAATAATTCACAACTTCCTGATTCAATTTAGGTAAGTTGTGTTTACTTAGAAATTGAAAGTTTTTGAAATATGATGTTATAATTCTCTGGATTTCTTGGGTATCAGTAGTGATAACTCCATGTTCATTTCTGATTTTGTTAATTTGGGTTTTCTCTCTCCTGCTTTTGGTTAATTTAGTTAGGGGTGTATCAATCTTATTGATTTTTTCAAATAACCAGCTTTTCGACTGGTTGATTTTTTCTATCATTTTCTTAATCTCGATTTCAGATATTTCTCCCCTTATTTTGCTAATCTCCTCTCTTCTACTACTTTTGGGATCAGATTGCTATAGTTTCTCTAAAGCTTTAAGCTGGATTGTTAAGCTGTTTATTTCTGATGTTTCCATTTTTTTGATGTAGGCATTAAGAGCTATGAACTTACCTCTTAGAACAGCTTTCATTGTGTCCCAGAAATTTTGGTAAGTTGTATTTTCATTATCATTCGCTTTCAGGAAATCTTGAATTTCTTTTTAATTTCTAGGTAAATCTATGTATTATCTACAGTAATTGCAAGGATTATGAACAGGAGGGATGGGGTTGGAGGGCCACACCAGAAACAAGGAGAGAAGTGACCATGTTACAGTAGAGAAAATAGGCCTCCATCAAGGACTGCAATAAGCAATGTGACACCTGGTTAAGTTCACAGACCTTTGTTCCCGACTGCAATAAGCAATGTGACACCTGGTTAAGTTCACAGACCTTTGTTCCCGATCATTTAAAACTAAAGGGGTATGATCTCAACAGAAGGGGAGGGCATATAGTCTGGCAGATAAAAAGTAACCATTTTGCAAATGGGTGATTGACCCTCCCTCACTGAGGTTTCCTACTTTTATTACATCTACCCTTGAATGTGCTCTTAAAATAAGACTCCAGTTTAACAGCTTTTTGTCTCTGACTAGGGGGTGACATTCAGTGCCCTTCAGGATGGAGTGAAGGGCATTACAGGAGCAGCAAAACCGCAAAAGAAAATCAACAAACCACAATCCAGAACTTCAGAGACTCTATATCAACCACCTAGAACTAGGCCAGACTATTCTCTCCCCATCCTGAAGCTCAGGGACATTTGAGGAAGAGGGGGCGGTAAGATTGTAAGAGCAAAAGGATGGGAGGAGCAATGATTTGCAAGATACTCCACAGAAGTTTGGGCCAAAGCAATCATAATTGCACTTTGCATGCCCTGCGCAATGTCCAACACACTATTGACCTCACAAAGTTTAGCATCTGGTAAAGGCACCAAGATCCTTGGAGGCAAGGGATTGGCAGCCACAGCAGTGTTCCTTTGTTTAAGTGGAACACAGGAAAGGGTTCAGGGAAATGCCACTGGGTCCTTGTACCTCCTCGGAGAGGAGGGCCAAGAGGAGTTAGGCATGTACAAGAAATGACTCTCTGGGAATTGGGGCGGGAGGCACTGGGGAATGGGGAGGGAGGGGTGAGGGGAGGGGGAGCAGGGGTTCTGGGGGGAGGAGGAGGGAGGGAGGGAACTGGTGTACCTATTAAGTTTGTATCAGTGAAAATAATAATAAAAATATATTAAACAAAAAAAAAAGAAATAACCATTTTGAAAATGGGCCATTGACCCCCCCTTCAGCAGGGCCTCCTACTGTTTTTCCACCTACCTTTGAATATAATCTTATAACAAGACTCTATTTTAATAGGTTTTTATTTCTGGCACGGGGTATGACATCCAATACCCATCAGGATGGAGCCAAGGGCATTGCAGGAGCAGCAAAACTGAAAAAACAATCAACAAACCATAATTCAGAACATCAGAGACTCTATATCAACCACTTGGAACTAGGCCAGCCTAATCTGTCCCCATCTTGAAACTCAGAGAAATTTGCGGAAGAGGGGGCGGTAAGATTGTAAGAGCACAAGGATGGGGAGGAGTAATGATATGCAAGATACTCCACACAAGTTAGGGCCAAAGCAATCATAATAGGACTTTGCACGATCTGCACAATGTCTAACACATTATCTACCTCTCAAAGTCTAGCATAGACTAAAGGCACTAGGATCCCTGGAGGCTAGGAATTGACAGCTACAGTAGTGTTCCTATGCTTAAAGAGAACACAGGAACGGGTTTTGGGAAATGCTGCTGGGTCCTTGCACGTCATCGGAGAGGAGGACCCGGAGGAGAGTTTGGCATGCACATTAAGGGATGCTCTGGGGATGGGAGAGGGAGGCATTGGGGGATGGGGAGGGAGGAGGAGGGGTGGGGGAGGGGGAGAGGAGGGAGGAGCAGGGAGATTCTGGGTGGGGTGGAGGGAGGGGTAGGGGAGGGAGAAGCAGGGGGATTCTGGGTGGGGTGGAGGGAGGGAGAGGATCTGTGTACCTGTTAAGTTTTTATGAGCAGAAATAAAAAAGTATAGTTGAAAATGAAACACTAATTATAATCATTATATGAGAGACCTTCACACAGCTACATTAGACAGAATGAGATTATAGAATGATAAGTGGATAATTATTTAAATTAAACTTACATGATCAGAAAGTTGTAGTATATTATATTTGGTGTAGCTACAGGTTTTTTGGCTTCTATGTTTGATCTTATTACACCTCTTAAATGAGAACTTGCTTTTGGAAACAAAGTTTCTAGGTCAAGCGGACCCTATAGGCCATAGTTTGAAAACTTCTCTAAGTCACTGAAGCAATGTTACAGAAATTAAAAAAAAATAAATCTGCAACTGAGATATTAATATTTACAGTGAATATTCCATTCATAGTGCTATGTTCATTTAAACCTTCGTACTATGACCATGAGTAAGAAATTAAGTGTACCCATTAATGGTTCAATGTCATTGATAGAAATAATAGAAACTTATCAATGTAAATTATCATTTAAGGTGAAAACTTGGCAACGTTTCTGAAAGGTTTTACTTTAATTAAAAATGATACATAGAGACTGGGTATTATATTTGGAACAGATAGAAAATTTACTTTAGTAAAGTCTAGAGTAATCTTGTAGAAGAAAAGTCCATGGTATTTATATTATTTACTTTCCAAATCTATATACATAGCACTATTGCCATAGTGTTATTAATCCAGTGTGTATTCTTGGAGATCATTAGGTTAAAGGAACTGAAATGATGAGATTTTGTTGATAAAATTAATTTTTTTAAAAAAAATTTTGAGTTCTTTATGTATTTTTACAACTTATTCGTTTATTTAGTGTGTGTGTGTGTGTGTGTGTGTGTGTGTTTCTCTGTGTCTGTTTGTACCAGAGGGCACTGTGTCTGCTTGTGAAGGACCAAGGATGACTTTAGGAATCTTTCTGGATTACTTTTTTCTCCATTTTTTGCTTCCCTTGGGATTTCCCAGGCCACGCCTATCTGCACTGAAGTGCAGACCTTGGTCTTTTTGCCTGTGTTTTTATGTGGAACCTAGTCTGGGGACTCAGGAACTTCTGCTTGTGATGGTCTTTACCCCTGAATCATCTCTCCAGCTAATTGTTAAATTTTTATGATATTAACTCTTTGACAAATAACCATATAACTTTGGAAAAATATACAAACACATGCTCAATTTTCAGTGAAGTATTTTGTGAAATTACCCGTTACTCAAGAGATACTACCTAACATGCAATATGACCACAAGTTTTTAGAATTAAGTGCTGTTTCTTAATATACACTTTGGGCCACAGGGCAAGTCTTTTTCTGCATGAATAATATTAATTGTACATAAGAAAAATGCTTTATTGAGAGCTATTTTTTTGTGTAGACTGTATTGAGCTACCATCAAAGTTCTGGTACAAAAGCAATCCAATGTTCAGATTTCAACTTTTAGCTGAGAAGTACTGAAATAAGAATCCACTTATCTTTGGTGTGTAAGCAAGATTAAGTGTTTTCTGCCAGAAATTGTATGTTTACCTAATTAAATTATTATATATCTAGTATAACAAAATTCTAAACAGATCATGATTCAAACACTTAAAATATATTTTTTCAAGTTCTGTAGACTCTCTTGTGTTTTAAAAGGCTTGTTTTCTTATAATACTTCTCTCTTTGGCTTGTTACTTCTTCATATGATCCTCTTGTTACTCTATCATTATGTGGTCACCCTTCAGTTGCATAGGTATATGTGTATCTACATTTTATCTTTATGCTTATTGATTACACTGATAATGCAGGATTAGGGATATTAGTAGGATATCAGTTTACTTTAACAACCTCTTTTAAGGTTATAATCTATGAATATTCTTCACATTTTGAGCAACAGCCAGCTAGAAATTTAACCTATGAATGGGATAGTACACATTAGTTCTTACCTTCCTGTTTTCAATCTGACAATATAGTCTAATGATGTCATTCCTCATTTTGTAGATATCAGAAAGAACAGCCAGGAATGCATTTTAATGTTTCCCTCTCTCCTTTCTATAACATCTATATAGGTCATAATGATGGAATTGACTTCTAAGACCCTGAGTATCATTACTGAGGAGAGTAAAGTGAATCATTCCTGACAATTTCACTAATATTCCTACCATTAAAAACCTACAATTATCATTTGTATATTACACATCTTTAGGTAATCTGCTATCAAATTAAAATTAAAACTAATTTATTCATAAATATTTCAAATTTACTCAAAATTTCTAAATCAAACTGATGGTCTGTTAGTTTCAGTTACTTGAATGAATCCACCCTGTCCAATTTTATGCAGCTTTCTTTTTGTTCCAATGTCCCCAATGTCCACATATATCAGAATTTCTGTTGTAAAACAGGAAAATCTTTCAAGACTTTGGTTTGTGGTCCTTTTCTCAGATTCAAACCTTGTACTTTACATAGGGAAAATGCTAGACTCCTACATTTATACATATTTATGAACAGCTACTTGGCTTTGGGTACAGGGCACGAAGAGAATTGATTTCTTCTTGGCAGGATTGTTTTAAGGTTTTCCCATATAGGAATGAGAGAAAATGTGACAAGGGCGAATGGGCTGCTTATGACAGAACTGAAGCTCAAGGGCATAGATATTTAACATACTCATCAATTCAGCTGTAAGATCTGACACATATTCCCTTCTGATTTCAAGCTCCCTCACTTTCTGTCACAGTGTCATATCAGAAACTCGGTGAGCTATGGATTTAATGTATTTCTAGATTGTTATTTATTTGAAGACTGTGCTTATTTTAGTTGAAGAAGAAATGAGAAACCACTTTAAAAATTAGCATCATCATAAAAATTCCATATTCCTCATAGTCTTCATTGTGTTGGAACTTGAGATTACTGAGGGTTATTCTCAGTTTAAAAGTTTTCCAAGGAAGATTACCAAATTAACAATTTCTAATGACTTATTTCGTTTTTTTCTGTCTATGTTAGCAAAGGTGATGTGTGTGCATGTATGTGCATGTGTGTGTAAGCATGTGCATACATATGCTATGTCAAACCAAATCCTAAACTTTTTGTGTGTGTTAAGCTGGTACTTTTCTTCTGTACTATATTACTAGATCCTTCACATTCCTCTGAAGTTTGGTTTTTTGACAGTAGCAAATTAAATCTCATAATGATTATCTTAGACTATACTATGGTTGAATTAAGCCCTCTACACTATTGCTGCCTGATACATGATGTCTTAAAAGCAGAGGCATCAACCAACATACTTTTTTGTTTCACTTCATGAGAATATGAAAGTTTGAAACATGATAAACATTAACATACTTACTAAGCATTCATAAAATATACCTTGAATAGTATTTTTGCAAGCATAGTAATCATTTTAATATAAATTTTATTGCAGTCTTATTTAAATGATCATCTTATATTAAATAGTTTCATGAACTCTGTTACTTCATTTTCCCTTTAGATATGCATAATATGCTGTTTAAATAATTCACAAATCCATTCTTGTGTCATAATCTGTTTGATTACTTAAAAATTACATATTTTATAAAATTAATACATGTGTACTCAGTAACTTATTTTCAGAGAATTTTTTACATTAATTTCTTCTTACTGTTATTTTGTGTGTGCGTGCATGTGTGTGTTAGTGTACAATAGTTACTCTTTGTAACAATGAGCATTTTTATTTTTTCAAATTATTTATTTATTTATTTATTTATTTATTTTCCCAATCATACAAACTTAATAGGCTTCCAGTCCCCTCTCTCCATTCACCCCTCCCCAGTCCCCCTTGCTCCCTACCCCCCTTTTTCCTTTCCTTTCATCTCCTCAATCCCTTAGCTCTAAGGATTCTAGTGCCTGTAATTCATGCTAGACTGGGGGTCATTGATATGTCAGTCATTGCACAAGTCATGCAATGTCTTATTATGGTTACTTCAGCCCTAACTTGTGTGGGGTATCTTGTGAATCATTGCTCTTCCCCATCTTTAGGCTCTTACAATCTTATGGCCCCCTTTTCCACAAATTTCCCTGAGCATTAACTGTTGCTGTGAGAAAGCATTCAAAGTCAAGCAACTTAAAGGAGAAAGGGGGATTTATTCAGCTTACCATCCCAGAGGGTAGAAACAGTCTTTCATGGCAGAGGCGAAATGGCTGGTGGCTGAAGCTGGAGGCAGGCTAATTCTCAACAAACACACTGGAGGCTCAGAGCTGCTTAGTTCAGTGAGCCAGTGGGTGAAGGTTGAAAGCTGGAGAGTCAAAGAAGCAGAAAAAGCCAGGCAGCAGGAGAGAAGAGAGTTTTCTAGCACAGCTTCTGACAGTCATTCTTCAAAGTCTTCTGTTCTATGGTTCCTTTTGTCTGGTCTGCTACTGGGAGGTTCCAATCAGATCTAAGGGTGGTCTCTGTATTGTACTATTTTGTATTAATCTGCATAATATCTTCATATAGTCAGACAGCTGATTTTAGTTAATGCCAGGTGTATTCACGTTGACATGCATTATTAACTATCACAGTGTGTGTGTGTGTGTGTGTGTGTGTGTGTGTGTGTGTGTGTGTTTGTGTGTATCAGAGGGTATTGTATGTCCCTGTGAAGGATCAAGAGTACCTTTCAGAACCACCCTGGATTGCTTCTACCTTCTTTTTGCTTCCCTCGGGAATATTCCAGGCTCACCTGCTAGGGTCAGAAGTGCTGGGGGGGGGGTGAGGGGAAGGGAGCTGCTTTTCTGGCTTAAGTTTTTATGTGGGAGCTGAGATCCAAACACAGGACTGTTTGCTTGTGGAGCAGAGTCTTAATACAGAACCATCTCTCCAGTCCTTATTTCAATTTTATGAAAATGAATCTAATTAATATTATTTTATTTATATCTGAATTCTTAACAAGTGTGCTTGCAATTTCTGTTCATCTTCCGTTAATTGATTATTACATAAATTTGTGCCATGAAAGCCTTGGAGCATTACCTAAATAATTGTTTAAAATAAATGCAAAGTTATGTTGCTCCATAAATTGTTTCCTAATAATGTTGCATGAAACTAGTATCAATATGTGCTACTGTGACTGAAATTATCCACACATTTTGGAAGTAGATAAATATCTTAAGTTTATGTTATAAGCTTATAAATTTGTAAATGGTTGCCTGAAGTCAAGAATGTTTTTGTTTGTTTGTTTGTTTGTTTGTTTGTTTGTTTCTCTTGATTTACCAAAATGTACAGGTCAAAATTGTGAGGAAATGAGAAACTTTTTTTACAGCTTATTCTGCTTTATTGTTTTATTTCTTGTTTAGTCTTTTGCTTGGGATCTTGGTTTATGTCGATCAATAAATTAGAGTTCCAGACTGTGTGGCCACCTTCATCTCTCTCCCCCATACTCATTAAAGATAAGATCCCATTCATTTTCTTAAAATATATTTTAAAACTAAAAGTTGTTGCAGGTCATTTCTTCCCAACAAAGTATTTATTTCATCTTTTATTTCCTTATTTTCTTATGGAGTCTGTCACTCTTTTCAATGTTAAATTTTTGTAGAATTAAATAAAAATTTCCAACGTTCAAAGTTACATTTAATCCATGTAATACCTTGAGACCAAGACACCATATTTTTCTGATTTTTAATTATTTTATGCATCATTTTATATAATATGTAAGCTATCTGGTTAGCAGGTATTCACCACATATTGTTAATGAGTTTTTATTGTAAGTCACACTGTTTCACATTCTGTGTCCATTAAAGTGTTAATTTTCAAGAGTTGCAAATCTTAGGCTTTAGGGATTATGAACCAAGAAGATTTGGCCCATACAAGAATTCTCATTAATTTATTGCAGATAATAGACCAATATGAATTATTCATTATGTCTTCATTTTTTTCAAAATTTCTTCAAACATTAATAGC
Source organism: Typhlomys cinereus (assembly GCA_023101885.1). Lineage (NCBI taxonomy): Eukaryota > Metazoa > Chordata > Mammalia > Rodentia > Platacanthomyidae > Typhlomys > Typhlomys cinereus. Next base: position 703,088 of record JALPQD010000232.1, on the reverse strand, counting down.
AGGCATTGCTTCAATTCTCTATATTAGCATTGTGGATAACCAGTAACATATTATTCCTTGTATATGTAGGGAAAATGCGATCTTAAACAAAGAAAATATTCATAGTTGAGTAACTGTAAATAATTTAACATGGAATACCACTGTCAATGTAGAATTTATTTAAGGATGATATGATTAATAAAATTTGAGCTTTATTTTATGACTATTTCACTGAAGAAGAAAACAATAGTAATTAAATAGATACATTAGAAGCCTGTAGGATATCATAGAATTTACTTTTTAGCATCCTCACTGTACTTAAATATGTCGTGTTAAAAAGAACACATTTAGTGTATTCAATAATTGCTTGGTAAAATTTTGAAAAGGGAGTTTTGCATATTAAAAATGACCTGATAAACTTATCTGAAATATAAATCATCACTGTAGGCGATAGAGAAAATTGAATTATATTTAAATTGTTCATAAATATGCATATTGAAATGGTTGAGTGTACTTCAGAACTACATTACTCCAGAGGAAAACTTAATTAATATAAATTTCAGTGATTATTAAAACTGAAAATCCCCAGTTTTAGAACTGAAAAGTTCTTATGAGTTGGGGATACAAGCTATTCTGTGTATCCAAACATTTCCATTCCTGTAATAATGTAAGTTTACTAAATAATTCATTCTGTTTTTATAAAGCTTTATTATGGCATTATGTGAATTTCTAAATGAGATAAAAGAATATTCATAAAAGAAGTTGCAAATTTATCATGTCACCTTTCAGGTGTGCACTGATCAAGGCTACAATGTTGGCCCTAGTATTAACTCAGCATTTTTTTCTACAGACTTTATACATGTTTTGATTGAACAGTAACAGTGGGGACTTAGGCTGACTCTCTGAACTTCAGCTAAGATTCCATCCTTATAATGACTTTCCTTGAACTATTCCTAATAGAAATCTCTCTTCAGATTTAGCTAATGTTCCCATTATGGCAGGTTATGCTGAAAGCTACTCATCTGCCTTGGGAGAGAATAAGCATTTGAGGCTAGTGAGAATAAAGACACTTAAGGGGAAATCTATGGAAGAATTTGTCTTACATAATTTCTTCAATTTTTCTTAAATGGAAAAAAATAATTTTTGCATTCATCAATTCTTGTGCAATTTTATGTTCTTTAACTTTTTAAATGCCTAAATGATTTGAAGAGAGAAATTTAGGGAAGGGAAAATTCCTTATACAAACCAAATGAGAGAATACAGTGATAGAAAATATATTATTCTTTTAAAACTGATGGATCATGAATAAAAATATAAAGTCTTCAGTAGATTCTTCCTTTTTGCGGCAGAAACACTTTGTTCGTTAAAATAAAAATGTGAATTCTGTTTAAATGAGTCATAATTTTGTAGTCACATCAATGGTTCACATTTATGGTAATAGTTAAACACTTGGGGTTCAAATAACAGATCAATCACATGGATTTTCAATAGATAAACATCTTAATTTTTCACTGAATTGAGCTCATGGAAAAAAATTGATGTATGAGTGAATTTGTTTGTGGGGGGGGGGATCAGGGCAAAGACTGTTTATATCCAGGATGAAAACAATAAGGAAAGGAGAAAAGAAGGATGGCGGTTGGATAGATCAAAGTACATTTGAAACTCCTTTATGTGTTTACTGATTTACATAGACCCAAAGATACCATTTGTCATAGCTAGATACAAGCATCATCTTTATAGTTGAAGGCTTAGAGTTCTGGGCAGACTTATAAAGAATTGGTAATTAAGTCCCAAGTAAGCTTGCCGGGGATTGTTTGATTGACAGGATGGCCAAGCCCATGGTACTAGTACCTGGGAAGGTGTGAAAAAGAGGGCAAGACTTGGTTAAAGAAGTAGCATTCTCCCATACACTTGGCAAGACATGCTGGTCTGGCAAATAAGGATCATCCCTCTTAGTGGTCATGTGGATATAATGATGCTGTATGTTACCTCAGCCTCTGGTGTTGGTATGGCTTTGGCTAGATACTATATATCTCTACTGCCTTTGGTCATGAGTGTCTCAATGTCTTTGTAACCTTGGTGTATGTGTTTCTGTTGCTTAGCCACCAAAGCTTGAGTAATTGTGTTATAACAACCTGCACAGACTGAGAAAACTGTATTCAGCTTTGAAAATAAAATACTGATTTTAGTTTTAGAGTACAAGGACAAAGGATGTATGGGATTCTTGGGAATGTCAGTTGATAGGAATACAGTCTCATCATTTCCTCCAGGATGATTTTAAAACTTTCATTATCAAATGTCATGTACCAGTTTAATTATAAATGCCACAGTAATCCCTTCTAAAATCCTGGGAATATATGCCAATTAGAAATAGTAATCTTTATTTGACCACAGAAAGCAAATTGTGAGAAAAGTTTAGTGTAGGTAGCTCTGTGTCAGTCTCTTTCTGTCTTAATCTCTCTCTCTCTCTCTCTGTCTCTCTCTCCTTGATATATATATGTGTGTGTGTGCATGTGTGTATGTCTGTGTCTGTGTGTCTGTGTGTGTGTGTCTGTGCATCCCTATATGGAATATCTCCATGTTAACTACATGCTTCATTATAATAGCAAATAAGAAAATGAGTTAATGATATAAATAAAAATGTCAGAGTTATGAATTTATTTCAGTACTGCATTTGAACTTCTATTTTATTTCAAAATGAATGAATTTGCAATAGGGGAAGATCTTCAACTTGGTAAGAATATGGTTAATTACATGAACTACTTCATATAAACCTGTTTTCTAAGGAAAAATAGTAAAACATGACTGAATATAAGGGATGAAATTTATGAGAAGAGTATCAAAAAATGAGTGCTGCACATTCTTTCAAAGAAGTGGAATTTACCTTCTGTGCAAAACTTCAAATTTTTACTTCTGAGAACCTGTTTAAGCCAACAGCTATTTTATTAAGATTAATGCAAAATTACTCTGATTCAATGAGTCTTTATCACAGAAGCCTAAACAAATTATGAATTATGGGCTAAAGAGAAAGTCGTTGAGAGAGGACACTGAGTATGCATGTTTGTGCTTCATTATTTAAATAATTAATTACAAAAACAGCAAAATTAAATCATAAGGAAGACAAAGGAAAATCACAATTCTGCCATGAAAACATAACAAAGAAAAATGTACACATACTGAATAAAGGTAAAAATTTCCTCTCAGGACACAAATTTGTATAAACAGAGCAACTCTAAAGGCCATTAGTGCCCTAATGCGCAAGACACATGACTGTGAAACGGAAATTAGAATAGTTTTGCATGTGTCCTCCACCAATTCCTGTGTTTGAGAACATCATGGCACCTTTTGAACGTGAAGACTTGTGGGAAGATTGCATTCACAGGGGATGGAATTGAGATTGCATGCAGTAGAAGCTCTCTGTCTCTGCAAAAGACATGACTTAGCCAGTCTCTAGTTTATGCCAGCCGCCATGCCTTTCCCACCATAAGGACTGTGTATCCCCTCTGGAACTGTGAGCTGAATAAATCTCCCCTTTCTCCATTAAAATCCTTGACTGTGAGTGTTCCTTCATAGTTACAGAAGAGTAACTGACATAATATAAACACCAGGAAAAGAAATAATTTCTATAAGATTTTCCATTAACAATGAATTGAGATCCTAAATAAATGTGTTAAATATAAAGTGTATTGCCTAACACATTAGAATTTTCTTATAAAGTAAGTATTTCTTTTGTTTCTGAAATAGCACTGTACTTAGAACTCTAGTCCAAATTTTGAAGTATTTCCTGCTCAAAGCTTTCATTCATGATATCTAGAACGTTGAGTAAAGTGTCCATCTAGAACTAAATTACTATATTGGTCCATAATGGTATCTCTGGCATTGCCAGGTTGATTTAGGATCATTGTAAACTAAAATCTAGGTGAGGAATAGTGTTCAATAAAAGTAGTTTTATGACAATTTCACTTGTAAGGATTTAAATATGTTGCTGTCTTTTCTTTTGATTGCGGAAGCCTTAGAGAACATAGTAGACTGCATCTCCTTTGAGCAATTCCCAGTAGATGTTCAGTTGCATATCAAAATGTTACACATTTCTCTCAAAGGTTTGTTTTGCCTACTTCCAGATGTTGATGGCTGGGTTATATTGTGCAGCTTCCCAGAACTGGCATTGGTTTTCCTTTAAAAGGAGTGAAGATGGGGCTGAAGAGGTGGCTCAGGGGTTAAGCCTCTGCCTTGCAGGCAAAGGTCTTGAGTTGGGATCCTAGACCCCACGTATAGACATCGGGCGGAAGCAGGGGCGGCCTGCATTTCCAGTCCTGGTAGGGCGGAGCCTGTGAATCCTGGGGCAGAGTGAACAAGGAGGAGATGGAGGCGGTCCATGGTGGTTCCCGAATTAGCCCATGATTCTACACACACACACACACACACACACACACACACAAACACACACGCACGCACACGCACATACACATACACGCACAATTGAATAAAAAATATAAAAAATAAAAATAAATATGAAAAATAAAAGCAGTGAAGATGCCATTTAGGATAACAACATATAGGCAGCCATGTTGGACTACATTTATTCCTTAAGAAGCAAGCCTTACTGCACTAACAAAAAGAGCATTGCATCTGATGGGAGGAATACATTGTTCTGTTCATTCTTCAGAGGCAGTGAAGTCAGTCAAATATATAGCATACATACATTCATATCATTTAGCAAGTCCTATTTGGTAGGGTTAAATTTAGGGAATTGGATTTTTAACTCTTCCAGGTAATATATATTGTCATCTAGAAGCTAAATTGTATTGTCTAACATTTTCACCTTTTGTTTCTTTATATGTAAATCTTTAAAATAGAATAAAATAAGTTAGTTATTCTAAACAGCTAATCCACATCTAATGAACTAATTTAAATACTAATCAAGACATAAGAGCTACTTAGCATATCTTGAATGCTAGAAGTTTTTCCTCTGATTTTCATTCACTTTATTATTTAATCACTAATTTAAATCTACAATAATAATTTAAGATTTTTATTATCACAGCCTTTTCATATAACTACATGATTATATGCACTTGAAGAAATTATGTATCATAATTACAGCAGGTAATTTCCATACATATTAGTTATTCTTCCCCATTGCTGCTGAGATACTACACAAAGTCAAGCAATTTAAGAGATTAATTTTACTTAAGGTTTTATAGGGGTGATACGTTCTTTATAGCAGAAAGGCATAGCTGGCTGGCAGAAGTTGGTGGAGGACTAAGTCACTGCAAAAATCATGGAGGCCACAAGTTGCTGCTGCAGCTCAAGTGCAGACTCACTCAAGCAGGGTGAGGTTAACCAACTTCAAGGCCCAACCCCTGTGACTGATTTCTTTCAGCAAGGATACACCACCTAAAGGTGCCAAAACTTTTCCCAAAAAGTACAGAATCAAGCACATGAACTTATGGGGGAAAATTCATAAACTAGATAAACATTTACCACATTCCAATATATTTTTTCACCCAGTGCACAATACAATATAGGATAAATACTAATTCTTAACTTGTTTTATACCCTTATTGATTAATAATAATGCAATGATAAATGCAGTTTTTTGGTACACTTGTCATGAAATTCAATGTTGGAATGACCAAAGTGCACTGCGAAAGAGAGACATGGGGACAGGGAGATGTTTTCTAGGCAAGAATACTTCCTACATAAGCTAAAGGACCTGAGTTCAGATCTAAGAACCCATTCAAGCGGCCAGGCATACTTGTAGCAAAAGTATCATCATGGGCATATACAAGGCAAGCTCATATTTTTACAAAATTAAAAAGCATTAAAGGAAATATATTAAGCCACTGAAGTTATCTTGCAGTACAAATATGCTTTTCCATTTCTTCTTACCAAAATTATCTGCCTAAATATTTGCCTGGTAGATACCATTGTGAAGGACCAAAATTTTTCTGCAAAATCATAGCAGTAATTATGGCTGGAGAGTTGGTATTAAAATAACTTTTGCTTCATTGATTGTGTGTTTTTGTATTTGATAATTTTTAATATAGCAGTTTTCTTAAAACTGAAAATTCCATGATAAAATAAATAAAATCTAGGGAAGGTTATAGATTAAATCATCAATCTTACTTGTGACTAAATAAGTGTTTGCAAAACTGAAATGCAATACTTACAAAACACATTTGCAAATAAGGAAAGTTCATTTAAAGTTACATGATGATAAAAACTTTAATATATGAATTTCCCATGCTAAAGAACTGTGTGCTTTTAAAAGTTATCTACTGGCAATATCTCTACTTTAGCCAAATGAAATAATGAAAAATTGAGTAATAATCATAATTTATCTTTAGTATTTTAATGAGCAGTACTGAATTAAGTGTCCCAACCCATCTCGCACAACCTTTATTTTCTTTTCTTTGGATTTCGTTCATTTTGAATGTATGGTTTCTTCTAAACTTTGTTGCATAACAGAAAGCACTTTTCCTCACTTTCCACTTTGTATTCACTTAAGCTTGAGACTCCTGGTTTTCTTCTTATATAACACTTTCTGTCTAATAGGCTTTGCTGAATGCCATTGCACTTCCCCAGAGACCATGAGCTTGTTTGCTCATCATTAGTGAAAATCCTTCTCATTTGAAGCAGATTTTATCAACAAGCTTTTCTGCTTGTCCTTATAGAATTTACATTTAGAGCAGTATGATCAGCTTCTATCCCTTTGGCATTAACATATATTATTGAGCATGCAGAAATTCCTCCTCCTACTACACACTTGTAGCTCTCCACAGGATTAAAAGGAGATTAGTGAGAATTAGCAGAAATTCTGAGAAAGCAAGGTGATGAAACATGTGGATGTTAATCAAATAAAAAGTCATTAATTTTATCATGGTATCAGTAATTGAGAAAATGAATACATTATGCATTTGATAAAATATTATTTTAATCCAATACAACAACTGAATTAGATTAATGACACTCTGATTTTAAATAGGGATGAAAGAAAATTGCATTTTATCTCTTAAGTCAAATTTAATGGTAATTGGCCCTGGCATGTGTAAAGAATTCTTTTAGCTGAAGTAGAGCATTTTGCATTCATTAATAATCCTTCACTGCCTTTAGGCTAGACATCCCAAAATCTACCACAATTAACAAATCTTTATTAAACCCTTGATCCACTTGTCTGAATTTTTAATGCTTGTGAATTTATTGTTTGGGTCTTTTGTGACTTTTTTTCAACTCAGAAAGAATTTCTGATGCAGGAATGACTTGGAAATCATTTTATGGGTATCTCTTAAAACAATGACCTAGACTAAAACAATTCAACATTGTTAGATGAAAAGAGGATAATGGAAGATGGAGATTCAAATTCTGGTTATGGAAATGATGGTGATATAGGTTAACATATTAACAACCTGTTCTTATGTCATTATGATAACCATATAGAATAATTTTGAAGGCTACATAGAACTTTTGAAAGATCATTCTGTACTGTATTCTGACATGGATTGCAAAACATTTTAACATGGAATCAAACACATTTTAAACAGATATGAGAGAGATTTGCCCATTTTTGGACCTTTGTCTTTATTTCCATGTGAGCACACAGGGTTGGGCTCTCTCCAAAAAGTACTGAACCTATGAGCTTTTGATCAAGGACTTCCCAGCCTACAGTATTGAGATGAATAAATTTCTATCATTAGTGAATTCCTCAGTCTACGTTATTTTAGCTAAGACAGAAGGCATGGAGCAAAATCGGGCAAGAGATTCACACTCTCTTCGTTAATACTTGTGATTTCAGTGAAAGCAAGCAAGTGATTGGGCCAGAAGAACCTCTAACACCAGTGAATTTTAATTTCAGCCAAGCAATTCTATAGTAAGTCATCCTTCTTAATGGTGCTACATAGTGGGCAGAAATGGCCAAAGTCTTTGGCATTACTTTGCATGCTCTATGGATATGAACAGCCAGAATTGAAAGTTGGTTTAGGAATGAATGCCAGTGGAACTTGAGTAACTACAAGAAAATTTAATGTGGTGGACTTACATTCAATGCAGACAGAATTGTGTCTTTCAGAAAAAGTATATAAATACTTAAAGTTGCAGATAGATTTCTTTCTTTTCCTTAAACTTCAAAAGGGATGATTGTATGATTGGATGATTTTGCAAAACAGGCCAATATGTGCAATGATTTTATAAGACAATGTATGTTTTCTTTATGAATTAAGTATTTGAAAGTAGACACAATAGTGAAAGCAATGTATGGCAATCTCTTCAATTTTAATTTGTTTAAAACTCATATTGCCCCACCCACCCCAGAGCTCTCCAGCCAGCAGCAGCACCCACGGGGCCGCTGGCCTTGCTCCCGGTACCCCGCCCCCTCTGTGCCGACCCCCCGCCAAGCTTCCCAGGTGAGTGAGTGAGCGAGAGAGCCCCTCCCAGCCCAGCTCAGCCCTGCCCCCCACCCCGGAGCCGCGGGGCCAGCAGCACCCGCGTGGCCGCCGGCTTAACCCCTGAGCCCGGCCGTGGACCCCAACCCCTAGCACCCTCCCGCCCCCGTGTGCCTCCACCCCCCCCCCCAGGTTGCAGGTGAAGAATTCTGCCATCAACATCAGACCCTCTGCCTCTCTGGCCCACCGGGGACGTACGCACGTGGTCCACGGAAGACACACTGCTACTCAGAATTCAATAGAATCCAAAGGAAACTCAAGCAAAATTCTAAGGAACAAAGGGAACACAGGCCATACATCTGGACTTCACTACAATCATTATATCACGTGGGTGAGATTCTTCACATCCAACCCAAAGATAAGTAAACTTCCTTTTTTTTTTTCTTTTCACCTTACTGATCCTTTCTAGTATCAATGCTGTAGATCAACTTCCAAATACAGCCACCCCAAAAACATACAACTCCAGGGAGTACACCACTCACCCTCACATTTCACCAAGACACTAAATCGTGAAAGTGCACTACCATACTAATATTCACCCCCTGGTTACTTAACTGACGTACTAACAGCAGCCTCATCTAGGATATAAAAATAACAATACACAAACATACCCAATACAAGGCAAGCACTAGTAATAACTGGCAAGTGTAACAATACCAACTACATCGGTTCAGTGAAAAACACACAGAAACTGAAAGGTCCTAAAAAACAAAACAACAATGCCCAAGTCAAAGTGCAGAGATCCACGAGAAACAAAACCCAAGAAGACCAATCTCCCACCGAAAGAATCAATCCCATAATGATGGATTCTGACCAGAACAAATTCACAGAAAACAGCCATGAAAGCCAGACCCAACAAAACAACTTTCAGAGTATGATCATTACCATGATTAATACTATGAAAGAGGAAATCCGAGAGGAATTATACAACCGTATCAACCACTTTGAACAGGAACACAACAGGCACCTGGAGAAGTTGAGAAAAACAGTTCAAGAAACAAAAACAGGTATAGAGCAGTTAAAACAGTCTCAGGCAGAGTTTAAACTTGAACTAAAAGACAAGTTATCTTTAACCCAAAACTCAACAGAGAGTCTTATCAGCAGAACAAATGAAGCAGAAAATAGAATTTCAGATCTTGAAGACAAAGTGGGAGAATTAACCAGCTCAATGGAAGAGATTGTTAAAGCCAAAAAGATACTGGAGAGGAACATTCAAGAAATATGGGACACCCTGAAGAAACCTAACATGTGCATTCATGGAATTCCAGAACAAGAATCCCAAAATACCACACCTGAGGAAATATTTAAATTCATCATAAATGAAAACTTCCCAGAACTAAAGAATGAGAGGCCTATCCAAATAAAAGAGGCATTTCGCACTCCAAACAGATATGACCAAAATAGAAAATCGCCACAGCAAATAATAATCAAAACACTCCACATTCAAGACAAAGAAAAGGTGCTGAGAACTTCAAGAGAAAAAAAGCAAGTCACTTTTAAAGGTAAACCTATTAGAATAACAAATGACTACAATGGAAACAGTAAAAGCAAGAAGAGCTTGGAGAGACATACTTCAAGTATTAAATGAGCAAAAATGCCAACTCAGACTGATATACCCGGCAAAAGTATATGTCCTGATTGAGGAAGAAAGAAAAGTTTTCCAGCACAAAGACAACTTGAAGGGATACATGTCTACCAAACCAGGCCTTCAAAAAATGCTAGAAATGATACTCAAGCTTGAAGTAAAGAACAAGCATATCCAGGAGGACAGAAGGGAAGTATAATACCACCAAAACATAAATATCAAACAACATGCTTACAAAATCTACTAAACATAAAAAATGTCCAGAATTAAAAATAATTTCTCCATTATAACATTAAATGTCAATGGTATTAACTCACCAATTAAGAGACACAGATTACAAACTTGGATTAAAAACCACAATCCAACAATCTGCTGCCTTCAGGAAACTCATCTCACCACAAAAGATAGGCACATCCTAAGAATGAAAGTCTGGTCCAAAATCTTGCAAGCTAATGGAACCAGGAAACAGACAGGGGTAGCAATTATGCTTTCAGACAAAGTGGACTTCAAACCAAAGAAAATCATAAGAGACACAGATGGATACTACATTTTAGTCACAGGTACAATTCACCAGGAAGACTTCACAATACTGAACATTTATGCACCCAATACGGGCCCCTCCACATTCATTAAGAAAACCCTACAGTGTCTAAAGGAAGAAATCAACCCCCAAACGATAATTCATGGGGACTTCAACACCGCCCTCTCAACATGGGATAGATCAACAGGTCAAAAGCTTAACAGAGACACTTTGGAACTTAATCAAACCCTTCAAGAAATGGACCTTACAGATCTCTATCGAACTTTTCACCCACGCACCAAAGAATACACATTTTTCTCAGCAGCACATGGAACATTCTCCAAAATAGATCACATATTGGGCCACAAAACGAATCTACACATATACATAAAAGTTGAAATTCTAACCTGTGCCCTATCAGCCCACCACGGCCTAAAGCTGGACATCCACAACACATCAAACAAGAGAAAATACACTAACTCCTGGAAACTTAACAATACGATGCTTAATGAGAACTTGATTCAGGAAGAAATTAAAAAGGAAATTCAAGATTTCCTGAAAGTGAACGATAATGAAAATATAACTTACCAAAATCTCTGGGACACAATGAAAGCTGTCCTAAGAGGTAAGTTCATAGCTCTTAATGCCTACGTCAAAAAAATGGAAACATCAGAAATAAACAACTTAACCATGCAGTTTAAGGCTTTAGAGAAACTTGAGCAATCTTATCCCAAAAGTAGTAGAAGAGAGGAGATTAACAAAATAAGGGGAGAAATATCTGAAATCGAGATTAAGAAAATGATAGAAAAAATCAACCAGTCAAAAAGCTGATTCTTTGAAAAAATCAATAAGATTGATACACCCCTAGCTAAATTAACCAAAAGCAAGAGAGAGAAAACAGAAATTAACAAAATTAGAAATGAACATAGAGTTATCACTACTGATACCCAAGAAATCCAGAGAATTATAACATCATATTTCAAAAACTTATACTCTGTGAAGTTTGACAACACAAAAGAGATGGATGAATTTCTAAGTAAACATAACCTACCTAAATTGAATCAGGAAGTTGTGAATTATTTAAATAGTCCAATAACATATAAGGAAATTGAAGAAATAATCTCGAATCTTCCCACCAAAAAATGTCCTGGACCAGATGGATTCAGCACAGAGTTCTACCAGACATTTAAGGAGTTAATAATACCAATACTCCTTAAACTGTTCCATCAAATAGCAAAGGAAGGAATACTACCAAATTCCTTCTATGAAGCTAATATCATCTTAATCCCAAAACCTAATAAAGATTCACTTAAAAAAGAAAACTATAGACCGATCTCTCTCATGAACAGAGACACAAAGATTCTCAACAAAGTCTTAGCAAATCGGATTCAAAAACATATCAAAAAGATCATTCACAGGGACCAAGTAGGCTTCATCCCCGGCATACAAGGTTGGTTCAACATACACAAATCAATAAATGTAATTCATCATGTAAACCAGTCCAAAGTCCAAGACCACATGATACTCTCGATAGATGCAGAAAAAGCCTTTGACAAGATCCAACAGCCTTTTATGATCAAAACGCTAGAGACAGTAGGAATGGAAGGAACCTTTATCAATATAATAAAAGCTGTGTACAACAAGCCCACAGCAAGGATTATGCTCAATGGGGAACAATTGGAAGCATTCCCACTTCGATCAGGAACTAGACAAGGCTGTCCACTCTCACCACTTCTATTCAATAGTGTACTTGAAGTCTTAGCTGAAGCCATAAGACAAGAAAGGGACATAAGAGGGATTCAAATCGACAAGGAAGAATTCAAGTTATCCCTATTTGGAGATGACATGATCTTATCACTGAGGGATCCCAAAAACTCCACCAGGAAACTCCTGGAACTAATTGAGAAGTTCAGTAGAGGTTCAACTCGATAGCACAAGCACGACCATGTTCATAACAGCACTGTTTACAAAAGCAAAGTCATGGAATCAACCCAAATGTCCAACAGTTGATGAGTGGATAAGGAAAATGTGGTACATCTATACAATGGAGTACTACTCAGCCATCAAGAATGATGAATTAATGAAATTTGCTGGAAAATAGATGTCATTAGAAAAAATTATATTAAGTGAAGTATCCCAAACCCAGAAAATTAAGCGCTGTATGTACTCCCTAATAGGTGGCTCCTAGTACCAAACTCACCCAGCCAACATTGAGACACTCAAAGGTAAACCTATGTAATACAGTAATTGCAAGGATTATGAACAGGAGGGATGGGGTTGGAGGACCACACCAGATACAAGGAGAGAGGGGACCATGTTACAGCAGAGAAAATAGGCCTCCATCAAGGAATACAAGTAAGTATTGTGACACCTGGTTAAGTCACAGACGTTCGTTCCTGATCATGTACAACTGAGGGGGTATGATCTCAACAGAAGAGGAGGGCATATAGTCTGGCAGATAAAAAGTAATCATTTTGCAGATGGGTGACTGACCCCTCCCTCACTGAGGTCTCCTACTTTTATTACATCTCCCCTTGAATGTTCTATTATAACAAGACTCAGGCTTAACAGCTTTTTGTCTCTGATCAGGGGGTGACATACAGTGCCCAGCAGGATGGAGTGAAGGGCATTGCAGGAGCAGCAAAACTGCAAAAGAAAATCAACAAACCACAATCCAGAACTTCAGAGACTCTATATCAACAACATAGAAATAGGCCAGCCTAATCTCCCCCCATCCTGAAGCTCAGGGACATTTGCGGAAGAGGGGGCAGGTAAGATTGTAGAGCAAAAGGATGGGAGGAGCAATGATTTGCAAGATACTCCACACTAGTTAGGGCCGAAGCAATCATAATAGGACTTTGCATGCCCTGAGCAATGTTCAACACACTATTGACCTCACAAAGTCTAACATCGGCTAAAGGCACCAAGATCCTTGGAGGCAAGGGATTGACAGCCACAGTAGTGTTCCTATGCTTAAGTGGAACATGAGAAAGGGTTCAGGAAAATGCCACTGGGTCCTCGTAGGTCATCGGAGAGGAGGACCCAGTGGAGAGTCAGGCATACACAATAAAGGACTCTCTGGAAATTGGGGGGGAGGCACTGGGGGATGGGGAGGGAGGAGAGGGGGAGCAGGGGGAGCAGGGGTTTCGGGGTGAGGAGGAGGGAGGGAGGGAACTGGTCTACCTATTAAGTTTGTATGAGCGGTAATAATAAAAAATGTGTTAAAAAATTCATATTGACACTAGTGGACATTCTCCAAAATGTTGCTATGCAAGCTACTTGGAAAGTGAATGAATCCAAGACTGGATAAACTACAAAGTTATAGTTGGAAGAGATGTTCGTGTGGTCTTAACACTTTTATATTGATTTTCTAGCAAAAAATCATTCCAGAAGATAAAGAAGCATCATATCCAATCATGTCCAATTGTGGATCCATGGATGAGCCCATTAGATTCCACTTAACAGTCCCAAACACATGGTCACACAGAACTTAGTCAAACTCAAAGGGATACAAAAAAGAGCTATAAACTTTGGAAAGAGATTTGTAAGGAAAATCTGGGGCTGGAAGGAGTGAAAAACTGATCAGAAGAAAGTAGAAGTAATTAGAAAACATTATACACATGCAAAATTTGCTAAAGAACAAAAGTTATTAATAAAAATTTCCAATTGATATCCATTGAGACTTCACAGAGAAAAGAACCAAAAGTATCTTCTTTCTTGTTCAGCACAGATAACAGCCAATTGCTCTATAAACACATACCCAAAATGGAAATTATTGTTTTAAAATAGTGTACATAAAAGCAATTTTACCTACTGGTGCTTTCAGTTGTTGGGTTTAAGTTTGCTTTTAGTAGGAGGGTCTTAACTTTGTTGTAGATACATAAAGTGGAAAAAAGTCTCAAATCAGAATTTTTAAAAAAATAAAAGTACATGGCACCTAGTTCTGCTCACATTGCACTGTGACATTTTTTAAATTGAAGAATCTCATAGTTATCTAGTTCTTATTTATTTATATCCCAAATAAACATAGCATACTTGCATCACTGAGGTAATATAACTGAATTTCAAAATACTCACAAGTAATATGAGGTAGTCCATATAGAAAATAATGACTGTATACTTATGACTAATGTAATGGTTTATATTAATCAGCTTGATTTTATTTAGCATGTCCTATTTTTGTTCATTACTTATAATTTCTAATACATTATTAATATAGAAGATTCATGATCTACACTCCTGGGTGTGTTTGGATGGGCATTTTAAAAGGACGAGAGAATCTGGAAGCTGACATCATCCATAAGCTAAAGAGTAGGGATAAAATAAAAGAGTAGAAATGAGAAATCCTTAAGTGTCAGGGAATTTTCTTCTCTGTTTTCTTTTCTTTTTTTTTTTTTTTTAAATATGGAACGCTTCACGAATTTGCGTTGTCATCCTTGCGCAGGGGCCATGCTAATCTTCTCTGTATCATTCCAATTTTAGTATATGTGCTGCCGAAGCGAGCACTTCTTGTCTGTTTTCTGATCAGTCACACCTTGTACTCCATGATGAACTGAAACTTCTGGATCCATGAGCCCAAATAAATCATTCTCCTTTAAATTGTTTAATATCAAATATTTGGTTACAACAGTGAAAAGCAACCATTTTAATTGGTGCACACTGTACATGTTAGCTAATGGAGGGTGATGCTACTAAATTGAGAATAAATGCTGAACAATTATTCTTCTGATTAGGATAAAATAGTCCACTAATAAAAATCCAGTGAAAATTTGTAGATGATCTAGAGGATATATATATTCCAAGATAATACTAAACCAAAACTTCTTGTTACAAGCTAAAAAGACATTATCCCATATTTTCATATGAAGCATCTTAGTTTATAAGTAAAAACATAATTTGAAAAACTTTATGTCTCATAACCTATTTTTTGTTTTAATAATAAAGTCCAAGCTATACACTAAATGCAATATTTAAAAGAAAAAGACAATGATATTTCTATTTCTTAATTTTGTACTCCCATGCATATCATCAGCCAATATTCTGAACATATAAAGATTAGTCATGTAAATTTTGTGATCACCATCAAGCTTCTCTAATAAATTTTCAAGATTTCATACTTCTACAAAATTGGCAAATGATAATTTATAATTTTTCCCAATTCCAAATATTGTACATTATATACTAGTTGTATGATACATGTATGGTGAGTTACAGATTCTTACTGTTTGATGCTTTCTTATATACACAGAGTGAGTTTCACTTATGTAAACAAATTCATTATCTCAATGTGACTTTCAGAGTCCTAGTACCTTACAGTCTTTCCACACAATCCTGCTTACCTACATTTTTGAAAGAAAAAAATAAAAATAAAAAAACATAAAGAAGATATGTCATTAACTTGAACAAAATTGTTTTTGAATCCATTTATATGATAATTCAGTGGCATGCAATGCATTTTTGAATTCTGTAAAAATAATAAAGTAAAACCTTTGAGGTGCAGAAAAGCAATACAAAGGAATATAAGCTGGAAAGAAAGGATTCATTTCTCTGATCCCTCCTTAAGAAGAAGACTTCATGAAAGATGTAAGACAAAACTTTGAATATTTATAAAATTCATAGTCCAGAATATATTTGTTATCCTTTTTATGAAATGAGAATATAAGTTTATACCTTTATGAAACAAAGACAAAATCATGAAATCTTAACTATCAGAAAGCCAAGAGAATACTCAGGTTTGAATTGGTGAACAGTCTCTTTGTGATTACAGGGGATATAGGCACTAGGCATTGGACAACTTTTTGAAAAAATGAAAGGTGTTAATCAGTATTTATACATGCCAGACACCTTAAATGTACTAAAATGTAAATATTATTTGTGATTTTATAATATTTATTGAAGAACATTTTGTGTCATTTAGATACTTAGTATTACTTTGCCATTATTGCAATTATCCCAAATTGTTTTATCCTGATTATCCAAAACTTAAAAGTGCACTTAATTTGTTTTTAATGCTTAGAAACTAACTCACTTTTTTCCATAAAATTTGGACTTTGCATGCCCTACGCAATGTCCAACACACTATTGACCTCACAAAGTCTAACATCGGCTAAAGGCACCAAGATCCTTGGAGGCAAGGGATTGACAGCCACAGTAGTGTTCCTATGCTTAAGGGGAACATGAGAAAGGGTTCAGGGAAATGCCACTGGGTCCTTGTACATCATCGGAGAGGAGGACCAAGAGGAGAGTTAGGCATACACAATAAAGAACTCTCTTGGAATTGGGGGGAGGCATTGGGAGATGGGGAGGGAGGGAGGGGGAGAAGGGAGTTTGGGGGGGGGAAGGGGGGGAGGGAACTGGTCTACCTATTAAGTTTGTATGAGCGGAAATAATAATAAAAAATGTAAAAAAATTTAAAAAAATTGATTCACTAAGAAACATCATTATATTTATTATATTTATATTGAACATTTTTACATATAATTTGAAAAAAACTGTAATTCCTTCTTTCTATCAATTAATGAATACAGACGAATAATTTATTGTACAAATTATTACCTCAAGTTATTCTTCCCTTTTTGCAAGTTCTGTATGTTCATTCATAAAGAATGAGCTCTTTTTCTGTAAAGAAGAAAGAACATACATTTTGTATTAAATAGGGAATCTATTTTCTATCTAGATATTTATGTATCATCATCCCTTTTATACTGAGATACCATTAGAGGTAGAATTGAAAAACACACATGATGTGACCACTTCTAGTAAGCAGCAGACAATGCAGCACATGAGCAAAACCCAGCAGTTATCAATATAGTATCTGTATGCATTAATTTTTAATAAAGAAATAGATGTAAACACCACACCACAAACGTAAGATTAAACAGTGTTAAAGAGAAAAATGGTCCTGTGACATTTACTAAAATTACAAAAGGAGGCTTCTTGTAAATTTTCCGTTGGTGATATTGCTGTTTGGCAGAGAAGAAATGAGAATATGTAGACAAGAATAAAATGAGAGAAACCAGCAAAATTATTACAAAGAAAACCACTTTACTAAGTAAACAGGATTCTTTCTGAAGGCCAACCAGAAATACCAACAAGGAGGGGAGCCATTCCTTCAATACTGGATATTATTGAGTAAAAAGAAACTGAAAGAAAGGAAGAAAGGATTACTCAAGAAAGTACAAAGACAACTAACTAAAATTTTATGAGTTGAAGCAGGCATAAAGTGTTACTTAATTGTAAATAACAAGTTCCTTGCAGGAGTCAAATTTAACAGGTTACCACAAAATAAAACATTTGTCGTAACATTTTATCAAAAATGCAAGCTTATTAGTCACTTAAAATGCAAATAATTTAAGTCAAGAACCATTGCATTAGAAATCCTCATTATAGGGTAATTTCTTGTTATGTTACTCTTTTTATTTTCTTTTTAATGCTGTATACAGGAATATAGTGACTTTATAATATTTTTATTCCTCCTTTTCAACTTGTAATCCTTCATTTCCCCTATCAGATTCCCTTCTATTTTCAAATCTTTTCACTTGTGTGGCCCATGGCATTTCTAGTTTGTCTTTGATGACATATACCCAACATGATTCATGCTCCAGAAAAATATCATGGATCAATTATGTGCTATCATTACCATCAGCATTAGACTTCATCAGTCTTTCAGAGAAATATGGTGTTTCTTAACATCTTTTTTCTTTCATAGTGATATATTGATATGAAAGTTCCTAAACCACTTTGTGTAAGTATATGTATGTACTTAACAAAAATATATGTATGTTTATGGTTATATACTGCATTTACAGAGACAGTTAGAGCAAATGAAATGGCTTCACTTAGAGTTATCACTTTACTTTAGGCATATGTTATATTGAGAGTTAGGGCTATGAGTAGACATTTTGTTAGGGCTATTACTTGAGTTACATATCTGGTTTGGTGTGCTTGTAATCTTGTGGGGTGGGATTTTATCTGATGCTGAGTTGTAGGGTTAGGATTTGACCTAAAATAAGGCTACACTTGCTTTATAGGCATAGTATAGTATGACTACTACATCCACAATTAGAGTTAGAACAACTGAAATGGTCTCTCTGGATCTATATTTATGTCTTAGTTCTGTGTCAGATTCAGATCTATTTCTGGGATTCGATATTTGGTTAGGATTAGGAATAGAGTAAATAATAGTGCTGTGCTTTGTGTAAACTCATGCTAGGTGTCATGTTATATTGTTAGGAGTCAAGCTTTAGATTAAGTTAATATTAAGTTTGTCGTGGTTGATCATTGTGTAATTATAGTGCCATTTCATTTGTGTTAGGGTCAGAATTAAGATTTTTGCTAAGAATAGGACTACATTTATGTTACAGATGAATGACATATCCACAGAGACAGCTAGGGTTAGTGTCATGGTATCTCTTGGATATATGATTACATTTTGGGGCTTTGTTAGACTCAGAACTAGGTTTAGTGTCAGATATTTTCTAGGGTTAGGGTTAGGAATAATGGAAAAAATAGGGCATCACACTGTTGTTAGGAGTTCAATATTACAACTTTTGCAGTTTAATATTACAATGAAGAGTCATGTATTGTTCACATGTAATTATATGTGTGTGATTTGATCTGGGACTTTACTTTATAATTTGGTCTAAAGATAAGAGCACTTTTATTTAAGAGTTAAATGAATATAAAGGCAACACACCAAAATTTTATAACATTAAATGCCTGAATCAGAAAAAAAGAAAGGTAAATGAGTTACTGCTACACTTAAAAGCTTTAATGAAAATAGGAACAAACCAATCCTAAAATTGTTACTTGTGAAGAAATATCCAAGATCTGGGCAAATATCAAAAACTTGGAACTGAAACAGACAATACAATAAATCAATGAAATGAAGAGATTTTTTTTCAAAAAGATAAACAAGACTGAGCTACCATTAACTATACTAAACAAAAGAAAAAACAGAACATTCAAATCAATAAAATCAGAAATGAAAATGGGGAAATTAAAATAGATACTGGAGAAATCCTAAGACTCATGAAGACATATTTAAAAATGTTATACTCCTATAAACTGAATAATCTAAAATAAATGGATTCCTAAACAAATATGAATTCCAAAATTCACTAAGATGAAACAGATACTTAAGTAGATCAATAATAAATTATGAAATTAAAACTGTAGTCACTAAAAGAATTCCAGGACAAATGGATTCAGTGCAGTTTTCTACCAGACTTTCAGAGGTAAATTAACATCACTCCTCCTCAAATTATTCCATAAAGTAGAGACATACAGAATACTCCTAAACTCTTTCTACAATGCCAATATTACTCTGATATCAAAACCAAGCAAAGATATAATGGAGAATTATAAGCCATTCTCACTAATCAACACAGATGCAAAATCATCAGTTAGCAAATGCTTGCAAACCATATGTAAAAACTTACCGAGAAGGTTGTACAACATGAGCAAGTTGGCTTCATTCAAGGAATACAAGTATGACTTATCATATGTAAATAAATAAATGTGGTTCATCACAGTAGGAGACTCAAAAGCAAATATATATTTCTCTCAATAGACCCAGAAAAGGTCTTGGATAAAATTAAAATTCACTTTGTGATAAATGCTTGGAGCGAACAGGAATGGAGGAGACATATTTTAATATAATAAAGTCTATGTGCAACAACTCTAAGACCTAACATAGGGGAAAAACTTGAAACATTTCCACTTAGATCAGGAATGAGATAATGCTGTCAACTGTCACAATTCCTGTTTGATATTGTACTTGAAGTTTTAGCCAGAGCCATAAGGCAAAAGAGAGAGATAAAAAGAATACAAATTGGAAATGAAAAAGTTGAAATAGTCCCGATGTGTAGATGATATGATTCTATACTTGAGAAATCACTATGACGCCATCCAAAAATTTATTTGTATTAATAAACAATTTTGGTGAAGTGGCAGGCTACAAAAATCAATATACATAAATTGGAGCCTTCTTATGTACCTGAGAGAAAGAAACTGAGAAATAATTGATGGAATCAATCCCATTTACCATAGCCTCAAAGAAATAAATATACCTTGTAATAAACTTAACCAAGGAAGTAAAAGGCCTGTTCAACTACAAAGCATTGCTGAAAGAAATTAAAGAGGATACTAGAAGGTGGAAAGATCTTCACTATCGGAGATTGGTAGGATTAATATTGTATAAATGACTATGCGATCAAATGAAATACACAGGTTAAATGTCATCCTAAACAAAAATCTCAATGCAATTGTTCACAGAATAATAGAAAAAATAATTTCAAAATTTACGTGGAATTTAAATTAAAAGCTTCTGTTCCAGTAATATTTCACCTGCTAAAGTTTCCACATAATTACTTAATAATAACACCACATATGAATCAAGTGTTGAAACCAAATGAGGCATTGGGGCTCACTTCATATTCAAAAAACAGCAATCACACTGAGAAAGAAGCATAAAAAGTATTTTCTTAAAATATCAGGTAGGTTATTGATGACAAAGTATCAAGAAAAGCATGTCTTACATATTACATACATTTTATTTGGCTTTTTATGTACATCATATGGATATTGTCTTTTTTGGTCTATTTACCATTTAAAAGATTCTTCTTAAATAGAGTATGAATTTTTCTACTTCATTCTCTTAGTATGGAATATTTTTAATAAAGACATATTCTGTGACTGAATACAGGTTTTATCATACATCAATTCTTCCTTCATTGAGGTAACCCAATAGCCACTATTGAAAAGATTTCAGTCCTCTGACCAGCTATTGAATTCATGTGTTGAAAATTTTGGCATGATATTATTTCCCTTTTTAATGAACCACATAATTTAATGCCTCAGGAAAGTTCTTAACTCTGCCAAAGTAAAGATCATCCATCATTTAATTTTATTGCATGTTTTTCAGCAAGTGTGTTGTTTTCTGAATGAGTTCAGCGTGATTTCTCTTTCAAATACAGCCAACTCTGAAAGAATGGCAGAAAGGTAGATGGCACAGAAAGAAATGTAGCCACAGGCATCTGTGATGTAGTTTTTACTTCTCAGTAGCACTGCTGAATATGAGACAGTATTGGAAAAGAGCTTTGAGATACCACATACAGTGACAGAGAACAGAAGAAGCTGGTCCAAACCTCAAAAATCAACATATTTTCCAAATTAAAAAATAACTACTTAAACATAAGACTGATGAAAAATATACTTGGAATTTGAGTTTTGATGAAAAAGTTTATCGAATGAATATTTTTTATCTACTCATTCATTAATGCAACTTATTCTGATTTCCTTTTATGTAACAACTTTTTGGTGTATAGAATATTTGAATTAAGTAGCATAAGCCAAGTCCAAGAGCTCCATTTGAAATAGGCCCTTTTGGAAAGAACAGCAAGCAGGACTTTACAGTCCTGTGATCCTGCCATCAAGTTTTACAATAAAAATAATGCCAGTATCAGTAAAATGTGCTACTTATAAAGCAGTTAGAAAAATACATCTTTTATCATAGAAATTCTCTACTTTTACAAATAACTTATTGTATTATTTTGATCAAAGAAAAACTACTTGTTATAAAGTTATTTTAGCACAGCAAAATAATTATTCATTAGAAATAACCAAACAAAAACACTGTCAAATAAGTAAAGATTTTGTACCAAGTCCAGATGTACCAAATGAAAACACCATATACTCTGAATCTTTTGTAAATTACTGTCTAATGATTTTCATCACATACAAAACTATATGAAAGGAAATTGTGTACTTCCTGTTGTGAGACTTAAAGGATGCCTTATTCAAGAAAGCAGAATCTATGAAAAGGAATGTCCACCCCACCGAAAGGACTATGTTGAGGCTCATGGTTGCAATCTATCTGCATAGTTGCTGATAAATGACCATCACATGGCTTAAGGGAACAAGGGATTTATTTTCTCTTACGATTACTTGTTACAGTACTTAGTCCAGCTTGATAGGAGAGCATGTACCAATACTAGAACCAATATGTGGCCACACCTTTACCACATAATGGCTGGAAGATGGAAGATCCTTGCTTGCCAGACCAGCATGTCTTGCCAACTTCTTCAACTAGCTCTCAGTATTTTATTCATCTGTTCAGGACCTAGTCCTACCCACCATAGTCTGGACCTTCACTATCAGCTAGACCATCTCCTACAGGATTGCTGTGGGCTTAACTCAACCATTAATTCTCTATAAATGTGCCCAGATCTCAAATCCTCAACTGTCAAGTTGACATTTGTGCCTAACTATGACATTCATCAATCTGCAACTTGCTGAAGATATCGCTATGCAGAAACCCGAGCAAGGACATTGAGACACTCATTCACATTCTCTAAGTCATTTTGTGAGTCTGGATGGCTTCCTTTTGTGGACACTTGGGTAACTACAGAGACGTTTCCCTAAAGAGTCAGATAAACTGACTGTGCTATAGGTCTGGTAAACTCACATAAACTTGATTTGGCCCATCATTCTCAAGTGTTCATATTACCTTTTATGAGATTTAGTAACAAAGCATGATGTAGTTTACCTTTTTTGGGGTGGTGGGCTTTCCTATGCATGTAATAAGTCAAATCCCTAAGATTTGGTTACATCATTTCTAAATAATGGAAACGTTTCAATTCAGTAACTGATAATAGAAACATCATCATTGCATTCCTAGGTGCCTCTATATTCTCCCATCAGTCAAAAGTTTCTATCTCCTTACCTGAAAACATACCTTTTCCTTAAGTATTTACTTCAGCAAGTCAGTATGACAAATGGTCCAAGTGCTTTGTGTTTCAAACACTACTTAGGGAAATAACTATTGTAAACTAAAGACGGTAATCAGCAATAAGTAGTAGAGCAAGTTATCAGAAAATAACTTATCCAAGAAATTTTAATGGGATTAAAAAAAAAGTCTTTGAATCCGAGCCCATAGAATTACCAACAATTGAGACACAAGAGAAAGATGAAGAGATGGAAAGTCAGAACAGAAGGTCATTAGCAAGCTTAGAAAAAGAGAGAAAGAAAGAAAGAAAGAAAGAAAGAAAGAAAGAAAGAAAGAAAGAAAGAAAGAAAGAAAGAAAGAAAGAAATAGAGAGAGAGAGAGAAGGAAGGAAGGAAGGAAGGAAGGAAGGAAGGAAGGAAGGAAGGAAGGAAGGAAGGAAGGAAAGACAGAAAAAGAAAGGGAAAACATACAAATATATCTGTAGGAATTAGTAGAAGAGTCAAATGTTAGAAAAAGAACAAGGAAAAAGAAAGAAGAATAACCAAATTTTCATATGGGCCTTTTATTTTTAATATGTCAACACTAATTTAATATTCTAATACTGACTCTTGCAATATGATGATATAGATAGTAAAGCCCTATATACTCACTGACTAAACAACTAATTTATATTCTAACATATAAAACTGAATATATGAAATTCAAATGTTTCTAAGATTGGTTACTGCCAAGCCCTATGATGCCTGCATTTCATGCCTTTCTTCAGTTTGGAGGTTTTCAGAAGCAAACTTTAGTTCTTCCTGAATTAGAGATTAATAACTCCATCTCCAATTTCAGTTTCAAAGAAGAAATCCTTATAATGCACACCAACTTAGCCCATCATTTTAAAGGAAGTGAATGAGAATTACACTTTTTATCCATCTTCACTCAAGCTAACCAAACAACAAAGATCAATAGAAGTTTTCTCCTATAGAATTTTTTTATTTTAATTTTTATTTCTTCCACTCATACAAAAGTACCCCTCCCTGGATCCCCTTGCTCCCTCCCCATCTTTTCCCTTTCTTTTCTCCCCTCCCTCTCTTTCTTCCAGTGCCCCCTCCCATCCAATCATGGAGCATCCTTTAGTGTGCATGCCAAACTTCCCTCTACGTCCTCCTCTCTGATGAGGTGTAAGGACTCAGTGGCATTCCCTAGAGCTCTTGTTGTGTGCGTGTGTTCCCCTTTAGTATAAGAACACTATTGTGGGGCTGGAGAGGTGGCTCAGGGGTTAAGCCTCCGCCTTGCAGGCGGAAGGTCCCGAGTTCGGATCCCAGATCCCACGTATAGACGCCAGGCAGAAGCGGGGGCGGCCTGCGCTTCTGGTCCTGGTAGGGCGGAGCCTGTGAATCCCGGGGCAGAAGGAGGTGGAGGCGTCCATGGTGGTTCGCGAATTCGTCCGTGGTTCTACGCATACACAGACACACACACACACACACACACACAGACGCGCACATACACACGCATATGCACACAGTTGAATAAATAATAATAATAAAAAATTTAAAAAAAAGAACACTATTGTGGCTGTTAATCCCTTGCCTCTAAGGATTCTAGTGCCTGTGATCCATACTAGACTTTGGGGGCTCAATAACATGTTGGTCAATGTGCAAGTCATGCAAAGTCCTATTATGATTACTTCAGCCCTAACTTGTATGGAGTATCTTGCATATCATTTTTCCTCCCCATCTTTAGGCTCTTCTTAATGCTCCCTCTTCCACAAATTTCGTTGAGCTTTAGGATGGGGAGAGATTAGGCTGGCCTGGTTCCAGGTGGTTGATGTAGAGTCTCTGATTTTCCAAATTATGGCTTGTTGATTTTATTTTCAGGTTTTGCTACCCTTGCACCGCCCTTGGCTCCATCCTAGTCGGTATTGGATGTCACCCCCTGGCCAGAGATAAAAGGCTCTTAAAATAGAGTCTTATTATAAGAGTAGATTCAAAGGTAGATGGAATAAGGGTAGGAGACCATTTGCAGGATGGTTACCTCCTATCTGCCAAACTCTATCCCCTCCCTTTCTGGTGAGATAATAGCCATCAGATGCAAGTGACCAGTAAGGAAAGTCTGTATGCCCAAACAGATGTCTCATTACTTACTTCAGTCCTTGATAGTGGCCTATTTTCTCTGTTGTAGCATAATCCCCTTTCTCCTTATTTCTGGTGGGGCACTTCTTCCCCTTTCCTCCCCACTTATAATCTTTGCAATTACTGTAGGTATTACAGAGATTTATCTTTAAGTGTGTCACTAAGTGATTTTGGTACTAGGATTCACCTATTAGGGAGTACCTATGGCGCTTAATTTTGTTTGTCTGGGATACTTCACTCAATATAATTGTTTCTAGTTCCATCCATTTCCGGGCAAACTGCATTAATTCATTATTTTTGATGGCTGAGTAGTATTCCATTGTATAAATGTACCACATTTTCCTTATCCACTCGTCAACCATTGGGCATTTGGGTTGATTCCAAGTCTTTGCTATTGCAAACAGTGCTGCTATCAACATGGTCGTGCTTGTGCTATCGAGGTGAATTTTTGCAGTATGGGGGGTTATTCCCAAAACTGGAATAGCAGGGTGATATGTCATTTCAATCTTTAACTTCTTTAAGAATCGCCAGACAGCTAGCGAGAGTGGTTGTATAAGCCAACAAAGTAGGCGAGTTCCCTTCTCTCCACATCCTCTCCAGCATTTGGTGTTGTTTGTATTGTGGATTTTTGCCATCCTGACAGGGGTGAGGTGATATCTCAGGGAGGTTTTGATTTGCATTTCCCTGATGGCTAAGGATGTGGAGCATTTTTAAAGATATTTCTTAGACATTTTAATTTCCTCCCTGGCAAAGTTTCTTTTAAGTTCCAAGGCCCATTTTTGAATTGGCCCATTTGTTTCCTTGGTGTTTAGTTTTCTAAGTTCTTTCTGCACTTGCTCTGGATAATAGAGCTCTATCAGATATGTGGTTAGTGAACATTTTCTCCCATTCTGTGTGTTGAATTTGTGCTCAAGTTACCATCTATTTATCTGAACAGAAGCTCATTAATTTCATAAGATCCCATCTGTTGAGTGTTGTTTGTATTGACTGTGCAATTGGATTTTCAACTAGGAACTTGTGGCCTAGTCCAATCAGCTCAAGGAAGTTCCTGAGCCTTTCAACTAAGGTTTTTATAGTCTCTGGCCATATACTGAGGTCCTTGATCCATTTGGAATTAAGTGTTGTATATGGTGACAAGTATGGGTCCAGTTTTAATCTTCTGCATGTGGACATCCAGTTCGTCATCACCATTTGTTGAAGATGCTGTTCTTTTTCCATTGGATTTTATGGGCCCTTTTGTCAAAGATCAAATGGCTGTAGTTGTGTGGGTTTTATGTCTCAGTCTTCAACCCTTATCCATTGATCGGTGTGTCTATTTTGGAGCCAGTACCAGGCTGTTTTTACAACTATGGATGTGTAGTATAGACTAAGGTTTGGTATGGTGATACCTCCAGCAGTGTTTTTGTTAGTCAGGATTACTTTTGCTATCCTGGGTCTTTTGTGCCTCCATTTGAATTTTGAGATTGTTTGATCAACCTCTTTAAAGAATTGCTTTGGGATTTTGATTGGTATAGCATTGAATCTGTATATTGCTTTTGGTAAGATGGTTATTTTTATGATATTGATTCTGCCAATCCAGGAACAAAAGAGGTCTTTCCACCTTCTGGTGTCTTCTGCAATTTCTTTCTTCAGGGTTTTGAAGTTTTCATTATAAAGGTCTCTAGTGGGATTGTTTCCCTCAGGGCTTTTTCACTTCTTTCATTCTGGGCATATAGGAAGACCACTGATTTTTGTACATTTATTTTGTATCCTGTCACCCTGCTGAACTTCTGTATTAGTTTCAGGAGCTTCCTGGTAGAGTTTTTAAGATCACTCAGGTATATGATCATGTCATCTGCAAATAGAGATAACTTGATTTCTTCCTTGCTGATTTGAATCCTTTATGTCCCTTTCTTGTCTTATTGCTTCAGCTAAGACGTCAAGTACAATATTGACTAGAAGTGTGAGAGTGGACAGCCTTGTCTAGTTCCTGATCTAAGCGGGAATGTTTCAAGTTTTTCCCCATTGAGTATAATACTTGCTATTGCCTTGTTGTATACAGCTTTTCCTATATTTATAAAGGTTCCTTTCATTCCAACCGTTTCTAGGGTTTTGATCAAAAAAGGCTATTGGATCTTGTAAAAAGCTTTTCTGCATCTATCCAGAGTATCATGTGGTCTTGAATTTTGAACTGGTTTATACGGTGAATTAAATTTTTGATTTGCATATGTTGAAACAACCTCGTGTGCCTGGGATAAACCAATTGATCCCTATGAATGATCTTTTTGATATGTTTTTTAATCCGATTTGCTAAGACTTTGTTGAGAATCTTTGTATCTGTATTCATCAAAGAGATTGCCCTATAGTTTTCTTTTTTAAGTGTATCTTTATTAGATTTAGATATTAAAACGATATTAGCTTCACAGAAAGACTTTGGTAGTGTTCCTTCCTTTTCTATTTGATGGAACAGATTAAGGGGTATTATTAGCTCTTCAAATATCTTGTAGAACTCTGTGCTGAATCCATGTGATCCAGGACATTTTTTGGTGGGAAGATTCAAGATTACTTCATCAATTTACTCACATGTTATAGGACTATTTAAATAATTCACAACTTCCTAATTCAATTTAGGTAACTTGTGCTTACTTAGGAATTCATCCATTTCTTTTGTGTTGTAAAATTTCACAGAGTGTAAGTTTTTGAAATACGATGTTATAATACTCTGAATTTCTTGGGTATCAGTAGTGATAGCTCTATTTTCATTTCTAATTTTGTTAATTTGGGCTTTCTCTCTCTTGCTTTTGGTTGATTTAGCTAAGGGTGTATCAATCATATTGATTTTTTCAAAGAACCAGCTTTTTGACTCGTTGATTCTCTGTATCATTTTTCTAATCTCGATTTGGGATATTTCTCCCCTTATTTTGCTAATCTCCTTTCTTCTACTGCTTTTGGGATCAGATTGCTCTAGTGTCTCTAAAGCTTTAAGGTACATTGTTAAGTTATTTATTTGTGATGTTTCTATTCTTTTGATATAGGCACTAAGAACTATAAGCTTAACTCTTAGGATGACTTTCATTGTGTTCCAAAGATTTTGATAAGTTTTATTCCCATTATCGTACACTTTCAGGAAATCTTGAATTTCCTTTTTAATTTCTTCCTGAATCCAATTCTCATTCATCATCATAGTGTTGAGTTTCCAGGAGTTAGTGTATTTTCTGTTGTTTGTTGTGTTGTGGATGTCAAGCTTTAGACCATGTTGATCTGATAGAGTACAGGCTAGAATTTCAATTTTTCTGTATATGTGGAGATTCGTTTTATGGTCCAATATGTGATCTATTTTGGAGAAAGTTTCATGTGCTGCTGAGAAAAATGTGTATTCTTTGGTGCGTGGATGAAAAGTTCAATAGAGATCTGTAAGGTCCATTTCAGTAAGTTTGATTAAGTTCCAATGTGTCGCTGTTAAGCTTTTGATCTCTTGATCTATGCCATGTTGAGAGGGTGGTGTTGTAATCCCCAAGAATTATCATTTGGGGGTTGATTTCTCGCTTTAGATGCTGTAGGTTTTGCTTAATGAATGTGAAGCAGCCCCTATTGGGTGCATATATGTTCAGTATTGTGAAGTCTTCCTGGTGAATTGTACCTGTGACTAAAATGTAGTATCCATCTGTGTCTCTTATGATTTTTTTGGTTTCAAGTCCACTTTCTCTGATAGCATAATGGCTACCCCTGACTGTTTCCTGGTTCCATTAGCTTGCAGAATTTTGGACCAGCCTTTCATTTTTAGGATATGCCTATCTTTTGTGGTGAGATGAGTTCCTGCAGGCAGCAGATTGATGTGTTGTGGTTTTTAATCCAAGTTTGTAATCTGTGTCTCTTGATTTGTGAGTTAATTCCATTGATATTTAATGTTATAATGGAGAAATTATTTTTAATTCCAGACATTTTTTTGTGGTTAGTGGCTTTTGTAAATGTATTATTTGGCTTTTTTGTTTGGTGCTATTATACTTCTCTTCTGTCCTCCTGTATATGCTTTTATTTTCTTCAGTCTTGAGTATCATTTCTAGCATTTTTTGAAGGCTGGGTTTGGTATACATGTTCGCCTTCAAGTTGTCTTTGTGCTGGAAAACTTTTCTTTCTCCCTCAATCATGACAGATAGTTTTGCTGGGTATATCAGACAGGGTTGACATTTTTGTTCATTTAATACTTGAAGTAATCTCTCCAAGCTCTTCTTGCTTTTACTGTTTCCATTGAGAAGTCATTTACTATTTTAATAGGTGTACCTTTAAAATTGACTTGTTTTATTACCTTGAAGCTCTCAGCACCTTTTCTTTTTCTTGAATGTGGAGTGTTTTAACTATTATTTGTTATGGCTATTTTCTATTTTTGTCATATCTGTTTGGGGTGCGGAATGCTTCTTGTATTTGGATGGGCCTCTCTTTTTTAGATGAGGAAAGTTTTCCTTGATGATACTTTGAAAAATTTCCTCAGGTGTTGTATTTTGGGATTCTTGCTCTGGTATTTCATGAATGCACATGTTAGGCTTCTTCAGGGTGTCCCACAACTCTTGAATATTCCTCTCAAGTATCTTTTTTCACTTTATCAACCTCTTCCACTGAACTGGTTAATTCTCCCACTTTGTCTTCAAGATCTGAAATTCTGTTTTCTGCTTCATTAGTTCTGCTAATGAGACTCTCTGTTGAGTTCTGGGTTGAAGATAACTTGTCTTTTAGTTCAGTTTTAAACTCTGCTTGAGACTGTTTTAACTGCTCTATGCCTATTTTTGTTTCTTGAACTGTTTTTCTCAACTCCTTCAAGTGTCTGTCGTGTTCCTGTTCAAAGTGATTGATGCAGTTGTTTAACTCCTCCCGGATTTCCTCTTTCACAGTATTGATCATGGTAATGATCATGCTTTGAAAGTTGTTATCCTGGGTCTGGTTTTCTTGGCTATTATCTGTGAATTTATTCTGGTTAGAATCCATCATTACGGGGTTAATTCTTTCTGTGGGAGATTTGTCTTCTTGGGTATTGTTTCTGTTGTATCTGTGCTTTGACTTGGGCATTGTTGTTTTGTCTCTTAAGACCTTTCTGTTTCTGTGTGTTTTTGACTGAACTGATTTAGTTGGTATTACTACTCTCAGGAAATTATCACTAGTGCTTGCCTTGGAGTTGGGTACATTTGTCTGTTGTTAGTATTATTTCCTAGATGAGGCTATTAGGCTGTTAGTACATAAGTTAAGTCAGGTTAAGTAGGTAAGGGGTGAATATTATTATGGTAGTGCCTTGGTGATATGTGAGGGTGAGTGGTATAATCCCTGGAGTTGTATATATTTTTGGGGATGGCTGTATGGAAAAGTTAATCTACATCGATTAATACTAGAAATAAGCAATATGGGCTGGAAGTGAAGAATCTCTCCCATGTGATAGGATGATTTTAGAGGACTTCAGATGTATAGCCTTTGTACCCTAGAGCTTTGCTTGAGTTTTCTTTGGACTCTATTGAATTCTGAGTAGCAGTGTCCTCCCTCTACGAACAGCAAGTGGCCAGAAGGCCAGAGGGGCTGGGATCGTTGTCGTGGCCCACACAAGCCCAAGACAGCCCGGGTGTTGCTTGGACTGGCTGGTGGAGGAGCTGGGAAGAGGGAAAACCTGGGGCTGGGAGAACTCAGCTTGGATGGTGAGCAGGTCCTGGGATGGACAGTGGACCTGTCGTCTCATAGAATTTTATTCTTGCATTTTTACTATTTCATAAATTACTTGATGAAATAAAAAATTCCATCATTTTCCGCTCCTTATTACTCAATCCATACATCATTTCTCTCCAAATGAAAACCCACTTTTTTCCAGCCAATCTTCCTCCCACTTGCATGTCTTTCATGTGTGTGATCCATTGAGTTTCGTCAGCATTTCTAACAATGATATGAGTCTGAGCACTTTTTTGAGAGTGAATGATAGATACATCAGTGTGTTCATCAGTAGAGAAGATAGCTCTCCTTTCCATAGCCAACATTTTTTTATTTTATTCAATTGTGCCTGTGTGCACGAGTGTGTATGTATGTATGTGTGTGTGTGTGTGTGTGTGTGTGTGTGTGTATGCTTGTGCATGCGTGTGTGTATAAAATCACAGGCGAATTCAGGAACCACCATGGACCACCTCCCTGTCCATCCCTGAAGCATCTTTTAGTGTGCATGTCAAACTTCCCTCTGGGTTCTCCTCTCTGATAAGGTGTAGGACTTAGTAGCATTGCCTAGAATTCTTTTTTGTGTTCCCCTTTGGTATAGGAACACTATCATGGCTGTTAATCCCTTACCTCTAAGGATCTTAGTGCCTTGATCCATGCTAGACTTTGGAGGTTCAATGATATGTTGGTCAATGTGCAAGTCATGCAAAGTCCTATTATGATTCCTTTGGCCCTAACTTGTATGTAGTATCTTTAATAGTGTTGCTCTTCAACATCTTTAGGCTCTTACAACTTTACTGCCCCCTCTTCTCTAAATTTCCCTGAGTTTTAGGATGGGGAGAGATTAGTTTGGCCTGGTTCCAAGTGGTTGATGTAGAGTCTCTGACTTTCTGAATTATGGTTTTTTTTCAGTTTTGCTGCTCCTGCACCGCCCTTGGCTCCATCCTTATGGGTATTGGATGTCACCCTCTGACCAGAGATAAAATGCTGTTAAAATAGAGTCTTATTATAAGAGTAGATTCAAAGTTAGGTGGAATAAGAGTAGGAGACCGTTGTGAGTGGGATCAGTCTCCCATTTTCAGGATGATTACCTTCTATCTGCAAAACTCTATGCCCTCCCCTTCTGGTTGCAAGTGACCAGGAAGAAAAGTCTGTGAGCTTAACTAGACGTTTCATTACTTACTTCAGTCCTTGATGCTGGCCTATTTTCTCTGCTGTACCATGATCCCCTCTCTCCTTGATTCTGGTGGGGCCTTCCTTCCCATTTGCTCCCTGCTTATACTCTTTGCAATTACTGTAAGGTATTACAGAGATTTATCTTTGAGTGTGTCATTAAGTGGGTTTGGTACTAGGATCCATCTATTAGTGAGTATATATGATGTTTAATTTTCTGTGTCTGGGATACTTCACTCAATATAATTGTTTCTAATTCCATCCATTTCCAGGCAAATTGCATTAATCCACCATTTTGATGGCTGAGTAGTATTCCATTGCATAAATGCACCACATTTTCCTTATCCACTCATCAACTGTTGGGCATTTGAATTGATTCCAAGACTTTGCTATTGCAAATAGTGCTGCTATGAACATGGTTGTGCTGGTGCTATCGAGGTGAATTTTTGCTATATGGGGGTTTATTCCCAAAAGTGGAATAGCAGGGTAATATGGCATTTCAATCTTTAACCTCTTTAAAAATCGCCAGATGGCTTGCCAGAGTGGTTGTATGAGCCTGTGTTCCCACCAGCAATGTAGGAAAGTTCCTCTCTCTCCACATCCTCTCCAACATTTGGTGTTGTTTGTATTGTGGATTTTTGCCATCCTGACAGGGGTGAGATGATATCTCAGGGAAGTTTTGATTTGCATTTCCCTGATGGCTAAGGATGTGGAGCATTTTTAAAGATATTTCTTAGACATTTTAATTTCCTCCCTGGCAAAGTTTCTTTTAAGTTCCAAGGCCCATTTTTGAATTGGCCCATTTGTTTCCTTGGTGTTTAGTTTTCTAAGTTCTTTCTGCACTTGCTCTGGATAATAGAGCTCTATCAGATATGTGGTTAGTGAACATTTTCTCCCATTCTGTGAGTTGCTTTTGTGCTCGATTGGCAGAATCAACATTGTAAAAATGACTATCTTACCAAAGGCAATATACAGATTCAACACTATACAAATTAAAATCCCAAAACAACTTTTTAAAGAGGTTGACCAAACAATCTCAAAATTCACATTGGGGCACAAAAGACCCAGTATAGCAAAAACAATCCTGAATAACAAAAACACTGCTGGAGGTATCACCATACCAAACCTTAGTCTATACTACACATCCATAGTTATAAAAATAGCCTGGTATTGGCTCCAAAATAGACACACAGATCAATGGATAAGGGTTGAAGACTGAGACATAAAACCCACACAACTACAGCCATTTGATCTTTGACAAAGGGGCCCATAAAATCCAATGGAAAAAGAACAGCATCTTCAATAAATGGTGCCGGCAAAACTGGATATCCGCATGCAGAAGATTAAAACTGGACCCATACTTGTCATCATGTACAACACTTAATTCCAAATGGATCAAGGACCTCAATATAAGGCCAGAGACTATAAAAAACATATTTGAAAGGGTTGAGAACTCCCTCGAGCTGATTGGGCTAGGCCAACGGTTCCTAAACGGAGGTCCAATAGCACAGTCACTACAACCAACACTCAACAGATGGGATCTTGTGAAATTAAAGAGCTTCTGTTCAGATTAAGATTTAGGTTTTCAACACAACACATAAAAAGATATTTTCTAGGATGCATATGATTCTAGTAATAAAGAAATTACTTATATATAAAAAAGGATTTTTTTATCTCCAGTGAAGATCTATCACAAAGTAGAAATCAAATTTGCTCTTTTAGAATGTCACACATGTATGTAACACAAGCAACCACTCTTAATTCATACTCTGTCCCATCTCCCTCCAACCCAGGTCTACCTACTTTTGTCCTTATAAATCACTTTTTCACATTTATTTTTACTTGTTTTGTGACTCCCTAAGTTTAATCAGGGCCTTCTTTCTGACAATTGACTTAGAGCTATATCTTGGAACCATGGTTCCAAAAGTGGGTTCACATTGGAAAACAATGACTGTCCTCCCCAAATCTATCAATAACTAAGTTCAGCAGTAATGAGTAGGGACCATCAAGCACTACATCACAAAGTACTAATTGTTGAGAAGATATATGGAAATATTTTAAATATTTGCATCTATATATTAAATATATTATGTATTATATATATTTATTATATATAGTAATTATTAAATATTTAAATATCAAGGTTGTGATCTCACCATGCATTTCTTCAGCATCATTTAACGCAGCAGCATGACATGGTGTTGAGAGTGACCTTCTCTACAACAGGGCTGCTCTCATTTACATAAACAATGAATTGGCATTTAAATAACATCTCTTTATCAAAATTCTCTTTAGATTCCAGCAATATAATTCATAAAAAGTTATTCTTACATAAAAAAATTTCATTATATAGAAGCAGTATTTAAAAATAATATGAGAGTAACTGAAACAGGTATAATAGCATAACTCTTTAAAAATAATCTTAGTATCTATTAAGGATGAAGAATGTTATTCAATACTTTCTTCTCAAAACTATATGTAAATAATATTTTGAAACTAAAAAATGTAAATAAAAGTAAATGGGCCTATGATTTTTTTTAGTTTTGAGTTATGCAACTAATTATTTTAAGTCTTTTGGTAAGAAAATAGTCATGCTTTAATCTGGCAGATATTATTGCAGCAAGAGTTTGTCATACCAATTAGTATTTATGAAATTAAAGTAGTAATAATTTTAATTTTTCATAAAGTGCACACCTGTATTTTTGCAGTAATAGGATGTTTCCAAATTATCTTGGGAAAAAATCTTCCTTTTAACTTTTTTACTTCCTTTCAACTAGTGAAAAGTGATTACATTAATCTTTCTTTAAAATATAATTTTTCTATCTGATGAATAAAATTTGCTTGAATGTAGTACATTTTCTTTATCCATTTATCACTAATTATTATGTAAGTTGGTTTGATTTCTTAGCCATTGTATATAGTACAGCAACATAGATTCAAATTCATACATGAGTAATAAAAATCACTCACTAGAAGACTGTCCAGAAGACTATAAAAGGCTTTAAGTTAGGAAGGGAAAAAAAGAGGACATAATGGAATTCGTGTGAGAGGAAATAACAAAAAATCTTTGGGGGATTTATTGGGCAGGATGAAAATCTTAAAGAAGGATATAAAACAAAAAGGAGTGTGACTTTGGGGAAAAAAGAGAAGTACATGCCAAAAATTGTTCTAATAAAATCCATTACTATAAACACCAACTTTAAAACTAATTTGAAGACACACAAAAAAATGCCCATGAAAACATACAGAACATAGTGACATCATTTGAAGAAGTGTGTCACTGTGGTTTATTATCACCTGCTTAGGTTCTGGTGCAATTCTTCATCACCAATGTGAATATTTGGGCAGATCCATTTGTTTCCATACATCAGCTGAGAGTAACAATACTATGTGTTTTAGTGATGAAGCATGGTACATAGAAATTTTTCAGTTGGACATGAAAAATGTCTCAGGAGTTGGACGGAACTTCACAAACAAAAAGGTTTGAGTTTATATACCAGATCCTAGGCAAAAAATGTTGGATAGAAATACCTGGTGGTATACACTTCTTGTCCTGAAAGGGAGAGCCTGGGAAACTCCAGATCAAAGCAAAAGGAGATAGAAGCAATCGAGGATGGTTCCAGAGATCATCAGTATTGGTCCTCCACAGGCACACAGTACTCTCTGACACACACACACACACACACACACACACACACACACACACGCACGCACGCACGCATGTTTTCCCATGTGCAGGAAGCTTCATTTAATATAATTTATATTAAAAGACAATGATAGCAATTAAGATCAAACATAAGTAAACTGAACAAAAGTTTGGATACAAATCTTATGACTTCAAAGTGAATTGAAGCATCTTATCGCTTAAATAATGTAAGATAACTAACAAATAAATACTCACTTGATGCAAAAATTTCATTATTGGTCCTCTGGACAACTTCAATATTCCTGAAAGATATCTATAGTATAATTTGAAAGATAGTGGATGATAAATGATAGATAGATAGATAGACAGACAGACAGACAGACAGACAGATAGACACAGACAGACAGACAGACAGTGTCATTGTTGGGCAAAGATGTCAACTTGACTGTTGGGAGTTTAAGCTCTGGGCACATTTATGGAAAGTTGGTGGTTCAGTTGAGCCCAGAGCAAGCCTGTGGGAAATTATCCAACTGATGGGAGGGCCCAGCCTATGGTGGGTGTACTAGGTCCTGAACAGATGAATAGAATACTGAGAGCTGGTTGGGGAAGTAGTCATCCTGTGTACACGTGGTCAGACATGCTGGTCTGGCAATTAAGGATTGTTCTTCTCTCAGCCATTATGTGGTGATGGTGTGGCCGGTTTTCTCAGCCCTGGTGTTGGTATGTGCTCTCCCATTAACCTGAGCTAAGAACTGTAACCATTAACCATAAGAGAAAATAAACCCTTTGTTCTCTTAAATCATTTCATGGTCATTTATCAGCAACCATGCAGGCTAACTCTGATAGATGGATGGAAGGATAGATGATAGATAGATAGATAGATAGATAGATAGATAGATAGATAGATAGATAGATAGATAGATAGATGACAGATAGACAGACTGATTCTGTACAATTATAAAGAACATTTCCTCATCCTGGAATTGGATAAGCAAGTGTTTTACAAGTTAAGAGGAGAATATCCCATATGGCTTATGACATATGAATGTGGTCTTATAGGAAACTGAAGTAGGTTGCACAGACATGATATTTTTCACAAGAACAAAGAGTATAATTCTTTCATGAAATATGGCCTTCAATCATGAAGTGTTACAATCCTAGATTTGAAAGTAATTCCTTCTGATTTTAGAAAACCAGTGATCTATTCAGAACTAGAGTTTTTTTTATAAATGTACATGTGAAGTAATTAACTCTTTTCACTATTGTTTTGATTATTCTCATATGCAAATGCATTGTTTAGACCATTTAATACCAATTGAAATGATTATTATTTGATAGACATATTCAGTACACAAGAAACAAAAATGCCAAATAAAAATTCACTTAAGTATAATTTTTTAAAATATCAGAATTTTAAGCCAAATATCCATTTGAACTTTATTATAATTTTAAAGCCCAAATTGTATGTGTCAGTTATGATTCATCTTCACTTTTTAGTGTCAATTTATCATTTTTGTTGGCAAAAATATATTAATAAAATGCTGAATTCTGATAGGTAGTTTCATGTTCTTGAATGACCAGAATTGGTAAGCATTTACTTCAGAACTATAAAAAACTGAAAAGGAAAAGTCATTCTTGAAAGACCTTTTACTAAGTAATTGAAATTTTGATAAATTATGTAAAGACTTTTGTACAAAGAAAAGAATCACATATTAAAACAAATAAAATTTCCTTTAATATAGGAGGGTACATTTAAGAGCAAAAATAAAAGTGAACTTTTTTCATGACTAGATAAGAGGACTCTATATGGATCTCTTCTTGGAACTCTGTTAAGTCAACAATAATTATTACTCTGAAACAAACTCTGAAAGCACATTTGGCTCAGGTGAACTGTACTGCAGCCAAAATCTGAAGCGTAACTTTCTGTCATCCTGCCTGACTTTCAAAACTATGAGAAAAATATTCAAGTAGTTTTTCAATACAATTGAATATGAACTTGTGTTTGATGCTTCTGCAGATCTCACAGCCAGAATATAAAGGCCAGCACACATGTGGTTAGATTTGTGAAAGGCTGAAAGGCATGCATATCTTTCTCCCTTCCCATGTACATCTAAAGACAGGCAGAGATTCCAAATGCCTCATCTTGAAAACAAAACGATAGTCTTCAGATTGGTTTTCTAGTAACCATAAAACCAGACTTAATGGCTGCAGAATAAGTATTTACTTTGAATGTGATTCAATTTGATTAAACTACCATAGTAGAGAAGAAATAAAGGAGGGGGTCAGTGAGTGAGCTAGATTGAAGGAGTTGCTTTAAAATCCTCATATTTTGTGGTTTAAAATTTATGTAAATACACATACTCCTGAAATTCAGAATTCAGCGCTCCGGTTTTAGCAGAGCCAAGGCAACTGCAAAGGCTCTAAGAGAGGATAATTGTCTTGTCTTTCCATTCTCGACTGATTCTTGGGTTGTATCCACCAAGCATCTTTCTTTCTCCTCCAGTCATGGATCCTTCTTTCTGTGCCTCTGCTCCTTTTTCTCCCTTTTCTAAGAGCACTTCACTGTGGCCTCAGTTCCATAGTTTTTTTTCAAAATTTCAACAGTAAAATTTTTCTTCATAAATAAGTCTACATCCAGAGTTTCTGAGACTTTCTAATTGTGAGGAGACTTTATGTAATGCAATACTGATAATTAGCCAATTAAGCGTGTCCTGTCAATCAAGCCACCATAGTGTGAGATTTTGGAAACCAGAGGAGAACAGATACCCTAAGACAACTGTGTACTGTAATGGAAGGGATATAGACCCTACCAATAACTGACTATGGATGCTGGAGGTTAAGGAAAGGTATATCCCAGTGACCATGTTGCAGTGGATTCAGTGATTCCCTAAATATGTAAACTTTCAACAGACAGACCTCTAAGTACTGCTATTGGAAATAGAGACATTGTGGACAGAATCACCTTCCTCTGAAGGCAATACCTCTGCCATATATCTTCATGATAAGTTCAGTATTGATTCATGATTCCTGAGCAGGGCACTTTAGATTTAACAAGAGAGTTAGGTAGATAAGTGGTGATAAAGTTCTTTCTGACAAGAGATACATACAGATATAAAAAAAATCAATCACCGAGGTATATTGTCCCATTTCAGTGGCAGGGAAATGTTATATATCATGGAAGAAAAACAGCATTATAATACAGAAGTCAGTTGTATTCTGAGAGGTCCTAATTAATAGCTCAAGAACACAGTTATTTCAAAGAAAACTAGATAAATATGGTTTAGTACCATCTGGAATGTCGATATTGTACATGCATATAGTATAATAACATCCAGTTATATTCTGATTTAATACATGAAATTCAATAGAAATTTCAACTAACTTACTGTTAATTATCTGTATCCAGTCTCTAATATTTTGGGAGCAAGTCATTTGTCTGACTTCATAAACTCCCAAGTGGATAGGAAATTTGCTTGAAAATTAATGTTTTCTTGAGTTACGCCTATTTATATCTTATGCAAATGACATTAAACAATATTTGGGTGTTGCAACATTTAAACTGAAATAGGAATGGACCCGGAGGCTATTGGAATAAAGTGAAATTATGATAAACACAAGGATAACATAAATTATGTTACCAGGACAGAATATTGTGGACTGCTTGCAATTTCCTAAATTCATGTTTAATGACTG
The DNA here is from genome assembly GCA_023101885.1 of Typhlomys cinereus. Classification (NCBI taxonomy): domain Eukaryota; kingdom Metazoa; phylum Chordata; class Mammalia; order Rodentia; family Platacanthomyidae; genus Typhlomys; species Typhlomys cinereus. The sequence continues at coordinate 663,546 of JALPQD010000232.1, read as the reverse complement.
GGTTTTGATGGGATTAAGAACCTTAGAACATTAAGGAAGTAAAACTAACCCTAATCTAATTCATCAGATGACTTCATAAAGACAAGAAAAGTCTCTAAAAATTTTTTTCAGTCATATACAAAGAGAAAGAAGGTAGCTCATTGCAAACCAGAACGAGTGTTAAACAGGAACTACCCAAGCCAATATCTTAATCTTAGACATGAAGTCTGCATAACTATGGCAAAATGGATTTCTGTCATAGTTACGTGACTCAGTCTGCAAGATTTTGTTATGGCATACTGATAAAACACAATTTATGAATATGACCTATATAAAGAAAACTCAAGAAGAAATATAAGATGAACAAAATCCAAGAGTATGTGAATCCTTGAGTCTGAATTTTTTTATAATTGATGAATTTTCCAACTTCTTTCAGTTTAATTACTATTTAATTGGATTTCATTTGTATATAAAAGGGCACTGACAGATAAAAATAACTATCATCATAAATGTAAATGTATTTTGCTCTCTAATTCTAAATAAGCTGTTTTAATGAGCAATATATAAGCTAAATGCTTAGTTTGCATAGTGACATCATCCTCTGAAAATAAGTAAAAATGACTCAGAAATGAATGGTTGGCAAATGCTTTTGATATAAAGAAATATGTGAGATTAAACAGCTAAGATTATTAATATCCTTACATATGGCTAACCATAATGCAGATTATCAGCGACTCAGTGGGGCTTTACCCAGAGTCAGGTTGACCTAATCTCTCCTCTCCTCAAAGATTTGGGGGTCTTGCAGGGAAAGGGAACTTATAGTGGAAACCTTTGGGAAATGCACATATCATTTGGGATGGCTTGAAGAGAGGTAACTTCAACCACGGAGGCCTGAGTACCCATAGGAGTAGACAAGCCAGAGTGAACCCTGGGATCCATAGAAGTGTAGAGATGGGAGAGTGGGAGGGAGTGAGATAGATTGGTGAAGAAAAGGGCTGGAATGGGAGGGAGAGAAGCTGGGATGAATATTTCATATACTTGTAAAAGCAGAAGAAATTTAAAATACTATTATATATTTCTGCTTCTTATTCTTTCCCTGTTTATTGCTCCTTTTATATAGATTGGAATGCATGGTTTTTTTTTAAGGTTAAGTAACACATTAGAGTGCTTTAGAAGTAGCTCAGTAGGAAAAGTGCTTGCTGTGGAAGCTAAAGGTTCAGAGTTCGGGTGTCCAGCATTCATGCAAAAAGCTGCATATGACCTTAGCCCGAGTGCAAGGGCAGGAAGGGATTAGAAACAGGTGAATCCCAGCACCTCCTTGGCCAGGCAGTTCAGTCAAGCAGGTAAACCCTGGGTTAATTGAGAGACCATATCTCAGAAAAACAAAATATAATAACAAAAGAAAGAAAATGATGAAGTAGAGAAGTTATTGAAAAAGACATCTGATCTCAAACTCTGTCCCCACACATGCATTCGCTGGTAAGAATACCCTCCCCCAACACACACAAATTCACTGTGCTACACAAGCACAAGTGCGTTCACTCACACGCACACACACACACTGCACTTCACTAAATTACACAGATGAACATAATGTATTACACTACACTTACAGACACATATATGCACATATACACACAATTGACACTAAAATCTCAGATATGCTTGGTTTATAGGTAAATCAAAATGTCTTTAGTAGCATTTTCCTTGTCAAACAGAGTTTTCTGCATTTTTCTTAGTACCACTTCTTATGTCTATTACTTTCTGTGGCTGCTTTAAGTATTATTCTTCCATGCTAAGTTTTGGGATTCTAATTATCTCTGTAATTATGTCTCATTATGTGTCATATTAAATGACTTTCACCAGATTTTGATCATATCTTAAATGTAGGCAAAAGTCATTTCACAATAGTAGAGCATAGGTTTCTTAGCATATTCCTCATAAAAAGCCCAATTATTCCTAATTCTCCTTAAACCAAAGAAAATGCTAAAGATGATTTGTACTTGTCTATTCTTAAATACAGAATTTTTTCTAATTTCTTTTCTGCTTACATGAGGAAACCTCATTAATAAAGTAAAAACAATTTTTTTCATTTGTTGATAGCTTATTAACTTGAGATTTAATTCTTTAAAACAATATGAAATGTGGCTGAAAGAGTCCCAAAGGAATTTAAATTGTACTCTTTTTAATTAGCTGTCATAGTTTTGGCAAACATTCATGAAACTCTTATATTACATCTGTTTCTTCAGAAAAGTTCACAAAGCCATTCTTAGAATAAAATTTGAACAGCTCTAGTCTGAAAATCTGAAATTCAAAATGCCCCAGAATTTCAAATTTTGTATATGTTGACTTAACACTGCTTGTCAAAAGTGCCTAGCCTGTTTCATGTGACAGGTATCACATATTTAAGACAAAGCCATACACTAAAATATTTAATAAAATGCCATCACTGTGTGTTTAAGTGGATATGAGAAATACATGAAATTTTTGCTTAGACATGCATCCCCAAGAAACGTAATTAATACATATTCCAAAGTTTGACATCAGAAACATTCTTGATCCTAAATATTTCAAATAATATATTCACAACCTGTACTAAAATGAGAAAACCTCCAATTTTTAAATGGACATATTTACAAGCCAATTTATATTCAAGATGAAATGTAGTATGAATAGATTCTTTGAGATCATTACATTTCTTGGTCTAATTAAATTGCATAAAAAGTTCTTCATCTCCTAAAAGGAAATTTGCCACTGTATTTGGAGGAGTTTTGGATCTAAGACACATCTCTTATCCAAAAGCTTAAGCATATCTACATTTCATTTACCAGAAAGTGCATATTATATATATAATATGTTATATATATATATATATATATGTTCATTGTTTTAGGATGTGAGCTACATTGTGAGCGAGTCAATATGAATCATCATCAACATGTGTGATGGGATTTTGGATCTAAAATTCAAAATGTGGGATGTCAAATTAGAGTTTTATGCCTGTTTGTATTCCCAGGATGTAAAAGGCAGAAATCAAATGTTAACATTTACCTCTAAGTGTTTTAGTTTTATATTGAATTGCTGTAATAGACACCTAGCTGAAAAATCTTAGAAGAATATAGAATTCTATTCAGGGTTGAATTCCATTTACTATTGTGGGGAGTTACAAATTGAGAGGCAGAGGAAAGATCAGGAGCAATGCATCCAGCCATTTTCATACAGGCAAAGTCTTCCTAATATTTGTCTAAGACATGGTGACACAGAAAACATATACCATTTCATTTTACAGACTCATCATTGATGTGTTCATAAGGTCACCTCTCAAGTATCAATAACTAAGACTAACATTTGGACTAAAGTATTTTACAAATAATTTATGCACTAATCTAAGAAAACTTACAAGTAACAGGTATCCATTTTTATTCTGTGCAGTTAAACCATGTTTTGCTTGACATTCTTAAATTTGCCACTTAATACATGTTATTACTTAAATACATGCTCTTTATATTATATACTTAAATTCAAGTTATTTATTTATCAAAGAGTGCTTTGATGAATGGAACATTTTAGAATACTTCAGTAATATAAAATTTTGATTTATTCAATAATGTCTAGACACAAAGGCTCATGTTCATGAACTATCACATCCTGATAAACTTATGATCTTAGTAACTAAATTCTATAAATTTCTCTCAATTCTCTATATATTATGATGTATATATTTACGAAAAAAGGTACTCATAGCATAAGAAAGTTGCATCATGGAGATACATGAATAAAGTACGTGAGCATGCATTATGGTATCTTTCACATATTCAATTTCTTCTAAGTGTGTGTTCAAATAAATATATACAACAGCTACAAATAAAAGAAAAAGTACATGGAAAATAGATGTAATTTAAAAATATCTGTGAAAAATTTCCATGTTTGAAATAGGTTTTCCAAGTCCAATTCAATCATTTCACTTTTCATTATATTCTCTCCCCTCTCATTTGGTAAACTGAGCAAAATCTAAACGATTTTAAAGCTTAGCAATGCAAATTATGTTGACTTTTTACCTTCTATGTTTTGTAAGGAGAAATATTAAAACTGGGTAAAAAACATGCACATTATAACAGAGCTTTCATTACCATGCAAGGTTGTAAAACTTTCCTTATACTCACACTAGATAAGCACATTGCTGTCAGCAAAATTTTAAGAATGGTAGTTTGCTTACCATTTCCTGGTAGCGAAAAAACGTTAATTTGCTAACTTGGGAAAGCCAAAGGTGATCCATTAATGAATATTTAGTGTTTTATAAATTTCTGGGACATTAAAGTCTTGCATATATGGGACCCATGGTCAACATCCCCTCCAGACCTTGGAATGAGTATTGTTGAATCACCAGTTCTGTTCATGTTATCCACGGACATTTCCCTATTATCATTGTTTCAGAAAGAGTATTTCTCTCCACAATATTGGCAAGACATACATCTAATTTTTGTTCTATTTTTTTCTGTTCAAATTGTCTAGTGTTGTCACCGAACTAAACATGAGCCAAAAAGATGAAGATAAAGGAGAAACACCCACATAAAATGAACATAATTCAAAATAAAAACATACCCTACGTTCTCCATCTTCCTACATGAATGTGCTGTTTAGTGAGTCTGAATGATGCTTGAATTGTATAAAAGAATTACCAAGTCAGGAATACAACTACCTGGGAAACAAGGAATGTGGTGATTGGAGGTACAAAATAACAACAAAATAAATAAATAATCCTATCTAATTGACAAAAATATCTTTATAATAAAAGATACATTTTCTAATGTTAGTGTTTTGTCAGCAGGGGGAAAACAAATACTGAGAGATACATGATTTTAGGGATAAAACTTTCTTTGGCTCATCAGTATAATACCTCTAAAACAGAGGACAGCAGAAATAAAAAAGAATAAATACGCTTCTGAATAATCAATGTGAAAACTGTTCAAATCATGGAACCACTGCCATGACTCATGGTTAGTTATTATAATTTTGATTATTTACTTTACACTGGAAGAGTTACATCTATTGAGCTCAGTGCAAACAGCTGCAGGGCTTCAGAAAAGAGCACTTAAGTAGATTATCCATTAAACATTAGCTCAAATAGGTCATCTAGCTGAAATAATCGAACAATCCTTCAGGGTAAATTTCATCTAGATTAATCTAAACTACATTTTTTTAAAACACATCTTTCTTCTTGCCATGAACCATGCTATAATCTGATTTTTATCATGATCTTTCCTCCCAAATATATAATTGACAGCACCCTACATCAGATCTGAGATATTTTAACATGTCATTTCTTAAATTCTTTAATTTTTAATAACAATCCACTAGCTAATAGAATGTATAGAATATATTTTTAGAAGTTAACGTGAAAAGGCAAGAAGCAATAATTAAAATGCATCATCTTAAAAATGTAAATAGTAAAATAAATCAACATTAATTTTAGTCTAGCATTAAAACTCATAAATGCTAATGATGACACTTTTATGCTTAAAAATGAAATCATGTGTCTCTTTCCACAAATAATTAAGCAAAAAATATATGCATATATCTGTGCAAGTTTATATTCTTTGGATATTTTCCATTCATATTAATATTCTGCTTGACATTAAAATCCACTTTGAGCTGCAAATTTTTACAAGCCTCTGGTAATTAAATGAGAATCATTTCTTGTGGTAGGGGACTTTGAATGTGTTTGAGATGCAAGGGAAGGCCTTTAATTAACTCCTTATAAATTTATGATGTGACAAGATATTGTCTGTTTCTTTTTCGCAGGAGACCTCCCAGAGCCACCAGACACTGGGCTTCAGCTATTTGCTACCTTTCAGTGGCAGCAGAGCTACCAGGGAGTTGAATGGAACTCTCCATATCATGCTGTATAAGAGAACAACGGTATAAAATATTAATCACCGGAGCTCCGCATGAGAAATGGTACAAAAGAGAAAGTCAAAGAGTGCAGGAAGAAAAAAAAATCACCACAGGGTGCCATATATCAGCATCAACAAACCATTCCTAATGGCTAAAGCAAAATGTGGTGGCCCAAGCCTCACATGCTAATAATTTTCAAACTTTTGTCATGGTTAAATAATGACTGAGCCACAGTTGGATATTGTGATATTAAAGGAAGGAGCTATGTCCTAAAGGGGAAAGGAAAACATCCCAAATGATATTGTGATGTTTAAAATGATTTGTCAAAAATAAACCAAGTGCTAAAGTGAGCAATGTGGATTTCCAAGCAGTAAGAATAAACATAGTGTCACTATGATACATTCAGTCAAGACATCTCATAGTTTTCACATACTTAAATATGCTTATCCTGTTGTTCTCAATTTATATTTATGTAAAGTTACTGTTTACTTAGAACAGAAATTAGGCGATTCAACCCATATGCCTCCAATTCTAAGACATGTTCATTAATTTTTATAACTGTATTGTAGCTCTTCTTTATCAGGGTGATTTTTAATATCATTTTGGAATTAGGAATATAATATGTGATTTAACTATACTATTTCACAGTGTTTATTATTATAAGGATCCATTTGAGCATTTGTTTAAGGACTGAGTGTTAAAATTATATTTCATTGTTCTTAGGTAACAGCATGACTTTTTTTAAAAAAGAAAAATAAAATAACTCTCTAATAAAAACATGTTTTAAATTGCACAAGCAGAAAACACTATAGTGAAAATACATGAGCAGTAATACACCATGTGTACACTCAAAGAGGTTAAAGCAAGGGAAACTTTTAGAGACAACAATTATGTTAAGTATATTAAACATTCTGAAATAATAAGTATTGTCCTTGGTTAATAACAAGAATAACTTCAATTCAGTGTTGTGCAGATAGGTACTTCCAGATGTCCTTTAAGCTCATTTTGCATAATGGCATCTGATTCTTTGTGAAAACTTTTGTTTTGGGTAGAGGTTTTGTGATAGCTATTATCAAAACATCATATCTCTTCTACTATTACCTTGTTTTACTTAGGCATTTCTAGGACTAAGAAAACTTTATTTTGACTTAGACAAGTTTGATCTTACATTCATATAAGAATGCAAAAAATAAGAATACAAACAAACAATATTATGTCAATTTAAAAAATTGTTAACAGCAGTGATTCTATGCCTATTCTAATTAATATATTCATACATAAAATAAGTTTAATTTGAAGAAATTTCTATAGGGAGAAAAAGTGAAAAAAATCATCATAATGAGTCTACCAAAGAGGAAGAATGTACCAGATTATAGCTGTCACTGTAAACTGTGTATGAACTTGCACAAGCTACTGAAAAGTAAGTAGATTAATGAACTAAGCAATCACAGCAGGAATGCAGATGCATTCACTGGCACAATAATAAAAACAAAAATCAAAAACATTGACATTGGAGGCTATGGAGATGAAAAGAGATGTTTTCATTACCATCCCTCAGGTTTAAAGTCATCTTAGCCAGTGACAACTGATGTACTTGCATTAGCAAAGCCTGATGGAGTGAGTAAACAGTGCTTGTCCACATCTGGGTCATCAGTACTAAATTTCTCTTATTGGAGTTCATCTCTTCTGAAATGCAAAGTTGCTAATCTGCTTATTCCATCTACCTGAATCCTAAAAATAGATATAGCCTTAAGTCTTTTGCTTGAGAAGAATTATAGGTTCGATCTGGGTGAATTAAAGCAAATGGTTCTAAACAAAAACCAAAAACTAATAATTGTAATTTTCAGACAGTATTTCAGCTTCCACAACAGATTTATAGTATAATATCAAGGGTACCATACTCATGAGTTTCATGACATATTTTCTGCTAGGTATTTGCTTTCCTAATAGTCATTTTTTCTGAAGTTAGGTGAGTTAAAAACAAACATAATTTTAATTATTGCTGGTATTGTTGATTTGTTTGATGGAGATTATACAGACCAAAAGTAGATGGAGCAAGATTAAGCTCAGACATGCCACTCTGGTAGCCATTTTAACTGTAGTACTATAAAATCTTCCCTAAGAACATTCTGGACACTAAACAAACTTCCAGAGGCCAAAATGGGAAACAATCAAAACACTAATTGTAAGTAGTTTTGCAGACCAAACTAGAATGAAATAGAGAAGTAGCATTTAAACAAGATGAAAATGTGTAAAATTTAAGGATTTAAATCTGAAATCATGTTTTTTTTTCCAGAAACAAGGGAAAATTCAGTTCATATGAAGAGAAATGCCTTGTTATTGTTTAAATATTAATTCCAAAGCATCACTGAAGTAATTAAATATTGTTAAAAGAAACAAATGAAATCATCTATATTGAAATGGTAGGTTTTAATTGAAAACGTGTTTTATTTTTCTGATTATGACAAAATGTAGTTGTCCAAAAAAGACATTTATAGCAAGAAGAAAAGAGAAAAAAACCTAACATGGCTAAAATACATTTTGTGAAGTCAAATTTATACTCTAGGTGTCACCAAGGTGAAGGTATTGGAAGCCTGATGTCCATCAGTATAATTCCTACATTCCTACTGCAAGATAAGAGCAAGAGAAAACCTAAAGCTCACAAGCCAGTCAGCCTTGAATACACAGAGCAGCAGAAACAATAGAGACCCTGCCTCAAACAAGTGGAAGGAGAGAATTGACTTCTAAGCTTTTTCCTTTGACCTTCATGTGAATCTATTAGATGTATGATCTGTGTAAGCCTACATGAATGAAACTAAAACTAATGAAATTAACAAGCAGGTTTGACTTCAAATGCAAAATAAGATTATTTTATAGGCACAGGCAAAAAAGCTTTTCATAAGATATGAAAGTGTATATTTTCTAAAGTTCAAGATCGATAACTGAAGCTAAATCATTTTACTAAAACATTTTCTGTTTAAAAATTAGACTGGGAGAAAGGGAGGGAGGGGGGAAAGGAAAGGGACAAGGGGTAAGGGAGTAAGGGGATCCAGGGAGGGGTAGAGGAAGGGGGGAATGGGGTACTTATCAAATTTGTATGAGTGGAAAAAATAAAAAAATAGTTCATCATGGATTCATATTCTAAATTCAGTATCTTGCACAAAGTGAAACTATTATTGCCAATCTAGCCTGGAAGAATAAGTCTAGTAGATGATAAATATAAAATTAAATTACTCTACAGAAAAATAAATGGGCATAAATAGCCTTAATTTTTAAGTATTTTTGTTCTCACTTTCTACTAGTACTTAGTATGACGATAGTAGTCTCACTTCACATGTGAGCACACAAGTATGACATGTCCAAAATCTTATTAAATTTACTTTTTTTTCTCCATTTCTCAAAATTCTTTAAGTTATTCTTCTAGGTGAAACCTTAAGAAGCTCAAAACTTAAATCCTCTCCAGAAACCGTTTAAACACTTGGTGCTCAGTGGTTGGCACCATTTAGAAAGGTGAAGGACTATGTAAGGAAGGAAGCCTTGCTGGAGAAATGGGTCATTGAACACGGGCTTTAGGTTTCTTACTCTTCTCACATCCTAATCACTGTCTGCTCCGGACCATAAATGTAATGCAGCCAGCTCGTCTCCCCACTGTTGCAGCCATATTTTCATTGCCCTGAAAGAAAGATGTCCTCAGTTAGTTGCTTTAAAATCCTTAGTAAGTTGTTTATCAGGTGTTTGCATTTTGTTCAAACAAGCAGGAAAGTGACCTCAGCAGGGTAAATGGCTACAGAATGTATAACACAGCTGCCAGGCCTTCCACACTCTTTAGCATAGATTTTTGTTTTGTTTTAGGTGTTTGCTTTGTCTTCAGATAAAACCAGCTGATTTTCCTTTTTGTGGTAAAGTGTCTTGTTTTTAATTTCACTTTGTCTTTTAAAATATTTAATAGAAGAGAACAATTAAATACAAATATGGGTTTCATTTGCATTGATCTCTCTCAAAGGGAGTAAATTAAACAAGAGCTGGTATGATTTAGGTGTTGCTTATGTCCCTGTGCCAACATTTGTCTTTCTCTTGTTTGTCTCCTACTGGAAATAGTGACAATCAGAAGAGTTAAAGACAGAGAATGAAAAGTAAAAATCTTATTAAAAGTCCCAGGCAAATAATAAATTGTATTCTTAAATGTGTTTTCAGAGATGAGAGGAGGGCTAAATCAAATTCCCCACCTGATAAATGAAACTATAAGGAGAAATCTTCCTGGGAAGTAATATAGAAATATAACCTTGATTTTTATATTGCTATCAAAAATCTTTAAAACAATCTTTGCCAATCTTTTCAATAATATTGAAATAAAATGTTCTTATGTCCTCATTCATAATGTTTTAAAATTTGGATTTGCAAAAATTCATCTTCACAAAAGGTGAGTTTCTAGAGGGAAGAGTTATACAATTTGATAGAAATTAATTTACCTCTGAAAAGAAATCTTTTGTCACTTCAAACTGGTGAAATGCCAGACATTTGTTCAGTGGAATGAATGAACTGTATCAGATGCACAATGCATTCATTCTTGCCTCAGCAGACTGGGATTTGGCTTTCTCTCCTATTTCTCTGTATGAAATGCAGATAAGGATAGTTGTAATAGGGTCTAGGCAAAAATTCAAAGTGCCTGCCAAAACTCATATCTATCCAACACACAAGGGAGACTATAGCTTTTATCTTTAAATTCCAAAAATTAACAATGTTTTATACCAATCTTCTGTCATCCTTATTTAATTACAATTGCATATTTTTAAGTAACTAAGTCTATATCAACCGCCTGCAGTTATTATTTCACATTATCCTTATTTTTAACTTGATTTTTTTAAAAAAAAAAAAAAGGTTATACGGTTTTATTTGGCTTGGCTTTGTCTTGTTGCATTTTGTTTAACAGATTGACCAATATACCTCCAAAGCTTGAGTTACTTTTTGGCCAAAAGAAATCTCTTCAGCCAGTGATTGCCATGGAAGGAAATAAATAATTTTGGGCTTGGTTATAAATGTTTTATTTTATTCTTTTCATTTGAGAAGGACGCTTTTAGTTTTGGACTACAGTTTTTGAAACCAACTTTACCAAAGGTTTTACAGTCAAAAGGAAAAAGCTAAAAAAGTAAATTAGAAAGAAAAGAACTTTGTGATTTGCGTACAAAAACTAAATAGGTGACATTTATTATGAGCTCACAAACCAAAGTAGTGATATAGTTATCTTGTATTTAACATTATCGAAAATTGTGTAAGAAAATAGTAAACATGTAAAGCTTAGTTTAGTAAAGTAATGAAAATAAAATAATAACATGAAAGTATTCTAAACAGTAACCATTAGCAGGTACTGCTACATATCTTTCATTTTTAATCTTAATTGCAAAGATAAAAATTTATTTTCATAGTGAAGTCAGGAGCAGAGTGACTATGGTTGGCTAAGGTCAAAACTTCAGTGGATTTGAAACTGGGAACTCAAATAAACTTAGCTTTCAGTTAAAGTTTAAAAGTGACTTATCAAGCCAAGGGCAGATGAACTACTTTCAAATTATTAATATGTAACACTGATATCACTAGAGAACCTTAAATAGTAATGGAGAATATACAAAAGAGTAAAGTTTTCTTTTTGTCAAAGCTTGTGTTATAAACTCGTCTGTAGCTAGGCAGATAGCTATGGCTAGAGGAGGAAAAAGTGCCACAGTAGCAATAGACTTAGTACCCAGAGAAGTTTTGTGAGTACATTTATCACTTTTCAATTTGGTTTTCTATCTGCTAATAAACTAAGCATTGAGGCACATGGAAAAATATTAAATTATTGATGGACACATGGTAGGCATTTGCTGGGACACGGAGGGAACATTTCATTTCAACTGCTGAAAATTTTCAAGAGATTGTTTCTTAGTGAACCAGTACAAACAGTACAGGTTGTCAATTTTTAGTACTTCCTGTAATGTGTTAACAGTTACATATTGATTATGATTTGTCCCAGAAACATACTAGCTTATATGGCTTATATGGCCTCTTAAGGAGTTAGTCCTTACCACTCATATCCTTCGAAGATGGGAACTGTGATCAAGGAAATAAGGTGACACTGATAAAGTCATCTTCATGGGGCCAGGGACATGGATAAGCAGGCAAGAACAATGACACATGAATGTGGTAACCTGAATTCAATCCACTGAGATGGCATATCTCAAGGGTACTAATTTAGTTTATATTAAAATATGCATAAGTACATTTGTATTTGAATAAAATGCAAAAAAGAAATACATGAATAAAATTAATAAGAAGCACTGTAGCTTTCTAGAATGCAATAAAGTGTGATGAATCTTTTTATTAGCAAAGTTTTATACATTGTAACTGCTTTATAGTTGGTAAGAGATCACCATTATGAGTTGTTATAAAACTTGTCACTTTTTAATGCAGACAATTCATTTTTACAGAAGGAGTCATCAATTTTCTTGTTCTCCATAAAATATTTTCCTAACCTTATGAATATTTCCATTTACACAAACATTATACCAATTACAAATGCAAATGTTTCAGACAGAGGATATATATAAATGGTATCCTGTTAAAAACTCATTATTTCATTGGTATACTTTCAAGCAATATCATTGGTCAATATTTATAATTATATTTAATGTTTCTGATATGTCATTTGAGTAACAAATATTCATTTCATATTTGAGAATAAATTTCTTGGAATATCTTAGCAGTTCACTATAAATAAAATATATTTATATACTTAGTGCTTCTTGAAAAATTAAAATTAAAGTATTAGGGATTGATGTGAGGACTCAGGTCAGAAGACTCCTGTTAAAATTTTGGCAATATGAATCCAATCCCATGTGGTAGAAAAAAAGAATGACCTTCGAAAAATTATCCTCTGATTTCCATGGGCATGCCATGAAACACATATAATACATATTCTCTCTCTTTCTCTCTCTGACTTTCACTGTCTCAAGAAAATAACAAATGAATAAATAATATAGCATATTTCAGGCATGTTGATATATCACTTCTGCAGTTAATATTATTTAAATTCAACTTTCCTATCTCATATTTTAAGCATACATCAACTTTCTATAGCCTACAGTAGTGTTTCCTAAAGTAAACTTTATCAGCAGACTCACCTGACAGTTTATTTTTTAAAAATATTTGCTTATTCACTCTTATCTTCAGTGGATTGAATATTAATCTCTAAAGGAAAAACTAAAATTTGAGTATATATGTTTTCTAAAAAAATATTTTTAATATTAGCTGATAAATTTTCCTCATTTGAGAGTCTACAATATGTTGCCCTGTAGCAAGATTTTGTTGCCTCAAAGGTTAAAGGCATCCATATGTAAACCTAGTAATCTGAATTCAATTCCTGAACCCATCAAGATAGAAGGAAAACTACTTGTAAAATTTGTCCTGTGACTTCTATATATATGAAGGAAAACACATGTCTACCACCCGTCTAACATCTGTTCTCTCTCTCTCTTTCTCTCTCTCTTCTAGACTTCTCTAATAAATGGAATTTAAGAGTAATATAATATGAAGAATTGGCTGTCATAACCTGTACCACAGTATCCAAGTTAAAAGCATGAAATCACTGCTAGAAAGCAGAGAAAGGCAGATTTCTGGATCTTCTAGTCATCTTGTTTAATTGAATTCCAAGTTCATTGACATACAATGTCTCAAATGCATAAGACAAATGATCTTTGAACATGTCTGATATCTTCTAGTCTACACCCCCCCACATATACACACATGTGTACAAGTATGAACTCTTACAAATTTGTATACCCACACACAAAAATTTCATTATTAATTTTCTGTTTTCCATTTGAAACTGTGTCAATTGGAAACTGGAATGAAATCACAAAATGATGCATTGGAACAATGAGGATGGCATTAATACAAGAAACAAGCAGCTCCAGAAATTTAAACTGGAGAGAGAAGAATTGCCAAAAGAAATTTCAAACTTTTAAACTTCCAGTTAGTATGAATTTTAGATAGGAAGGACTGATTGTCGATTTTTAATCAAGAAAAAATGAAAAACCCCTGATGATTTTATAACATAGGAGAAATACTACCAGATTTTAACTTAAAAATATTGAATGGGTTTTCAGTATATCAGTGGTTAGTCCATTTAAAATGACAGAGAAAAGATTGTGGCAAGAGGTGCTTCAATTTCAAATGGTTTGAAGGATAATGGAAAAAGAAAAAATAAAATTCCAAAGAGCATCATGATTACATTCTTGAACACCATAAGGAAAACTTGATCTGCATAGGAAGAATATATCCTGAGAACATATTTTTACAAGGAAATTTGAAATAATTGCTCAAACAAATCATGTAAAATCTATTATTTCTTCCTATGCCTATCATGTATTTATGAAAATAGCAATTTTCTTGAAAGAAATAAATTCATTGATTTCCTTCTGAATTCTTATATCCCTTAGCTGACCATAATTTTTTAAAGTAGCTTGAATGCCAAAGCTTCACAAGCTCTCTGGAAATGAAATAGGGACAGAGAGTAAATTACCCAAAATAACTAAATATTAAAAATACCCAAAATGAGAGGCCTGGTTACCTCTAAAAATGACCAGAAAATTCATGATAGGAAAACATACTAAATTCCTACAATATTTCTTTTCCTTACAATGATTTAACATTGCTACCAAATCTGGGACTTACTTGTCTTCTGCAAACAAAGTCATTCATACTCAATAAGGAATCCAACAAAGATGTATGTATATAGATATGGTCCAGATTACTTAAAAGTTTGATAGACTGAAATATAAAAAAGGACTTAAGAAATACATACCTCAAGAATTAAACACTTTATATATCATTATATCATCTTAGATCTAAAGTTACTTAGGTGATCAGTTCTATAAAATGAACATGGAAGTATCTTGCCTCATAAGACTGGTATATCATTTATTTAAAATACTTAAACATTAATTTATAAGTACAAAATTAAGATGTATACCATACAAAATAGTTGTCAGACATTTTCTTAGAAAGGGCATTGTCATGGTTTGAAATGTGTCCCCCACAGTTCTCATGTGTTTGGGAAGTCATGGCACCTTTGAGAGGTGGAACCTTCCTTGAGGAAGGCAGTGAAGAGGGGTGGGCCTTGAGGTGGATTAGTCCCACCCTACTTCTAGGAGGTGGCTGCCTTGCAGCAACCAGTCTTGTAGCTCTCAGCCTCAGATGATGTGACAAAGCCTTTCTCCAGTTTCAGCCAGCCAACCATGCTGCCTCTGCCATGAGAGACTGTATCTCCCCTCTGGAACCGTAAGCTGAATAAATCTCCCCTCCTGCTATAAGTTGCTCATCTTTGGGTGCTCTCTCACAGCAGCATTAAGAGTAACTGTTACAGTCATTTTTTTAGGTATCTACCAATATGAGTTTTCTTATACTTTAAAAACCCAATATCAAGGATGACATAAATATGATGCCAAAACTTGATTTACATCATCTAACTTAATTTTGCAGCTGCAAGTATGGTTGACATTTGAATGATCAAAAGGCTGTAGTAAAGATCCTACTATGAGACGAATATGAGAAGATACTGTTAGACACTTCGAAGACCTTTGTAAGCCACCCTTCCTCAAGAATACTTCTCCTGCCTCAAATCCTGCAACTGTCTCAGAGGCCATGTCCTTTGCCCTGGTAATGTAACCTCAATTATGAACAACTCCAGAACTGAAGCGATTTTCCAGTTCAGTCCGAGGAACAATAGCTAAGGAATAACATTTTCATTTTGGAGATTCTTATAAATTTTGCTTTAGTTTATAATGTGACTTCAATCTATTTTCCCAAATCGACTCAGCTGCATGAATCAATTTTTACAGGTAGTGATTACAAGAAAACATTTGAACATTTCTGTATGCTAAATATTGTTTCATAATTTGTTTACAGCGAATATAGTCTTTCAGCAACATGAATTGTGTGGAAAAGCTAGCACATGAAACACTCCAGATATGAGATTCTGTAACAATGAAAGGTGTAAGAAGCAAGAAGAGTTCATGATGTAAATATCATGTCAAGTTTCAAATTTTAGCAGTAGTGAATTTGTATGATTTCCTGGAAAAAAGCAATAAATTAACACTGTGTAGGGCTTTTTGAGACACACCAAATAATGCAAAAGAATAGCTAGCCAATATCAAACTTACTAAAATGATTTGGCACTATGAAAGATAGCAAGATTTTGAAGGACATTAATTAATAGTTGAAGGAAAGGATGAATTTCACTCAACTTTTTGGTTGCATATTGTGGGGCCTCAGTCTAGGTGACCTCAATATTCTGGCAAGGTTAGACAAAGATGTTTTGATGGAGGAAGTCTGGAGGGCAGGTCAGGATGTTTTGACCAGCTCAGGGGAAGTCAGGAGGGGGCAGCTACAGGATGTGTTTTACAGCTCAGGATGGAGGAAGTCAGGAGGGAGTAGCTCAGGATGTTTTAAAAAATTTTTGCCACATACAGCCTGCCTGTTGGCTTGACCTTATGATGATTGGTTGCCAATTTCCCCGCCCTGGAATTCCCCTGCCTATATAAGATGGCTGTGGACTCGCAATAAAGGAGTTCCTGCTTGACTAGACTCCCTGTCGCGTCTGATTGTCCTCGGAGAGGAAGGCTGGGAGCGGACGGACAGTGCACTCATCTTTCCCGGACCTGCCGGACAGGCCTGCAGGACGGAGCTGTGATCCCCGGGAACCCCACAGCACATAATTATATAGAATGAGATACTAGACTTACCTAGCCTACCTATCTCCCAATAAGAACAAACTCCAAACCTTTTATCTTGAAAATTATACAAAAGATCCCATTTGAAAGCAATAATACAAAAATAGACTTCTTCATTTCTCAAAATCTCTCTGAATCTGCTCTCAAGATTATTAGGGCTATAGTGTTATATGGTGTTAACTCATGAAGAATTTTACCTATGAATTCACAGGACCTAAAATTAAGGTAAATGAGTCCTATTTTAAAATAGCTATAAAACTGAATTAAAAGATCAGAAGGAGTAGCTAGAGGCACATGGTTCATCACTAAGAATCTTTAATCAACAGAAGATTATAAATAAATTGAAATACAGAATTCTGTTCCAGTACCATGCTATTTTATTTACTACTTTGGCTCTGTAGTATTTGTTGACTACCTTCTTTGCATGTGCAATAGAACACTGACAGCAACTCTAGTATGTATCCTAGCCATATAGAAGGATGGTCTTTTGTACTAAATAGATTATCATGATGTTTCTTGAAAGGGGGCTTAGGGAATAACTTTGTTGTTAATGTGCTTGCTTCACACGCAAGGTGAGTAGAGTCTAGATTTCTGGACATGGTGCACAACTAAAATTCCAGAATGGGGAAGGTAAAAACATGGCAAAATCTGAAGCCTCCTAGCCAGCTAAGGTAGACAAATCAGTGAAATCCCAGTTCACGGAGAGACTCTTCCTCAAAAGAATATTGTGGAGATTGACAAAAGAATATTCTCAATATGGACCTCAGGTCTCTGAATAAACATTCACAAACATGTGTGTATACTTGCATGAACACACACAAACACATACACACACACTGCTATAACATTAAGAGAAAGAAACTTTTGATTAAAAGAGAGAAATAGAAAGATCAGAGACAATGTACTGTGCTTTGTTTGAATATCAGACAAGGATGCAGTTGCTCAAGTTGATGTCAGCATAGACTGTATGCTAAGGCTATGTGGAATACACACATGTGGATGGCCACCGTGAAGCTCAGTGGTGGCTCTTTAAACATTTGGATTATACTTTCCAGTATTCATCATTTTTAGTCCATTTCTAATAATTGACAAAATACATAATAAATTCAATTTTCATTATAAGCAAAGCTTTATTTTCTCACCATTGTGAACTTTTAGTCCAAGGTCTGTCAGAGATTGCCAGTTGATGATGTACCAAGGCTGGGCTGACACCATTATGTTCAGAATCTCAGAAGACAGAAAGGATTGTTGGGCTTCAATATTCCCTTAGAAGGCAACACAATTCCCTAACTCATAATATATACATAATTTTAAAATTAAAAACCTAAAGACTAGAAAATCAGAGTCTCAGTTTCTGAGAGATGAATGATAAACAGATGGTAAGGGTTTTACTTACCTGAAACTGACTATGAGACAGTAATTAGTGACCTAAAATGTAATGTGTTTTACTAAAGGGACACAAAAATGCTTTCTGACAACAGATGAATACAGAGACCATAGCAGAACCCAAGGACTAGTATTACATGCCACATTGCCAGAGACAGTTCCTAAAATAGTGACACAAAAAGTCAGATAGTGCCTATCAACTTCTCTTGTTCCCAGAGGCCATTGGGTGTCTATATTGGGCCAGAAGCACAGCTAGATTTAGATTTCATTTTGGGTTGTGAGGTTCCCAATTCTGGTTCCAATCATGGTGACCTTCAGAGCTGTCCAACACCATTCATATGAATTGCTTTTCTAGAATTCATATTGTAGAATCTTTTCTTTTTTCTACTATGAAGACTTTTTAATCAACTAGACATGAGTCATCAATTGGAGCCTCATTACTTCCCATCATTTTTATTGTACTTTATTGCCTTGAAATGCAAATGATGTTTATGGGTATCAGTTCAAACTGGCTTTATTGATTCTGTGATTGATTATTGATTCTGTTTGTATCGTGAGATTCTGCTTCCATTCACCAATTTTTATTCTGTTATACTTGATAACTGGGTAAAATACAAAAATTAAAGGTATAATTACATGCTGCCTTTCATTCATTCTTAATAGTTTTCCATACACAGACTTTGTTTGCCGTTCTCATTCTCCTCTCGTGCTGGTTACTCATCATTATTGACTGAGAAGAGTGCTGTGGTGTGTAATAGATCTCTGCTGCAAAAATCATTCTTCTTCGTTAAACCCTCTTCACTTGCAGGTGCCTGCTGGGCTGCATTCTCTGGCAAGTTGCAGACGAGGCATTTTCTATGATTGTATTGGTAGCACACTCATGACTACAGCTTGGGTAAAAAAATCATTCCAAACCAATAAATCAAATCGATAAATAAGTCAATAAATCTCTTTTGCTTCACAAACATCATCAATCTTTAGCAGAATGAATCACTAGTGCTTGACTCTGCTGTTTGCACCCTTGAAACTATTTTATCTGCGATTAGATGCTATTTTGGTCCTATGTTAATGCTCACATTATGCAACACACTTGACCTTTCAGTAGTTGAAAAGACATTTGACCCTAGGGGTCAATTTCAATAAACTCCATCTTTGCTAAGGAACTTCAACAAGGAATGCAGCGTGTTGAGGACTGCAGTAGTCTTTTATAGTTTAAATAAAATTGTTAGCAAATAAACAAAAAGGCAAAAAATTTTAATTGTTAGGACATTTTATAATATTCTATGTACAGTATAACTTTCCAATAATTTATTTACAGTGGCATATTTTATAAGCTATATCCAATTTGTTAAAGATATGAATTTCATTGTTATTCTTACATAAATTTTATGCTTATTCTATTTTTACATAATTCTATGAAGCATTTGAATATATCAGTAGAATTCTATATAAAGACACATTTAATCATATTTAATCAGGAAGTCTATAATACTTATAGTTTGACAATCATTTTAGTTGTTTATTCTCATTTCTTCTCTAATTCCAAACTGTGACATTTTCTTCTAACCTGAACCATATGCTATTCTTTGCGTTATTTACTCTGTACTTTACTAATTCCCATAAGATGCATCATTCACATTCTCTTGACTTTGACTAATGGCTTGAAAGTTTAAGCTGAACCCATGGAGTTCTTCATACTCTCTCCAGGTTTGGCCCATCACAGCTCTCACAGCACTGGTCACGTCTGTGTAAGATGTATTCTAGCTAACTATGGAACTTGTCCCTTCCTGTGGTCAGGTTCTCAACTCACACGGTGACATAGTTTCCTCTCCTTGGCATTCAGGCTTAGTTCCAGAATGTCTGCCTTTAAATACTTGGCCATCACAGAATGACTTTCTGCCCGATCCAAGGCAGAATCATGCCTTCCAAATTTCTATTGTGAACACTGCACTTCTATCACAAACAAGAAACAGGACTAAATAAACTTTTCACTAGTTTAAAATTTGGTCATTGATTATGATGAGGTTGCCATAACTATGGTACTCTAAAATTATTTAAATAGTTAGAAAGATAAGCAATGGGGTTATCTGTTTATTTTCCTCCATCTTGATTTTAAATTTGCACTAAATATCAGATCCTCCTAATCAAATTAAAATTGTATGGCGCATAAAATATTAAGTTATACTGTTCCTATACAGTACATATATTAACCAAGTATTTTCCAGTTTTCACCAAATCTAATCTGATTCTTCTAAACAATATCTTAACTTGCATGTTTAATCTATATCTGTGTCTATTTGTTTTGCATTTTTATGTGATGATGTATATTAACAAACAGTCAGGATTCTAGTCAGTCAATGCAGTTGTCTTCCAGTACTTTTATGGCATGCTTGCTAAATTATGGTAAATGTCAGAGAAGTTGAATTAAGTATTTGTTTCCCCTTAGATTCATTTTTAACCTATGAGCATGTTCTAAGCCAGATGTAATTATTATATTTCTGTAGAATATGGCAAATAGAATTTGTCTTTGCTGAATGTCTAAGTGAACTTTACATCTAAAAAAAGAGAGAGAGAAAGAAATTCTGGTCATATGCTCAAAACCTGAATGACCAATAATAATTCAAGTCCCTGACATTTCTGACTGGCTGAATCAGTCACGTCTTTCACCAGGACTGTGTAAAACATATTAATTATTTCTGAGAATTCTCTCTGTCTTCTATAAGTAATCATAGTGTCTTTGGTTATTTCTCTCTTCTACTCTCTGAATTGCTTCTTAGTTCTCTGATGTCAGTGAACACCAGAAACATTCAAGATTTCTTTGTATTGTGACACATTGATTGATTCGTGCCTCATAAATCATATTGTATGTATAAAGTAGGATTGTCCAATTTTAAGAAAAATATATTTCTTAAGCAGCACCATTCCTTTAATATTATCATTTCACACATTACAGCATGATTGAAAATAACAGTGAATGATCTAGCACTAATTAAAATGTCTTTAATTTTTCAGCACTTGAAGACAAAATGTTTCATAAGTCATAAAAAGGAAGTTCATGCTCTATTCTCTGTACTTAACCCTGGGATGTTAAAATGCTCATGCAGTTCTAACTGTGCAACATTAACAGAGATTTTATTCTGATATCGCTGCCGTTGGCTTATCAAGTATTCATGATGCTCACAGTTGTGATGGACTCACATTGTGTTCAGGGACTGGATATAAACCTTTATGCATAGCCAGCAGTAAAGCTGAGTGATTTTGTTACATGCTTAATTTTAGTCCTCTCTCTCTCTCTCTCTTTTTCTCAATTATATGTGAGATGAAAAAATTATTTTAATCAGCTGCATATTTGCCTGCTTTCATACATTCTACTACTATTTATGAAAACACTTATAGGAATAAAGCAATTCTGAAATAGAGATTTATATAAATAAATGAAATATCTGACATTATATCATGAAAATATTTTCTTTGAATGACACATGGAGTCTGGGCCTCATGCCAGGAAATAAAAGCATTTGGGTTCTGTAACTTCATGAGATCAGAGATCAAATGTTTTTTTTTTAATAATCTATCATACTAAGGTTCTTTGGTTGATTTATAATATTTCCTTTATACTTCAAGGGAAAATGATGGGTCTAAAGATGAAAAAGTTAAGCAAATGCTATTTTACACCAGAAGCATAAGGTTTTGGCACTCATTGTATAAATGGATGTCTCTAAAAGTATCCATTGTTCTTTGTCTTTGATCTTCTTTCATAGAATATGTCTATATTTATAATACCTTGGTAAAATGTGCAAAAATTCCCTTCTTCACTGTTAATTAGTAGCAGTTCACTCATTGTTGCCTTCATTGGTGATATAATATGTAAAATTTAATCCAGCCTAGTATCAACATGGTGGTTGCGTTAAAATATATCTTACACTGCATTACTGTGAAGTTCTGGTATTTAATTCAGAACCTTGCACATGATAACCATGTGTCCTGCCACTATCTTAAATCATTGGCCACATTTTTCCAAGGACATTTTTGAAAAATCTTACAAAACATAGGATATTATTATTTAATACTGAGAAAATTTGATTTTTTAAGATTTTTTTTAAAGGCATCATAATGGCAAATGTAAATCTATTGCTAAAGTTACTGTATGTTACTACTATTTATTTTCGTCCTGTCCATGGTATACTTTTTTAATAGAAATATCAGAACACAAACCAAAAGAAGGCCATCTCTGGTGTGTGGATAATATAGGACAGGTTTATATAAATATATAAAATAAAATAGTGTATTGGTTTAATAGCATATTAGTATGAAGATTTTTAGACATATATTTTTCTTATATGTATTCTCACCCTCCTAAGTATTGAATACAAATCAGTGAGAAAATTTTAATCTCCATATGACCTTCTCTGAAGTCATTGCTTGATTCTTTGTTATTGTAACTGTCTGGGATAACAATATTTACTCTGTAGTGTGACTGCTCTGACACCTTCTAGAAAGATGATATTGTCTTCTATCAATCAGAGACCCATTTAATAGATTATCCTTTGTGCAAGTCAGTAGCTGTGTATTTTGAACATTTTGTTTCCAACAAAAATGAAATTATATGACTGAAATGTAGACCAATTAAATTACATAGATTGAAACAAATTGCTTCATTTATTGTAGGAAATATAAGCAAATTTACAATCTTATAAAAAAATCTTCATAATGTACTTTGAGTGACAGTACAATATTCAAATCTATTCTTTATGCTACATGTCTGTCAAAGTTCCTATGGTTTAACTTAGAGATTAATATTGGGAATACATAGAAATACTCTGTAACTGAATAAAAATACAATTATCAGGTGCTGATAATAAATTTTCCTTGAAAATTTCTGTTTCACAATCTACAGCCTCCAGAGGCTGAAACAATGGAACAAAGTAAACAACATGCAAGTCTGTTTTACAAGTTATTTTGCACAACATAAGGTGCTACCCAAGTGCTGATAAACTATAAATTTATAGACTTACCTTAAATAACAGTAGATAAGAAGAAACCTCCCAGAGACAGAAGTTTCAGTACACTTTGCTTTAAAATTCTTCTTGAAATAAGAATATACAGATGTGTTTATATTAACTGCTTCTTTGGGTGAAGTTGTAAGGAACTTGAACATTGAAAAAACATTAATAGTGGCATGAGTATCAAGGAGAAAACCAACAACTTTCTGATTGGACTCTATGCCCTCTTTCAGAATGGAACACATTCCTGTTACTGTTAACTAGAATGAGAATCTATTAAAGGGAAGAAATAGGTCATTAAGGAAGAACAGACTATGAACCTTTAGCTAGGAAGGCAATATACTAAATTGCTCTGTAAATACCTATTATTATACCCATAGATTTGAAAAGCGCTCATCACTCAATCTAGAAATCTTCTTCACAACAGAAGTTGTTTATTACTGAAAAGTACATCTTGCCAAAACACAGAAAATAAGGTCTGTGGACTGCTTTTCCCTAAAAAGGGCATATAAGCTTCACCTACCCCCACCTCAAGATCCAAGAAGTATCACAGAAGAGGGGGTGGAAAGATTGTAAGAGCCTGGGGTGTAAAGGTGGTGGGACATTCATTATTTTCTGACCAAGACATAATTGTGATATAAAGATTTCATGGCAGATATGCATACTTCTACAAGAATTGGATGGGAATTATCTTATCAATATCTTACTGTAGCATCAGAAAGATCTCAAGAAGCTCTGCTCCACTATGATAAACTAATGAAGACTAATGCTGATAGAGAAGTAGAGGAGGTGCTTTCTTCATTAGTACATCCACTGATCTAAGATGCTTACTGGGACACAAATCAGGTTAGACATAAGTTATAGACTGCATGAAGCACAGTGGACTGCACAAGTGAACAGTTTTGAAAATGGAAAGGGATTAGGCAGGGGAGATGAAGGGTTATAAGGGAAAAGGAAGGAGGTGGACTATGGACTAAGTGTTGAAAATGTATACAACATTAAAATAAATATTAAAAGAAAAAACTGGGAAAGTTGTCTACAAATAAAATGTTACGTACTCAAAGAAGTATCCTATGTGAATGTAACTGGACTTAAATTAAACAGAGGAAGAGTTTAAGTGTCTAGTGACTAAGAGAATCCACTCTGTGGATGACAGATAACATTATTTCCCAGAAAGCTTTGTTATCACTGTGTTATCATGGTAATGGAGACAGGTTGCAGGTTATTCATAGACTCAACAATATAGACTATTGGTCATTGTGTCTAACTGGATAGTAACACAACCATGTAGTAGAGAAGACGTGCTAAGCTATCAATATGCTATCATTCCCAAAGTGATCATTCAGCAACTTGCTGATTATTTCCAACATATTTGGGGGATTGTTTATGATTTGTGTACATAGATCATAATAACCAAGAGAGATTTCACTTCTTTCTTTATAATTCCAATTTTCATTTGTTTCTCTTGTTTGATTACCATTCTTAGGATTTCAATGGTATGCTAAATAAACAGATTCGGTGTACAATGGATTGCATGCCCTAAATATAAGCTCATACATCTACAATGACATGATTTTTTATAGAAATACATATTGGAGGAAACAGCATCTTTTTAAAGTGATTCTAGGAAAGTTGCATATTTACATCTAGAAGATTGAAATATGACTTCTTTCTCTTTTAAATGAAAACTAATTCCAAATGTCTCTAAGACCTTAACATCAAATGTGAAACTATGAAGCAGGTAAATGAAAGAACAATTAGTACACTTGAAAGTGATAGGCTTAGGTAAGTGCTTCTGGAATACGACAATATTTGCACAGAAAATTAGACCAACAATCAAGAAACGGGGTTTCATGAAATTAAAAAGCTTCTGCTCTGAAGACAATAAGACAACCCACAGAATTGAAGAAATTGGAGAAAAACTTCACTACACATATCAGACAATTGCTATCTAGAGTATTCAAAGAACTAGGAAATTAAATAACAAGGAAGTAAACATTTAATCATAAAATAATGAACTATCAAGTAAATTAAAATTAAAATTGCTCAGAGGAACTGAAGAGATGGCCCACGGGTTAAACATCGGCATAGAAAGAAGAAGGACCTGACTTCAGATGCCAGATCCCAAGTAAAATTTGCAGAAATGATCATAGTCTACACTATATTCGGGCAGAGCCTGGGAAACCCTACATAAAAGAAAAGGGAGGTAAAGAAATCGAGGATGAGTTCTGAAGTTGCCTTTGGCTCTCAACAGATACACTGTGCCCAACAGACACATGCATATTTACAACATGCACACATTCATGACAAAATGTTAAATTAAATTACTTTGAAATTTCATCTCACATAAGTCTAAATGGCTAAGATCAAGAAAACAAATGTTGAGGAGGATGTATGGAAAGCAGAAGACTTAGTCATTATTGGTTGGAGTATAAACTGGTCAAGACACTTTGTGAATCATTGTGGAGGTTCCTGAAAAAGCAAATATTTGAACTACCACATAAGGCAGCTGTATCATTACTGAGCATATTATCAAAGGACTCTATGTTTCTACAGAGACATTTGTACATACATGTTCATTGCAGCTACATTCACAAGAGCAAGGAAATTAAATTAGCCTATATTTTTATCGCCTGATAAACAAAAATAAAAGTGCTATATATATGCATATGTATCATGAAACACTGAAATTTTGAAATTTGAATTTTCTTATGAATGAATGGAGCTGGAAAATATTGCAGTTCTATTACCCAGAATGAAGTATGTGGATACTAGCACTGAACTTCCAGATTTGGGTATTATAATTATTAATGCTTGCAACAGTTTGAAAACTAGAAAGGAACCACTTTATGTGCCATGAAAGGAGGACATTAAAGAAAGAGCATAAGAGAACGTATGAGGTGAGAATGTAAAAAGGGGAATAAAGGAGGGGAAAGTCCAAGGGAAAGAGAAATAAGGAAATAGAGTACAGAATATGGTGCGGAAGGAATAAATAGCATTAAGGATGATTAATACAGACATACAGAAATCTTGTATATGATAAATTCATCTGAAAGCAGAAGTTAGAAATGGAAAAAATATATCCTATACAAGGTTATAAGAAGGGAAGCTTCCCAGAAGAGATGCTATTGCAAGAAGTTGTCAGAAATTAAATGAAATTGTCAGAACTAGGTATGTGACACCTGTTAATGAGGTATTTGCTCAGAGGGTATTCACAATGTTTCAAAACTATATAGTGTTTTGCTTGCCTTCAAGAAACAAAGACAACAAGATAGAAAGAGTCTATTGTTACAGACATCACAATGCTGAACACAGCACATGGGGAAATCAAGTTGGAACTGATCTAAAAGCTTCATCTGAACTGAACAGCTTTTATATATCCAGAAAGTAGTACATAGAGTGCTGGGGGAGTAAAGCAAGTCTAGTCTCACCTATCTGAAAATGCTGTTAGCTATAATAACAGCTCCCTCTCCTTGTCATAAGGATAATAGGTACAAAAATAATTAGTGCAAAAAAATCTCATGAAAGATATGGGGTAACTAGCCACTTCCTGGTTGTATTTAGGACTTGCTTTTAAGCATGAATTAAAAGCATGATACTGAAAAGCAGGTCAAGAACCTGTGAATGGTAAAGTCTTAGGTCCTAGGATGGAACAAACTACTAAAGGATACCAAACTACCATCTAATCACTTAGCATTAGAGCAACACTCAGTCTCTACCAAGAAGTTTTCCTTTTCAGTAGAACATGTTTTTAATGTTGAAAACTTCACAGTAGAGGAAATTGCAGAGAGTGGCTCAAGAAATAACACTCCTCCCTGAGAGTTTATTGAAGATTGATGCAGGATGGAGGAAGGGTGATTATCATCTCTAATTTCATACTTACTCATTAGCATCCATGATCTTTCCCAGTGCATGGACCACGGCAGGCACATGTCCACAACCAGCAACCCAGATGCAGTTCAGTGGGCCAGACATGAAGATAAATAAGAAAGTAGGAGAAAAATGGGTTGAAAAGCAGGATTACAGTGGGAAAAGAAGAAGAAATGGATTGAGCAATAAGATAAAATGGCATTATTTCATTGTATTCATGTATGAAACTGCTAATGAATATAGATAAAAGAAACTGAAAGCAAAATATATACGTCCTTGTCCTGTAGTTGTTTTTAAAAGAAAATGTTCATCTTTCTACTATTTCCATATTCATTTTGAGCTCATCACATGTGCCTCTATTATTCTGAAATAACTCTCTCTATACCTAATTTGTCGAGAGAAAATTTTAGCATAAGTGATGAATTTAGATTGCTTATAACACTATGTAAATGAGGGCACATTCATGACATGTGAAGATGACACCTCTCTGATTTGCATTAAACTTTCTGGTTTCATGGCTGTCTTATGTTAATTGAATTTTATTTATTGTAAAAAAGATGAAATTCAAATTTTTATAAACCTAAGCTTTATATAGAAATTATTTGATTTAAACATTTGTTAAGAATGTTGATGGGATGTCAAGTGTTAGATAATAAAGCATTTAACATATTTTATATATATTCAAAATATAAAATGATACAATAAACACCTTATATCGTCTCACTCACCTCCTTTCACCTAAGAACTGTTTTCTCAATGCAGTGAGGTTGAACAGAGCCTCTCTAATTCTGATGTGAAAGGAACCTCATCTCTTGGCACCTTACTTTTTTCTTCTATGACGCATATACATACAACAGGATCCATCAGATTTGTTGTGTCTTGGAGCAGGAATGCATGAGTTACATAGGGAATGTGGTACACGTGTTACATAGCTGGCATGGCAGTAAGCGTTGAGAGTTAACACTTCAAATCTGAGACCTGTGGATATACCTTTAAAGTACTTATCTAAATCAGATTTCTGGCAATCAATAGAGATTTTATCTATATATGATTTTATGATTGATCTAGGAAATCACAGCTTCTCATGGATGAAAACATTTTGCAAACAGATGGATAGAAGAGAGAGAGAGAGAGAGAGAGAGCATAGGAATTTGGCAGACTGACAAATGATGCAGGTAATGAACATGCAGTATTGCTTCTGTCCCTCTCTCAGCTCTTGAGTGTGGGCAGAAGTTGTTTAGTTCCTTTGCTTCTCCTGCCTATTCACTTGCTATCATGCTCAAGTGTAACCTATAATAATAAGCTTAATTGATTGGATTAGGATTTAATGTAACAGAATATGACTTTAGACAGTCAATGTAGGACTTAGCAAATATTCATCTTACACAGTTCTCATATTACATCTATGTTATATAGGACAAATTATCTATCCAAAATATGAAATTGGGCATGTTTCTCCAGAGTGGTGTGCCAAGCCATACTTTAGTTTATCTAATGTTATGTCGATGTCAAGTGGTTAAAACTTATTTTTGTTGGAACATTGTATGTGGGTGTGTTTTTAATTTAAAAACAAGCAATTTGCATATTACAGGGGTTGAGACACATCTAAACAAATATTTGTAGATTTCGATACAAATAGGTGAAACGGTACAGCTGCTAATCTCAGCTTGCATGTACTGCAGAACTAACAGATGAGAAGATCAATAACAGCAGTGATTATTGACTGAAACCTGTAGATGATAACAGAAGGGATAACTATTTCAGTCTGACATAGGGAAATCTTTACAGAAAGCATAGTACCTGAGCTAAAGTGCAGAGGACGAGAGAGATTTATTCACACTAAAAAAAAAAAAAATCAAAGAGAGTCTGTTGCAGTAGAAATATCTTCACAATATGACATAATGAGTAGGTATTCTTGTATCAGGTTGAGCTTGACTGTGACCTTATATAAATCAGGGAAGAAGCTCACTATCATTTGTACTTACATTTAATTTGATTAATTTGAATTAATTGTATTTAGTCAGCAAATAGGATTAGATGGTAGAGCAATTGCATTCTAAGAAGGCTCCAAAGATGAAGGAAAAGATAGCCACAATCTTATGGCGAGACAATGGATAGCTACACATATTTCAGGTTCAAAGTGACAATTATTGTATTTGTTCATAATTTACCTTTGCTTTTTGCCCATATAATTCATAGGGAGCTGAAAGAGTGTTGTTCAGGACTGAAACTGTTTATTCTGAGGAGTTTCAAGCATGAAACTGACAGATCTTGCAGGTATGTTTCTCTCTTTGACTCCATTTCATATGACAATAGCCCTAAAACTATCATGTATGAATAAGTCAAACCCATCCAGCCCTTTCACATGAGGGAAAATATGTTTTGTAGTCACTTCCTGGCTCCCACCTACTGGGGAACTCTCCAGAGATGCAGCTTGCACTGCACTAAAGGCTGGCAGAGAAACCAAATTGGGCAAAGAGGTGAGTATGGTGGATCATCAGGGAATTGTCCACAAGAAGGCTGCAGTTTCCTTAGGACCATTTCCTGCATCCTCATGACTGACTCTGCTAACCATCCCTTTCTGTGGAATGTTCATAGAATTGGTTTAAATGGCACTGGTTTGAATGGTTTCAACTTTGAGAGCTTCTTAATAGTATCACATAGATTTCAGAAATATGATTACTTTTATTCTTTCTTGTGCTCATTGTCCCATTTCCTATCTTGTTAAATGTCAAAGGTGAGACTCTCTGTGTTCACTTTGAAAGCAAGTGCTCTCTGCTAATGCTTCGTACAGAACTGCGTTAACAAAGACTGCAAATCTCCTGAGTATGCCTGCCACTGCTGCATTGATAAGTGGGGTTGGAAGAAGCTTGATTCAGGAAGGTAAATATCATCTTGCAGGCTGCTTTTGTCCTTTGAGCTCATTCTTGAGATTCACTATCAAATGTGGCAGCTGTATAAACGGGGGATGAGAGCTCTCTGCTTGCCTTTTCTCATTGTTTGTCCTGGTTAACTGTCTTCTCTCTTATTACACACATGTCACATTAGTTGAAAGATTTTTTTCCTTCTGTCCTCTATTATTAATTATCCAGATAACCTTGGGCAACTTTCTTTCTTACCCTGTATTCATCATATTTTCTTCTTTTAATTTTTTAATGCTTTCAATTACTACTACTATTACTACTGAGTTAACCAGTCACATCAGTGAAAATAATATGAAAAAATCATAGAACATCTACCAGATAAAAAACTCAAGAAAGTGTAAATATACACACTTTTGGAGACCGTCAGTTTTTATTAAGTAATTTTGTCTTTGTAAACTACTAGGAAAATGATACATGTATATACCTAAAACTAATAAATTTCCTCAGCTTCAGAGCATAAGTGATCACAATAGATGACTGCTTCAGATTAAAGACATAGCTGCTGTCACCCTCAATACAAATATATGCTTTGTGAAATTTAATATGAATACATTTAATATGAATAAATTTCATATGAATATATAGTTTATTTGAATTTCAGTTTTAATGTAAACAAACCTTGCAGAAATAACTTTAAAAGATTTTTAATTATTGCAATAAATTATTCTACATCAGAAACATTTTAGGTTTAAGTTTCCCTGACCTATATTGTAAAATAAACTCATTTTATTATCCCTATTAATTTTGATAATGTCTATGGGATTTTACATAGCATCATATCAAATATTTTATCATACTGATACAAATTATCAAAGAGCTAAATATGATGATCAAACATTTACATTATTTTGATAGATCTAAAAGTCTAAAAGGTTGCAAGTAATTGACACTATTGGTATCATCCTAGTATGATAGCATTTATGCTGATTCACTTTCTTTCCTTAAAATGTACTGTTCACATAAGTTTTGAGCATTTTACATTAGTGAGTAAGGATACAGTTAAAATTACAGTGAAAGACATGGATTTAATTAGGCTTTTCCGAAATTAGTTTCTAGTCAGTCATCAAGATATAAGTTGAAAGACCCATGTCATTTAAGGACTCAAGAGTACTTTTTTTTTTTTTACTAAGACTTTTCCATTTATACCAACCAAAAGAGTGATTGTTCTCACACCCTTCCTGTCCACCTTCCCCTGCCTTTCCCTCCCTATAGGATTTGTGTCTTTCCCTCCCCCATTCCTCTCCTTGCCTCCCTTCCTTTCACCAATCCATCTCTCTTCCTTCCACCCTCATGCTTGTGTAGACCTCAACTTTAAGTTGTCTGCTCTAGTAGGAGCTCAGGCCTCTGTGGCAATTTAAGTCGCCCTTCTATGGGTAGACTACAGATAGGGATGCTCCTTTTTACCTGTCTAACCCTTGTCCCTAATGTTCCCACTGCTTGTAGTTATTTCTCCTGAGTTCCCTACTGGTCTATAGAGGAATATTGTTTCATATGTGACTAAAACTCAGGAACTAAATCTTTTTTTTTTTTTTCAAAAACTAAACCCTATTTATTTTTTTCTCCCATAATTTTTTTGCTTTTTTTAAAACATTTTTTATTATCTCCGCTCATACAAACTTAATAGGTAATTACAAATTACCCCATCCCTCTGCTCACCCTCCCCTCACCCGTCCCTCTCCACTACCCAGTGCCTCCCCTCCCACAATCCCCGGAGAATCCTTTAATGTGCATGCCAAACTCTCCTCTGGGTCCTCCTCTCTGATGACTTACAAGGACCCAGCGGCATTTTCCTGAACCCTTTCCTTTGTTTCCCTTAAGCATAGGAACACGGGCTGGAGAGGTGGCTCAGAGGTTAAGCCTCCGCCTTTCAGGCGGAAGGTCCTGAGTTCCAATCCCAGATCCCATGTATAGACGCCAGCGGAAGCGGGGGCGGCCTGCGCTTCTGGTCCTGGTAGGGCGGAGCCTGTGAATCCCAGGGCAGAAGGTGGTGGAGGCGTCCATGGTGGTTTCCGAATTCGTCCGTGGTTCTATACACACACACACACACACACAGATGCGTGCCCACACACATACGCACATGCGCACAGTTGAGTAAATAATAATAAAAATTAAAATTAAAAAAAAAAGCATAGGAACACTATTTTGGCTGTCAATACCTTGCCTCCAAGGATCTTGGTGCTTTTAGCAAATGCTAGACTTTGTGGGGTCATTAGTGTGTTGGACATTTGTTCAGGACATGCAAAGTCCAATTATGATTGCTTTGGCCCTAACTTGTGTGAGTGTCTTGCATATCATTGCTCCTCCCATCCTTATGCTCTTACATTCTTACCGCCCCCTCTTCCGCACCTGAGCTTCAGGATGAGGAGAGATTAGGCTGGCCTAGTTCTAGGTGGTTGATATAGAGTCTCTGAAGTTCTGAATTATGGTTTGTTGATTTTCTTTTGCGGTTTTGCTGCTCCTGCAATGCCCTTCACTCCATCCTGATGGGTATTGGATGTCACCCCCTGGCCACAGATAAAAAGCTGTTAAACTAGAGTCTTGTTATAAAAGTATATTCAAAGGTAGATGTAATAAAAGTAAGAAACCGCAGTGAGGGAGGGGTCAATCACCCATTTGTAAAATGGTTACTTATTATCTGCCAGACTATATGCCCTCCCCTTCTGGTGAGATCACACCCCCTCAGTTGTAAATGATCAGGAACAAAAAGTCTGTGAACTTAACCAGATGTCTCATTGCTTACTTGCAGTCCTTGATGGAGGCCTATTTTCTCTGCTGTAACATGGTCCCCTCTCTCCTTGTTTCTGGTGTGGCCCTCCTACCCCATCCCTCCTGAGGAACTAAATCTTAAAGTAATGAAATTTTTTAAAGCATTTCTGCATTTGATAACATTGATTAAATAAATGAAAAATTAAATACTGTTTTCTGAAGTGTGAATTTTACACAGTGTTTCAAATTTGAAATATATAATCAAATAAAATTAAAATTAGTTTTAAGAGAACTTTTTCTCTGTTGATCCCATCTGTTTTGTCTACAGATATCTATGAAGGATTAGGAAAGTGTGTTATTAGTTCTTTTATCACAATGAATTTCATGTATTCATCAATGATTTATTTTAAATAGCCTTTATTTTAACCTCCAGGTTGACATCATTTTATTGTGAAAATTTTAAGCAGAATCATATTGGCCCTCAGACGCAAATGTTCTATATGTTGTTAATCATAGAGAAATCTCATCTCACCTTAATTTTGAATCCTGGACTTTGTCCTGTAAACATTCACTGAGAAAGAGCTTGTAGCCAATTGGAATGAATATCTGCTCTTGGAAATAGCAGCACAGTATGTTTTTTTACATTCCATGGCTACATGTTTTCTGTATTTATTGAGCAATGCTGAGCTTAATAGACATCAAGTAATGGTATAAGCATATTATGGTAATAATATCTTGTTTAATGATGACTATAAGAAGGCAAAATTATGTTGAAAATTCACTAGGGATAGTAAAATGGGAAGATCCCATGAGATCATGGAACTTGTTAGAATTGCCGAAAAAGGCAGCCCTAGTTTAGGACTCAAGCACTCGGTATCTTGTTTCCAAAAAATCTTGTACTTTGTCATGGTTCTCTCACCTCCTTTTAATAGCTACCTTATAATACTGAAACTGCTTCCTCTGTCTGTAGTTCAGTCCTAAGACAGGTTACAGTTACCATGATGCCTGTCTGCAGCTTGTAGCTGAATCTTCAGGTAGATCGCCTGCTCCACTCTCAGATACTTACCACAATGCCAGGTCAGTGTCTGAGATTTTTGCAGGACATTTGAATTTACTTGGAAATGAATTCATTGTTTTCATCTTTTTCCCACCTAAATATGCCATCAGGGCTGTACTAATCTAGCTAGCTGCCTTGCTTTTTTTCAGGAATTTCAAAGAATGAGTAAAGGAAGATTCTTTCAGTATACTGGCTTCCTTTTGTATCTACATCAATCCTTGTAGTAAAAGTACATGGTTAGCACTGGAACACTTTTCAAGACAAAGGCATCTGACTGCTTTGATTCCAAAGCTTTTGTGTAAGCTCAAGTTTCCAATATTAATGATCTCCTTGAAATAAACTTGTACATGATCACTCCTAAAATTTTCTACTTATACTTCGAAAGCTTTGGTTCTAAATAAACAACTTTACCGTCCATTGAGTTAAATATTCTGAATAGACTCATCTTGGGTATCCTTATTATAGCCCTCAAATGACTAATTTATCCAAGGTCTGGTTCACAGATATGAAAAGTTGGGTTGGGGTGGTACACTGTACTTTCACACAGTGGGAAATTTGTCCTTCTAAGACAAACAAAAAAATGAACCAAAATCAAATCACAGGATGTTAAAATAAAGTTAAATGGATGGTAGATTAAATTCTCCTTTTCTGTGAATAAGAAACTTTAGATTTGGAATACAATGATCTAAAACTATCCAATATGTATCCCTAGGACACAATGCAATTTGACTAAAAGAATGCAGAAACAATAATTTTTACATTGTCAGAAAGACCCCAGAAAGTGACAATAGCAACAATTGCTTCAATAATTTGGTAGCAAATCTCCAAAGATCTTGTATTCCTGGTTAGGGCTCTCCACAGCTCCTAGGCGCCTGAATGCTTTATTAACATTTCAACCTCACGAGGTGGCTTCTTTCTATGGAGCAAAAACAAAGGCACTCAGGGATTCCAGTTCTACTCACATCTGTAGCTTCTGCTTTTGTGTAAATTTGATATTTTTGACAATACACCCTTCACTAAAAACCTTCAACAGCTTGTGTAATTATTAACATGAGTGCTGCAAACCTTTTGTACTGTACTTAAGACTTGCCAACCTTCACCGTCAGGAAAATCATGGAAAATTAAATTAGGACAATAGATGAAATAATGGATGTGAGGGCGTGAAATCCCTAAGTGCTCTGCTCATGCTGCTAATGAAGAAAGACTTTGCTCTGCTTTTCTCTCATCGTGCATGTCAGATCTCAGCCATACAAGTGCACCTCATACACAGGTTCCTTTTCATATAAGCTGCTAATGATTTCTTGAGTGGCTTTTTTAATGGAATCTATTTTAATACAGCATTTCAAAATCACCCTTACATTAACAAGACTGCTTTAAAATAGGCTAACTTTCTGAGTTTTGAGGGAGAGAGAAAGAGAGAGAGAGAGAGGAGGCTATCATATCTGCCCTGAATTTATGTGTGTGAAAGCCCTGAATTTATGTGTGTGAAAGCATTTTTATGCAGTTCTCTGTTACAAGTCACACAAAATGAGTCAAACACAGCTGTAATTCTGTAAGAAGGCATTTCATGAGATGCTACAGTACTGGTTCACTAACAAAAAAGTAAGATCTTCACATAGAAACAACACAAAAAATAATTCATTTATATCAAAAATCACAAGCAAAGATTACTGAATCTCTTCCACGGAGTGATTTATTCTGTAATTTTTGCATTTATGTTATTATCTAACTAGTTATGAAAAATTACGTGAAATATATAATACTAAGAGTAGTATAATACTAAATGTGATCAATCAGTTAAGGACAATGAATTCAGTTGGATATACATATATTAATAGGAAAACTAGATAAAATTTGAGAGTTCTAATGAGAGAATATGAAAGCATTATTGAGAGTTTGGATAGGATTCATGCCTAAGAGAAGCAAAGAATCATGCAGCCCATCAAATCCATGAAATGGAAGAGACAGTTTAGTAGGTAAGGTGTTGATGGCCAAGTCTGAGACCTGAATTCAATCCTCAGAATTCAGCATTTCAGAAGGATAAACGTGATTTCTGAAACCGTTATCTTATAATATCTGTATGCCAAGACATGCATATTTAAACATTTTTTAAATTTCTCAGATGAATAAACAAATATTTTTAAAATGTTGAAAATATAGCATCCTACTGAATGTGTCCCTGTTATGATTTCCAGAGAACTTAGAAATATAAGCACACCTAGTTCTCAGACACCTGCTTTCTTTTGGATGATTGTAGATATGTTGATCATGTGCATGCACAGGACTAAAATCTAGTCCTCATGTACCTGGTAGGATAACAGTTTCTTTTTAGCGCCAAATGTTGTATAATTCTTATCTATTTCATAGATAACTACTAATATGATAACTTACTGTTCAAATACATATCTGTATTTTTATTTTTTTAATTTATTTATTCATTTGTGTGTGTGTGTGTGTGTGTGTGTGTGTGTGTGTGTGTGTATGTGTGTGTCAGAGGGCACTTTGTGTCTCTGTGGAAGCCCAAGGGTGACTTGGGGAATCATCCTGCATTGCTTCTAACTCCTTGTTGCTTCACTGTGGGATTTTCCAGACTCCGTCCACCACAAACTATAGATGTGCAGGCCCATGCCATGTCCAGTTAGAAATTTTACATGGGACCTTGAATTCAAACTCAGAATTTTCTGCTTGTGAGTCATAATATTAACCTCTGAACCATCTCTCCATCCCATATATCTTTTTATGACACCGGGTATGCAGCATAGGATGGCTTCTATCTTGTTATATAGTTAACAATATTAACTGATACTCTAGTTCCATTCTCTAAGATCTGAGACTAAAGGCATGCCTGACTATTACATTTAATTTTAAAATTAGTTATTTGGTTATTTTATGTGTATGTTCACATGCATATCGTGGTATACAGGTAGATATCAGAGTACTAAATGTGGAAATTGACTCAGCACTTCCACCATGTGGCCTCGGGGCATGGAATTTAGGCAAAGAGACTTGATGGGAAGTAACTTTAGCAACTGAACCATCATGCTAACTCCTGTTCTGATTAAAAATGTTTTGGTAAGGTTGAGGAGATGGCTCAGGGTTTAAAGCCTTTGCCTGAGCTTGGATCCCCAAATCCCGTGTAAAAAAATGTTGGGAGTATATTAAAGTGACCTGTCATTCTGGTCTTAGAAGGCAGAGCAAATCAATAGAAAGGTAGACCAATCCAGTATTATTCCAGATGTCACACTTAGACTTCCGTGGACACACAAATTTAAGTGCTTCAGGGGCCTGGAAAGGTGGCTCAGGGGTTAAACCTCTGCCTTGCAGGCAGAAGGTCCTGAGTTCGGAATCCTAGACCCCACGTATAGACGCCGGGCAGAAGCGAGGGCGGCCTGCGTTTCTGGTCCTGGTAGGGCAGAGCCTGTGAATCCCGGGGCAGAGTAAACAAGGAGGAGGTGGAGGCGTCCATGGTGGTTCCCGAATTCACCCGTGGTTCTACACACACACACACACACACACACACACACACACACAAAGAAATTAAAAAAAAATTTAAGTGCTTCAGGTATACACAACACACACACACGTATGCAAAGAAAAAAGTGTTTTACCAACTGTAAAATATTAAATTCTAACAAAACTATGTGATATTCCATGATGCTTCCATATTCATTTATATGGACTAATATTTGAACCAATTTATTTTATCCACCTCTCCAAACACCTATCAGTGTTTACAACAAGAATTCTAAAATTAAATTCTTCTCGATTTTTGAAAATGAAAAAGGTTATTATTTAGACATCTAGCTAGACTTATATGCTGTTTTCAGTACAAAGAAAGAAAAAATATTTAATTAGAACAAGGTATATTTATTTGTAAATGCTCAAATAAATGTCTCCACATAAACATAATATACTTGCATAGATCATATGCAAACACAGAACGAGAATACTCAGATGGATAAATACATGTACATATTTGTTTGTGGGCTTACACTTTAGAGCTATAGTGATATTGGAGTACAGATGCTTAATATTTCAGTAGTGCTTGTACTTACAGCTTGTGTACCATGATTGGCTTCAGAGATGTGAACTACAAAGTGATACTACATCATGAAGGATAGCCAGGACATGTCACAACATGTATAAATCCTAGATGTTGATGCTTTGTGCTAGCATTCCGTGCAACACAAATCATTTGGTTATGGAGACTTGTTCTTTACCTCTGGCGTGTGCCACCAGTGTAATACACTGTGAAGATGTTTGCATTAGGGAGGAGAGAAATTACTTTCACTCTTGAGCTTTGTTTTCCCATACATCCTACTGTTCATGTGGGAATCATGAAATAAATGTTGTGTGATCTCAGTAACATGACAGCTGTCACCTATCAAGTCCAACTCTTCTTGCCTTCCAAGTTTCTGATTTATGAAGCAAAGCATATATGAGAGGACATATTTGAAAAACACACTTCTGGCTATTTATGAAACAGCAAACTCAAAACTTAGTCACAGTTGTTTTCTTGAGGTTACACATAGAACACAAGCAGTCCTTATTTCTGAAAGCAACACAACTTCTCTGGAAATTTCAAGGTCATCATAAGGAGATAAACAGAAGTGAAAGTTCATGTATGCTCTCTAAAACAAAGCATATTAGAATGACTGAACAATAGTTGTGTGGGGCGTTGCCATTTATCACAGACCACAGCAGAGAGAAGAGCAGGAGAAATACTTTCCTATACCTTCAGGACTCTTCCCAAGTAAAATTGCATCCTTCTTTAATCCTTA
Organism: Typhlomys cinereus; assembly: GCA_023101885.1. NCBI lineage: Eukaryota > Metazoa > Chordata > Mammalia > Rodentia > Platacanthomyidae > Typhlomys > Typhlomys cinereus. The sequence continues at coordinate 625,185 of JALPQD010000232.1, read as the reverse complement.
CAAAGTTTCCTTTTCTAATGCCTAGAAATGTTTGGTTTTTCATTTCCTTCCACATCAGCATCAACATACTAGAAGCATCTAAGGAAGAGCTCCAAGTATCTCCAAATAAATCTCATGTTTCATATTTAAGAATTCTCTTTCTCCTGTAGCATGCTCCCCTCTTTCTTTGTTTTTGGCGGGGCCCTCCTTCCCTTCCCTCCTGTTTATAATCTTTGCAATTACTGTAATAATTACAGAGATTTATTTTTGAGTGTGTCACTAAGTGGGTTTGGTACTAGGATCCACCTGGCAGAGAAAATGGGCCACCATCAAGTAAAGCAAGTAAATAATGAGACATCTGGTTAAGCTCACAGACATTCCTTCCTGGTCACTTGCAACTGATGGGGTTTGGTCTCACCAGACAGGGAGGGCAAAGAGTCTAGCAGACAGAAGGTAACCATCCTGCAAATGAGAGAATGACCCCCCTCACTGCAGTCTCCTATTCTTATTCCATCTACAATTGAATCTACTCTTATAATAAGACTTTATTTTAACAACCTTTTGTCTCTGGCTAGGAGGTGATGTCCAGTACCCATCAGGATGGAGCCAAGGGCAGTGTAGGAACAGAAAACTGGAAGGAAAAAAAAAGAAAAAAAACAACAAACCATAATTCAGAGCATCAGAGACCCTATATTAATCACCAGGAACCAGGCCAGGCTAGTCTCTCCCCATCCCAAAGCTCAGGGAAATTTGTGGAAGAGGGGGCGGTAACATTGTAAGAGCCTAAAGATGGGGAGGAGCAATGATATGCAAGATATTCCACACAAGTTAGGGCCAAAGTAATCATAATAGGACTTTGAATGACCTGCGCAACATATCATTGATCCCCCAAAGGATAGCATGTATCACAGGCACTAGGATCCTTAGAGGCAAGGGATTAACACCCACAAATAGTGTACCTATACTAAAGGGGAACACAAAGAAGAGCTCTAAGCAATGCTACTGAGTCCTTACACCTCATCAGAAGAGGAGGACCCAGAGGAAAGTTTGACATGCACAGTGAAGGATGCTCCAGGAATGGTGGGGAAAGGGGGCACTGGGAGAAAGGAAAGGAGGGGGGGAAAGGGAGAGGAAAAAGGGGAGGGAGCAAGAGGATCCAGGAAGGGGTGGAGGGAGGGAGGAATGGGGTACCTATCAAGTTTGTATGAGTGGAAAAAATAAATATTAAAAAAAAAGAATTTTATCTCTCTAGAAGAATAAAGATTTTTCTCACAAAAAAATGAGCTCATGCTTTATTTTTTTCAGATAAATTCAGCATTTTTCCTCATGTGCAGTTATATTTATACTGATAAAGCAATTAGTGAACTATTCTTATTGCATTAAGCCTGATGCAGTCTTGAATTATAATTTATTTCAAACCAAATTCATTCAATCATCTTTCAAACATTTAACATTTGATTGATAGCTACAATGGTACATTAGTCATTTTTTGTCATTGCCATGAAAAAGCTTTTGACCTAAACACTTAAGGTAGGAAAGGCTTATTTTGGCTAAGGAACTGAGAGAGATTTTGGTCCATGACAGCCAGAAACACATGGAAGTAAGAATAGTTTCCCTTACGCTGGCTTCCCTTTCTGAAACAGATGAGAAATCAGAGAAAGTAGGTCAGATTTAGGAGCCGATGCAGCTTCCAGAAGGCAATATTTAGACACCTAATTCTATCATTTTCCAGGTTCTACTAATTGTTCCACAGCTCTCAAGGTAGTCAAATACTAATGTTCTTTCCTTTAAACAATAAGTCTCTATGGGCCATCCATATTCTAGCCATAATAAATAATACATAATATTCTGAAACTAATGAAACTGAACTCATGATAATTATGTGTTTTAATTTTATGGTAGAGCAGGACATTCAAAGCAACCTGAATCCATATTCCTAAGTCAGAGTCACTCATTTGGCAGCCCAAAATAAACTCCCTTATTCCCCTTTGTTAAAAAAAAAACATACATTTTTCTGTAGGCAAATTATAAATTCATTTTAAAGAGCAAATAAATCTCCAGGCTATAGATATGTTAAGGGACTCATACAGTACAGCTCACTATTATAATTTTGTTTTACAAAGCAGCTTAAAATACTATAAATTTATTATGCTCAGAACAATGGTTTTTAAGCATGGAGCCATTAACACACATGTTTAGTGACAGTATCATACATTAACAGGTGGCAAATAGAAATACTTGATTAATCATCAGATTAAAAGATAAGTGTTCAGAACATAGAGGAGGATTCTAGGTTTTAGATACAAGCTTGAATAAAAGCTAACGTTGTACTATGAAAATTGAATATGCATTTAATTTTTTATTGAAGTTTTCATCGTTCTTAATGTTAAAGCATATATTTTCTTGTCACGGTCTTATCTTTGCTGCTTTAAACTGGTGAAAAAAATCCACCTCAGAGTCTATATCAGAAGAATTTAATAAATAGCATTATATACTGTTGGAAAAGACATGAGATAGACATTATAAATGTCGATATTTACTATTATTGGCAGCTGTTGGCCAACAATGTCAATATTTTATTGAGAGTAATTATAAGTAAAATATATAAGAAGCCTTTCAGGATCCAAGAAATAGCTTTACTAACATCTTTTTTTGCTCAATCATAAAATATAAACGTTATCAAAAACACATATTAAAACTATCAATTCAATTAAAAAATTCCACTTATATTTCACTTCTCTTCTGATATCAGAACATTATTACACTATTAACACCTGACTGAATGCAATATTCACAAGCTGATGGATGATGGGTGGCAATTGCTGTAACAAAGCTTCAGAACAGCATGTTTCACAGGATACAGTATCCAATTTCCCGAAGTGACAGTTTTCAGTATCTTAATAGCAAAAAAGATAGTAAATTGTTCCCTTCATGAACGTTTTTTGGCACAAACTTTTAAAAGCAATTTTCAAGGGAGTCATCTATAATGAATGATATGGTACTTAGCGAAAGACCGGGAAACAATGTTAAGTAGTCACCAAGTGCCAAATATGACTTGACGTGACTGGTGCACTCAAGGAAAGCAGGAAAGCTTGTTGTTATATGACATGTTTTATCAAGGTGAACTTCCAGGCTTTGAACATTTCTAAATGAAAACGCTGGCATTTACCTCAAAGTTTAACCTCTTCCTACAACTGAGATAAAAAATTATTTTTGTTTTTTCTCACCAACCAAACAAAGCTTTTTGTCACTGAGAAAATTGAGTGTGGTGTGTTTTGATGAGCAGATTTCTCTGGTAGCACACATGCCTCACTCAGCACAGCCTGAAGTCACATTCCATGCTATTTCCTAAAGGCATTGCCTCCACAAGGTGAAACTCTTTCAACTATAAACTGCTCAGTATAAAATAAGTCTTGGGTCATAAAGCAAATGACTCCTATCATTTTCTTTGAGAAATAAAACAGAATGCTAGCACTTGGTCATTGATAATTCTCCTTTTACTTAACTTCCTGTTTATCCCTTACACAGCAGTAACCCCTTGAGAACCCTGTACTGTTGGGAATTCAAATTAGCACATCTAGTAAGAAGACCTATACATACATTAAAATGTAGCCAATGAAATAAATAATATATGAGAAATAGTAGCCAATGAACTTACTCTTTGATTCAGAAACTCGTTCCTGAAATTCAAGAGATTTGAAATCAGGTTTTGAAGATATGTTGCTCTCCATTTTCATTGAGGCACTGTTCACAGTAACCACATTGTGGATAAAAAAAAATCTAAGTGTGTATCAATAAAGGAATATCTGAAGAAATTGAGTCATAAATATGAGACAAAATTATACAACCTTTAAAATGAAGAAAAAAGAATTGCACAACACTAGGCTTAGATACATTTATCAGGAATGGAAAGGGAAAGCACAGTATGGGGTAACTTTAATATGTTCTAAACAGCAGCTGAGCTCATAGAAACAGAGAGTAGAGGATTCATACCAGAAGGTAGAGGCAATGTTTGGGTTGATTATCCTTAAAGTATATAAAATTTTTCTCTACATTTGGCTTTAAGATATTCTGCACAATCATAATACTAATCATTTACCATTATGCTTTTCAAAATTTCTAAAAGAGAATTTCAAATTGTATAAGGTGATAATTATCTTGCTGTGATTATTCTGTATTAAATTCCTTTTTTTATTTGATTGCTGTTTTATTACAAACTAAAACATGTACATACATACACTTATTTATATCTTTTTTTTCCACTCATACAAACTTAATAGGTACTCTGGTCCCCTCCCTCCCTCCACACCTCCCCGGAGCCCTTTGCTTCCTCCCCACTTTTCCCTTTCCTTCCCCCCCCCTCTTACTTCCAGTGTGCCCCCCCCATCCCTGGAGCATTCTTTAGTGTGAAATAAATCATTTGCATTCACATGCACATACTTAATTTCAGTCAACTTTTAGTGAAATAAACTTATTCTTTTGGGATAGAATTTGATCATAAATAAAATAGTGTGAGGCACATGAACAATTGGAAATATGTAGGAAATGCTAACACATGTGGTCAAAACTGATCATCTCTTATGGCATTTTTCTATGCATACATTCCATCGATTATAAAGTTAACATAGAATGTGTATATAATGAAGAGCTATCATGCTTGGTAGGTCAGCAAAATCATATTTTCAAAAGAAACATCATGCATTAAGGCCTCAATAAAACATTGCTATTATTGGAGAGCATTTATATCAGACATTTTTTTAAAAAATTAAATGAATAGGGAACACAGTATTTTTCAATTTTACTGAATGTTTATATTATAAATTAGTGTTACTGTTTTTATAGTATTTGAATTTAAAATATTAAACTGAGATAAGATTGATTGCTCATGGCTCTATTCTGAAATTTGTGTTGAATCTAATTAAATAGCACATGAACACAGGAAGAAAGAACTAAAATCAGAAAGTCTTCCTTATATCACTAAGTATAGAATGAACATACCAGACATGGCAACGGATGCACAAGAGTGAGCTTTAAATATCTGTCCTCTTGCAAGTGCCAATGCATTTTACATGTTTACTCTAAGCTGAGAGTATTCACCTCCCATTCTGCTCCTGAGGCATCAGGAATTTAGCAGGTAAATGAGTGAGTACCCAAGATACTTGGATACAAGGTCACTCTCGTGTTATTTCTATGAGCCCTTAAGCAAATATCTAGATGAGAGTGAAGCAAAAATCTTTCATTTGAATTGAATTTCTATTGTGGAAGACATTGGACCAAATGGTAGATATTTGGAATAAAAACTTCATTTTCTGTGTAAAATAACCCTGTGCTTCTCTACTACCTGAAAAAAATAAATCATGAGTCTACATTTTTTACTAGAAAAATATTTCCTCAATCAAAGTATGAGAGACAAAACTAAGTTTTCATTTGAATGACATAGTTTTAATTGCACTTGTTCAAATTTTAATAAGATACCAACTATAGTAGATCAGTATTTTTCAGCTATTAGCTGTTGACATGGGAAAAATATAGACTATTCAATTGCTGTAGCCACATTGCTGATGACTGGGGAGCATGCACTGATTAACATATCATCATTGAGTAAACTGACCAGAAGACAGTAAAGAGTTTAAGCTGTTGATGAAGCTTAAGTGAATCTTGTTTTCTTTCCCAGCACCATGGCTAAGTCAGATATTTCTTCACACACTTCAACCAATTTACATGATTTCCTTTAGTATCTAACATGAAATGAATAATTTGAGGAGCTTGGGTATTAATATCCACATATGCTTTCATAGCACACATAACCTAATTGCAAGCTAAAGAATCACCTCCTAAAGCAAAACCTTGATTTCCATAATCTCCTGCATCATATGTTTGTGTCTTCTTTTCATTTTACTTTTATATTTTGATATCACCATTGTTGTTGTTGTTTTGTTACTTTCATTATTGTATATATTCTTAAATAGCCTTGGCTGGAAATGAATTTACAATATGACCAATGATGGCCAGTACTCCTGGCCTGTACCTTTGAGGTTCTGAGATAATAAGTATTCAACACCAGGCTTGGCTAAGGATACATGTATCTTTATTTATTTTTCTACAGGTAGTTTTTCCTCATTTGGAAGTAATAATTTTTACTACTTGTTAAGTGTCAATATAATTGATAATCAAGTGTGAAATCAATTTTCTGAAGAAAAGTTTCAAAGAAATAAGATCATATTCTTAAAAAACTAAATTGTTCCATATGTTAAAGTTAATTTTAAAAGACAAAATAAATTTAAATTGATAAATTATATTAATAAGATTTCTGAATTAACCTAGAATATAATTAATTCTATCACTACCAAGTTTTTACATGTTGTACAACCATTTCATTTGTAATATTTAGTCTCTAATAATTATTTTTTCTTCATTAAAAATTAATTTAATTGTTAAAATGTTTCTCACCTTGGGATATTTTACTTCATTCTCAAGTTATTTTCTTTGTCATCAAGAGAAATAATAATATTAATTATTAGAGATAATATCAGAAGCCTTTTCACCATTTTCTAACTTATGCCTGTCCTCAGCTTGTTGAAGCTTTAGAATATAATCACATTTTCTTTTTATTAAATCTTCAAATTTGGTTAACTTTTTATTACATAAAAAATGTCTATGTGTACCAAATAATTGTTTAAGAATAAATTTTTGTGATTTTTTTTCCAGTGAACATTGGATCTCAGTTTCATTTTACTCACCGAGGAGGCTTTGTAAAATTTCTTTGTTAAAAGTAGTCAGGAGTGGAAAGAGCTTAATAAGTCCTTTTCCTATCCATAAATCATTTACACTTTCCAAAGACACCTGTCCATTTCCATTATCTCCATTTCCATGTTCCTCCTCCCTCAACCCTGCTTGTGTCATAATGGGGCAAATAGGGTTCTAGGCTTGACTGCTCTCACCTATAGTGTTTTGTTTGCTCTAGGTGGGTGTTTTCTGAAACACTGCTGACCTCCTACCCCTGGACAGCTGGCTTGTGAAAACCAACGGGGCTCTCTGAATACCTATGAGGTGTCCCTAGAGATGGACAGTTAATTCGCAGCACGAGCCTGAGGAAGGCAACTTAGAGGGAAACTTCTTCATAGATTGTGGCACTACCGATTCAGCTCCCACCTACTGACAAGCCTGGGGATGCCCAGACATGCCCCAGACATGTTCCAACTGAGGACCATGCCCGCAGAGGGTTGAACAACCAATAAGCAGCCACCATCTAACCTGCCCCTGCAAAGGACACCTAGTAAACAGTTAAATGACTGGTGGCTGTCCCCCGGAGGAGAGATGGCAACACCTGATTGGACCCTGACTTTATATAAGCCCAAAACGCCCTTAATGACTGAATTTGTGGCATCTCATCCACTGCTGCTTCTCACCTGATTCTGGGGGTCTGGTGGTGACCCCATCGATGGCTCGCTCATTCGCCTCCAGCCCCCCCACTCCATGGCTGGCCTGGCGGGGGATACAGCAACAATAGATGGAGAAATAAAGGTTCTAAACAGGTCAGGCAGAGTCAGGACACATTGGCAAGTGCTCGGACATAAGCTAGTTAAGGTGACAATTTTCCCATGAATCCCCTCCCCCACTTCTACATGAGGTCTATGATCAGGTGAAGATGAGTTTCCATAAGGGCTTGGAAAAATTTACCTTCGGCAGTCCTGTTCCAGCTAAACGGCTTCCACATCTTGTCTGAAGTGGTGGCCTTAGCCTGCACCTCCTCATACTCCTCTTCACTCAGTACCTGACTGTGAAGCTTATCTAAGGCAGGGCTCACAGATGTCACGCGGGTCACCAGATGTTCCCGATGGTGGTCTACAAAGTGTGCCAAGGCAGGGGAATCTGTGTTGGTTGGAGCGAATGAGGATGGTACAGGACTGATATCTCCTGTGGTCAACAATGCTTTCTATACTAAAACCAGATCCTTCTTGCTTTTCATTTGAAGTTCAATATCTGAACTCATGTTGCTGGCATAGATCTCAGAGAAGAGCTAGCATTGTCCAGGGCTCAGGTACCACAGCTCCAGCTCCTTCGGGGGTATTTTTAGCATCTCAGAACCAGTTACAATATAACAGGAGCCCAGGAAAAGGAATTCCAGTGGGGGTGGTTTGCGAATTTCACATATTTGTCTTCTTTTTCTTCATCATCAATGGCCTTGGGAATGGTGCAGTCATTAGGGATGAGATAGAGGTGGAAACGAACCCCCTCTTCTTGATTTGATAGTAAAGCATGTGGCAGAGGTGATGGGGATGAAGCACCAGGAGGCTGGGATCATTCTCTGTAGAACTCCCATCTGCGAGAACCTGGGGTTCTCCAGGACTATATAATGCTGTGCCACTTTGGCTGGCTTCTCCAGGATGATCCCCTCCTCTTTATAGTGGGCCACTTTGAAGAGGGCTTTGTCCAAATCAGAAAGCAGAATCCATTGTTGAGCCAGTGATAGGGTCAGCCATGGAGAAGTGAACTCTGTACAGGTTCCTGTCTTTGTCAACCATCTCAGTAGCCACAGGTCCCATGGAACCCCAGAAGTCATCTTCAGTCCCCAGAAGCTCTGTGTGTAGCTCCTGAAGATGACAGGTAGAGAGATGCTAGCTTTGTTACTTGTGGTAATTCTGTGTCTAATTGTAGTTTTAGCTGCTCAAGTGAGGTTATGCTATTATCCAGCTCTATAGTGTTCTCATAGTTAAGCACAGGTGTCAACTTGACTGTTGAGGTTTGAGCCTTGGGCACAGTTGTAGAGAGTTGATGGTTGAGTTAAGCCAAGAGCAAACCTGAAGGACATTGTCTAGCTGATGGGAAGACCCAGCCCATGGTGGGTGGGATTAGGCCCTGGATAAATCACAGAGAGCTGGTTGAGAGAGTTGGCATCCATCTGTATATTTGGCGAGACATGCCTGTCTGGCAAGTAAGGATTGTCCATCTCTCAGCCGTTATGGTGGCCAGTTTCCTCAGCCCAGGTGTTGGTGCGTGCTCTCCTGTCAAGCTGGACTATGAACTGTAACCAGACTGTCATAAGAAAGTAAACTCCTTGTTCCCTTAAGCTGTGTAATTGGCATTTATCAACAACCATGCAGGTGAACTGCACCGTGTCATCTCCAGTCCCAGTAAAATTCGTCCATGTACTGGAGATGAGCAGCTGTAGTTTCTCTGACTATAGGGCCCCCAGTTCCATCCTCATTTGTTCACTCAAATGATACTGGCCCAGACACAGGAGTCTAAGGACAGCAAGTGGGATGCCTGAGCCACTTACACAGCAGCCTCACACCTTGGTCACCCAGTTCATTCTTTCTCAGGTCTAGCCCAATCAGGCTGGTGCTTGTGCTAAGTACCAAGGTCAGGTACTGGCAACAGCTGAATGTCAGGCCACAGTTGCCCATCCGTAAGGTTTTCAGGCAGCAGTCAGGATGTGTCAGGGTCTCACAAATCATTTGCATTGCCAAACATCTCAGTAGATTTCCACTTAGGTCCAGCTCTTCTAATCTTATGATGATCCCAGAAGTGGAAAAGACAATCTGCCAACTGGCATTCATCAGTGAAGCCCAGCTGTACAGATGATCTCTGTCATAACTCAATATGGTTTATGGTTGTCCATTACCAGTCACCTGGAGCCTCTTTATATGAATGCAGAACTTAAGGCAGAAAATGACCACAAGGAGGTCCATATCTTTTTTATTATTAATACATTTTTATTATTATTTCAGCTCATACAAACTTAATGGGTACACCAGTTCCCTCCCTCCCTCCTCTTCCCCCCAGACCCCTTGATTCCCCTCCCCTCCCTCTCCCTCCCCATCCCCCAGTTCCTCCTGACCCAATTCCTAGAGAGTCCTTTCTTGTGCATGCCTGGCTCTCCTCTGGGCCCTCCTCTCTGATGACGTACAAGGACCCAGTGGCCTTTCCCTGAACCCTTTCCCGTGTTCCCCTTAAGTATAGTAAAACTGCTGTGGCTGCCAATCCCTTGCCTCCAAGGATCTTGGTGCCTTTAGCAGATGCTAGACTTTGTGAGGTCAATAGTATGTTGGACATTGCGCAGGGCATGTAAAGTCCAATTATGATTGCTTCAGCCCTAACTAGTATGGAGTATCTTACATATCATTGCTCCTGCCATCCTTTTGCTCTTACACTCTTACCGCCCCCTCTTCCGCAAATTTCCCTGAGCTTCAGGATGGGGAGAGATTAGTCTGGCCTAGTTCTAGGTGGCTGATATAGAGTCTCTGAAGTTCTGGATTGTGGTTTGTTGATTTTCTTTTGCATTTTTGCTGCTCCTGCAATGCCCTTCACTTCATCCTGGTGGACATTGAATGTTACCCCCTGGCCAGAGACAAAAAGCTGTTAAACTAGAGTCTTATGATAAAAGCACATTCAATGGTAGATGTAATAAAAGTGGGAAACCACAGTGAGGGAGGGGACTATCACCCATTTGCAAAATGGTTACTTTTTATCTGCCAGACTATATGCCCTCCCCTTCTGGTGAGATCATACCCCATCAGTTGTAAATGATCAGGAAGGAAAGTCTGTGAACTTAATCAGATGTCTCCTTACTTATTTGAGTCCTTGATGGAGGCCTATTTTCTCTGTTGTAGCGTGGTCCCCTCTCTCCTTGTGTCTGGTGTGGCCCTCCAACCCCATCCCTCCTGTTCATAATCCTTGCAATTACTGTATTACATAGGTTTACCTTTGAGTGTCTCAATGTGGGCTGAGTGAGTTTGGTACTAGGAGCCACCTATTAGGGAGTACATAGGGCGCTTAACTTTCTGGGTCTGGGATACTTCACTTAATATAATTGTTTCTAATTACATCCATTTCCCAGCAAATTCCAGTAATTCATCATTTTTGATGGCTGAGTAGTACTCCATTGTATAGATATACCACTTTTCCTTATCCATTCGTCAACTGTTGAACATTTGGGTTGATTCCATGACTTTGCTATTGTAAACAGGGCTGCTATAAACATGGTCGTGCTTGTGCTATCAAGGTGAACCTCTGCTGTATGGGGGGTTATTCCCAAAAGTGGAATAGCTGGGTCATATGGCATTTCAATCTTTAATTTCTTTACGAATCTCCAGACGGCTCGCCAGAGTGGCTGTATGAGCCTGCATTCCCACCAGCAATGTAGGAGAGTTCCCCTCTCTCCACATCCTCTCCAACATTTCTTATTGTTTGTATTGTGGATTTTTGCCTTCCTGACCGGGGTGAGATGATATCTCAGGGAAGTTTTGATTTGCATTTCCCTGATGGCTAAAGAAGTGGAGCATTTTTGAAGATATTTGTTAGACATTTTAATTTCATCCCTGGTAAAATTTATTTTAAGTTCCAGGGCCCATTTTTTAATTGGGCCATTGTTTTCCTTGGAGTTTAGTTTTCTAAGTTCTTTGTGCACTCTGGATAATAGAGCTCTATCAGATATGTGGTTCATGAAGATTTTCTCCCATTCTGTGGGTTGCCTTTGAGCTCCTGTGACAATCTCTTTATCTGAACAGAAGATCTTTAATTTCACAATGTTCCAACTGTTGAGAGTTGGTAGCAGTGACTGTGCCATTGGATGTCTGTTTAGGAAATGTTGGCCTAGCCCAATCAGCTTGAGGGAGTTCCCTATTCTTTCAACTATGGTTTTTATAGTCTCTGGCCTGATATCAAGGTCCTTGATCCATTTGGAATTAAGTCTTGTACATGGTGACAAGTATGGGTCCAGCTTTAATCTTCTGCATGTGGAGATCCAGTTTTGCCAGCACCATTTGTTGAAGATGCTGTTCTTTTTCCATTGGATTCTTTGGGCCCCTTTTGTATTTTTGTGGGCTTATATCTGGGTCTTCAACACTTATCCATTGATCTGTGTGTCTATTTTGGAGCCAGTACCAGGCTGTTTTTATAACTATGAATTTGTAGTATAGACTAAGGTTTGGTATGGTAATACCTCAAGCAGTGTTTTTGTTACTCAGGATTGTCTTTGCTATCCTGGGTCTTTTGTGCTTCCATATGAATTTTCAGATTATTTGGTCAACTTCTTTAAAGAATTGCTTTGGGATTTTTTGTATCATTGTTTCTATAGCCTTGGTAGGGGTCATTTTACTGTTGATGCTGCAATCAGGAACATGGGAACTTTCCACCTTCTGATGTCTTCCAATTTCTGTCTTACGGTTTAAAGTTTATGAAAGCTTTTCCTCCTTGGTTAGGTTTCAAAGGTATTTCATTTTTTTAGGGCTATATAAATGGGAGTTTTTTCAAGGCTTTTTATCCTTTCATTCTGGTATAGAGGAAGGCCTTGATTTTCACATTATGTTGTATCCTGCAACCCTGCTGAATTCCAATTAGGTCCAGGAGCTTCCTGGTGGAGGAGGGGATCCCTCAGTAAAGAGCGGTCAGCTGCAATAGGGTGCTTGAATTCTTCCTGCATTTGATCCCGCGTATGTCCCGTTCTGTCTTCTGTCTTGAATCTCATACAGACAGTGGAATAACCTCAAAAGATGTGGGGGTTGGAGATAGACCTCAGACCATGTCCTTAACAAGAGCTCTCACCTCATGTCCAAAGACATCTGGCAATTGAAAATCTTCTCTCTCTCACTCCTGGTTCAGTTAAAAGACCAAATAGGAAGCACATGGTTGGGGTCTTACACCATCCATACCTTTCTAGAAACCTTTCTACAATTCTGAAGCTTTCAAATCTGCCTCTTCTTTTCTTGTTTAACGCCAAGGCTAAAGACATTGCCGCAAAGAACTCCTGAAGAAACAGGTGAGGGAAACTGTACAGTGGAAAGTAGGGGTACTTTTGAAGGATACCCATCTTCAGAAAGGGGGCTATGACAGCCTCATCTAAGCCATGTTTCCTCAGATCTCTTGGACTGAACAGAGTCTTTCTTTAGCAGATCCCTACAAAAGCCAGTGAGCAGAGTCCTATGAGCTGAGTCGCCAGTGGTTGAGCTTGGAGAGCATTTAGAGCCTGGGAAAGGTAGTAAAGGGCTGTGGAAAGGCTTTGTAGGCTGAGGGAGAGGTCTTCCCCTTAGTTCATCTGCTGCTTCAGACAGGTGCAGACCAGCCAGGAAACCCAGGGGACCAGACACAAGATTTGATTCAGCCAAGGTAAAAGCTTCAGATGCTTGGCGTTCCTTTGAAATAGTTATAGAAATATTCTTTCCAACAGGACTCAGGAAATCCCAAGACTTCCACCCAGCGAGCCTGCCCCAAAAAATGAATGAACTTCTGTAGAGCCCAAGCACAAGTTGTGATCAGCAAGGAAGCCTCAAAAAGTGTGGATTTTCCCAGCAAAGTGCCCAGCAATGCATGCACTGGCTGCTGCTGGCTCCAGTGCTCACAGACCTCTGGATTTTGACCCTCCAGGACCCATTCTGGCTTATCCACACCATCCAAGATGAAGAGCAGTTTCTCTGGCTGAGATATTATCTGCCCCATGGGAGTTTTGGAACCAGCATCATCATTCGTGATGACCTCAGCCAGACTCGGTGGTTTGCACTGGGCCAGCTCTCTGCAGTTGAAGTAGAAGACATGTTGGAAGCAATCTCTAAAGAGCTGGCCTTCCTCCCAGGCTTTCCTCACCTGCCTGGCCAGCGTGGACTTCCCAATTTCAGCAGCCCCATATAGTATGACTATTTGAGGTTCTTTCTGTTTGCCCATGTGCGGATCAAATAGTCTTGTATTTCAATCAGGTGTCCCCTATCCTGTGCTACATCCAGGTGTCAGCCTTCCCTGTCCAGGGGCTGCAAGATTCTAGGAGGTTTTTGTAGAAGTAGCAGGTGTGCGAATTTTTGGAACAAATCCTTATTTTTCCAGAACTGTGTGAGGCAAAGCTCTTCCCTTCTCTGGTTTTGATATCTTTCTGTTCTGTCTTGGATGGACTGTGGAAAAACATGAATGATGTGCCAAAGCTTCAATAGGCAACCAGATCCCAAGAGATTTTTGCTTGCTTGGCTCTGAACTGGCATCAGGTGGAAGTTTCTGGGCACCAGACACTGCTACTGATGTTGAGAAACTGGGAGACTACGAGCCTATCACTCATAGTTTGACATACTTCTCTATCCAGGCCTCAGTGCACAGCTCCTTTAGGCCCATCTGCTCCTGACACATGAAAGGCCAGATTCCAGACAGTCTGCTCCTCATACTGAGCCACCAGATAGGAGGCCACCTCCATGACACTTCTCTTTTTTAACTGACTTTTTGTAATTGTGAAGAAGCTATCGCCAGATACTTTTGTGGACAGCAGAAGCTGGAACTCCTTCAATTCTTTCTTTGAGAGTCGCTCCAAGTAATGGATCAGAAGATGCTGGATTCCACTGGAAATCTCTAGTCCTCTGAGGTAAGTGTGACAAAGCCCATCTCCAGCTTTGTCCAGGCAGCCATTCCATTTCCTCCATGAAAGTTTATTTTCCCTCTCTGGAATGTTTTATATTCCTCAGCTTCTTCCTTCTATTAGGATCTGTGCCCCTGAGATCAACACATTAGTGGCAGCCCTGTCCATCTCCATTGTCTTCATATCTGCACCCCTCCAGCTCTGTTTATCTCCTGATAGCATAGGCAGAGCTCTAGGTTCAGCTGTTCTGCTCTGAATAGTCTTGCCTGCTGTAGATGGATGTTTTCTGAGATGCCTTCATCCCACATGGAGAGTTGGCCTGACCATGAAGCTTGTCCAAGACAAGATCTACTGGTGTCACTTGAGCCATAAGATGGGCTTGATGATTGTCCAAAAAGTGTAGTGAAACAGGAGTATCTGAGAAGAAGTGTGTCCTCCCTGGACCACAAGTGTTCTATTCTACTCTAACAGTTATTTTCTTTTCTGCTTATTGGAAGAAATATTGGGCTATCATTTATGATCTTTGAGAGGTAACTTATACCAATCGTATGTTAGAATAAACTATGTTATATAAAAATTTTAGCCTTCTAAAGATTAGTCTTTAAGAAAACGTTATTTCAGAAGAAATACATGAACAAAATAGCAATAAACCAGTTTAATAAACCCATAAAAATGACAATATCCAATTTATTATCCTAGCAATATGTAAATAATCAAATTTTGGAGATTATTCACAGGCTTTTGACAAAGACTCGTATTTATCAAGAAAGTAAAATTCTTTCAAAGTTATAAGCTAAAATGACCTATGTATATCAATATTATTAACTTTGAAAAGTAGTGTTGTGAATTATTTACCTGTCAGAAATCAAATATAACCAAAAATGAGATGGAGGAGATTTTATTAAGATGGTCTCAAGAAAAATATTTGTGAAACAATCTGTCTATAAAATAATATACCAATAGATGGTATAAAATGTTTAAATTTACATCCTTGAAAGAATTTCAATATGAATATGAACCTAGTTAAGGTACTGCAGGGGGACTATTTGTTTGTCCACGCTAAAGTTATACATATGATTCTTAGTTTTGAGATTATGTAGATTCATTATTACAATATGGTTTTAATAGGGTCAGAATTAGGGCTGGTGTGTAGAACAGGTTGAGATTAATGAGTCTATCATATCATATCAATTTAGCTTTCAATCGACTGGTCTTTATAGTAGGCAGTAGGAGAATTTGCTCTCTTCCTAGGTTGTTTTCTCTGATTCTTTGTTACCTGTGTAGGACAAATCCATAGTCTATGTTATACATTCTGATTCTGCAACATCAAGCCTTGCATGATTACAACTGACACATACAATGTTACTCATAGAACTGAATAGGTAGCCAACCAAATAGCTGGAAATAACATTTCTACGAATTAAATTATATTTCTATAACATTTGGAGAAAAATATTGACAATAAGAAAAGTAAGTCAAAATACACAAAAGATCAGTGTAAAGAATTTGCTTAGTCAAATTGGTATGCCACAAGAGGTCTGAACTCCCACAGGAGTAGACAAGCCAGAGGGAATGATCAAACAAAATACTATAAATTATAAATTAGGAGAAAACAATGTCTGTAATCAGCAAATGACATCCAGGTTAAGTCATTTAAAGATAATGGCCACAAATTCAATCATTTAATATGTATGAGAATATATTCTACTCTTTTAGGAGTTGTCTTAATTTCATAACTTTCCTTCAACAATAAATACCTGAGCCAAGGACACTAGAGGAACAAAGGATTTTTTTAATCTTAAAATTTCAGATTACTGTCCATCACGGCATGAGTTACCAAGAGGATTTAGAAAATAATCCACCCAGCATAAAAATTCAAGATCTGGGGCTGGAGAGGTGGCTCAGGGGTTAAGCTTCTGCCTTGCAGGAGGAAGGTCCTGAGTTCGGATCCTAGACCCCACGTATAGACGCTGGGCAGAAGCGGGGGCGGCCTGCGTTTCTGGTCCTGGTGGGCGGAGCCTGTGAATCCCGGGATAGAAGGAGGTGGAGGCGTCCATGGTGGTTGGCGAATTCGTCCGTGGTTCTACACACACACATACACACACACGCACACACACACACACACACACACACACACACACACACACACATACCTACACGCACACACATACAATTGAATAAATAAAAAAAATTAAAAAAAATTCAAGATCTGAGAGAGGGGAAACGATCCATACTTTATACTTGTTCTCTTAGTTTACCAAGTTGCCAAACACCAATCCACTCTCTATCTTTATCCTCCCGTCCAAGGGGATAGATCTAACGACCAGAGTGGATACTGCATTAGTTTATTCCTTAAAGTTTCTCCCAAAGATGCATAATCCATTAAATTACTGCTGAAAATATCATGAGGGTCATATACGACTGAATTGTACACTTAAAAATGGTTCAGCTGGTACAACTGTCTTATGTGTTTTTGTTGAATTTTAAATGACACTGGATAGTTTACACAGTACCCAAAAACTGTGGAAGCTGCTGAGGGAGAGAAATATTCAACAGCCCATCATGGCATGAGATCTGTAAGTCACAATTTAAATCACCATGACAACAGGTGACCACCAGTGTAATATTAGCATGATTATCAAGAAGACAACCAACAGCTTTCTGACTGGATTCAAGACCTGTTTGTCAGAATGGTACACACCCCGGCTACTGTAAACTAGAACAAGAACCTATAAAAAAGGGAAGGAAAAAATCAATAAGGAAGACAGCTAATAAACCTATAGGTAGGAAGAGAGTACATCAAACTGCTCTGTTGGTAGCTGATATTACAGCCATAAAATGGGCACTTACAGTGGAATGGAGAGAAAAAGATCTCATATAAAATATATAGCAGTTTACCCAATTTTGAGTAAAACATTAGAAGATACTATAATTACTTATTTCCATACAACTGTGTGCATAACTTAAGCTTGTTTTAGACTTCATTACTAAACAGATTTTTATAATTCTGAAGCTGAAAGTGCTTTCCACACAAATATGAGGAGCTGAGCTTAATCCCCAAAATCCAAGCTAAACAGCCAGGCATGGGAGTTTGTGTTAGGAGAACCAGCCTTTTCCAACTTAAAAGAATTATCAGAGTTTTGCAGAATTTATATTAATAATAGTTATTGATGTCATTGATAAGTATTGATATTAATAATTATTAATATTAGTATTTTAAAATTGAATTATTTAAAAGGCCTAAAACTAAAAATTGTCAATAAAATAAAACTTAAAAAATTAAAAAAATAAAAATAATACTGCTTTAACAGTATTGCACTAATCAGGCTTTTATGTAACTTGTAACTTGTGTTATACCAATTTTGAAAGACGGTTATAATGAAAAAATGATGACTCATTTTTGATTTATTCATAACACTTAAATTTATATAAGCCAAGAAGCCTAGTCTAACAGATTGAAGTAAATTCCATAAATGATTAGATAAATCTCATCAACGTGTATTAATTTTCAAATTTAATCTCAAAATTTTAGCATGTAATTTTTATTGAAATCTTACATGCAATTTCTTCTTAAAATCTGTGAAACTTTCACAAGACATTTTTAGTACACAATAATTGTACATCAGACTGTGAAATTCATTTTTGATGTGAAACAATATTAGTCATCCATCACCACCTTTTGGCTCTTGTATATTGAAACACTTTGTTCCTCCAGTTACTTTATACACAGCATGGAATTATTAAATTGCTTTGAAAACATCAAAGAAGGGAAGTCTGGAACTTAACAACTGTGTCTCTAGATCAGTAAAGGAAGGTCAAAGGGGCTAATGTATTCACAAAGTACAGGAAAGGGCACACTGAAGGGGATTCACTTAATCCTCAGACCCAAATAATCATTAGCAATGGTGATGAATAAAGTCAAATCTTCAATGACTACAGGGTGAGCACTATATTTACTCAGATTATAAAGTGTAGAAGGAAACTATCAAGCTCTATTCTGGTAATGTACATGAAGGATGAAATCCCTAATTCCTTACTCTCAGATATTCTTGGTTGCATTGTATAATGCTTTATCTTTAAATTCCAATTTCTCTTTGCCTCACTGTTTATTCAAGGGTGATAATTTATGTGAAATTATCTGAATGAAAAAGTATTAATTAATTTAATATTTGTCTCAGTGATCATTTATGGAGGATATCATATAGTCATGAAGAATTTGGACTATAGTATATTTGTACTATAATTATTTACAAAGATGCCACCATTGTTTTTAAAAATCTAGTTTTGAAATATTCAATCACAAAAATATTTAATGGGATTACTAAAAACTATGACATCAACATTAATTACATCTTGCCATTTTTATAAACTGAAACAAAAATGAATCATTTGACAAATTATCTTTGGACTTCTGTAAAAGCACTTATTTTCTTCTGTTCAATATAAAAAACATACTAATGAACACATCACTTATAGGTACACTATACCTTTAAATGGTAATGTCATAATAATATACAATCATAGGCTTTTTTACTTTAAAATACATACCTAGTCTTCACAAAATTTCTTTTAAAAATCTAGGTTATAACATACAGCTTAATGAAGCTATCTCTGGTGTGAGTGTATGTTTGTGGTGTGGTGTATGTTTCCTTTCAGATATGGAATAAATATTTAATAGCCTAAAATGGTCACTAATCTAAATTCAAGATTTGTATATTGATCTTTCAGCTAAAATGCTATTAATTCAAATAATTTCCCAAGGTTCAGTTTTCTCAAAGAATTTCATGCTATACATCCAGATAACATTCACAATAGTTAAAGCAAATTAACTGAATACTCTTCATTTAGTTCATCAGTAATGAAGATTAACCGCTATCTGAGGTCAGGCTCTGCCTTGGGTAAAATGACAAAGTGGGACAAGAGCATCCACAATCCATGATCCTCTTCCATTCCCTTGAAACCCTTCTTTCTGACTTATCTCATTGACCCCTGATTCCACTGTCCTGAATAGCTAGCTCTTCCTTGCCTCCTTTAGAAAGCCCTTTGCCTCACCAGAACCAACATATTTGCTTCATGCTTTAATCCTGTCATTCTCCCCTTTATCAATATTTAATATATATTATATATTAGCTGTCAATTTGAATACAAACAGCAAAATTACATTAACAAAAATGGAAATGTCTGTCAAGTTTGAGATCAGTTCTGAATGCATTTATGAAGAATTTTAAATATGAGTAACAATTTAGGAAAAATTCTCTTCAGCACTTTAAAATATCTAGGGATAGTACAAACATATTTTCAAAAGTATAAGCCTTCCACTGTACTTATAATTAAGATCTATATGCCTTTCCTATGGAAAATCATTCCAATTTATGTTCTAATTTTTACACACAATTTTTCCACTGCTTGACCATGAAACAAGAAAACTGTATCACCATATGTGTATTTTTATAACTTCACATGTGTCTACTGCTTGGATTTTCAAGAGCACAGTAAAACATTTGGATTTTGATTAAATTTACCATGTCCTCTGTTACTGAGACTATATTTGGCAAGCCATGTGACTCAATGTCTTTCTAGTTGTTTTAAGGATATAGTTACAATGAATTACAAAGCATTTGGACATGACTTTTGTAATTGATAAAATATATGAAAGAAAGATTATCTCAATTAAAACTGTATTTTTACTGCTAATTACCAGTATCTTAGAGTAGCAATCAGGAAATTGGTTTAGCAAGAACATTCATTAAAAGTTACACATGCTTTCCTACACTAATGTTGGATTTAGGGAATATACATGGTAATACACATGTTTAAGGTTTCATAACAATTATGACTTAAAATTCCATCCTATATCCTCCCTTTTTTCACAACACCTTTGACTGAAAAGCAAAATGAATGAATATCACTTTAGATTGCTTAATCATCTAAATGGAAAATTTTGTTTTCTTTAGAAAATAAATTAGTAAAATATAGTTTTCTATAACCTTCAATATTTTATAGCTAAAAATATTTGCATCAAGTAGATTTCCTTACATAATCCGTGATTCAACACCCTTGTAAGTAAGCAAGGTGTTAAACACTTCCTTGTTGCCAGTGAAACTACACTATTTCCTAGAATATGCCCTCAATCTTCACTTGTCAAGATAAGAGTAATCAATCTCAATTCCCCATAAAATGTAATTTCCATTAGAGACAGGCAATAAACACTACCAATTTCGGGTAGCTTTAGACTTCTACAAAATAATCCTCTTTAAAAGAGACTAGGAGAAAAAAAACTTTATTTCACCACCGAGGTATTGATAAATAGAAGCAAAGAAAAGTCAGTTCATCTTCTTATCTTACTTAGATGTCTATAATTAATGTTTGCTTAGCTTCAATAAAAAGGGTCAGCACAGAAGTCAGTAATGATTGTGCTGAAGGCAAATGTAGCAACATCCACATAAAAAAGAAGATATTTGATATTAAAATTTGCTATAAAACATAATCTAACATATACTTTATTAAACACACACAAGACTAAAACAATGTATTAATTTGAGATATGACTCTTGATGTTATAATATAATATAACATAATATAATATAACATAATATAATATAACATAACATAATATAATATAACATAACATCATAACATAACATAATATAATATAATATAATATAATATAATATAATATAATATAATATAATA
This sequence comes from Typhlomys cinereus, assembly GCA_023101885.1. Taxonomy (NCBI): domain Eukaryota; kingdom Metazoa; phylum Chordata; class Mammalia; order Rodentia; family Platacanthomyidae; genus Typhlomys; species Typhlomys cinereus. Next base: position 604,181 of record JALPQD010000232.1, on the reverse strand, counting down.
TAAGCTATGTTGGATAAAAGTTGTGGCTTCTATGTTTAGGAATCCTTGTATTTATCTGGGATATAGAAACATGAACACACACAAATATACATATGTCTAAAGATTTCATTTCAAAAAGCAAAAACCTAACAAAATATAGCCATGTTGACATGCATGAATATATACCATGGTATTACCCAACATTTTTCTAAAACCATTGTCTGATTATCACTTCCTTACTGAAATTTTTGGAATATTATCTGCATTTCTTTCAGAACAAATTACGAATATTGCCTTAGAAATTTTTTTTCTTTCTCTTAAATCTTTAGTTTCTTTCAAGACAATTCTGTTTCTAAGATTCTCTCTGTCTGGGGAATTACTTCAGTGAATCAAGTGCTAAGTGAGGACTGTGTTTGGATCTCCAGTACTCATGTAAAAGCTGGGTGCCACGAAGTACTTCTATAATCCCAGCACTAAGTAAGCAAAAACAGGAAAATATCCAGAGCTTGTCGGCTAATTATCCAAGTAACCCAGTGAGCTCCAAGTTCAGTGAAAGACTCGATCTCCAAAGATCAGGTAGTGAGTGACTGAGGAAGCCACCTGACACACGTATCTGGCTCCCACAAGTCACACCTACAGATGCCTTCAAACCACCACAAGCAAAATCTTGCCTCCAACAGGAACACATATGTACATGTTTCTCTCACTGTTTCATATGCATAACTGTTAAAAGGGAAGATTGCCTTGGAAAGAAATCTGAAATTTTATGTCATAGTGGGAATGTGAATTGTCCCCCATAGATGCATGTGGTTTAGCACTTAACCCCCAACTGGTGACATTTTTTGGTAAGATAATGAAAGCTTTAAGGGATGGAGCCTTTCTGTAGAAGGAAGATGTGTTTTAGAGTAGATTGGCCTTATTCTCTCCCTTTCTCTTTTTTTCTCTTTCTTTCTCCCTCTCTCTTAGCAAATACCTTCCTTTTGGAACTGCAAGGATTTTTTTGTCCATACTCATTCTTTCTGTTTGCCTCAATTTGCTCCTCACTGTACTAATTATATTAGCTTTTTATATTCATTAATATTCATCATAGACACTTGATGCATAATAGATTTTTCTTGTTCTTCATTTCTTCCACTGAAGTCATTCAATACAGCAATTGCTGTTTGTTCACAGATTCCCAGGGGAGTTGAAAATTCCTTCAAAAACAAAGATTGTACTTCATTTATTTTACCCATATTTAGGATGACATATTACATATTTGCATGCAAGAATATATGTTTATTAAAATATTAGCTGTATCTTATTTCATAAAAATTACAAAATAATCACAATAGCAAACTGAAACATTGTATGGCATGCATTCAGTGGTTCATTTGATGTAAATGGAAAGCAAAGTTATACTGTACAAATTTGCACTGTTTTGATTCTTAGATATTGTTTCCATTGTATTCATTTCAAGTTAAATTTATTACTGTAGAAAAGTAACACTTTTATTTGAGTAGGCTTAGTGTTACTTTAAAATTTTTATATACAATATATTCCACTTAAAAATATTTATATGCCAAAATCAGACCAACTTAATCTTCCCATCCTAAGGCTCTGGGAACCACACACTGATAATGTAAGAACCTAAAGATGATAAGGTTCACCTTTGAAAAAAACATTCCACTCAAGACAGGATTACTGCATCTAGGAACTCACTACAGTGAGACTTGTCCTTACCAGACCTGCATAATGACTGATATATCAACATGCCCCTGTCGAATATCAAGGAACTCAAGAAAGATAAGATTATAACAGTGGAATCCTTGGGGACTGAAGCTGGATGAGTGAAGGGAAATGCCTCTAACAGTGGGGTGACCCAAGGAGAGGCAGTTTTGTATGCCTTAGCAGCCTGAACCTCCACAGGAGTAGATAGGCCAGGGGCAACCCTGGGATCCATACAAGCAGACAGGCAGGAAGGTGGGATTGATGGAGGTATAGGAGAGAGAAACAATGGAAGGAATCAGGAATAAGCACTCAATATGCTTGCAAAAGTAGAAAAAAAATTTTAAAGTGTATACAGTCTGTAGGGAGCCCTGTGTTTCATGAAGGTAGATGGGCAAGAGGGTGCGAGGGAGTGTGATAGATTAAAGAAGGGAGGGAAAGGTGGGAGGGGGGTGGAAGGAAGCAGGAATGAGTATTCAATATGCTTGTAAAACAAGAAAAATAAAAAAACTTAAAAATATTTCTATGCATCATAAATGTGATAAATTCCCTTCCCCCACTCGGCCGCCGGGAGGCGTACTGTCCAGCCGGGCCTCACCACGACCTAGGTAAACTCCATCCCCGCCCACCCCCAGAATACCAGGCAGCCCAAGGGACCCAGCTCCTCCCATCATCCAGCCGGAACCGCTGCTCAGAGCCTGGAAGGAGATCACCCCCCTGCACCTGGCCCCGCCCCAGCTCCCCGAGGTTAAATAGCACCCCGCCAACGCCCCATCCTCCTTCCCCCACTTCGCCACCCGGGACCCACGTGGTCCAGCCTGGATGCACCTCGATCTAGGTAAGCTCCGTCCTTGCCCACCCCCAGAACCCCAAGCCAAATAATTCAGTTTAGCGAAAAACACACAGAAATTGAAAGAAGATCTTAAGAGTCAAAACGACAATGCCAAAGTCAAAGTGCAAATCCATGAGAAACAACACTTAAGTAAACAAATCTCCGACTGAAGGAATTAACCCCATAATGTTAGACTCCAACCAGAACAAACCCATGGAAAATGGCCAAGAAGGCCTGACCCAGGATAACGACTTTCAAAATATGATCATTACCATGTCCAATACTATGAAAGAGGAAATCCGGGAGGAATTAAATAATTGAATCAATGTCTTTGAAGAGGAACACAACAGACACTTGGAGGAGTTGAGAAAAACAGTGCAAGAAACAAAAAACTGGCATAGAGCAGTTAAAGCAGACTCAAGCAAAGTTTAAAACTGAGCTAAAAGACAAGTTATCTTCAACCCAGAACTCGACAGAGAGTCTTTTTTATAATATTTTTTTAATTTTTTATTAGTTATTCAATTGTGTGTCAGCGTGCATGTGTGTATATATGTGTGTGTAGAACCACAGACGAATTCGGGAACCGCCATGGACCACCTCCACCTCCTTGTTTACTATGCCCAGGGATTCACAGGCTCTGCCCTACCAGTACTAGAAGTGCAGGCCACGCCCATTGCTGCCCGGAGTCTATACCTGGGTCTAGGATCCGAACTCAGGACCTACCACCTGCAAGGTGGTGGCTTAACCCCTGAGCTACCTCTCCGACCCCCACAGAGAGTCTTATCAGCAGAACTAATGAAGCAGAAAACAGAATTTCAGACCTTGAAGATAAAGTGGGAGTACTAACCAGCTCAATGGAAGAGACTGTTAAAGCCAAAAAGATACTTGAGAGAAATATCCAGGAGATATGGGACACCCTGAAGAAGCCTAACATGAGTATTCATGGAATACCAGAGCAAGAATCTCAAAATACCACCCCTGAGGAACTTTTTCAAACGATCATCAAGGAAAACGTTCCTCATCTAAAAAAAGAGAGGCCCATCCATATACAAGAGGCATTCCGCACCCCAAACAGATATGAACAAAACAAATAGTTTTGGCAAATAATAGTTAAAACACTCCACATTTAAGATAAAGAACTGGTGCTGAGAGCTTCAAGGGAGAAAAAACAAGGCACTTTAAAAAGTAAACCTATTAAAATAACAAATGACTTCTCAGTCGAAACAGTAAAAGCAGAAGAGCGTGGAGAGACATACTTCAAGTATTGAATGAGCAAAAATGTCAACCCAGGCTGATTTACCCTGCAAAACTATCCGTCATGATTAAGGGAGAAAAAAAAATCTTCCAGCAAAAAGACAACTTGAAGGGATACATGTCCACCAAACCAGGGCTTCAAAAAATGCTAGAAATGATACTCAAGCCTGAAGAAAAAAACAGGCATATCCAGTAGAACAGAAGGCAAGTATAGCACCATTAAAAGCAAAGCAATATACTTATAAAAACTACTAAACATAATAAATGTCTGGAATTAAAAATAGTTTCTCCATTATAACACTAAATGTTAATGGAATTAATTCACCGATCAAGAGACACAGATTACAAACTTGGATAAAAAATCACAATCCATCAATCTGCTGCCTGCAGGAAACCCATCTCACCACAAAAGATAGGCATGCCCTAATAATAAAAGGCTGGTAAACAATTCGACAAGCTAATGGAAGCAGAAAACAGGTAGGGGTAGCCATTATGATATCAGACAAAGTGGACTTCAAACCAAAGAAAAATATAAGAGACACGGATGGATACTACATTTTAGTCACAGGTACAATTCACCAGGAACACTTCACAATACTGAACATATATGCACCCAAAACGGGCCCCTCCACATTCATTAAGAAAACCCTACAGCGTCTAAAGCAAGAAATCAACCCCCAAACAAAAATTCTTGGGGACTTCAACACCGCCCTCTCAACATGGGATAGATCAACAGGTCAAAAGCTTAACAGAGACACTTTGGAACTTAATCAAACCCTGAAAGAAATGGACCTTACAGATCTCTATCGAACTTTTCACCCACGCACCAAAGAATACACATTTTTCTCAGCAGCACATGGAACTTTCTCCAAAATAGATCACATATTGGGCCACAAAACGAATCTACACATATACAAAAAAGTTGAAATTCTAACCTGTACCCCGTCAGACCACCATGGCCTAAAGCTGGACATCCACAACACATCAAACAAGAGAAAATACACTAACTCGTGGAAACTTAACAATATGATGCTGAATGAGAACTGGATTCAGGAAGAAATTAAAAAGGAAATTCAATATTTCTGGAAAGCGAATGATAAGAAAATACAACTTACCAAAATCTTTGGGACACAATGAAAGCTGTTCTAAGAGGTAAGTTCATAGCTCTTAATGCCTACATCAAAAAAATGGAAACATCAGAAATACACAAATTAACAATGCAGCCTAAAGCCTTAGAGACACTAGAGCAATCCAATCCCAAAAGCAGTAGAAGGGAGGAGATTAGCAAAATAAGGGGAGAAATATCTGAAATCGAGATTAAGAAAACGATAGAAAAAATCAACCAGTGAAAAAGCTGGTTCTTTGAAAAAATCAATAAGATTGATACACCCCTAGCTAAACTAACCAAAAGCAAGAGAGAGAAAGCCCAAATTAACAAAATTAGAAATGAACATGGCGTTATCACCACTGATACCCAAGAAATTCAGAGATTATAAGATCATATTTCAAAAACTTATACTCTGTGAAGTTTGACAACACAAAAGAGATGGATGAATTTCTAAGTAAACACAACTTACCTAAATTGAATCAGGAAGTTGTGAATTATTTAAATAGTCCTATAACATATCAGGAAATTGAGAAAGTAATCTCCAATCTTCCCAGCAAAAAATGTCCTGGACCAGATGGATTCAGCACAGAGTTCTACCAGACATTTAAGGAGTTAATAACACCAATACTCCTTAAACTGTTCCATCAAATAGCAAAGGAAGGAACACTACCAAATTCCTTCTATGAAGCTAATATCGTTTTAATCCCAAAACCTAACAAGGATGCACGTTAAAAAAAAAAAAAAAAAAACTATAGGCCAATCTCTCTGATGAACACAGACGCAAAGATTCTCAACAAAGTCTTAGCAAATCGGATTCAAAAACATAGCAAAAAGATCATTCACGGGGATCAAGTAGGCGTCATCCCTGTCACACAAGGTTGGTTCAATATACGCAAATCAACAAATGTAATTCATCGTGTAAACCAGTCAAAAATCCAAGACCACATGATACTCTCGATAGATGCAGAAAAAGCTTTTGACAAGATCCAACAGCCTTTTATGATCAAAACGCTAGAGACAGTAGGAGTGAAAGGATCCTTTATCAATATAACAAAAGCTGTATACAACAATCCCACAGCAATGGGGAACAATTGGAAGCATTCCCACTTCGATCAGGAAATAGATAAGGCTGTCCACTCTCACCACTTCTATTCAATATTGTACTTGAAGTCTTAGGTGAAGCCATAAGAAAAGAAAAGACATAAGAGGGATTCAAATTAGCAAGGAAGAAGTCAAGCTATCCCAATTTGCAGATGACATGATCTTATACCTGAGTGATCCCAAAAACTCCACCAGGAAGCTCCTGGAACTAATTGAGAAGTTCAGCAGGGTGGCAGGATACAAAATAAATGTGCAAAAATCAGAGGCCTTCCTACCTGCCCAGAATGAAAGAAGTGAAAAAACCTTGAGAGAAACAATCCCATTTATTATAGCCCCTAAAAAAATGAAAAGCCATGGTATAAACCTAACCAAGGAAGTAAAAGACCTTTACAATGAAAACTTTAAAAACCTAAAGAAAGAAATAGCAGAAGACACCAGAAGGTAGAAAGACCTCCCTTGTTCCTGGATTGGCAGAATCAACATCGTAAAAATGACCATCCTACCAAAGGCAATATATAAATTCAATGCTATACCAATTAAAATCCCAAAGCAATTCTTCAAAGAAGTTGCCCAATCTCAAAATTCATATGGACCCACGATAGCAAAGACAATCCTGAGTAACAAAAATACTGCTTGAGGCATTACCATACCAAACCTTAGTCTATACTACAAATCCATAGTTATAAAAACAGCCTGGTACTGGCTCCAAAATAGACGCACAGATCAATGGATAAGCATTGAAGACCCAGATATAAGCCCACAAAATTACAGCCATTTGGTCTTTGACAAAGGGGCCCAAAGAATCCAATGGAAAAAGAACAGCATCTTCAGCAAATGGTGCTGGCAAAACTGGATCTCCACATGCAGAAGATTAAAGCTGAACCCGTACTTGTCACCATGTACAAGACTTAATTCCAAATGGATCAAGGACCTTGATATAAGGCCAGAGACTATAAAAATCATAGTTGAAAGAATAGGGAACTCCCTGAAGCTGATTGGGCTAGGCCAACATTTCCTAAACAGACATCCAATGGCAGAGTCACTGCTACCAACTCTCAACAGTTGGGACATTGTGAAATTAAAGAGCTTCTGTTCAGATAAAAAGATTGTAACACAATTTCAAAGACAACCCACAGAATGGAAGAAAATCTTCACTAACCACATATCTGATAGAGGTTTACTGTCCAGAGTGCACAAAGAACTTAGAAAACTAAACACCAAGGAATCCAATGGCCCAATTAAAAAATGGGCCCTGGAACTTAAAAAAAAATTTACCAGGGATGAAATTAAAATGTCCTACAAATATCTTCAAAAATGCTCCACATCTTTAGCCATCAGGGAAATGCAAATCAAAACTTCCCTGAGATATCATTTCACCCTGGTCAGGATGGCAAAAATCCACAATACAAACAACAACAAATGCTGGAGAGGATGTGGAGAGAGGGGAACTCTCCTACATTGCTAGTAGGAATGCATGCTTATACAGCCACTCTGGCGAGCCGTCTGGAGATTCTTAAAGAAATTAAAGATTGAAATGCCATATGACCCTGCTATTCCACTTTTGGGAATAACCCCCATACAGCAGATGTTCGCCTCGATAGCACAAGCACGACCATGTTCATAGCAGCACTGTTTACAATAGCAAAGTCATGGAATCAACCCAAATATCCAACAGTTGACAAGTGGATAAGGAAACTGTGGAACATCTATACAATGGATTACTAAAAGTAATACCACAGAGCAGTAGCTCAACATGGACAACAGGGTGGTCCCAGCTAACCCAGACACTGGTTTATTTGTCCCTTAAGTTCCTTGTATGTGGCATGGCATTTCTAGGCTTGGAGATGAACTGAAGATAACTGGTGCTGGATAGAGGAGCTTTATTTTTTATTATGGCAGCTTGCCTAAAGGCTCTTACAATCTTGCCCTTTCTCTTCCTCAAGTTTCCCTGAGCTTTAGGATAGGGAAAGATTTGGCTGGTTTAGTTCCATGCAAATAATGTAGGCTTTTTTGTGTTCTGAATCATGGTTTGTTGTTATCCATTTTGCTATTCCTGTACTGCCCTTGGCTGCATCCTGATTGGTATCAAAGATCATCTCCTTTGAATATGTGATTAAGAGAGTTTGGAACTAGGATCCACTTATTACGTAGTAGATACGGCATCTAACTTTCTGTGTCTGAATCTTTCACTCAGTATAATTTCTTCTAATTAAATCCATTTCCAGGCAAATTTCATTAGTTCATCTTTTTGATGGCTGAGTAGTAATCCATTGTATAAATGTGGTACATTTATACATTATCCATTCGTCAACTGTTGGGCATTTGGGCTAATTCCATGACTTTTCTATTGTAATCAGGGCTGCAATGAACATGGTTGTGTTTGAGTCACTGTGTTAAATTGCTGCATTATGGGGGATTATTCCCAGAAGTAGTATAGCAGGGTTATATGTCATTTCAATCCTTAACTTTTTTAGAAATCACCATACTGATATCGAGAGTGGTTACATAAGCCTGCATTCCTACCAGCAGTGTATAAGAGAGTTCCCTTTTCTCCATATCCTCTCTGGCATGTGATATTGTTTATATTGTGGATTTTCATCATCCTAAGGAGAGTGAGGTGATATCTCAGAGTAGCTTTGATTTGCATTTCCCTGATAGCTAGGGATGTGGATCATGACCATCCTATCAAAAGCATTGTAAATATTCAATGCTATCCCAATAAATATTCAAGAGTAATTCTTTAAAGAAATTGACCAAACAATCTCAAAATTCATATGGAAGTACAAACGGCACAGGATAGAATAAACAATTCTGAGTAACAAAAATTGTATCACCATACCAAACCTTATTGTATACTACAAATCCAAAATAATAAAAACAGCCTGGTACTGGCTCCAAAATAGACACACAGATCAATGGATAAGGGTAGAAGACCAGATATAAGTCCACATGATTACAGACATTTGATCTTTGATAAAGGGACCAAAAATATCAATAGAAAAAGAACAGCATCTTCAACATATGGTGCTGGCAGAAGATTAAAACTGAACTCGTACTTATCACCATGCACAAAATTTAATTCCAAATGGGTCAAAGACCTCAATATTAGAACAGAGATTAAAAAAACCTTATTCGAAAGGGTGGGAAATTACTTATAACATATTGGGCTGGGCCAACCGTTCCTAAACAGAAATCCAATAGCACAATCATTAGAACCAACACTCAACAAATGGGATCTTATGAAATTAAAGAGCTTTTGTTCAGCTAAAGAGATTGTAAACCGAGCGTAAACTGAGCAAAAAGGCAACCCATAGAATGGGAGAAAATCTTCACTAACCGAATTAGAAAATGGTCCTGGCAACTCAAAAGAAAATTTCCAGGGACAAAATCAAAATGTCTAACAAATATCTTAAAAAGTGCTGCTCTATGTTTATTCTACCTGTTGTTTGTCATTGAGATGAGTCCTAGGTGTGAATTTGGCTACTTGTTTTTCATTTTGAGTACTCTGATCTAAACACAGTTAATTTTGCAAAGAGAAATGCACCATTGAACACAGATGACAATTCATCAGTTTTAAAACTTGGGGAATTTTGTCTGAAATAATGTTTTATGATAACATTTTAAATGACTTATAAATCAGTTATATTCATGTGGAGGCAAGTTTAGTTTTCTAGGCCATAATAGAAAAAAATTAATTAAATAATTGGTCATATACTTTAAGTGTTCAAGTTAGAACACAGAAAATTGAAAAACATACTAAGCAAATGGCTACATATTTATTCTTAATTTCCAGTAACACTTATTTTAATCTATTTTGAGTTAAATGGGAACATAATTACCAAGAATGTGACATATTGGTCTCTACCTCAGACCTAGACCACTGTGGACTCCCTGCTCTTCGGGGCAGACTCCCTGCTCCTCAGGTAAAGCCCTTAGCTCACACTCCAGGTGTCAGGTCATCTGTGTGCCCCACTAGCCACTCTGCCTTTTTGCCCTGGATCAGAACAAGGCAGACTCCCTGGCTCCTCAGTCCCCAGGAAGACTCACTGTTCCTCAGAATTCACCAGAGTCCAGAGAAAACCCAAGCAAGGGCTACCCCATACCATTCATCTGAGGTCTTCTAAAGTCATCCCATCATATCCTAAAATAAGTAAATCCTTTTTACCATTTTGTTCCTCTCAATTAACAGTCACTATAGTTTAATAGTAGCACAGTAGTAATACCTTCTGTAATCATAGAGAATATAAACAGGTGGGAAGTGGAAGGAGGGACCCCTAAAAAAAAGAAGATAGGGGATGATGCTTCAGTAGAGAATATAAGTTACCATCAAGTATTGCAAGTGAGTAGTGAGACATCAGGTGAAGCTCACTTTCACTTCCCTTCTTGGTCACTTGGGACTGGAGAGGTTTGATCCCACCTACCAGGGAGGGTATAGGGACTGTAAGATAGACAGTAACCATCCTGAAAATGGGACACTGACCTCCCATCTCACTGCTGTGTCCTACTCCTACTCTTATATTAAGAGCTTCATTTAAACAGTCTTTTATCTTTGGTTAAGATGGGACCTTCAATACCAACCAGGATGCAGACAGTGGTGGTGCAGGAAAAACAAAACTGAAAACAACAACAAACTATAATTCAGAACACCAAAGACCCTACATTATTCACCTGGAACCAGACAACAAATCTCTTCCAATCCTAAAGTTTAGGGAATCTCGTGGAAAAGGAGACGGCAAAAATTTAAGAACCTAAAGATAGGAAGGACCAATGATATTCATGATAGTCAACAAAAGTTAGGACTGCAGCAGCCAGAATTGGATTTTGCCTGACCTGTATAATGGCTGACATGCCAATGTCACTCCAAAGTCTAGAATAAATCTCAGGGGAGAAGACTGTAGGCAGGAGGATCCTTAGAGGCAAGGGATTAACAGTCAATACAATTCCAATACTAATGAGGAGCCCAAGAAGGGGCTCCAGGATAAGCCACTGAGTCCTTATCCCTCACTAGGGTTTAGGACTCAGAGGGAGGTTTGGCATTCACCCTAAAGGATGCTCCAGGGGATGGGAGGGAAGAAGGGTGAAGCACTGGGAGTGGGGGAGGGAGGGAAGCGTATGAAATATAGGGAAGAAGGGGGAAGAGTGCAAGGGGGAATGAATAGGGAGGGGAGGAAGGGGGGAAAGGATGGAGGTACCTACTGAGCTTGTATGATAAGGAAAAAAAATAAAATGTTGGAGAAAAAAATTTAAAAAAGAATGTGACATATCACTGAAACTATATACTGTATCTAATATAAACACTGAAAATTTCCTTCATGATCAAGTATATAAATTGACTTGTAGATTTTATAACTGATTTTTTAGTAAATGTAGCATATGCTTGGAAATAAATAACATTTAGAAAAACAACTGAATTTCATATTCTCACCCTCCAAAATCCCTTTTTATTTTCTTTTTATTTTGCTTTTTGCATATTTCACTGTAAGAAATGATACTCTAAATTATTGATAAGCATATTTAAATTTCCAGATGTTACTTTATGGTTATATAGTGATAGAAAGTTTAAGAACTTATCTTCAATGTTCAGTTCACTTAACATAATAAGTTTAAATGCTTTAAGGGAATGATTCCTTAATAACAAATAGAAATAGTACATATCAATTAATTACCATAGTTTAGTCAAATAAATAATGGATGTCTTTGGTACTATATTTCCGGAAAAGGTGTTTAGAATTTACAACAATTTTTAAGTAAAAATGAATCTAAACTCTCAGTTTAGCATGATATGAATGTATTTTAGGATAATTTTATAAACATGATAGAAGTTGTCAACTTTGTATGTTCTGGATACTACTTCTGGAAAGTATAATTATTTTATTTATTCCTCAAAATTCACATAAAATTATGACTATGATATTGAACCAAATCATAATAAAATAGCATTTTTATTAAATTGCTACCCTTATTTATATCTAGTATCAAATACCTCAGCTTTTTATAGATTTAGCCCATAGACATGTACTTCTCCAATACAGTAATGAGTTCATTGTCAGTTAACTACAGGAATGTACAACATTCAAGGTAATTTTTTATATACAGTGGTGCTGTTCAAAGTATCCTGTACATACACACACACAAACACATACACATACATGCACACACATATATTCATGTATATTTGCTCCTCCAACTGAAGGCTATTTTGTAGTATTTATGTCAATTTGTCAAGTTATATTTTAAGAGGAAGTATAGTTCTATCCAGAGATACAGAAAAGTAACACTTTCATAATAAATATATTTATTATTTATTCAAGTAGGTGCGAGAAATTATTTCTATCATGGTTTGAACATTATTTGCCCATACAGGCTCATGTGTTAGAATCCTCATCCAATGAAAATATTTGGAAATTAATATTAGGAAATAATATCTTGCTAGAAGAACATTGGGAACCTGACCTTGCTGACTCTCCCTGAAATCTCCCTTCTCCTTTAAGTCTGGTTTGAGCTTTGTCTCACAGACAAAAAAAATAAATAAAACTATTCTTTTTTAAGTAAAAGCATTTTTTAAAGTCATATGTGCAAGGTGGATATGCTAGAAATTTTCATGTTATTACTTACAGATTTAAAAACTTAAAAGTTTAGTGAAATAGAAAGATTCTAACATTTGAAAAATGCTAAAAAATCATAATTTTAAAAGAAATTACAGAAATTTTATAAATTTTCAACAATTTCAAAACATAATTCTAATTTTATATTAATTTCAGATTTACAAAAGTTACAGATACAAAATGGAGTTCTCATATATGACATTCACATGTTCTCCCATATATTATGACCTTACATAACCACTTTTGTAAAATTAAGAAACATTATTGTGCCTTGGATAACTGAATAATATTCTTCTTCAGTTTTCACTGCACTGGCTACTTTGAAAGGTTTTAAGATTTAGTTCAGGAAACCACATTTCCATTCATGGTCATGTCTAGTAGCTTTTTATGGTCTGTGGGAATTTCTCAGTCTTTTTTCATTCTCAATGAACTTCTCCATCACTGAAAATAATTATGGAAGATTTTTTTAATATGATGACTTCTTTCTGTGACCATTAGCATAGTTATCTTTATCATCCATTACCTTTAAGCATCCTAGAGCCACCAATTCAGACCAGTAACATTACTTTGCTAGCCTACTTGAGAAAATCACTTAGTTCCAATCTTCACTACTAGGAAAACTTGAAAGTTTCAATTTCACCATGTTTCTGAGATATCATATGTACACAATATATTGAATAGTCTGCAAAACAATAACTGTAAAATGTTTATGACTCAGTTGAAAAGAAGTTAATGATGACTTAGCATATCATGAAATCTACATAAACCTGAGCATGATGGGATTTTTTATACACCTTTGACAATATCTATTGTTAAACGATATTGATTAAAATTCTACTAAGGTAATTAAACTTTAAATTTTTGAAATACACTCACAATGCAGACCTAATGGTACTACTACATTTGATTCTAGATGAAAGAGAAAGTGGTGAGTTAACATTCATAAATAGCACTCAGAAGTATGGCCTTAAAGTGATGCCACAGAGTAGAAATTCACCCTCTAAAGATGCTCTGTGCTTGCATAGATGATTTTTCATCAAATCTTTTTCAGACTGAGATTTAGATCCAACTTGCACTGATCCGCTTGCCAGTTTTTATTTATTCACTGCCTTGTGGAAGAAAATTTGAGCTGAGAAGTACTGAACTATAAAATTCAAAAGTTTCTGGAATATAACAATCATAATTCAGATACTAAGTCTAAACAGAGATTTGTGTGGTAATTTTTGAGGATACAATCCTCAAGTCAAGTAAGTTTTTTTCCATCACAGCTATTACTCACAGCTAAATCACAACACATATTCCTAACGGGTTAAAAGTTAAAGCAAAAAGAAAAATAAACAAAAGAGACTACAAAGTGTTATTTTAGATTTAGAGAGTTTAGTAACTCACATATTAATGATTTTTCCTGTGTCTGTCTAGCCCTTGAGCTTAGAAGCAAAACTACACCATGCCGACATACTCATTCTAATTTAGTTCCATCACTCTGAAAATGCATCTAAATGTGCACTGGGAATTCAGTAGAAACACTGTCCATTGAGATGTATCAATTGAAAACAGTACATTCATTGTGTTTGACTCCACACTATACATTAATATTAGCTGTTAGATTTTTGTTACTATGTAATGACAATGCATAATTAGTCCTCTTGCAAAGTCCTAGAGCTAGTATTTAATTCATATTTGAGTTATTTGATTGTGAAGAGAGAAGGCACATAATAAAGTACCTTCTATAGAACAAAGATGTGGTGCCTTGTGCCAAACTATGATGCAACTATAAGAAATAGAAGCAACCACAGTGAAAAAATAATCATACCTAAGTAGTTATTTCGGTAGGTGCTTTCATTTTTTATATTCAATTTTTAAATTTTAATTGGCCTTTCATATTTTAAAGATTTTTTTATTAGTTATATGTTTTATAGTATGATGATTTTAATCATTGAATATCAATTGGAAGCCATGACCGACACAGTTTAATAAATTCTGGGAAAACCTGTTCAGTTTGTGTGAATAAAGTCTCTAAGATGAATAGGAATCCTTCCACTCTATATACCTAATGTTCGGTTTCTTTCATGGTAATTATAATAGCATGTGTCCTTTCAAAGTGTGAAAAGTTTAGCTTTTGAGATGAAACAAAAAGAGATCATGTCCCAGCTGTACAGATGTCCTATGCACTCAGTACCAAGCACGTGAGGATATGTGTGCAATTATATAGCAGGCAACCACTGTTTTTCATATGAGACAAGTAAATTATAGATAGCAAGACTAGGAAGAACACGGTTTTTTAAAAATTATTATTTCATTTTTATAGTTTTACAAGCACATTGAGTTTATTATTTATTCAATTGTGTGTATGCATGTGTGTATGTATATGTGTATGTGTGTGTATATAATACCATGGATGAATTCGGGAACCACCATGAACACCTCCATGTTCTCCTTGTTTACTCTGCCCCGGGATTCACAGGCTCCGCCCTACCAGGACCAGAAACGCAGGTCGCCCCCGCTTCCGCCCAGCGTCTATACGAGGGGTCTCAGATCCGAACTCAGGACCTTCTGGCTGCAAGGCAGAGGCTTAACCCCTGAGCCACCTCTCCAGCCCCAACATTGAGTTTTAAAAATGACCTTTCTGCCAATTTAAACCAGGCAAGATCCTTCCACAGTTTAGTAGCTCAGTCAAAAAGAAGGACTGCACATGAAGGCTTGGAAAAGGAGGGAGGCTCTAAAATATAGGAAAAGTACTTTAGAAGAAAGGATTCCAGTGGCAACATTAATCTATGTCCTTCAATTCTGAGGTTTATTGAAAACATAAGCCTTGGTATGTACCATACATGTAGAAATGCTTTCTTTTATTTTTTCATACGACTTTTATTGCAATTGTGTAAAATAGAGATGCTTATTTGACAGCTGTAGAGAAAAACATGATTCTTTCATGAATTGATGTCTTTTTTAAACAGTGTTTTATTGCACTATGGATTTTAGTGTACTCTCTGAACTTTTTTAAATGCCTTGAAATCATGTAGATATTGTTATGCCTTGATTACTATGTGTTCTTTTCTCATTGTTTACATATTATATGCTATATTATTCTATATAATATCAATAATAATTTGCTTAATTTAAATTACAGAAAAGAAAAAATTCATGAAATAAATTTAATATTGAATGATGTGTTAAAATATAAATAACAAAGGCAACCCACTTAATGGGAGAAAATCTTCACTAACCACATATATCATAGAGCTCTATTATCTAGAGTGCACAAAGAACTTAGAAAACTAAACATCAAGGAAACAAATGGGCCAATTAAAAAATGGGCCTTGAAACTTAAAAGAAACTTTACCAGGGACGAAAATGAAATGTCTAACAAATATCTTAAAAAATGCTCCACATCCTTAGCCATCAAGGAAGTGCAAATCAAAACCTCCCTGAGATATCATCTCACCCTGGTCAGGATGGCAAAAATACACAATACAAACAACACCAAATGCTGGAGAGGATGTGGAGAGAGGGGAACTCTCCTACATTGCTGGTGGAAATGCAGGCTCATACAGCCACTCTGGCGAGCCATCTGGTGATTCTTAAAGAAGTTAAAGGTTGAAATGCCATATGATCCTGCTATTCCACTTTTGGGAATAACCCTCCATACGGCAAAAATTCATCTTGATAGCACAAGCATGACCATGTTCATAGCAGCACTGTTTACAATAGCAAAGTCATGGAATCAACCCAAATGTCCAGCAGTTGACGAGTGGATAAGGAAAACGTGGTACATTTATACAATGGAATACTACTCAGCCATCAAAAATGATGAATTAATGAAATTTGCCAGGAAATGGATGGAATTAGAAACAATTATATATATTTTTTAATTTATTTATTATTTATTCAATTGTATGTGTATGTATGTATGTGCGTGTATGTGTGTGTGTGTATGTGTAGAAACATGGTTGAATTCGGGAACCCCCATGGATCCCCTTCACCTCCTCCTTGTTTACTCTGTCCCAGGATTCACAGGCTCCGCCCTACCAGGACCAGAAACACAGGCCGCCCCCACTTCTACCCGGCTTCTATATGTGGCGTCTAGGATCTGAACTCAGGACCTTCTGCCTCCAAGGTGGAGGTTTAACCCCTGAGCCACCTCTCCAGCCCCAGAAACAATTATATTGAGTGAAGTATCCCAGACACAGAAAATTAAGCACCGTATGTAAGCACCCTAATAGGTGGATCCTAGTAACAAACCCACTTAGTGACACATTCAAAGGTAATTCTCTGTAATACCTACAGTAATTGCAAAAATTATAAACAGGAGGTAAGGGGAAGGAGGGCCACACCAGAAACAAGTAGAGAGGGGATCATTTTACAGCAGAGAAAAATAGGCCACCATCAAGGACTACAAGTAAGTAATAAGACATCTGGTTAAGCTCACAGGCTTTCCTTCCTGATCATTTGCAACTGATGGGGAATGACCTCACCAGAAGGGGAAGTCATATAGTCTGGCAGATAGAAAGTAACCATTGTGCAAATGGGAGACTGCCCCCCCACCGCGGTCTCCTACTTTTATTCCATCTACCTTTGAATATATTCTTATAATAAGACTCTCTTTTAACAGCTTTATATCTCTGGCCAGGTAGTGACATCCAATACCCATCAGGATGGAGCCAAGGGCATTGCAGGGGCAGCAAAGCTGAAAAAAAATTCAACAAACCATAATTCAGAGCATCAGAGACTCTATATCAACCACCTGGATCCAGGCCAGCCTCAGCCTAATCTCTCCCCATCCTGAAGCTCAGGGAAATTTGTGGAAGAGGGGGTGGTAAGATTGTAAGAGCATAAAGATGGGGAGGAGTAATGATATGCAAGATACTCCACACAAGTTAGGTCCGAAGCAATCATAATAGGACTTTGCATGACCTGTGCAATGACCAACACATTCTCAAAGTCTGGCATGGACTAAAGGCACTAGGATCCTTAGAAGCTAGGGATTAACAGCCACAATAGTGTTCCTATACTTAAAGGGAACACAAGAAAGAGTTCTAGGAAATGCTACTGAGGCCTTACGCCTCATCAGAGAGGAGGGGCCCAAAAGAAAGTTTGACATACACATTAAAGGACACTCTAGGGATGGGGGGTAGGAGGCACTGGGAGATCGGAAGGGAGAGGGAGGAAAGGAAGGGGAAAAGCAGGGAGGGAGTTAGGGGGTCCAGGGAAGGGTGGAGAGAGGGAGGGGACCCGTATACCTATTAAGTTCATATGAGTGGATATAAATAAATAAATAAATACATACATACATAAATAAATAAATAATTTAAATATGTATATATATATAACTAATTGATCACCTGGAACCAGACCAGCCAAATCTCTCCCCACTGTAAACCTCAGGGAGCCTTCTGGATTAATAGTCAAAATAGAGTTCCCATACTAATGGGGAGTCCAAGAAAGGTCTCTGGGCTATAGTTACCCCTCACTAGGGTGGAGGACTCAGAGAGAGGTTTGGCATTCACACAAAAAGATGCTCTAGGGGATGGGAGGGAGGAAGGGGGAGGCATTGGGGGAAGAGGAGGGAGGGAGGGAGGTAAAAGAAGAGGAAAAGGGGAGAATGGAGAGAGAGGGAGAAGATGGGCTACCTATGAGCTTGTATGATCAGGAAAAAAATAAAATGTGTGAGAAAAATTTTAAAAAATCAAAAAAATAATTTAATATATCAAAAATACAGCATATTTGGGTGATATATAAAATGAATACATGAATTGGTTTTCTAACTTCAACTTACTTCCTTATATATTTATAGTACTTCTTAATATGTAAGCCAAGGCCATGTCACAGAGTCATATTCCAGAATTTTTTAAAAATTGTGTATTTTTCATTTATTTATGTGCTTGTTTTTGCATATGTGTGCCTGTGTGTGGTGTGTGTGTGTGTGTGTGTGCCTGTGTGTGGCGTTTGTGTGTGTGTGTGTGTGTGCATTTGTGTGTGTGTGTGTGTTTACGAGAGGTGTGTGAGGAGGTGACTTCTTTGGGAATTATCCTGAATTGCTGTACCTCCTTTTTTATTTGCTTTGCTCTGGGGTTTGACAAGATCAGCCTTCTGGGACTGGAAGTTCAGGCTTCTGTCATTTCCACAAAGAGCTTTTATGGGGGATTTAGGATCTGACCTCAGGTCCTGCTACTGCCAAGAGAGAGACTTGAAGTCTGATCCATCTTTCCAGTACTAGCATGCCAGACTTTAATTGTTTCTTGATTTGACCACTGTGCAAGAATGTTTTCCTGAAATAATTTATTTCACTGTGATAACTCATAATGTAAAATTTAACACAGGAGTTATATTTAATGTACATTTTCATTTCAAATCACTTTAAATTTTTTTAACATTCCATGCACATATTATCTAAATTTAGTTTTTTCTCCCACATTTTTTCCTAATCATGCAAGCTCAATAAATACTCCCATCCTCTCCTTTTTCCTTCCCCTCCCCTCCCTAGTCTTCCCCAATTGCACTCTCCTCCCTTTCCCCCTTCATTTCATCCCCCTTCCTACCTCTCCCTTTCCCAGTGGCTCCCCCTATCCTCCTTCTGCCAAACCTTCCTCTGCGTCCTCAACCCTAGTGAGGGGTTAAGGACACAGTGGCATACCCTGGGGCCCCTTCTTGGTCTCCCCATTAGTATAGAAACTCTATTGTGACTATTTAATCCCTTGCTTCTAAGGATCCTACTGCCTGAAGTCTTCTCCCTTGTGATCCATGCTAGACTTAGGGGGAGAGGGTCATTGACATGTCAGCTAGTGTGCAGGTCAGGCAAAGTCCAATCCTGGCTGCTGCAACCCTGACTTTTGTGGAGTATTGTGCATATCATTGGTCTTTCCCATCTTTAGGCTCTTTTATTCTTTTTTTAAATTTTTTTATTATTTATTCAACCGTGCGCATGTGCATATGTATGTGCGGCGCGCGCGCGCGCGCGCGTGTGTGTGTGTGTGTGTGTGTGTGTGTAGAGCCACGGACGAATTCGCGAACCACCATGGACGCCTCCACCTCCTTCTGCCCTGGGATTCACAGGCTCCGCCCTACCAGGACCAGAAGCGCAGGCCGCCCCGCTTCCGCCTGGCGTCTATACGTGGGATCTGGGATCCGAACTCAGGACCTTCCGCCTGCAAGGCAGGAGGCTTAACCCCTGAGCCACCTCTCCAGCCCGGCTCTTTTATTCTTGTGCCTCCTCTTCCACAAGGTTCCCTGAACTGTGGATGGGGAGAGAGTTGGCTGGTCTGATTCCAGGTAAATAATGTAGGGTCTTTGGTGTTCTGAATTATAGTTTATAGTTGCTTTCAGTTTTGCTATTCCTGCACTGCCCTTGGCTGCATAACAATTGGTATGGAAGGTCACCTCCTAACTAAAGATAAAAGACTGTTTAAATAAACATCTTAATATAAGAGGAGACTAAAGTTAGATGGAAGAATAGGAGTTGAACACAGTGACACGGGAGGGGGAATGGGGGTCGGTCTCTATATCTTTTCTGATCCGTGAAATCAAATGAAGTGACCAGGAAGGGAAGTGAGAGTGAGTTTCACCAGATGTCACTTTATTTACATGCAATACTTGATCATGGCCTATTTCCTCTATTGAAGTGTGATCATCTCTCTCCTTTCTTTTGAGGTACTCTTTCCCCTTCCCTCAGATTTATAATCCTTTGAGATTGCAATGGGTATTTCAGAGATTTACCTTTGACTATATCATTAAATGGGTTTGGAACTAAGATCCACTTATTAGGGCATACTTACAGAGCCTAACTTTCTGTGTCTGGGATACTTCACACAATATAATTTTTATATTCCATCCATTTCCTGGAAAATTTCATTAATTCATCTGAGTAGTATTTTATTGGTACAAATGTACCACATTTTCATTATCCATTCATCAACTGTTGGGCATTTGGGCTGATTCCATGACTTTGCTATTGTAAATATGCTGCAATGAACATGGTTTTGCTCATGTCAATGTAGTGAACTTCTGCATTATGGGGGATTATTCCCAGTAGTGTTATAGCAGGGTCATATGGCATTTCAATCTTTAACTTTTTTAGAAATTGTCATACTGTTCGCCAGAGTGGTTGTATAAGCA
The DNA here is from genome assembly GCA_023101885.1 of Typhlomys cinereus. Lineage (NCBI taxonomy): Eukaryota > Metazoa > Chordata > Mammalia > Rodentia > Platacanthomyidae > Typhlomys > Typhlomys cinereus. The sequence continues at coordinate 583,486 of JALPQD010000232.1, read as the reverse complement.
TGCATTCCCATCAGAAATTCCCTTCTCTCCACATCCTCTCCAGAATTCAGTGTTGTCAAATCACTTTAAAATTTTACTGATTCTAAATTAAGAGTCTTTTGCTTGATTACATATATATATATGTGTGTGTGTGTATATATGTGTGTGCAACAAAGATATCTGATGCATATATATTTATGTAATCAAGCAAGACAGTCAATGTTATGCAAAAAATACAAAAATTGTTTCAATTATATTGTTTAAATTTTTCATGTAATTGAATAGCAAGATGAATCAGTAGATAAACCTGCCTATGTGCAGCCAAACATCAGGACTTCCATCTTAAAAACTTACCTGGTGGAAGAAGAGAACCAATCTCTGAAAAGTCCTCTTACCTTCATACATGCTTTCTCTCTCTTCTCTCTCTCTCTCTCTCAAATATAAGAATTAAAAATTGTTCATCACAATTACTATTAAACTTTAAATAAAGAGAGATAATGACTATTATTAAATGTTTGTATTTCTTTTTTGAAAAAGAATGATTCATTTAAATAAATTCACAATAAAAGGAATTTCTAGGAAAATTTTCACATATACACTCTACAAAAATTATCAGAGGTCCATTTTAGTTCAGGACTAAGGGGATTTCAGTAACAGGTGTTTTGCCCACGAAGTTGTAGAGTTGAATACCATACTATATGCTGTCTTGAATATTCAGTTCTCAAAGTTCTATCCTAGGGGATCTTCTAGATGGAATACTGGAACACTGTCTCTTTAGTAGAGACAATTCTCAGTGATCACCAAATCTGTTTTCATTTACATCCTGGGCACTCATTTCAACTAGAATTATTGCTTTTTTAAAGCTGTTAGTGCCCTTTCATTAAACATAGAGCCAATGAATCCGTATTGTACAGATGTTCTCCATTTCTAATACTGATGACCTAAGTATCCTACGTGATTTCCTTCACTTCCACTTTCCCCCATCTGCTAGCTTTCTATGGCCAATGGAATCCTGATACCACATGTGGAAGGGTGTCATATCTCTGAGTAACCACATGAGCAAAGCCACTGGGCTCAGTTACTCTTTCTCTGTGTTATACTGCATGATTTAAAAACTGATCTTTTGCTATGCAAAACCAAGAGATTTAAGAGTTTGATAGTGTTAAAAACATTAATTGTTCATATATATTTATAATTGAAGAAATTATGCAGTTTCTGTCACGTTTATACGAGAAATTAATATTAGGAGAAATATATATAGGTCATTTTTCCTCTCAAGATTCAAATTAATTTTGGTTTAGCTAGTGTTCTGTTGTTTCTAAATATTACACAATCACAATGCCAATGTGTTAAGCTCAAATATCAATCCAACTCTAGTGTAGGTGAATTTGTTGTGCTTGCATGGAATTGTCTGAGTGTTCAGTTGAGTTCTTTTCTCATTGTAGTGAGGTCATTACATGATTTTAGTGATGAGAGATAGACATTTTAGACAAATAAAATGTTATTTACTCAAAAAGCATTTTGCTAGTTGCAAAAGCATGGTAAATTGAACCAGCATTCAGCCTATTTCTGAGCATGGAACTTCTTTTTCCCCTTGTGCTGGATCTTTGTCCTGTCCATAACACACAGAAAAGAATGCCACACCTCTGTCTTTGAACATCTTTGTTGCTTAATGTAGAAGATTGTATCTTCCTCATCCTTCAAATTTTTTCCTCTCAGACAAAATCAAAGAGATGATTTAAAAAAAAAAAACCTCTAAAACTTTAATCACATTGGAAAAGAATAGTCCATTGATCGCTCTGGTCTCAATTTGAGAAATTCTACTTAATATTTCAACAGTACTGAAGATATGTGGGAGGGAAGGGATAGAATTCTTTCCTTGCAGGGTTCACCTAAAATTATGTGCTCCCTCATGAGGGCTTTTGGTTGATTGTCTATCTTCTATAAGGTCCATTGGTAATTTCTTTTTTTAAGCTATCAAGTTGAATAACTAATGTCAAATCCTGTTTTCAAAAATTGAATCATTTCAGTTGTGTACATAGCAAATATGGTGTTAATACTTTGAAATCATTTTATATTCCTCATAATTTTTATTCAAACTTTTTATTACTAAATTTGTCAATTCTTATAAATGTTTAGAAAATGCATGAAAGATTTTGCTGAAAATAACTATGTGTATATCTGTGTGTTTATGAAAGATAGGGAGAGGGAGAGGGAAGGAGGAAAGAGAGAGAGTGAGACCAAGAATGTTGTGTGTGTGCGTGTGTGTGTGTGTGTGGTGTGTGTGTGTGTGTGTGTGTGTGAGAGAGAGAGAGAGAGAGAGAGAGAGAGAGAGAGAGAGAGAGAGAGACTCCACATAGTGAGGAATAGTGAATTAATGAGTTGAGGACCAGAAAAGTAGAAATAAGAAAAACAGATAAAGTGTATATTGTTAGTCAGTGGTATTTAGTATTACTTAGAACTCTTTAAGAAACCTATACAATCTGTCTCAATATTCTTGAAGGATAGAAAGTTTAAGTTTTTAATCATTACAATTATGTCCCTTATTATCTGAGTGTTGACTGAAACATTAAGATATACTTACGTTTGATGAGTTATTTTCCATGACCTCATACAAAACCCTTGAGTAAAACATACATTATGCAGGGATATTTGAGGTGAAATGTACAGACATAAGAGATTGTCCCGTGAATGCCTCTAGGAACACAGTTCTGGAGACTAGCTGTCAGGTGGCATTGCCTGTAAGATTTATTTGTTAAGTACCATGCTATCAAATAATACTCCCACATTAACAACACCTTCTCTTATATGTTCTATCAACCCATTCAAAAAAAAAAAAAAACATTTTTGGTGTAGTATTTCTAATTGCCCTGAAAAAAATTCCTGACAAAATGACTGAGGTACAAACAAGCTGATTTGCAGAAAGATTCCAAGAAGTGTGAGATTAAGGAGTAAGTTCTACCTGATAGACAACTACTACTGCTGTTATGGCCTTAGTAACTTTTAGCCATTTGGTGATTACAACTTCTCCTTCATATAAAACAGCAATTTGCTCAATAGCGCATTGTCACAGATATCTTTCAGTTAACATTTAGCGCACAATAGTATGTGTTTATTAATCTTATTGTTCTCAATTAGTATTGAGGATACAAAGACTTAACAAGTCATATGACCTGTATTTGAAGTATAGATATGAAGTTATATCTTTCAGTTGTGGATTATTTCTATATGTGATCAAAACCTATATTTTTAAAAGGCTACATCTAAATTATAACTTTTTGCAAACTCAAGGAAAACATAAAGAAAAATACCCTTCACATCTGGTTTAGATATCATTACTCATATGGTAATTTTGTGTTTTTTTCAATGTTTGTCTTCCAGCAACATGCAGCTGGTTATGTTAAGAATAGAATTCCCTCTTTAACATGGGTCTAGCTCTGACAAGACAGACATCTGCTTCTATAAAAGTCTCAAAAATATGAATATTATTCCTGGATAATATCTCAATTTTTTATTACTGCTTACATAGAGTAGTTTGAAAGGTAGTTGTATTTGATCTTAGTTTATTTACTAAATTCATGACAGCTCAGTTGGAAAGACCACCCTGCTGAACACAGGATGTCAAAATGAGTGCCCATCTTTTAACCAATTTTTTTATGTTTCAAGCGGAGAGAGAGAGAGACAGAGACAGAGAGAGAGACAGAGACAGAGAGACAGAGTCCCAGAAAATCCCAGAGCAAGACTGAGACACAGAGAGATTGAGAGAAAGAGAAAGGAAGAAAAGAGGTAGGAAGAAACAAGACAATTCACTATTATGTGTAAAAGACATAGGGAAACAGTTAACAAAATGTTACAGTATTAACCCAATTTTGAGGAAGGAATTGACAAAAATTAAACAGCACATATTTTGGGTCCCCGACTGACCTTCATTGTTGGCCTTACTTTTTCATCACTTCTTTCACTTTCCTGTCTATTTTGCTGTATTTTAGGTCATATGTATTGAAACATGATCTGCTTTAGGAAAGTTAACCATTTGAAGTATATGATTCAGGTTTTTAATATTTCAGAGTCCTTCAATCAACACAAAATATGATTTAGAATATTTTAATTTTTCCACAATAAATCGATAGTCCAATGTACTCTCCCTTCTTCTCTCCCTCTTTGCCTAAATGCTTATTAATAATAATAGATTACCTTTTTTTCTGAAATTTTCACATAAATTAAAATTTGTAATGTGTCTTCAAACTTTTGTATCTTATTGGCCATGCTTTCAAGCTAATAAATTTTCTAACATATAGAAAAGTTTCACTTTTTGAAGGCAAATTATTAGTATGTTCATAAATATGTCATATTTTCCATCTTCTTATCAGGAGATAAGCATTTACCCAAATTATAGCTATTATATACAAATTTGTAAAGAATACTTGTGTAGAAATTTTTTTTCATTTTATTGTTCCTATATTATGAGGGGAAATACTGAGGCCATCTTATGATAAATTGTTATTAATTTAAGAAACAATCAAATTATTTCTAACATAGCTGTATCATTTCAGAAGTCTCACTAATTAATAGTGAGGTTTTCAGTGTTCCTACAACCTAGCCAACAGTTTCTGGGGTCATCTTTTCCATAATAAATACTGGTAGACATGACTTTGAAATGTTGTAATTGAACTTTTGGTTTGAATGTCTCTAGTAAGCAATAATATTAAGAATCCTATCATACTTTGCAAGACTATACATCTTTTCGGTAAAATATTATCAAATTTCTTACCCATATTTTATATAAGCTGCTGTCCTAATATTTAGTTATGAATTTTCCTCTTAAAATTTGATAGAATAGCTTTAGAAGTTATCTGTCACATTCTTCATACATATAGTACATCTTCATCTTTCTTACTTACCAGTTTCTTATTCATCTTCATTTCCTCCTGTGACTTTTTCCTGACTCATTTAAAATATTTATATGTAACTACATAATAACCAACACCAGAGCTCTGAGAATTGATTTTATCTTGAAGAAGCACATCAATCTGTTTATAGTGTCTACAGAAAATGGAGTGTCTTCAGAAAATATAGCAGACTGCTTGGTTCAGGCATCAACAATAGCAACAACAGAAAAACAGTATTGTCTTATAGCTCTAAAGATTGAAAAACCTGAAGTTGAGGTTCCACAGAGATTGGTTTTTCCCTTTCAGTTGTCTACGTCTGAGCGCTGGTGAGGGGGCCGTGTGATGGTCAAACCAGTACTTGAAGGGTGGAGACAAGACGACTTCAAGTGTTCCTAAGCTTAAGGGGAACACAGGAGAGGGTTCTGGGAAATGCCCCTGGGTCCTTGCATCTCATCGGAGAGGAGGACTCAGAGGAGAGTTTGGCATGCACGTTAAAGGATGCTCCAGGATTGGGGCGGGAGGCCTGAGGAATGGGGAGGGAGGGAGGAGAGAAGGGGGGAGCAGGAGGGTCGGGGGGAGGTGGAGGAGGGAGGGGACCAGTGTACAGTGTACCTGTTAAGTTTGTATGAGTGGAAATAAAAAAAAAGAACAAAGGGCTGAGGGTGCACTCAGTGGAAGAGCTTGCCTAGGATGTGGAAGGCACGGGTTTGATCCGTAGTGTGTGTGAGGTGTGTGTGTGGAAGAGAGAGAGAGGAATCATAGTTAGGCACAGGTATCAACTTGACTGTTGTAGAGAATTAATAGTTGAGTTGAACCCAGAGCCAGCCTGCAGGAGATTGTCTGGCTGATGAGGGAGG